>OZ024872.1:52369316-54769316 GCA_964017185.1 Rugalucina vietnamica | reverse complement strand
TTATCATAGATGAGATGATGATGATGATGATGATGATGATCATCATCATCATCATCATCATCAGCATCAATAAACTTTGATTTGTTAAAGGCCAGTCTGATATAATTTGTCAACTACCTTCCTCAAGATGCCCTCTCTAATCTGAGAATTTATGATGGCCCTTCGAAACAATATTAAGCTTCGTTTTTTACTTCTTCACCTCAATTTCTGGACCATCATGCACTACACATGTTGTAGTTATGTTTAAACCTTTATTCAGAGCAGAAACACTTACATCAAGGTTCTTCTGAGGCTTGATTTTGAAAGCATCTGTCATGAAGCTGAGTAGACTGGACAGTATTGGTAATAAGAATGGATAACCAGTCTTTCCCTCTGCTGTTTTACCCAGGCACAGTCTGTATAGGCCAACACATGCTTCACGGCGTACATGGGGCTGCAAATTGGAAATCATTATTACTGTAAATATGAAATTTTCACACAAACATTTTGCCAACGCAATGCCTCAAAACTTATAAGTTCTTGCTTGTGTTGAATTATTTTGCAGCTCTTAGGAATACACATGATTTGCTTGAAAATTTAAGACTAAATATAACATCCTGGAAAAAAAAACAACATAAAAATGTTTGAATTTACAGTATCATTTATTCGCCAAATTACCATTGAAGTTAAATGCAAAAAATATGATATCTTAAATCGCAAAATTCACCTACTTCATGCAGTAACCAAGATCCTACATACAAATTAAAAATCTGACACAAGTTGCACACTTGTAATGCAATAAGAGAAAGAGACTACTAAGAATGTATTGCTTGACTGCTTGTACTAAATAAAACTTTTATAACCTACCTCTGGAGCTTCTAGTGTGAGCCTCTTAAGCCAGCTGTCAAAGTTTGGAGAGGAACATAGGCTCTCTCTCACCTCGTCAGAGGAAAATGCCCAGGATACGAGGAAAGCCAGGGAATAGTGCACAACTGAAATTATAAACAAATCAATGATTGCCTCACTTCCAAACAAACCAAACTAATGAGCAAAGAATATATTCAGGTAAAGCATTCTGAATGCAAGTCTATAAGTTATGGATCAAACCAAATAAAAATTGTCTAAAATTTAAGCTGCTATTAATAAAGCTTACTTTCTGTATGTCGTAATAATACATGCAAGAGATGGTTTAAGTATGAAATGCAGTCATCATTTAAGCAAACACCATTTTAAATAAACGGCTAAAAGTAGGAAGAAGATTACATACCTTCACTTCTTCCCCATGACCCAGCATGCATCTGGTTGGTATCACTAAAAATATAAGTAAATGCTGGAGCTGAAGAATGGTTGTCATTTTTCTTTTACAAAAGAAGTGTAGCAGAAATGGTCAATCTTGAAAGTCCATTTTATGAATCAGACAAGAGCAGAACATAAACCAAACTAAGGTGACCAATTAAGGAACAGAGGTATATCAAGGAATGACTTAAAACAACTTTGTTGAGAAAAAAAGAAAACTATCTACTGAGCCTTTGCGGGAGAAAACCAACAATTTGGTTTTCCGACCAGGTCCGACACAAACCAGCCTGTACAGTCACAGAAGATAGCTAGAAGCTTGAAATTTCGGATGAAGGAAGAAGAGGGATTGAACTATTCATGTAGCAAAAACAAAGGTGCTGATCAGCTTCGCAATTACTGCGAAGCTGATCTGCGCCTTTGTTTTTGCCTATGCAGATTGTTGGTTTTCCCATGCAGTGGCTCTTAGTATTTTATATGGAAGGAGAGGTTGTGTGTATGTATGTTATGTTCATGTGTCAGAAAGATTACCTTGGTACAGCTGCATCAAATAGTATTTTCATGAGAATTTCTAACACAGAGTTCACCGGCAGCATAGCAACTATCGACTGAAATAAACAATAGTGACGAGACATGACCAAATCATTATTTCTAGAATCACTTTTGAATTTAACTACTATCTAAAACGTAACAAAGTGATCAAATAAACAAAGAATTCTATGGTAAGTAAATCTGGATAAAAAAGAAAACAAAACAGTTGATAATAAGGCCTCACAAGGAGATCTACAGTATCGGATTTACGATCTTTGATACAATCTTATAGTTTGAATATGTTGAAAGAAGTTATTCTCTTAGCAAATTTTGTTATCTTATTTCTTGACATTTGAAGGTCTTAGACAACTTTTCCCCCATTCCATTCAAATGATTCAAAGGTAACAAAAGCACAAACATTTCCAACTACACAATACCTGGTCTAGCCTAGGAATAATAATTTTATCATATTTATGTTTCTTGAGTTTCTTCCGAGGGCTTTCCTGGGTTTCAAACACGTCATCATGCCCCGCCTCAACGTCTGATTGGTCAATAGAGAACTGAGTGATCAGGCGAAGGAGGAAGGCCAAACACTCTTGGTCCCACTGAAAACAATAACAGAATACTTGCAATACCTTTCACAAGGCAGAGGCATTTACAAAATTGGTTTGTCCCTACTTTGAAAACAAAAGAAATACTTTTAATTCCACTAGTTGCTATCTCCTAATTGCAGTAAATTTCAAGTGACTGTTTTGGAAATATATTTTCTTCTCTCTCTAGCATTTCTACTGGAATTTCCAAGCTTTCATGCCCAACTGGCAGATTATAAATGGACATGATCTCTCAGGATTTTATAAATTCTAGAATATTTTCATGTACAAAATCAATTTTCACAAAAAAAAAAAAAAAAAAAAAAAAAGATTCTGGATGTCTATGTTAGTCTTTGGTCCGCTTCCATCCTTATAGGACATGCTACTGACTGAACTAGACAGTTTATTTTTTTCAAGCTGACTGTTGAAATATTTGCCTACATACCTGGCTCCAGGCTTCATCCTCTTTCATCTGCAGGGAACCAGACTTGAAGATATTGAACATGTGACTCAGACCTTTCTTCATGATAAACTGAAACAAATGCAAGAAAATAAAAGCAACAACCAAGAATATTCATTCTTTTAGTACTTTATGCAGTGATTTTTTTACCTTAAAGTGCAAAATCCCAGACACAGAGTTTTGCTCTAGGGACTATTTCTAGAAAAGCGAGTTCCAAACCTCCCAACTAATTTGACATTTGCAATATGTTGTAATGGACTCACTCATTATAGTTAACTATGCAATATGACTAACGTCAGTAACTATCATTCAACTTCACAACTAAAGTCAGACCTTTGCTAGCCATCACTAGTTATTGTATATACCCTTTTACTCCAGAGATCTTCTGGTGCCTGTCCTCCATCTACAGACATCTCTGACTCTGTACTCTGGTAGGAATCACCTCCTCCACACCGTGCCTGAAAATAATAAATTATCAATATTTTCAAAGGTGATTCATAAAAGCTATAACACTTGCTCTGCCACCAAATGGGTAGAAATGTGTACTTTTGGAGGGGCAATTTATCTATTCCAATTCTTCAGATGTGCAAATAGTATAAAGACAGGAAAAACTAAAGTAACTAAGGTTTCTTCTTGAAAAGCTGGATGATGATGCTGTTTTGTAAAGTTTACTGCCCATCAACGCATTTATGTCATAATGGAGCTCAGCTAGTCATCCTAATCATGTTCTTAAACCCAAAGGCAGTTCAAATGCCCATTCTTTCATAGTCAACTGACAGACAATTATCCTTCTTAAAGTACCAAAAGGTAGAAATGGGCAGAGAAATGTTTATTTCTGATTGCAGCATCAGTGTAGTCTGACTTTAACCTGCTTTCCTTTTATTTGCAGTAAGACTTGTACTGACATTTCACATGCATAATAAAACACAACTGACTTATTACCATAGATCTTCTCCTGTGTTTAGGTCCCCTAGACAACCCTTCGACAATCTGCAGAGAGTACATCAACCTCTGGGGACTGTGGGTATTCAACAGTTGCTGCCAATCAGGTATAGCCGAGTCATCATCCTACAATAAAGAACATGCCAAATAAAACAAATACGTGGGATCATCAAAAATTACGTGGACTTTTCTGATAACTTATGATTATATGACTCGATTCCACTCAAACTTTCAATCCACATGGACCCATGTAATATGCAGCAGTGTGCAAAATTTCATCACAATCCCTTCATCCGTTACAAAGTTATTGTGAAATGAAAACACCCACTTTCGCCACCATGGAGCACTCCGATGACGTCAGTGACGTCGACGCAAAAACACTGATTTTGAACCACAAAATGTGCTTTTTAGGGCTACTGATTTTTACAGTTTTACTGCTCAAAGTATGTTAAAAGATTATTTAACTATTGGGACATGGTTTAAATTACAAATCTATATAATTTTTTTAATGTATTGCCTTGATTTGAAAATAAATTTGGACTGGGCATAAGGATGCTGACTTTTAACATTATAATTTAGATGTTAGAACATTTTAAGTGACGGATAAGAATTTCGATATTTATTTGGGGTCCTATTTGTTCAAACGTGCACAAAATGTTTCATTTGTAATGCTTTATCGAAGGACCTTGAAGTTTTACCGGCAAATTACGAAATTAGGATTAGTTTCAAATGGGAATTGTACAATATTGCCGGTTGATCTGTGTTGCATGCAATTCAGACATCGCTTAAACATTTTGAAAAAAGCAAACATGTATGCCTAAGCAAAACAACGTAGGTGCACAACCGGACCACCGTAATTTTTGAGCAAGCATAAATTGTTTTGTTATGGATTTATTAAGACACATGGCACGTTTGGCTGTGATCTGCAAAACCGTTTTGAAGAAAACGCAATGCGATACTGCAGTGCCAAACTTTAAGTCATTTCTGACGTGCTCCGCCATGGGGAGGGTGGGGTAAGAAAAATCATCACCAACTGCTAATAAAGCATTTTATATTAACCAAACTTTCAGAATCTAGTGGAGATATGCAAGTTTATTGCCAGCTGAAATTTGAATATGTTTGCCGGAATTGTTGTCAAGTTATGGGAAAAGTCCACATAATTTTTGATGATCCCTCGTATGATTAAGATGCTAGGATGTGCTGGCTGCTATGTAACTTGTTTGTCATATTTGTATGCTCATACAAACAAATTCAGTAAAGGGGTTAACTTTTTTCTCCATCAGAGGACTTTGCTGTGGGAACTATTCAATCTAAATCTCACCTCTTTGCATGTAAATCTGATAGAAATTGGCTTTGAAGTAGATGGTAATGACGACAATTTTTCTCTATCAACAGGTCACTTATCTATGTCAAACTAATGTTTACCTGTCCGCTTGTGATACTCTTGAAGCCCTGTAACATAGCAGAGTTTGTTGGCAACAGCATCAGAAGCTCCCAAACTTTTCTGGATAATACTCTGGCCTTGGTCTGGAGGCCCCAACGCTCCTGGCTCTCCTGTAGTAAAAAGAATTGAAAATCGATTTTCATTTTCTTTCACATCCAAGCAATAAGAAACAGTGAAGAACTAGTCAAAAATTAATGTCATGTCGCGACAGAACCAAAGCTTCCTGTGTATTATCCATAACCGGTGCTATTCTGCGGGGAGTTAATGCACAATTAGGCGGTAGTGGGGTTTGAACCCCAAACACCTCAACTGGGGTTTAATGCACTTACCACTTGGCTACTGATACGTAAGTTAAGAATACTGTAATGTCTAATACAATCCTTCCATATACAAGTACTTACAATCTTGAGTGCCACCAGATCCAGCTTGCTGAGTTTCTCCAACATGGTGAGCAGCTGACCAAAGTATGGTTCCTGGTTCAGTAACATCATGGGTATTCTGTCTACAGGTGGTGAGGGGAGACTAGCTGAGGGGATTGAACCATCTAGCTTCCTAGTGGGACGACTTGAACCCACTGATACAAACACAAGCTACAAAGAAACAAGTTAATCGTAAAATAAATTATTGACTAAATTATGTTTTTTTATTCAACAACATCATAAATATTCTGTTCACCAGAAGTTAGGGAAGACTGGCTTAGGGGATTCAACCATTTTGCTTCTTGGTGGGACGACTTGAACCCACAGATACAAACACAAGCTAGATGTGCAAGAAATATGACGTTTATAAAGTGACTCTATCCTTGGACTATGCAACTCAATCTATCCATTGCTCATATGGCTGCTTCTTAAGTAGCTTAATAACTGGTCACGGTTTTCAGTGTTTGCCCCTCCATTTCGCATTTTTGAACAACTAACCACATGACTAGGCCTCCTTGATCAAATTAAGTCATTTTTGCCAAGCTTTCTAGAAATCTTTAGAGAAGTCATGTACTTAAGACTTATCTCAGTATACCTGCATATCTTTGAATTGCATCTCCCCCAGTGTCTTCTCGTCCATATCACTGCTCAGTTCCTGCCCCAGGGTGATCATTCTCATTGGTCCATCCCCTAACATGGCCCCTAGTATAGGGGTCAGCATACTACTACTGCTGGTGCTAGCCCCCTTTCCCTGTTGCCGGGTCAGGTGCTGTTTCTGTAGGGACTCCCACCATCTGTTGACCTCGGCCCGTAGTTCACCAATCAGATCAGTTGAGGACATCTCAATAGGGATCTGAAAAATATTATTGACATGACCTTTTTATTGCCTTCATTCTGTGATAAATTTTGTACGATCAAAAAATGCTTAGACAAATGATTTCAAAACTGCTTTGCTTCCAAAACAGATATAGGTTTATTGAAACTGGTATTGAAAACATTACACGTTTTTGAAAAATGTTCAGTAGTACATGTATATTTTGCTCAATAACTCCACAGTATACTATATACCAAAAGCTGTGGGGAACAGCTTTGAGGTCAGGCTTAATAGTGCCTCAGCCACAACTTTTCAATCATTACAAGGGCCATCACATACAAAACAGGCCCTATACCACTGATCTGCCAAAAAATATGGCCAATCTATTAAAACTATGTTAGATAATGCTATTTCACGTAAAAACATTTCTTACCTTCTCACCAATCCCTGCAGGCTGCAGTTGCACCCTGATCAATGTTGACTGTTTGTCTGATAAGCTTCTCTGATGACTGACGATACCCTTTCCATCTATCTGCCAGTTGCGGAGGTGGTAGGCGTAACGCTTACGGAAAGATTCTAGGTGGTTCTTCATTAGAATGAGGCCTCGCTGGATGACTAGAAGGTTGGTTTCTGGACTCTGAAGAAGTAAGATCCAACAATCCAACATTGAACAATCATTAACTTGCTTAACATTCTGTGAGGGTTTCTGTTTGGCATAACTTTATTTTCAACTATTATGGGTGAAATAATCAGCACATAATAACAAGAAAAAAAACATGCCATATATCTGGGGGATGGGGGGTGGGGGGGGGGGGCAATCTTGGGTCAGCTTCAAATCGAACACTCTATTGACTGAACTATTGTGCCTGTCCTAATGCTTCTATAAACTTTTGGAAATGCATTATTTTTAAAATGACTGCTTATGCTTTATGTTTGAAACATGAATCTAAGTTTACTTCTTTACCATGTAAATATCTGAAGTCGCTTTTGTAAGACTCTCCATGCATCTCTTGACAAATTCGTCCTCTTTCTCCAGTAGGCAGTTCCCATAGTTGATATAGTAACTGTTCAGGAACTGTATGGCTGTAAAACTGACGTCCGTGTTCAAGGCCCGCAGAGCTATGTTCCACAACTGGTCCATACCGCTCACCTGAGGTAAACAGAAACTTACATCAATAAACATCAATGCAAAGGACTTCTGCAAAGAGGTGAAACTGCAAAATCTGCTATCAATATGAGACAGCTCACTATGATCTCCATTCTGACCAATTTCCTCTTTACTCAATACTTTATTCAAAACCTTCGAAAGATGATAAGCTTGCTTGTTTGTTTAAGACTTTCTGTCCCAGAAATTAATTTTTCTGTCAAGAAAAGATAGAGCCACAACTCCTTGGGTACAAAATATATACTTTAAAATTTCATGTATAACACCAAAGTCTCAAGTAAAGTGCCTTGCTGAAGGACTCAAGAGAGTAGTAGTTAGTTTTTAATCATCTGTTAGCTAACATACTCCCATGAATAAGGAACTTACTTGATCTTCCGAGAGTGGATTCTCACATGAAGCATTGGTGATCTTTGACAGATGGGAAAGTTGTTGGAACAGGTTTAGTCCTATCATACTCATTGACTCCGGATTTAATTGAGGCATCTGGAAAACAAATTTCAAACTCAGTATTCATGTTCAATGCTGGGGTTACACTTATAATTCTTCAGACCTAATAAGAGTATTTATTCTCAGCTATATAAACTTTTAGATTCAAGACAATTCAGACAACTGAAACATTTTATCTGCCAATAAGGAAATCAAAGGAAAGTAAAGAAATATAATTCATCCCTTTATTTTACTATGGGCATTGCAATACTTGATTTTTCCAAATGTAAACCAATCCATACATTAGCCTTTTGCAAGAGCTGATAAGAGCCGCCTCATGGGAAAACCAACAATCTGCATATGCGAAAACAAAGGCGCAGATCAGCTTCGCGGTAACCGCGAAGCTGATCAGCGCCTTTGTTTTCGCTAAACGGATAATACAATTTCTCTTCTACTTATATCCAAAATTTCAAGCATCTAGCATTTTTCTGTGCTTGTACAGCCTGATTTGTGTCGGACCTGTTCGGAAACCACATTGTTGGTTTTCCCAGGAGGCGGCTCATAAGAACCCTAGATGTTTGCTGCCTAAATCAGTCATCACCTGAAGTGTGTTACACACCAAATTTACCTTTTCTAGAAAGATATGTTTGAATGTTTCTAGTCCCATGGCATGATGATCTTTACTCTTGGCTTGGTTCAGGAACCAGCTCAGACAATCATCAGAACAGTCTTTGTCAAGAGCCAAACAGTCCCACAAGGTATCCACTTGCTCTAGATTTAGTCCTGTTGGAGTCAGATAAGGTGGATTGAATACAAATGCTTTTGCAAGGCAATAAAACATAATCAGAATTACCACTAAGTCCTTAATGGCTTTACATCCCAGTCAACAGCTATGATCATGATCAGCTGACACCTCAGGCAATATAATTCTTTCTGGTGTATATCACTTTGTGTAAACCAATTGAAAAGTCCACAATTGCATACTGACCTACATGTATATGTGAGCCTTAAAATGCCTGTGAATTCAACATTTAAGACTTTGAATAGTTGATTTCCCATTTTACATCCCACACAACAGTTAAGGTGCAAGCCTCATTGGAAAGAACTGAGTAGCCCCGGATCGAATTCACAATCTCTGAATTACAGGGTGAGTGGCTTAACCACTTCACCCCGGAAACTTGCAAAGTATATTACTGTATCAAAACTGATTGGTCAACAGTTTATAGAAAATTTGCATAGTTTACTCGACAATGGCGAATCACTAAGAGGTCAAATGCTAATTGTTTAAACACGACCATGGGAATGTTATTCTATTTGGTACTAAAAACATCTAACATATCCCAGCTTTACAGGAAAATAATAATTTTAATTCATTCAATTTCTTAATGGGAGATAACTCTATTGATACGATACCTCCTGAATTAGACAATGGCGAACCAAACTCGACAATGGCGAATCAAATAGCCTATAGCCCAAAAGAAACCTTTTTAGAAGGGAATTTTTGCACACAAATGGTGCCATCATCATGCGAAACTAAATGGTGTTCAGTGATATTGTGTTAATTTGCTTTTGTGCTTCACGTTAACTGTCAACAGCAAATGCCATATCGGAAAGGTCAATTTTACCGATTTAAGCATGTCTTATTGCTTTAACGAATCAATGTAAGCATAAAAGCAAGATGGTCAAACCACGACTTGCACCAATATTAGCTACGCCATTGACCAAACCAAATGGTTCCAGGGCAAGCCTTCCAAAGGTAGATTATCAGCACTTTGTGCACATTCTTTCCGGCACACAAAGTATGATTCGCTATTGTCGAATTTACATGTACATCTTTTTTCCGCTTATATCTACCTTCAATGTCAAACCCATTTATCAAAAACAGGCATATTGCATAATTAGGGATATTAGACATTAAAGTAATGCAAAAGTGGTCATAATCAAATGCTTAGAAACGAGGTATGAAACACATTCTATCTGAACGTTGCTTTTTGTGTAACAATAAACTAGGTATCTTAGTTAAGGGGTTAAGCGTTTCAGCAACCCTGATTTTATTGTCCGGTGGAATTTTGACTCCATTCTTTTACCAAACCCCAAGGCATAGTTGAAAGTAAATGACTGAGTTATATAATCAATAATATTTTGTCTAATGGTCTATGAGCTATTTAAGATGTCGGTACCACCTGACCTGAACAGATCCCCTTGCACTTTTTCACAATTTTGGCATGTATAGAATTAGATAAAATCGGGGGGACCTTTCTAGGTGGTAGCTTTAAGGTTAAAATCTTCGAGTTTATTCTAGTATACCCCCTTAATTTGTCTGTGTTTTTCTCTTATATCTTAAGTTTTCTTCAATTTTTGGAACAAGATAGTCAGCTTGTTCATATGTCTTATTATATGACATGCCTATCAATTATTGTCATATCAATCATTTGATACCAATTTTAGCTCTCTAGGACTTTTGGCTGCTGAGATATAAACGTTTCTGTTGGTATACCCCCTCTATTTTTCTGTCATTTTTATCTAATATTTTAAGTTCTCATCAATATTCAACACTAAGAAAGCCTAGTTTTTCATAAATCTTATCCTATGATTATAGAGCAATACCATAGCAATCATTTGATACCAATTTCGGCTCTCTATAACTTTTGGTTGCCGAGTTATAAAGATTTTTTGGGGGTATACCCCCTCCACTTTTTTCTGTGATTTTTCTCTAATATTTATAGTTTTTATCAATATTCGAAAAAAGTAAGTCAGGTTGTTTGTGTGTCTTACCACGTGATTTTAGAACATTATCTTAGCAATTATTTGATACCAATTTCAGCTTTCTAGAGCTGTTTGTCATTGAGATAGTAGCAGTTTTATTGGTATACCCCCTTCGTTTGCAAGTGATTTTTCTCTTATATATTAAGTTCTTTTAAATATTTGAGAAACAAGAAAGTCAGCTTGTTTAACTTGTTGCATGGTCATAGAATATTGTCATAACAATCATTTTATAGCAATTTCAGCTCTGTAGAGCCTTTGGTAACTGAGATATCAGCAGTTTTATTGATATACCCCCTTCTTTGCCAGTGATTTTTCTCCTATATCTTAAGTTTTCTCAAATATTTGAGCAGCAAAAAAGTCAGCTTGCTATATACTTTTTACATGGTCATAGATTATTGTCATATCTATTATTTGATACCAATATCAGCTCTTTAGGACTTTTGGTTGTTGAGATATATATATTTCATTTGGTATACCCCCTATATTTTTCTGTGATTTTTATCTAATATTTTAAGTTTTCATCAATATTCAAACACTAAAAAAGTCTAATTTTTCATAAATCTTATCGTATGATTATATTACCATAGCAATCATTTGATACCAATTTAAGCTCTCTATATTTTTTGGTTGCTGACGTATTAAGTTTTTTGGTGGTATACCCCCTCAATTTTTCTGTGATTTTTCTCTAATCTTTAAAGTTTTTATCAATATTCAAAAAACGTAAGTCAGATACCAAGTGGTTTTAAAGCGTTATTTTAGCAATCATTTGATACCAATTTCAGCTTTCTAGGGCTTTTTGTCGATGAGATATTAGCAGTTTTATTGGAATACCCCCTTCGTTTGCAAGTGATTTTTCTCTTATATCTTAAGTTCTTTTAAATATTTGAGCAACAAGAAAGTCGGTTTGTTTATATACTTGTTACATGGTTATAGAATATTGTCAAAGCAATCATATTATAGCATTTTCAGTCTCTAGAACTTTTGGTTATTGAGATATATACGTTTCCGTTGGTATACCCCCTATATTTTTCTGAGATTTTTTATCTAATATTTAATGTTCTCATCCATATTTCATCAATGAGAAAGAAAAATTATTTATGTTTTTATCACATGATTAAAGAAAGTTATTCTAGCAATCATTTGGTACCAATTCAAGCTCTCTAGATCTTTTGGTTACTGATATATTAGCAGTTTTCTTGGTATACTCCCTTCGTTTGCCAATGTTTTTTCTCCTATAGCTGAAGTTCTCTTAAATATTCGAGAAAGAAAAAACATATTTTGTTTATATACCTTTTACATGGTTATAGAATATTGTCATAGCAATCATTTGATACCAATTTCAGCTGTCTAGGACTTTTGGTTGCTGAGAAATATACGTTTCCGTTGGTATACCCCCTATATTTTTCTGAGATTTTTATCTAATATTTAAAGTTTTCATCTATATTCCAACAATGAGAAAGTCAAATTATTTATGTTCTTTATCTTATGTTTATAGAAAATTATTTTCGCAATCATTTGATACCAATTTTAGCCCTCTAGAGCTTTTGGTCACTGATATATCAGCAGTTTTATTGGTATACCCCTTCGTTTACAAATGTTTTTTCTTCTATAGCTTAAGTTCTTTTAAATATTCGAGAAACAAGAAAGACATTTTATTTATATACTCTTTACATGATTATAGAATATTGTCATAGCAATCATTTGATACCAATTTCAGCTGTCTAGAACTTTTGGTTGCTGAGATATATACGTTTCCGTTGGCATACCCCCTATATTTTTCTGAGATTTTTATCTTATATTTAAAGTTCTTATCTATATTCCAACAATGAGAAAGTCAAATTAATTATGTTTCTTATCTAATGTTTATAGAACATAATTCTAACAATCATTTGATTTAAATTTTAGCTCTCTAGAGCTTTTGGTAACTGAGATATCAGCAGTTTTATTTGTATACCCCCTTCGTTTGCCAGTGATTTTTCTCCTATATCTGAAGTTTCCTTAAGTATTTGCGCTACAAGAGAGTCAGCTTATTGATATATCTAATTGTATAATTATAAAATATTGTTATAGCAATCATTTGATACCAATTTCTGTTCTTTATGACTTTTGGTTCCTGATAAATACACGTTTTCGTAGGTATACCCCCTCCATTTTCTGTGATTTTCCTCTAATATTTAAAGTTTCCTCAATATTTGAACAGCACAAAAGTCTGACTATTAATTTATCTTATTAAGTCGTTTAAGAATGTTATCATAGCAATCATTTGTTACAAACTTCAGCTCTCTATGGCTTTTGGCTGCTGAGCTATATACGTTTCTGTAGGTATACCCCCTATATTGGTCTGTGAGTTGTCTCTAAAATTGAAAGTTCTCATCAATATTTGAACACCAAGAAGTTCAAAATCATTCTGTATTTTTTCACATTAATATAGAACATTATCATAACAATAATTTGATACAAATTTCAAGTCTTTGGAGTTTTTGATTGCTGAGATACCTGAATTTCGTTCATTTTTCCCCTTCGTTTATCTGTTATTTTTCTCTAATATCTGAAGTTCTTTTTTAATATTTGAGCCTTAAGATAGCCAGCTTGTTTATCTATCTTATTACATGGTTACAGAGCATTATAGAACAATAATTTGATACAAATTTCAAGTCTTTGGAGTTTTTGATTGCTGAGATACCTGAATTTCGTTGATTTTTTCCCTTCGTTTATCTGTTATTTTTCTCTAATAGTGAAGTTTTTTTTTAATATTTGAGCCTTAAGATAACCAGCTTGTTTATCTATCTTATTACATGGTTACAGAGCATTGTCATAGCAATCATTTGATACCAATTCAAGCTCTTTTGAGCTTTTGGTTGCTGAGATATAAACAACTGTGCTGGTATTCTCTTTTTTCAGTGATTTTAGTCTATTACATGAAGTTTTCATTAATATTCGAACACCAGGAAGTCAGTTTGATAATTATATCTTATTACATAGTTATATAGCATTGCAAAAGCAATCATTTGATACCTATTTCTGCTTTCTAGGTCTATCAGTAGCCAAGATATATGTGGTAATATAGGTGTAACACCTTAGTATCTGCGCTTATTAGGGGTTGTATTGAACACTCTGTGATTTTAGGTGACACAAATGGGCATTAAAGTGATCCTTTGACCAAACTGGCACCCTTGAGGATTTTTTCTAAGGGTTCAAATTACATCCTATAACCCAAACCAAACCCTTCAAATGGCAATATAATTATTTTCCCTTTGTAAATCCTGATTTTCAGCATTTTCATTAATATTCATGAAAATGCAAATGAGATGATTTTCATTTAGGCCCATGACATCAACAAATTTGTCAAATAGAATAATTGATACAATAACAAGGAGCCACAATGATAGTTTAGGCCTGAAATTAGTTTTATGGGATAATTGATTTTTATTTATTTTTTATTTATTTTTTTTTTTCATTTTAATGTTTTAATGAAAATTCATGAATATGCAAGTAAGACAATTTCCATTACTTATCATAGGATAAAAGGGATATGTCTAAGCTTAAGAATGAGACCAAGTTCAATGGTCTAGGATAAAAAAACAATTGAGATATTTTCAATTTTCTATGTGTACCCCCATTATTGACGCAAAAATTGAATATTTAGAGTAATTTAATAAAACATAGCGTAAAACGCAAACGCCTCGACTTTCAGATGGCAGAAAACAGGATTTGATAGCTTTTTCAATGTACTTTTAGAGAATAATAGTGTAGAAATTTCCCTTGGGGAAGAAAGGGGGATATGGATAGCTAGAAGACTATTCCCTACCGTTTTTTGTGTTAAAATGAAGTTTTTTTTAATTATGGGGTATCGTAAATAATGTGTCGTTTCACCATTAAAGCTACCAGCAATGCAAGTCCCCCCGATTTTTTACAAGTCTACAAACATAGTCCTACATGAAAATCATATGGGGATTTGTTCAGGCCAGATGGTACCGACCCCCAAAATTTACGGTATTGGCTCATGGACCATAAGTTTCAAGAAATTTTGAAATATCTTAACGAGTGATTCGCCATTGTCGATGATTCTCCATTGTCGAGTTCACTGTACAACATATAAGACTTACTGAAGCTATCTGGAGATCCAGCTGATGAGAACACACAGGTCAGAAATAGAAGGCGAACTTGTACCTCTTCTTTATGACTGTATCTGAAATCGTCAAAGAGACAGACTTTGTGATGTTTGTAGTTTCTGTCTGCATTTGTAGATAAAGAAAAATTAAATTATAATATACATGAAAGAGATTTAGAAACTCCAATTCATTATTGAATATCAAGTATATTGTTTTTGATTTTAAAACTCAGGCTTTACATACCAAGCAACATTTTTTTCAGCACTTGCGAAACACAGCTCTTTTTTTTTGGTACTTAATCAGTACTATGGGGAGTCAATGGCATGCTCAAGGACACAGCACAGATGCCGTTGCTTCTGAACACCCTTCACTTTGCAGATGTTAACACTCTACCACTGAAAGGTCTTCCCAAAAAAGCAAAATTAATGACTGGGTTCCATACACAAGATCAGCTTGCATGCAGAAACTGACTAACATATGAGCTGCATCATGAGAAAACCAGATTTTTGCCTATGCGAAAACAAAGACGCAGATCAGCTGTGCAGTAACTGCACGGCTGATAAGCACCTTTGTTTTTGCTACTAGGATAGTGCAATTCCTCTTCTACTTAAATCCAAAATTTCAAGCTTCTAGCTTTCTTCTGTGGCTGTACAGACAGGTTTGAGTTAGACCTGGTCGGAAACCCTGAAGACCGGTTTTCTCGCATCACGGCTCATACCCAATACTTACAGGGATGAAGCGCTAGCAGTCCCCTCCTCTTTTGTATGAGATTCCTTATAATATAGGAGATCAATAAAGAAATGAGTCATCATTTCCAACTCTTTCTCGGCCCACATTGTGATTGTGTGTGTATCCACACCTGTCCGATACTGCTGGAAGGAACTGAAGATCTTTGGCAGCACGCTAAGGGAGACCACCACGGACCGGTGATGGGCCAGGTTGTCTATACAGGCCTCTATGAACTTCATTTTGATGCGCCTGTCGGTGCTGAAGCAGACCAGACTGCACAGAGCCTTCTCAGCATCCATGGCTAGACCCTCTGGTAACTGGTTCTAGAACAAAGAGGAACATTGCTAAATGAAAAGCATCAAAATTTATAGAATTCAGACTATCTCAGCTTCAAAACAGAAGAATGATTCAAATATAGTATAAATGCGTACATACATACATGTATATATGAGCCGCCTCATGGGAAAACCAACAATCTGCATAGGCGAAAACAAAGGCGCTGATCAGCTTCGCAGTAACTGCGAAGCTGATCAGCGCCTTTGTTTTCGCTACTTGGATAGTACCATTCCTCTCCTACTTAAATCCGAAATTTCAAGCTTCTAGCTCTTTTCTGTGCTTGTACAGGCCAGTTTGTGTCAGACCTGTTCGGAAACCACATTGTTGGTTTTCCCATGAGGCGGCTCATATGTGCTGACAAGGTTCAAGAGGGTTGTCCATGATGTTCAGCCACTTTGTGGGCTGGAATGCTTTTGTAAATTTAAAGAAAGTCATGGTGCATTTCTTTCCTATTGGGTTAAAAATACTAAGGAACAGATAATAAGTCAAAAATACACCTTAGAAAAGTTGTGCTATAGCAAGCCTTTAGCAGAGCATGTTTTGCTTTCACTCAAACCATCTAATGCTTACCACTTTATCTTCCTGTACCAGATCCCAGAGCAAAGTACTGCCAGGTTTACAGACATCTTCATAAGAGAACTCAGTACCAGTAGAACTGGAGGCATCACTCTGACCTGGTCTCTGGGGCAATACTGCAAATAAACATAGCAATGAGATCATAAAAAATAAATCAGAATAAACTATGAACATCTAAACATACATACAGACTTACAGTGCTGCATATGTGTATGATACATGGAGGCCATAATAGACAAGTGTGTAACTTTGAGCTTGTGCATTGATCTGTAGTCATTATCATGAAAATAAAAACTACCAGTCCCTCAACATAACCATAAATGAGCCGCCCCATGGGAAAACCAACAATCTGCATATGCGAAAACAAAGGCGCAGATCAGCTTCGCGGTAACCGCGAAGCTGATCAGCGCCTTTCCTCCTCTACTTAACTCCAAAATTTCAAGCTCAGTACCTTAATTAGGCTGCGTATTTGCGTAATTACCCAATTAAAATATCAAAAAACGCAATTAATAACGATCCGGTAGCGTAAGAAAACGCAAAAGAAATCGCCGATACGCAATACCGGAAAAATCAGTTGTGTACCGGTTTTTATCAGTGTACGCCGCACAACGGCTTATGCCGTCTACGTAAAACAAGAATGTCATTGGACATGCGCAAATCGGTCTATTGGAAGCCATTTCTTTTCTGTTTTTTCTTTGGTTGACTGCAATTTTAGTTAATTCTCTCAACCAATCAATGTCTCCGTTTTATTTTACGTTATGCAAAAGCGAGAGTAGAAGAAAACAAGTAGCCCAGGGGCAACGATCGCTCACCTGAGAGCCAACAAGTACAGTCACTGGACAAAGTAGTTGGGGTTTTTACCATATATATGGGTATGATGGCCATCTTGGTCATGTGACCTTGAAACCCTACTTACATCAGCAGAAGAGCTCTTGTCTGGATTGTGTATCCTCTTTTCTGCCATTTTGGTTCACTTGAAAAAATCATCTAACAAGTTCAGGGTCCTATAATGACCCCTGGGGTTGGGCCATATTTGACCCCAGGGGCAAGATTGGCTGGATTTATGTAGAGCTCCACATGACAATGCTGTATATCAAATATACAAGCTTTGTGTCATGCTGTTGCAGAGAAGATTTTTTCATTTATTTCCATTATGTCTATGGTAGATAATGACATGCCTGGGGCGTGGCCTGTGTGGACCCCAGGGGCACCGTTGGCAGGATTTATAAAGAGGAACACTATACATTGCTACAAACAAAATATGAAAGATCTGGGCCTTGTGGTTTCGGAGAAGAAGATTTTTTTTATGTTTTTCCCATGACGCCCCCGGGGCGGGGCCTGTGTGGACCACAGGGGCACGGTTGGCAGGATTTTTAAAGAGGATCACTATATATTGCTACAAATAAAATATGAAAGCTCTGGGCCTTGTGGTTTCGAAGAAGAAGATTTTTTTTATGTTTTACCCATTACCCCCTGGGGCGGGGCCCGTATGGACCCCAGGGGCACGGTTGGCAGGATTTATAAAGAGGACCACTATACATTGCTACTGACAAAATATGAAAGCTCTGGGCCTTGTGGTTTTGGAGAAGAAGATTTTTTTATGTTTTTCCCATTGTAAGTCTATGGGAGCTAATGACCCCCGGGGCGGGGCCATTTTTGACCCCAGGGGCATGATTGGCAGGATTTATATAGAGGACCACTAAACATTGCTACATACAAAATATGAAAGCTTTGGGCCTTGTGGTTTCGAAGAAGAAGATTTTTTCATGTTTTTCCCATGACACCACCAGGGCGGGGCCCGTATGGACCCCAGGGGCAAGGTAGGCAGGATTTATAAAGAGGACCATTATACATTGCTACTGACAAAATATGAAAGCTCTGGGCCTTGTGGTTTCGGAGAAGAAGATTTTTTATGTTTTTCCCATTGTAAGTCTATGGGAGCTAATGAACCCCGGGGTGGGGCCATTTTTTACCCCAGGGGCATGATTGGCAGGATTTATATAGAGGACCACTAAACATTGCTACACACAAAATATGAAAGCTCTGGGCCTTGTGGTTTCAGAGAAGAAGATTTTTTTATATTTTCATCATGACGCCCCCGGGGCGGGGCCCGTGTGGACCACAGTGGCACGGTTGGCAGGATTTATAAAGACGAACACTATATATTGCTACAAACAAAATATGAAAGCTCTGGGCCTTGTGGTTTCGGAGAAGAAGATTTTTTTGTTTTACCCATGACCCCCCGGGGCAGGGCCCGTATGGACCCCAGGGGCATGGTTGGCAGGATTTATAAAGAGGACCACTATACATTGCTACTGACAAAATATGAAAGCTCTGGGCCTTGTGGTTTCGGAGAAGAAGATTTTTTTATGTTTTTCCCATTGTAAGTCTATGGGAGCTAATGACCCCCGGGGCGGGGCCATTTTTGACCCCAGGGGCATGATTGGCAGGATTTATATAGAGGACCACTAAACATTGCTACACACAAAACATGAAAGCTCTGGGCCTTGTGGTTTCAGAGGAGAAGATTTTTTTATATATTCATCATGACGCCCCCGGGGCGGGGCCCGTATGGACCCCAGGGGCACGGTTGGCAGGATTTATGAAGAGGACCACTAGACATTGCTACACACAAAATATAAAAGCTCTTGGCCTTGTGGTTTCAGAGAAGAAGATTTTTATATGTTTTTCCCATTGTAAGTCTATGGGAGCTATCCGTTGCCATGGAAACCAGAGTTCTGATCTGACCTGGCCCAAAACCTAACACAACCTTTCCCCCTCCTCAATGATGCTTTAGATAAAATTTGATCACGTTTGGCCTTGTTGTCTTAGAGATATTCAAGTTTGAAAATGTGAACGGACGGACGGACGCACGCACGGACGCACGGACGGACGCCGGCTCGACCACTATACTATAAGCTCACCTTGTGAGCCTTCGGCTCAGGTGAGCTAATAAGGAAAGTACACCTCGAACATCATTTTTACCAAATTGTTTTCCATTTTACCCAATTGATTGAAGATAGAGTGCGTAACAGAATTGAACTTACCCAATTAAAATTCCAGATACGCAATTGAATGAAAAAGGGGTGCGTAAATACCCTATAGGCTAAAAAATTAATTAAGGTACTGCAAGCTTCTAGCCTGCTTCTGTAGCTTTACAGGCCGGTTTGTGTCGAACATGTTTGGAAACCACATTGTTGGTTTTCCCACGAGAAGGCTCAAATCTTTGATAGACAACCATTACACTGACTCATGACCAGAAGAAGCTATGAACATCTAAACATTCATACAGACTTACAGTGATGCATATGTGTATAATACATGGAGGCCATATTCGACAGGTGTGTAAATGACACCATCTTTTTCTCTGACTTGTGTCTTATACACCAATACTAGCTATGTATTGACTTACGATGTGGCATATGTGTATGGTACATGGAAGCCATATTGGACAGGTGTGTGAAGCGGGCATGTGCATTGATCTGTGACAGCTCGTCATCACTCATAAGCTCCTCCCCCTCAAAGTCGGCCATGTTTTTCTCTGACTTGTTGCTAAGGTGAGAACTGTGACAGCTTCCTCGGTCAGGGCTCATGGGGTTCTCAGAGTTGAAACCACTTCTGAAAGGGGCAAATACATGACGTAAATAAATATCAGGAGAAAAATCAAAATTGCTTATTTCTTGCTAAAATTGCACCAAACTATAACAAAATTGTACACTATACCTAATCAAGTTCCAAATGCTTTGAATTATTTCACAGATTTGCTTGAATTTCAGTTTGAAAGTATTTGGATAACCTCCCTTGTACATGCAAAAGGCCTATTCAAAATAAGTTTTGGGCATAAAATCTTTATTTGAGAACCGATTTGTAAAAATTTTTGCCACACTTTTTAAGACTTTTAGAGTGTGAAAGGATGACATGGCCATCAATTTCAGAGAAGGGTAATTTTGAAAAAGGCATTTTGAAAGATGGTGTATGGACAGTAGATGTTACATACATTGAGGCCATATCATTTTAATTAACAAAATATTGTCTATTGAGTTATGTTACTTTATCAGATATCATGTCAAATCACCAAACAACTTTGTTTCCTCTGTAAATGTCTGGCAATGGGTACAATCAGTCAATATCCTTTGGGAGTAGATATTTCATCAGAACTAATCATTTTATAATCACACAATTGTGTATAACAACAACTTACCCATTTCTTTGCTTTCTCTGCAGCTGTCTGACAATATCAGAATGATCAAACACCTCAGTTCCATCACTCTGTTTCTTCATAGGGTTGCCTTCATTTTCCTGTAGGAGTGAGGCTGCTGCCATAACTACTCCAGTGTCTGAGTCCTAGAAAAAATTGCAACATAAGTAGCATAAAGACATGTCAGAATGATCCAGCACTTCAGTTCCGTCACTCTTGAAATTGCCTCCAATTTGTCTGTACAATGGTTGTTCATAAAAGACTGCAATGTGCGCATATGAGAGTATTTGCATTTAACATTGCGCATATGAAAGCACATGCACTTTTAAAATAGAACAAATACAGAATTTCGTTATTTTAGTCATGAGACTATAATGTCAGCCTTAACCTCATATCTTTCTTCAAAGTTGGATTACTTTCATGGTATACGAGTCAAACATTCAGCTATCAGTACTGTCTTACCTGTCCTGACCCTGTCTGGGTGCCTTCTTGGTTTTCAGCCTGTGGCACCTTCTTCCCCTCACCGCCTGAGGTGCTCCCTGCTTCTTCCAGTTTCTTCTTCATTAGTCGCCTCTTCCTCTCTTCATTGGCCAGCATTGCTTGCTTTGCTCTAGAACACAGAAACTTACAATATATTCTCATTCACTTTTCACCGTGTTTTGTCCTTGAGCAAGACACATTAACTCCTTACAGTACTGGTTAAACCCAGGAAGCATTGGCTCCATCCCGACATGACTGAAAAATTGTTGACTGGGACGTTAAGCCTCAATGCAAACAAACTGTAGCCTTACCCTACTCGACAGTAAAATATAGCAACTTCCACAACATTTTACATTTCGCTCAACAACTTAGGTCATATGGAGATAGGTCCTAGGTTCAAATCCTCGTCATACAGACCAGAGAAGCTTGGAATCAAACCCATGACCACTAGTTTTGTAAAGCCAGTGGCTTAACCACTAAACCGCATGGGCTTCTCAAGCTTCCATGTGGCAATTTGATACCGTCTTTTCAATAGGAAACAACTTCTGAAATAACCACTATGCTATACATGATTCTCTCCTAACCCATATTTGACGAATGGATTTTCCCATCATTATCACTGGGGTAAGTCCACTTCAGTTCTTAGGGCATCAGATATAATTTTCATATCTTGGGCTATTCTGCTTGCCTATGTCCCATATAAGGGACACCAGGCTTAAATGAATTAAAACTGAGTGACCACTTACCTCTGGGCAGCAGCATTCATATGAGCCTGTTGTACAGCATGATGATATTCTATACTTACCTTTGAGCAGCAGCATTCATATGAGCCTGTTGTACAGTGTGATATTCTATACTTACCTCTGGGCAGCAGCATTCATATGAGCCTGTTGTACAGTGTGATATTCTATACTTACCTTTGAGCAGCAGCATTCATATGAGCCTGTTATAGAGCATGATGATATTCTATACTTACCTTTGAGCAGCAGCATTCATATGAGCCTGTTGTACAGTGTGATATTCTATACTTACCTTTGAGCAGCAGCATTCATATGAGCCTGTTGTACAGCGTGATGATATTCTATACTTATCTTTGAGCAGCAGCATTCATATGAGCCTGTTGTACAGCGTGATGATATTCTATACTTTCCTTTGAGCAGCAGCATTTGTATGAGCCTGTTGTACAGCATGATGAATTCTATAGTTACCTTTGAGCAGCAGCATTAATATGAGCCTTTTGTACAGCATGATGAATTCTATACTTACCTTTGAGCAGCAGCATTCATATGAGCCTGTTGTACAGCGTGATAATATTCTATACTTACCTTTGAGCAGCAGCATTCATATGAGCCTGTTGTACAGCGTGATAACATTCTATACTGACCTTTGAGCAGCAGCATTCATATGAGCCTGTTGTACAGCGTGATAACATTCTATACTTACCTTTGAGCAGCAGCATTCATATGAGCCTGTTGTACAGCATGATGAATTCTATACTTACCTTTGAGCAGCAGCATTCATATGAGCCTGTTGTACAGCGTGATAATATTCTATACTGACCTTTGAGCAGCAGCATTCATATGAGCCTGTTGTACAGCATGATGAATTCTATACTTACCTCTGGGCAGCAGCATTCATATGAGCCTGCTGTACAGCATGACGAATTTTGATATTTCTATACTCCTCTGAGCAGCAGCATTCATATGAGCCTGCTGTACAGCGTGATGATATTCTATACTTACCTCTGGGCAGCAGCATTCATATGAGCCTGTTGTACAGCAGATGATATTCTATACTTACCTCTGGGCAGCAGCATTCATATGAGCCTGTTGTACAGCATGATGATATTCTATACTTACCTTTGAGCAGCAGCATTCATATGAGCCTGTTGTACAGCATGATGATATTCTATACTTACCTCTGGGCAGCAGCATTCATATGAGCCTGTTGTACAGTGTGATGATATTCTATACTTACCTTTGAGCAGCAGCATTCATATGAGCCTGTTGTACAGCGTGATAATATTCTATACTGACCTTTGAGCAGCAGCATTCATATAAGCCTGTTGTACAGCGTGATGATATTCTATACTTACCTCTGGGCAGCAGCATTAATATGAGCCTGTTGTACAGCATGATGAATTCTATACTTACCTTTGAGCAGCAGCATTCATATGAGCCTGTTGTACAGCATGATAATATTCTATACTGACCTTTGAGCAGCAGCATTCATATGAGCCTGTTGTACAGCGTGATGATATTCTATACTTACCTCTGGGCAGCAGCATTAATATGAGCCTGTTGTACAGCATGATGAATTCTATACTTACCTTTGAGCAGCAGCATTCATATGAGCCTGTTGTACAGCGTGATAATATTCTATACTGACCTTTGAGCAGCAGCATTCATATGAGCCTGTTATACAGCGTGATGATATTCTATACTTACCTCTGGGCAGCAGCATTCATATGAGCCTGTTGTACAGCGTGATGATATTCTATACTTACCTCTGGGCAGCAGCATTCATATGAGCCTGTTGTACAGCGTGATATTCTATACTTACCTTTGAGCAGCAGCATTCATATGAGCCTGTTGTACAGCGTGATGATATTCTATACTTACCTTTGAGCAGCAGCATTCATATGAGCCTGTTGTACAGCGTGATATTCTATACTTACCTTTGAGCAGCAGCATTCATATGAGCCTGTTGTACAGCGTGATGATATTCTATACTTACCTCTGGGCAGCAGCATTCATATGAGCCTGTTGTACAGTGTGATATTCTATACTTACCTCTGGGCAGCAGCATTCATATGAGCCTGCTGTACAGCGTGATGATATTCTATACTTACCTCTGGGCAGCAGCATTCATATGAGCCTGTTGTACAGTGTGATATTCTATACCTCTGAGCAGCAGCATTCATATGAGCCTGTTGTACAGCGTGATAACATTCTATACTTACCTCTGGGCAGCAGCGTTCATATGAGCCTGTTGTACAGTGTGATATTCTATACTTACCTCTGGGCAGCAGCATTCATATGAGCCTGTTGTACAGCATGATGATATTCTAGGTCTTCCTCGAAGTCTGACTCGACTTCACTGTTGTCACTGGTCGGCAAATTATGGGCAGCTATCAGGCGCTTAAGTCTCTGTTGCTGTTGAGAGAAAAGACAAATATTTTATAAGTGGTTTATGAAACAAAAATCTGACACGACCTCACTGTTTTCACTGGTCACTAATGGGCAGCTATCAGACACTTCAGTGATAGCGTAATTGTAATCTTGTAACAAAGTATTAAATATAAAATAACACTAGAAGGAGTTTTCAGAGGAAAACATATGTCCCCCCTCTCTGCCCCAACCCACTTTTAATTTTGTAAATTTTTTACATATAACCCTGAAAAATATATACATTTTAAATTAAAACCAATATATACCAACAGACATTTTAAAATATCACATGTTTCAGCTTTCCATATTCATAAAGTTTGAAGTTTTACGAAATTTACCCATCTACAATCCCAAACCAATCCTTGCCAGTATCAACTAATATGCAAAGTTTGAAGAAAATCGGTAAAAAACTACTCAAGTTAGAGAGCGGAAATGAAAAAAATGCAATTTTTAACATCAATCAAGGGCCATAACTCTAAGGTCATTTGACGAAATTTACCCATCTACAATCCCAAACCACTCCTTGCCGGTATCAACTCATATGCAAAGTTTGAAGAAAATCGGTCAAAAACTACTCAAGTTAGAGAGCGGAAACGAAAAAATATGCAATTTTTAACATCAATCAAGGGCCATAACTCTAAGGTCGTTTGTCGAAATTTACCCATCTACAATCCCAACCCACTCCTTGTCGGTATCAACTAATATGCAAAGTTTGAAGAAAATCGGTCAAAAACTACTCAAGTTAGAGAGTGAAAACGAACAAAATGCAAATTTTAACCTCAATCAAGGGCCATAACTCTAAGGTCATTTGACGAAATTTACCCATCTACAATCCCAAACCACTCCTTGCCGGTATCAACTCATATGCAAAGTTTGAAGAAAATCGGTCAAAAACTACTCAAGTTAGAGAGCGGAAACGAACAAAATGCAATTTTTAACCTCAATCAAAGGCCATAACTGTAAGGTCTTTTGACGAAATTTACCCATCTATAATCCCAACCACTCCTTACCGGTATCAACCAATATGCAAAGTTTGAAGAAAATTGGTCAAAAACTACTCAAGTTAGAGAGCAGAAACGAACAAAATGCAATTTTTAACATCAATCAAGGGCCATAACTCTAAGGTCGTTTGACGAAATTTACCCATCTACAATCCCAAACCACTCCTTGTCCGAATCAACTCATATGCTAAGTTTGAAGAAAATCGGTCAAAAACTACTCAAGTTAGAGAGCGGAAACCAAAAAAAATGCAATTTTCAACCTCTATCAAGAGCCATAACTCTAAGGTCATTTGACGAAATTTACCCATCTACAATCCAAAACCAATCCTTGCCGGTATCAACTCATATGCAAAGTTTGAAGAAAATCGGTCAAAAACTACTCAAGTTAGAGAGCGGAAACGAACAAAATGCAATTTTTAACCTCAATCAAGGGCCATAACTCTAAGGTCGTTTGACGAAATTTACCCATCTACAATCCCAAACCACTCCTTGCCGGTATCAACTAATATGCAAAGTTTGAAGAAAATCAATCACTACTCAAGTAAGAGAGCGGAAACAAATGGAGACACCTGGATTTTCAAACAGTTAATTGACCTTTGTGACCTTGAAAATTAGGTCAAGGTCACCGAAATCTAATCACTCCATTCAGCTGTCCCAATGAAGTTTCTGTGCCAGTTTGGTCTAAATCCATCCAGTGGTTCAGGAGATATGGTGCAGACAAAAAGCTACGCCGCCGACGCCGACGGGATCCACACCAAAAACAATATGTCCCCCAACTCCTTCGGAGGGGGGACATAATTCTAGGAAACTTCCAGATAGCTGGACCCCATTTTGTTTTACAGTCTGCAATGAGGCAAGTACACATAACTTTTGCTACAATCGAACAATTACTTTTTTAATTTCTTCATGTTTTCTTCCCATGAATCAGAAGATATGGCATTTGCATGGAAATGGTTTTCAAATTCAAAATTCCATTCAAAAATGAAGCAGACTTCTCTAACTACTCTCCAAATGGATACTTTTGACAGTGTCTCTTAAAGCTCAAGGGAATTTACAATGATATTTAAGGGAACTAATCACTCACCTTGATTAACTCCTCATCCTCAGAGTCAAACAGTTCCGAGTCAATTTCCTCCTCATCCTCTTCGGACTCCATCTCCTCAGAACTTTCTCCCTCATGGTGCACATGTTTATGGTGTATGTGGTGATCGTGGGCAGCTTTATGGTGCATCTTGGCAATCTTGGCTCTTAATGCTTTGACTTGATCTTCTGTAAGCTCTTGATGAATTTCTTCACTCGATTCACTTGTTTCAACATCACTGTCTGAACCTGGAGAAAAATTGAAAATGAACCTGTGCTTGAGAAAACCAACAATTTGGATTTCTGACCAGATCCAACAAAAACCAGCCTGTACAGTCACAGAAAATGGTTGGAGTTTTGAAATTTCGGATGAAAGAAGAAGAGGGATTGTACTATCCATTAAGCGAAAACAAAGGCGCTGATCAGCTGTGCAGTTACTGCACAGCTGATCTGCACCTTTGTTTTTGCCTAAGCATTTTGTTTGTTTTCTTATGCAGTGGCTCAAATAAATTTTAAGTCTTGAATTCTTGGTCATGGTGTACGTTTATGGTGCATGTGGTGATCATGGGCAGCTATATGGTGCATCTTGGCAATTTTAGAATTTCAACAGAAATGTTGAAACCTGTGGGAACATTGTATGTGCACCAGTGCAAACATGATATTTGTGTCAGAAGTATATGCTTATGGACTTAAGGTCATGCTTATGGGCAGTTTTATAGTGCATTTTGGCTAAAAGAGCTTTCAATTTTTCCTCTATAAGTTCTTGGAGTCCTGTGAACCAATTTATTTGTGTTTATGTTGTTCACTATCATATGTAAATTTTAAATGCAAGGTGATCATCCCAGACTTTGGGTTCATGTGAGACAACATTTGCATACCTCCGCTACCATCATGCAGCTCATGATGCCCATGCCCATGATGGCCATGAATATGATGCCCATGATGTACATGATGACCTGTGACCCCATGACCATGGCAACCACAATGTTCTGCCTCCTCCCCGGACTCATCACTGTGCGGGAGACCGATGCTTTCACTCTCGCTGTCCATCAGTTCCTCTGAGTCGTGACCTTCTATATGTTTGTGGACCTTGTGTCGGGCGTGATGTTTGGATGGGGAGCTGTCAGTCTCTCCTTCCTTTTCCTCAGGTGTTCCGGGCTTCTATAATGATAAAGGGAAGTTTAGATATAAAATTTCATATTTCCATTGGCTTCGAACTACATAAAAACTTGAAAAGACAATTAGGCACTGGCAAGTGTTTTATATGTCCAAAATGAATTCAACAATACAAAGTTTTTAATGTTTTGATTGCATCTCAATTGTTGACATTTTAACATTTATCAGCAGGGTAAACTAGAAAAAGTGCCTTGAGAGGCACGTATACCCCCGGCTGGTAGCCACAAAGCCCCCTCCCTACCCCCTACCTATATAACCCTGCACATGCTCACCCCTGACATTGAACCTCAAATCCCCAATGAAAGACAGTACCCTTATCAAGTACACTTTAGAAATAAGCACTGTGAAGCATATTGCATACAAACATGGGGGAGTGGTGTTTTAGAATGACAGATCTATTTTAGAGCAGTATACAGAGCTGACATGTATACTCAATCTAGGACATAATCCACGGACATTGTGGGTCAGGTCCTCAGTCCTAGATTGGAATAAAAATAGAGTGTCATTCTTAAAAGAAAAAAAAAAAAAAGAAAAAAATGCCCCAGACCTTAACCTCAAGTCCCACCCCCACCCCATGCATGGACCCTTGGGTCCATCCCACCCCACCCCCATGCATGGACCCTTGGGTCTAACCCTTATGTGGTACCTATGTTGTAAGCATGAATGCTTTCTGACAAATAGTTGTCAAGAAATAGACCTACAGAATATTAATCTTGGTAACTACTGTATTTTATAAATGTGTCCTAGATTTTGACCTCCAGCCCCACCCCTAGATTTTGGTGCCATGGAATTTAATTCAACCCTAAAGGGTATCTATGATCCAAATAGGAATACATTCCATAAGTCTTTGTTAATATATGAACTTAGAGAAGAAAACAACACTATGTAAATAGCACATTTTCAGGGTGACCTAGATTTTGAACTCTAGCCCCACCCCCCCGAGCATGGACCCTCAGGTCTGAACTCACGGAAACAAAGCAAACCTTATAGGGTACTTATAGTCCAAATATGAATGACTTCTGAAAATTGGCTGATGAGATATACACCATTAGAGAAACTTTAACCAAAACTTTGACGCAAAGTAAAGGTGACCTAGATTTTGAACTCTAGCCCCACCCCCAGGCATGGACCCTGGGGTCCCAACTCTTTGAATCAAAGCTAACCCTATAGGGTACCTAAAGTCCAAATATGAATGATTTCTGATAAATGGTTCTTGAGATATACACCACTAGAGAAACTTTAACCAAAACTTTGTCGCAAATTAAAGGTGACCTAGATTTTGATCTCTAGCCCCACCCCCGGGCATGGACCCTGGTTTCCGAACTCATGGAAACAAGGCAAACCCTATAGGGTACCTATGGTCCAAATATGAATGGTTTCTGACTATAACTGCATGAGATATACATCACTAGAGAAACTTTAACCAAAACTTTGACGCAAATTCTACTGAACTAACAAACTAACGAACGAACGAACAAACGAACGAACGAACAAACAAACGAACTAACGAACATACGAACGGAAAAGCGAAAACTATATACCCGTCGGCATAAATGCCGGGGGTATAATAATTACAGGCTTTGGCAATCATAATCTGAAATTTCAACCAATTTTGGTTATTTCAGTATTTATGAGCAGTTTTAATTTCATGCTCAGCTGAGTTGAGCAAGAAAAGTTTTAAACCTCGGAACCAGTTTCTTGCTCCAAGACAAAAGATAGCACCACTTTTAGCACTATGTAACAACCAACCTTATGTTCTCTGTGCTCTGCAGTTTCATCATCACTGGTCTTCTTGTGAACTAGCTTTTTACCTTCTGAAAGAAAATGATTGTTCTAGTAACCTAAAATTCCTCAACTTTAATATGAAGTAACAGCTCTAAAATTCAAACTAAGGGGATCTATAGATCAAGTGATTGCTCCAAATGATATAAAAGGAATTATAACAGTGAAACCTAATCTGGGTAATGCATTATTCACTGTAACTTGCCTGTCTCAGATTTTAGAATTGGAACAGTATATGTGTTTGACTGTTTTCGGGATATTTACACACAATTTTACGCTTGTTGCGCACTGAAACATGATACTTCATCTAATGTCAAGATCTCAATGCTTCATGAGACATCCAAAAAATTAAGATGGTGTCAAAAGAGCGCAAAGTAACTTCAAGCTAATGCACTCACGGAAAGAAAATTGGCCCAGTTTGTGGGAATTCAAGACATTTTTCAGCCCAGTTTGTAAGATTGGCCCAGTCTGTGACATTGGCCCCATTTGTGGGACTGGCCCAGCTTGTTAGTCTTACATGTGTTCACAATTCATGTCAATGAGTATTAAATTGCAAATACACATAATTGCAATTTTCTATGAAAACAACATGAACTTTTTGAAAGATTTTTCAGAAATCATACCCATTTCCATAGCCTCCTCCTGTTTCATGGCCGCCAGCTGTTGTTGATGCATGGCAAGGGCCTGACTCTGGGAGATAGCACAGGTGTTCCAGATACACTTGATCAGAGCTGACGCCAGGTACAGTGTAGACTCTGTATGTGCTGACACATCTAGCACCGACACAAGACCCAGCAAATGCTGTACTGGCTGAAGTTCTAGATTCTTGATCAATGGAATCAGCGTATCAAACACTTGCTTCCCACAATGCTTCAACTGAGCCGCTGCCCAGATATTGTCCACATGCTCGTTAGTTATCCTGCCTTCTACCGCCAAGAAGTTGAGAATGATCTGACTCTGTTTTATGAGTTCAACGTGTAAATTTGGTCCGAATATATGCTCTATGATCTTGTAATCAATGAGCCACTGCGCCAGATGATGTCCGACCCTTTCAGCATCCATCAGAGATTCATTATTACAGCTCTCGTTATACAGCGTGATCTGATTATTGATCTGAGCTATACCGGCCAGTCTGATAGTCAATGTTGAACACGTGAAGTACTTAAATGCAAGTTCTAGTCCGTCCTTGTCGAAGTTGAAATGGGTTTCCAGTGGTTCTTTCACAGCAGCCCACATGAGATCTGTCATGTTTCTGTTGCCTGCTATTCTAAGATCCTTGTCAGAAAGCTTACACATGTACCTGAAAGAAGGGATAAATTGAGCCATGTCATGAGAAAACCGGAATTTTGCCTATGCAAAAACAAAGGCGCAGATCAGCTGTGCAGTAACTGCACAGCTGATCAGGGCCTTTGTTTCCTGTACACAGATAGTACAATTCCTCCTCTACCTTTTTGCCAGATTTCAAGCATCTAGCCTTCTTCTGTGACTGTACAGGCCAGTTTGTGCGGTTTTCTCGAGTCGCGGCTCAATTGAACTGCAATGCAAGAGAACTGGTCTTCAGGCTTTCCAACCATGTCCGACACAAACTGGTCTGTACAGTCTCAGAAAACGTCTAGAACTTGTAGGCTTGAGATAGAAGAAAAATTGTACAATCCATGTAGCAATAACAAAGGCGCTTATCAGCTGTGCAGTTACTGCTCAAATCAGTTACTGAACTTTTTAAAATCTAAAGCACTGCAAATTATAGCACTGCAAAGCAAAGCAACTTTAAATGTTTGTTTGCTACTGATATCAATTTACATCCACGGTCAACAGCTGATGTCATGCTGGGAAGGCCAGTATCCTAGCTACCACTCTGTTCTTGGACAACCCTCCCACAGGCAGATTATCAGTGATAGTTTTGAATTCAGGTGACACTTCCTTAACCTTTTTGATTTCAAATATGAGCCACTGCATGAGAAAACCAACAAAATGCTTGGGCGAAAACAAAGGCGCAGATCGGCTTCGATGCTGATCAGCGCCTTTGTTTTCGCTACACGAATAGTACAATTTCTTGTCTTCTTAAATCAGAAATTTCAAGCTTCTAGCCTGCTTCTGTGACTGTACAGCCTGGTTTGTGTCTGACCTGGTCGGAAACCCAAAGTGTTGGTTTTCTCACATAAAGGCTCATATTGTGTCATGCCAAGGTATTATCATAGTCCCAACATTAATAGCAGCTGCTCTGTTCTTCAACTTGTATCATAAGAGCCTGTTTGTGAGAAAACCAACAGTTTAGGTTCTGAACAGGTCCGACACAAACCGGGCTGTATAGTCACAGAAGAAAGCTAGAAGCTTGAAACTTTGGCAAAAAGTAGAAGAGGAATTGTACTATCAGTGTAGCGAAAACAAAGGTGGTGATCAGATTCGCGGTTACCGCGAAGCTAATCTGCGTCTTTGTTTTCACCTATGCAGATTGTTGGTTTTCCCATGTGGCGGCTCATAAGGATTTGAATTGTCAGAATCAATTTAATACTCACCTTATAACAGCTGTTCTCAGTGGTATGATGTACTGCATTACTGTTGGAATGTTCATCCATAACCGAAGCTGAAATGTTGAGAATTTGTTAATCATATCAACAGGCCAACAGCGCAATATTATACAATTGTTGTCCTTGAGTGAGGGTGACATGACAATTTTTTCACTTGAGGCAGGCAATATAACCTATAGGGGGTGAATCACCCTCTCTCAACAATTGTTTTTTTTTATACCAAACCACTTTTGAAACAAATTAGCAACATGCCACATGGCAAACTCATATAACTACAAGTGGAGGATATGAAGTCAGAGGGTAATATGATCATGCAACATGACAGAATAGCACCCTCCACATGCACTGTAAACAAACGCATGTGACTACAAGTGCAGCTGCACGTTTTTAGACAGATATAATGTCAGAGGGTAATATGATCAAGCGGCATGACAGAATAACACCCTCTGTGTGACCTGCTCTGGACCAATCAAAATCCACATTCATCCGATGAATATTCATGAGGTATAATAAATAGACATATACATGTATCTATATAACATATTCAGAGGTTGGTTCTTTGAAATCAGTTGACAAAAAGTACAAGTATGCTTCGTTATCAAATACGTAACTATCTTTGTGACAGGCAATATTTCTTAAACATAGGTTCACTGACGGCTGTATGTTTGGTCAGTACATAACGGTTAAAAACTGAATACAACATCAAATTTCAAACACTAACTGTGGTCATTTCGTCCATTTTCTGCATGTAACATGAGGCTGGCTACTGAAGGAGAGAGCATTCTAGCCAGAGTTAATGTCTACATTTCATAACTTGAAGAAATTATGAAAATAGAATCAACATTTATGAAGTGGATAATCATGAAAAAAAAAAATCATTAAAACCTTGAGAATCTGAGGTAACTTACATTAGCTATGAGCGTGATGAGTAGATGAGCAAAGTTGAAGGGCAATGTCTCGGGTGTAGCTTTTTCAAAGCAAGTCTTCAGCCCAAGTTTTACAATCCTAAGGCAGTTTAACAGCTCAGAGGCAATAATATACCAACTTACATTAGCTATGAGCGTGATGAGTAGATGAGCAAAGTTGAAGGGCAATGTCTCGGGTGTAGCTTTTTCAAAGCAAGTCTTCAGAGCACCAATACCGTTAGTATCACAGAAGAAACAAACATTCCGCAGCAGGAATAATGGAACCTCGGGATCCTGAAAATGATGGGAAAACATGTCCATGAAAAGTATACCCCCTTGAACCCTACTTTTATATAGAAATAATGAAGTTTGCAGGGGTATACCTCTTTTTCATATTTTTGCTTCAAAACAGATTGTGGGTACTTGTTAGAAGGCGGTTCTCACTTGTACCCACAATCTATGTTTTGAGCAAAAATAAGAAAAATAAAAAAAAAATCAACAGAAAATTTTCATTTTTTTTTTTTATTTTAAAAACCTAGGTACATTCCATGGGCATGTTTTCGTAATGGATAGGAAATTAGGTCAATGTTGAGTAAGAAACAGTGATAAATTGACATTTTTAGGTATCGTTTTCCCATAAAGTCATATATTCTGTGAGCATATCAAGAGGTATCTTCAGTTTTCTTTTAATAGATGTGATATTAAATTGCCTTTTTACCAGTCAACAAGTTTTCAGCCATATTGGGACAGAACCTGGGAAGTGCCAGTACTATGTGAGCCGCCTTACGAGAATTTTACTGGATTTTTACCTATGCGAAAACAAAGGCGCAGATCAGCTTCGCAAGCTGATCAGCACCTTTGTTTTCGGTGCACGGATAGTACAATTTGTCTTCTTTCTAAACCCGAAATGTCAGGCATCTAGCCATCATTTGTAGCTGTACAGGCCCATTTGTGTCAGACCTGGTCCGAAGTCCCGAAGACCGGTTTTCTCGTGCCATGGCTCATGTGGAGTAAATAACCCTTTCTTAAGAACCTGGCAGAGGAAAAGGCTATGCACAGCTAATCAGCGTGTTTGTTTTTACTCCATAGAAAGTACAATGCCTCTTCTATCTAAATCTGAACTTTCAAGTCTCTAACTACATTCTGTGACTGTACAGCCTGGTTTGTTTTGGACCTGGTCGGACACCTGGACCAGTACTGGAAAACAATATACATTCAAGAATGTACCCACCGATATCTCACAGTAATTATTCAGAGCACTGGTTTCCTGTGTGGATAATTCCTGAAAATATAAGAAAGAATCATTTATTAAGGATATGCAACAAAACAAACAACCAACAACGGTACATTTAACTGTTTGTTTAATGAGATTGACGCATTTCGGTCTTTCAAAGAAAGAAGTCTGTACAAAATTTAAAGCTAGAAAACCAATAGAGATTAACTCAAAATCTGGTCAAGCAAAATAACTCCCCTAGAATGAAAGATGACAGAAAGGTGTCACAGCCACAGAGGAAAGGCAAATCTGAATCTTGTATCTGATCTGTGACTGTTATCACTCATTACGAAAACACGCCCAGCAATATACAGAATTTTTATGTGTACTTAAAAATCTAAAATTTTATTAGAAATCTTTCGATGTTTTTCTTATTTTTGCTCAAAACATAGATTGTGGGTACACGTTAGAACTGCCTCATCTAGGCGGTTCTAACGAGTACCCACAATCTATGTTTTGGAGCAAAAATATGAAAAATAGGTTTACCCCCGCATACCCCAGTTTTGCTATATAAAAATGGGGTATAAGGGGGTATACATTACATGGATATGTTTTCATGATGATTAGTATTCTCATAATAGTCATATTTTGAGAACTCTGAGAGCAACTCACCTCTAGTGTAGAATGTACTACATGCTTGTATGCCATGTATGATGGGAAGTTCATCAGGAAGACCTTAGTCACAAACTGCAGTAGTCGTTCTTTCTCGTCTATCGTCCAGGTCTCGCTGTCGTCCTCTGTTTCCATGTCGTCAGCCGATCCATCTGGTTTATCTCTTTTTTCACCTGTAAAACATTGATTGTCTAAAGGTTGCATTTCTTTGGATTTTCAAAATTGGCAAAGCTCTTATTTTGAACCTTTTTTATAGTTCTTGTAGAAAACTCAAAAAAACTTTTTATGTACAGGCGTTAGGTACAAAGAGAAATTTTTATCTCTCAGATCATAGTGCAGCTTCCCTATAGCTAGCCTCTAGGTAAAGCCTGTGATGCCTAAAATATTTTGACCAAATATGCTTTATATTTATCCTACAACTATGAACAATACTCCAAAAAGAAAATCACAAGTTTTCTATGAGTTTACTAAACGTTCATGAATTTTTCTCATGATCATGGTTTTAAGGCCCTTTGATAGTGGAGAATATGTAGCAGGTAACAGTAGTTGACAACTTAAGATTACCATCTTTCAGTTTTTCTTCTTCCTGTTTTCCTTCATTCTTCTTTCCATCTTGCTCATCCCCTTCTTTCTTTTTTGCATCTTTCTCTCCTTCATTTTCTGCCTTTTCCTTTTTCTCACTTTCTTTTATCTCTTTTTCATTGTCTTCTGGCAGGGTTTGTATGAGTCGTATACCAACTATCAATGCATCCTGGACTATGCTGTTGATCTTTTCAAAGTTCCGATAATCTTTAAAACAGCACATACATTGTCTGGAAAAAAAAAACAACAAGCCAGGTCAATAGCATGATCAATCCAGTCCCTTTAGTTCCAAAAAGATTCTTTTGACTACAGTAGTGAGCAAATAATAGGCCTAAAATAAAATTATGTTTGTTTGCAATTGCCGCCCAACCCACCCTTATTCCGCCAACTCAAATTTTTTTTTGGCTTTTCCGGATTTTTCTTTTTTTTCTTCGGCTGGGTTCAGTTCGGTACTGATTTTTGTCTGTTGCGGTGCGGTTATAGACGATTCTTTAGTCGTGTCTTACAGGCGCTTTATTGTTTTTTTTACTATTAAGCTTTCATTATGCAAGCGTCTATTTCGCATGCGAATCTGTAGCAACAATAAGGCCGACAAGTCGAATCGGGGGGCCAAAAATGCAATAGTTTTCTGTATACAATACTGGCTCTAGCTTGCTTTATAGCAGGATTTCTCATACATGATTCTTTGGAGAAAATAATATACACTGAACTGAATGTTCCTATATCAACTAAGTCATCTTATTACTAGTCAAACTATTTTCAGTATTTTACTATTGCTTTTATTCATCAAATTTATTTATTTTATTGTTATTAAAGTTATTTAATTATTTTTTCATCAAACTGATTAAAATTCCTGTTAGATTTGAGAACTGAATTGCTATTTTTAATTTATTATTATTATATATAAAACCACATGCTGTATTTTTCCACATGGCCAAAAAAAATAATCTGACCTGCAAACCCACTCCTTCAACCCCTGGGTAGACAATTGCAAACAAACATTTTTTTCAGGATGACCCTACATAATAAGAGGATAAAACATTCTTTTCCGTGCATTAACGTTTGCCAAGCCCAAGGGCAATAATGTGTTGCAGCCCGAACCGCGTAGCGGTGAGGGCTGCAACACATTATTGCCCGAGGGCTTGGCAAACGTTAATGCACTTGGAAAAGAATGTTATATCGTCATTGTTATATACCTTTCCTCCAATACATGTACATTTTATTTATTTATTTATTTATTTATTTATTTATTTATTTATTTATTTATTTATTTATTTATTTATTTATTGTGAATGCTATGTCTTGAAATCGCGCATGATGACAAGCACACAGCCGTTGATTGGTAAGTGATTAGACGCAAAATGACACATTAAATTAAGATGAAATATACGTCTGAAATGTACACTCACCTGCCATGTTAAATTTAGATGAAATGAACACCTGCCAGTGTCCATAACATGTTACAAACAGGTGTATGTCATAATCTCAGGGCAATAACACCTAGGGCAATAACACCATTATTGCCCTGCTATGACGTCATCTCAGGGCATTAACACCATTATTGCCCTGCTACGGTGTCATCTCAGGGCATTAACACCATTATTGCCCTGATATGACGTCATCTCAGGGCATTAATGGTATTAATGCCCTACGACGCCTAAAACAGCAGAAAGTGCTGTCCGTTACAACACGACAAGTTTCTATTGTAGAGATACATTAGGTATATAACAATTGAAGATAAGACCCTACAAAGTTAACTTTCAAACACTAGAAAAAGTGCCTTGAGAGGCACGTATACCCCCGGCTGGTGGTCACCCAGTCCTCCTCCCTCCCACAACCACCCAGCACATGTACACCCCTGACATTGAATCACAAATCCCGAACAAAAGACAGAACCCTTATCAAATACTTTATAGAAGTGTGCATTCTAAAGCACTTTGACCACAGACATGAGGGAGTGTAGTTTTTAGAGTGACATATCTTCTTTAGAGCAGTACACAGAGCTGACTTGTGTACTCCATCTAGGGCTTAATCACGGACATTGAGGGTCAGGTCCTCAGTCCTAGATGGAAAATGAAAATAGAATGTCAGTCTAAATTAAAAAAAAAATAATAGTAATAATAAAAGTATTGATGTCCTAGATCTTGAACTCAAGCACCCCCCCACCCCCCCCCCCACGACATGGACCCAACCCTATACCCTATAGTCCAAATATGAATGGCTTCTAATGATTGGCTCATGAGATATACCCCACTAGAGAAACTTTAACCAAAACTTAGACGCAAATTAAAGGTGACCTAGATTTTGAACTCTAGCCCACCCCCGGGCATGGACCCTGGGGTCCAAAATCATAGAAACAAAGCTAACCCTATAGGGTACCTATAGTCTAAATATGAATGGTTTCTGATATATAGTTCATGAGATATACACCAATAGAGAAACTTTAACCAAAACTTTGACGCAAATTAAAGGTGACCTAGATTTTGAACTCTAGCCCCACCCCCGGGCATGGACCCTGGGGTCCAAACTCATAGAAACAAAGCCAACCCTATAGGGTACCTATAGTCCAAATATGAATGGTTTCTGATATATAGTTCATGAGATATACACCAATAGAGAAACTTTAACCAAAACTTTGACGCAAATTAAAGGTGACCTAGATTTTGAACTCTAGCCCCACCCCCGGGCATGGACCCTGGGGTCCAAACTCATAGAAACAAAGCCAACCCTATAGGGTACCTATAGTCCAAATATGAATGGTTTCTGATATATAGTTCATGAGATATACACCAGCAGAGAAACTTTAACCAAAACTTTGACATTTTAACTGAACTAACGAACCAACGAACTAACGAACATACGAACGGACGAACGGAAAAGCGAAAACTATATACCCGTCGGCATAAATGCCGGGGGTATAATAAAATTAATTGAAAGCATGGTTATTGGATGAAGAAAGGAGAGTAAATCTTTATTCTTTGAAGGACAAGCAGAATCTTTTACTTGAGTCTTCAAACCACTCATGTCTGTGCTTTAGCATTTTCCAAATGCTACCACTTTCAAATATGCAGCTTCTATCATGTGACTAACCTCTGTGGCCATATACAGACATACAGGACTAGAGCCAAGATCTCTCTCTTGTTCAGGTGGAAACCTCCTGCCTGGCTCCTCTCCTCAACTGAAACATATTATAGACTGCATTAGTTTTCTATGGTAAAAATAGGTTGTCTATTGGAGGTTGAAAGCGTGGGAGAGCATTGGAGCAGAATGGAGAGTTTGATCCCCACTCATAACATTGTGTTCTGCCATATGCCCTCGCAGACATTCTAGGCAGGTAACCAGCAAATTAATGTGGATATAACGAGTCGACCAAATGGCCTGGTAGTTCAGTGGTAGAGTGCTTGCAGAGTAAGCAAGAGACCCTATGTTAGAGTCCCTATCAGGCCACATTCTCTCTCCCCACAGACTATTCCGTAGGCTCCGCACTAATCCCCTACAGTCAAGCCCCATCCCCCTGGTGTGGTACTGTTAATTTCACGTTTCACTAGTAAACTGTTCTGATTCTAAGGCTTTGGTAAATCATTGACTCAATGATCAACTCGACAATGGCTATCAGCACGACGGTCGTGCCGATAACGCCTCTTATCGGCACGACCGTTGTGTGGAGAAGAGGCGTTATCCGCACGACTGGGAAATCGGTATCCAAATGCTAAATTTTGATTAGAAATGGATACATTTTAAGTTGATAAATATTATACACTGGCCTCAAAACTGAAACAGATTACCCATGCAGGATTTTTTTTACTTTTTAATAAACAAAATTATTATTTTGCTGATACTGGCTTACCTGTGAATTTATCTGTAAAAAATCAGCCATGCGTTTGCGTAAATGAGAATAGGTAATTATCATAACCTAAATAATAAAAGAAAGTGGTAATCCAAAAGAATAAACAGCCTTTAATTTTAACAATGGAGTATTGAAACGTGTCAGTAACACATTAAAAAGCATTTACAATGGTTATATTTTTATCTGCTGTTAGAAATCGAAGTACTGTGATTCAGATTACATCAGCTGGAATAATCAAATCAAACAAGTTTTCTTATTCATAATTAGCAAAAATATTAATTTCGAATGTGTTTTAATAGTTAAACACATAATTAATTCATTTTATGAACAATAAATAGTAGAGCTGGGTACCACGAAAAAAAATGTACCACAGTATATCACGGTTTTCAGTCAAGTACCGTGGTATGTATCGCTGTTACGCAAAGAAAGGCGGTTGCCCGGATTTATTTGCGCAGCCAGGACGGTAGAGGGTGATTTCCGGCTTGTCAGGGATATGTCTCCTAAAGTGGGGTAATTCACAAGACAATTCTGACTTTAAGTTAGAATCATTTATATGACATATTTACATGATGAACAACACAGAGATACAACATAACAAATAACAAAAAAAAATTAGTTCATCTCGCTGTGCAGGGACACGAACCACCGGTAGGCTGTGTCCGTGCTGCAGCGATATGAACTAATTAACGAAAAGTTTCACAAAAAAAGTTACGTGCATGCTTTAACAATGTTTAGGCCTTATTGTCCAAGGTTCCGATGTCGTTGAGACCCGAGACTGGACCACATCTTGGTACCGTCAATTAGATTTGAATAATTCATGTACGTCGCACTTGGACGTAATGTCAGAATACCCGTACGTGATATAACGGCAACCCCGTCGACCGTTTAGATACGACCCACTCGACTTCGGCGACCCCTGTCGCTGGTTTGGCTGCTGTCGATCCCGGCCCGCCTTTGCTAGGCTCTAGTAGGATCTAGCGGGTGGATGTACCCGTAGCCCTCGTGGCTTTGGCACCCTTCATGGTTTGCCTACAATTCACGAATAACACTTACAAACAAATCAAACGGTATTCGTCACAAAGAAATCCTGTTGTATTCCTGGCATCCCAGGACGACGCACATGCGTCAATTGCTAGGTCAAGCAATTCAAACATACGCACAGAAGCACAACAATACCATGTGCTATAGACAATAGGTAGACCCATGTCCCACTGCGCTTATTCGCAGACCAACATAAGCCCAACTATTCCCTACAAAAACAGGCTTCTGTATGACACTGATACATAAAACATCAAATCGTTGGCTCGTTGACAAAACCTAGTAACTGCAAAAAACAAATTTTTCAGGAGAAGCAAAAAACTAAAACTTGTATATAAATGATATATAATTGTGCATGTTTACAAATTGTCGTATATACAAAACTTGATAAATGAAAGCTAGAAGCAGATTCTTATGATGAATTAAAGAATGCATTTATGAGAAATCATACATATGCAACTTTTGCATATCTAAAAGATAAAGATTTTCTTGTATTTAAATTTTTTGAAATTGCATATACGAGGTTTTGTCACCTTTTTTTCAAGTCCGTTTACCATTTGTAGTTACGAGGTTTTGTAAGGTCATCGAAAAACTAACTTCCCATTGGACATAACCTACAAGGCTTTATCACAAGCTGAATTTGAATGTTTTGAATCGCGCCATGTGAAAAAACGATTTTTTGAAAAAAAGTGCAGTTACGCGGTTTTGTCAACGAGCCAACGAAATGATAAATAACTCAAATGCCACGGGGACCCAACTGTTAATCGTAATTATTGATGCGACGTGGAATGTTAATGCATGCTACTATGAAGTTTCGTATGCATCGGCGAGATCGTTACGAATGCGACTTTCCACATCCTCTGCCCTTGGATGGTAAGTACCACATGTTTTGCTCTGGTGAAAATAAACAAAGCCGAGTTTACAAAATCGACTTCCACTATGATCTGCAAAATTCTTCTATGTTCCCACTTGAAGTCAACTGGAATACTTACGGCACTTGTGTTTTTCAGCTAATGGTTTATAAAGTTGACCTGTTGATACAATTTTGCCACGGAAACTCATTACATTCTTAAATTATTCCTTTTGTTTTTCTTTGTCTTGGTCGTAAACTAAAAAGTATAACACAGTCCTGTGGGTGTTTTTATTGAAATATGTATCCAAACGGCTTTGTAAATGCACATTTATCTACTGAGCGTGAAAAACAGTAAGATAAGCATCTGTTGTATGCATCGAAGACGTTGTTAAAATTTAATATGCGACACAGAAATGCATCGTGGAAGAATGAGACCGATGATTCAGTAAAATAAAATAGCAAATGTTGCGATATGGAGACAGTGATGCATTTTCTTCAGTAAATATTTTTAGATACATGTTAAAGGGGTCAACCATGAATTTTATACTGTATTATTACTTGCAGAGGCTGGAGAAAGTTGTTTGAGCTCGAGACTGGGGGTTTAACGTGCTCCCGAAGACTCTTCTAATGTTAATGCAATGATAACCATAGTTGATCGCTGTTCTTGTATAACACACCATTCCAATGGAAAACTGCCTCGCAATCGCACATAAAAACCGCATAAACCCCTTTAATTCAGTTGTTTTTCCCCTGCTTATCAGAAATGCATGGAGCCACCCATATTCAATGATCAAAAATTATTTGGTTTAGCCTTAGAGTCATTTAATGTAAGGAAACATAAGCACTGTCACTGATATGTCCGTAAATGATTTGCTGTTTCGAGGCAAGAATAAATCAGTTGTGTCACTCGAATGTTGACAAAGCTGAATCAGAAACCCCACTCTGTAACCTCATTCAAAATAAAAGTGGTATATGCTTTGAAGCTCGCTCAGCGAAGTGCATGTAGTCCAAGGAAAAAAACGTCATGCAACATTTCGCTTGATAAAGGCACTCGTTATGCTTCTGTATGTACGTAAATAACTTGTGAAAGAGCACAACAAAAATGCTAATTCTTCCATGACTCATTCTAATAGTACGTACCTTCGTCCTCGATGCATACAAAAGATGCTTATCTTAGTGTTTTTCACGCTCAGTAAATAAATGTGCATTTACAAAGCCGTTTGGATACAAATTTCAATAAAGACAACCACAGGACTGTGTTATACTTCTTAGTTTACGACCAAGACAAACAAAAACAAAAGGACTTTAAGAATGTAATGAGTTTCCGTGGCAAAATTGTATCTACATGTCAACTTTATAAACCATTAGCTGAAAATCACAAGTGCAGTAAGTATTCCAATTGACTTCAAATGGGAACATAGAAGAATTTTGCAGACCATAGTGGACGCCGATTTTGCAAACTCAGCTTTGTTTATTTTCACGAGAGCAAAACATGTGCTACTTACGGTCCAAGGGCAGAGGATGTGGAACGTCGCATTCGTAACGATCTCGCCGATGCATACGAAACTTCATAATAGCATGCATTAATTAACATTCCATGTCGCATCAATAATCACGATTAACAGTTAGGTCCCCGTGAATGCACTTCTTTTCTACATTGTCGTTACATTTAATTTATTGTGAAATTATGACCTTATTTGCCATGTTGATGGTACCCTAAAACCTTAAACTGTAATTCTTACAATCTTAGCTAGCCTATATCATTTAGAACAGACAAAACTCTAAGACGGGATATTTTCGGGACATGTCGGTTAATTCCAACTCGGCGAGGCCACGCTAATTACCTAACCGTGATGCTTAGCGACGCACTGCTTCGTCAGAACCAACTTTGTACCCCAAAAACTTCCTTCCTAGATACACTCTGAATCACATTTACAAATAATTTACGTATTCTAAGCAAAACAAAACTAAGATCATGCGTTTTGCTAGAGGATAATGCGGCCATAGTTTGTCATAACATATGCTTTAAAATGCACAATTTTCTATGTACAAATAACGGAATGGTTTACAATTCTTTCATATTGGAAACAAAAACTTCGCGACCTACCAAACCTGAATTCTAATACATGTACGTCGAGACATTGCATATAATTCTATAAACGGCTCCGGCTCCATGAGGCGGTTCAACAAACTGCCCTAATTTTAAGGCGGTAACAACATAAAAACGTACATTAACAGTAAAATAACATGTCAAAATCATACAACAACGTCTCGCATTAGAATTCTGTATGAAAATACAACAAAAAAAAACATTATTACCTCGTAAGATCAGATTAGCCCACAGATATAGCAGTTGCCATTGTGTGAAACCGAATCACTGACCAATACGGCTAGGCAGAATTTATCTAGATGCCCCTGAGACACAGCCCAACACCCGGCTACAGTTTTCTCATTCTAGTGTCTAACAAGATTTAGAAATTTTGCTATTTATACGAAATTTGATCACATAAAATCCATGCTGAAAACTTGTTTACAACTTTGGATAATAGCCATGTCACTAAAACAATCAATTTTATGCAATTTCACAAAATGACAAAATTTACTCTGATTTAGCCTCAAACTGCTACCAAATGAATCACCTCATATTATGCTAATTATTTGACATAAAATTCCCTTAAAAAAGATCGGTCTGTGCCGTGCAATTCACCAGAAAATTAGGGGTATAAGCCAGCACTTAATGTGCCTTTATGTTTGATCAAGCTCATAATAGCAAACTTTTCACGGGACAAAAAGAAGACTTACATAACTTTATGAAGGTCGATATACTGAAGAAAAATTATAAGTAAGCCCCAGCTATACTGAGGAGAAAATATAAGCGTTCCCTAGACACAAATTGGTCATCACGACCCAGGGGATAAAATTACATTAAAACAGAAAATTTAGACGTGAAATACCGATTTTACTTCATTTCGTAACAATCGCGGTGTACCAGAAGCTATATATAGAAACAGTTTGGGCCTTCTGGTGCAGCACATTAAATGTGTGGGGGTTGGGCAATTCATTTGTTTTTCTTCCATTACCAAAATCAGCCTGAAAAAGATAGATTTAACACTGCCTATTAGTACATAAAGTGTAGGACTATTTTAGGGCATATCAGTTGTCATGAGTCTGTGTACATATTGTAATCAAATGATTAATCTATATCTCTTGCCACCAGTAATTTGGCTTTTAGGCCAAAAATAAAAAATTGTTTGTTTGCCCTCTCCCTACCTACTCACCAAAATGGGGGCCTACTCAAAAAATTTTATTGCCCTTTCACCAGAAACATTTTTTTTTTTTTTAGAAAAAAAAAATGTTTCTGTCAGACAACTAGAGGACCATTGGTCCTGTAGCTCACCTGAGAGATTATCACATTGTAAGCTCATGAGATTTAAATTAATTGAGAATCGACCAATGAAAGTCTATGCATGGACACTATTGACCCCCGGGGCATGGCCAAATTTGACCCAGGGGCATGACTGGCACAATTTATAATGGGGACTACCAAACATTGCTACATACAAAATATAGAAGCTCTGGGCCTTTTGGTTTCAGAGAAGAAGATTTTTGTTAGTTTTTCCCATTGTAAGTCTATGGAGACTATCTACCCCCGGGGCGTGGCCAAATTTGACCCCAGGGGCATGGCTGGCACAATTTATGTAGAGGACCATTAGCCATTGCCACATACAAAATATCAAAGCTGTGTGCCCTGTGGTTTCAGAGAAGAAGATTTTTGATTTTTTTTCCCATAGCAAGTCTATTGAGACTATCAACCTCCGGGGCCTGGCCAAATTTGACCCCAGGGGCATGAATGGCATAATTTATGTAGAGGACCATTAGCCATTGCTACATACCAAATATCAAAGCTGTGGGCCTAGTGGTTTCAGAGAAGAAGATTTTTTATTTTTTTTCCATAGTAAGTCTATGGAGACTATCAACCCCCGGGGCGTGGCCAAATTTGACCCCAGGGGCATGAATGGCACAATTTATGTAGAGGACCATTAGCCATTGCTACATACCAAATATCAAAGCTGTGGGCCTAGTGGTTTCAGAGAAGATGATTTTTTTATTTTTTCCTATTGTAGGTCTATGGAGACTATCGACCCCCGGGGAGTGGCCAAATTTGACCCCGGGGACATGATTGGCACAATTTATGTAGAGGACCATTAGCCATTGCCACATACAAAATATCAAAGCTGTGGGCCCTGTGGTTTCAGAGAAGAAGATTTTTTAATTTTTTTCCCATAGTAAGTCTATGGAGACTATCAACCCCCGGGGCGTGGCCAAATTTGACCCCAGGGGCATGAATGGCACAATTTATGTAGAGGACCATTAGCCATTGCTACATACCAAATATCAAAGCTGTTGGCCTAGTGGTTTCAGAGAAGAAGATTTTTTTAGTTTTTTTTCCTATTGTAGGTCTATGGAGACTATCGACCCCCGGGGCGTGGCCAAATTTGACCCCAGGGGCATGAATGGCACAATTTATGTAGAGGACCATTAGCCATTGCCACCTACAAAATATCAAAGCTGTGGGCCCTGTGGTTTCAGAGAAGAAGATTTTTTAATTTTTTTTCCCATAGTAAGTCTATGGAGACTATCAACCCCTGGGGCGTGGCCAAATTTGACCCCAGGGGCATGGCTGGCACAATTTATGTAGAGGAACATTAGCCATTGCCACATACCAAATATCAAAGCTGTGGGCCTTGTGGTTTCAGAGAAGAAGATCTTTTAATTTTTTTCCCATAGTAAGTCTATGGAGACTATCGACCCCCCGGGGCGTGGCCAAATTTGACCCCAGGGGCATGAATGGCACAATTTATGTAGAGGACCATTAGCCATTGCTACATACCAAATATCAAAGCTGTGGGCCCTGTGGTTTCAGAGAAGAAGATTTTTTTAGTTTTTTTCCTATTGTAGGTCTAAGGAGACTATCGACCCCCGGGGCGTGGCCAAATTTGACCCCAGGGGCATGAATGGCACAATTTATGTAGAGGACCATTAGCCATTGCTACATACCAAATATCAAAGCTGTGGGCCTAGTGGTTTCAGAGAAGAAGATTTTTTTAGTTTTTCCCATTGTAAGTCTATGGAACCTATCTGTTGCCATGGAAACCACAATTTTGATACAATCTGCTCCAAAACCTAATGCCATCAATCCCCCAACCCAATTATGGTTCACATTAAATTTGATCAAGATCGGCCTACTAGCTTCAGAAATATTCTTCTTTGAAATTGTGGACGGACGACGGACGACGACGACGGACGACGGATGCCTGCCTATCCTATAAGCTCACCTGTGAGCCTTCGGCTCAGGTGAGCTAATAAATTGTTTCCCCTAGAAATTAATCTGTGTTTTAATTTTAACCAATTGGTTATTTTGTTATACAAAACATAAAATGCAACTGTAATTGTGAGCATATAGCTTTAACAAAATCGTAGCTAATTCCTTTGACAAAAATAACGCATAATTAGTCCATCAAAAAAAAAAAAAAAAAAAAGCCTACCTACCTACCCGAATTTTCTAGACAGGGTAGGGAGAGGGCAAACAGAAATAATTTTAAATGTGGCCTTACAGATGTTTGATTGATAAACATACTCAACACTTAGCGACACACCACAGCTTGAGCTTACTGATATGTAACATTAACGTATGTAACATTAACATATGTAACATTAACATATGTACATATTTTTTCTAAGTCATTTCAAGCATGTCTGAATTTTTTGGACTTTGGATAATTTAATTTAGAATGAAAACAACATAGCCAACATTTTGGTGGAGGAAGGGCAATTGAAAATTGTTCTCTGTAGATGTTTTAATATAAGATCATGATCACATTAATCATTTAAGGACACATACAAATATGGAAATATTAGCAATTTATTTAGCAAACAGCCTCACAATGGAGACTGCCTACATGTACCATAAAGTGAAAAAGTACCACAGTGCTTGCACTCACTTTTTGAATCAGGAAGTCATGACTTCCACCCTTTAAGATTTGGAAGTCACAGGCCCAAAATCTGGAAGTCAGAGATTACTTCCGGTGCCGCATGACAAGTGTACATCGTAACATGCACACATTTAATTATTTTGTCACTGCATCTATTAGACTTCCAAGGTGTATATTCTGTTGTGGTTCTATTTGTTTTATGTTTTAATGTCATTTTTGTACTGTTTGCACCTTTGATGCATGTATTCTTATGTTTAATTAAGTCTATGTAAGATTGTAATGAGTGGCTACCTTTAGGGAAATAGTCTCTTACTGTGCTCGGGGTATGCGTTCTTTGTACCAGTATATACAGCTAATTTCTTGATGCAGACATTTAATAAAGTTGATGAATATGTGAAAATTATTATTATTATTATTTCTTTATTATTATATCGTTTTTATTTTTATTATTATTATATCTATATTATTTTTTATCTTAATTATTATCAGTATATATTAGGGGTGTAACGATATACCGATATATCGGTATACTGCGGTACGGTGCTCGCGGTACGGTATACCGGTACGCCCATACAAGGATTCCGGTATATCGTAACACAGTCCGGGTTTTATACTAACACCCAAAATAATCCAAACGAGTACAACCACAGACTGTGTATTTACAATCGGTCCTGCTATCGAATTTTTACAGGTAATTAGCGTGAAACCAGTCCAGTACATGTGCGTATTTGCCTCCCCTGTTGAGCTGTCAATCATGTGGTTATTTTTGGAACATACATCTATTTCGGCACTTTAAAACAACCGGACATCGCATAAAAATTTTGCATGTTGTTTACAATAATATCAGTCATAGATGTACTACAAATGTTGTAAAATTGATTCCCATTCTAGTGCAACAAATTTTGGCTTCGATAAGAAATTGAAAATTAACTTTCCTGTTTGTACGATATATGCAATACGCATTGCGATATGCATTTCCCTTACCGCGATATATCGCGATGCGGTTTTAGTGGGCGATACTCAGCCCTAGTATATATATTTTATTTTCATTTACATTATTATTAGTATTGTTATTGTCTGGTCAAGGTATTGAGTTACCTCTCTTGGATATTTTTTATTGAATAAAAGAAAAAACAAGAACTCCGCGGAGGTCGATATCGCACCTGCATCGGGCAAAATAACTAAAAACGTGAAATTTAGGTCAAAGGCACCAGGTTAAGGTGTGTTCCGAAAGGGTATGTGAAGGACATTTACTATGCAAGGTTTCACACTTGCAGCTTTCACTGATGCAGAAAAAAAGCTTTGACATAAAAATTAACAAAGTCAATGGACCATGAAATATAGGTCAAGGTGAGCGGGTCAAGGTGCCTGTTTGAAGGGTATGTCAAGGACAATTACTATGCAAGGTTTTACACTCGCAGCTATCACTGGTGCAGAGAAAATCAAACTTCGACGTAAAAAATTAACAAGTCAATGGACCGTGAAATATAGGTCAAGGTCAGCGGGTCAAGGTGCACGCTTGAAGGGTATGTCAAGGACAATTACTATGCAAGGTTTCACACTCACAGCTATCACTGATACAGAGAAAACGGAACTTCGACGTAAAAATTAACAAAGTCAATGGACCATGAAATATAGGTCAAGGGCACCGGGTCAAGGTGCGTGCTTGAAGGGTATGTCAAGGACAATTACTATGCAAGGTTTCACAATCCTAGCTATCACTGATGCAGAGAAAACCAAACTTCGACGTAAATGTTGACGGACGGAAGGACGGAAATTTGGACTCCTATATCGCACCCTGCTATAAGTAAAGTGGGAAATAGACTAAGATAAAAAAAAAAAAAGAAAAAAAAAAGCAAAGTTGAAATATTTAAAAAAAATGTGTATTGATTAATTCTGATGAAATCCCTCGTGAATATTGATATTCCAACCTCCAATGTTTGCAGTGGACTATTCCAGTTTTACCCAATATTAATGGATGAGTCCAAACTGATGCATAGTGGTAAAATACTGATCACACTTGACCTTGATCTGTTTATTGTTTTGACACAAAATACTCTACTCAACACTTACAAAATACTCTACTCAACACTTACAAGAACTCCGCGGAGGTCGATATCGCACCTGCATCGGGCAAAATACACATTACTATGCAAGGTTTCACACTCACATCTATCACTGATGCAGAGAAAACCAAACTTTGACGTAAAAATTAACAAAGTCAATGGACCGTGAAATATAGGTCAAGGTCAGCGGGTCAAGGTGCGTGCTTGAAGGGTATGTCAAGGACAATTACTATGCAAGGTTTCACACTCACAGCTATCACTGATACAGAAAAAAGGGAACTTCGACGTAAAAATTAACAATGTCAATGGACCTTGAAATATAGGTCAAGGTCAGCGGGTCAAGGTGCGTGCTTGAAGAGTATGTCAAGGACAATAACTATTCAAGGTTTCACAATCCTAGCTATCACTGATGCAGAGAAAACGGAACTTCGACGTAAAAATTAACAAAGTCAATGGACCGTGAAATATAGGTCAAGGGCACTGGGTCAAGGTGCGTGCTTGAAGGGTATGTCAAGGACAACTTCTATGCAAGGTTTCACAATCACAGCTATCACTGATGCAGAGAAAACCAAACTTCGACGTAAAAATTAACAAAGTCAATGGACCGTAAAATATAGGTCAAGGTCAGCGGGTCAAGGTGCGTGCTTGAAGGGTATGTCAAGGACAATTACTATGCAAGGTTTCACACTCACAGCTATCACTGATACAGAGAAAACGGAACTTCGACGTAAAAATTAACAAAGTCAATGGACCATGAAATATAGGTCAAGGGCACCGGGTCAAGGTGCGTGCTTGAAGGGTATGTCAAGGACAATTACTATGCAAGGTTTCACAATCCTAGCTATCACTGATGCAGAGAAAACCAAACTGAAGAGTTGCCACCCGGAAGTGAAAATTTCAACCACAATACAACGCGCACTACGTCATCGAGGTCAAGGTCAAAAATGTAAACAATAACACTGTATGTGTCTATAGCCTCAGCCGATCAACTCAGTATCTGAAGAGTCACTGCAGTACACAGATTTTTGCTGGGATTTTCTGGACAAAATTTTAGTTCCTGCTATTCCCTGGGGTTGTGGTCAAGAATGACAATAGCATAAACGTTACAGAACAGATTTAACAGGTTGGACTTTTGTTCTCCATACAATCTCAAAACATGAAATAGAAAAGCAGAAAATATTCTCACAAGTTTCCAACAAAACCAGCAGGTCTGTGCATACGTCACACATCTTCAAGTGATGAATTAGACTGGGTCTACTTGAAAATATATATCTGCAGTGATGAACTAGCCATGTCTTCTTTACATAGCATATAATTCGTGATTTTCAACACGACTATTCCATTTTTGTCTATTCCCCGCCATATTGGAATTACGGAAATTACCGGAAAGTACCGAACGGTAAATTATGGTCAAAGGTAGCAATCCACAGTTTTTAGAGCATTTTTCTGTTAATTTAGCTAGATCCGCCAAAATTGATAATAGCTCTGTCCAATCTGGTGAACAATCCGATTTCTCCCATAAAATCATTAAATCAAATGTCTAACAACAAAATAACATCATTTAAATCGCCTAGGAATGACTATCACCCTACCTGTGTTGGGGATATTTTCCCCTACCCCCTCTTTCAGACCAGTGAATTTTCGTAAAATATGCCTAAAGTCTGGGCCCCCATGCATGTTCTGTGCAAAAGGTCGCCCCATAAATCGCATGCACATACTTAGAGAATCTACCCAGGATCATAATGAGCAGTGCACAAATATGTGCCATCCAGCTACTTTTTTCGCTATTTGTGAACAAAGATAACCCCTGCAAAGTCGACAGTGAAGAGCGTCACCGGCTATGACTGGCGAGCGATCCGGGATCCTTATATAATCCCGGTTTTTACCAGTCTAAAAATAGAAAATAAGTATTTTTCACATGTTTGAGGCATAATTCATCCGATTTGGGGAAAGATGTCGGCAAATTATTGAAAGAGGATAATTTACAGCCCAATTTCATGCCCTACCCCTTAATATTGAAATTTTTGGCCCACCTCAAAAGTACGAAACTGTGAATGGAACCAAAATTTGCAAAAATATTTTTTTTTAAATAAAATTTCTCAATATGAAATTGAAATTAAAACAATAATTTCGCTAAAATACATTTAAAAAAGTTTTTTTTTCTTCTTTCTTTCTTTTTGTGTTTTCAAGTCGTTTCGTTCCGACCCGGAAATTTCTGATCATTTCTGTCCTGCTCGGTGTCGTTCCTATCTATCTGAATCTGAATAGTTTACTGGTGACACGCCAAATGACATTATTTCACCAGGGGGTTCGGATGGGGGAGAAATTAGTCCCTTGAACGCACGAGTGTAGCGAACTTGGACACACAGTAATCAGACATTTCAGCAGAGGAGATAAGTGAATCAGGGAGGTCATTCCAGTCCCTGATAGTCTGTGGAAAGAAACTACTTTTGTACGCTTCTTTGCCAGCTGAAGGTATCTGAAAAGCCAAAGAGTGTTGATTTCTACAACGCCTATTCTTTGGGATAAGGTCATCTGTGGGTATTCTGGCTTTACCCTTTAGACCTTTGTATAGCAATATAAGTCTACTATCCTTCCTCCTTTTCTTAAGAGATTCCCATTTCAGTTGACCTAAAGTGCCAGTCATGCTCCCAGTTTCAAAAACATAATTTCCCGTCACAAACCTTTTCTTTCTATCTTTTCATAATGCAGCACCCTCTTTCGAGTATTATGTGCAGTTGCGCTGTCAGTGCAAGAATAAAAGAAAGATTGTAGGAGATAAAAAGTGCAATAGTGAGACTTGATAAAAGATAAAAGTGTTAGTGAAGAAGATTTGAGATTAAAAGATGTTTAAAAACAGTACATATGGAATTTAGGGTGACAAGTACATTGATCTTACAACCTAAGTCCTTGTTTCAACCCATGTGCATTGTGCTACGGAGTCTTTTATATATGATGCAAAGGAATAAATTGATAGAAGAAAGTTAAATTGAATTTAGTAAGACACAATGGCTCAATATCGTGCCACGAGAGGACATTCATTTAAACTGCAGTAAAAAGATCAAGACTAAACGTTAGAGCAAATTCATTCAGCAACCATGTGGTGGATACTTGGAATAACCTACTTGAAAATGTAGTTAATGCACCCACCGTAAACGCGTTTAAGAGTAGGCTGAATAAACACTGGCATGGGCACCCAACCAAATTTGAGGCAACCTGTTACCAACCTGTCCAACCACTACCTATCTGCAGTGGTCGTTCGTCTCTCACTAATGAGAAAGACCATCATTATTTCTTGAATAGGTTTGTGTGTGTTGGTGACTTCTTTGATGGCTGACTAGGCCAATTCTAGCTCTAAACTGTCGGTTGCAAGAAGAGCAAGTCAATGTCATGGAATGAGCTGGTGGCCCATTGGTATTGGCTTTGCGTTCTCTGCATTTTCTTTCAGCTTCACAGATTCTCTTTTTTTTTTCATATGTAGAGCTGCTCCTTTGTTGATGAGACCTCGCCACTTTGATCGCTCCTGTGAAGTCTGTTCCCAAGACCCAATTGGTATGTCGAAATCCTTCAGAGAGGTTTTGAGGGTGTCTTTGTAGCGTTTCTTCTGGTCACCTTGAAAGCGTTTTCCCTCTTGTAGTTCTCCGTAGAAGACTTTCTTTGGAAGTCGCTCATCAGGCATTCTTATAACATGACCAGTCCACCTTTAAGACAGTATGCATGCTTTGCATCCCTGCTTTCTTCAGGACCTCCGTGTCTGGAATCTTGTCTTGCCACTTGATTTTTAATAGCTTTCTCAAACAGCTTAAGTGGAAATGGTTAAGTCTCTTTGCATGACACTGGTGTCTAAGTCTCACATGCATACAAGAGGGTTGGCAGTACCAAAGCATTGTAGACTTTCAGCTTGGTGTCAAGCTTGATTCCATTTCGCTCCCAGACATTTACACGGAGTCTTCCAAATGCCACACTGGCTTTTGCAATTCTGGCAGTGACCTCATCATCAATGTGCACTGCTCTGGAAAGAGTGCTTCCCAGGTAGGTGAATTTATCAACAACTTTCAGTTTTTGTCCATTCACAGCGATGGTTGGTTCATTGTATGGTTTTCCAGGTGCTGGTTGGTGTACAACCTCTGTCTTTTTTTGTGCTGATTGTGAGATCATAGTTATCACATGACTGTGAGACTTTATCCATGGCTCTTTGCAGTTTTGCCTCAGAGCTGGCATTCTTATCCATATAGTCTGCATAGATGAGCTCATCTAGCACATCAGTCTGCACCTTAGTTTTGGCTTGCAACCTTCTAAGGTTGAATATATTGCCGTCAAAACGGTACCTGATTGGAAAACCAGTGTCACTGTCCTGAAAAGCATCTTTAACTCGCCATCATTTTGCACACGTGCTTGCATGCCATCATGAAATTGCCGCACCATTGCTATGAATCTGGGTGGACAGTCAAACTTGGCCATGATTTTCCAGAGTCCATCACGACTAACTGTGTCCAAAGCTTTGGAGAGGTCGACAAACGTCTACATTCTGTTCTTGGCATTCTTGCTATGAAGATCATGTCTGTTGTCCCTCTGTCTTTTCTGAATCCACATTGACTTTCTGGGATAAGTCCCTTCTGATCAAGGTGAACATCCAGGTGGTTCAACAGAATTTTTGCCATTATCTTCCCAGCTATGCATAGGACGGAGATGCCTCTGTGGTTGTCGCAGACTTGTGGATTTCCTTTCCGCTTGTATAGGTGGATTATGGATGCATCCTTAAATTCTTGTGGGATAGCCTCCTTCCTCCACATACAGAGAAGCAACTTTGTCAGTGTCTCTGCCATGGGTAGCACCCGGCCTCATAAACATCAGCAGGAATTGCATCTGCACCTGGAGCTTTGCCAGATGACAGTTGTTGAACTGCTTTTCTTGTTTCCATGACGGTTGGAAATTCATCTAACAGAACATTGCACTCTATCTGTGGAAGTCTGCCGATTGCATCCTCATTGATGCTTGATGGTCGATTCAGCACGCTGTTGGAATGTTCTGCCCACCTTTTCAAGATAGCCTCTTTATCTGTGAGAAGAGTGTTTCCATTTGCACTGAGCAATGTGGTGGCTCCAGAACTCTTTGGGCCATAAATAAATCGATTTAAACCCGCCAGTAACTTTGTGTTACTGATCGTTCCAAGTCGATACTTCTGTGGTGGTTCTTTTTGTTTCATGTCTTGGTGTTTAAAATATTTTTGTGCTGTTGGCACCTTATGTATGTTTTCATATTTTTAGTTAAGTTAAGGTAACTGAGTGGCCACCTATTGGGAAAATAGCTGCTCATTCGGCTTACGATATGTTTTCATGGTATAAGTGCCTGATTGTTGGTTTGGTTTTTTCCCACCTCGGTTTTTGGAGTGGGAATCTTTTTCTGATTGCGACGTTTCCTGATCTTTGCCTACTTGTACCTTTTTTCAGTGCATCATGAAATTTCTTCATGTCCTTTCTGTTCGCAAAAGACTGAATTTCTTCTGTTTTCTTCCTCAGTTAGGAATCTCGCATGTCCCTAAGCTTGGCCTGGACTGTCTTACAAATGTTGCTGTAGGCTCCTTTCTTGGAAACATGAGCTAGTATCATCTTGATGTTCCTTGTGCAATCGGTGTTTTTCTTCAAGAAGCCTCTGAATTTCGTCATCATTCTCATCAAACCAGTCTTAAGATACTGTGAGACAGTGTATGAAACTTCAAATAAAAATTGGTTTTGGTCAATTAAAAATTCTGGTGAGGTGCTCAGTAAATTGAAGTGTAGAGGTTTCCGTGCGACAAGCTTGTCAACATATGATTTTTCTACTCTGTATACAACATTACCACATAATCTAATAAAAGAAAAACTTCTGGATTTGATAGAGTGGACCTTCAAAAGAGCATTAAAAACTATGGTTCACTTTATTTGGCATGTAATGACAGAAAGGCTTTTTTCACTTCCTCTGACCAAAGTCGGTATACACTTTGGTCATGTCAGAATGTATGCGACGCCTTATCCTATCTCCTTGATAATATTTATATTAGATTTGGGACCAAGTTATACAGACAAATTGTTGGAATTCCGATAGGTACAAATTGCGCACCTCTCGTAGCTGATTTATTTTTATACTGCTACGAAAGAGATTTCATGGATTCTCTTAACCATGATAATCAAGCTGATGTTATCGAGGCTTTTAATTCCACATCTAGGTACCTCGATGACCTTTTGAACATTGACAACCCTTATTTTGAAGGTATGGTCAATCAAATTTATCCACCTGAACTTCAGTTGAACAAAGCCAATATCACAGATACTGAAGCCCCCTTTTTAGATCTACATCTTTCTGTTGCAAATGGATTTGTTTCTTCTAAAATTTATGATAAGCGCGATGACTTTGATTTTGATATAGTAAATTTTCCTTTTTTGGATGGTGACGTTCCTCGTCGTGCTTCTTATGGTGTATACATTTCGCAACTTATTAGGTTTGCTAGAGTCTGCAATCATGTTACAGACTTCAACGCTCGAAATAAATGTTTAACGGCAAAACTTCTCCAACAGGGCTATCGGTATCATAAACTTCGAAAAACATTTTCTAAATTTTATCGTAGACACTATGAATTGATTTCCAAATATAATGTTGGGTTAAAGACGCTTTTAAGTGAGGGCCTTTCGGAACCTGAATTTTATGGTGACTTGGTTTACAAATTTAAGAAACTTAAAGGAATTAATGATTTTTCTTTTCAGTTCAGAAAAATCATAACACGTTACAGACGTATAGGTTATAACTTGAATGTTATTCGACAGTCTGCATGCTTAGTTTTTAACCCAATCATGGTTGATAACTATGCTGCCTTCTTTAATTGCACGCCGGTGGGTCGGGCGTCAGACTCTATGATGGCCCCGACATAAAGCTATTCATTTTAGTTGATTGGGGCCGGAGCTTCTTGTCTGTTGCTTGGCCCACCGGGGTCCAACTGGTGTTTTTCTTTTGCTCCGGAGTTAGTAGGTTATTCGGCGCCCAGGGATCTCCATCGTCGGGCAGCTTACTCAGTCTGTGAGTCCTGGTTTTTGATTCATCAGGATGTTTATCATGATTTATTTGTTTGTTCTTGATGATTCATTGACTAGTTAGAGATTCACCACGAGGACCGAATAACTAACTAAATGTTATGGACCACTGCAGAAGCTGAGGGTGAGGTTATGGTCATGTAAAAAGGTACAAGTAGGCAAAGATCAGGAAAAGGCGCAATCAGAAAAAGATTCCCACTCCAAAAACCGAGGTGGGAAAAAACCAAACTAACAATCAAGTACTTATACCATGAAACATATCGTAAGCCGAATGAGCAGCTATTTTCCCAATAGGTGGCCACTCAGTTACCTTAACTTAACTAAAAATATGAAAACACACATAAGGTGCCAACAGCACAAAAAATTTAAACACCAAGACATAAAACAAAAAGAACCACCACAGAAGTATCGACTTGGAACGATCAGTAACACAAAGTTACTGGCGGGCTTAAACCGGTTTTACAGGTACCTAACCTCACCCTCAGCTTCTGCAGTGGTTCACAACATTTAGTTAGTTCTTCGGTCCTCGTGGTGAAACCGGTTTAAGCCCGCCAGTAACTTTGTGTTACTGATCGTTCCAAGTCGATACTTCTGTGGTGGTTCTTTTTGTTTTATGTCTTGGTGTATAAAATTTTTTTTGTGCTGTTGGCGCCTTATGTATGTTTTCATATTTTTAGTTAAGTTAAGGTAACTGAGTGGCCACCTATTGGGAAAATAGCTGCTCATTCGGCTTACGATATGTTTCATGGTATAAGTACCTGATTGTTAGTTTGGTTTTTTCCCACCTCGGTTTTTGGAGTGGGAATCTTTTTCTGATTGCGCCTTTTCCTGATCTTTGCCTACTTGTACCTTTTGATGTTTGCGAGATAGATGTCCTAAAGTAGTAGCAGCTGAAGAATGAACTGTTTTATGGAAAACTGTCCAGTTTTCTTCGGGGTTCTCTGAACTGTGATTGATTGCATCCATTTGGTTGCAGATGTCCGTTAAGAAAGCTTGTCTTATGCTGTCTTGATTCGGCTTTGAGACATCTTTTTCTCTTTGAATATTATAACTGCTTCCAAAGGATCTAACAATTAGATTTTATTTTAGGAGCTTTCTTGCCTTGAGGTCGCCTCGCAGGCTGGATTCTTAGGTTGAGTTTGCTGACAACCAGATTATGATCTGTCCAGCAGTCTGCGCCACACATATTTTTGCCACTCTGACATCCTCCCTGTCTGTTCTCCGCACTATGACACAGTCTGTAAGATGCCAGTGTTTTTAACGGGGATGCTTCACGCCTCTCTTTACTTTTGCGTCCATTCCAGAAGAAGGTGTATCCAGCACCAACTTCTTTGATCTCCCCAACATCTGCGAACCGAGTCTCACTCAGTGCAGCTATCTGAATTCCACACCTCCCAAGTTCTCTACCCACAAGGGCCGTTCTACACTGCGGTCTATCTGACGCAGCACTGTCCATCAATGTTCGAACATTCCATGTGCCAATCTGCAAAGGGATTATCTTTGTTTGTTTTTTTTTTCCTTATTGTTTCGACCGCTATAGAGGGATCCCCGCTGATCGCGGTAAACCAGCCAGGGGGTTTGAAGCAGGCAATTGTTTCGGGCACCTTTTCTAACCCATTCCCCATGCTACGGGGGTGAGCAGTGCAGTCCTAAATATGTCTGCTCAGTCGCTCAGCCGACTGCCGAATTCCGCTTTCTGAAAACGACCGCCTGCGTCACCCTCATCATTGAGTATTATGCGCAGGAATGCGTGCGAGAGAATAAAAGTAGAAAAAATAAAATGAGGCTTAAAAGAATGACAAAGATGATAGTGTTAGATTAGTTAGTAAAATAGAGAGTTTAAAACAGGCTAAAACAATATTTTTCTCTATGGCATTGAGTAGTTGATCTTGCTCACCTCCCTCTTGAAGGAAAAAGGTACAAGTAGACAAAGATCAGGAAAAGGCGCAATCAGAAAGAGATTCCCACTCCAAAAACCGAGGTGGGAAAAAACAAACCAACAATCAGGCACTTATACCATGAAACATATAGTAAGCCGAATGAGCAGCTATTTTCCCAATAGGTGGCCACTCAGTTACCTTAACTTAATTGAAAATATGAAAACATACATAAGGCGCCAACAGCACGAAAAAAAAATTAAACACCAAGACATAAAACAAAAAGAACCACCACAGAAGTATCGCCTTGGAACGATCAGTAACACAAAGTTACTGGCGGGCTTAAACCGGTTTTACAGGATCCTAACCTCACCCTCAGCTTCTGCAGTGGTTCATATCATTTAGTAAGTTCTTCGGTCCTCGTGGTGAATCTCTAACTAGTCAATGAATCATCAAGAACAAACAAATAAATCATGATAAACATCCTGATGAATCAAAAACAAGGACTCACAGATTGAGTAAGCAGCCCGACGATGGAGATCCCTGGGCGCCGAATAACCTACTAACTCCGGAGCAAAAGAAAAACACCAGTTGGACCCCGGTGGGCCAAGCAACAGACAAGAAGCTCCGGCCCCAACCAACTAAAATGAATAGCTTTAAGTCGGGGCCATCATAGAGTCTGACACCCGACCCACCGGCGTGCAATTAAAGAAGGCAGCATAGTTATCAACCATGATTGGGTTAAAAACTAAGCATGCAGACTGTCGCATAACATTCAAGTTATAACCTATACGTCTGTAACGTGTTATGATTTTTCTGAACTGAAAAGAAAAATCATTAATTCCTGTAAGTTTCTTAAATTTGTAAACTAAGTCACCATAAAATTCAGGTTCCGAAAGGCCCTCACTTAAAAGCGTCTTTAATCCAACATTATATTTGGAAATCAATTCATAGTGTCTACGATAAAATTTAGAAAAGGTTTTTCGAAGTTTATGATACCGATAGCCCTGTTGGAGAAGTTTTGCCGTTAAACATTTATTTCGAGCGTTGAAGTCTGTAACATTATTGCAGACTCTAGCAAACCTAATAAGTTGCGAAATGTAAACACCATAAGAAGCACGACGAGGAACGTCACCATCCAAAAAAGGAAAATTTACTATATCAAAATCAAAGTCATCGCGCTTATCATAAATTTTAGAAGAAACAAATCCATTTGCAACAGAAAGATGTAGATCTAAAAAGGGGGCTTCGATCGGTATCTGAGATATTGGCTTTGTTCAACTGAAGTTCAGGTGGATAATTTGATTGACCATACCTTCAAAATAAGGGTTGTCAATGTTCAAAAGGTCATCGAGGTACCTAGATGTGGATCAGATCAGGTAAAACAGCAATTTCAGCTGGCAGCCGGTTCCATAAAACAATCGGAACACCGGTTATAATCTTCGAGCAAATACCTGGCGGAAACCGGGAGGATTGTATTGGCTGCGACGAGTGATTCTCTTGCGACGCTCAAAATATGACGGCATCTGCACTACAACAAGGCCATACTGTATTTTATAAAACATCACAAGTCGCAATATTCAAGGAGCGCCAACCCGGATTGCTCAGCATCGCAGTAACACTGTCATACGAGGAATATTGAAACCCACCTAGACTGGCTACAATCGTTAAATTTAGTGTTTTTTTTTTTTTTTTTTTTTGCAAAAATTAAAAGCTAAATAACATGTATAATAAAAGGTATTCTTAATGCTATATTCTAGACAGTGTTGAATTTATGTTATTGGAGAAATAAGAAAGATAACTCTCTGGCAGAAACAGTTTTATTCTAGTTATATTTCTTTTTAAACAGTATTAGAGATAAAACATAATGAACAGAAGATGGGAGCCAGTCTAAAACCCACCGTGCAGCCCCTCTTTGAATCATTTCGATTGCTTCTATGTTTTTATCAGTGTGAGGGCTCCATACGGTCAAGGAATATTCAAGTTTAGGCCTGACAAAGGTTTTATAGTCTAATTCTTTAACTGATTTGTTTTTGTTCTGACATTTCTTTTTACAAAGCCCAAAGTGCGATTAGCCTTTGTAAGAATTTCCTTTATAACCACCTATAGGAATTCGTACACGGTATCGACAAGCATCATTACAAGTCAGATGACTTACTACGATGTCGAGTATGATGGTGTTGGCATAAGGAAGAAGTCAATAGTTAAAGCTGATATTTTTAAACAACATATCCAGGTTTTATGGCATTATGTGGTTAAGGATGCAGCAGGCATGAGCGTAGTCAGGCCTTCTGACAGGACGGCCGATGTTGGGAGGTTGTGTCACTGCACGATTGACGAACGGAAAAAATGAATACAACGGTAGTTTGACGTTGTTTGAATATGAATAAAATGGTATTGGTGTGTGGTTCTTGTCAATCTGGCCTGTCTATGGATTTAAGATGGTAGCAACGTCTGCGCATTTTATTCACTCGATGATTTACCATTTTAGCTCGAACCGAAGGGTTCAACGACGTACGGAAAAAATGAATACCACAGTAGTTTGACGTTGTTTGAATATGAATAAAATGGTATTGGTGTGTGGTTCTTGTCAATCTGGCATGTCTATGGATTTAAGTTGGTAGCAACGTCTGCGCATTTTATTCACTCGACGATTTACCATTTTAGCTCAAGCCGAAGGGTTCAACAGCCAAAGGATCACAAGGTAAGGTGAAATTATGTGATGGTTCACTCGAGTCCACACTTTCAACTATAAATGTTTCTCAGGCAAGTAAGGGGTTTGTTGTAGTAGGCTTTATAGTAGAACATATCATGATACCGGGAGTAGGACTGACATTTTAGGACACTGAAATGGGGATTTCTTAAGAAAAGGAGGAATGCTAGTACAAAGGTCTGAAGGGTAACGCCAGAATGGTCTCTGATTCTCTCATCTCCTCTGTGAAATGTCCGATGACTGCGTGTCCAAGTTCGCATCTCGACTAATTTCCCTTCTGGCGCAGCCACGGTGAAATATTGTCATTTACATTCTTGCGTAAAAAACACATCGGACCATTCGTTTGGTCAGATCCGAATATGCCATTAAGCCTTTGGAAAACTCTGCATAAACTTAAAAAGGGTTATATGGTGTGTCAGGAAAATTGTCCAAGCAAACAATATCTGTAGATATCTAAATATGGCTACATCTGTAGGGTTCGAAATTCGGATATACCACGCGACTGACTGCAGAGTTGGCTTTCGCTGGGCGTCTGAAAAAAAAAGGATATTTGCGACGAGGCCACTCAGACTCTAGCGTCATTATTATTTTTAGGTGTTAGGTATTATTTTGGATATTTTTCTTCCGTTTCAATCACGTATACAACTCACTTCCGCGAGATTATCTGAAAACAGACAGGTGCTTCCGACACCTTATCTATACCCTTAACCAAGTTGTTCATTTGTCAGTCATTCAGGTGGTTGCGAAATATAACTGAAAGCTACCTATGTTAAATATATCATTTTCCCTTCAGATTTCCAACGGCGTTGCTTAACTTTACACTGACCTCCAGCCTGATATCTGTTAGAAAAGCTGTTAAAATTTTATTGCCCAAAACCTCAAGCTGAAGGCAAAATGCGTCCCAGAATCTGGACAATGTATGTTCCTTTACGTTATCTAGATCGCATGGCCAAGATGTCAACGATGACAATAAATAAAATGATAAATAAAGATCGTCATCGAAACTGCATGTACAGCTGCGTTCAGTTATTAATATACCCCTGCAGTATTCATAAATAAATTGACAACTCTTGTTTTTGAACAAGAATTTCATCATACAGTTTCATGATTTTTGTCTCGGCACAGAATACCATTGACTGGAACTTTAAGAAGCTTCTTATTGTTAGGCCATCTCTCACAGCTCATCTTCATGATAAAGACACCAAATTTTCAGCCTTAGTACAAAAATGGTTATTCTTTCATAATTACAAATAAAATTACATACCATTAACCATGGTTCCTTGTGGAATCTTTGAAAATCGAATATCAGCGAAATTTTTGTTTAAAAAAAAATGGGCTTCATATATTATTTAATCATTTCAGGCAACATCACAAGATCTGGAAGTTTTATATACAGAGTAAATAGTTACCCTCATACTTAACAAATTTTATAAACAAATTCCCCCAGTTGTCCATTTCTTGCCAGTGATGATTGTTCAAAAACAAGAAAAGTTGTCAATTTATTTCTGAATATTGTAGGTGTATATTGATAACTGAACAACAAAGGAGAGAGTGGAACCACAATCAGTTTTCCTATAGACGAATTGAAGTTGACCCTGACTGTTTTTATGGGGATGTGATTTAATTGCTCTCATGTGTGGTTTATCTGTAAGTTACTCAAATTTTACAACGTAATTATGACTTAATGACGAAGCCAATGCTGTTCATAACTATCCCATGAAACTGATTCCCTTCCGACGTTTTCCTTTTTATACTAACCCGTACCGAATAACCTGATTTATGTACTTCATCTGGCTTATCAGAACGTGTGAAAATAAGAAATGGTCTTGTTTGCATGTTTGAAGTTGACATTCTCATAAACTTTGATAATTCAAGTGGTCTATTTTTCATATTAAGTGTATATAATGCAATGTAAAAGTATCACTTTAATCAAGTTATTTGTTTTCATTTGATGATAAGTCTCAAAGCATGCGTAATTGAATATAATAGATACACTGTTGTATGTCATTACTTTTTAAGCCTACAATATGCGTGATTCAATTGGGATAGCGACTCAATGATTTAAACGAAATCCATTTCAAGAATCTGCATCAAACATAGCACACATAACGTACTTGTTTTATGCCTGACAATAGTTCAAAGTTTCCAAATGTTAGCTGGTTTTATCATCGGTGCTAATCTTTTAAACCATACTTTTTAATGTATTCAAAGTTGTTTACGCTATCACGTGTTATAACTCATCTTACAAATTGCATCGCTGTAGAATAAGAGATTTAATATTATTGAAAATGATAAGCATATAGGGGCTTATGAAATAAATGAAACAGATAACGTCACATCTGACAAAATTTATGGCAGTCCATTACAATTTCTATTATTCTATAAGACTTGCGAATTAATAAAGATAAGTGCGAAACCCTGAAATATGGCTCATAGAATTTCGGATGGTAATGTTACGATTCTTTAGGTGTTATAAATGACAGTAACTTACTAGATATGAAGTTTTGTGAAGTCGCACCAAAAGTCTACAAAAAGCCAGAAGAGGGCCAAACAAGACACGTCTGCCAAAATTCAAAAAGAAATAGTTAATTCAAATACACATGTATCTAGAACAAAAGCACCTTAGCTGAACCACAGTTACCCTGTGTCTCTGTTTTCGCATGTCCAAAAAAGCCGGGTTTCTTAGGATGTGGCTTTATAGAGATAAGCATACATTGGTTGAAAGTTGTTGCGAATATGTGAAATGAGGAAAAACACATTCGATTTTTATTTTTATCATCTTTTATCAAAATCGTTGATAAAATATTAATTTTTAACAGTTTTGGTTGTGGAATCTTATAAACAACATCAATAACGGCGAGCTGTGTCATTCGTTTTATAATCTTCACGAGTAACAATTATATCATATCTTAATTAATATGAGGCAAACACTCAACGCTAGCCTTATATGTTTTACATTTATGTGTACCATCAACATCGCATACTCAAAATTTCTTGGTGGAACTATTTCATGGGTACCAGATACAAATGCCGTGAGTATTTTATGTTATTTATTGGATTTGTAAATGATGAAATATATAATAACATCCATAACACATAGTTGATGGCAGTTTATTTTGTTGTAACACCAACAATACCATCATCAACAATACATTACTATGGTGATAATGAAAAATGAAATGATAAAGTAATTTAAGCTTATCTTATAAATTTTGAATTTTAATGAAAGGATAAAATTAAAGTGTTTTTTGTAGTGTGTGATAATGATTTTTCGCAGATCATTATCACACACTACGAAACACACTTTAATTTTATCCTTTCGATTTCCTGTACAAAATTCTAATGGAAGGGAGGTAAATATTTTCCCGCAAAAAATACTATCAATTACTATTTAGTCATAATTGCTCAAAAACATTATGAAATGACACAAATGACATACCTGAGACAAAAATTTTCATGATCAAGTAAAAATTCTCGAAAAATACGCATTTTCACAATCATTGATTATCTACCTTGCCAATGCAAAACCCCTATTCAAAATTCACTATTTGTTCACCGATTTTCAAAATTTTTGCAGGTCCTATAAGGACAAACTAATGTCAAGGTTTTGACATGAAAATATATTTTTCTGTCATTCCCCATACAAAAATTGTCTGCGGAAAACCATTATCAGTGGCAAGTTTATAGACTTTAATGCATCAGTCATTTGTACCCCCCCCCCCCCCCGGGACCAGGGATAGCGGGGGTATAGCGGGGCTTAAGTGCCGGGCTTTAACATGCGATGTGTCCCGGCAGTGCCGGGGATGTGCCGGGGTTCTAACTTCCCGCCAATATAGCGGGGAAAAATAGCCGGAGTTTTACTTTTTTATGTGTGTATCAGGTTATACATTCAATAAGGTTGGAAATTAAGGTGTCTGCAGAAACTGTAATGTGTGCAAAGTTTGTCCTCTTCCATTGCTATATGAAACATTTACAGATATATTTGGTCTGTGTCAACACTCTTTGATTCATTTATGTCCAACCACACTTTCAAAGATAAATGTCTCGCATTAACTGCCAGAACCATTTAGCTGTATTTTCACATTCATTTTCACGAAAACAAGTCACATCTGTTGTATTCCAGTAAGCACAATTTCAAGAACATGTATTAATTCCATTTTAATAATGCCAAAGGCTCGGTGTGTGTGTGTGTGTGTGTGTGTGTGTGTGTGTGTGTGTGTGTGTTAGGCCAACTTATGCCTAATCTCACCACCATGGAATAGGTGATTTAAGATTATTCAAACAGCTTAAGGTCATTTGTTGTTCCTCATTATATAGTCAGTCCTCGGGGGCCGGGGCTTTTACCAGGGGTTTAATAAAAAGAAATTGGCCTCCGCAGGGCGGGGCTTTTACCGGGGCTTTAAAATTTGAAAAGTTAAAAGCCCCGCTATTCCCCGGTCCCGGGGGGGGGGGGGGGGGCAGGGATACAAATGACTGGTGCATAAGTACTTTTAATGTCACGATCTCCAATAATCGCGCGTCTACTTGTAGTATTACAACTTTCATCTTCATTTATCATGTTCTGTATAAGTTTTGGCTTGCTTAAGCTGTATATCTCAGTGTCATTTCTGGGAGAAAAAAATCTTTAATACAATAATTTCGTAGAAAAGGATCCTTAAGCCCACCCATCGTGTTGTTTTGTAGTGTTTCAGATGACGTTTTTGTTACACTTTTTGAATGTTATTAATCAAATAACATTTTACGTATAAGTACATAAGATATAGAAAATTGATATAGCTATCATGGTTATGTCACATAATGATAATGTCATCAATGATTTACCCATTATCATAAAAGATGCATGTATTTTCATATTAGAAGACGGTATAAATTTTATCTTCAACTCAGGGTATTCTGAGAAATCAGAAATACGTTGTCGGTTTAGATTCATTTTCTAGCCAACGTTTTATATATGTTTGGATAATACTAGTCTTTGTATCGACTATCCTGTCGAAAGTTGCAAAATTACATTATTTCTCTTTGGCTCCATTTTGCCATATCTACAGGGTCACTGAAGACTGAAGAGGCTTACATGAGTAGCCGAAAACGCAGTATGGCCCATCCCTTTTTTCATTAATATGCTCACTGCTCTTAAAGGATCTGTTTTATTTTTATATCATATCAGATTCGATTTACATACCGACTTAGCTGGGAGAAAGGCACTGGACCGTGTGGACCATCTTGCTCTACAAAACAATCAGGAAGCTCTACACTTGGTTTAATAAATTCAAGTAGTTTGTCATCGTTATACTGGAAGTACAAAGATGGCAGCACGGCAAAGAACGTCAGTGATATAAACTATTATGTGACATCTGTCAGTAAAACAAACCAACCTGGATGGGAGCAAGGAGAGAATTCATTCACCTACAACAGTGTCTCCCAAATGAACAAGAACTTTACAATATTGTAAGTATCCCCAGCAGGCACCTGACGTCAACTTGACGTGGGATATTGGTTGTATTTTGGTCACGACGTCATACAACCAATAACCAACGTCCACCCGACGTCCAGTTCTGACGTCAGGACGTATTGATATGACGTCAAACTGACGCCAGATTCAAACGTCAGTCTAACGCCATATGCAGTCAGCAGAGTTAGCTGCCCTTGAACTGACATAATTTCTTACGCATATTATGTAACAAAATCAAATTCAAATAATAATTTCAACATTGCCACTTAAAAGTCATATCTGGGTTTCGTATCGGAAATCCCATATTTCGCCCTCCATGCTTAATCAATTTAGAAAAATAAATATTTATTAATCAAAATAAAGTCTTTCACTAAATTATTAAACTTTCTATTAAAATGAAAATAAAATTTGTATATTTTAATACTTATTTCACCATTTTAAATTATTGATTGTTCAGAATATATTCTTATTTCTTACACTAATGTCTTATTGGTTTTAGCACCATATAGCAATAAAATTTTGCATAAATAAGATGTACCAACATCAGGGTGATTTAACATCTTAAACATTTTGTATATCCAAGTACTGGTTAAGGTGGACCCAGGAACGGTGTCAAACGAAAAACAAAAACAAAAAAATCAACCTAGTACTGGTTTTTACCCAGGAACGGTATTACAAAAAGCAAACCCCGGTTTGAGCCTTCGGGTGCTCACCGGGAAAAGCAACCTCCAAGTACTGGTTCTACCCAGGAAAGGTAACTAAAAGCAAACCCTAGTACTGGTTGGTTCCCAGGAAGAAAAAAACCGAATAACTCTATCAAAGGAGTGAAAGGGAATAACAATAGTGCATCACCGCACTTCTGAAACCACTTCAGGATTTCAGAATGTTAATTTAACATTGCGAACAAATATTCACGATGAACTATTGATATGACATGGATTCCAACATCGGTTTTACGACGTCAGATTGACGTCAGCTTTCAGACGTTAAACCAACGTTGGTTTTAGCACGTCAGATTGACGTCTGTTTTTAACGTCAAAAAACTTTCAAAATCAACCTAACTCCAACGTTATTATGACGTCAATCTGACGTCTCACGGACGTCAAATGTCTGCTGGGTCACGATTAAAGAGATTATGCAAATGTAACATTTCGTTTAATAGAAAAGTTCAATTATTCCTTACAAATCCGCAGATTTTGAAGGTCAATAACGGCTTGGAAAATTGAGGTTTTAGTAAACGCATACCCAGTCTCCATTGACCCCAGCATACCAGTATTAAAGAAAATTAAAGCCAATATAGATAGGCACCCATCATCATTTAATATGTTAAAATGTGTATACTGGGTCCAGATCTGTTTATTTTCAGTTTAAACTCTATACCATGGGTGCGCTCCAGTACTGATAGTAGTGACAAGTTAGGGTACATGGAGACTCTAGTAGACCTAAGAGTTAGAAGTGATACAGCCAAGCCCAATTCAAGTCCATATGTATCAGTGCCTGCTTTCATTGGGTAAGTTAACCAATTATATATAAAACCAAATATGTTGCATAAAATAACAACTGAAGCCGATTGAGCTTCATATTTTTGCTTATATTATTGCCATCATCATTTACGTTTTAGTGTGGTCCCAGCAAACCAGATGGTCTATAGTAAGCAAATCAAATGTTAGCAACTCAAAGGTCTGTAAAAATATATGAAAAGAGAGGAATAATTGCGCGCGCGCGCGCGCGCGCGCGCGCGCACACACACACACACACACACACACACACACACACACACGCACGCACGCACGCACGCACGCGCGCGCGCGTGCACACACACACACGCACACATTGTGCACTTGTAATTTTTCTCCTCTTTTTATATATTTTACAAACATTTGAGTTGCAAACATTTGATTATAACAAGCTTTATTATATTCTTTTGCCCTGCATAACTTTTGGTAAGGAATTTAAATTTGGCACAAATTTCTGTATGAACTGTTTTTTCCTTTTCTTTCCTGTTAATTATGTTGCTGTTTTTCATCTTATAATATAAAAGGGGACTGTCAAACATTTATTTAAGATCAAAATCAGAACAGGAAGCGATGTGTTCACTAACCGGGATAGTTCTCAAATTATCATATTTGATGTGATGGTCTAGTATCACTACTGAAAATCACGTGGTATTGCAACGGGACCACCTGGTCGAGTGTATACTATCGTTTTATTTTATACTTGACAGTGAAAACCAATGTATATCAAAACTTGATAAAATTGGTATTTTCATTGATATGAAATTTCACTGATATCAAATCTCACTGATATCAAAAGTCACTAGTGACTGATATCAGCCTATATCTTCACTGTAATGACGTCAGATTTTTTGGATTACTTCTGACGTTTCCATTTACTTGACGTCATTAGATAAGTCTCACTTCAGAAATTCAAACGCCTATAACTCCGTTATTTATGAACGAAAACATAAAGTGTGGGTATTCATTTTCTTAGTTAGAACGTAAGGAACAATGTGGTACCAAAATTACTTATGTTTTCAAAAATTTTTGTTTTTTGCATTTTCACCGCCTGCCTTGTGAAATGGAAAATGCCTGTGTATTGTATAAAATAAAAAGAAAATTTGCATTTTTTCGGTGAATACCAACTATATTTCATCTCGTGAGTTGAAAACATAAAAATTTTCACTCGTGCTGCGCACTCGTGAAAATTCTGATGTTTTCAACTCACTCGATGAAATATACTTGGTATTCACCTGAAAAAAGCAAATATCCTCTATATATTGTCAGGATAGGTGACCAGTCACAATGAATTCACTAGGAATTTTATGTGGATCCGGCCTGGGCTGATAGCTCTGCTATTTGGGAGTGAAATAACACCGAGCCATTCTTCGGTTTTCTTAATTTATTCCATATTTCCCTTAACAAGTAGATGGATGAATCATGAAGACATCATATAAATAAAATAAACGATTTACGTAATCACCGTGTCCATTCGAAACGCATGAAAAGAGGTCGTAACGCATGATCGGCGGCATTTTCACGTATGATTGCGGTAGTTTCCTTCGGATTCGCCGCCATTTTTGGAGGAAACTTTAGCCGTAACTGTAAGTTTTTACAAACTTTTATTTGAATTATTTAAATAGACCTTTCCAACGAACGATCTAGCCTATCCGGATCTACATACATGCCTCTAATTGCCGAGTGTTCTACTGATGCATAGGCTTCGATAGGACTCGCAAACATTCGAGGAGATTATTGTTTTGCAAGTTCGGCCATACACGAAAATAACATTCGCCGCAAAACGTTTCGTACTTTTCTCATTTTCTTCAAAGTTTTGACTAACTGTTGGATGATTTTGCTTTTTGACATCACACTTTAACTTAAGAAGCCAATTTCTCATGATTTTTGTCCCGAACAACCACGGGTTAAAACAAAATACGTCAAAATTAAAGTAACGCACGATAATACGGCAACCTGGTCTTTCGAACTTTGCAAGTATTTACAATGAATAACATATTTTAAGGGGTAAAAGCAAGCCAAACGCTCATTTGTCTCCAGTTTACACGTTTGGTGCTCGTCAATTGTACAAAGCTGAATCCTTGCTGTAAAACAGTAATTTGCTGACCATGATGCTCGGTAGCTCTGTTGGCATAGCTATCAAGAAGCAGAAGAAGAATGTGGCCCGACCAGGGCACGAACCAAGGGTCTCTCTCTTACCGTTTGAGCATATAGTTAGTCCATTACTTTGAGACTGTCAGTAATAAATTACAGAGAGATTAAATCAAATATATGGACAAACCTTCTCCCTTTCTACAATTTATCTATACTCTGATGTTGACCGAGTCATATAAATTACTGGAATGACCCCGAGTGGGTACTCTGACATTTTCGCCATCTCTATACATAGGCATGGCCTATTTTTTTTTTTTTTTTTTTGAGTCAACATTTCGAATTTCGGTATTTTTGGGGTTTTCAGAAAAAATGGCTATCTTGGGGGTAGGGAGATTTAAATGGATACTTTGTTGCCCATTGTTAATCGAATACTGTTATTATGGATACACCGTGAACCTAACTTTACACATAAAACTCTTATTACACAGAAATGTATTCTAAGATGTACAATTATACATATAGTTTCAGCCATATATTAAATGAATAGAATTGACTTGATACTTGAATATAGTTGAAACGCATTGAAAAAGTTGTATAACTTAGTCTCTTACTCCTTAGCTTATGGACTTAACTTTGTCTCTCAATTTCTGTTATACCACTCATCGTCCTAAATGAGTAATCATGCTAAATGATTCGGTAAAAGTAACAATTCTTAATTATAAGTGATAATATAAGAGCATGCTTCAGAATATAGATATGTCTACCTTCAAAACAATAAAACTCTCGAGAATATTCGTATGGAATTGACTTAACTTTACACTTAATATTTTAAAGGATGACAGTAACCAAATACTTATGTTCAGTATTATAATGCCGAAGTAGGGAAAATCACTACTATCCAACCAACTCAGTCTAACGTCACCACTGAGTCCATTCTGGCACGTAAGACTCCCAACACAACAGTCTGTTGGCATACTGTCTTTACCTGCCAAGGTGGATGTCCCCTACGAAGGCTGAATACGGAACGCTATTTTAAACTGTCTATATAAAATGATACCTTATAAACAACAGACAACGCCATTCACACAGCCAGGCGCGTACCAAGGCGCGCCCGTGTTATCTCCTAGGTTGACGCCTTGGTTTAGGACGGTTTACGTAGTCAATGTTGCATTATTTTACGACTTGCGTAAGAGCATTATTTCTAACAAAGATCAATTAATACTTTAAACATATACATGAGATGCAATATAATGATAAATCAAGTGTTCGTTTTGTTATCTTAGTTTTCGTATTAAAAAAAGGAGATTTATCCAAGCTAGGCTAAGCTAAATTCGTCTAATTAATGCATCAGACTCATAACACGGAAATCTGAATTGTATTTACAATTCGTAGCTTAATTATACCATTGGCAGTTTGTAAACCATCATCAACACGCTTCAGATAAGTGAACGTCACTATAACAAACCAAACTGTCAATGCATTTATGCTACGCCAGGGTCTACGCCTCAGTCTATGCCTGGGTCTACGCCTCAGTCTACGCCTTACTTGGCTGATCAAGGCGTGTTGCATGACGCAACCGTTTTGAACACTTAGCTTGGAAAATAATCTAAATATACTTTAACCAAATATACTTTAACTAAATATACTTTAACTTTATACTTTATGATAAGAAATAGTCATTAGTAAACATGTGCCAAGTTCGCCTAAGAACTATTTATTTTAAACCTAAATAACAAAGGAAGTAGAGTTTCCATCCTGGGTCCCACCCATAATGAGAGCACTCCATGCACCAAGATCGGCACCTTTGTTGACACATTCTGCCTACAAACTCGTAAGTTTGTACACCATGGCGAATCAACAACGATCCAGGCCCAGAAGCATTTTAGGGAGAGACCCTTCAGCGTGAGTTGCCAGCCAATTCGCAACTGCCGTACTGCGCCAAGGATTTCCTATTTATACCCACGACCAAACAAGTCGCTCGCGCTGTGACGTCAGAAATGCTGTCGTCAAAATAACGTTCGGAACACTCGGATATCTACGTTCAACGCGGCTATAATGCGGCGAATGACAGCTGAGAATTCGAGTTTTGGAACGGGAATCGATGCAAAATACAGCCACAATACATGATTCAGCGGAATAAGAACGGTATGCTTAGACTATTTAGAGTATGCTTGATTTATTCTGACCATCAATAACCGATGTCATCGCGTATTTACTTGGGAAAACCGATGCGAAGTTGGCACATATTTGGTTCGGCGCTGGTTCGTTTCAGGTTCCATTTTGATACTCGTAAACAAATAAATTACAAAAGCTTCTAACATAATGGCGTATCCATAAGAATTACAGAAAATAGCCAGTGCCGTTACAGTATTGTATACATACAAACCGATAAACACACTGCAATTGAGGCAGAGGTTGAGGTTAGATTTTCGATTTTTCTCCTACAGCATTTCTTCTACTGACTGATTGATACATGGGAAAGTGGCTTTTTCAAAATTTTCCGAAATTTTAAACTGCTGTACATACAAAATGTAATGTTGAAATTTATTGCCTTAATCATTTAACTTTCAAATGACACCAAAAACTTGAATATATGTTGACCAGAAGAGGCAGAATATTTTTTCTTGCAAACATGAAAATACATGTAAGTCTATGGAGTTTTCAAAAGGTGGCGAATAATTATGTCCACTGACTGTAGGTGCAGTCAATGCAGAATTTGAACATTTATTGAAAGAAAGTAACATATGAAATCCCAGTTATTTCGTTTTCGCAAACACTTCAATGTTATTGTGATGGAAGTACTATATGTTCATGGGGCGGACGAAATGACCTGAATTCCTTATGTTACTTTCATTCAATAAATGTTCATTTTCTGCATTGACAGCACCTATCTATCAGTCAATACAGTAAACGCTATAGGAGAAAACTCAAATTTCTCATCTCAACTTCGGACAGAATTTCATTGTGCGTCACCCATTCCGTATACCACTGTATTGTGACTACTTGTTTTCCCAATATAACGTTAGTATATTCTGCAATCCAGGGGCTCACTTACATAAATGGCAGTCTCTACTATGCATGCATGTCATGTTAGATGTTACATTGAAATCTTGAAATATGTACCTTTAAATGATTGCAAAGGTCACATCGAGGCTTATTGAATTTGGTTACTTCAAGTGTTCTTTAGAATTTTTTGAAAATTTTGCCATCGTTATATTTTTCCTTCATTTTTTAAGAAAATATTTCTTGAGAATATAAGTTTCATTCTTTCGTCCGTCAACAAGAGTGATTTGTTTATATAGATGTATTTTTCAATTCGTGGATTGTATGGTTTAAGTGTATGTAATTTTGACGACGGAGCAGCTCTGGCTGAATTAGGAGGTAACCAAAGACTTTATGGCTGTTATTGTTACCTGAAAGAATGAAGGGCATTCAATCAAAAATGAGGTTGCTAGAGTGTTCCCAACGTCCTACATTAGTCTTTTGGATAACTCCCAAGCATCTCTTTCTATGGAAATCAAAGACTTGATGCGATCTGGTCCAAAATCTTCGACAACCATTCGAAGTATTGGCTTTTTGTAGCAACAAAATACGCATTTTGAATGGAAATACATAGATTTGCTTTGTGAAATGCAGAAAAAGCTGTGTGAATGCTGATAGTGTTCTAAGTTATAATATGTTCATAATACCATGGGAAATTCGAAGTTGGTAGTTTTCTTTAATATCGTCTTCCTATCTTGCTGCTATCTTGCAATACATTTTAGCGATGCATGTGTGGCTTCTTTAAGTTTCAATAATAAATAAATATTAAACTGAGATCCTTTAAGAGCAGTGAACATATTAATGAGAAAGGGGATGGGCCATACCATGGTTTCAATGACCCTTTAGATTGGACAACATAGAGCCAAATGGAATTGCTGTAATTTTGCAAATGCGGGTAAGAAAATGTATCTAAATCGATAATAACTTTCCGATTCCCAGAACATCCTCGCTGATCTCAAAGGACCAACAGGAAAATATAATCTGCACTATGGATGATACACGTGGAGTCTTTTACTTTTCTTATGCTATCAATGAGTATCGGGGGATACTTTGCTTTAATGATAAGTTTTTTTCTTCTTCAGTTTTTAGTGCTTCAAATCTTGTTATTAATATTGTTTCATCAGACACTATCATTTTCAGACATCGGGCTAAATTGTAAGGTATGCTATTTTTAATGTTTCCAGCGGCGTTCAGTTATTAACATACCCCCGCAATATTCAGAAATAAATTGACAACTCTTCTTGTTTTTGAATAATCATCACTGGCAAGATTTGTTTTATATATTTTGTTAAGCATGAGGGTAAATATTTACTTTGTATATAAAACTTCCAGAGCTTGTGATGTTGTATGCCTAAATTGATTACATGACATATGGAGCCAAATTTTTAACAAAAAAATTCGCTGATATTCGAGTTTCAAAGATTTTACAAGGAACCATGGTTAATGGTTTGTATCGTTATTCGTAATTTATGAAAGACTAACCATTTTTGAATTAAGGCTGAAAATTTGGTGTCTTTATCAGCACCATTTGCAAAGTTACAACCTGATTTTCATTCAATATGCATTTTTTCTCTCAATTTGAACTATGTCATTTTGATAATGAAAGTGAATGGACAGTGGGCACCTTGTGTGCACCACTCCTCCTACAGTTTTATTCCGATTCTTTTGAAACTTTACAGATGTCTTGATCATGCTTTGAAGATGTGTGTGTGGTTTTGATATAATCCTCAGATTAATTTCGACACTTTTTTTTTTGCAATTTGAACATAGTCCTTTTTCGGATATTTTGACAATGAAAGTGAATGGACAGTGGGTACCTTGTGTGCGCAACTCCTTCTACAGTTTTATTCCGATTCTTTTGAAATTTAACAGAGGTCTTGATCATGTCTTGATGTCTTGACGATGTAATCCTTAGATTAAATATTGACACTTTTTCGCAATTTGAACTTAAGTCGTTTTTCAGACATTTTGACAATGAAAGTGAATGGACAGTGTGCATCTTTGATATATCTCTTAAAGTGTCTTGAGCAATATGTCTAGTAAGTTACCTAGTCTGTGTGTTTTGCAAATGGGACTCCCAACTAGTGGTCCGAAGGTCCAATTGCCAGGTGGATTTATCTCTTTTTGAAGTTGAAGTTGTACAGGCGTCATTCATTTCTTTGCTTTTATGTATTTTATGTATTTTGGGTAGGCCATAAAATTCAAGGTTTATACATATAGGATTGCATATGGCTGTTCGACAAGAATCAGACTTCCAGCTGAAGATCCAGATGGTGATAGAGTCCGATGTCGATTTGCTTTCCCCTTTGAATGTGGACAGGCTTGTACCGATCTGCCAAAAGATTCCGTGAAACTAAACAAGGTAAGCAAAGATTTGATACAATTTATGTCATATAATTGTCTTGTATGTCTAGCAATGGGGTTTTAGTAGTAGTAAGTTTAGCCTTTTAAAGTTATGTTCGAAGACTTAATCGAAAGCGCTTGTCACAGAATCTGTTAGAAACCAAGTGGTTCCAGAATGATGAAATCTCATTCCTTTTTTATTACAGGCCAATTGTACTCTGACGATATACGCATTCTCTGAGCTAGGTCTAAATGTCAACGACAAATACAGACTTGCAATAACAATTGAAGATTATCCACATGGTCTAATTGATGTCGGGGGCGAAAACTTTACACGAAGACAACGGTTAAGCAAGATACCGATACAGGTATTTTACCATTCATTTCTTATTCATTTTGGGAAGTAGTCATGTCTACGTTCGCTAGCAAGTTTCTGCTAATGTTGCGGCTTATTTTATCGTTGGTTCTTTCAGTTTTATAACGAATTACTTTACTCTTTTTTAAGTGTTCGTAAACTTAGTATGTTATGTAGGAAACCCTTAAGTTGGATAGTGTTTTGACAGTATTTGCACTGGCGTGCTTTGAATACACATGATACATTTGCCTTTGAATTCTTTAAAGATGTTTAGTCTATTTCTCTGCGATTTAAAAACGCACAAATTCCTAATGTAAGTCGACGATAAAACGATGTTGTGTCAGGGGTGACCTCCGGTTCTGTATCTCAGAATACCCACATTCTCACAGTATCAAAAGCAAAATAATCTGCTTCTCCTGTATATCCTCCGACTATTTTCTCATTATAATTGTGGGCAAAAGCGCTTATTTAAATCAAGTTCTCCGAAACTAGTAATTCTCTTTGGCTCCATGTTGCCAGATCTATAGGGTCACTTCAGAGGCTTATGTAGCCGAACCATCCCCTTTCTCATTGATATGTTCATTGCTCTTGAAAGATCTTTGTTTTATGCTGGTGTTGTGCCGTGTGGCGGCCCTAAAAAGTCTCGCCGTACATCATCTACAGTGCAGATTATGTTATTCTTTTGGTCTTTTGAGATCAGCGAGGCTATTCTGAGAAATCAGAAAATTAGTATCGGTTTAGATTAATTTACTAACCAACGTTTAATATATTTGGCCCCATTTGGATTATACTAGTCTTTGTATCGCCTAACCTATTGAAAGATGTGAAATTGCAGTAATTCTCTTTGGCTTCATGTTGCCAAATCTGTAGGGTCGCTCTTAAAGGATCTAAGTTTTATTTTTGTTCACTTTTTGCTGTCTTTGTTTCCATCATCTTTGTTTTAGTTTACAGTCACGATAGCTCCAGGAAGTGAACAGTGTGATGGACAGGACCCACTTTTGCTCAACCCATTTGGAGAAACAAATTATAGAACTTTTCTTAGCACGTTTACTGTAAATAAATTAAATGGATCCGTTAATACACACACGTTAAGCATTCCATCCAATTTAATAAAGTAAGTATGGTTACATGTACTTTATTTACAATGAAAGTTACCTGTTAAAAAAAAACAACAAACTTTTGACCAATATTTCATTATGAAATTAAACGCTTTGTTGTTGAATTAAAATAGTCAGTCGGCAAATTCTGTTACACCGCTCACAAAAACAACATCGTTATTTATTTTTGAATGTTACCCTGCTATGAAATTTACATTTTCACTGGGGATCACTGGGTGCTTACTTGGTCCCGATATAAAAATGTTTTGTTTGACTTTTTGGTAACAGATTTTGTTCTATTATGTAAACACATGAAATCCGCTTAAAACAGAGTTGGCAACAACATTTATTTTATGATTTATATAACTTTTTAACAAATCAGATAAAAAAACTTAGTAAAAAGTGGCATTCAAACTACTATTTCATGACATAAAATTCTATCGATGCCGTCATAAATTAGAACCTAATCAAATCATTCACCAATTCTAGGTATTATTGTAGAAAAAAAAATCTGATACCAGAAGCCAGCTCAAAATATCCAGCTAGAATAGCATTTTCGTCCAACCATCCACATAAAAGGTTTGATGGTCTTATGTTGAAGATCATACAATGGGCAAATCTTTAGGCCTGGGTGCCAAGTTCGGATGTGGATTCTTCGTACGGAAATCCAAGATGGCGTCCACAATGGTCGCCAAAAAGATCAATTTTCTATTTTTCCGCCTGAAGGAGTTAAGATGCAGAAAAGCATGCAGATTTTTGTGTTGTTTTACCCAAAAGTAATTTACAAAGCATAACCAGGCCTTAAAATCCTGCTAGAAATAGATTTTTTTCTGACTCAGCCCAAAAGTGTCACAAAATTGGCATATTTTATACAGATTTTGCTACCTGGCCCATCGCTCAAACAAAAATATTTTGTTGCATACACACTACAGAAAAGGTTTTTTTATCGTCAGAATTAAATTTAGTATGTAAGAAAATTGTTCAACGTGTGTGTCAGCTAGGAGTGTGGTATTAAATTGTAAATATTCTCGTCTTTATAACGTAAGGGTACATGATAAGATTCTCGCAAAAAAGGGGGTAGGGATAGGTTTAGCTTCACAGATTTCGTTTTATCCACCACTAGAAAGGTTTGATGGTTTTATGTTGAGGCTCATAGACTGGGCAATCTTTTAGGCCTAGGTGCCAAGTCTGTAAATGGATTCTTCACACGGAAATCCAAGATGACATCCAAAATGGCTGCCAAACGTCAATTTTCTGATAATTCACCTTGAACACTTAAAAGTTAAGATTAAAATGCAGATTTTATTAGACAGACAGACAAGACAGACAAATGATTTATTAACGTCTCATTTTCATACATACATGAGTATAATAGAATAAAATACATCATCAAGTATGAAACCACTCAGATTAATTTATAAGACACATGTTGTAAAACCTTAAGAAGTACAAATATACTTTACATTTATAAAACCTTTTAAAAAAGTATAAATATACTTTACATATTAAAACATATGAAGAGGCAAAGTTTTATACATATTTACATTTAAGACTTAAGCACCAGTCATTTGTATCCCCGGCCCCCCGGGACCGGGGAATAGCGGGGCTTTTAACTTTTCAAATTTTAAAGCCCTGGTAAAAGCCCCGCCCTGCGGGGGCCAAATGTTTGGTTGAACCCCTGGTAAAAGCCCGGACCCCGGGGACTGACTATATAATGAGGAACAACAAAAATGACCTTAATCTTAAATCACCTATTCCATGGTCGTGAGATTAGGCATAAGTTGGCCTAGTGGTTTCAGAGAATTTGAACACACACACACACACACACACACACACACACACACACACACACACACCGAGCCTTTGGCATTATTAAAATGGAATAAATACATGTTCTTCTTGAAATTGTGCTTACTGGAATACAACAGATGTGACTTGGTTTTCTTGAAATTGAATGTGAAAATACAGCTAAATGGTTCTGGCAGTTAATGCGAGACATTTATGTTTGAAAGTGTGGTTGGACACAAAAATGCAAGAAATGAATTAATGAGTGTTGACACAGACCAAATATATCTGTAAATGTTGCATATAGCAATGGAAGAGGACAAACTTTGCACACATTACAGTTTCTGCAGACACCTTTATTTCCAACCTTATTGAAATTATAACCTGATACACACATATAATTACAGTAAAACTCCGGCTATTTTCCCCGCTATATTGGCGGGAAGTTAAAACCCCGGCACATCCCCGGCACTGCCGGGAGACATCGCAGGTTAAACCCTGGCACTTAAGCCCCGCTATACCCCCGCTATCCCCGGTCCCGGGGGTGGGGATACAAATGACTGGTGCATTATTTATACAGAAGTTTTCTACGTTGATTTAAAATCTCATGGCAGGCTTTGGCACTGTAATTAATAATACTGCTCGCTGAAAGCAAATGACAAACTTTATCATTGTTACTGAGGGCGTCAAAGGTAATTGCCGGTATTTCAACTTTACTATTAAGTTCTTGACGGATATCACTGTATAGTGGGCATTCCAGTAGCACATGCTCCTCTGACTCTACTTTTGTTAAACAGTGGGAACAGTATGTCACATTGTATCCTTTCGTATCTTCCAGTTTCAATACGAAGAGGCGCAACACCGCACATAAGTTTAGCTAACGAACTTCTTCTTGCCCTTGACATAGTATGATTTTTAACATATTGCTCCGTTTCATAGGCTTTCATAGTGTTTAAAAGTTTATATGTCCGTAATTTGTTTCCTCCTTCGTTTTTGGATATACTCGTGTGATTTGTAACATTACTTATCTACTTTTGTTTATATTCTGAGAATATAACACTTTGTAAAGATTCAATAATTGACTTTCTTTGTGACATAATACACACTATCTATACTTAAATTCTTATCCGAGCTCTGGAGAATTGTATCTATATGAAAACACCAATTTTTATGCTTCATTCTGGTATCCGCCCCGTAGCTGATGACCGACCATACCGTAGTGTCAAATAACTTTTTAAAGACATCGAACGGCATCCCCCGGTCTGTTTAAACTTCGATATCAGTAAATCTAGTGCTCGTGTCGCTGACTGAGCCACACACTTAACCGTGACTAGTCTAGATTCTCATTTAGAATTAGTGCTAGATATTTATATTTGTCCGTGTATTCATTGACCGTTTCTCCACACTTAAACAGGACCAAGCATACATAACATCCAACATAACATCCAACAAGTACTGTAAATCGCTTTCAGACTCTGTTATTAAGGCTAAATCGTCTGCATAGAATAAATGGTTTATATATTCGTCATCTATGAATATCCCTTTATTCAACTTGGAGAGCGTCTCACTGAGATCGTTGATGTAAAGATTAAACATCAGAGTTGACATCAGAGTTGACAAAATGCAGCCCTGCTTTAACCCAGACTTTACACTAAACCAGTCCGTTTTGTCGTTGTTTACTTTTACAGCACATTGAACACTAGTGTAAAGTGACCTTAGAGACTGGAACATTTTTTCAACTATTCCATATGATGCGAGTTTAGTTCAAAGTAATTCCCTATTTATGGTATCATAGGCTTTGCTGAAATCAACGAAGGCAACAAATGTGGACTTTTTCAAAGCCTTCCTGTTTTCAATTATGGATGTGATAGTAGAAAGCTGATCTATAGTGCTCCTTTTTTCTCTGAAACCGTTTTGCTGGTCTGCAATTATACCCGAATTCTCTGCCCATTTTGTTAGCCCTTGATTCAACACTTTACAGTAAGCTTTATATAGGAAGGAAGTAACTGTGATGCCCCTGTAATTCATTGGTTCCCTAGGTTCCGATGCCGTATCCTTTAATAATAATAATTATTATATTGGTTTACTCAGAAGTTGCTGATAAAGCATATTGGAGCTTTAAATCCTGCTTGCAATAGATTTCGTCTGAGCGAGCCCATAATTGTAACAAAAACTTGGCATATTTTATACAGATTCAGGGAGCCAAAAGTCTCTGTCTCGCAAAAAAAGGTTGGAGGTGGCATCTCCTGCTATTGTTGTTTTGAATGCATTTATGGATAGCTCTGACCTTCCAAAAGAAGGTCAAAGTGGACTGCTCTGGAAATTTGTTTGGCGTGATGCTTTAATCAGACGGTATTTAGACGTACTATTTGTAATACAGCTGAAATGCAGTACACAAATATATTACGAACAGTCATATTTGTAGTATGTTTCTTCATTATCGTATACTATCCTGGTGCCATTTTATCTTGTCTGATTGCAGCTGTGTATGTCTTACCCTTGATAAAGCTGTAAATGTGTCATTTGAGTAAACTATGTGTCATCTTAAGGCATTGAATTACCCCACCACTTAATGTATATGTTAAACTTTATGTGCAATTATGAGAATCAGTATATTTTTATCCGTACATTTTTATCATTGTTGATGTCATCATTATTTTTATCACAATTTTTATTGCTTTTTACTCTGTTTACATCCTTTTCAAAGTTTATTTACTCATGTAGAGACAACACAATGATTGGTAAATGCGGAAAAAAGTCAGCCAAAATAAATTTAAGCAAAACTTGGCTTCTCATATTGTCATTTGAAGTGTTTGGGGCGGGTTATCTATCGGACTTACCTTGCACCCTTAGAACAAATGCTCATGGGTGCCAGTTTGGTCAGAGGATCACTTTAATGCCCATTTGAGTCACATAAAATCACAGAATGCTCACCCTCACCCCTAATAAGCAAAGGAAGTAATGCGTTACCCCTATATTACCACATGTATCTTGGCTACTGATAGACCTATAGAGCAGAAATAGGTATCAAATGATTGTTTCGACAATGCTCTATAACCATGTAATAAGGTATAAAATCAAGCTGACTTCCTGGTGTTTGAATATCAATGAGAACTTTATATATAAGAAAAAAACACATAAAAAATGGAGTATACCAGCACAATTGCTTATACCTCAGTAATCAAAAGATCTAGAGAGCTCAAAATTGGTATCAAATGATTGCTATGTCAATGTTCTATAACCATGTAATAAGATATATAAACAAGCTGGCTATCTTAATCTCAATTAGTAAAGAGAACTTCAGATATTAGAGAAAAATAACAGATAAAAGAAGGGGGTATACCAACAACATTGCTGATATCTCAGCAACCAAAAATTCTAGAGAGCTGAAATTTATATCAAATGATTGTTATGATAAAGTTCTATAATAATGTGATAAAATACAGACATAATCTGACTTTCTTGGTGTTCAAATATTGATGAGAACTTTAAATATTAGAGAAAAATCACAGAACAATGGAGGGGTATACATACAGAAACGTTTATAGCTCAGCAACCAAAAGCCATAGAGAGCTGAAATTGGTAACAAATAATTGCTATGACAACCACAAAATATGATACATAAATAATCAGACTTTCGTGCTGTTCGAAAATTGCTGAAACCTTAAAATATTAGAGAAAAATCGCAGAAAATCGAGGGGGTATACCTAAAGAAATGTTTATATCTCGGCAACCAAAAGCCATAGATAGCAGAAATTTGTATCAAATGATTGTTATGACTATATTCTATAATCACGTATTAAAATATATGAATAAGCTGACTTTCTTGCTGCTCCAATATTTAAGAAAACTGAAGATATAAGAGAAAAATCATTGGCAAATGAAGAGAGTATACCAATAAAATTGAAAATATCTCAGTGACCAAAAGCTCTAGAGAGCTGAAATTATTTTCAAATCATTGCTACAATAATGTTCTATAACCATGAGATAAGACACATAATTAATACTATTTTCTTGTTGTTGGAATATTGATGAGAACTTAAAATATTAGATAAAAATCTCAGAAAAATAGAGGGGGTATACCAATGGAAACGTATATATCTCATCAACCAAAAGTCATAGAGAACTGAAATTGGTATCAAATAATTGCTATGACAATATTCTATAACCATGTAATAGGATATATTAACAAGCTGACTTTCTTGTTGCTTTAATATTTAAGAAAACTTAAGATATAAGAGAAAAATGACTGGCAAACAAAGGGGGTAAACAAATACAACTGAAAATATCTCAGTGACCAAAAGCTCTAAAGAGCTGAAATTGGTTTCAAATCATTGCTATAATAATGTTCTATAATCTTGTAAGAGTCATAAATAATACTACTTTCTTGTTGTTGGAATATTGATGAGAACTTTAAGTATTAGATAAAAATCTCAGAAAAATATAGGGGGTATACCAATGAAAATGTGTATATCTCAGCAACCAAAAGCCATAGAGAGCTGAAATTGGAATCAAATAATTGATATGACAATATTCTATAACCATGTAATATATTAACAAGCTGACTTTCTTGTTGCTCCAATATTTAAGAAAACTTAAGATATCAGAGAAAAACTCATTGGCAAACGAAGGGGGTATACCAATAAAATTGAAAATATCTCAGTGACCAAAAGCTCTAAAGAGCTGAAATTGGTTTCAAATCATTGCTATAATAATGTTCTATAATCTTGTGATAAGAACCATAAATAATACTACTTTTTTGTTGTTGGAATATTGATAAGAACTTTAAATATTAGATAAAAATCTCAGAAAAATAGAGGGGGTATACCAATAGAAACGTGTATATCTCAGAAACCAAAAGTCATAGAGAGCTGAAATTGGTATCAAATAATTGCTATGACAATATTTCATAACCATGTAATTAGATATATTAACAAGCTGACTTTCTTGTCGCTCAAATATTTAAGAAAACTTTAGATATAAGAGAAAAATCACTGGCAAACGAAGGGGGTATACTAATAAAACTGCTAATTTCTCAGTGACCAAATGCTCCAGAGGGCTGAAATTTTTGGTATCAAACGATTGCTAGGATAATGTTCTATAACCATATGCTAAGCTACACAATTAATCTGACTTACTTGTTTTTCCAATATTGATAAAATCTATATTAGAGAAAAATCACAGAAACAAGGAGGGGGTATACCAACAAAAAATTATAACTCGGCAACCAAATGTCCTAGAGAGCTGAAATTGGCATCAAATGATTACCATGATAATGTTCTATAACCAAATGATCAGATAAATGAATATTTCAACTATCTTGTTGTTTAAATATTGATTTTAACTTAAAATATTAGATACAAATCACACAAACATAGAGGGGTATACCAACAGAAACGTTTATATCTCAGCAACCAAATATCCTAGAGAGCTGAAACTGGTATAAAATGATTGATATGACAATAATGAACAACTTACTAGATACATTTTTAGTATTTCATAGCCGCTTGCTTGATCCAGCCTATGGAACAATGAGAACTTACATCTGACATTTTATAGGAAACGGTAATCTGACCATGGACTTGGTCATGATAATGATGAACAGATGTAGATTTATAAAGAAACTGAATGACAAAAATAAACATAAATACATGTATAATGTTTATGAGCACATCCCATATTCATTTGTTCTTCAATGTCTCACGAATCACTATGCATTTATTTAAATTTCATGATTCATATTATTATGTAAATAGGTGGGGTAATTCAACATCACAAATACTATGACAACAGCTGCAAAAGTATGAATTAAAGAATATAATAAGATAACTGTTTTATCTGTGATTCCTAGCATCGCTCTAGACTAGAAAATTAAGCAGTTTATGATCTGAAACACATAGGATATGTTCATATATCTAGAAAACGTTTGTAATACGTAGGCAGCTCAAATAGCATGAAACAATGTGTAATCTAAACATCGCGCCAAAAAATTTCGTGAGCAGTCAACCCAGGCCGTCAATAGGATGGCAAAGCCTAACAAAAATTGTATTCAAACCAACAATAGCAGGTGATGTCACCTTCTCTCCCCAAAACGGGGCTTGGCTCCCTGGGTATGGCCCATTGCTCAAACAAAACTTTTTTGTTGCACATACACTATAGAAAAGGATTTTTATCGTTAGAATTAAATTAAGTATATATAAGAACACTTGTCCAACGTGGGTGTCAGCTAGGATTGTGGCATCAAATTGGAAATGTTCTCGTCTTTGTAATGTCGGGGTACATGATAAGATTCTCACAAATCAAGGGGGTAGGTGTAGCATCACAAATTTCGTTTCATCCACCACTAAAAAGGTTTGATGGTTTTATATTGAGGTTCATAGAATTGGCAATCTTTTAGACTAGGTGCCAAGTCTGTAATTGTATTCTTCACACGGAAATTCAAGATGCCATCCAAGCTGGTCACCAAAACATCAATTTTCTGATAATTCACCTAAAACAGTAAAAATAAGATAAAATCTATGTTTGCTATGGTATATCAGAAAATTGTTCAACGGGTGTTAACTAGGATTGTAGAATCAGATAAGAAATATTCTCATCTTTATTATTAAAGGGTGCATGGTAAGATTCTTGAAAAAGAAAGGGTTAGGTCTAGTTTAGCGTCACCAATTTTGTTCCAGCCTCCACTTAAACATTATAGGTTGAAGGGTCATACAATGAGGATACTTTGAGGCCAAGCTTCTAAATCTGGATGTTGATTCTATGTATCGTAATCTAAGATGGCATCCAAAATGCCCACCAAAGTGATGAAATTACTGATGTTGCACCTATAAAGATGTGGATTCTTTGAACCAAAATCAAATATGACATCCAAAATGGCCACCAAAATAACGAAATTACTGATATTTCACCTACAGTGAATAAAAAGGTATGATTTGTTTAATGTCATTATTTGTTTGTTATTTTACACAGAAATAATTGAAAATGTATAATAAAAATAAAACTGAGATCCTTCAAGAGCAGTGAGCATATTAATGAGAAAGGGCATGGGCCATACCGCGGTTTCGGTCACTCAAGCCACCTCAGCGACCCCACAGACCTGACAACATGGAGCCAAAGAGAACCACTGCAACACCGTAACCCTCAACAGGACAGCCGATACAAAGACTTTTATAATCAAGAAAGGTCCAAATATATTAAACGTCGTCCAGAAAATAAATCTAAGCCGATAATAATTTTCTGATTTCTTAAAATACCCTCGCTGATCTCAAAGGACCAAAAAGATAATGCTTTAAAATATTGCAAGGTATATATTTCTTCTGAGTGAGTGTAAAAGTGTCACAAAAATGGCACATTGTAAACAGCCCATTGGTAAAACAAATCATTTTAGTTGCACACCCGTCTTAGGAGGTAAAGGTAGGCAATACTCTAGAAACGACGCAATCAGAAAGAAATTCCCACTCCAAAACTCCAAAAACCGAGGCGGGGAAAGACTTAATTAACATCCAAGTACTTGTATTAAGATAACATATTGTGGGCCGAATGAGCAGCTATTTTCCCAGTAGGTGGTCACTCAGTTACCAAAACTTAACTAAATATGAAGACATACATAAGGTACAAACAGCACAAAAATCAACGCCAAAGCATAAAACAGTAGAACCACTAGAGAAGAATTGCATTGGAACGATCAGTAATAAAAATTACTGGCGGTCTTAAACTTGTTTTACAGGCGCCTAACCTCACCCCCAGATTCTGCAGTGGCTTAAATATACACACATATATAAACTAGAAAATCATTTTAAGAAACATAAAACATAGGTACTGTACCAACGTATAACATGTGTAACGGAAAGCAGGGTGAACAGCTATTGAAGTGAAGTGGTCACAGTGCTAGCTTGGATAGAACAAATAAAATGCAGAGGGCCAGTCAAACAGCCAAATTCTATTCGGATGGCCACACAGTCATACAACATAAATTCGCTATTGGAATAGCTTGGATAATTGTGAACCACAGCAGTACCGCCTAAAAACGGTCAGTTATAAATAACTGCAGGGCTTAACCTAGTTTTACACGTGCCTAAACTTGCCCTTAATTTCTGCAGTGGTTCACAACGTTTAGTAAGCTGTTCGGTTCTCGTGGTGAATCTCTAACTAGTAAATGAATCATAATGGAATAACAAATAAGTTATGATAACCACCAAGATGAATAAAAAACGAGGATTCAGTCACATACGCTGCCTGGCGTTGAAGATCCCTAGGCGCCAAACAACATTGAAATCCGGAGCAAACGATAGGTACAAGTAGGCAACGATCAGTAAAAGGCGCAATCAGAAAAGATTCTCACTCCAAAAAACAAAGTTGGGAAAACTAAATTAACAATCAGGTACTAATACCATGAAGACATATCGTACGCCGAATGAGCAGCTATTTTCCCAATAGGTGGCTACCCAGTTACCTAAACTTAACTTAAATTATGACAACATACATAAGGCGCCAACAGCACAAAAAAGAAATTTAAACGCCTAGACATAAAGCAATAAGAACAACCACAGAAGTTTCACCTTGGCGCGATCAGTAATAAAAAATTACTGGCGGGCTTAAATCGATTTTACAGGTACCTAACATCATCCTCAGCTTCTGCAGTGGTTCAAGACATTTAGTTAGTTGTTCGGTCCTCGTGGTGAATCTCTACCTTTAGGATGTTTTGCTCAACATCCAGACTTAGAACCCTGGCCTAAAAGTGTTCTCATTGTATGCCCCTTCAACATATAATCTTTAAGTGGAGACAGGAACAAAAATTGTGACGCTAAACTTATACCTAACCTTTTGCTATGCAAGAATCTTATCATGTACCCTTAAATGGTAAAGATGAGAATATTTCTCATATGATACTACAATTCTTGTTTACACCCAAATTGGACAATTTTCTTATATACCATAGTAGATTTTAACCACCATGAACTTTTAAAATAGTTTTTGTGCAACAAAATATTTTGTTTGACCGATGAGATCGGCGGCAAATCTGTATAAAATATGCATTTTTGTGACAATTTTGGGCTGCCTCAGAAGAAATCTATAACATGCAGAATTTAAAGCCTCGTTATGCTTTTTCCAGTTACTTCTCAGTAAAAAGGTAAAAGTAGGCTACGATCAGGAAAAGACGCAATCAGAAAAAGATTCCCACTCCAAAAACTAGGTGGGAAAAACTAAATTAACAATCAGGTACTTATACCATGAAAACATATCGTAAGCCGAATGAGCAGCTATTTTCCCCAATAGGTGGCCACACAGTTACCTAAACTTAACTTAAAATATGATAACATACATAAGGTACAAACAGCACAAACAATTTTAAACACCAAGACATAAAACAATAAGAACCACCACAGAAGTATCGCCTTGGAACGATCAGTAATATAAAATTACTGGCGGGCTTTAACCGGTTTTACAGGTACCTAACCTCACCCTCACCTTGTGTATTGATTCAACTTAATAAAATCTTAAAGTTGGTTAAACCAACTTAATAAAATCTAATGTCATCTTGAATTTCTCTATGAAGACTCCACATACAGACTTGTCACCTAGGCCTAAAAGATTGCCCATTCTATGAATCTCAAATCTTTCTAGTGGCAGACGAAACGAAATCCTACCCCTACCCCCTTGATTTTCGAGAATCTTATCATGTACCCCTACTTTATAAAGACGAGAATATTTCCAATTTGATACCACAATCCTAGCTGACACCCACGTTGGACAAATTTCTTAGATATACTAAATTTGATTCTAACGATAAAAAAAAACTTTTCTGTAGTGTGTGTGCAACAAATATTTTTGTTTGAGCAATGGGCCAGGTAGCAAATCTGTATAACATACGTGTGCCGATTTTTGTTACAATTTTGGGTTCACTCAAAAGAAATCTACTGCAAGCAAGATTTAAAGCCTCATTATGCCTTTCCAATTACTTCCGAGTAAACCAACATAATAAAATCTAAATTGTTATCTTAATTTCAACTGTTTTAGTTGAATTATCGGAAAATTTACGTTTTGGCGGCCATTTTGGGTGTCATCTAGGATTTCCGTGAGAAGAATCCACATACAGACTTGGCACCTAGTCCTAAAAGATTGTCCATTCTATGAACCTCAACATAAAACCTTCAAACCTTTTAGTGGTGGATGAAACGAAATTTGTGAAGCTAAACCTACCCCTACACCCTTAATCTGCGAAAATCTCATCAAGTACCCTTATGTTATAAAGATAAGAATATTTCCAATTTGATACCACAATCCTAGCTGAAGCCCAGGTTTAAAGAAATCTTTTACACCAAATTTAATTTTAACCATTAAAAACCTTTTCTGTAGTGTGTTTGCAACAAAATATTGTTGTTTGACCAATGGGCCAGGTAGAAAATTATTTGAAAATGTACCATTTTTTGTGACACTTTTGGGCTCCCTCAGAAGAAATCTATTGCTGTCAGGATTTTAAAGCCTTATAATGTTTTGTAAGTCACTTCTGAGTAAAACAACATAAAAATGTGTATATTTGTGTAGATCTTTAACTCCCATATGTGCGAAATTAGAAAATTCATCTTTTTGGTGGCCATTTTGGACCCATCTTGGACGTTGGTATGAAGAATCCATATCCGGACTTGGCACCCAGGCCTACAAGTTTGCCCATTGAATGGTCTTCAACACGAAACTATCAAATCTTTTATGTGGAGGGGTCGGAACGAAAATATTTTATTGCCCTGCTGGCTTCTGTGCTAAAATCCAATCCTATAGGGACCTATAGTAAACCAGAGGACCATTGGTCCTGAAAACGCTCACCTGAAGCCTGATCTTGGAGCATTTAGTCATCATGAAATGACCTTGACCTTGAATACCCATACACCTTTATTGAATTCATTAGTTGTCTGTATCTGCCAAGTTTCAGGTCTCAGGCTGCAATAGTTTCCAAAAAAATCCATTGCTTTCACATTTTTAGCTCACCTGAGCCGAAGGCTCACAAGGTGAGCTTATAGGATGGCCATGATCCGGCGTCCGTCTGTCGTCCGCCCGTCCATCCACAATTTCAAAGATCTTCTTCTCTGAAACCGATCATACTGAAATTTTATGTGGGCAGTGGCATTGAAATTTTGATTGCGATATTTTGTCATATGACCAAGATGGCCGCCATGCCCATATATGGCTAAAACCCTTCAAAAATCTTCTTCTCCAGAACCGGTGGACTGATTTCCACGAAACATGGTATGCTGCATCGGTGACTCTAACCCATCCTAGTTTGATACAATGGTGACCCTGGGATGACACTGACCTATTTTACGGCAAGGTAAATTTTGGAAACATAGGCGAAATGTTAATATGGAAACTATTGCAGCCTGTGACTTGAAATATGCTACATGTAGATGCAGACAACTAATGGAGTCAATGAAGTTGTGTGAGTATTCAAGGTCAAGGTCATTTCATGATGACTAAATGCTCCAAGATCAGGCTTTATGTGAGCGTTCTCATGACCAGTGGTACTCTGGTTTCCATGTAAAAGCCAGTTTCCAAAATTGACCTTCCGTAAAATAGGTCAATGTCATCCTTCGGACATCATTTGAACAACTTATGATACGCTAAGGTCCCTGGTGCTTCATACCAAGTTTCAGGAATATCGGGCCACGGGTTCTGCAGAAAAAGAGTTTTTTAGCTTTTGTGAGCAAGTAATTAAGGTCAAGGTCATTTGTAACCTTGGGATGACATAAACCTATTTTATGGCAAGGTCAATAAATTAAGGTCAGGGTAATTTCTTGACAATGACACAAGCTCATTGAAATATCAAAATTAAGATTATAGTTTTCTCAGAAATCACTGGATCTACGAAAGTGATTTTTTTTATAAAACCTCCTTGCTTAGGGGCAACAAAATTTTATGCACGAAATCTGGGTGGAATGCTCAAAATGGCTGCCATGGTTATTTCATGACCTGGGCTCAACGTAATTGAAATATCGAAATAAAAGACTTGTTTTTGTCTGCCTATGAATATGTAATTTTATTTGAAGCCTTCATGCATAGGGAGAATGGAACGGTTAATAAAATCGGGATGTCTGCCTTGCTCACACAAATGCTCAAAAATACTCAAAAATTTTCTTCTCCAGAACCCATGGGCCAATATTCCTGAAACTTGGTTTGTAGCATCAGGGGCCTTAGCTCATAATAGTTTGTTCAAGTGAAGACCGAAGGATGACGTTGACCTATTTTATGGCAACATCAATTTTGGAATCTGGCTTTTACATGAAAAAGTGAAAACAATGGATTTTTAAACTACAAGTATTGCAGCCTGAGACCTGAAACTTGACCGATTCAGACAACTAATGAAGTCAATAAAATTGTGTGAGTATTCAAGGTCAATGTCATTTCATGATGACTTAATGCTCCAAAATCAGGCTTTAGGTGAGCGTTCTCATGACCAGTGGTCCTCTGGTTTCCATGTAAAAGCCAGTTTCCAGCTTTTCCCATGTAAATGCCTACATTTCCGAAATTGGCCTTGCCTTAAATATATCAACGTCATCAAAGGGTCATTATTTTAGCAAACTTCGATGGGCTAGAGACCCCAGTGCTACATACCATGTTTCGTGGAAATCGGCCCACCGGTTCTGAAGAAGAAGATTTTTGAATGTTTTTTTTTTTTATCATATATGGGCATGGCGGCCATCTTGGTTATGTGACTAGGATATTGTGCACAAAATTTCAATGCCACTTCCCAAGGAGGCTCCACATAAAATTTCAGCTTGATCGGCCAAGCGGTTTCAGAGAAGAAGGGTTTTTACCATATATGGGCGTGGTGGCCATCTTGGTCATGTGACCTGGATTATTTATAAACACTTTCGTTCCCCCTTCCAAGAGATGTTTCCTACATAATTTGGCTTTGATTGGCCAAGCAGTTTCAGAGGTCTTTGAAAATGGTGGACGACGACGGACGGACGGACGGACGGCGGACGGATGGACGCCAGATCATGGCCATCCTATCAGCTCACCTTGTGAGCCTAACAGCTTAGGTGAGCTAAAAATAAAACTTAACCTTTTTATATCAGGACCAAATAAGCACCCAGGGATTTTACGCTTTTGGAATGGCGTTATCAATAAATAAAGCTAGTTGGTAACATTTATCATTAATAATAACATAAACATGCATATTTGTAGCTGATGAAGGGTATCATGCATATTTGTAGCTTCTACCACGTGAACCACAAGCTCACCAGATGCTCACCAGTTGAACGTTATCCGACCGTGCGCCCATTCAGGCATCATCCAATTCTCTGGGTTTTCCTGAAATCGCATGGCACATCAAAGCCAAAATTGATGCCAAACCTCCTGGAGAAGGACAACAAAAGATTATACAATGGTCTAGATCATGGCATAACCAAATTATACATTTTTCTTCGTTCTAGTGATACAGACCTAGTCGCAAGTGTCCCACGTTTTACTACATTTACAAAAGAACCAAATTCCCATGAAACCCGGATAAGCATTAGTTTGTACCCCAGACCGTCACAGTATGGATATACTCAGTTCTGCTTTTGGTTACTGCAAATGAGCGGGTAAGTTTCAGTATTTAGCGACAATGCGAAAAAAAAAAACAAAAAAAAACAAAAAAAAAAAAAAAAAAAACGTATAATCAATAAGATGAGAGGCTGGTCCAATAAAAACGAAACATATTGGTAGAAAATATATTATTTCACATTTGTAGCTTACATGAACCATAAGGCTCGCCAGTTGAGCCTATGGTATATGTATGCTCTGGTATCCGTCTGTTGGCGCCTGACACCTTTAATTCCTTTAATTTCCCTGTATCAGAGTCATATTTGAGCCGCCTCATGAGAAAACCAACAATCTGCATATGCGAAAACAAAGGCACAGATCAGCTTCGCGGTAACCGCGAAGCTGATCAGCGCTTTTGTTTTCGCTGCACGGATAGTACAATTTCTCTACTTTCTAAATTCAAAATTTCCAACCTCTAGCCATCTTCTGTGCTTGTACAGGACGGTTTGTGTCGGACCTGTTTGGAAACAACATTGTTGGTTTTCCCACGAGGCGGCTCATTTTATGTGGTCCAGACCCTGTTAAGCCCTATTCGCATGTGCAAAATTATACACGCATACAAATTTGCTCCGGTGTGCAACGATAGTCGGTGTGCAATTCAACATGTGCGGAAAAATTGCGTTCGCATGAGTTTTATCGCCGTCAGTCCTGGGTTACACCATATTCAGTAAGGGTGCTAACATATGAATCCATGTGTTTTCAAAACAAGAAGAGGCTGTTTCAAGACTCCACATCCAGGACAGAGGTTAGGATAATAACTGACTGCTGAAACATACTGAATGGCAGTTAACCCTTATTTTATAACAATGGCAACAGAACAATTAAAATATATACTGACTATTTTCATACTATTTAACAGATTCTGCAACCAATAGTGACATAAAATCACGCCGTCTAATCTGTATAGCGTACTTCTGGAAGGTGGGGCGCAATTTTGTTTTTGTAAACAAACCATGGATAAATGAGTCTGTTAATTAATAGCGCTGTTACTAATTTCTATGTATGTGCAGTATATAAGGGACGTTACATAATATTCAAACTGGTATGATTATTACCCTGCAGCACTTTGTAGAAGTAGCTTTAGTGATGCACTAAAAGTATTATCGAAGCTTTGTAATTTACCTGTTCTGTCATACAGCATCATGAAATACCTGTTTTATCATAATGAAATGACAAGTTTCAAGCAACTGTATCTAACCTATGCAAATTTTGATGATGTATGATCTTCACAATAACCGAATAATGATCTATGTCAACTTAAATCAAGATGCGACGTTATAAGGCCGTTTTATTCAGGTATAGACAGTTTCTTTAACGGTGGTTTCTGTGATAGGAACTTTTCTTACGAGGGGCTCGATTTTTGAAAATCTTCAATGAAAAGCATGGTGTATGACTACACATTCGCTGATGAATTAACTGAATCACAGCCGACCACATATAAGAATATTTCGTAATACCTCCACACTTTTCACAGGAGTGAAATGAGATACCTAAGAGGAATGAAAAATACTCATGGACAAAGTTTCGCATTGGACTTATTAGTAAAATTTGTACGTATGCAAATGTAAAAATACTATTTGCATCTGGTTAGACTCGGTAGTAAATTTACACGCGTGCAAATTTTGCTTACACGCGTGCAAATTTTGCTCCGGTGTGTTTCGCGTTCGCCTGCAATATTGCAATATTTGCTTATCCTGAGTAAAATTTACCTGCCGGAGCACGCAATTGTTTTTGGTGCATGCGAAGTGGACTCCAGAGAAGGGGGACGGAATATGGTATAAATTGTTCAGGTGACATGAATTAGATTACCACCATGCTCCTATACTCGTATATATATAAGGATGCTATCGGGAAAGTACTGAGAATTGTTTAAATCGGATTTATCAACTTTTGGCATTATAGTGAGACTTAGAACCACTAGCAAATGTTGAACAAAACGATTACCCTTTCATGATAACACGACTGTAACAGCGAAACTATCATTTTCATTTTTTTTCTTTTTTTTTTTCAGAATAACTTCCAAGTGCAGTTGCAAAGTGTACACCGTTTATGGTAAGGTTTTAACAACAAGAACAACCAAAACAAAACAAAACTGCACGCCCTTATCCATTGAATTATAATTATCATATGCCATTACGGTCAGAAGGTGTCAAGAGCAAGATACTGAAATGTGCGGTTTGCAGTGCATCTATGGATTCCTAAATACTAATGAAACAGCAGCATATTCAAACTTACTGCAGCTATAAGTCGTAATTAATTTGAAACTGTAATGGTCCCTACGTCCTGAACTTTCATTAGCCATTTCGCTTCGTCTCTGTTTCACCATTTTAAAAAAAGTAAAATAAGCAATGATCCCGAGAAACTGATACAACCAGAACCAGAGTCTCACGCTTAAGTCCAAGGTATAAGAAACCAAAAAGATAACAAGGCTCACGAACTAATAGAACAAACATATATAGTCGCAAGCCGAGGGAGCAGCTTTTCCCATAAGGTGGTCACTCTATCACCTGAACGTAATTAAATATATAAAGACACACATAAAAGGCACAAACGTCACTTAAAATCGTCATCAAAACATGAAACAAATAGACCACAACAGAAGTACAGCATTGGAACGGACCGGTTTTACCAGCGATGTAAATTACTGCTAAGATAACTCGTTCATAAAATATCATAATTTTAAACTATGATGCATTTGACGAGTTCCATCATGCTAACCAAACAACTAATATATGTTTTAACAACTTCAAAGACAGATGAAGTGAATAATAAGATATTTAGCCCAATATCCGTATTACACGGAATAAAAGCAAATACATTCTACTGTCATGTTATCTTGTAGTATGACTCTGTTTTCCTTTGAAGTTTTTGTAACCATTAAATCCAATAAAGTGACTATCAAAGGAGGCGAGCCTTCATATTAATACTCAGAAAGTAGAAGGAATAAAAACTTAATTGTAACTTCCTGATATTGGAAGTTACAGTGATATGTCAACTGATGTTCTGTTATACTCCAAGTTAACTGAAGACAAAAAAAAAAAAAAAAAAAAAAAAAAAAAAAAAAAAAAAAAAAAATGCTCGTCTTCGACTCGCGTTATTTTTTTTTATTACTTTAACTTACTTAGTTGATTCACATGAGCCTTGCTTACTTTTTGGCTTTTAAAACTGATAAATATTGCCCCTTTGAGGCTTTTTCGGGAACAATTACTGCCCACAACGCCAAAGAATAAAAATAAAACTGAGATCCTTTAAAAGCAGCAAACATATTAATGAGAAAGGAGATAGACCATACCGCGGTTTCGGCTACTTTAGCCGCTTTAGTGACCCCAATAAGTCGTATCTTAAGCGAAAGTTTTAAAGTTCATATGATTAAAAGTCATTAGTTTCGAAATGCCTGACGACAAAAATCTTTTCGCTTTTTCTAGACGATAGTCAGTGCACAACATCAACTTGTAAAAACAATGGAACATGTTTGAACCTTTACAATGTAACCAATGATATTTGTGATTGCCGAGATGGATTCAAACCAAGAGACTGTTCAACAAGTAAGCCTTTTATTAATCCATCAGGAAAACATGTCAGTGAAAAAATAATCATTCATACTCCACATTTATATTTAGTAAATCTGTGGTGTAAATGAGTAAACTATTGTTCTTATTTTTTGTCCAAAACATAGATTGTGGGTACTCGTTAGTACCGCTGGTGAGGCGGTTCTATTTTTTAACACTTTCTGTATATTGCATGGACATGTTTTCATGTTTTCTTATTGATTCACTGAATCACGTTGAAAGGTTTTAGCGATTATAAGTCATACTACTGCCGAAAGGAATTTTTTTGCTGTTCCAGACAACCATTTACATATCTTCAACAAATAATTTTCCTACTTGCTATGTACACAGTTCCACGTATTTTAACAATATGACATGAGAAGTAATTAAACTTTTGTATTCTTTAAGTTTTTTTTTTTTTTTTTTTTTCAATTTCCAGACGTAGATTGTGTTGATGAACCTTGTGAAAACCAAGGGCAGTGCTTGAAAAATGGTACAAAAACAAAATGTTCGTGTCCAAATGGTGAGTTTTGTATAGTTTATGTATAAGATTAGGCAGTGCTTCTCTAAAACAAAACAAAACAAAACAAAAAAATAAAAAAAATAGAAAAAAAATAAATAAATATATATATATATATATATATATATATATATATATATATATATATATATATATATATATATATATATATATATATATATATATATATATATATATATATTCTAAATCCTATTTACGAAATTTACGAAATTATGATATATATATATATATATATATATATATATATATATATTCTAAATCCTATTTACGAAATTTACGAAATTATGACACCTTACCTATTCCCAATATAAGATTAATTTTCTAAATCCTATTTACGAAATTTACGAAATTATGACACCTTACCTATTCCCAATATAAGATTAATTCAAAAGATGTTCCACTGCTAAAGTGCCGGTCCCACTGAATCGTAAGGACTCGCACGATTGTGTAATCATTAGTTTTGTGATAAGACTGCGCATGCAAATTATGTAAAATGTTTTCAAACGTGTTTATGCTTTCTTAATTTGCATATTGGGGCAAAAGAAATGACCCCTAAATTAATAGTTAGACAATCGTATAGCGATCTCTTAAGCGCAGTGGAACCGGCATTTAAAGTGCCGGTCCCACTGAATTGTAAGCACTCGTACGATTCTCTCATCATAATTTTATTGATATTTGTATTTTTTCCAACATGCTTCTGCTTTCTTAATTTGCATATCGGTGTCAAAGAAATGCTTCCCAAATTAATATTAAGACAATCGTGAGAGATCTTAAGCGCAGTGGGACCGGGACTTAACTTTGCATGCGATAGCTCCTGCTATTTCAATTGCAGACTTTGTTGGATTTTATTGCGAGGAAGAGAGAAACCACTGTGACACTTCGCCCTGCAGAAACAACGCGACATGCCTCGATTTGCAAACGGATTTCAAATGTCTGTGCACTTCCAAGTTTTCTGGCAAAACTTGCGCTGGTACGTCTTACGAAAATTTCATTAGGGAATCACATATAATCACTAAACATCAACAACCAAAATCCGAACATGTATACATGTCGCCGATTCATGCACCAGTTATATGTAATGCTAGTTTGTTTAAGGATACGTATGAAATGAGTCTACTAACTTTTTATGATCATACATGAGCCATTGACCTACCTGTACGTTGTATAGACTGAAATATATACATATTGGGTTTTTGACCTTTCGCACGTTTATTTAAGCTTTCTTCTTCTTCAAATGTACTAATTTGAATATATTCAAACTGTAATCAATACGAGAAACAGAACGAACTATAATATCAAAACTACCTACCGCCGGGTACCTGCTAGTAAGAAATGAGCCGCCTCGTGAGAAAACCAACAATCTGCATATGAGAAAACAAAGACGCAGATCAGCTTCGCTGTAACCGCGAAGCTGATCAGCGCCTTTGTTTTCGCTACTCGGATAGTACAATTCCTCTTCTACTTAAATCCGAAATTTCAAGCTTCTAGCTCTTTACTGTGCTTGTACAGGCCGGTTTTTGTCGGACCTGTTCGGAAACCACATTGTTGGTTTTCCCACGAGGTGGCTCAAATTGTTGTAGCCAACAACACACCCAGTTTCCGAATATTCTTTCTTGAATGTTACTTATTGTACTTCTTTGAAAAGTTATCATGGCGATGGCGACTGTTAATTGAGCCGCCTCGTGGGAAAACCAACAATGTGGTTTCCGAACAGATCCAACACAAACCGGTCTGTACAGCTACAGACGCAGGCTAGAAGCTTGAAATTTTGGAGTTAAGTAGAGGAGGAGCTGTACTATCCTAGTAGCGAAAACAAAGGCGCTGATCAGCTTCGCCTATGCTTCTAAAGGCTTAGACTAATATAACAATGATAACTAACTTTTATTTTACAGACACAAATGGGGATTCGGTAAGCATCTATCTATCTATCTATCTATCTATCTATCTATCTATCTATCTATCTATCTATCTATCTAATCTATCTATCTATCTATCTATCTATCTATCTATCTATCTATCTATCTATCTATCTATCTTACAGACACAAATGGGGATTCGGTAAGCATCTATCTATCTATCTATCTATCTATCTATCTATCTATCTATCTATCTATCTATCTAATCTATCTATCTATCTATCTATCTATCTATCTATCTATCTATCTATCTATCTATCTATCTATCTATCTATCTATCTATCTATCTATCTATCTATCTATCTATCTATCTATCTATCTATCTATCTATCTATCTTATCTATCTATCTATCTATCTATCTATCTATCTATCTATCTATCTATCTATCTATCTATCTATCTATCTATCTATCTATCTATGATGCAAACCATTCTTTTTTAAATAGTCTACATAGAATGTTAGTATCATCACATTAATTTCACACAGTCAAATGAATAATTTTGTATTTAGCTCGTTTGTCATGTTCCTACTTCATATTCAGTCTGGCCAGTTTTAAGCAACTCGTTATGTCTTGGCAAGCACCTACCTGTCTTTAGTGACCATTTGATGTTGAAACTGTAAGGTGTCAAAATTGTCTTCACACATTCCTGATGCCATAATCAATTGTTTATTGTCGCAAAGACAATTCTAAACCGTTTGTGCCTTTTGGAAGTCAGAACAATAACAGCAGTGACAAATTATGCATTAATTCGCAACAGCATTTCGTAAATATTTTATTAATCCAAGGTCCATCAACTGTTACTGTGTTACTTTTTGTATACGATATAAACTTTCATTTTAAAAATATTTACTGAAAAGAAGCCACCTTTATCGTGATTTATGACGTTTGGCACATCGATGTACTACCGCGTTATTTAATAGAGAATGTACCAGTAGAAGATGTGTGCTGCTTGATTGTATCTAGTTTAAGTTCTTCATGCATTTGAATTTTGTAAACGGAACTTTTTTTTATTAACTTGAAGACACCCACCTTAGTGTCAGAACACTATTTGTTAGGCAAGTACCTGTCTAAAGTAAATCAGTGGTTTAGTGTTACTCTTGGCCGCTTGCTACAGACAGGTTGGATTGTAGTAAAATAAATTATTTTAAAACACTCACCTTGGCTTGGTTCCATACAATCACCTTTTCTCTTTAAGAAGAACAAAGGCAACACTGATGGACAACGGGTGCCAGCATGGATTGCAGCTCTTGCATCAATTGGTGGACTTCTAATTGTTGTTGGGCTTGGTATATGCATCTACAAACTTAGACCTGATAAGGGCACAGGAAACGAAGCAGTTAATGGAAATCATACAAGACGAGTGAAACAAAAAGTCAACAAAGTACAATCTGTCGAAAACAAAGATTATTCCTGACAAAGCAATCTTGATTTCTAGAGTTACGTGAAAGAAACGTGTCACCAAAGGCGACTATTTTACAATATTTGGTAGTTTATTATGACTGTTTTAATTTGTCATTTTCAGACGATTTTTTTTTAGAATTTGTTATGTTTTGTTATGTTTTGTGTGTGCTATCAATGCTGAAATAAAGATATCCATATATGTAGCGATTTAATCACAACATTTATTTGTCATTCATTTTATTGGCCTATATATTTGAAAATATAGTTTTTTTTTTTTTTTTTTTTTTTTTTTTTTACACCCTTTGTTCGCCAATGACATCACTGAACGGGAAATCAACGGTCTGTTAATACACTTGTTGTAGCCATAGCGGATCTGAAGACGATCCGGATCAAAATAATTTTCAAAAGAATTTTTAAAACGAACTTGGCCACTTGAATTTATAAAACGAACTTGGCCACTTGACTCTTGATTCAAACATGGTTCATTCCATCGCTCAATGATCGTGGACAATGACGTCAACATCTTGTTCACGTCAATGGTTCCCGGCTCATATACAGAAAAAGCTTTCTTTTACACACGGTTATCAAAGGCGGTTCGCCGAATTTTCCGAAAAACAAAAGGTACCCTGTAAGTTATCTTTCGATATTGGTTGCTAACATTTTATCCAATCATTTTCTGTTATTTTGGCGAAGTTTCAGTCCTAAAACCGAATATTGCGACATATTTAATTAGAAACTTTGAAACGGTGTCAGAGTTCTTGTGGTTGTGCCGTGTGGCGGCCCTAAAAAGTCTCCCCGTACATCCATTTAATGCTCTTATTTTTCCAATCCTCAGGGATTGCTTGCAATCAGTTTGTATTTTACTAAATGTTATGAACCACTGCAGAAGCTGAGGGTGAGGTTACGGCCGTGTAAAATCGATTGAAACCCGCCAGTAACTTTGTGTTACTGATCGTTCCAAGTCGATACTTCTGTGGTGGTTCCTTTTGTTTTATGTCTTGGTGTTTAAAATATTTTGTGCTGTTGGCGCCTTATGTGTGTTTGCATATTTTTAGTTAAGTTAAGGTAACTGAGTGGCCACCTATTGGGAAAATAGCTGCTCATTCGGCTTACGAAATGTTTTCATGGTATAAGTACCTGATTGTTAGCTTGGGTTTTTCCCACCTTGGTTTTTGGAGTGGGAGTCTTTTTCTGATTGCGCCTTTTCCTGATCTTTGCCTACTTGTACTTTTTTTCATTGTAGTTACTCCGAATCACGTTTAACCGCATACTGTCATTTTATGCTCTCAAATGACTTGGATTTTTACATTCTGGGTGTTCATGTTATGAAATTAAGTGTAAACAATGAAATAATCTGCGTTTTTAACAAACATCATATGATATTCCGACGTTATTCAAATCACCCATGGAACATTGTGTGTTCGGTGGGGGTGGTGTTGAGCAAACATGTCTATGGGAAAATGCCGCCGAAAAAGGCATATGTTTTGGTCCTCGGAATATTTGATAAGGTTCACTGTATGGCTACATGCAAAGAATTTGAAGGATAAACCCTTCGGTGGTGATATATAGACCATGATTCGGATTACCTCCAATTGATTCGCTTCGACTTCAATTATGCATAGACTTTCACGCTCCAGCGGTCACAGTCGCATGCTTGATCAAAAATGAAAACCATTACAGTTGATGAGGAACAAAATTGGCTTCAAGATAAGACTAAGTTTATAATACTCAAATCATTCAAATGCGCATGCGCAGCAATTTCCATGAACTTGATCCGGAATGGGTTGAACGATTGTATGTGTAAATCACATTTTAAAAATAATATCATGTGAGTTTTGGTATCAATAATGTAGGAAAGGAACTGTTTGAAAATATTAAATTGGACTTATTGGTAATTTATAACCATGCCTGCCCGATGCAAATTTCACGTGACTGATTTGCTTTTCAGGTGCTGATAACTTCTGTTTGATAAAGCATGTTTAATGACGGAAGGAAGTGGGCAGTACTAAGGTATTTGAGATAAACAACTAAAAATGTAAAAGTAGACAGCGATTAGGAAATGGCACAATCAGAAAGAACTTAACCAAATATACGGAATCGTACATAAAATGCAAACATCACAAAAATTCAACACCGAAACATAAAACAATGAGAAGCACAACAGAAGTCTCGCCTTGAAACGATCAGTAATATAGTAATATAAATTTACTGGCTGGCTTAAAGACTTAGCTTCTTAAGGAGCTAAATTGTTACCACTGTTTATTTGATTTATGAGCTCCTGCTGGTGCAATATGGTCCAGAGATCAAAATGACTGTCATAATGAGGTGATTATCTCATCCCTGCAGGGGGTAATAAAGAGGCCCTAAAGGAAGGATGATACCTGTAGTACCACTGTTTATTGATTTTATGGTCCCTGCATAACACGTGCAATAAAGCTACACCCCTCTGCAATCCATAATGATTGTTCCTGTTTTGGCCCCCATCTGTATTCTGATTCTTTGTCCAGTGGCGGATTTAAAGAGGGTTCAAGGGGTTTGCTCGAACACCCCTCTGGACCAAATGATTTCATTTTCATGTGGATTTTCAATAGATTTTGTCTTAAATTAGGCAAACCACCCCCCCCCTTTCTGCATTTGAACCCCCCTCTTTGGAAATCCTGGATCCGCCCCTGATTGTCAGGCCACTAGGTTTTCTAGTGTCCCGTCCCTTGACAGAAATAAATGTCCTTAAACACTTTTGTCCAAATTAAAAATACTTTTGAGGTGAACGACGGGCATGCCTTAGTTTCACATTCCCATCCAGTTACAACATCATCAGATATCAAGTTAAGCTTAATTGTATACAAATCCTTATAAAGAGTATTCTAATTACATTAAAATATAGAAAATTCATGTTCTGGACTTATTGGGTTACAACAAACGTTTTAAAACTGGACGCACAATCTGGTAATGAAGGCGAATAATGATGGCGCCGAAATTTTCCCCTTGCTAATTTTGACATACGTTTGACATGTACATGTAATATACATATCATATATGACTGATCTGAATCGATAGTTCATTTTAACCCCCGATGCTATCAAATGGCAATGAAATGTTTTTCAGACACTTCAAAAAAGTAACACGGCTTTACGGATTTAAATTGACAGTTGACTCGTTTTTGCTTCACTTGAGGTAATCCAGTTGTTTTTATTTTGGAAGAGTCTATTGACAGACGTCTGTCAATAGCAAATACTCGGTAAATGTGCTATTACCAGACGTCTGTCAATAGCAAATTTTCGGTGAATGTGCTATTACCAGACGTCTGTCAATAGCAAATTTTCGGTGTATCTGCTATTACCAGACGCCTGGCATAAGTTAGTTTGGCGACTTATTTGGCAGATTGCTTAAATAGTTTTATAGTTGTAAATCAGCTGGTCAAGATGAAGCCATTGTAATAATTCTTGAACCAATCGGAAATCTAATGCAAGAGACTGCGAACGACCTTAGTGTGTACATGTTGATAATACGGACTAAAATAGCAGTCACATATTAGTGTATAAGCCAAACGCACACCGGGCGTGTTGACAAGATTGTAAAATCCAGCGTACGTCAGGAGCACGTCAGAGACACGTTAGAAATGCGATACATGCGCGTTTTGTACGCTTAGTGTACGTTGATATATGTCGCTGTAGGTCGGTGCGTGTTCCACGCGTGTTTGGGCTCAAAGATTTTTAAGCATGTTTTAATTTTCTCGAAGCCTGGCATGTCGCGGGCTAGTGTCTTATACGTTTTGAATAAGGTCCATGCGCGTTACATGCGCGTTGAAGACGCTTTGAACGCGTTTGACACACGTTCTAGGAACGACAGTGTACGCTACATGCGCGTTCCAATTTTACGAGAGATTGCTTCAGTAACTTACCCCAAGCGTGTATGAGGCGCGCGTTGAACGTTTGCTGCGTGCCTATAGAGCGTGCGTAGCGTATCTGCGAAGTAACACAAATGTACTACAAAATTTTCAGCTATTTTTCTTATTTGTGATCCAAAATCTATGTTTTGAGCAAATATAAGAAAAATATCAAAAATTGTCTGAAAATTTTCAAATTTTAAAGCTAAAAAATCTCTGTCTATGGCATTGGCAAGGTTTCGTAATGATTGACTTCATGAGTTGTCACTGCATCTGCCAAGTTTCAAGTCTCAGGCTGCAATAGTTTCCAAAACAAATCCAGTGTTTTCACTTCTAAATTATCCATGTGAAAGCCAGTTTCCAAAATTGACCTTGCCATAAAATATGTCAACATTTGAATAAAATCTGATGAGCTCAAGTGTCAAGTTTCAGGAATATCGGCACACAGGCTCTGAAGAAGAATATCGGTACACCCGTTCCGTGGATAAGCATTTTTATCATTTGTGAGCATGCAACCCCGATTTCAAGAGCAAAATTTCATTCTCCCTATGCATGAAGGCTTCAAATAATGATTTCACACTCATAGGCTGAGAGATTACTGAGAAAAACAGTTCATATTAATTTCGATATTTTAATGACCTTGAGCCCAGGTCAAGAAATGACCTTGACCTTAATTAATTACATACCTAGTTGTCTCAATCGAGCAACTTTCAAGTAGTTTCCAAAATATCCATTGTTTTTGCCTTCTCCCATGTAAAGATGTTAAAGATGTTTGCAAAATTGACTTTGCCCTAAAATAGTCAAGGCCATCCCGGGGTCATCATTTGGGCAAACTATGATGGGCTGGAGTCCCCAATGCTACATATTTCGTGAAATCGGCCAACCGGTTCTAGAGAAAAAGATTTTACCATATATGGGCGTGGAGGCCATTGCGTCATGTGAAAAAGATATCTCGAACACAATTTCAATGCCACTACACGAGGAGGCTTCACATAAAAATGTACAAATAGGCAATGACCAGAAAATGGCGCAATCAGAAAGAAATTCCCACTCCACAAAATTTCAAGTTGATCGGCCAAGCGCAAACGTATTGGTCGAGCAAACGTGCTGCGCCCTTTTGGAAATTGTGGACGACGACGGGGACGGACACCGGATCATGCCTATAAGCTCACTTTGAGCATTCGAATGTTCACGATTACGCTGGTATAGAGACAACGTAGCTACATAGCAAAGGTGTCATTTGACGCGCATGCCAATCTACACCTACCGCGATAATTCACACCAGGGTCTCTCTTCTATAGACAGACCTTGTTCTTAACAAAAGATGCTCTGTCACCTTCTTCTTGGTATAAAATATTCCAGAAACTTTATACATGTACTCGCAATTTTATGCTAATATTGCATTATCTGAAACAATTAATTTTTGTCAGAGAATATGCATGCATCACCAACTCCTCTTATCGCTATCAACCCCGTGGCCGATCGGTTAAGAGCGCTGTTTCTTAATCACTCGATCATCTCACCGCTGTGTCTGGTGTGGGTTCGAGCCCCGCTCTGGCCACATGTGAGACAAGCCAAGTTCTGCTTGCGGGTGTGCCAGGTGGTTTTTCTCGGGGTTCTCCCGTTTTCGCCCCACCTACTGGTTGGCCCGTCTCATATGAGCTGAAATAATCTTGAAAGGGACGTAAATTGAATTTAAAAAATACCTCATTCCGCATTTTGTTTAAGCAGGTAAGAAAGGTAAAAATATCGGTCCCTCAAACGAATTGTCGAGCTTACCCGATTCATTCATTCATTCATTCATTCCGAGTCAGTCAGTCAGTTCCGGCTGATCATCATGCTGATCATCCATGACCATCATGGATCAAAATTTCGAATACATTTAGGCGTAAAATAAACATAGCCGTGTTTCAACTGGGCTGGGTCGGTACTGGTCGAAAAATCGTTTTTGTTTTTCATTTATTTTTCTTTGCTCTCTAAATACGTATATTGTATTTATTCAAATTGTAATTCTTCTCAAGATGTCGCGGTTTCTTAAAGTTTGGTGTATATAATTACAACAAAAAATTACAGTCAATAGAAGGGGAAGGTGTGAAAAGAGAAGTGTTTGCCATGCGCACTATAAAAACATTTTAGGGATATTCTAGTTTTATGACACCTGAGCCGGGCCACAAAAAATACAACACACATTTAAACTTTTTTTAAATTATATAAACGAAAACAAAAGTGTGGTATTGACAACAATTGCATTGTTAATCCGGGTTCTCAACTTCCTTTTTTTCAATTTGGTCACACATGCACGCACACGTACGCATTTCCATATATTTAGATATGTATCTATTTTTATTTTATTTTATTTTATTTTATTTTATTTTATTTTATTTTATTTTATTTTATTTTATTTTATCATTTTTTTTACTTGACACGCACATAATTTGCGTTACATAATTTCAACTTGAGCAGTTTTTCGGTAGGCATCTCTATAAACTTGGATTAATTGCCTATGTTCATCATATTTTGCAAAATCGGATATGAATATGCCTCAAGGCGTGAAAAGAAAAGTGTTTGCCACGCGTACTATAAAAACATGTTAGGGGTATTCTAGTTTTTTGACACCTGAGCCGGGCCAAAGAAAGCAAAAGTGTGGTTTCTACGCAGCTTCAAGCCAACACCCCTGATCTCACCTATAATATTATTGCGTTGTTAATCCGGGTTCTCAACTATCATTAAATGTGTCTGTCAGTTTCGATTTCGAATCGACCATAATGCCGTCTAGGTATTTTTTTTTTAGTTTGGACAAACATGCACGCACGCGCACCAGCACAAATTTCCAAATACGTAGTCATATTTTATGTTCGCGCTAGATGAACAATGATTTGTTAAGATTTGCCGAGTGAAACTAACTTCTTCTTTTTTCATAACTCGACTGATACATTTGAATTTAAGTAAACCGACAAAATAAGAAACGCAATGGTTCCAAGGTGCACGGAAACATATTCTACCCATCTTTTATTCTCATTGTTGTTCAAACATGGTCAGCTCTTCTTGACATTTAACCGCATCTTGAATAAAAACTTACACGTGGTCGGGTGGGAATATGGGGCCCCGCTCATTGGGGCCTAAGAGAAATAGATGGGCTGCTTGTGCCTCCAGGCAAAGCTTCTAATCTACTGACCGACCAGCTGTAACGATCTAGGTAGATCAAATTAGAGATTTTATAGACGAAAAGCATATCACTTACTTTTGAATAATCACATCCATGTACGCTCAATATGAAATTCACGAACGAAAATAGATTTGAATTTCTGGACAAAACTGTTTTTCTTAAAATGAAAAAGTAACTTCAGCATCATAGACGCTCGTTCGCACACACACACACACACACACACACACACACACACACACACACACACACACACACGTGAGATATTTTGTAAGTTTAGCATTTAAAAAAAAAAGAAAGAAAAAGAAAATGCATCGAGTTTACATGTATCCGTGTCTCTTACAGGTCTCGTATTTCTTTTTCCACATCCGGCATCTAGGGTTTTATCAAAAACGTTAACAAATAAAATTATTCAGTGGGCATTGTTCATGTAAATGGGATATGATGTGTCTGTCAGCAGCAAAAAGTTGGTAAATTTGCTGTTACCTTGGGCGTCTGTCAATAGCAAATTTACGGATTTTTTTGCTGCTGACAGACGTCTGGTAATAGCACATTTACCGAATATTTGCTATTGACAGACGTCTGGTAATAGCACATTTACCGAAAATTTGCTATTGACAGACGTCTGGTAATAGCACATTTACCGAATATTTGCTATTGACAGACGTCTGTCAATAGACACTCCGTTTTATTTTTTCATTTAACAGGATTATTAATCATCAAATGCGAATAGGCAAAGATAAAACATGTTTTATCTCATCACGTTCCGACTTCAGTGTGTGATTGAGCAGTCGATGGTGGTGCATTCGTACGTCAAAACATTCATTTATTGCCTCTAAGATCTTCGGGTCCGTCGGTCGAAGCAAAACTTTATTTGAAGCATCTTATAAAAAGTTGGAATCAACATAGATTGGATCTATTGTATTGATATAACAGCCCCGTATATTGGTCGTTGTGTTTTCGCTGCTATTTTACTTTATTTTAACATAATTCCAGAGAAAACAAGAAATACACAAATGAGTTCAAAGTTTGACCGGATCTGAATGAGGGATATAGAGTTAGCTCTTTAATAGCCTATACTCTAGGGATTTAGCAATTTCGAAAGTATTCTGGTCGATCGGTAGTGGTGTCGGGCTAGTAGAATCTATATGAAATTCTTTCTTGATTCGGGTATAGGTCACGTGACTTTTGGCTCTACTCCAACTTCACCACCTGGATAGGGGAGTACTCCTGTGCGCTCGGCTGGAGCAGCTACTCCATTACACTTGATTACAAGTTTGAATGCGCGGAGTGAAAATAGTGCTCGGAACTGCTGAGTCCAAAATTCGTACAAGTCCCACGTGCACAATAACATAACAGTTTCCTTGAGAATCTGAAAAATGACATATGAGCCGCATGAGAAAACCAACAATCTGCATAGGCGAAAACAAAGACGCAGATTAACTTCGCAGTAACTGTGAAGCTGATAAGCGCCTTTGTTTTCGCTACACGGATAGTACAATTCCTCTACTTTCTAAATCCAAAATTCCCAGTCTCTAACCATCTTCTGTGACTGTACAGCCCCGTTTGTGTCTGACCTGGTCATAAGCCTAAAATGTTGGTTTTCTCATGCACAGGCTCAAATAATATTGTTACGACCATAGCGCATTCAGCTTGGATCGGAACATTGTCATTCGTGTCAGTGACATGTAGGTAGCAAGGATGTCCATTGAAGCACACTCTGAAACGAGATAGAAATTCAGCAATGTCCTCTACCATGGCTATTGGTTATTGCTCGGTTTTTGGAGTGCGAATTTCTGTCTGAATGCGCCATTTCCTGATCGTTGCCTACTTGCACCTTTTTGTACAGTTTAGTCGAGTGAGTGTGAACTTTATTGAATCTATGATAGTCGGCTCTTAAGCGAGCGTTCATGTTCTCATTTGGCGAACTTGTTAACATCAAAGAGCATCATGTTGGAGTTTGGAAGGAACAAGGATGCTAGGAAGGAACATTCAGGTTCCTTGTGAAATAATTTAAAATGATCTACTTGTGCTTATGATTATAGAAGCACATGACTGATTTCCTTCTTCTGTTTTCAATGAAATATTGGACATTTTAATGTTTATCAAATGTAATGGAAGAGTTTGAAAATATTTTGTGATAAAGCATGAATTGCAGACGGAAGAAAACAAAACAAGAGGATTGGACGTTAAATGACCCTTGTTGTTTTAAAATGAAAGATATTTAATTGAAGTAGTGGTAATCTTGTGAGATTATTCACCTGCACTATGAACATCAGTTTACATGGCATAACAAGTGTGCTAATTTTCGAATATAGTTGATCTTTTATAGAAAGTTTTAAATGCAAATTCAGTGTTTTGTTAAGTGAATAAATAAATGAATAAAAAGCAAAGATGGGTTAATTATTGCAATAATTTCAAAAATATATATTTACAGAAAATATTTGTGTGATTTTTTTCAATTACTTAAGTTATTTTTTGTTCATGTGAAAAGCTAGATACTTTTAGAATATCAAATACCAAAAGTATTCTTAGAAAGTGACATCTACATAACATGAGAGAAGTTGTGTTTGAATTCGTTGTATTTGCGTGTTTACTGCTTTTGTGCGATTGCCATTTTCTCGGTGGAACAATTCATTGGATGAAAGAAAACACAAGCGTGGTAAGTGAGACGTTTGAATACAAATATCTTTAAAAACTCAAAACTAAAAGAAGACACACGAAGCAATGCAAAGCAAAGCAAAGCAAAAATAGTTCACCAAAAACAGAGAAACAGTTTCTAGCAATCAACTTTAAACACTTATCTGACAATCAATTTTAAAACGAGAAAAAGCGGACTTCCCCCACCTTCAAGATCGTAATCAATAAGAACGTCTTAGCCGTAGGTTACTGCTAGGTATCATGTGAAGCTTAAACTAATGTTTCAATACCGAAAAAGTAAAGTCCATCTCAGTTTCTGCTGTGATGAAGCGAAGACCAGGTCCCGAGGTTAGAAAACTGTTTTCATGCTCAGCTCAGCTGAGACTAAAATTTATCTTGCTGATAAATGTTAAAATGCCAACAATTGTTGGCATTTTAACATTTCTCAGCAGGATAAATTACTGTCTTATGGGATTTATGCAAGGATTTTCAAATGATTTTGGCTATTTTAATAGTTAAGAACTATTGAAATTTCATGCTCAGCTGAACTGAGCATGAAAAAAAGTTTAATAACCTCGGATCCAGGACTATCTAGACAGAAACGAAAAGAAATCATTGTTCTAATGAATAGCAATTAACAAAAATGTAAAAGAAAATGTACAATGCAATTGCTACAAAGGAAACCAACACAAAATAAATTACAGCTGGGGAACTAAAAGAATGGCCAAATTAACACCTAAGTTCTTTCTAATGTTGCAAACAATCTATATAAATTCATTGATGAACTGTTGACTTCTTTGTGAAGTAGTGAAGAGATTACCCTATCAACTTGCCAACATAGAAATAATCTTCCTGACAATTTTCATGTGGTGATTGATTTATAAAGCAAGTTAGATTGGTATACAATTGAAATCAGCAGATTTGGCCACCTTTTGTTGGTTCTCTTCAGGGTTGACCAGAGCAATTTGCAATTGATTTGGATTGTGGAAAAGTAAGAAATTTAAGTTTGGCCACCCTAACCAATTTAAAGATTAAGAAGTAATAAAAGAACTATTCAGTTACTTTGGCCATAATTTGTCTTCTTTTGGTGTAAGGTTCATAAAATCTACAAATACTAGGCCTTCTATTGCATTGTGTAATTATTTTTGTACGAATACAGTTTTTAAAATTAAACTTTTTGTTTGATTTCAGTTACGTTTCACCTATCGACTAACATGGGAGAAAGGATCTGGTCCGTGCGGACCATCATGTTCTACCACACAGATAGGAAGTTCTGTGAAAATTTTTACCGGCTCAAACTTATCCTTTTTGCAGTGGAATTATACAGATGGCAATACTACTAGTACGCTTAGTGATGTCAGTTATTATATAACATCAGTCAGTGACTCTAGTGTTTTAGGATGGGAGCAAGGAGAGAATTCTTTTCAATTCAGTGGATTCCAGAAAAACAGCACATACACTGTATAGTAAGTCAGACATTTATTGTTTGTTTTCACTACTATAAACATTACCTAATGGGATTTGCCTGGTTTTCGACTGCTTACAATTTTCTAAAGACTGTACAACAAAAATGTTTTGAAAATGCAAGTGAGTGTCCGACTCAGTAATTGCATCTATATTAATACTAAGACCTCATGTTTTCTTTGATTTAGTTTAGATTCTATACCGTGGATACCTGCAATGCCAGGTGGAAATGTAGCATCTGGGTATATGGAAACCACTGTCGACCTGCGGCAGAGAAGTGATACGGGCAACAGTAACAATAGCCCCTATGTTTCTGTGCAACCATTCATAGGGTAAAATTATGTTTTTATTCTAATAATTGGATAGTTTTTGGCCTAGTTTGAAAAGTTGCCTTTGATTAAGTCTATCCTTGTGTAAATTCTCGAAATTGCAGCACAACTGTCTGGGTCCATTATCCGAAATTGCGCAATGTGGCTCATACTATCTCCCTTTGAATGTTTTCACTGTTTTCAAAAGTATTTTCATGTCTTATTTAAAATAACTTACGGATTATCTTAAAGAAAGTGAATAAATATGTCACGAAATACCGCATACGCATGATTTTCTAGGTTATGGTCCGAAATATAGTTAGAATAAAAAAATAAATAAATAAATAAATAAATAAATAAATAAATGAATAAAATGGCATGGTTTTGTTTGTTTGTTTGTTTGAATTGATGTCTAACGTGTTAATTTAGTCGTAGTTTTACTTGTAGGCAATGAATTCATGCAATTGTTTTACAGGGCAGCCTACGGATGTACAGCTGAAGTTCGAATCCCAGTTGAGGACCCTGATGGTGATATTGTACGATGCCGATGGGCAAAGACAAGTGAATGTGGTGCTGGGTGTACAAATACACCATTGAATGCAGTGCGACTGAGCAAGGTGGTTATTGCATATACTGTAAAACAGCGGGAAGAAATCGTGTATTGTGTATCTTCATATCTTGATATACTGAGTCGATCAATTTCTGATCATCATCTCAGGTGTATTAATTTATTACATAGCGACTTAACAGAGTCAGAAGGCGGCATCAGCTGCGTTCAATTATTAATATACCCCTGCAGTATTTAAAAACACTGGCATGTTTAGTTTTAAATTGGAAAATTCACATTACCGTGAAATTCAGAAATGCACACTGAATAAAAATCAGGGTGTACCTTTGTAAATAGTGCCCATAAAGACACCAAATTTTCAGCCTTAATACAAAAATGGTTACCCTTTCATAAATTACAAAAACAATAACAAATCGTTAACCAATGTTCCTTGTGGAATCTTTGAAACTTGAATATTCAAATGAAATCAAATTAGGCATAAAAAGGTACAAGTAGGCAAAGATCAGGAAAAGGCGCAATCAGAAAAAGATTCCCACTCCAAAAACCGAGATGGGAAAAAACTAAATTAACAATCAAGTACTTATACCATGAAAACATATCGTAATCCGAATGGGCAGCTGTTTTCCCAATAGGTGGCCACGCAGTTACCTAAACTTAACTAAAAATATGAAAACATACAAAAGGTGCCAACAGCACAATTTTTTTAAAAAAAAAACACCAAGACATAAAACGAAAGAACCACCACAGAAGTATCGCCTTGGAACGATCAGTAAATATAAAAATACTGGCGGGCTTAAATCGATTTTACATAGCCATAACCTCACCCTCAGCTTCTGCAGTGGTTCATAACATAAAGCATCACAAGATCTGGAAGTTGTATATACAAAATAAATATTTACCCTCATACATGTGCTTGTATCTGTTTGCAGGCAGGTTGTTCTTTAACAATCAATGTATTCAACGAAACAGGATTTCTTGAGGACACGACATACATACTTGCTCTGGTAGTAGAAGACTTTCCCCATGGTGCTATAGATGTTGGAGGCGAAACGTTCACCAGAGATAAACCAATGAGCAAGATTCCATTACAGGTTCTGTGATTTTTAATTGTATTATATATCTTCCTGATGACATTCCAATGTACTATACATAGCTAGCTATTCATTGTTGTTGCCAACAGCACATACAGGGACCGTCCACTTACTAGAAACAAACGTAAGGAATATCATTTCAATTAATTATGTAAAAAAGAAATCATTGACAGTACAATCTCATGTGTTTGCTATATTTACCATTAGACCATAAGGTTGTTATATAGACATTAACTTTCTTGGAAATGAGCATCTAAAACACAACCTTTGACAGACATGTTGCATGGGACCAATAAATATTAGTAAAGCTCTTCTGTATTGGAGATAGGAATGACCATTACTAAAGGAACCCAGCCCGTTGGTATGGTCGCTACCATGGTTAGTTTGGTAAAACTCTTATGTGATGGAGCTTCTAACGATGGCTGTGATTGGTCAGTTTCATTTGTTATGGAGGAATCGGGTACCAGACCACATCTACCATGGTAACACCATAGTTAGAATAGTTCCAACCGAAGTCGTCCATTGTATATACGTCCTAGAAATACCACACCTCAACATCAAAAGAGAAGTGAAAATGACTGGAATTACTAGTAATTTATATACTTCATTTTAGCTAACCTTGAGAACAACACCAGCCGGCATGGCGTGTCCAAGCCATAATTTTACATTTGTAGCACCGACACCACCTGATGGCTTTCGATATTTTACTACTCCAGCAAATCTACCGAGAATATATCTCTCCAGGAGTTTCTTTCTTCAGACTAACGACACAAAGTAACTTTTTGTGAAATGAGTCTATCTTTATACTGTCTCTGAGATGAAAATGTTTTCAAAGCAATGTTTGTCATTATTTGTTTCTACATTTAGTTTATTTCTGACTTTGTCTTGCCGTGTTAATGTAGTCTTGATGGTTTTAGAATTTTCAATTAAGAAAAATTATAATCCAACTATTGTGACGTTAAATCGCTTGTCTTGGTTCATTTGTAGCTTTCCTTGTTAATGTCTGCAAAGTATTTTCAGAAAAGTTAAGGAAATAAGTGTGCACTAGAATTTATTTAATTGTGTTAGTCAAGCATCAGAGAAAAATACTGCATTTAAAATAAAATACAATTACTAATAACAGACACGATTGATTTATGTATCTTGTATTTCATCTATTTTAAGAAGGTACAGGTAGGCAATGATCAGGAAAAGGTGCAATCAGAAAGAAATTCCCACTCCAAAAACCGAGGTGGGAATAACCTATAGTGGCAATTATTAGGCACTTATACAAAGAAAACATATCGTAAGCCGAGTGAGCAGCTATTTCCCCAATAGGCGGCCACTCAGTTACCCAAACTTAAAACAATATGAAAACGGACATAAAGAAATTGTATATCGTGTAATGTAATCTTTACTTTAGTTCAACAGAATTCATGGTCAGCACTCCAAGGTTTTTAAACTACAGTGTTAGGCCAAATTATCATCGTAACAGAAGCAATGTGATCCATTTAACAACCATTTGGAAACCTAAAATCTCTCAGACAGGTGATCAGCAGATATGTGTATGGGGTTTGCAGGCTAATGGGTAAGAGAAATTATTTTTTCAAAGATACAATTTGACAAATTTGCTTTTTCTAAATTGTAAGTCTCATTTCACGAGTTTGATGTCAGTGTTTTGTTATTGTTGTTTTTTCTATCTTAAAGCCTCACTCATAAACGATCAAACAATAAATGGCAGGGTTTTAATTCAATTTGGTTTTCAGCCGTTTTCTTGAACTATTATCACAGTTACATTTTATTAATTATTTAGCCATTGTTCTAACTACAAAAATAAGTACTATACATTTTTTCAGAATAACCACGGATTCGAGATGTGTAACGGATATCATAAGCGGTAAGTAAATGACTGATATTGTGATGTTATTTTGCATATTACAAGAAGAGCTTTACAATAATAATGTCAATTTCACTTTTATTAGTGGCCGAAATCACGTACTTTTGTAATATTTTTTTCTGATATGAAGGAACACGGTTATGGGGGTTAGGGTGTAGAAATTTCTGATAATCATTAACCTTCAGCTCGTTGTTGGGGGTTTACAGCTTTTCAAAATTAATATTGATCCATTGTTCAATTATTAATATACCCTTGCAATATTTGGAAATAAATTGGCAACTCATCTTCTTACTGGCAAGAAATGGACAACTTGGGGAATGGTAAATATTTATTTGCATATAACACTTCCAGGTCCTATGATACTTTAGTTTAGTATTAAGGCCAATAATTTGCTGTCTTTATAAGTACTATTTACAAAGTTACACCCTGATTTCAATTTAATGTGCATTTATAATTTCATGGTAAAGTGGTTGTTACAATTTAAATTAGATAGACTATGCCAATATAATTTTGCAAGAAAATCGTATTCCATCAGGACGCTGGTACGAAGAAACCTTGCCAGCCGAAGCCGCGGTATGGCCCATCCCCTTTCTCATTAATACGTTCACTGCTCTTAAAGGATCTCAGTTTTATTTTTATCCTTCATAAGGTAAGCACGTCTCAAAGCACTGTGTGGTCACCTCTGGCTTTATATACTGCCAAAACGCGGATTGGCATTTCATCATACATTTTCATGATTTGTCTTCTCGGCACAGAAAGAGGTGCAAGTAGGCAAAGATCAGGAAAAGGCGCAATCAGAAAGAGATTCCCACTCCAAAAACCGAGGTGGGAAAAAAAAAAACTAATAATCAGGCACTTATACCATGAAACATATCGTAAGCCGAATGAGCAGCTATTTTCCCAATAGGTGGCCACTCAGTTACCTTAACTTAATTAAAAATATGAAAAAATACATAAGGTGCCAACAGCACAAAAAATTTTAAACACCAAGACATAAAACAAAAAGAACCACCACAGAAGTATCGCCTTGGAACGATCAGTAACACAAAGTTACTGGCGGGCTTAAACCGGATTTACAGGATCCTAACCTCACCCTCAGCTTCTGCAGTGGTTCATAACATTTAGTAAGTTCTTCGGTCCTCGTGGTGAATCTCTAACTAGTCAATGAATCATCAAGAACAAACAAATAAATCATGATAAACATCCTGATGAATCAAAAACAAGGACTCACAGATTGAGTAAGCTGCCCGACGATGGAGATCCCTGGGCGCCGAATAACCTATTAACTCCGGAGCAAAAGAAAAACACCAGTTGAACCCCGGTGGGCCAAGCAACAGACAAGAAGCTCCGGCCCCAACCAACTAAAATAAATAGCTTTAAGTCGGGGCCATCATAGAGTCTGACGCCCGATCCACCGGCGTGCAATTAAAGAAGGCAGCATAGTTATCAACCATGATTGGGTTAAAAACTAAGCATGCAGACTGTCGCATAACATTCAAGTTATAACCTATACGTCTGTAACGTGTTATGGTTTTTCTGAACTGAAAAGAAAAATCATTAATTCCTATAAGTTTCTTAAATTTGTAAACTAAGTCACCATAAAATTCAGATTCCGAAGGGCCCTCACTTAAAAGCGTCTTTAATCCAACATTATATTTGGAAATCAATTCAAAGTGTCTACGATAAAATTTAGAAAAGGTTTTTCGAAGTTTATGATACCGACAGCCCTGTTGGAGAAGTTTTGCCGTTAAACATTTATTTCGAGCGTTGAAGTCTGTAACATGATTGCAGACTCTAGCAAACCTAATAAGTTGCGAAATGTAAACACCATAAGAAGCACGACGAGGAACGTCACCATCCAAGAAAGGAAAATTTACTATATCAAAATCAGAGTCATCGCGCTTATCATAAATTTTAGAAGAAACAAATCCATTTGCAACAGAAAGATGTAGATCTAAAAAGGGGGCTTCGGTATCTGAGATATTGGCTTTGTTCAACTGAAGTTCAGGTGGATAAATTTGATTGACCATACCTTCAAAATAAGGGTTGTCAATGTTCAAAAGGTCATCGAGGTACCTAGATGTGGAATTAAAAGCCTCGATAACATCAGCTTGATTATCATGGTTAAGAGAATCCATGAAATCACTTTCGTAGCAGTATAAAAATAAATCAGCTACGAGAGTTGCGCAATTTGTACCCATCGGAATTCCAACAATTTGTCTGTATAACTTGGTCCCAAATCTAATATAAATATTATCAAGGAGATAGGACAAGGCGTCGCACACATTCTGACATGACCACAGTGGGATGAAACTTTCACAGAGTTAGGCTATCTCTCATTGCTCCTCTTCATGATCGTCTATAAAGGATTTAAGTCAAGGGAATCGCCAGGACATTCAAAGACAGACGTTCTTCCGATGTCAAAAATGTGTTTTGTGGATTTTGAATTATTACAAAGAACATTGTTTTGCATAAATACAATTTCTTTTCGCATCCTTGACTGGCCTGGTAACTTCCCTGACTAAAAGGAAAAGGCCTGGAATATCATGAGGAGGAGAGTTGAGTCATTGCTTAACAATAAATTCTGCCCGCTATGGTATTCTGTGCGGTGGAACAAATCATGAAACTGTGTGTTGAAATTTCTGCCCGCATTTTGGCAGGATACAAAATCAGAGGTGGCCCCACAATGCTTTAAGAAATGCTTACCGCGTGAAGGAAAAAGGTATAAGCAGGTATGGTCAGGAAGGGCGCGATCAAAAAGAAACCCACTATTAAGGTTTTTTCGTACAAACGTCCTCGTGGAACAAATTAACCTTTACATGTTTAGTTTTAAATGGTAACAACCACTTTACCATGAAATACTCAAAACATCAGGATGTAACTTTGTAAATAGTGCAGATAAAGACACCACAAGTTCAGTCTTAGTATAAACAATATTTATTCTTTCATGAATTAAAAATAAAATTACAAACCGTTTACAATGGTTCCTTGTGGAATCTTTGAAACTTGAATATCAGCTATTTTTCGTGAAAAAGTTGGGCTTTAAATTATGTAATCAAATTAGGCATAAAGCATCATAAGATCTTGAAGTTTTTTATACAAAAGAAATATTTACCCTCATATTTAACAAAATATATAAACACATTCCTCCAGTTATCCATTTCTTGCTAGTGACAATTGTTCAATAACAAGAAAAGTTGTCTATCTAAATATTGCAGGGATATTTGAATAACTGAACGCAGCTGTTTAACCCGAATAAACTGATTTATATAACAATAAAATGAAATATACATCGTTTTCAGATCATATGAAAGTTAAATGTATAGCTGCAATGAATCTTAATGCTGTATTAGTGTATATAGATTAATTATTGGTGAAGGATATGGATAACTATTGGTGAAGGGTATCGAGAATGAGAATCCTTAACGACATACATAGGTGCTCCCAGCGGTTGGAGGACAATACGTACAAAAGAAAGAACGAAGACATGCATACTTACAAAGGGTATTTTTATGTTCCAGATACTAGCAACTGCCATCAAGGAACGTGTCATAATAACGGGACATGTATGAATCTTTTCAATGTCACAAATGATATATGCCAATGCCCTAAAGGATTCAAGCCACCGTTCTGCTTAAATGGTATCTATCTATCTATCTATCTATCTATCTATCTATCTATCTATCTATCTATCTATCTATCTATCTATCTATCTATCTATCTATCAGCTTGTTAATTATAGACTTAGATATCTTCAGTGTTATGTAAAATTAGCTTGTTAATTATAGACTTAGATATCTTCAGTGTTATGTAAAATTTTATGTTTCTACGTCATCACAGACCATGTGATACTGATAATGACTTGTCACGCATGATATATATCACGTAGATATACCTTGCAAAGTAGAAAGTAGATGAACGACAATATTTTCAAATAACCTGTTTTTGTCTATTTTTTCTTTTGTTTTAGAGACGGTTTGCAGTGATGTTCCTTGTGCCAATAATGGAACTTGCTCAATACAGGGAACTACTCCTCTAAAATACTCTTGCTCTTGTACTGCTGGTAAGTTGGTTGATTGACGTAAAATGGCCAGATATGGTTATCTTATTATGGAAATAGTATACGTTTTTTTTCATTACACATGCGATCACAAACACCAAAAGCTAGTTTTATCCTCGAGTTAAGAACATTACTCATGAAACTGTCGCGGGGTGGAATCATCGCCCATAAACAATAAAGAGTGAGTTTAACAACTGCATTATCTGTTTTTGGTTTGAGTCGTCCAACATTCTCAAAACTTGTATTTTCCTTTGCAGGCTACCAAGGCTCGAATTGTGAGGAAGAGGTGAATCATTGTGCTCAAAGACCTTGCAAAAATAAAGCAACGTGCATAGACTTGCAAGATCGTTATCTTTGTTTGTGTTCAAACAATTTTACCGGGAGCAACTGTGAGACAGACACAAACGGTAACCACACACACTTTAGCACCATACTCAGTTCAACGCTAGGTTAAAACGGAGTGCGGGTTACCTAGCCGATCTGATACGCTTTTAACATGCATATAAGGAATAACACTTTGAAACGCAAACCTCGCTCTTGCTAAATAGAGATTATCATATGACAATTTTCATATCGTACCTCGTATCAACCCGAGAATCCCGTATCAGCCCGAGACTCTCGTATCAGCCCGAGGGCCGAAGGCCCGAGGGCTGATGCGAGAGTCGAGGGCTGATACGGGATTCTCGGGTTGATACGTGGGTACGATATGGAAATTATATCGTAATCTTTTTATCATATATTTTAATTCATGACCATTTTTTCCCTTTCTTTGTTTTATTTATTTATTTTATTTTATTTTATTTTATTTTATTTTATTTTATTTATTTTGACATACCGCCAAAGCGTGCAGTAGAGCGCATTCTATTTCCACATTAGCACAAATCGAAAATTCGTCTCGACATGACAAAATACTGTTGCCTGTGACATAAAACCACAATCCAAACAAATCTAAAATGCCTGCGGTACACTAGCTAATGAACTCAATACAATAGGAGCCGAGTGCTCCGAATATAATTTTATTAGCCAATCATTTGGTGATACGGCTTTTTCTCCCTAGGGATGATATGGGTCACGTGGGTATGTGAGCCAATCATTTGGTGATATGGCTTTTTCTCCCAAGGGAGTGATATGGGTTTTATCAATCCTTGAACGGATACGTCGCACTGGTTCTCGCGAAAGTGGGCATTTTGAGCGGCGTAAAAAAGGAGATACTAATTGGACCAAAAAGATATGCATTGCCTATCTTTTACTTGTTTCATGTCTATTGTAACGAATTTAAAGTTTTTGCACTGTAAATGTCACATAGGTCCTAAGCACATGTTGCGACATAACAACACTACTTTGAACTGACTTGTATTCTACGAGTCAGGCATAGTAAACATTACACAGTCTTGTATGAAAATGTGCAATCGCTAAAGATAACCATTTAGCGCTTCTTATCAGGATTAAATACTGCTTTTGAAGTATTCCGCTAATTTACGGGTATCTAGAAAAATAAATTTATTTTTTCAGTCCGAAGAAGTACAAATATAATGTACTTACAGAAAAAAACTAGTGTCAATTTCATAGAAAGCCTGCACTTTCATAAACCTACAAATAACAGGAAGTCCTTTTGTCTAATGGTTCATTGGGCACAATGGCTGTTTTACACACAAAATTGAAGTTCATCTAAAAGGCGAAATTGAGCTCTTGCTTTCGCCTTCCTGTACCGACACGGTTGTCCCGTAGAATACATGTACTTATGATAATTCACTGTTGTTGCATTATCTGCTGATTCCCAATTTACACATAATCAATATTGGAAATAAAGTTAATCCCCCGCCCCCTGAGAAAATTATCAATAATCCAGGGGGGGGGGGTACCTGTATCTTCAATACTGATTTCAATAAGCTGGGAACCAGTAGATAATGAAAAAAAAAGTGAATGCTCTAGTACAAAACAAAAACAAAAAAACAAACAAAAATAAATGAATAAAGTCGGCTTGAAAAATATATCCGTGTAATTTAGACCCCCCCCCCGACACCCATCCACCCCCCCCCCCACCCCACCTCCCCCCGGCTCTTATATTGTAAACTGACTGGGTTGACAGAAGGTCTACATGTATACTTTTCATTTTTATGCTAAAACATCGATTATGGGAACTACGCCGAGGCGTTTTAAAGTGTTCCCTCAATCTGTGCTTTGAGGTTTTGTACAAAGGCATGGATTGTGGGTACCCGTTTGAACCGCCTCGCTCATGCGAAACTAACATGTATCCACAATCAACGTTTTTGACAAGAGGAATCTTCTTTTTTTCGACTGAAAATTATCATTTTAACACGTGAGAAATTCATCCAGGTGGTATATAGACCTGTAATTGACATGATTTAAGCAAAAATGTGAATAACAGAGGTACAGAACTGCGCATGCTAATCAAGATCTTTGATGTTCGCTGGTCAGCAGTAGTCGGGACATTATAAGACTGCTGAAAACCACTTGTCCTACTACCATATTCGTTCTAATTAGCGCACATGCTCCAATAACCGCACACACTAGACGTTTTGAAAAACATGCTCAGAAGCGCACATGGCTCGACTAACGTATTTACACCTATTTTACACATATATACCGTATCAAAACTTAACATAAATTGATGAATCGCTGTTTCTAAACGAATGGGACAAATAAATGACATCATCTGACATTAATATTTTGACATACATGTAGTTATTTCAGCAACTTTTATGTGTTGTTTCCGTTCGTAGTGTGTGCTAATTAGAACGATATTTAGTTACCTTCCCTGTCACACACTCACGAGTTGGAGCTACGAGTTAAGCTCCGGTCACTTTTTTTGGTGAACTCGTAGCAAATCGTACAGAAGTCGCCATATGTCGGCGGTTGTTGTACATAAGTCTTCTAAACTCATAGCAACTCGTAGCTGTCGTGGAAAGGCTTAAAATCATCGTCTCGTCTCGTAGTAACTCACCGTGTAAAAGTGGGCGGGGCATGGGCGGAGCGTAACTAGTATTGATCTAGTAGCTTATCGACAGAACTCGTAGTAGTGTCGTGGGATGTCGTGCGTTGTCGGCGTCTTGTTAAATATGGCGAGTAACCTACATGTACGAGTTACCTACGAGTTGCTACCATACTCAAGGCGCCTTCTCGCGAGTTGCTACGACATCTCGCGAGTTAACTACGACATTCCTATGAGTATACGCGAGTTTCCACGACTTATATCGTAAGACGTGTAGAACTTGTAAGACATTATAACTCGTGGCAACTCGTGCGACAAGCGGCGAGTTATGATTTGAGCAATCAGCTAAATCGTATCATGTCGTAGCTTCAGCGTAGCTTCAACTCGTGAGTGTGTGACAGCTTCTAATTTTTTCCAACTTAACTCGTGGCGACAAGCGCCGACTTATAACTCGTACCAACTCGTAGCATGTCGCAGCTTCAACTAATGACAGTCCATTTTAACTTTACTTTAAGATATTTTGAAAAGTTATAGTTACCTGTAAGTGCACTGTGTGGCGTGTGTGCTAATTACATGTATCTGTATATGACACCTCTATTGAGTATTACATGGAGTGTGTGCGCAAATGACCAAAAATAAAAGTTCTGATTCAAAAAACTGGTTCATAGGGAATTTTTTTTAGCAAATTAGAACGAATACGATATATTTTGTATTCTATTTTGTACATAGACAACGTATTCTACGGGACATTCTGCTCGAGCTTAATGAAATATATTGACACGCATTTGAATACCCGCACAAAATCCCTATCAGAATAACCGATTTCATTTATCAATAAATTCGAGTAGATCTACCCGAAATGCATTCTTCCGGCAATTTATGTATTGCACCGGTCATATGCAGAATCCAAAGTTTACACATTATTGAGCACACAGCATGGCATCGATTTTGGTGTAATTAAAACATACGTAATCGACAATATTCCGTGCATATTTTACCATTGAAAAGTTGTCTCGTGGATAAATAAGCATCTCGTTAAAAAGAAATTTCCACCTGTATTATGGATAATGTTTGTTTTCACAACCGCTTTCAGCTTCTAGCAGCTTCGAAAATGGTCGTTCGTCCACCGATTATGACGTAAATTTCTACATGATATATGGTCAGCCAAAGTCATTGTCCCGTAGAATACGTCCCGTAAAATACAAACGCGATTTCAGATTAATTTTCCAACGAGCCGTAGTATACAAAAATATGAAATGTCTGTAGTGACCAATACGGGTTCTCTCCCTTTCACTGTAGGGACGGAGCCATATCTATGACTAAGCACTTCCGTACTATTGATGGGCTCGTAGAATACAATGGAAAATTACGATTTCATAATAAAGAATGCGGCATCATACCCAACGATAAGTTTAAGAAATGCCATTCAAATACTTTCATTTTTTGTTGAGATAAGTGTTAGTGACTCTCTGGTGAAAACAATCATGATGCTTGTCTCTTTTTGAAAGAATTGATTTAAGCTTTTATATCTGGGCTCGTAGAACACACCAAAGGCAATGACAAATATACTTTTATTCTGTTTATTTCCATTTGTCTCTGGTGATTGGGCATTTATTATGGATCAGAGCAATACTTCTGTAGTAACATTTTTCGAGCGTATCTGGCTGTTTTAATGCAAAAAGCCAATCAATAAAAACTAAGTGAGAAACGACCCATGTAACTATGACATTGTGATGAAATAGGGACCTTGCATCAACACACGCTATCATACGTACCGTTCGGTATGTTAGGCTCAAATTTTCTGTTCAAATATTTCAATACGAGGTAGATACTTCAAAACGCAATCTTAATTCAGGTTAACTATTGATTAAAGTAGCATAAGATGTGCATTTTACGCTATGACGCCATTTGGTCCACTTTCGTGAGAACTAGTGTATTAAGTACGGCTTTCGAGATACTGTGCCGCGATACGTGAACGTAACTCTTGTCTGTATCGCATATGCAAAAAGAACATATTTTGTAGTAAATATATGATAAATGTGATTATAGTGACATTGTATTTTTGAGGACTACTTCAAACATGAAAACTAAACTTTATCGTGTAAACTTACAATATGAGTTATCGCGATATATTAATATAATCGAATAAATCTTACAGGGTTAGATGAAATTTTGCTAGTCTGAATACACGAGAATATACTGTACCTCAAGTGCCCAATGATAGTAATCAAAGTTTGCTCCAGAATTTAAAATTTGTTAACGTTAAAAAAGACAACACAACTCTTTCTCTCATAATTATGCATGCATCATAATATTATATGTTTATTTTTTTTTTCAGGAAAGGCAAACGGGTCAGCTGTAAGTGCATCCAAATTATTTTTCAATTCCCTAAAACATTATTTTAGTTATTGATTTATATAATATAGAAAGGAAAACAAAGGAAAAAGTTCAGTCAGTAACTTTGATCAGCCCTATTACTATAATGCCCAGCTGATTGCCTTAGATGTTCCCCTTTATTGAATTTGCAAAGTCAGTGTCTTTCTAATTCTGGAAAGAAAGTCCACCAGTCGTCAATTTCGACAGAGTTATTGGCTTTTTTCGTAAAACATCATTTTTATATTTAGCCGATAAATGATCAAAGCGGCGCTTTGATTAATTGCCCTTTATACAAGATACAAGATACAAGATACAAGAAATTTTATTTAACGTCGGTTTTGAATAACAAATAACATTAGCTCGTAGAGCTATTTTCCGACAAACATAAGTAGAATAACAAATGTAAAAAAGCTGCAAAAATTAAGAATTAAGCAATTAGCATTAGCATTATCAGTATAATAATATTTAAATATATGCGGTAAATTTAAAACATTGAAAGCACATGCAATTTTACGTAAAAACATGCAAGTATTAACATATATACAGACAAAGTTAAATCAGATAGAAATCACAGTTAAGTTACATAAAGCAAGGTATATAAATAAGAATCACAGATGTACATTGTAAATATAAAATGAAGCACAAAATACAAATTAAATGAGCTTAAATATTATGGGCTTAAGAAAAAATGAATTATTAGACTAAGAGAATGCTTAAGAAAGTACCGATGCTGTTGCCCTTCCCTGCTGTACGGGCAGTCCACACGAGCCTGGGAAAGACAGCAGCACTAGGTATATTAAAGCATATTCAAGATTGAAGCAAAATCCATATGAGTTCAAGAAACTTGGCTGGTCCCCCTCCCCACTCTCTCTAGCTAGAAAGGTACGAAAGGCGAAAAAAAAGTGGGGCCCAGGGTTTCCCCACAGCACACCAGGCTATTGTAGAGAACCTGAGACCCAGGAAAACGAAACCTAGGTAGAGTAAAGAGGGAGCCAACCCAAGCTAAGAAATGGTAAAAATGCTAGCAGAAATAAGACATCTAGCAAAATTAAGTTGAGTAAAACAAGACACAATCAAAAAACATAAATAAAACATGTACAAAGAGGAACATAAAAGGTTGTACATAAAGACTACACAAGCTCACAGGTAAGTCACAACTCAAAAACACAACTAAGTTTGGCACATAGAACACTTACATTCTGGGCCGGTCCAGGTGCGGATCAGCCTCTTGAATTCTTTGAAATTTTCAGCTTTTCTCATTTCATTAGGAAGACTATTCCACACCCGGGCCGACTCAAAACGAAAAGAGTTTTTGCCATACCTTGTTGTTCTTACTGTTGGTATTTCTGCCATATTCTCATACCTGAAATTATAATTGGAACACTTATATTTGACTATATCTCTTATATATTCAGGTGAAAGAGCATTCAAACATTTGAAAGCTTCAATGGCAATATTCTTCATTCTGTTTAAATGCAGAGTGGTCATGTTTACACGGCTCAGCAAGTCTTCATAGGAAGCCTCGTAATCACTAAAAACGATACGAAGGGCTCGAAATTGAAGTTTTTCCAGTTTTTCGGAATTTGTTTGACTACAGAAATGCCAAACTATGGGGCAATAATTAAAATTTGACCGGATGAAAGATTTAAAAATGACAAGTCTAGTATTTACAGATAAAAACTTGCTGAGTCGTTGCAATACATTCAATTGTCTTGCTGCTTTTTGACAGATATTTGATACTTGGGTGTCAAAATTAAGCATATAATCCAGTTCAATACCAAGCAACTTTACTACTTCTTGGCAAGCAATTTCTTGGCCAGCAATATTAAAAGATTTCACAAGTGAAAATGTTTTGGGGCCTACAGAAAAAGCTTGAAACTTTTCTGGGTTGGCTTGCATCTGATTATTGTCAAACCAATCTATTGTAGTGCTAGTTTCAGTTTCAAGGGTGTCTTTCATTGTTTCAACCTTCCTATGGGCATATGATGCAGTGTTATCATCTGCATAATTATACAATTTCATTTTTGTTAGGAAGTAAAAGATGTCATTGATAAAAATATTAAAAACAAGGGGTCCAAGAATGGACCCCTGTGGGACACCCTTTATAATCTCTTGCCACTGGCTTACTATGTTACCTAGTTTGACCCTTTGTTTACGGTCGGACAGGTAACTGTTCATGAGGTTACAGGCATGGTTTGAAAGACCATATGCCTTAAGTTTCTGGATAATTAAGTCATGAGGGAGGCAATCGAAGGCCTTGGACAGGTCCATTAATATGGCTCCGACATAAAGATTATCATCCAAGGCCTTCTTCCAATCCTCGACCAGTCTTAAAAGTGTGGACTGGCACCCGAATGTAGGTCGGAATGCCACCAAAAAGGGATTAAAGATGTTTTCAAAATGAGATGTTAGTTGGTCACTAATGACCCTCTCATACAGTTTTGAAAGTGTGGGCAAGATGCTCACTGGTCTGTAGTTTTTCTCTATGAAGGGGTCGTCCTTTTTGTAGATCGGTGTGACCTGAGCTAGTTTTAGACTTTCAGGGAACTGTCCCCTATTTATAATTGTATTAGCCATGTCCCTTATTGGGATTGCAAGGGATTCACTCCCAGCAATAATAATTTTGGGTGGGATCAGGTCAACTCCTGTAGACTTTTTAGGGTCAAGCTTCTTTATACATTTCTGAATATCTGATTCAGAAACAGGGGTGAAATCAAAAATGTTATTTGATTCCATGTTTGCTTGAATCTTTTGCACACTTGAATCTTTTGCATGCCTGTAACCTCATGAACTTTATGATACAGGTTGTTGCCAGTGACAAAAATCCGAAAAAATCTTTTCGAAATTCAGTCACAGTCTCGAAAAATAACATGTCAAATACTCATTATTTTTAGATTACCTCCCTTTCATCTAAAATAAGAACGAAAATGTGGCAAAACCACTTGAGATATTTCAATCGTTTTTGTTGGAAATATTAGGTTTTATTCACAGTTTTATGACTGGTAATTCTAATCCTAAACTATCGAGGGGTTTGGAAGCGATTTAAACTCTCCAAATGGGATTTTACATGTATGGGCATGTATTTTCACTGACTAAACTTTTTCCGATGTGCATATTATGCCCTATACAATTGAAAATACACTTATTGTGCAAATAAATTCCTCTCCCGAGTGTGTAACACCACGCGTTTTTTAGTGTGCTATTGTGGTACCCCCAGAACCTCTAGTAACTGATAAGTCAAGGAAAATGAATACACACAACCTTTCTTTTCAGGCTGATCATGGCGTTCCACCATGGATACCGACAACAGCGACTGTTGGGGGATTGATAACCATTGCAGGAATAGCGGCTCTTATATACAAACTGAAATCATCAATCTTGACAAACGCTGCTTCGAACAAATCAACAACAAAATCCAATTATATAAATGTCAAACCGTTAAATTCAAAACAAGATCAACCAGAAGGACTAAACTTCTAGAATGTGTTAATCAAAGCTGATGTATTGGGGTTTAAATTCCGTCCCACAATAACTATGATGTGATCTTTCCCAATATTAGTGTCAACAAGAATCCCCTTGATACATTTTCAACTTCTATTTCTGTAAATGCATGCACATATAACAAGACAAACAAAGCATTGTACACAATGATTGCATATATAACAAGGGATCCAGAAGGAAGTCGAAACGACTTTTCGAGAATCTGTGTCCTTTATATGTCTATCTGAAGAATTAAACGCCATAAAAGGAGAGGATGGAAATGACGTTTGTGTGGAAATTCAAACATGTTGGTGCATCAATACGAAAGGGGAAAGGGGTGTGAACATGGTAAATATGTGATACATTTGCAGCGAGATACATGATAAAGGCATTGATTTTACAAAGGATTTTGAATGGGCATAGATTTCCATTTAAACCTACATAATGAATTAAAACTATCTTGATGTTTATCATAATAGTTGTTTTTGTTGCTGTTAATGTTATGAAGATGCTGGCTGCTACTGGTCCTCGATATTTGTGTCACATGTACACGTACTTTGTAATCAAAGATTATAACATTTGAAACACTTATTTCTGTTTTGTTTACTTCCTACTGTGTACAGTGCTATCTTATCTATGGTTCAAGGAAGCCGCCACTTCCTATCATTATGTAACTGTATCAGCAATATCGGCAACCAAAACACTTGTGCAATTCCCTTGTGAAGTGCCACCAACACTTGAATATGCTCTAGCGAGGTGATATAAACATGTACATTGCTTTTGGTCCAGTCGCCAAATCTGGGCCTCCACTAAAGTACAAGGTTGATTTTTTGTTTTGTTAACACGATATCTGGGAAACGGCAGTTTATCACTGGATAATAATGATAATAATGAGCAATAAATTTGATTTTTTTTATTCCGTTTGATCGAATTTAAAAGGAAAGTTTTATCAAAGGAACTTGAGTACTTCATGCTGACTCTGTGTGTAAAAACATTTGACCCCTGTATCAATGAATCAGGCGTTTATGTCTTGTTCATTCTTCGACATGTTTGAAAACAAGATAACAAAAAGCGCGACCTAGAAACCAATAATGTTTAAAATGGGGTAATGCATACCGCCAATGCAAACATTTTTGGTACTAAACCCAAAGGTAAAAATAATATATGAGCCTGTGTGTGAGAAACTGTGACTAACAATTTGGGTTCCGACCAGGTCCTACACAGATCGGGCTGTACAGTCACAGAAGATGGTTAGGATTTTGAAGGTAGAGGCATTGTACTAACCGTGTAGCGAAAACAAAGGCGCTGATCAGCTTCGCAGTTACTGACTGCGAAGCTGATCTGCGCCTTTGTTTTCGCCTATGCAGAGTGTTGGTTTTCCCATGCAGGGGCTCATATATCAACGACAGCTTAGTCAGAATTCTACAGTCATCTCCAGGATATGAATTATCAGACAGGTCCTCATTGGTCCTGCTGTACTTACTTGTAACCGATGGCTCATTTGCTGCAAAAGCAAAAGCAATAAAGTGGCCTTTTTTCTTAGTGGCCTTTCGAGAAGCACACATCTCTTGCTAAACGTAACTATGATGACATTCAGTATTACTTATGAAGGGCAAACTCAGGATTTCTGGAAGGGGTGGGGGTTCATATCTATCAATAAGGGGTTCGTTTTCAACACTTTACCTGATTTTTAGCTCACCTGAGCCAAAGGCTCACAGGTGAGCTTATAGTATACCCATGCTCCGGCGTCCGTCCGTCCGTCGTCCGTCCGTCCGTCGTTCACAATTTCAAAGATCTCCTCTGAAACCGCTTGGCCAATCAAAGCCAAACTTCATGTGGAGCATCCTTAGGAAGGGGGAACAAAAGTTTATATAAATGGTCCAGGTCACATGACCAAGATGGCCGCCATGGCTATAAATAGCAAAAACCTTTAAAAATGTTCTTCTCCAGAACGAGAGGGCCGATTTCCACGAAACTTGGTATGCAGCATCGGGGACGCGGATCCATCATAGTTTATATAAATCATGACCCTAGGATGACCTTGACCTATTTTACGGCAAGGTCAACTTAGGTCGCCAATGCATTTGAATGGGAAAAATGCTAAATGCTATTTAATGGGTAAAACTTACTGGGAATAGGCAAATGGACAGAAGATTATTGTTAATGGAAAATTTTAGCCCCTGGGGTGTTGTCTGCCCCTGCCCCGGGGCTATATACATGTATATGACCATAATATTCAAACATCTTCTTCTCTGAAACCGCTAAGCCAATCAAAGCCAAACTTCATGTGGAGCATCCTTGGGAAAGGGGATTGAAAGTTTATATAAACGGTCAAGGTCACATGACCAAGATGGCCGCCATGGCTATAAATAGCAAAAACGTTTAAAAATCTTCTTCTTCAGAACCAGAAGGCCTATGATTTTGAAACTTGGTGTGAAGCATTTGGAAATAGAGCTCTACAAAATTTATATAAATCATGACCCTGGGATGACCTTGACCTATTTTACGGCAAGTTCAACTTAGGTCACCTTTGCATTGGAATGGGAAAAAGAAGGAAAGTGTAATTAAATGGCAGAAAACTTGCTAGAAATGAGCAAATGGACAGAAGATTTATGCTTATGAAAATATTTTAGGCCCAGGGGTTGTCTGCCCCTGCCCCGGAGCTATATACATGTAGATGACCATAAGATTCAAACAGCTTTTTCTCAGAAACTACTTAGCCAATCAAAGCCAAACTTTATGTGGAGCATCCTTAGGAAGATGAAATGAAAGTTCATATAAATGGTCAAGGTCACATGACCAAGATGGCCGCCATGGCTATAAATAGCAAAAAAAAAAATTAAAATCTTCTTCTTCAGAACCAGAAGGTCTATGATTTTGAAACTTGGCATGAAGCATTAAGGAACAGAGGTCTACAAAATTTGTATAAATCATTACACTGGGATGACCTTGACCTATTTCACGACATGGTCAACTTAGATCGCCCATGCATTTGAATGGAGAAAATTGTTAAAATTAATTGGCAAATGGACTGAATTTTTATGATTTGAAAAAGACATTGACTCCAGGAGTTATTCTGACCCTGCCATATGGTTATATACATGCATTGTACCATTCTAGTCTAACAAGTTTATTGGTACATGTATATATCTCAGGTCTCAGGTGAGCGTTTACAGGTCCTCTGGTTCATAAATTTCCCCATGAAATTTGGACAACTTGGTCTCACGGGGGGGGGGGGGGGGGGGGGGGGGGCGAACCACCCGAGGCCTCCTCTAAATCCGCCACTGCTTAACATTTCATTATTATCTTCTTTTTTTTTTCAGAAATATTCCAGACATAAAAAACTTTGCTTACAACATCGGTTGTTATAATAATATATTAATACAAACACATCTTGTTCGCCGTTTGTTTGAGTTGTGGTTTTAACAGCGTCCCAGTCAACAGCTATTGTCATGTCTGGACGTTGTCTCCATTTTATGGGACTTGTATCCATTAGGACGCCCTGGCATCCAAAAAAAGTGCTTCAAATAGCCAATATGGCTAATATGTAATATGTATGGATGGTTTGACTTCTGCCGCTTTTCCTGGGCATGCTCAGACTTGAGCGGTGAAGCAGCTATCAGATGGACATTCTGACCGAATTTAAAGGAAAACATTATCAAAGGAAAGTACTACATCCTGACTCTGTAGCAACGATAAGCGTCCATCAACGGCTTCTGTTCACTGTGTACAATTGCCGTTGCGGCCGCAACGACTTCTGTTCACAAGCTAAATGGAAATGTATGTATAAAATTTACATTCAACGATTACTTTTCATTTTCTCAGAGCACTGAGAGCGCAATCAGAAAGAAATTCCCACTCAAAAAACCGAGGTGGGAAAAAAACTAAAACAATCAGGTACTAATACTAAGAAAACATAATATAAAACCTTGACAAAATTTTACAGACAACATTCACCCTTGGACCATAAGCACACTTTATGGTTCGCTTTTAGTCCATGATGCCTCCCCTGGGCAGATGTCCGGGGTACGAGGTTTTATCCCTGGGTCCATTTATGGGGATGCGGCAATTGACTTAATGCAGCTGAGCCGTGTTTGATGGTGATCTATATTTTGACTTCAAGTCCCATCAGGACATGGACCCAGGGTCCTGATTAAACCCAACCCTAAAGGGTACAGTACAGACGTTTAAATAATCTTTTAAACCTTGTTCTTTTTTTTTTTTTTTTTTTTTTTTTTTTTAGTTATCGTGTTGACACTGCAGGTCATATCACTCACAGCAACGACTTCTGTCCACAATGGACAGAAACGGTTGAAAATTCAACAATTACTGTCAAGTGGACAGAAGTTGTTGATGGACAGTTATCGTTGTTACATGACTCCGTGTATAACCCTTTGACACCTGTAGCAATGAATGTCTTGTCCATTGTGCAAAATTTTGAAAACAAGATAACAAAAATCACACCCTTGAAACAAATAAAGTTTAAAATGTGGTGATGCCCCGGGGGTGATGCAAAATGCAAATATTTTATGGTATCAAACCTCAGCGGTACCGTTGCTCTATGCCATTGTGGACCATTGTGAAATTTTTGTATTCACCATTTTTGCATTATCGGCTGGTTTCCAGCTTTAAAAAAAAAATCAAAATTGAAAATGCAGGTAACCAAAATCTCCCTGACCTTGAGGTCAGGGTGGTTTTGGTTACCTGTATTTTCAATATTGATTTTTGAAAGCGGGAAACCAGCCGATAATGTCAACGAACTCTTAGCTAGAATTCTACAGTCATCACCAGGGTGTGAAGTATCAGACATATCCTGCTGTACTTGCAACCGACAGTTCAGAGTTACTTGTCTTGATAAGCTACCAAAGCAAAAGCAATAGAGATAGGCAATAAAAGTGCCATTTCTTAGTGGTCGTTCGTCTCTCAGTAATGAGAAAGACCATTTTTAAGTCTTGATCCTGTGTGCGTTGGTGAGGTCTTTGCTGGCTGATTAGGATAATTTTAACTCTAAACTGTGGGTTGCATGTACCACAAGTCAGTGTTGAAGAAACCGGTGATGTTCCATTGACTCGGGCTATACGTTCTGTATGTCTTTCAGCTTCACAGATTGTCTTTTCTTCATAATGAGCTGCTCCTTTGTAGATGAGAGAGTGCCACTTTTGATCATTCATGCGAAGCCTTTCTCAAGACTCTATTGGTATGTTGAAGTTCTTCAGAGAGGTTTTGAGAGTGTCTTTGTAGCATTTCTTCTTGTGGCCACCATGGAGGCATTTTCTCTCCCTGTGCATAATTCTCCGTAGAAAACTTTCTTTTGAAGTCAGAGATTCTTATAACATTGTCAATCATTCTTCGCTGTGCTAGCTTTAAGGCCGTAGCCGCGTCAAAGCTTTAGGTCCATGTGCATGCTTTGCATCCCTACCTTCTTCAGGACCTCTGCGCCAGGAATCTTGTCTTGCCACTAGATTTTAATGTTTTTGTTTTTTTTTTGTTTGTTTGTTTTTACATTGGTATACTGTTAATGTCTCACATGTATATAGGAGGGTTGGCAGTACCACAGCTTTGTAGGCATTCAGCTTGGTGTCAAGCTTGATTTCATTTCGCTTCCAGACATATGACCGGAGTCTTTCGAATTCCACTTCGCCTTTTGCAGCTCTGGCAGTTATCATCGCAAATATGCGCTGCTCTAGAGAGAGTGTTTCCCAAGTAGGTGAATTTATCAACAATTGCAACTTTCAGTTTTGTCCATTCACATTGGTGTTTTGTTGGTTTGTTCGCTGTACGGCTTTCCATGTGCTTGTTGGTGTACAACCTCTGTCTTTTTTTTCTGCTGATAGTTATCACATGATTGTGAAACTTGAACCATTGTCCCTCGCATTTTTGCCTCTGAGCTGTCATTCTTATCCATTACATCTGCATACATAGAGGAGCTCATCTAGCACATTTGTCTGTACCTTAGCATTGGCTTGCCATCTATGTGCACTTCTTTTGAAAGGGTGCTTCTCGCGTAGACCTATCAATGTCAACGACTTCAGCATTGTCCATTCACATGATTGTTGTAAGTTACATGCCTTTCCATGTGATGATTGTGCACTGTACACATTATCGACAAGCATAATTACATGTCAGATGACTTACTGACATCATGAATACCACCTTAAACCCCAGGTTTATATAGGAAAACTGGGGTTTGCAGGGATACTAACTATTTTTCTTATTTTTGATCCAAAACATAGAATGTGGGTACTCGTTAGAACCGCCTCGGTGAGGCGGTTCTAACGTGTACCCACAATTAATGTTTTGAGCAAAATTATTAAAAATGTCATTTTTTTCCAATAAAATTTTCAATTTTTGCTTCTGAAAAAATCTCTACATTGCATGGACAAGTTTTCGTAATGAGATGCCGAGTATGGTGAGTCATAGCCTAGCCACTAGGCGTTAAAATGACAAATCTACAAACTTTAAAGGTAAAAATCTTTTTATATAAAATGTACATCATTTGGACATACATTGTAATATGGGTCTACTCCTCTGTCTCGATAAATCTAGCCAAGATATGTACATCAGAAAATATTTGGTGCTCTCTAGCTTTCAAGAAAAGAAAATTTAGATTTACAAAAAAGGGCAAAAAAAAAAACTTATTTATCAGACTAGTAGCTAGTCTAGGTGAGTCACGGTGAAGTGTGTTACTACCTCTCGCCTTTTGTGCTAATTATGAGTCCATATATATAATATGAGCATGTGCGTGAGAAAACCAACCATTTGGATTCCGACCAGGTCCGACACAAACCGGGCTGTACAGTCACAGAAGATGGCTAGAGGCTTGAAATTTCGGATTTAAGAAGAAGAGGCATGGTACTATCCGTGTAGCGAAAACAAAGGCGCTTATCAGCTTCGCACTGAGTTACTGCGAAGCTGATCTGCGTATTTGTTTTCGCCTATCCAAATTGCTGGTTTTCTCATGAGGCGGCTCATTTTTTTCCCTAACTGCGAAGCTGATCTGCGCCTTTGTTTTCGCATATGCAGACTGTTGGTTTTCTGATGAGACGCCTCATATTTGACATATTTCTGATATTAAAAAGTTGATAGGTTGCCTTTATTAATGGATGGGGTGTTCCAATAGTGGCAGAATATATACAAAATTGATGACCGAAGCAGCCCGGGACCTACACGAATCTGAATCTGAATCTGAATCTGAATAGTTTACTGGTGACACGCCAAATGACATTATTTCACCAGGGGGTTCGGATGGGGGAGAAATTAGTCCCTTGAACGCACGAGTGAAGCGAACTTGGACACACAGTCATTAGACATTTCAGCAGAGGAGACAAGTGAATCAGGGAGGTCATTCCAGTCCCTGATAGTCTGTGGAAAGAAACTACTTTTGTACGCTTCTTTGCTAGCTGAAGGTATCTGAAAAGCCAAAGAGTGTTGATTTCTACAACGCCTATTCTTTGGGATAAGGTCATCTGTGGGTATTCTGGCTTTACCCTTTAGACCTTTGTATAGCAATATAAGTCTACTATCCTTCCTCCTTTTCTTAAGAGATTCCCATTTCAGTTGACCTAAAATGCCAGTCATGCTCCCAGTTTCAAAAACATAATTTCCAGTCACAAACCTTGCCGCACGATTTTGGACCTTTTCCAGTTCTTCCTGGAGGCCATGAGTGTGAGGGTCCCAAACTGAGCTTCTATATTCCAAGACCGGCCGCACCAGTCCTTTATAAGCTGCTTCTTTAACATCTGGGGGACAAGGATACAAATTTCTCCTCAAGAATCCGAGAGTTCTGTTAGCCTTTGTACAAACATTGGAAATATGAGTATTCCATTTCAAATCATTTGTGATAGTTACACCCAGGTATTTTATGCTTTCAACATTTTCCAGTAAAGTGCCCTCAAGGGTGTAGTTAGCCTGTATCTTACTAGACCGTTTATTTGTCAGCTGCATCATGTTGCATTTGACGGGTTGAAATCTCATTTCCCATTTTCTAGCCCAACTGTATAAGCGATCAATGTCTCTTTGAAGTTTCAATGTATCCTCTTCATTCTTGATTTCACGATAGCAAACACAATCATCAGCAAAGAGTCTTATTTCAGACTCGATGTCTGCTGAGATGTCATTTATATACAAGGAAAACAGCAAGGGGCCGAGAACGGTGCCCTGAGGGACACCCGACACAACTGGAGCCCAATCCGATTTAATACCATTAACCACTACCCTTTGTTGTCTGAAACAAAGGAAAGCATTTATCCAATTCAGTGTTGTTCCACCTATTCCATAGCTGAACAATTTGCTTTTAAGGAGTTCATGGGGAGGAGTATCGAAAGCCTTTTCAAAATCGAGTATAAAAGTGTCGACCTGGCCTTTTTTGTCTAAGATTTTGGCCCAGTCATTTATCACTGTAGTCAACTGAGTTTCACAGCTATGCCATTTCCTAAATGCGTGTTGCCTGTCCGACAGGAGTTCATGTTCATCAAGATGGGCCATAATATTAGAGCATACAATATGTTCAAGAAGCTTACAATGAATGCATGTCAAATAAACAGGGCGGTAATTGCGGGCAAGTGACCTGTCGCCCTTCTTAAACAGGGGGCAAATATTAGCAAGAGACCATTCTTTAGGAATTTCACCAGTATCAATTGACTGCTGGAAGAGCTGGGCGAATACCGGCCCTAATTCCATAGCCAGTTCCTTTAGGACTCTGGGATGAAGCTCATCAGGCCCTAAGGCTTTAGACGGGTTTAGACCTTTGAGAAGTTTGGTCACCCCTTCCTTTGTGACCACAATATCATGCATGAATGGGGCAGATCTATCCATAAGAGGGACCTGTTTGTATTCACTTTTAGTGAAAACATCCGAGAACTGACCATTAAATTCTTCCGCCTTCTCAAATTCGGATTGAGCTATTCCACTTCCATTTCTCTTTTTCAACGGGGGAATACCTTGGGTATCTTTTTTCTGACTGTTTATGTACCTGTAAAAATCTCTAGGATTAGCCTTAACATCTCCTACCAAGTTGTTCACATAAAGATCATGCTGCTTCCTGATATCAGCTTTGATCTCTTTCCGTAAAGATTCAAATTTAGATCTAAATTTTGCACTACCAGTCTTTTTAGCTTTTGCATGAGTTGCATTTTTTCTGCGAATCTTCCTTCTTATTTCAGGTGTTATCCAAGGGATGCGAATCTTCCTTCTTATTTCAGGTGTTATCCAAGGGACAGAGGAAACTGAGCGACTAGTTTTTGAGGGGATATGTTTATCTGCCGATTCCTGAATAAACGATGTAATGAGATGGAAATTTTCCTGGACCGACCGAGTATCTGAGTAACCGTTGAAGTATCTTTCCTTTGCAAATTTAAGTGTTTCTGCTCTCATAGATTCATAATCACCTTTCTGATAACGATACACTTTTCTCCTAGGTTTCTTTATAGGGGGGATAGCAATTTTCAATGTGCCAGAAACAATGTCATGATCACTGAGCTTATCCGGGGAATGAATGTCTACAAACTGACCAGGAAGATAGGTCAAAATTAAGTCCAAAGTATTTCTTTCTCTGGTGGGGAAATGGACTAATTGTTCCAAACCATGGTCATTCATGATATCTATCAAAATCTGACCCTCCGTCTGACTCAATGATGACACAGTTTTGCTGAGTCTGTCCGGCCATACAATATCTCTAAAGTTAAAATCACCTAAAACATGAATTAAGGGGGGTTTGTTGCCTTTATTAATATTTTTGATTTTGTCAAGCTGTTCTCTACATAAATTGTCAAACTTTTCCAGGGAATTCAATCAGTCATTTCCATTGTCCGATACTGGTAAATGACCATCGACAGGGGGTAAGTGTATTCCTTGGACCAAATCCACTTGGACCGCTGGACTTGGACCAGTCCAAGTGAATATCAGATGGACCAAACAGGGTATTCCTTGGACCAGGTAATCCTTGGATCGGTCATTTGGAAGTAATATACATGTTAAAATATGCTGTTAAAATACATACTTAAATTATAAAGCCTTATCTGAAAGTGGATCCAAAATATCTTGTGGGTTTCAGTTTCCTTAAATATTTTTGGGAAAAAAAGTATCATTTGAATTTATAACAAAAAATTCCTGAATCTAGATTTTTTTTCATTTCTGTGTTTCTTTTTCATCTCTTCAGAACTGTGTTAGTTTTCATCCATCTGCATGTCCTAATTATCCCAAAGTACCTTTGTGAGAGTTTTAATCTGATGGACATGCAACATGACACTTCTAACACCAAGTATATAAATATCCTTGTGTGTATGTTGTTTCAACTGATTTTGACACTTTGACACCACTGTATATTTAAAGATCTTTAAAGATCAATGTAAAGGATATGCTTCTATCCTTAAATTTGGGTAATGTGGAAAAATATGAATTTAAACTTGTTTAATAATTAATCAGCTAGCCACAGAGATTGAAAACAAAAGATTTTAAAAGTCATAATGATTGATCATAGATAATAACGAAAAACTGCTGAATTATGTTTTAAATTCAGTATTAACTAATAATTTTTTTTTTAAATTCATTGTTATTTATTATACTTTTTGATCATACTGATTCAATAAATATCAAATAAAATACAATCTGTTCAAATTTAGTGTTTATTATTCAATACCTATTGACCTAAATCCAATAGATAATGACTGGTCAAACAGGTATATCTGGTCCAAGGATTACCTGGTCCAAGGAATACCCTGTTTGGTCCATCTGATTTTAACATGTATATTACTTCCAAATGACTGGTCCAAGGATTACCTGGTCCAAGGAATACCCTGTTTGGTCCATCTGATATTTACTTGGACTGGTCCAAGTCCAGCGGTCCAAGTGGATTTGGTCCAAGGAATACACCTACCCATCGACAGGTGGTCGATACCAGCTAGCCACAAAGTGAGTTTTCTTATTTACAAAAAGTTTGACCCAAACTGACTCTTAGTCATTGTCCAAATTCTGTGAGGGGCATGTGTGGGATGTCCTTGTGTACAAGAAGCATAACACCACCACCATTTAAGGTTCTATCCTTTCTGTACACGCTGTATGGAAAAGATTCCGGAAATAATTCAGACGTTAATATGGAATTGTCAATTTTTGTTTCCTGAATCGCCAAAATCTGAGATTGATGAAAATCAATGAAGGCCAACAACTCAAGTTTTTTTTCCTCTTATACTGTTTATGTTGATACTGGAAAATTTCAGACCACTAATAAAACTGTTTTTGCTATTCAAGGTTTCAGTGGACTTGGTTTCATGACCTCTTGCAAGTAGGTCAAACCTATTTTCACTTTCCAAGTTAAACTGTTCATTGAAAAAAGAGTCTGAGAAATTGAAAAAGTCACATTTTGGGCAAATCCGTGTACAGTTTGAGTTTTGCATCGTTTCATACTCTGAGTCTGACATAAAAGAACAGTTATTGTGCACCCACATTTCACATTTGTCACACTGGACAGCCTTATGGGAATTCAAAACAGCACCACTGCATAGGCTGCACTCAGCTTTGCAGTTTGAACAATACCAAGAATCATTACCCGACTCAATCTTTTGTAACTCTTTCTTTTCTTTCTCTATTTCTTTCTCTATATACTGCCATACGCCCTCACGGACATTCTAGGCAGGTGCGCTAGCCTGAGTTACAGAAAATTAATATAAAAAGATAAAAGCAAAGTTGATAGTGTTAGAATAAAAGATGACAGTGAAGGGGATGAAAGATGATAGGTTATGATAGTTTAGATGAAATTTAAAAGCAGGTTAAAAACAAACTACTCAGGGTCTAGGGTCTAGAATGCTGTAGCATGCAAACTGCCGCCTTGAAGGCTTCAAGGCTAGGCAGGAATGCAACAGATTCAGGCAGGGCATTCCACTGGACAACTGCAAGGGGGAAGAAAGAATACTTATAATAATCCCTAGATGTTTGCAGTTGTCGGAATGTCATGGAATGGCAGTATCTAGAGATACGGGTATTTGGTTGGACATAATCAGGGAGAGGTATTGCTACAAGGCCGTGAATAATCTTGTAAAAAAGGCAAAGACGCGCATCAGCCCGTCGCTGCTGTAAACTGCGCCAACCCAAAGTTTCAAGCATATCCGATACACTGGCCAATCTTACATAGTTGCAGGAAACCCATCTTGCAGCTCTGGGCTGCACCTTTTCAACCTGTTTAGACTTGTCTTTTGTATGAGGATCCCATACGGCAGCAGCGTATTCCAGCTGCGGCCTGACAAGTGTATTATATGCCATCTCTCTCACGCCGGGATGTTTTGTTCTGATGTTTCTTCGGACAAAATTCAACGGGACCAAGATTTACGCAAGACGCATGGAAGCGTTTCTCGCAATCTTCACATTTAACTGCTTTCTCGGCCGCCTTACAATACTTCTTGCACGTGCGGCACTGGAACGACTTAGAAGCAAACAGAAAGGACACGATGTCAATACAAATAGATCCATAAAAATCGTTAATTGTGCTGTTGTGATGACTTTGTGACTTTTGCATGTTTGTAGTAAAATATATAACCTTTTAACCGCAATCAAATATTTATTCAACAGGTAATCAGGCCACATAAACAATCCTTTTACTTTGATAACCAATATATTGAGTTTCTTTACCCATATGCACTATTGGAACCTCGCCTATTGGGGACCAAAACTGCCAAAGAAATACACTTCAGACCCGTTATAACGCGCTGGTCGGGGTCAACAAGTCGCATGCGCGTTATAGGTGAGGCGCGTAATGCAAAACTACTGAGTCAGACCAGGCTGATCGCAGTTTCTGTAGTTTATTGGTGGGTGGGGAACCTATACGACGTGTGTATTGGCTTAACCGAGCTTGGCGGTTTATCGCAGAGTCCTTGTAAAATGGAATAAACAAAAGTGAAGTATTGCGTGTTCCACAGTTTTATCAGTTAAAAACGATCTACAATGATAAAATTTGTTTATTTACAACGTACAATTTTATGTGAAAAGAGCGTCCATGACACCGGGCTTATGTTGCTGTTGTATTGTAAAGTTCCGCCTTTGACTTACTGGCGCACCCGGATATTTAATGCGGACAAGAGTCTTTGCCGATACCGTATTTACAGTTATTTTAATTCGCCTTTCTTAATTGAATTTTCTGATCGGATAGAATTATACAAGATATAGGTGTCCCAATGCTTAGACAATCTTTGGTTTGTGTCGCCGTCAAAAATGAGCAACGTTGCGTAACAGCTAGGTGTCATCAATAGCCTACAGTAACCTGTGTTTACGGTCTCGTTACGGTCTATCGATAATCCCCTAGCTCATTGGGCTTATTTTCACAACTTTTATGGCTTATCTGAAGAAAACAATGTGCCATCCACGCTTCGCGAACGGTGGATTGTGTAAGTCTAAAAATTACTGACATGGCAATTATCACTCTTGAATATACACGCAGCCGACACGGTTCGTAAACACATTATGCTTTCTATAAGAAAACCTGTTCTTTCAGTTTTAAATATGCAAAAGATAATTAACATTAATTGTTCTCACAGGGATTTTTTCTGCAATTTTGGGAAGGGGCCCTAGGGCCTTTCTGATTGGGAAAATTAGCGACATATACCGAGAATTTGGGAAATTTTCAAAGCATTCAAAATTGATGATATTTTCAAATTTGACATAGTTATTAAATAAAATCAAGTTAATGATTTTAAATCATTAAATAATAACTTATAATCAAAGTTAAACATCATTTCAAACAGCAGAGTTTGATTTTCACAATGTTTAGTAACTGTTGAAAATTATTTTAGTTATGATTGGGAATTTTTTTCTCCAAATTGGGGAAAAAAGTCACCTAATTTCCATTGGGAATGGGGCCTTATTTCGGCCCCTGAGACACCCGAAAAAAATCCCTGTCTCAATGTATATAAATATAGAGAAACTGTTAGAAAATAGCACCTTGGCAAACGCCTGACAACTGCTTTTAATTTTTTTCTCTCGAGTACCATAAAGAGAAACTGTAAGAAAACTGAACCTTGTTGAATTCCCTGCAAACGATCTATTTAACAGTGAATTCATCCGCACATAAACGCCTTAAACTGTAATACAATAAAGGAATATATAAGGGTAAAACGGCGCCTTCGCGTCGCCACGATTTTTTTTTTTTTTTTTTCTCAAAAGTGGGTGGGCGAAATTTTGGGATCCAAGGTGCCCTCGCGTTATATCCAACACCGCGTTAATTCAAGGCGCGGTATAGCGGGTCTGTCCTGTAAATGGGCTGCATGTGGATGATGTGCCTCAAGGCAAAGCTTAAACATTTCTGACTGAACATATGATAACTGGTTAACCGCTCACATCTGAGCCTGCCCAGGAAAAGTGGTTTAAGTCAAACCATTCATACTTACAAGCCTTAATATGTGGCTTAATTGAATTGTTATATTTGAAGCACTTTTTGGATGTCATGACATCCTCATTTTGGTCATAAGTCCCATAAAATGGAGTCAACATCCCAACATGACCTTAGCTGTTGACTGGGACATAAAGCATCAATGCAAATAAACAAACAAATTCAAACAAACAGGAAATTATTGACATTGTATTCTAAAGATAGGAAGTGAGACTAGTTTATGTTACTTTCAAAATAGTGGCCGAGTGGTTGAGAGTGCTGCTTTCATTATATCAAGTTTAATCATTCGATCATCTAGCCATGTTGTCTGGTGTGGGTTGGAGCCCCATACTCTAGGGGGCACATGTGAGACAAGCCAAGTTCAGCTTGTGGATGTGCCAGGTGTTTTCGCTTGACTTTCTCCCATTTTCACCAAACCCACTGATTGGCCTGTCTCATATGAGCTAAAATTATCTTGAAAAGATAAACTACAAACGAAATGAAAAGATCAAAAGCTGAAGAAATGATTTGACTTTACTGTTATTATGTATTATTTCACAATGGAGTTGCTGGAGTGAGATTATGATCACCTTGGCTAATGATCAGAAATTGATTGACTCAGTATATGAGCCACCTCGTGGGAAAACCAACAATGCTGTTCTGAACAGGTCCGACACAAACCAGTCTGTGCAGTAACAGAAAACAGCTAGAAGCATGAAATTTCGTATTTAGGAAGTAGAGGGATTGTACTATCCGTGTAGCGAAAACAAAGGCGCTGATCAGCTTCGCGGTTACCCCGAAGCTGATCGGCGCCTTTGTTTTCGCCCATGCAGATTGTTGGTTTTCCCACGAAGTGGCTCATATGTAGATAGATAGGAGTGAACTATTGCTTAAATTTGTCCGTCACATGTTAATTGAAGATAACTCACAGTCAGGGGCTGATACAGAATTTCAGGAAGGGGGGGTGGGGTTTCAAATCCATCAAGAAGGGGTTCTTTTTCAACATTTTATCTGATTTTTATAAAACTTGTTTCCAGAGGGGGGTTCAAGCAAACCACCCGAACCCCCTCTAAATCCGCCACTGACAGTAAAGTAATTTTTTTTCTATTTTAACATGACTAATAAAGAAATGCTTACATCTTAAAATGTTTTCCAGTGGACTCCTTCTTGGCGGACATGAATTTTTACATGCACATAACAAAAATGCCATCTTTGAGCGGAAGTTTATTTACCATGATTAATCACTTATTTACGCTTAGTGACATGTTTGTTAGGTTCAATGATATGTCGTGTTAGAATAATATGTAATAACCAGATATAGTGAAATAATTGGACACTGGCAACTGTTCATTCCAAATAAATGTATTACAGCATGGTACACATAGCCATTACAAAAAAAGTTTCACTCATCTATATTTTGTATGGGAATTTGAGTCTTAACAGATTAAGAGGATGTGCATGCCATTGCCACTGCGCCATTTGAGCCGCGATGCGAGAAAACCGGTCTTCGGGAATTTTGACCAGGTCCTACACTAACTGGCCTGTACAGTTCCAGAAGAAGTTTAGAAGATTGAAATTTTGGATACAAGTAGTGGAGGAATTGTACTATCCATCAGGAAAACATGTCCGTGAAATGTTTACCCCATTAATCCCCACTTTTATATAGTAAAAATGGGGTATGCAGGGTTATACCTATTTTTCTTATTTTTGCTCCAAAACATAGATTGTGGGTACTCATTAGAACCGCCTCGGCGAGGCGGTTCGAACGTGTACCCACGATCTATGTTTTGAGCAAAAAATAAGAAAAATATCAAAAATTTCTAATGAAAATTTTCAATTTTTACAACTTAGGAAAAATCTACTCAGAGTATATATTACACGGGTGTTTTTTCGTAATGCATGTAGCGATAACAAAGGCGCTGATCAGCTTCGCAGTTACTGCCTTTGATCTGTGTATTTGTTTTCACATAAGAAAACTCCAGTTTTCTCATGACGCTGCTCATTCATTAGACCAAGGATCCTCCTCTTCATCAATAGCGAAAGGAACAAAAGCTAATATCTAACAACAAAATACATGTTGTTTATATTCAAACACAATTATCAATGTTTTTTATCAACAATTTCTACACCACTAAATGCTTCCAGTTTGTATGGGTCCTGAAACATTGTGCTGATTTTTACCCAAACATTTTCTGATTGGATACCAGGGGACTATATTGGTAACAAGTCTACAATTTTGAAAAGAGAAAAAACAGGCTGAGTTAGTCACATACACTAGAATGATGAATGAAACTCCATCTGCCATGCGTACTTCTACAAATATTGTTCTGTGGTAAGTAAAATTTACCATTAAAACATTTTTTTTATGTCCGTTCACCGATCAATGAGACAATTCGCTCTTTCCTAGGTTGGTTCAAACACATTCAAACTAGAAAGTTGTTTTTGGCCCATGACACATTCTTACTTTCAAACTATTTACTTTGTATAAGCCTTCTCAAGATCGTCATTGTTTTATCTGAAAAACTGCAAAATCCATACAATTGCCCAAAAAAGTATCTAAGCAGAATCATAAAGCACAATCAAGTCAAAAATAGAGGCAAATCGCATCAATTGGTTATTGTACAATAATTGTTCATTTACATGTAATTGTTTGTGAAACATAATTGAGCTGCATCATGAGAAAGGCAACATTTCGCATGTGCGAAAACAAAGGGGCAAATCAGCTTTGCTGTAACAGCGAAGCTGATCAGCACCTTTGTTTTTCGCAACATGGATAGTACAATTCCACTGCATTCTAAGTCTGAAGTTTTCAGTGTCCAGCCATCCTCTGTGCTTGTACAGCTCGATTTGTGTCAAACCTCTTCGGAAACCACGTTGGTTTTCTCATGACGCAGCTCAATTTTGCCTTTTGTCTGAAACATTTCAGGCTTCAACAAAAGTATATGGAAGTACCGAGTTCAGTTTCTATTGCTGCCAACGACCTTTATCATTCATATTGTGAAAGTCTACCTGAAAACCAGAGCGCTTTGACAAAACGCAAAGTTGGATCCATTGTTCGTAGAATTTTTCCAAATATCAAAATCGGGTGTAAAAAGGAAGGGTATGTTTATGAAGGCCTTAGAATTAATTTCATTGACAATAAAGATAGTGACATAGACCTCAATTCAATAGCCACAAAGTATGGGTTTTTCAATATGAATGGAGACGGAGAGCCAAAGTATGGATTTGTAACAAAATACTGTGTTGATAAAGTGCCGATAATGAAAGTTATTGAAATTTATGATTACAAGAGATGGAACTTAATTGTAGGAGGAAAGACAGTGGACTGTGATGAAATTGGTCTGTCTAACGTAGTTTGTGATTCATATGAGAGTACTGCTATAATATTCCGCACAATTACACTCGCAAGACTGTGCAGAGGAAAACCTATCTTGAGACATGATAGCAGGAAAAGAAAGGGGTATGTGAAGAATTGAGCCGCCTCATGGGAAAACCAACAATGTGGTTTGAACAGGTTCGACACAAACCAACCTGTACAAGCACAGAAGATGGCTAGAGGCTGGAAATTTTGGATTTAGAAAGAAGAGGTATTGTACTATCCGTGTAGCGAAACAAAGGCACTGATCAGCTTTGCAGTTACTGTGAAGCTGATCTGAGCCTTTGGTTTCTCATATGCAGATTGTTGGCTTTCTCATGAGGTGGCTCAATATTAACATGGTTATTTGATGTCTTTTTCATCATGTTGAAGTGATGATATATTAAAACACATTGTTATATTGTAAATCAGTATTGCATATATTCTCTTAAATGCTGCACAACAATAAAGCACAAAAATATTGAATCATACATTAACATTTAGCTGCTTGTTAATTGTTTATTCCATCAGGAAAACATGTCCGTGAAATGTATACAGCTCATATGAGCTGTTACATCAGAAAACATGCCCATGCAATATACAGAGATTTTTTTCAGGTGTAAAAATTGAAAATTTCACTAGAAAAAAAATTGATATTTTTAATATTTTAGCTCAAAACATACATTGTGGGTACACGTTAGAACCGCCTCGCTGACATACCCTAGTTTTGCTATATAAAAGTGGGGTTAAAGGAGGTATACATTTCACGGACATGTTTGCTTGATGTAGGCATAGAAGGTGGGCTTATAGTATACCCATGCTTGTAGTTGTTGTTATCCACAATGTTTAAACATCTCCTTTGAAACTGCTGGGTCGATCAATTAAAGCCAAACTTCATGTGGAGCATCCTTAAGAAGGGGGAACTAAAGTTTATATAAATGGTCCAAGTCACATGACCAAGATGGCCACCATGCCCATATATGGTAAAAACCTTGAAAAATCTTTTCTGGAACTGGTGGCTAGATTTCAATGAAACTTGGTATGTAGCATCTGGGACTCTTTTGGTTGACAAGGTCAGCTTTGGTCACATAGGCTTTTCAATGGAAAAAAGTGAAAACATTGGATTTTTCAAGAAGTTTTGGTAAAACTGAGAGAACTTTGGTAAAACCATTAATTAATGAAATTATGTGAGTATTCAAGGGCAAGTTCATTTCTTGACCTTGGCCAAAGGTCATTTTCATGTTAAGGATGTTCACTGAGTTCTAACATTTGACATTTTCCAACTTCCGGTTTTTACTTTGTTGATTATCTAGTAAACGGTTGCAAATATTTTCCTAATATTTTATATTTGGAATCATATTGATGATATGCATTACATGAGCAATATAAATTGTTAATCTAAGGATCTTCATTTTTTTCACCCCATTTTCTGCAACTTTTCAGAAAATTTTAGTTGTCAGTAAAATTTAGAGGGAAGGGTAAATTAAGCTTGAATATTACACACCTACAAATTATTTACACTGAATTGATTATTATTTTAGTGGCAGTTGATGTATACAGGGTTTTCTATGTCAGTATCTCTTTATTTGGTGTGCTAGTTTCAAAATTTTGGGTAGTTCTATAGAATAGGATGTAAGAAATAAAACAGCCGAAAAAAGACTTAAAATGGCGATTTTCAGGTTGTTGGTTCTCTCTTATAAGTTATATGCACACTACTCTATATATTTCATCCCGTTATTTGAATAATATGAACAAGTTCTATGTTGTGTGAAAAAAAAAAAACAAGAAAAAGTTTTAATCTACAAATATGGATTTGGCACATTTATACAGTGATTTTTTCTGACTTTCCATTTAAGGTTGCAGGGTTGTTAAATTAGTCGAAAAAACCTTAAAAAAATCTTCTTCTCTGAAACGGGTGTATTTATTTCAATTAAATTTGGTATTTAGCATTGGGGACTCGGGTCCATCATAATTTATATAAATCACAACCATGGGTTGACCTTTACGTATTTAACGGCAAGGTCAGATATGGTTACATATGGTTTTTCAATCGGAAAAAGTGGAAACATTGGATTTTCCAGAAAGTTTTTTAGCCTGTGACCTGAAAATTGGTATTTAATCCAGTTTACAGTGTTAATAAAAATTATTTGACTATTCCAGGTCAAGTTGACTTTTTACCTTGACCAACATAACTTTAGCCAGAGGTCATTTATCATACATCAAATCTCAGGTGAGCAATATCAGGACCATTGGTCCTCTGGTTTATATATTTTATTATATATTTTGCAGCTTTGTGCAAGAGTGGAGTACTTCTGGTGAAGAGGGCAAGGATTTAAGGCTTACCTCGACAAGATGCAAAGTTGTTCTCGCTTTCATAGCAGTTTCAGATATTTGCCATGTTTGTGCTAACCAGGAAACAACAGGGTATTATTACTTTGAAATCTGTAAACTAGAAAGGAAATAATGTCTTTAAGAAAAACCTGGGTGTTTAATGATTCCATTGATTTTAGGTAATAAAACATAAGGTGGGACATTGTAGCGGTGTTCTTGTTGTCACCCGCCTTTTCGAAGAAAAGCAGAGGGACATAGTTTTTGGCCTTCCGTCCTTCTGTCCTTCCTTGTCCCCCGCCTTTTCGAAGAAAAGTGGAGGGACATAGTTTTTGGCTTTCCATCTTTCCGTCCTTCTGTCCTTCCGTATGTCCACCCTTCTGTCCCCATATAGTAGTATGTACCTTGTGTGCGCAACTCCTCCTACAGTTTTATTCCGATTCTCTTGAAACTTTACAGATATCTTTACCATGCTTTGAAGGTATGCATATCCTTTGGATATAATCCTCAGATTAATTTTTGTCACTTTTTTTGCAATTTGAACTTAGCCATTTTTTTTGGCATTTTTACAATGAAAGTGAATGGACAGTGGGTACCTCGTGTGGGCAACTCCTCCTACAGTATTATTCCGATTCTTTTGAAACTTTACAGATGTCTTGGCCATGCTTTGAAGATGTGCATGTGATTTGGATATAATCCTCAAATTAATTTTTGACACTTTTTTGCAATTTCAACGTAGACATTTTTGGGACATTTTGACAATGAAAGTGAATGGATAGAGGGTGCCTCGTGTGCGCAACTCCTCCTACAGTTTTACTCTGATTCTTTTGAAACTTTACAGATGTCTTGACCATGCTTTGAAGATGTGCATATGCTTTGGATATTATCATGAGATTAATTTTTGACACTTTTTACGCAGTTTGAACTTAGTTGTTTTTCAGACATTTTTACAATGAAAGTGAATTACAATGAAAGTGAATAGACAGTGGGTACATTGTGCGCCCAACTCCTCCTACAGTTTTATTCTGATCCTTTTGAAACTTATAATATGTCTTGATCATGCTTTGAAGATGTGCATGTGGTTTGGATATAATCCTCAGATTAATTTTGGACACATTTTTCACAATTTGAACTTAGTCGTTTTTCGGATGTTTACACTAAGAATGTGCATGTGGTTTGGATATGCATATTCTCAGATTATATTTCTGTAACTATCCAATTAAGGCGGGGGCATAAATTCTTTGAATTTGCTTGTTAAAGATGGTAATCTGGCAAAACCAACACAGTAACCATATTATCTTGCAGGCTAATTAAATGTACCCTGCCCCCCTCCCTCCACCCCAGGACAAATTGTCATTGGTATCAAATTGTTTTCTTTGGAAACCCTGAAATGCAAAGTCAATTGCACTGTGAAAAATGCATGGTTTAATGGCAACCAGTTACTTGATTATTGACCATATCTTTGCCGTTACATATCCTAGAAAACTACTGAACTTGTCTCATTTTCATCAGGAAAACATGTCCGCGCAATATATAATACCCCCTTAAACTCCACTTTTATATAGAAAAACTGGGGTATGCAGGAGTATATCTATATTTAGCTCACCTGAGCCAAAGGCTCATGGGGAGCTTATAGTATGGTACTCGAGTCGGCATCCGTGCGTGCTTGCGTCCGTGCGTTCTCATTTTCAAAGATCTTCTACTCTCAAACCACTTGGCCAATCAAAGCCAAATTTTATATGAAGCGTCTATAGGAAGTGGGAACCAATGTATATATAAATAATCTAGGTCACATGACCAAGATGGCCACCATGCCCATATATGGTAAAAACCCTTAAAAAATCTTATCTGGGACTGGTGGACAGTTTTTAACGAAACTTAGCATGAAGCATCTACTACTCAAGTACTACAATGTATATATAAATCATGACCCTGCCATGACCTTGACCTATTTTGCGGCGAGGTCAACATAGTTCACCTATGCATTTGAATGGGTAAAACTGTTAAAATGTCATTTAAAGGGAAAATCTTGCAGGAAATGACCAGTAGGACTGAATATCAATGATTTTAAAACAAAATTGGACCCCAGGGGCTCATCTACCCCCAAACAGGGGCAATATGCACACATATCACCATAATATTCAAACCTCTTTTCCTCTGAAACCACTTGGCCAATCAAAGCCAAATTTTATATGAAGCATCTATAGGTAGGGGGAACAAATGTGCATATAAAAATCCAGGTAACATGAACAAGATGGCCGCCATGCCCAGATATAGTAAAAACCCTTCAAAAATCTTCTTGTCCTGAACTGGTGGACCTATTTCAACAAAACTTGGCATGAAGCATCTATGACTCAAGTACTACAATGTATATATAAATCATGACCCTTAACCTATTTTACGGCGAGGTCAACCTAGGGCGCCTATGCATTTGAATGGGGAAAACTGTTAAAATGTCATTTAAGAGGATCAGTGCAACACTGCCACTTCAACTATACCTGGGACAAGGATTCTGATCTTCAGAAATGAGTCTGTGCATGAGAAAACCAACAATTTGGGTTTCCGACCAGGTCCAACACAAACCAGGCTGTACAGTGACAGAATAAAGCTAGAAGCTTGAAACTGTGGATATATGTACTATACGTGTGGCAAAAACAAAGGCGCTGATCAGCTGTGCAGTTACTGCACAGCTGATCTGTGTCTTTGTTTTCACATATGCAAATTGTTGGTTTTGCAAATTTGAGCTTTCGCATGAGAAAACCAACAATTTGCATATGTGATCCTCTTAACATTGGAATTCCCAGACAAAATACAGATGAGTGAAACATTTACCATATAGTAATGGGTACCATGTCCAAAATATAGTAAATTGGATTGAACATACCAGGCCCCGAGGTTATAAAACTTTGAAAGGGGGGGGGGTCAACTCGGCTGAGCATGAAATTTAAATATTCATCATAAATACTGAAATAGCCTAAATTAATAGAAAATTAATACAGTAACTGTTTAGACCATCAAAGCCAGTAATTTATTCTGCTAATATTAAAATGACAACAATTGTTGGCATTTTAAAATTTATGAGCAGGTTTTAAAATTTATGAGCAGGATAAATTTTAGTCTCAGCCGAGCTGAGCACAAAAAAAGTTTTATAACCTCACTGCCAGGTGCCAGTGATTTAAGCTAGATTGCTGTTCCTGAGCTAAAACATTTCCACAGCTTCTAAAGGTATACATGTATTTAAGTTGATATATCTACCCAATTTTTAAACACTGCTGTTTGTATCCTTATTTCAGGCGTGAAAGAAAAGGTATAAAACGAAAATATGGAAGACACTCCGAACCAGCCGAGCCTGTTTGAGCTTGAGTCAAGGTATGTATTTAACTACTTTTATGTGTATATACAGTTTTGTGTCTGTAAGTCAGGCCCGGAGATATGGTTCCTTGGGCTTAAATTTTAGTCCCCATCACCATCATAGTTATGTCCTTGTCACTAGTTTGTTTAGAAGGACAGGAGAAGCCCAGGATCGAACCTGAGAACTCTAGTTTACAAGGCAAGTAGCTTAACCATGGAGGCTTCTAGCAGCACTTTTATCAGTAATCATGCCAACATGCCTTAAGGAAAATCCTTTCTTTGAGGCTTCCTACCCAGGCCAGTTCAGGCACCTATCATGCCAACTACCATGATTCTTACAGTGCAGATTGATGCAACATCACACAAAACGTTGTGCAGTGATTGGAACCCTGATCAGTTTATTGGGTTCATTGCCTTGCTGTAAGTGTATGCAAAATCGATATGAGCCGTGAGAAAACGGGATTATTGCCTATGCGAAAACAAAGGCGCAGATCAGCCGTGCAGTAACTGCATTGCTGATCAGTGCCTTTGTTTTCGCTACACGGATAGTTCAATTTCTCTTCTTCCTAAATACAAAATTTCAAGCTTCTAGCCTTCTTCTGAGACAGACCGGTTTACGTAAGACCTGGTCGAAAACCCTGATGACCGGTTTTCTTGCGTCGCGGCTCATTGTTTTGCTGCATTTTGTTGCTAAGTTGATCTGGCTTCCAATCAACACATTCTATTTTGTCACATGCCATCACTGCCGTGTGATGTCGCATCAGTCTGACTGTGCTGTTAGAAATTTGGTTGAACCATGGGTATACAGGGTGTACATGCACATTTGCCAGTCATTAGCTTAGTTTCCTTTGAGCAGCATCACGAGAAATCATGTCTGGTATTTGTAACCTGGTTTGGCACAAACAAGGCTGTCAGCCTTAAGGAAAATTCTTTTTCAAAAACTCCACTCACAGGTCCTCACACTATCAATGGGTATCTGAAATTCAATGTTACCTTATCTAAAGGTTGTGAAACGCTTTAATTCTGTAAAATGTTGCGAGTTAACTTTGTTCAATATTTCTCACTTCCCAATTATGTTTTTGCTTTCCAAGTGATTGGTGGGCTGAAATAAAACTTAAGATATCTGTGCTCTATTGTATGTGTATACATGTATCAATGCATAGTTAAATCATTTGTAGTAAGTTTGTTGCTCATTGATTGTCTATCGTCTGATAAATGAGCCATCGCATGGGAAAACCAACATATCTGCATAGGCGAAAACAAAGGCGCAGATCAGCTTCGCAGTAACTGCGAAGCTGATCAGCGCCTTTGTTTTCGCTACACGGATAGTAGGATTCCTCTACTTTCTAAATCCCAAATTTCTAGCCTCTAACCATCTTCTGTGACTGTACAGGCCGGTTTGTGTGGGACCTGGTCAGAACCCAATGTTGGTTTTCTCACGCACAGGTTCAAATGCATTTTGTTTCAGGTTTTTTGAAGCCATCAGAGTAGATGATAAGGAAGCAGTCATCTCACTCCTGAATGACCACCACTTTATGCAACACATTGACAATGTCGACAAACTGTCTCTGGCATTTATCCAGGTAGTGTTGATGAACAACGTCGGCTTGCTCAAGATATTCCAGGCCCATGGCTTTGATATTGCTCAAACAGAGCCATTATTTCAAGAAAATGGCGTCATGCATGCTGCCCGTTATGGACACGAAGAAATGTTACTTTATCTACTGTCGGCAGGAGTTGGTGTGAATCACCAGTCAGAGAATGGGTCAACTGCTCTGCATGTGGCAGTGGAAAATGCTCAGCATTCTTGTCTGAAGCTGCTCGTTCAGCAACGAGGAATCGACTTAAATCTTCAGGATGTCAGTGGGTTAAGTCCCCTGCTATGGACTGCCAAGTTACGGGACTGGAAGGCCATGAAAATTCTGATTGATGCCGGTTGTAATGTACATAGTACTGATTATAGAAACAAGGTAAATGCTCTACATGTGACAGTTGACGGAGAACGAGCATTTTGGAAAGGCAAGGTTGTAACCATTAGTGATATAACAAAATGTATTGATTTACTGATTGAGTCAGGTCTTGACATTAATACTGTTGATATCCATGGAAACACCCCGCTAGTTTATGCAGTTTCATCTGATAATATCCCAGCTATTAAACATCTCTTGAAGTTAAACTGTGATTTAGAGGGCTCAAGGAAAAATGCTGAAGCAAACACATGCTTTCATTTTCCAACAATTCCAAATCATTCCAATATTACAGGTCAAGATACAAGCCTATTACCTTTGTATACTGCTCTTTCAAAGCTCCAAATAAGAACATCCAAGATACTATGCGCAGCTGGGATAAAGTACCATAAACTGGCTTGGGAACCAGAAATTTTCTTGTATTTACACAGAAACAGGCCTTTGAAAAAATATTTTGAAGAGATTGTATCTTCTCCCTTGACACTCAGGCAATGTTGTAGAGTTGTTATAAGACAAAGTCTTGGGCAGGACATTAGGAAGAAATGTGATTTGTTAACAATCCCAGAACAATTTAAAGATTTTATTTTATTGTTGGATATTGACACTATGTAATTGATGAATAAAAATGAGCCACCGCATGGGAAGACAATGTGCATAGGCGAAAACAAAAACGCAGATCAGCTTCGCAGTTACTGCAAAGCTGATCAGCGCCTTTGTTTTCGCTACACGGATAGTACAATTTCTCTACTTTCTATATCCAAAATTTCTAGCCTCAAACCATCTTCTTTGACTGTACATCCCGGTTTGTGTAGGACCTGGTCAGAACCCAAATTGTTGGTTTTCTCACACACAGGCTCAAATACAAAAACGTGTGACTTGTTTTGTGCAGCGATATCCCATTTTTCCATTTCAATATAATTAACAAGTATGCAGAAAAAAATCAGCTTCAGCAGGTGAGCTTTTAGTATACCCAACCATGCACTGTCATTGCTGTTGTCCGCAATGTTCAAACATCTCTGAAACTGCTTGACCAATCTAAGCCAAACTTCATTTAGAGCATCCTTATGAATGGGGTGCCCATATATGGTAAAAATCTCTAGAACTGGACTGATTTCAAAGAAACTTGGTATGTAGGATCATTACTCTGGCCCATTGTAGCTTGTATAAATCATGACCTTGGATTGACCTTGACCTATTTTATAGAAAGGTCAAATTTTGTCACATAGGAAATGACATCCTTTGACATGACAATTGGTTATGGACGATTTTTTTAGTTAATCAAGTTATACCAGTACATGTTATTTCTCGTATGGTCAAATTAAAATTAAAACTCAATTTTCTCAAAAATGAATTGACCATGCTTAAAACAATTTCTGTGTGTAAGATATAAGGTACAAGGATATGAAAACGAACTTATTTCATATTTGGGTCACATGATCAAAATGGTTGTTGCTAAAACATCCTGGAGTTAAATGAAAACACATTGGGCAAAATAACTAAAAAGCCAATGTAGGTAAGGGGCACAAGATCATGTTGCATGCTTGAAGGGTGCCAAGGGCAATTACTATGCAAGGTTTCACACTCATAGGTGCAGAGAAATCCTAACTTTGGCATAAAATTTACAAGGTCAATGGACCGTAAATATAGGTCAAGGCCACCAGGTCAAGGTGCATGCTTGATGGGTAGGTCATCGACAATTATTATGCAAGGTTTCACACACAACTATCACAGAAGCAGAGAAAGCCCAACTCCAATGTAAAAATTTAGTCAGTGGACCGTGAAATATGGGTCAAGGCCACCAGGTCAAGGTGCATGCTTGAATGGTTTATCATGGACAGTAGCTAAGCAAGGTTTCACACATCTGTCACGTGCAGAGAAAACCCACTTCGATGTGTTTGTTGATGGACGGAATGACAGAAATTTGAACTCCTACATCACACCCTGCTTTAAATACATGTAGGTGCCATAAAAAGGATTCGTGATTGATTCCAATCATGCATGATAATCTTAAATGCATATTTAGGGATGTGTAATATTTACTGAAATTTCTCCACAAAGCTTGATGATTTTGGTGATATTTATGTAGTGTTAGCATGTTTCATGTGTCTGAGGCACCTTTGATGGTCTTTTATACTAGAACTCGTTACGAAAACTTACCCATGCAATATTCAGATTTTTCTGAAGTTGTAAAAATTGAAAATTTTCATTAGAAAAATTTTGTTATTTTTAATATTTTGCTCAAAACAGATTGTGCATGGGCGGATCCAGAGGGAGGGACAGGGGGTCCGGACCCCCCCTGGAATTGCCAGATTATTATTTTTTGCAATGTTGAAATTTTCTGTCAGACCCCTTCTGGGAATTTGGAACCCCCCTGAGAAAATTTTCTGGATCCGCGCATGTTGTGGGTACATGTTAGAACCGCCTCCCCAAGTACCCACAATATGTTTTTGAGCAAAAAAATTAAAAATAGGTACACCCTTGCAAAGCCCAGTTTTACTATATAACAAGAATGCTGCGGAGGTCGATATCGCACCTGCATTAGGCAAAATCATTAAAAACTTGAAATATAGGTCGAGGGCACCAGATCAAGGGTATGTCAAGGACAATTACTATGCAAGGTTTCACATTCACAGCTACCTTAGGTGCAGAGAAAATCAAACTTTGATGTAAAAATCAATAAAGCTGATGGGTCGTAAAATATAGGTCAAGGGCAATGGGTCAAGGGTACATAAAAAGGACAATTAGTATACAAAGTTTCGCACAGTCAATGGACTGTGAAATATAGGTCAAGGGTACTGGGTCAAAGTGCATGCTTGAAGGGTATATCAAGACAATAACAATGCAAGGTTTCACACTCAGGGCTATCACTGATGCAGAGAAAACCAAACATCGATGTAGAAATAAACAAAGTCAATGGACCAAGGGCACCGATTCAAGGTTTGTGTTTGAACACGGCTAACAAACCTTTAAATGCGTAACCGCGGTTAAGGTAAGACATCCGATTCATGTCCTTCCGGTTTCGCATCAGATGACCAACAAAAGGTAAACAAACTTTTGCAGCTCGTGTTTCCGAGTAAAATATTTCGATTCGAAGACAAATATTATAATTCTCTCGATGCTATTTTATTAGTTAGACATTGCTATATTTGGACCCCAAAGGATTTCCAGAAATCTTTCTTTATAATTATGATTTTTTATTCCCTACCCCCAAAACACATGTTGGGATTGCATTGTACACGACGAAAATGTGGGTCAGTTGCAGGGATATTTTTAGATTTCCGCTCATTACGTCCATATCAACGGAAAGCAATACAGTGCGCAGCTGATTTTAACATTGTGTGAGGTCTGGTGACAGTTTCGTTGCCTCTGGCCAATGCATTATATGCATATGTGGTTAAAAGCTGTGTCAACATTTCGGTTACGAATTTAATCATTAGAATTATAGCAATATAGTCATTATATAGAACACATGTATTAAAGTTTTTGTTTTTGTTAATTGTTTTACATTCTCTCGTCCTTTCTTAATAGTTGCTTACTCAAATTTGGTGTGTTTGTGATATTTGCAGTAAAAATGTTTGATATAAAATAATACAAACTGTCTATGAAATACATGTAATACAATAGTTCACATGCATGATATTCCTGTTCATGAAGACGATTATTACAGCATTCTGTATACTTTAATTTGTTTTTTCTTGTTTTTATGTCTTTCAAAACGATTTACAGGGAAATAAATACCATAACTTGAACAGGTTGAGGTTTTCAAACGTATCTTGAAATATATCCTTCATATTTTAATGATTAAATGCGTACCCATCTTTTCCTTCCCTTCAAATCGATAATGACGGGCACTAACACAACGAAATACTGGCACAGACATCAGATGCAATTTAGTTAATACATATCTGTAAATTTGTCGTGGAACAATCACTAAAATTTGATATTTACCAGCAAATTGTCCAATTTTTAGTTGTATTTCGCCAACTTTGGCCTTGTTGGAACACCAGTTTCGAAAGAGGGAATAAATAACTCGAAGACCATCAAATTATTTTGCGAGTTACTTTGGTGCTAGTTACAATAGTAAATAAGTGACAAAATAGCATTCATAGATAATCAATATATTTCTGTACTAAAATATAATCATCAATCGATCCTAGTAGTGTATGTTTTGTTTACCTTTTCTTGGTCTTCATATGCGGAACCGGAAGGGCGTGAATCGGATTTTCTTTCTTAACCGGCGGTTACGCATTTAAAGGTTTGTTAGCCGTGTTGAAGGGTATGTCAAGGACAATTACTATGCAAAGTTTTACACTCACAACTATCACTGATGCAGAGAAAACCAAACAACGTAAATGTCAAACTTCGATGGAAAATATTGACGGGCGGATTGAAGCATGGACGGACGAACGACAATTTGGATTCCTATATTGCACCAAGGAGTTTCTATACCTGGAGTTCGTGCTTCATTATCAGCTTATTTAGCACATTTAGTCACATGCTGTGAGCGCAATGCAAGTCAACGGAAAACACCTAATCTGAAGGGTTATTATCATCTAATTAACAATTCCTTTGAACACCATGTCCGGCACCGCCTCCAACAGTGAAAATGGATAAAATCGCCACTTCAGTTTTATAACAGAAAATTACACACGTAAATGCGCACTTGTCACAGCACAACGACACTTGCAATAAATTATGCGCACTTGATTATCATTGAAAATAGATATATAGCTCTACATGATAATTAAGAAATTATTACCAAACAGGTGCCAGTAATCTTTAAATCGCTGAAATAAGTAGGTTGTTTATTTTATTTGCATCATCAAATTTATTTAATTCCTCATTTACAAATTGTTCCGAAAGTTTCCTAAGTTTTAAAATTATATGTTAAAAAGGGAAATTTTCGCAGCTTTCGTTTAAGCTAAGCAGCAATATGTCCAAAATTATCCGAAAGTGTGTTTTGAAGGGTCAAAAAGAAGCAAGAGGTTTTCCTATGAGAGCGACCCTAAAGCGCATTACAATATTAAAGTCTACATTTCAAAGTTCCGTGAGTACGCTTCCTTTGCGTCTTCATTGTTTTTCGCATCAGCAACTTACGTAAATAGGAATAGATCTAACTGTATTCATTTTAATATTAAATAAGTTTTTTTATTTTGAAACCAATGGAATTTCAAAATCCAGTATCAGAGATATTTGTGCTGTGCCAAGACAACAATTTAAAGCTCATTACAGCTTGCCCATGCTCATTGATGCATATGCTACAGTATTTCGTACATGTTTACCTAACAGGCAAAGACAAGTAAAAGTAGGCAATGATCAGGAAATGGATTTCCCACTCCAAAAACCAAGGCGGGGAAAAAATAAATACAAACTTATACGGAGAAAACATTGTTAGCCGGAGCCGGAGAAAAACATATCGTAAGCTACATTGTCAGCAATTTTTGTTACATAGTCAAATCTTAAATAATCTCATTTCGTTCTATTCAAACACAAACATATAAAAAGAAATTCTGTGAAGTGGTTCTAATGTGTACCCACAATCTATGTTTTGAGAAAATTTGAGAGAAAAAAATGTTTAAAAATTTAAAATATCACTTTTTCGCATTAAATTTTCATTTTTTACAGATGAAAAAATCTCAGTATATTGCATGGTTTTCGTAATGAAAAGTTGTTTGTTCCACTTCTCCTCTCCCCATCCCCACATACAAAAAAGTATTATTGATATTAATTGTGTGTCGAGGTGAAAGTAGGTTTATGTTTAGATCTTCCGTGCAAGATTTTAGCCTTTTTACGATTTCTTACATAGACGAGGTATAGTCGGAAAGTTCCCGGTCCAAATACGATTAAACTTTTGAAATAAAGCCCATCCATTTTCCTTAGTTTGCGGATAAATTTAGTAAAATTTTGCAAGAATTGTTTAAAAAAATGTCGATTGACATACGGCATATAGAAGAATTCGGAGCACTTTGAAAAATCTCTCATTCAGATGTTTTTGATGTTTTGAAACTTTGTCAGTTCCGTCATTAAACGGCGCCACAACGGCGTGAATTTTTGCATGATGTCATATTAACATTTGTTTTGATGCAAGTACAAGTACGGAGCAGCGCGCGGTAGTCAAGCATCATATAGGTGAGACCCCTACAAACACCTAGAAATTTGTGAAACATATGGATAGTGTATAGAAATCGTTTAATTAATTTACCCGTGAATACTATATTATAAAAATTAAAAAAAAAAAAAAAAAAAAAAAAAAAAAAAAAAAAAAAAAAATTCTCATGCACACATTGAAAGATAACCTGTAGTTATTTTCATGCTGTTACCTGCTAGCATTGAGGCCGTGTTCATCCTGGGTACATAATTAGGTGTTAATTTATTATGGTACTTGACTTATTAAAAGGTTTCGCGGTGCCGGACATGGAACCTTTGATGTGGTGAAGCACGATCTCCATGTCTTGAAACTCCTTGATTGCACCCTGCGGGGTATACATTGCACAGACATGTTTTCCTGATGTATTCCAGCTTTCTGTATGTGTGCATGAAGAATTTTACATGTAATGATGCTGTTGCCCATTTCCTGGATAATAAATGACAAGAATTATCAGTTATAATTTGTTACTAGATATTTATTTCTGAAGGACAAACAATAGATCAGTACATACTACATGTACAACCAAAATACCACTTCAAAAATAGGACATTTCTAAAACTGATAAAATTCTATTCACACTGTTTACATCAAAATTTGTTATGTCTTTCTGGAATCCAGAAAAGTTGTAAACATGTAAATGTACAAAGAGAATGGGAAAATCTTATTTTTGTCTTGCAGGAAATCATAAAATTTTGAGATTACACTAAAATGTGGCACTTGCATTGCAATCAAATGTCTGACCTTTTTGATGTTACTTTTCCGGTCCAAAAAGGAAACATATCAGTTCTTGATGTATACAGTGATTAAACATCAACAAGATCCTGCATTATCATTGCAAATCCTGCAGAGAACATTGTCAGTATTCCTTTAAAACTATGTAGGTTCCTATTATTACACAATTACACCCTTTTATAAAAAGCCACAATTTTCGTTTCTATTGCTAACTAGAAAATTATTTTTCATAATCTTTTTGATGTACCCCCTTCCATCAGGAAAACATGTCCGTGAAATGTGTACCCCCTCAAACCCCACTTTTATATAGCAAAACTGGGGTTCGCAGGGGTATACCTATTTTTCTTATTTTTGCTCCAAAACATAGATTGTGAGTAGAACCGCCTCTGCGAGGCGGTTCTAACGTGTACCAGCAATCTATGTTTTGAGCAAAAATAAGAAAAAATATCCAATTTTTTCTAACGAAATTTTCAAATTTTACAAGTGAAAAAAATCTGTTTATTGCATGGGCAAGTTTTCGTAATGAACTGTCAATTATCGAGGACAACTTGTGATCCAGAAATTTTAAGAAACTTTTTTTGTTTTTTTTTTGTTGTTGTTTGTTTTGGGTTTTAACTCTCGAGACAATCTTGAGACAATTTTTCTATCTATCTTATCTTCTGATAGTGAGTCAATCAATAAAATTACATGTATTGATTTCATACCAAAATGCTCCCTTCGGAAATGCAACAGTAAACAGCTTGTCTGTCAATATATTCTCTGGTTTCTTTAGCACTAGTAGTAAGACAACATTATGCAAGACAACAAACATGCACATATTATAGCTTTTAGAGAGCAACATGATGGGAAAACCTGTTTTTTTCCCATATGTGAAAACAAATGTGCAGCTGAGTAGCTACTGCACAGCTGAACAGTGCTTTTGTTTTCATTACATAGTAGTTTCTATCCTTCCGAAATTTTATATTACCCAAATCCTGGGTCCAGTTGTTCAAAACTTTGTTAGCTTAACGTCATCGTTAAGACCTCAACTTGTTAAGTTAATGCCGACTACATAAGCAAATACACTTATTTTTTGCAAATACACTTATTTTTTGCAAAGGATTCTCACATTTTATCAACAAAAAAGAACAGCATATTTGTAACATTCAAGTTTGAAATTTTAAGAAATTGTTAACTAACTTAACTTTGAACATCTGGGCACTGAGGTTGTATAGCCTATTTTGTGTTGGACCATGTCAGAAACATAAATACAGGTTTTCTCGCAATGCTACTTGGCAACAGCATAATGACTTGACAACAGCAATGTTCGCTAATATCAAGGTCCATGCTCAAGCATTTTTTTAAGTTGATAATTGAAGAAGATTCTCAAAAAGTAAAATAGACATATAATTCAAAAGAAAAAAAAAATATTCTCCAACCCCTTTACGAGTTATATATAGCAAAAAATAAACAAAAAAAAAAAAATAAAGGTATAAAGGGAATACACACTTATAGCTTTAAAAGAATCATGTAAGCATTGCTTTATTTCATAGTTTCTTTGACAAGGATTTTATTGTTAATTATAAAACAGATTCTTGACTAACCCTTTCCATAATTTTTTGACTGAATTCATCTGACAAAAAATGTTGAAGAAAAAAGTTCATAATGGAAAAACAATTCAAAAATAAAATCACTTAACACATATAAGATGTTCAGGTTGACAGTTTTACAGTTCATATATCAATTACTTCATTTTCGAGAAAAAAAAAATGGATTGAATAATAAAACCCAGTAAATTATCTACAAGAAAGTGTCCAAACAAAGCTTAATAACGACCATTTAGATACATATTTTATTCACAAGTTCTGTGAATTTCCAATTTTTAAAAACTTGAATGAAATTAACTTCATAACAATTTGGATAATATATTAATTCTCAACTACTTAGAGTAGGTTCTAAGATTCCATTTACAATTCTAGCTAAACCTGGCCATGAGAAAGTACTAAAATACATGTATTATGCCGAAATACATGTATTATGCTGTATCTTAACATATAATGGTAAACCAACAATAGGTGACAACCAGCATTTAGTGGCCCCCATAGCCGAGCGGTTAAGAGCACTGTTTCTTAATCACTCAATCATCTCACCACTGTCTGGTGTGGGTTCGAGCCCCCCTCTGGCCACGTGTGAGACAAGCCAAGTTCTGCTTGCGGGTGTGCCAGTTGGTTTTTCTCAGGGTTCTCCCGTTTTCGCCCACCTACTGATTGGCCCATCTTGTGAGCTAAAATAATCTAGAAAGGGACGTGAAAAAAAAAAAAAATTACAATGCCTCTAGTTTGTATGTCCACAATTTTGATTTATGGTCCTCAGCTGGTTCTTATCAAAACTTTCAGACGATTCCCATTTTCTCACAGCCAAGTTCAACCAGATTTGCAGAAAGCACAAAAAAAGACAACAACAACAACAAACAGCACATAAAACAGCAAAACAATAACAACAGGCCATGCTTGATTGTGTAAAGGAAATATTCTCAAATTCTGAACAAAACAAGAGATGAGCAGCCTCATGGAAAAACCAACAATCTGCATAGGCGAAAACAAAGACGCAGATCAGCTTCGCGGTAACCGCGAAGCTGATCAGCGCCTTTGTTTTCGCTACTCGGTTAGTACAATTCCTCTTCTACATAAATCCGAAATTTCAAGCTTCTAGCTCTTTTTCTGTGCTTGTACAGGTCGGTTTGTGTCGGACCTGTTCGGAAACCACATCGTTGGTTTTCCCACGAGGCGGCTCAGATATTACTGATATTACATTTTCTGATTTGATAGACAGGAGGAAACTCCTCTCCAAAAAAAATAACATTTCAATTTGACATGCTTAGGCCAAAAAAAAAAAAAAAAAAAAAAATTGCAGTTCAAATTTTAGGAACATTCACATACTAAATTCCATTCTAATTTTGAACTCTATTTCATTCTTTACTCACATGGTCTAACACTAAGGTTCATAAAGCACATTTAATGTATACAGCTACATCAGGGATGAGAAAAAATGCCTTCACTTTTGCCACCAAGGGTAGGTCATTGCACAATTTAACAGACTTTTAGCTCTCATGTAATGCTCTCGTAATTCAAATTTAATACAGTTCAACCTCATTATAACACGCCTCATTATAAGGCAGTTTTCAATACAACACGGCCATGTCATGGCTTCCAAAATGATTATTTTGTTATATGTCTTGTAAATAACCTCATTATAATGCGGTTCCCTTATAACACGGTCTGTTTCCATGGACCCAAAACATAGCGTTATAATGAGGTTGACCTGTACATAGAATTTCTTTGTTTATATGTCTTAAGGAATATTCTTATTTTTTTTTTTTTTTATTTTTTTTTTTTTTCAAAAAGAAGGGTCAGATTATTAATACAGTCAGCATATACTATAAATCTACTAGTGTCCTTTTCGGATGTCTAGATAAGGATTTTTGTTTGTTTGTATTGAGGCTTAACGTCCCAGTCAACAATTTTTCAGTCATGTCGGGGCGGAGCCAATGCTTCCTGGGTTTAACCAGCACTGTAGAGAGTTAATGTGTCTTGCTCAAGGACACAACACGGTGCCGCTTGTGGGGATTGAACCCAGGACCTCTCAATTCAGAGTCGGACACTCTACCACTACGCAACCACACTTGAGTATTCCTGGACATTCCCATCTAACTGAACAACATATACCCAGCAGGCACATGGCGTCATAATGACGTCAGATCGACATCGTTGTTGATATGACGTCATTATGACGTCATGTGCCCGCTGAGTATAAGGCTAGAGCAAGACACAATTTCTCATCACATAACATGATTTCTAGAGCACAATAACATCAATTCTTTGCCAACTATGTACAGCTTTTCAAAGAGAAGTCGTCATTATGGACAGTCTTATGAATCAATGCATGATTTCACTATTTACAATGTAAGTCTGTAAAATGAGTATGCCATGATTTTGTTTTGCGAAAAATAAACTATTTTCTCTGAACTAATTACAATGATGTTTCTATGAAGTTTTCTGACAAACATAGAATCACACTGATAGATGGCAAACCTGAATGAACAATTTGAGCCGCCTCGTGGGAAAACCAACAATGTGGTTTTCGAACAGGTCTGACACAAACCGGGCTGTACTAGCACAGAAGAATGCTAGAGACTGGAAATTTTGGATTTAGAAAGCAGAGGAATTGTACTATCCGTGTAGCGAAAACAAAGGCGCTGATCAGCTTCGCAGTTACTGCGAAGCTGATCTGCGCCTTTGTTTTCGCATATGCAGATTGTTGGTTTTCTCATGAGGCGGCTCATTTTTAACTTAATTGCGGACTGCCAAAGACGATGTGTTTGACTGCCGACACATACGGTATTTTTTGGCAATCAAAAATGTTTCCTATGCCTTTCAACAATCATCTTTTTGGTGATCTAAAACACCTTTTAGGGCAACACTGACAATGATTCTTGTATAAGAAATGGTTTGTTTGCAACTGATGTCTATCATGTGTGATAATCTTAAATGCATATTTTAGGATGATCAAGGAATATTTTTTCCATAAAGCTTGGTGATATTTATGTTATGTACCCGAGGCACTTTTGATGGTCAATTAGACCATAACTTGATAAAGTGCTTCAGAAAATCATATTCCAACTATCCCTAAATGTGCAATGTATTACAGGGATTATGAGTGAAACCAATCAATAATGCCATCAAAACAAGTCAAAAACACTAAAATCAGCTTTTAAATGCCACTTGTAAGCAAAGATAAAATGAGCCGCCCCATGGGAAAACCAACAATCTGCATAGGCGAAAACAAAGGCGTATATCAGCTTTGCGGTAACCGCGAAGCTGATCAGTGCCTTTGTTTTCGCTACTCGGATAGTACAATGCCTCCTCTGCTTAACTCCAAAATTTCAAGCTTCTAGCCTGCTTCTGTAGGTGTACAGGCCGGTTTGTGTCGGACCTGTTCGGAAACCACATTGTTGGTTTTCCCACGAGGTGGCTCAAATATTTTTGACCCATTCATTGATTGCTATTAAAGATTCTGATTTCTCAAGATGTGTTATCTTTTTTAAGTTTTATGAATATACTACAATGTACATAATGAAATGAAAAATCATAAAGCATGGAAAATGACAGATCAATGCTAATATCTATTTTGGAAGTACTGTATAAGTAAATGCATGTGCAATTCAGTGCATGCCAATTTTTGAAAGCGTGAAAGCTTTGCAGAATCAGCTGTTTAACTGTTTATCTGCAATTTTCAACATGCTGGCCATCCTACCCAAAAAGCCAAAGGCAAAGACTGTGTACATCATCAGGCAGGCACAACTGCGCCTAAGGAGCCATCCATTCTGGTACACACATTTTGTTGGTATAGTCAAGCAAAGAGAAGGTACTGTACCTTTGTTAAATGGTAAGCAAGCCAGAACTGGGTAAATATGACTGTGAATCAAGAACTACAATTATTTGAGCCGCCTCATGGGAAAACCAACAATCTGCATAGGCGAAAACAAAGACGCAGATCAGCTTCGCGGTAACCGCGAAGCTGATCAGCGCCTTTGTTTTCGCTACTCGGATAGTACAATTCCTCTTCTACTTAAATCCGAAATTTCAAGCTTCTAGCTCTTTTCTGTGCTTGTACAGGCCGGTTTGTGTCTGACCTGCTGGGAAACCACATTGTTGGTTTTCCCACGAGGCGGCTCATTTCTTAGACTCAGCCATATCAGTAAATAGAAGCATCAGTTATAACTGTAACAGGTTCTGCCTACAACAATTTCTTTCGTTTGTTGTAACTGATGGATTCACAGGTATACTGAAAATGATACAATCCTTCCATTATGATTCAAATGGTGTAGTATATATGCTGCCATGTGACACTAGACAAAACTAGACGAATTGCACAAGATATCTCAGACAGATCTGTTCCGAGTCCTGGACTATATACTCATTGAACGTCACCCACGGTCTCTTGCCATCAGCATTTTTCCACTTAGTTTCTGCGGCACAGCCAAGTGGCATACTTGCTCCTGAAATAAGGAAAGGTTTGTTTTAAATTCTGATATACAAAATGACATTGTGGCCATCATTAAAATGGATAAGGTACTTTAGGATTTACTTTGAAATATTTTCAACATTGTCAAAGATTCAAATTTTTACATAAGACCATAAAAAAAAAAAAAAAGAATGTTTCCGGTAAACCGACCGACCCTGTCAAAAACTCCCCGACTCTAATATTTTTTTCCTGTTTTCCGAAAATAAAAACTCGAAAATCGAAAAAAGATCGTGTTTTTCAAGTACCGGACCGGCAAATAAATAAAAAAAAATTAACTAAGAAGCTGTGCATGTGCACTGGAGGAGAAAACAGTTTAATTCTGATTAAACTGTATATCTATGTTCAGGTATTTTACACATATGGTAAGGCTTCCCTCAAAAAAAAAAAAAAAAAAAAAAAAAAAAAAAAAAAAAAAAATCCCGACCTATCAACCCATTTTTTTTTCTGGCATGTTACCGGAAACATTCTTATTTTTTTTTTGGCCTAAACTAATATCCTTAACTGCATACATTTATCACTTGGTATTTTGTAGAGCTGCATCCACAGACTATCATTAAGACAGTTCTTAAGAGCTGTCAAATACACCTATAACATCAGGATAACATTTCCGTGTAATGAATACCCACTTAAACCCCACTTTTATATAGCAAAACTGGGGTATGCAGGGGTATACCTAATTTTCTTATTTTTGCTCCAAAACATAGATTGTGGGTACTCGTTAGAACCGCTTTGCCGAGGTGGTTCTAACGTGTACCCACAATCTATGTTTTGAGCAAAAATAAGAAAAAATTCAAAAAGTTTCTATTGAAAATTTCCAATTTTTACAACTTAGGAAAAAACAATATTATTATTATACGAGGTCTGTCCCGGGAAATCATAAAGAAGTCTGATATTTCGTGAACAGTTCGTTGAAATTTAAAGATATGTTCATGCTTTTAAATTACATTAGTACTGAGCAATCTTTGAAAAGTTCAATCGCTTACAAATTGCAAAAGTTATGGAGATTTATATGATGGTGTATCGGTGTTTACGGAGCACGTTGAAAATCATTTTGCTACGTTTTTGTGGAGGGATGGTTGAATGTTTTGTGTGCAGTCTCTTTTTTAGAGCCCTAATGGTGATGAATATTGTCATCTAAGCATTGATTACGTCTTCTTAGTCAATAATTTGAGTTATAAATGATAAGCAGAAAAAACCAGAGGACCAATGGTCCTGTAAACGCTCACCTGAGATCTGCTGCATATACCAATAAACATGTTTGAATATTATGTTATTTAATCCCAGTGCAGGGGCAGATGAAGCCCTTGGGCCATTTGCTTTTTCACAGGGTCATGATTTATATATACATTGTAGTACTTCAGCAGGCCTAGAAATTTTTCTGAGGACCTACTCGTCCTGTGGGGCGAGTTGTAAACAATTTTCACTCGTCCTTACTGCTGGTGCACTCGTCCTTAAAATCTGGATTTCAAAAGAGACAAAAATCATCAAAAACTAATGTGGCCCTGCTTCGACATTTTTGTCTACTTTCGATATCAAAATGGAAATGCTCGATTATTCGGTGTAAGCCATTTTATCACATGGAGATAAAACCCGAGACGTCTTAAGTCTCTATAGTACGGCGCACCGTGAATAAAATGACCAATGCTTTCCGGTATTTGGACCATGTACCGAATTTTATTGAATTTCATTTACTGCGAACTTGTGACGTAGTGCAAACATCCGGTTGACAATCGGAAATGAAATCTTCAGCTGATTGTGCATTCACGGACATTTATAGCCTCGAGTCAGTCCCGAAAATGCTACTCGTCCTGTCGGGCGAGCCAGGGTAAATTTCCACTCGCCCGTATCGAACTTTCACTCGTAAATACGAGCGGACGTGTGGATTTTTCTAGGCCTGTTGAGCCATCGATGCTTCAAGCCAAGTTTCCTTGAAATCAGTCCACTGGTTCCGGAGAAGAAGATTTTTGAGAGATTTTTACCATATATGGGCCTGGCGGCCATGTGACCTGGATTATTTATATACACATTGATAAGCCCATCCTATAGATGCTTCACATAAAATTTTGCTTTGATTGGCCAAGTGGTTTCAGAGGAGCAGATGTTTGAATATTATGGAGATATACATGTATACTGCCCCGGGGTGGGGGCATATGAGCCCCTGTGGTCCATCTTTTGTCAGAATCATTAATAGTCAGTCCTAATGCCCATTTCCTGCAAGACTTTCACTTTAAATGACATTTTAAAAGTTTTCCCCATTCAAATGCATTGGCGACCTATGTTGACCTTGCCATGAAATAGGTCAAGGTCATCACAGGGTCATGATTTATATATACATATTTAGCCATCGATGTTTCATGCCAAGTTTCATTGAAATTGGTCCACCGGTTCCAGAGAAAAAGATTTTTGAAGGGTTTTTACCATATATGGGTATGGCGGCCATCTTGGTCATGTGACCTGGATTATTTATAAACACACTGGTTATCCCTTCCTATTGATGCTTTACATAAAATTTAGCTTTGATTGGTCAAGCGGTTTCAGAGGAGCAGACGTTTGAATATAGTGAAGATATACATGTATATTGCCCAGGGGTGGGGACACATGAGCCCCTGGGGTCCATTTTTTTTTTAGAATCATTAATATTCAGTCCTACTGCCCATTTCCTGCAAGACTTTCACTTTAAATGACATTTTAAAAGTTTTCCCCATTCAAATGCATTGGCGACCTATGTTGACCTTGCCATAAAATAGGTCAAGGTCATCACAGGGTCATGATTTATATATACATTGTAGTGCTTTAGCCATCAATGCTTCATGCCAAGTTTCATTGAAATTGGTCCACCGGTTCCAGAGAAAAAGATTTTTGAAGGGTTTTTACCATATATGGGCATGGCGGCCATGTTGGTCATGTGACCTGGATTATTTATATACACACTGGTTATCCCTTCCTATTGATGCTTTACATAAAATTTGGCTTTGATTGGTCAAGCGGTTTCAGGGGAGAAGACATTTGAATATAGTGAAGATATACATGTATATTGCCCAGGGGTGGGGGCACATGAGCCCCTGGGGTCCAATTTTTTTTCCGAATCATTAATATTCAGTCCTACTGCCCATTTCCTGCAAGACTTTCACTTTAAATGACATTTTAAAAGTTTTCCCCATTCAAATGCATTGGTGACCTATGTTGACCTTGCTGTAAAATAGGTCAAGGTCATCACAGGGTCATAATTTATGTACACATTGTAGTGCTTGAGCCATTGATGCTTCATGCCAAGTTTCGTTGAAATCGATCCACTGGTTCGGGAGAAAAAGATTTTTGAAGGGTTTTTACCATATATGGGCATGGCGGCCATCTTGGTCATGTGACCTGGATTTCATATATACACATTGGTTCCCCCTTCCTATAGATGCTTCATATAAAATTTGGCTTTGATTGGCCAAGCGGTTTCAGAGGAGAAGTTCTTTGAAATTGTGGACGGACGACGGACGGACGCCGGATCATGGCCATCCTATAAGCTCACCTTGTGAGCCTAACGGCTCAGGTGAGCTAAATAGCATGATCAGTTTCATATATATGAGAACACTTATTTTATTTTAGACTGAAATAAAACAATAAGATGTCGCTTGTTTAAAATGACAACAAGAAACGAGCATTTAGAATATTTAAAGAAAAAAAAACACCTCTACGAATAATGTACTCCAAAGGATTTTCAGCAGATTTTGTTCATCTGATAAGACGCTGTGAGTCTGTCACATAAATCATTAACCACAAGTTGTTCCAGGTCATTATAGCAGGCATTCAAAGCATCATTAGCTGTTATGGCATCAGTATGTTTCAGTCTGTTCTATTGCATATCTTAAGATTATAAAATTGTTGCACACTGATCTGTGTTTCTAATTGGAAATGTGCTTTAAGATGCACAGGTTGGTCTTCTCCACTCTCACTTGAAATACAGAGAGGTTTTCTTATGACAGGACACCTAAAACTTGAGAATAGCTATTGATTGTTCTTGAGTTGGTGAGATACAAGCTGGGCTGCACAAAAAAGCAACAGGCTTCAGATTTTGAGGAAGTGTGAAATATGGTTAAATTTACATTTTTAAATCAAAATGCTATGCCTTTGGTTTCCTATATGCTTCAACCAACCAGGTTTTCTAATGGCTACATGTTTTGGTCATGTCTCAAAAACCTTTATTTTTGCTTAATTTTTCCTATGAAGTCATAAAAAATAAAGATAAAAAAAAAATAAAAATAAAGTGCAGTCCGTAAACCTGACTAGAACGTTTGTTGCCAATTTCTAAACAGTTTGATCTCTATATCAGGAAGCAGGCCCCTGATGAGCATGCTGGCTAGGGTGCAGCATAGAGTGAAATTCACAAGACGGGTTTTATTGAATGATGACTGTTCGTAAATTGTTTGATTTGTTTGAGTTAAGGCTTAACGCCCCAGTCAACAATTTTGCAATCATGTCAATACAGAGCCACCGCTTCCTGGGTATGGGGAGTCAATTTGCCTTGTTCAAGGACTCAACCCGGTGTCACCGGTGAGGATCGGACCTGACCTACATCTCTCCCTCCAACGTCCACCACCCCCAAGAAGCCTTCGTGGTGCAGTGGTTGTGTCACTCACCTTGTAAACCAGGGCTCGCAGGTTCGATCACGGGCTTCTCCAGTCTGTTGGATGGAACTATAAAACCAAGGCCTAGTCTCCATATGACCTTAGCTGTTGGTGGGGCGTTAAACCGCAATCAACCAACACCCCAAAATAAAAAAAAACGGAATGCATGTTTTGCCTTCAACAAGATTCTTTGTTCCGAGACAACTGATCTGGGTATGCATTGCAAGTCTCCAGTAACAGAAAACCAGGTGTAGAATACATTAAAATTGATGCTTATCAGTTTTCTTGTCGAGACTGCTTGCATGGCTGATAAGCTGTCAAATTAACTTTATTTATGCTAGTTTTATAGATTTTAATGGAGGGTTCAGAATGAGCTGATTTCTGTACATTATTCGTAGAGGTGAAAAAATGCATACAGAATCATCACAGGATCATTAATGACACAATAGAAGGTTGATTTTATAAATTAATTTGGTTAAATAAACTTAACTGAAAAGAAAAGCTTGTTTTTTTTTTTTTTTTTTGATTCAGTTTAACGTCCCTTTCAAGATTATTTCAGCTCATATGAGACGGGCCAATCAGTAGGTGGGGCGAAAACGGGAGAACCCTGAGAAAAACAACCTGACACACCCGCAAGCAGAACTTGGCTTGTCTCACATGTGGCCAGAGCGGGGCTCGAACCCACACCAGACACAGCGGTGAGATGATCGAATGGTTAAGTGCGGTAATGAAATATCAGCGCTCTTAATCACTCGGCCACGGGGGCCGCCAAGAAAAGCTTGGGGAGGGTCTAATTTTGCGCCGCAAAAACTTACATTGCGTCACTATTTTCAAATAAAATAATTGCAGTAGGTTTAAGAAAATTTCTATAAAATCAACGCTGATGGTCGAAATTAATTCAAACTTTCAAAAACTTATCTTACATAATTACTCGTGCAACTGATAGTGAGAATTGTGTACTATCACCTCAACTCGCAATTACAGGAACTGTTGAATTTGATCTTGATGAATTTCAAAACAGTGTTTTTGACGTGCGCCGTAGACACCTACCCCTCTTGGAATAAATGCATATAAATCTGTTCTGTAAGGGGTGAATTCGTCCATATTTGTACGAAATGTTTATTAGATGTATGCAAACAGATCATACAAATTTCATGAAATTCTGCAGACACATTACTGTTTTATCACAAATGTCTACGTATTTCTGGGACAGACCCCGTATGGGCATGTTTTCATAATGAGCCATAAGTATTCCTAAATTCTAGATGAATTAATTCATATCACTTACCATATGGCACAGCAACATCCCAGTTCTGATCGGGAACCGTTCGACCCTGAATATGTAAACTATTGAACTCCGACTGTAACAGATCTACCTCAATATTGGCGTCTATGTCCTCCTTCACGTTGCCCAGGGCAACCTGTTATAGGAACCGCATAAAATATAAAACCATGCTTGGAAAAAGTAAAAAAAAAATTTTTTTAATTCAGTTTAACCTCCCTTTCAAGATTATTTCGGCTCATATGAGACGGGCCAATCAGTAGGTGGGCGAAAAAGGGAGAACCTCGAGAAAAAACACCTGGCACACCCGCAAGCAGAACTTGGCTTGTCTCACAAGTGGCCAGAGCGGGGCTTGAACCCACACCAGACACAGCGGTGAAATGATAGATTAAGAAACAGCGCTCTTAACCGCTCGGCCATGAGGGCCGCTTAGGAAAAAGTCAAGCAGATAATGTTCACATACATGATGAATGAAAAAATGTTTATTGCTCATTTGGATTTAGAGAAGAATTGAGTTGAATATGGTTGAACTTACATATAGGTCTACGCTCTTTTACTCAAATAACTGTAAAAGGTTGTATCATATTTCACGCACATTGTAACATTGTAACTTGGCTTTTTTTTTTAATTTTGGCAAAAAAAAAAAAAAAAAATCTCATGGCATAATCAAAATAAACTGGTTGAATCCTTGCTTCCAAGCAAATATAACAGCTTTCCATAATCCCCACAGACAGTTTTTTTAACATGGTCCTTCATTCATCAGCTCGATCAAAGCAAATATTATCATTTCAAGGCTTACCTCACACAACAAAGCCAGCTTGACTTCAGAATCAGGGTTCGAGTTGTGGCAGTACATCAAACTCTTCGCAAATGTGTCTGAAGTGTACACACCCTACAGAATAAAACAAATACAGTTTAATCAGGAGCATTTTTCAGCGTTTAAATTTAAGCAACAGAAACAGACTGTCTGATCTTTTATTGAGAGGAGATAAGCAAAATTATATGAGCCACCTCATGGGAAAACCAACAATCTGCATAGGCGAAAACAAAGGCGCAAATCAGCTTCGCGGTAACCACGAAGCTGATCAGCGCCTTTGTTTTCGCTACTAGGATAGTACAATTCCTCTTTTACTTAAATCCGAAATTTCAAGCTTCTAGCTCTTTTCTGTGGCTGTACAGGCCGGTTTGTGTCGGACCTGTTCGGATACCACATTGTTGGTTTTCCCACGAGGTGGCTCATATTTTATCCGCTATCATAAAAAAAAACACCTTGCTGTGCCACAAGATTGCCAATTTGGCCATTCAACTCCTATTCCACAACAATTTGTGATTGCAATTTTTTAATAACTAGCCATTGATAGTGACTATAGATAAACCCAATCTACAATTACATGTATTTACCAAGTTTAACCACCTACCTCCCCAAAAGCATGACCAGTCATCGGAGCCTCTGGTGGAGCTACGAGGAGCCCCCTGTGTAATATGCTCATGAAGTTGGCAACTCCACTACCATGCCACAACAGTTTGTGATTGCCAAGGTTTAATCTCTTCATTCTCTCTTCCTCCCCCTCTCGCCATAACTTGAAGATGTTTAACACTTTAGGGGCTGTTCTACAATCTAAAGATAAAACAGGAATAATTGGTCTCATTTTATTAGAAGACTTCTATATCCAGCCATAATTCAAAGATATTTGAGCCGCCGCATGGGAAAACCAACAATCTGCATAGGCGAAAACAAAGGCGCATGTACTTTTGAAATACTAGAGAAGTGGAGCTTGAACTCACAAACCCTGGTTTACAGTTTCTGCGAAGCTGATCAGCGCCTTTGTTTTCGCTACACGGACATTACAATTCCTCTACTTTCTAAATGCAAGATTTCCAGCCTCTAACCATCTACTGTGACTGTACAGCCCGGTTTGTGTCAGACCTGGTCAGAACCCAAATTGTTGGCTTTCTCATGCACAGGCTCATTTATCATTTTGGGGAATGTTGTTTTTCAACAAAACAAAGGTATAAATTCTAAAATACCAGTCCAGGAAGGAGAAAACATACTTTACAGTAATGAAAATATCTTCCATATTGCGCAATCCCTATGCTTGCTAAATCTGGCATCTCTATCCATCTTCTGTGCCTGAAGTATATTTGACCTGGCAAGTAAATCCTTAAGACAGGCTTTGAATTGATTCAGTTCATACTTGGCTAAATATTTGTGATAGTATGCTCGGTAAATTTTCATACTGGTACTTTGATATTTTTGTCTGAGATTCATATGCAACAATAAAGCAGTAACAATACACATCAGCCACATGAGCAATAAACCAAACAATATAATATTGAGCCACCCCATGGGAAAACCAACAATCTGCATAGGCGAAAACAAAGACCCAGATCAGCTTCGCGGTAACCGCGAAGCTGATAAGCGCCTTTGTTTTCGCCACTTGGATAGTACAATTCCTCTTCTACTGAAATCCGAAATTTCAAGCTTCTAGCTCTTTTCTGTTACTGTGCAGGCCGGTTTGTGTCAGACCTGTTCGAAAACCACATTGTTGGTTTTCCCACAAGGTGGCTCAATTATCACTATTACTATTGAATAGGTTAATAAATATCTTCACTAAATCAGATGTACCAAATCCTGGGGATTTTATCTATCTCCATATACTGCTATACAACCTCATGGATATTTTTTCATACTTTAAAACCCACATGCTATGAATAGGCTACAAATAAAGATTTGCAAGTGCCGATGGTGTATTTCACATCTTATATCCCATTAACATCAATGGTCATATAGAGATGGAACCTCCATTTGAAGTTACATGTACTTTTGAAATACTGGAGAAGTGGGACTTGAACTCACAATCCCTGGTTTACAGGGCTTGAGGCTTGACCACTGTGCCACACAGAATCATCAGGAAAACATGTCTGTGCAATGTATACCCCCGTAAACTCCACTTTTATACAGAAAAAACTGGGGTATGCAGGGGTATACTTATTTTTGCTCCAAAACATAGATTGTGGGTACTCGTTAGAACCGCCTCAGCAAGGCGGTTCTAACGTGTACCCACAATCTATGTTTTGAGCAAAAATAAGAAAAATATCAAAAATTTTCTACGGAAAATTTTCAATTTTTACAACTTAAAAAATCTCTGTATATTGCATGGGCATGTTTTCGTAATGTCTAAAGATTAGTATGACTACTTATTTGCTGTCAGTGCACCTTAGATAGTAAAACTGCAAGTCTCTTGTTAAAATATCATTGTTTCTTAATACTCTTTTTTTTCTTGTTTGAAACCCTTTGTTTTACTCATGTCTTGTTCAAGTTCCACTGATATTGCTAAACCATTACCAGCTCAAAGGACAAAACAGTGACATGACGTTAGTAGAAAAAGCAGCCCAATACATGCTTAACATCCATGTGCTCAGCAATGTACAGTTGATGAAAGGATATGCACCCTCAACTATGATAGTGTCAGGCTATATGCAGCACTGTGCCTTTAAAATGAAACTGAATGGAAAGTGCATAATGCAAAGAGTCATGTTGTTGAGATGGAATTGTATGATTGTGAATTCAAATGGATGAGGACTGATTTTACTACTGCTGCAGAGCGTAGGAATATTCCACATACATGCAAGCACTGATGAGAAAATGAAAAGCACTGGCAGGAAAGAAAAATAGTTATCCATTAAATTTACCATGTACTCCAGAGTCTGCACATACAATACAATATAGTTAACAGCACCATATTTGTCTTTATGTCTTTAAATCTAATTGTACAGTATGCCTCAATATAATGCCATTTTAGTAGAACATGGACATGTATTGCTCCCAAAGCATTATTTTCCTGAAGTTATCACGTTTAATATTTTGATTACTTTTTAACTAAGACTTTACCAAAGATTATTTTGATTTTTTATTTAATCACCAGTTGCTAATAGAGCATATAGCATTTAGAATAGATTGATGAATGCAAAGGCTGAGCAGAAATGCCACTGCACACTTTTTAATTAGTAGAGTCCAAGTAGATAGGACACTCAGAGGCTCAAACAGAAAAACTGTAAAAACAAAACCAACTGTTACTTACGTTTGGTTGAGCTTTTGATATATTTGAGAATGTATTGTGATTCTGTATCATCTTCCCTGAGTGGTTGAATAGAACAGCCGATAGACTGGTAGATATAGTCCAGAGGATTCATCTCTGAAACAAATATACACAGGGGGTTGAACAGAACAGCCGATAAGACTGGTAGACATAGTCCAGAGGATTCATCTCTGAAACAAATACACACAGGGGGGTGAACAGAACAGCCGATAGACTGATAGATATAGTCTAGCGGATTCATCTCTGAAACAAATATACACAGGGGGTTAACAGAACAGCCGATAGACTGGTAGGTATAGTCTAGAGGATTCACCTCTGAAACAAATATACACAGGGGGTTAACAGAACAGCCGATAGACTGGTAGATATAGTCCAGAGGATTAATCTCTGAAACAAATATACACACGGGGTTGAACAGAACAGCTGGTAGACTGGTAGATATAGTCCAGCGGATTCATCTCTGAAACAAATATACACAGGGGGTTAACAGAACAGCCGATAGACTGGTAGATGTAGTCCAGAGGATTCATTTCTGAAACAAATATACACACGGGGTTGAACAGAACAGCCGATAGACTGGTAGATATAGTCTAGAGGATTCATCTCTGGGAAACATACACAGAAAATTACTCAAAATATGCTTAGATTTAGACACCACAAGCTTATAAAACACTGTTGCTATGATAATCAGGGTCATCATAACAATTATTAGTCGCACAGGCTGATCACAGCCTATATTTTCAAAGCATAAACAGAGGATTCTTAATGCACCAGTCATTTGTAACCACTGCCCCCCCGGGGAAGGGTGGTGGACAGCCGGGCTAAAGTGCGGGGCAATTACTTTTCGAGTGTACCCTCAGTGCAGGGGAAATGAAGAGGCTTTGACATTAGGATCCTTAACCCAGGGAAATTTTCTATTGCTAAGGGTGGGGCAAAGAGCAAAGTTCTGACCTCCAGTTTGCCCCCCTGGGGGTGGGGCTTATAGCAGGGCAGTGAAAGCTGAAAAGTTATAATCCCCGCCCTTCCCCGTAGGTGGGGGAGCAGTGGTTACAAATGACTGGTGCATAAGTTGCAAATCTAAAATGGAAGCCTCTAGATTGCAGATTTTAATAACATTCTAATCAACATTTTTTTTTTCAGTCATAATGGGACAGGGCCACTGCTTCTGGTATAAAACCAAGACTATGGTTGGTTGAAATATCTTGTACAAATACACATCCCTGCACAAGTGGGGTTCCCATCGAAGACCTCCCCATTCCTAGTCTATCAATATACTACCATGCTCCTTCATTTAGTTCCCCTCGATTTCATTTGGTTGCTCCTAATTTCATTTTGTTCCCCCAATTTCATTCAGTTCCGCTCAATGCCATTTAGTTCCCAGGTTTCATGTAGTTCCCCAATTTTTTGCTTTAGTTCCCCCGATTTAATTATGTTCCCCCATTTAGTTCTCCCAATTTCATTCAGTTCCTCCAATTTTTCTTTTACTTCTCCCCCGATTTAATTAAGTTCCTCCGTTCATTGTTCATTTAGTTCCCCCGATTTTTCATTTACTTCCCCTGATTTTTCATTTACTTCCCCCAAGTTTTCATTTTATAGTTCCCCCTATTTCATTTACCTCCCCCAATTTCATTTAGTTCCCCAGGTTTCATTTAGCAAACTATCATTACCTGCAGCCCTATACTGTGCCCCCAGTAAGATTTTACTGGCAACTTCGAGATCAAGAAGCATAGAAATGAGACGCATCTGATTCTTGATGCCTGACTTGTCATTCAGTGGGTGTATTCTGTCATAGGCATACCCCTCCAGAGGCACCATGTTGAAGAACTGTGTTGACAACTCAGCTATCTGTAAATAGTTTGTACTAATTGAGCCTCGATGCGAGAAAACCGGTCTTAGGGGTTTCCTACCAGGTCCGACACAAACTGGCCTGTACCTTCACTGAAGCAGGCTAGAACATTGAAATTCCGGATTTAAGAAGAAGAGGGATTGTACTATCCGTGTAGCGAAAACAAAGGTGCTGATCAGCTTCGCAGTTACTGCGAAGCTGATCTGCACCTTTGTTTTCGCATAGGCAATAATCCCGTTTTCTCACGACGCAGCTCAATTGGTATGCCTCATATTTGAAATATTTGTTCTGAAACATTCTATACTCGTATTAATTAACTGTGTAGTATATTAGACTTAATAAATATGACCTATTAAAATCATTAGCCTATCGTTACATTGGTCTGGTCTTCTTCAATTTGTTGGGAAAATCCTGGGTTTCAAGTTATTTAGGTACAGAGGGCAGTGTGATGTAAACATGGTGGACTGTCACTGAAAACAATGGTGGTGCTACCAACTGGCTGTCACTGCTGTGCAGGTCCAGTATTCCCCGGGACTGGGAATAACAAAGGTCCACTTCATCACCGTTTCTTACCTTTTCACAGTTTTTCTGGTGTTCATCTGAGTCAAAACCTGTTAAGTTTCTCCTGTTCTTTTCTATGCTTACAACTATCCCTCTGTGAAAATAACAACAACCGTGCAGTTTTAGACTGTTGACAATTTGTTTACCGTTTCTACTGAGATAAACACAAAACTCAATTTTAAGTCAAAGTCACATGGCAATGATGGCATAATTTAAAAGTTTAAGCTGCCTTTGCCATCTTTGGTTGCTTCAAATGATAATGCATGTACTATCATTACTATAAATGAATTGATTCTTTAACATTTCGTTATTAATGTTCACATATGTCATGCATAGATGAAGAACATTCAATTAAATATTTGTACAATTTGATTAAAACTTTCCAGCCTGTTGGTAAGGAGCCACCGCTTCATGGTTATATCAGTACTATATGAAGTTAATGTGTCTTGCTCAAGTGCCACCTACCCTATTTGCTGCAGTAGTTTTCTGGCCTCCACCAGTGATTCTCTCTTGATTCTACCAAACGGCATATATCTCTCTGCTATCTTAGCTTTGTTCATTGCTGCCTCCATAGTACCAACATCAGCCTGAGAAAAACATTATAATTCTCACCTAAACTTTCGAATTTAAGCTTGAGATCAAGTACCATGCTTTCAGACTTCAGACTGTACATATATTTAGGTCAGCCTGTAAAGCTCACAAGGCCTTTGTTATTTCCATATATCAAAGACGCATTTCAAGGTGATTATGCATTATGGTGTTTAAAACAATTTGTCAAATCAAAGTGTTTTCTTTTTTCTTCTGTTCTTTTAGTAATACAGCTTGAAGTTAACAGGATAAACGTCTTCAAAGCTAATGAGAGTTGAAAAAAAAAAAAAAAAAAAAAAAAAAAAAAAAAAAAAAAACCAAAAAAAAAACTAGTTATAGTCTTGAACTGTTTCATTTAAAAATTGAAGTAGTTTCTTAAATTTACAGATTTTCTTTTGTTCTTTGATGTCACTTACCATTTCTTTGAGTAAGTCTTGGACTTCAACTGGGAGTTTTGATGCATGGCTACTGGTTTCAAGGTTAAAGTTCACTTTCACTACAGGTTTGGGAGATTGCTCTAACTCTATCAGACGATACTTCTTTGGTTGTTCTTGGAAACTGAAGGAAAACAAATAACCCTGAATGTAGATTTGCTTTTCGGGTTTCCTACTAGCTTGTTCAACTACAGAGACTAGAGGTAATTTTAGGTATTTCTAGTATGTGTACTAGATAAGCCTTTCTTACATACCCAATGTGAAAAGATAAGAGTTATCCCGTTATTCAGTGGTGGTGCACAAATCTTATATTACACTGCTGGTTTTGATGCTCATACAAGATAAGAAAAGCATGAGAGCAAATTCTATAGTTTCTACTGCTTTTACCAACGGTGTTCAATAAAACTAGACAAAATTGGTGTGAATTCACAGTGAATGTTCTTGAATCATTCTACATCTTTATTGACTTTGACAACGATTTATTTACATTTGACGTCATTTCCGCAATATACACAACATCATCAGAGGTAGGCCTAAAACACGGTACCAGGTGACGAATTTAAAAGGAGTATGTAAGAAAAAGAATTGATCATGGGTGTCCAGTGGATAAAGGAAAATCTCAACCCTCCGGTCCACCCGTTCCAGTGGGAAACTCGGCGAGCCTCGTTTCCCACTATAATGGGTGGACCCTCGGGTTGGGAACGGGTGGACCCTCGGGTGGGATTTTCCTATCTCCACTGGGCACCCATGATGGATTCTATTTCGTAATATGGATCAGCTGTTAATTCAGCTAAATCATCAGTTAACAAGTTTGTCACAGTCAATCCAAAGTAGACTTGTTCTGCAAATGCAAACATTTAACCTCCACACATATTTTTGAAGCATATAATGACAATGTCTAATGCACCAACGGCACAACAGGAATTTCATAACACCTGGACCCAGTTGTTCAATATTAACGACCTATTTAGTTAACGATTCGTTAAAATTTCAAACATGAATATTACAAATACACTGTTATTTTTTGTTGAAACAAGTAGCCCAGGGGCAACGATCGCTCACCTGAGAGTCAACAAGTACAGTCACTGGACAAAGTAACTGGGGTTTTTACCATATATGGGTATGGTGGCCATTTTGGTCATGTGACCTTGAAACCCTACTTAATCAGCAGAAGAGCTCTTGTCTGGATTGTGTATCCTCTTTTCTGCCATTTTGGTTCACTTGAAAAAATCATCTAACAAGGTCAGGGTCCTATAATGACCCCCGTGGTGGGGCCATATTTGACCCCAGGGGCGAGATTGGCAGGATTTATGTAGAGCTCCACATGACAATGTTGTATATCAAATATACAAGCTTTGTGTCATGCTGTTCCAGAGAAGATTTCCATTATAAGTCTATGGTAGATAATGACATGCCTGGGGTGTGGCCTGTATGGACCCCAGGGGCACCGTTGGCAGCATTTATAAAGGAGAGTATTATACATTGGTCCACACAACATATGAAAGCTCTGGGCCATATGGTTTCGGAGAAGAAGCTTTTTTTTCGTTTTTCCCATGACGCCCCCGGGGCAGGGCCCGTATGGACCCCAGGGGCACAGTTGGCAGGATTTATAAAGAGGACCACTATACATTGCTAAATACAAAATATGAAAGCTTTGGGCCTTGTGGTTTCGGAGAAGAAAGATTTTTTAAAGTTTTTCCCATGACGCCCCCGGGGCGGGGCCCGTATGGACCCCAGGGGCACGGCTGGCAGGATTTATAAAGCGGACCACTATACACTGCTACACACAAAAATATGAACGCTCTGGGCCTTGTGGTTTCGGAGAAGAAGATTTTTTTATGTTTTTCCCATTGTAAGTCTATGGGAGCTAATGAGCCCCGGGGCGTGGCCATTTTTGACCCCAGGGGCATGATTTGCAGAATTTATATAGAGGACCACTAAACACTGCTACATACAAAATATGAAAGCTTTGGGCCTTGTGGTTTTAGAGAAGAAGATTTTTTTAAGTTTTTCCCATGACACCCCCGGGGCATGGTAGGCCGGATTTATAAAGAAGACCATTTTACATTGCTACACACAAAATATGAAAGCTCTAGGCCTTGTGGTTTTGGAGAAGAAGATTTTTTTAAAGTTTTTCCCATGACGCCGCCGGGGCGGGGCCCGTATGGACCCCAGGGGCACGGCTGGCAGGATTTATAAAGAGGACCACTATACACTGCTACACACAAAATATGAACGCTCTGGGCTTTTTGGTTTCGGAGAAGAAGATTTTTTTATATTTTCCCCATGACGCCCCCGGGGCGGGGCCCGTATGGACCCCAGGGGCACGGTTGGCAGGATTTATAAAGAGGACCACTAGACATTGCTACACACAAAATATGAAAGCTCTGGGCTTTTTGGTTTCAGAGAAGAAGATTTTTTTATGTTTTTCCCATTGTAAGTCTATGGGAGCTAATGACCCCCGGGGCGGGGTCATTTTTGACCCCAGGGCCATGGTTGGCAGGATTTATAAAGAGGACCACTAAACACTGCTACACACAAAATATGAAAGCTCTGGGCTTTGTGGTTTCAGAGAAGAAGATTTTTTTATATTTTCCCAAAGACGCCCCCGGGGCGGGGCCCGTATGGACCCCAGGGGCACGGTTGGCAGGATTTATAAAGAGGACCACTAGACATTGCTACACACAAAATATGAGAGCTCTTGGCCTTGTGGTTTCAGAGAAGAAGATTTTTATATGTTTTTCCCATTGTAAGTCTACGGGAGCTATCTGTTGCCATGGAAACCAGAGTTCTGATCCGACCTGGCCCAAAACCTTATACAACCTTTCCCCCTCCTCAATGATGCTTTAGATAAAATTTGGTCATGTTTGGCCTTGTTGTCTTAGAGATATTCAAGTTTTAAAATGTGGACGGACGGACGCACAGACGCACGGACGGACGGACGGACGCCGGCTCGACTACTATACTATAAGCTCACCTTGTGAGCCTTCGGCTCAGGTGAGCTAAAAATGTGAGAATCCTTTGCATTGCAAAGGATTCTCACATTTTATCAACGAAAAATAACAGCGTATTTGCTTATTTAATCGGCATTTACTTAACGAGTTGAGGTCTTAACGTGACGTTAAGCTAACAAAGTTTTGAACAACTGGGCCCTGAATAACAAACATAACAATATATAACTAACCTTTTTACATTTGACCAGTAGTTCCCTGTTTTGGCGCGGAATATTTTACTGAACTCTGTGACTGCCTCGGACAGTTTATGATATGGTGTATGTTGGTACTGCCCTGTATCTCCTATTCTCCCCCAGCGAGTAAACAAAATATACATGTCTTTTGCTTTGTGCCATATTATCTACAAAGGAAACAGTAGAAAAAAATAAGATTTACCTTTGAATTTTCATGAGATAAAAGTTGCTGTTTTTCACAGATTTGTACAGTTTTAAAGTTTTACCTACATTCATGCATGTATGTACTTTCATACCTGAAAGCTTAAAACCAGCATCATGACAAAAAAAATCTTTTGCTATTTATGTCCAAACAACTGTTATTTACCTGCATTTTATAGAAATTATACATATCATAGAGGAGACTTCGGACTTCTATTTTGGACAGGGTGACATCATAGGGCAGGTCATGTTCATGGTCATACATCACCTCGCTGTAAACACAATAAGAAAATTTCTGTGAACAAGTAAATATCATTATATCAATATCAGTGACACACACTAGTAACAGAATGAAAGCTGTGCATTAATCAGGCAATTTGCATGCATGCACACTGTTAAAATAGCAGTTTTATTTATGCCAATTATGCACCTGTTATGCACCTTGGACTACAAGTAATTGAACTCTAATTGAATTGAAACAATTGGAAGATTCTCAAGTATGAAAGCTTGTACGAAAGTGAAAATGAAATGAGGCTATAAAATATTGCAAAATTCAAAGTTTTCACTTATATACTTAAAATATAGAGACACTGTCAACACTATAGAATACACACACTCATGCATGCAGGACCTTGCAAATAATTCAGAAAACCAAATTTTAGATGAAAGATCATATAAAAGTTTCTGAAATTGCATTAAGAGCATAACCTACCCAATATTAGCCACCATACAATGTTTGTCGGGTTTAGGCCTATTGATTTCTGGTGTTGGTAGACTGGGCGCTGACAACTCGTACTTTCGTAACATCGAGTCAGCGTCAGCCTCAAACATGTCCCCGGAGGAGAGGGAGAGGTCTTCTTCAGTTCCTGAGGTACGGAATGGCAGGAAAGTTGGCTTCTCCTGGAATAAAACAGATTGCCATAGAGTGTTTCTGAGTACCTACAACTTGTGATGTGTGTATAAACTGACCCTGGGGCCAGTTGTTCAAAACTTTCTTAGCTAACGTCATCGTTAAGACCTCAACTCGTTAAGTTAATGCTGACTACATAAGCAAATACACTGTCATTTTTGTTGATAAACTGTGAGAATCCTTTGCAATGCAAAGGATTCTCACATTTTATCAACAAAAAATAACAGTGTACTTGTAATATTCATGTTGGAAATTCTAACGAATGGTTAACTAACAATGTCGTTAATTCTGAACAACTGGGCCCAGGTCATTATCACATTTTCCCACATCAAACTACTGAACTGATACACTTGATCTAAGATTTTCAGTCAGATGAAAATTCTAGCAGCTCAGTAGCATAAAATACTTTCACTGTAAATGCAGCAACTACTTCTGAAATCATCTTTTATGGCTCCACTAAAGCGTTATCATACAGAAATTCAACCCCATGAAAATATTTATCCATTGCACTGGGATATCCTTATTGTGTTTACCATTTTATCTGGCTCGACATTCTGCAGTCTCTGTAACATCTCAGCCAGTTTCACTGCCCCGCAGATCAGGGCCCTGTTTAGAGGCGTCAGCCCCGCTGCATCCTTGGTACCTAAAGACGCCCCAGCCTTGTAGAGGACATATAGCAGCTCCTGGTTATCGTACGTTCCATACTCCAGTGGTGACACAATGTGGTGGATCACCGTCCAGCCCTGAGAGTCGGTCGCGTCCAAGTTCACATCGCTCGTCTTCTCAACAACAGGATACTCATCTGTAAAGCATAGAGATTTCATTTTTTTATTTTCAAATTCAGTTTTACATCCCTTTCAAGATTATTTCAGCTCATATGAGACTGGCCAATCAGTAGGTGGGCGAAAACAGAACCCCGAAAAAAAACACCTGGCACACTTTGGGATTAAAACAGTTCTGGAATGGAATTACAGGTGCCATTTGAAATTGTATCTAAATTGGCCTTGAACCCCAAAAAGTATTTTAAGTTGGTGAAGTTCAAGATATTAGAAGATAATCAAGAAATAATTAAATTTTTGCTTGTTTTCTTAACCATACTGACATCCTAAACAAAGATGAATAACCTTACCTCTGAAAGAAGCCATGCTAGTTATATGTCTCAAGGAGGGTTGTTTAGAGCCTAGTCGGGGTATGGGAAGGTGTTGGGCTTCCTTTTCTTGTTCTTCTTCTTCCTCGTCGACTACGTCGGTGTCGGCATCGTCATCATCATCGGCAGTGTCTTCTTCCTCATTACCTTCATCTACAGAGACAGAAGAGCTATTTTTAGATTAAAAGTTTTTGTTAAAACTAAAAGGGCCTTATTTATTTTTTTTTGTTTATTTGAATTGTGGTTTAATGTCCAAGTCAACAATTTTTCAGTTATGTGAGGATTGTCACCACGATTAACCTGCTCAAGGACACAACCCAGCACTAGTGGGGTCCGAACCCAGGACTACTTGATTGTAAGTCCGACGCTCTATCAGTAGTACATGTACCATGCTCCCCTATTTGTTCGTTCTATTAATGATTTATGTTCAGTTAAAAATTGAGACTCGGTCCTGAGGGTATAAAAATTTTGTCATGCACAGCTCAGCTGAGGCTAAAATTTATCTTGCTCATAAATGTTACCAGAGGACCAATGGTCCTGTAAACGCTCACCTGAGTCTGCTGCATATACCAATAAACATGTTTGAATATCATGGTATTTAACCCCAGTGCAGGGGCAGATGAAGCCCTTGGGCCGTTTTCTTTTTTCGGAATAATCAATATTCTGTCCATGGATGCTTCACGCCAAGTTTCATTAAAATCAATCTATTGGTTTCAGAGAAGAAGATATTTGAAGGGTTTTTACCATATATGGGCATGGTGGCCATCTTGGTCATGTGACTTAGATTATTAATATACACATTGGTTCCCCCATCCTATAGATGCTTCACATAAAATTTGGCTTCAATTGGCCAAGTGGTTTTAGAGGAGAAGATGTTTGAATATTATGGTAATATACATGTATATTGCCCCGGGGTGTGGACATATGAGCCCTTAGGTCCATTTTTTTTTTTCATAATCATTAATATTTAGTCCTACTACCCATTTCCTGCAAGATTTTCAACTCAAATGACTTTTTAAAAGTTTTCCCCATTCCAATGCATTGGCGACCTATGTTGACCTTGTCGTAAAATAGGTCAAGGTCACCACAGGGTCATGATTTATATACACATTGTAGTGCTTGAGCCATCAATGCTTCATGCCAAGTACTTAAGCCATTGCTGCTTCATACCAAGTTTCTTTGAAATCGGTCCTCAAAATTCGGAGAAGAAGATTTTTGAAGGGTTTTTACCATATATGGGCATGGCATCCATCTTGGTTATGAGAACTAGATAATTTATATATTCATTAATTCCCACATTCCATAGATGCTTCACATACAATTTGGCTTTGATTCGCCAAGCGGTTTCAGAGGAGAAGATGTTTGAATATTATGGTAATATACATGTATATTGCCCCGGGGTGGGGGCAGATGAGCCCCTGGGGTCCAATTTTTTTCAGAATCATTAATATTCAGTCCTACTGCCCATTTCCTGCAAGACTTTCACTTTAAATGACATTTTAAAAGTTTTCCCTATTCAAATGCATTGGCGACCTATGTTGACCTTGCCGTAAAACCAGAGGACCAATGGTCCTGTAACCGCTCACCTGAGTCTGCTGCATATACCAATAAACATGTTTGAATATTATGGTATTTAACCCCAGTGCAGGGGCAGATGAAGCCCTTGGGCCGTTTTCTTTTTTCAGACTAATCAATATTCTGTCCATGGATGCTTCACGCCAAGTTTCATTAAAATCAATCTATTGGTTTCAGAGAAGATATTTGAAGGGTTTTTACCATATATGGGCATGGTGGCCATCTTGGTCATGTGACTTAGATTATTAATATACACATTGGTTCCCCCATCCTATAGATGCTTCACATAAAATTTGGCTTCAATTGGCCAAATGGTTTTAGAGGAGAAGATGTTTGAATATTATGGTAATATACATGTATATTGCCCCGGGGTGTGGACATATGAGCCCTTAGGTCCATTTTTTTTCAGAATCATTAATATTTAGTCCTACTACCCATTTCCTGCAAGATTTTCACCTCAAATGACTTTTTAAAAGTTTTCCCCATTCCAATGCATTGGCGACCTATGTTGACCTTGTCGTAAAATAGGTCAAGGTCACCACAGGGTCATGATTTATATATACATTGTAGTACTTCAGCCATTGGTGCTTCATACCAAGTTTCTTTGAAATCGGTCCTCAAAATTCGGAAAAGAAGATTTTTGAAGGGTTTTTACCATATATGGGCATGGCAGCCATCTTGGTTATGTGAACTAGATAATTTATATATTCATTAATTCCCCCATTCCATAGATGCTTCACATACAATTTGGCTTTGATTCGCCAAACGGTTTCAGAGGAGAGGATGTTTGAATATTATGGTAATATACATGTATATTGCCCCGGGGTGGGAGCAGATGAGCCTCTGGGGTCCAATTTTTTTCAGAATCATTAATATTCAGTCCTACTGCCCATTTCCTGCAAGACTTTCACTTTAAATAACATTTTAAAAGTTTTCCCTATTCAAATGCATTGGCGACCTATGTTTACCTTGCCGTAAAAAAAAGGTCAAGGTCATCACAGGGTCATGATTTATATGCACATTGTAGTACTTCAGCCATCGATGCTTCAAGCCAAGTTTCTTTGAATTCGATCCACCTGTTCTGGAGAAGAAGATTTTTGAAGGGTTTTTACCATATATGGGCATGGCGGCCATCTTGGTCATGTGACCTGGATTATTTATATATACATTGATTACCCCATCCTATTGATGCTTCACATAAAATTTGGCTTTGATTGGCCAAGTGATTTCAGAGGAGATGATGTTTGAATATTATGGTAATATACATGTATATTGCCCCGGGGTGGGGGCATATGAGCCCCTGGGGTCCAATTTTTTTCAGAATCATTAATATTCAGTCCTACTGCCCATTTCCTGCAAGACTTTCACTTTAAATGACTTTAAATGACATTTTAAAAGTTTTCCCCATTCAAATGCATTGGCGACCTATGTTGACCTTGCCGTAAAATAAGTCAAGGTCATCACAGGGTCATGATTTATATACACATTGTAGTGCTTGAGCCATCGATGCTTCATGCCAAGTTTCTTTGAAATCGATCCACCTGTTCTGGAGAAGAAGATTTTTGAAGGGTTTTTACCATATATGGGCATCACGGCCATCTTGGTCATGTGACCTGGATTATTTATATACACATTGATCACCCCTTCCTATTGATGCTTCACATAAAATTTGGCTTTGATTGGCCAAGCGGTTTCAGAGGAGATGATGTTTGAATATTATGGTAATATACATGTATATTGCCCCGGGGTGGGGGGCATATGAGCCCCTGGGGTCCAATTTTTTTTCAGAATCATTAATATTCAGTCCTATGGCTCATTTTCTGCAAGATTTTTCCTTTAAATGACAATTTAACAATTTTTCCCATTCAAATGCAAAGGCGACCTATGTTGACCTTGCCGTAAAATAGGTCAAGGTCACCGCAAGGTCATGATTTATATATACATTGTAGTACTTGAGTCATCGATGCTTCATGCCATGTTTGGTTGAAATCGGTCCAGTGGTTCCGGAGAAGAAGATTTTTGAAGGGTTTTTACCATATATGGGCATGGCGGCCATCTTGGTCATGTGACCTGGATTATTTATATATACATTGGTTCCCCCTTCCCATAGATGCTTCATGTAAAATTTGGCTTTGATTGGCCAAGCTGTTTCAGAGAAGAAGATCTTTGAAAATGGTGGACGACGGACGGACTGGTGGACGACGGACGGAGCATGGGTATACTATAAGCTCACCTTGTGAGCCTGACGGCTCAGGTGAGCTTAAAAGGTCAAGGTCATCACAGGGTCATGATTTATATGCACATTGTAGTACTTCAGCCATCGATGCTTCATGCCAAGTTTCTTTGAAATCGATCCACCTGTTCTGGAGAAGAAGATTTTTGAAGGGTTTTTACCATATATGGGCATGGCGGCCATCTTGGTCATGTGACCTGGATTATTTATATACACATTGATTACCCCTTCCTATTGATGCTTCATATAAAATTTGGCTTTCATTTGCCAAGCGGTTTCAGAGGAGATGATGTTTGAATATTATGGTAATATACATGTATATTGCCCTGGGGTGGGGGCATATGAGCCCCTGGGGTCCAATTTTTTTCATAATCATTAATATTCAGTCCTACTGCCCATTTCCTGCAAGACTTTCACTTTAAATGACTTTAAATGACATTTTAAAAGTTTTCCCCATTCAAATGCATTGGCGACCTATGTTGACCTTGCCGTAAAATAGGTCAAGGTCATCACAGGGTCATGATGTATATATACATTGTAGTGCTTGAGCCATCAATGCTTCATGCCAAGTTTCATTGAAATCAGTCCACCGGTTCTGGAGAAGAAGATTTTTGAAGGGTTTTTACCATATATGGGCATGGCGGCCATCTTGGTCATGTGACCTGGATTTCTTATATACACATTGGTTCCCCCTTCCTATAGATGCTTCGTATTAAATTTGGCTTTGGTTGGCCAAGCGGTTTCAGAGAAGAAGATCTTTGAAATTGTGGACGGACGACGGACGGACGGACGGACGAACCAACGAGGAGGTACTTAGGTGGCTGTGCACTATGTGGCAAAAATCATTAAGTGGCTACCAATTTTAAGTGGCTTTTATTTTCTAACCCTAACCCTAGCCACTTAAATTCTAGGCACATTGTGTATGGACACAAAGTTGCCCCTTAAATTCTAGGCACATAGTGCATGGACACCAAGTTACCACATAAAACACAGCCACATGGTGCTTGGACACAAAATTGCCACTTAAAGCCTAGGCACATAGTGTATAGACACCCAGTAGCCACATAATTCCAAGCCACATAGTGTATGGACACCCAGTAGCCACATAATACCAAGCCACATGGTGCATGGAAAAGTCCATGAGTAATGTTGCTAGACAAATTAAATTTGTCCATGGTGTTGGACGTCTATATGGTCTGGACATTTTTCTATCCACTTTTAAAAGCCTTGAACATCAAATGTTTAGGGGTTACCCCCCTTAGTTGTTTGGAACAGTCCATTTAAATCTCTTAGGTGGATAGCCACATAATAGCTATTTGCCGCTCAAGTATCAAAAATGCTGATTCCAAGCCACGTAAGTACCTCCTCATGGGAATGGACGGACGGACGACGGATCATGGCCATCCTATAAGCTCACCTTGTGAGCCTAACGGCTCAGGTGAGCTAAAAATGCCAACAATTGTTGGCATTTTAACAGTTATTAGCAGGATAAATTACAGGCTTTGGCAATCTTAACCAGAAATTTCAACCAATTTTGGTTATTTCAGTAATTATAAGCAGTTTAAATTTCATGCTCAGCTGAGTTAAGCATGAAAAAAGTTTTATAACCTCGAGCCCATGTCTGGATAAGTCAGCCAGATACCAGTATCCAAACCATATAATGTTCCTATACAATCAGCCTCATGGAAGCAGATGACTAGTACAATGTGCCTGGTACACATTCTTTTACCTTTAATTGAAAACTATTCTTCTTAAATCATCTTAGGAGGAAGACTCAAAAAGGACAATACTAATATTTTCATGATAAAATCATTACAAAATATGCAAATGTAGGGTCCATCATGCGGTCATTTTCAAATGACATACAAATCATACATGCTATTGACCCCAGTATTACTACAATTGAGCCACCGCATGAGAAAACCAACAATTTGCATATGCGAAAACAAAGGCGCAGACCAGCTTCGCGGTAACCGCGAAACTGGTCAGTGCCTTTGTTCTCGCTACATGGAAAGTACAATCCCTCTTCTTCTTAAATCCGAAATTTCAAGTCTCTAGCCTGCTTCTGTGACTGACTGTACAGGCCGGTTTGAGTCGGACCTGGTCGGAAACCCAAATTGTTGGTTTTCTCACGCACAGGCTCAATTAATGTTATGACAGTAAGCACAATCAGCATAACAAAAAAAAAAACTTATTGTTCTAGGGTGTGCCGTGGTATTTCACAATTACTCCAATTAATATATACCCTCTTCTTGTTCTTCTTCATTTTCCTCATCTTCTTCCTCTACCTGGTCCTCTTCATCTTCTTCACCCTTCTCATCATCCTGTTCTTCAGGTATAGGCTCAGGTGTGTGACTCGCCGGCTTGATAGCAAACACGTGGCGAGACAGCATACGCTTGAGGCCGTGGTGGGTGTCGGTGTTGCTGGTTTTCTCTTCTATGTAACTGTTGTTCAACAGCAGCTTGACCAAAGCTTTGTCATTCTGCAAAACCAGAGGACCAATGGTCCTGTAAACGCTCACCTGAGATCTGCTTCATATACCAATAAACATATTTGAATATTATGGTATTTAACAGATGAAGCCCTTGGGCCATTTTCCTTTTTCAGAATAATCAATATTCTGTCCATTTGTCAATTTCCTGCTGATTTTCCCCTTCAAATAACATTTTAAAAGCAGATGAGCCCCTGGGGTCCATTTTTTTTTCAGAATCATTAAATTTCAGTCCTACTGCCCTTTCACTTAAAATGACATTGTAAAAGGTTTCCCCATTCAAATGCATTGACGACCTTGCCATAAAATAAGTCAAGGTCACCACAGGGTCATGTTTTATACATACATTGTAGTACTTCAGTCATCCATACTTCATGCAAAGTTTCGTTGAAATCGGTTCACCGGTTCTGGAGAAGAAGATATTTTAAGGGTTTTTACCGTATATGGGCATGGCGGCCATCTTGGTCATGTGACCTAGATTATTTATATATACATTGGTTCCCACTTCCTATAGATGCTTCATATAAAATTTGGCTTTGATTGGCCAAGTGGTTTCAGAGAAAAAAATCTTTGAAAAGTGTGTATGGACGACAGACCGGCCAAGGTCAAGAGTTGACCTTGACCTAAATTAATCATATACCTTCATCTAATCCATTAGTTGTTTGCATCTACCACTTTTCAGATCTCAGGCTGCAATATTTTTCAAAAAATAGCTAATTTCCACTTTTCCCATTATAAGTCTATGGAAACTTAAAGTTACCATAGCAACCAGAGTTCTTATCCGACTGGAATAAAAAACACAAATTATGTAGAGGCTACTGTCAGGAACATGCATAAAAAGTACAGGATTCATCCACTTGACAGTTTCTGAGGAGAAGATTTTTGAATGTTTTTTTCAAAATTTTGCCCTTTATGGCCCCAGCAACCAATCAAAATAAAGGATTAGGACAAAACTCGCAAGAAACGTCAAACACTACTCAATAAACATTTCTGCAAAAACAAAATTCAAATGTCTGCAATTTTAGCGGAAAAATAGCCGATTTCCACTTTTCCCATTATAAGTCTATGGAAACTTTAAGTTGCCATAGCAACCAGAGTTCTTATCCGCCTGGAATAAAAAACACAAATTATGTAGAGGCCACTGTCAGGAACATGTATACAAAGTATAGGCTTCATCCCCTTGACAGTTTCTGAGAAGAAGATTTTTGAATGTTTTTCGAAATTTTGCCCTATATGGGGCCCCTGCAACCAATCAAAATGAAGGATTAGGACAAAAGTCACATGAAACGTAGAGGACTACTCAATAAACATTTCTGCAAAAACAAAATTCAAATATCTCCAACAAGACAGCAAAAACTGGCAATTTTCACTTTTTTCCATTATAAGTCTATGGGAAGCATAAGTTGCCATAGCAACCAGAGTCCTTATCCGATCAAAACAAAAAACACAATTATTCTTTCCCCCTACCTGTAGATGGTGTATGTGTAATATGAGAACAATCGGCCCAGCGGTTTCAGAGAAGAAGATCTTTGAATTTGTGGACGTCGACGGACGGACGACGGACGGACGCCGGAGCATGGGTATACTATAAGCTCACCTATGAGCCTTCGGCTCAGGTGAGCTAAAAAGACAGGAATATTTTGCCTGATTTCATATGACTGACCTGGACAAATAGTGCATATGTAAACAGATAGGAACTGTGTCTTAACTGTTTGCCAAACATCTACATATTACAGTAGATTTCCATATCTTAAATGGCAGTGGTGTTCATGTTTATGTTCCACTCAACAGCTTATATCAAATGGAGACGAGACCTCTGCTTATAGTTTCATCCAATATACTACAAAAGCTTCACCAATACGCCACTCTCAGCCAATGAGGTATAATATAAGGTCATGTTTTGCTGACAAAATAACCCAAATGGTTATTTTCTAATAGACCCATTTAAAACAATTTCTTTTAAACATTGTTAACTTCTTTAAGTGACTCATTTTCCTGATCCCAGGGGACAGCTTGATAGGGAATGTAAAGTGAACATACCTCCCTGACTGCATGCATCAACGGTGTGACACCATTACTGTCTGCCAAGTTGGATGAGGCTCCATTCTGTAGGAGGAACTTTGTGAGCCCAAAGTCACTGTGGTGTATCGCTGAGATGAGAGGCGTCATTGAGCCACAGTTCTCTAGGGGCTTGAAGAAGTCTTGGACATACTCCGATATTGTGATGTCGAATAGCGGAGTTGTGGAGACTGGTACTTGGTACACTATGTCAAGGCTAGAGCCCGCTTCCAACAATAGTTTGATCCATTCTCTGAAGATACAAGAAATTACGCGAGACTGGAAATTTGCATATTTGAATAGTCTAGGTCTAATACAGTACCTGTACAGTCACACAAACCGGCCTGTACAGTCACAGAAGCAGGCTAGAAGCTTGAAATTTCGGATTTAAGAAGAAGAGAAATTGTACTGTCAGTGTAGCGAAAACAAAGGTGCTGATCAGCTTCGCAGTTACTGCGAAGCTGATCTACGCCTCTGTTTTCGCATAGGCAAAAATCTGGTTTTCTCACGTTGCGGCTCAAATACAAAAACTTACTTAACTGCTTAAACTAGAGGAATATGGTTGGCAGTTTCAAACCATCGACAGTAAAGTTGAAGGTTAATCAATTTGGATACATGGCTCCTGTCTTAAAAACAATTGTGCAAGACTTTCTGCAGAGCCACAAATAAATTTATTCTTTACTGATGAGCTTGCCTAATTTCAGTTTTTTTTAAAAAACAGGATTCATTCAAGGACAGAAAGGATTGAAGTGGAGAATGTTCCTTGTGGTACATACATATTATCCTTTGTTTCTTCATACTTTGTTTACAGAATATAGAGACATTCAGAGCAGGTTTTTTTAACTCATATAAGCCTGGCTTCCTTTTTGTGGGACATAGGCAAACAGTATAGCCCCAGCTGTGACGCCGCAGAACGCTGCATCCCATCTGTGGCTATTCTGTTTCCTAAGAGGATTTTCATCAAAAATTTATATGAAAATCGAAATTCACTCCTGATGCCCCTAAAAATGAAAGTGGACTCACCCTAATGATAATTAAAATGGGAAAATCCATTCATCAAATATGGGTTAAGGACCAGAAAAGATATGCTGGGTTATGTTTTCTTTGGTACATACGTATTATCCCTAGTTTCTTCATATATTTTCTCGTGGTCCCAGAAATAAGCTACCATCACCGAGCGGCCATAGATATCCAGCTTGCTCATGTCACACTTTGGATCTCTCTCTGGAAAGATAGGAATGCAAAACTGTTACCGGTTTGTTTCTGTCTTCTGGTTTAACTTAGTCAACAATTTTTTTCGTTCATGTCCAGCTACAGGTATTAACTAAGGGGGTTTGTCTTGCTGAAGGACAGGACCTGGCACTAGTGGGATTTGAACAAAAGATTTCTTCAATCCAATCCAATCACTTCTGACAGTTTAACATGAAAATGTTATGGTTAGGATGCAGAGAATGTTCTGACAAGTCGCAAAATCAGGTAATTACAGCTTCCAACCCAATTAACCTGTCAGAACCAGGGTAAAAAATAAGTTTTAACTTACGTATGAAGAGATGTCCCAGTTTTACAGGCTGGTGTTTGTATGCAGCATACATGAGTGGTGTTCTGCCATACTTGTCAAGCTGACTCAGGGAAACACCTCTCTCTAATAACGCTTCTACAACCTGTAAGACACAGAACAAAAGGTTAAAGGATATGAGCCGTATCACGAGAAAACCGGATTTTTGCCTATGCGAAAACAAAGACGCAGATCAGCTGTGCAGTATCAGCGCAGCTGATCAGTGTCTTTGTTTTCGCTACTCGGATAGTACAATTCCTCTTCTACTTACAGCAAAAATGAAAAGCCACTAGCCTGCTTCTGTGACTGTACAGATTGATTTGTGTCACGTATGGTCTGAAACCCCGAAGACCGTTTTTCTTGCGTCGCGGCTCATATGTCTTTTTTCCAACAATAAGGCCAGACATCATATGCTCAAGAATTTGCTTCAGAAATCAGACTAATTTAAGAGCCTACAATATTTGAGCCGCGACGCGAGAAAACCGGTCTTCGGGGTTTCCGACCAGGTCTGACACAAACCGACCTGTACAGTCACAGGAGCAGGCTAGAAGCTTGAAATTTTGGATTTAAGAAGAAGAGAATTTGTACTATCCGTGTAGCGAAAACAAAGGCGCTGATCAGCTTCGCGGTTACCGCGAAGCTGATCTGCGCCTTTGTTTTCGCATAGGCAAAAATCCGGTTTTGTCACGATGCGGCTCATTTGCCATTTCATCTATTTATTTTCATACAAATAGGTCAATCTGTTTAAATTTTGGTGTAATTAAGCTTTACTATGGGTTAAAAAAATCTGAACCATTATATTTTGTATAATCTATCATTTTCAGTTAGCATCATTTAAAACTACTAAGATATGGTTGGTTGATTGGGGTTTAATGTCCCACCAACAGCTAAGGTCATATGGAGACGGGGCCTCGGTTTATAGTCCCATCCGACGGACTGGAGAAGCCCGGGATCGAACCTGCGACCCCTGGTTTACGAGGCGAGTGACATAACAACTGCACCACGGAGGCTTCTATACTAAGATTTGGGTCACTTGTTTGCGCACATCCATGTGGGAATATTTTTGTGTAGAATCTACTTGAGCAGGAACTCTTCACCAGATTACAAGTAATCTAACCGTGGTTTGTAAGGATGGGTCTTCCCCTGGGTTTGTATGAAGTGCCAGCGTATGTAACAGATTCTGTCCCTCCTCGTTAGTGTAGCCACTGATCAGCCTCACATCTCGGATACGCTTCAAATGTCGTAGAGCAATGTGGTACTTGCTGATTCTTAATGCAGCCTGCAAGAGAAGTGGACTAGAGGAGTGGAAGACAAAGGTTAAAACACAAGCCGAATATTTCATTACCAGAGGTCAGTTTTAGTAAATTCTTCACTAAAATCATTAAAAATGACTCAATGTTTATTTCCTGTAACAACTTTATTTGCTTTACCTTGATATGACACTCCTTAGATAGCTTTCAGGACCAAGTTTGCAAAGTCAATCTGGACCAAGTTTGCAAAGTCCAAAATCACACACCGTGACTGCTTATTCCACTGATAAATCACTCTACCATATTAGATCTTTTTTTTTCACCAACAAGAGAAAACAATAACTCACCTCCACTGATTTTCCAGTAAGCCCTGAGGTATCTAACACCATATGAGCTACACCCTGTAGCTCCCCATAGATTGCACCCTGAAAGGATTATAACATTTGTAAGACTAGAAAATGTGTTTATGAAACACTATGCCCCCAACTGGTAAGCCACTGTGACTTTCAAGATGTAAAAATGTCCAAAAAATGACTAAGTTCAAATTATAAAAAAAAATGACAAAAATTAATCTGAGGAGTATATCCCAACCACATGCATATATTCAAAGCATGGTCACAATGTCTGCAAAGTTTCAAAAGTATCGGTATTAAATTGTAGGAGGAGTTGCGCACACAAGTTACCCTCTATCCATCCACTAAAATGCCCGAAAAAATGACTAAGTTCAAATTGTTAAAAAAAATGACAAAAAATAATCCAAGGATTATATCCAAACCACATGCATATCTTCAGACCATGCCCATAATACATGTAAAGTTTTAAATGAATTGGTATGAAACTGTAGGAGGAGTTGCGCACACAAGGTACCCACTGCCCATTCACTTTCATTGTCAAAATGCCCGAAAAATGGCTAAGTTCAAATTGCGAAAAAAGTGACAAAAATTAATCTGAGGATTATATCCAAACCACATGCATATCTTCAAAGCATGGTCACAACATCTGTAAAGTTTCGAAAGAATCGGAATAAAACTGTAGGAGGAGTTGCGCACACAAGGTATCCACTATCTATTCACTTTATCAAGAATTAAAAAGGGAAATAACTCTCACAGAATTGGCCCCTAGCCCCTTGAATTTACCTGAAAGAAAAAATATGGGTCCTTTTAATTTTCATATAAACTACATACCAAATTTCAAGATCCTAGCTCTAACGGTTCCTGACCGAGTGCTCATGCATCAGTATGATCACAGACTGACTGACTGCACGCACGCACTCACTCACTGCACTGCACGGACAGACCCAAACCAATATGCCCCCTCAACTTCCAACTTCTTCGAAGTTCAACTTCTTCGAAGTTGGGGGCATAAAAAGACATAAAGCTTTGCTTACACAGATACACTACATCTTGGAATAATTTTACCAATTTAAAACCCCTGTTTACACAGTCAACCCCTTAATTGTAGCACTACCACTTTTTAAGCAAAGTAAGATTTCCTTGAAAATAATTCATCATCTTTAGTCAATAACTGGTCCAGAAGTTCACATAACAAGTCACTGTTTCATGTAAATCGCTGACAAATCAGGAACTAAGTTCAACTTTTTTAAACCTAACGAATGCCTTATGGAGTCAAATTTGCAGTCTAGTGATCAAAAAAGTCTAAATCACACAGGACAAAGATCAAATGCACAGCGCTGATTTAAAATTGAATAATGTAAAAGTCAATATAAATGAGCTACACCAGTCAGAACTCATATAAATGAGCTACACCAGTCAGAACTATTTTAATTAAGGAAAAGATGTACCCACCTGATATATAGCATATTTCTCGACCTGGTTTTGTGGTTCCAGTCTCTCTGGTTTCCAGGTCCAGATCAACTTCTTATTGTGGTACTCTTTCCAGTCGGGTATCTTAGTTGTGACAACAATGTTGTCGTCTACACTAGCACCTCGCTGCAGCAGCATCAGGGCACAACTAAAATCAAATATTCAAAAAAATCATAAAAATATTTGTTTCAATATCTATAAGCTGTGTTTGTTTATCTGAGCCGCCTCGTGGGAAAACCAACAAATTGGTTTTTGAACAGGTCTGACACAAATCGGCCTGTACAGTCACAAAAGCAGTCTAGAAGCTGGAAATTTCAGATTTAAGAAGAAGAGGAATTGTACTATACGTGTAGCGAAAACAAAGGCGCTGATCAGCTTCGTGGAGCCGCGAAGCTGATCTGCACCTTTGTTTTCGCCTACGCAGATTGTTGGTTTTCCCATGGGGCGGCTCATATATTCAGGAAAATCATAAAAATATCTGTTTCAATATCTATAAGCTGTGTTAAACATGTTTATTTGTTTGAATTGGTGCTTAACATCAGTCTTAAAATTTCAGTCATGTTCAATACAAGAAATTCTTTAATTCTCCTAAGTTCAATTGGAAATCAAGCCATCCTCTACTGATTAAAGGGTCTACACGGTAGGTAACCAAAACGGATCCTTTCAGAGGAAATGTGCGTTGCCCGTTCCTTTCGGATGAAGGGACGGTTCCTTTCGGAGGAAAACGCCAGTATCGTCGTGGTTGTGTAAAGAGAAACGATTTTTTGAGGTTTTACCGTGAAAAGTAAGTACAAAACGTATGCGCACGTAATGACGTGGTAATCAAGGTACAATCTCAGCGCTTTCTTTATGTGCACAAACATTTCGTTGTTGTTTACGAGATAATTATATGTTGGCCGACAACTGCATTTTGTGACGACAGCCAGGTGAAAACCCTTGAAAATTGGGAAAATGCCATTGATCAAAACGTTTTAGCACTTATTGTCACTAGATATTGTATTTGCCAATCTGAAATTAAATAAATAAAGTGGAAGTATACTTGTACTTGATAAATAAACATGAAAAACAACCTTTGTTGGCGGTAACGGTTCCTCAAGGAGACGGGCACAGGATCCTTTCGGAGCTGAGGCTATGGATCCTTCAGGAGGAAATGTGCTTACAGGCATTACCTTTACATGATGATATCACTTCCGAGTTATTCTTTCAATCACTGAAAATGATGACGGGTAACAAAATGTTTGGTACTACACGTACGCACTGTAAATAACTTAGACGTGTAAAATTAAGAGTGTTTCGGATACTTTGTCAAAAATAAGTTCGGAAAAGAAAAATCTTTGTGATATTTTCATTACTCCAAAATTCTTTTTAATACGTAGACATTCAGCACTGTAACAAACGAGTTTTTATTTATAAACTTTAAGGACAGGAAGTAAGTAAAGAAGGTCCAGGAATTGCAGATGTCTATAAATAGATCAGGGGAAACAATAGTAGAATTAGCGACTCAAAGCTGAAAATCGTTTGATTTTACTAGTTTTGTAGGCTATTTTATGTTTTTACTGGAAGTTTTTTGCTGCTCGCTAAAATAAAAAAGAATCACACGATTAACATCAAATAATGCAGCTACATGTACATAGGTGAATTACAAAATCCACAATCACTTAGCCCTTTGTTTAAATGCAACTAATGCTGTCACGGAAATGGAGCGAGGTCACGAAGTGCAGGTTTGCTAGACAGTGCAAATAGAAAATATGGCAATAAGACTTTGACACGTACAGCCCCTTAAATGTTTATTTTTCGGTACACATGTTTTTGATCAAGCCTTTCCTGGAGCATGTCTTATATTAGGGAACCACTGGACGGTATTGCTGGATTGTAGGTGTCTACAGACAAATGATTTGTTTTCTCCTTGATTAGCGCATTTAGGACTGCGGCGACTTGAATGAAATGTATAAAAAAGTAGAGCTAGTGAATATGCCATTCAGATATGCCTTAGTAGTAAAATTTCTCCTAAAGGATCCGGTGTCAGATACTCTGATCACAGCCGGTGCCAAAAAATCACAACTTCAGGCGTGCTCCGAAAGGATCCGTTTCTACATGACTTTCTGGTGATGGTTAATATTTTACTTTTTGTAAGCGAATTAGTGTATTTTGACTGAGTTTTACTGTGTACTAGTACAAGAAATATATTTTATATTGTATTTCGAAGATATTTCGTTGCGAATATCTTCATTTGCGATTAAACAAGCGTTTTTGAGTGCAGCCTGTACTGTCGCATTCTTAAACAATGGTACTTATTTCATTTAAAACGGCGAAAACAAAGAAGCACATTGCGAATTTTCGAAAAAAGCTACCAAATTCAATCTGTTGTGCATTACGTGGACTATTTATCTGAGGATATCACCCAAGGGTTGTTTATGTTTCTAGCGTCTAAACGTCTTCGTCTACCAATTTCCTCTGAAAGGAACCGTCCCTTCCTCCGAAAGGAACGGGAAACGCATATTTCCTCTGAAAGGATCCGTTTTGGTTACCTACCGTGGTCTAACTAAAATAGTTGCTTTCTGTTAGCATTTCAAATGGATGCATACAACCGTAGGTGTTACACATCACGCTAACATGTCCATGTAATGTATATCCACTTATACCCCACGTTAATATAGTAAAGCTGGGGTATGTAGAGTTACACCTATTTATCTTATTTAAGCTCCAAAACATAGATTGTGGGTACTCATTAGAACCGCCTCACCAACTGCCTCGGTGAAGCGGTTCTAACGTGTACCAACAATCAATGTTTTGAGCAAAAATAAGAAAAACATCATTTTTCTCAGATGAAAATTTCTATTTCTCCTTTTCTCCTTTTTTTTTTTTTAAAGCTATAAAAATCTCTGTACATTGCATGAGCATGTTTTTGTAATGATTACCTGTCATGTTTGTTTTTCACTGCCAGTGAGAATGCTGTGTTGCCATCTTTGTCTCTCGTTGTTAATGCTACTCCTCTCTGAAATTGATAAAAAGATGTAATTTTAATTTAAATTTGCCGTGATTCACCTTCATTTTCATAATGCATGGGAAAGGTCCGTCTCCGCCAACCTTTCTAAACTTGGATGTCGTGACACACCATTACTGGTAGTACATTGTGAGATTTCTTTTTCTTCAGATACTGAGTCAATCAATTTCTGATCATCACCTTAGGTACTGGGGTGGGTGGCTATATTTTGAATTTAGCCAAAAATATTTCCCTGCAAAACTGGGAGCGTCATAACGTGCACATGCGCACCCTTTTATACCATTAAAGTAAATTTCCAAAATGGCAGCAAATTTCTTCTTCTTGATAGCTATGTCATTTTTTTGCACTTTTAAGCCAAGAAAACAGAAAATGAATTGGCAATTACATACCCATTGAATGCAAAGTGTGCTTTTAGATTCATATTGTCCTAAAATGGTGGACAATAAATGTTTTAACATATTTTCACATGAAATTAACATATTTTGACATGAAGCATTCTCAACACTTGACTCATACTCAGAATACAAGAACTAGCTTTTTAGAAGGTGTGAAACCAGAGGACCAATGGTCCTATAAACTCTCACCTGAAACCCGAGATATATACCAACAAACTTGTTTGACTAGAATGGTAATATACATGTATATAACCCCAGGGCCGGGTCAGAGCAACCCCTGGAGTCAATTTCTTTTTGAAAACATAAAACTTCAGTCCATTTGCCAATTTCCTGCAAGTTTTGCCCTTCAAATAACATTTTAACAATTTTCCCCATTCAAATGCATGGGCGAACTAAGTTGACCTTGCCGTAAAATAGGTCAAGGTCATCCAAGGATCACGATTTATATAAACTTTGTAGAGTTCCATTGCCTGATGCTTCATGCCAAGTTTCAAAATCATAGGCCTTCTGGTCCTGGAGAAAAAGATTTTTAAAGGTTTTTGCTATTTATAGCCATGGCAGCCATCTTGGTCATGTGACCTTGACCATTTATACAAATGTTCATTGCCCCTTCTTAACGATCCTCCACATAAAGTTTGGCTTTGATTGGCAAAACAGTTTCAGGGCAGATGAAGTTTGTATATTATGGTCATGTACATGTATATAGCCCTGGGACTGGGGCAGACAACCCCCTATGGACAAAATTTTTTCATAAACATCAATCTTAAGTCCATCTGCCCATTTCCTGCAAGTTTTGCCCTACAAATGACATTTTCCCCCATTCAAATGCATGAGCGACTTATGTTGACCTTGCCGTAAAATAGGTCAAGGTCATCCCAGGGTCATGATTTATATAAACTTTGTAGAGCTCCAGTCACTGATGCTTCACACCAAGTTTCAAAATCATTGGCCTTCTGGTTCTGGAGAAGAAGATTTTTAAAGGTTTTTTCTATTTATAGCCATGGCAGCCATCTTGATCATGTGACCTTAACCATTTATATAAACTTTCTTTCCCCCTTCCCAAGGATGCTCCACATGAAGTTTGGCTTTGATTGGCCTAGCGGTTTCAGAGAAGAAGATGTTTGAATATTATGGTCATATACATGTACATATATATTGCCCCGGGGCAGGGGCAGACAACCACCCAGGGGCTAAAATTTTCCATTAAAATTAATCTTCTGTCCATTTGCCTATTCCCAGTAAGTTTTACCCATTAAATAGCATTTTACCATTTTTTCCCATTCGAATGCATTGGCGACCTAAGTTGACCTTGCCGTAAAATAGGTCAAGGTCATCCTAGGGTCATGATTTATATAAACTATGATGGGCCCGCGTCCCCGATGCTACATACCAAGTTTCGTGGAAATCGGCCCACTGGTTCTGGAGGAAAAGGTTTTTGCTATTTATAGCCATGGCGGCCATCTTGGTCATGTGACCTGGACCATTTATATAAACTTTCGTTCCACCTTCCTAAGGATGCTCCACATTGAGTTTGGCTTTGATTGGCCAAGCGGTTTCAGAGGAGAAGATCTTTGAAATTGTGGACGACGGACGGATGGACGCCGGAGCATGGGTATACTATAAGCTCACCCGTGAGCAGTCGGCTCAGGTGAGCTAATAATGCTGTTTGTTTTTTTTGTTTTGTTACAATCCACTGTTTATTTACATTTTTACCGATATCTCCGTTAAAGATACATTGCGGGTATCGGTATAACTATAAATAAACAAAGGATTGTTTACAATAGAATATCTCCGCTCGCCTGTATTAAAATGAATATCAATCAATACGTTTAAGATTAATAATAGGCCAATACCTGTAGTAGATGAACACAGCAGATAGTGGCTCCCCTCATTGAGGCTAAGTGAAGAGGGGTTTGTCCATTCTCATCTTGGACATCAAGTTCTCTATTCCTCATACTGTCTGTCAATACACTGCACAGTTCTATCGGGTCTAGTGGGCTCACTGACTCAAGACTGAAATACAAACAGTAAACAGCTGCAAGAATTTTCATTTGAAAAATTGTTCCAAGCATCTGAAAGTATGTTTGTATACTACATGAAATTTATGATGACAAAATATGTATGATCACAAAGTTTGAACTTTAGGAAAATTTGGTTAATGAAAATCCATTTTTACTGCTTTGCTTTATTTTTATTCAACAACTTATTGTCCTTCGGTATAAATGAAAGCACAGCGCAGTGGACGCCTTCCTTTCTCATCTCTAGCAAACACATTGGCTCCATTGACTATCAAATATTCCTCCAGATCCATACTGGTTTTGGTTGTGCCTAGCAGCGTGCCCTGATTAGCCTGTACAGCCATGGGTAGAGTGGTGGCTGTAATTTTTATCTTAAATTTCATATACTTACTTTGTTTTTGTAATGAAAGCATAATGCAATGGAAGCCTTCCTTTCTCATCTCTTGCGAACACATTGGCCCCATTGGCTATGAGAAACTCTTCGAGATCTGTACTAGCATTGGCTGTGCCAAGATTAGCGAGGACAGCTGTGTGCAACGGGGTGGTTGTTCCGTAGTTGATCTCAGCACCAGCTTCCAACAGCATGCGTACAATGTTGACAACATTGGGCTCATCAACTACAATATTCAGTAAGGACAATGTTCAGTCAGTGGAACTCACTGAATACTGCATCCATGCTAAGATTACCGTTTAGTGGGGTCTTGTAGAAAATGGGATTAAGATCATGGATTTACGCAATCTTGAATCTTGTAAAGTGTTTATTTTGTAGCCCTACACAAAGGCCATTGACCATGTAGCAAAAATATGCATGAAATTTTGTAGATTTATAAATTATCTTTAATTCTGTGTTAGTTTGAAAAGCTATCCTTCATGTTAATGTAAGAATTTTTTTTGTAGAGGTAGAGGCCTTCTCCATTATTTTGAAATGTAAGTCATTATCAGCAATGATCTTGCAAGATCACTGTATTCGACAAGTTTCCCTGACTGTGTTAGTTTTACTTCCTCCTTCAATAGCAGGGTCTTGAAAAGAACTATGAATCCTAAAATCAATATCAGCTGGTCAAGTCATGCCGAGACAGAGCCAATGTTTCCTGTATATTTAACCAGTTTTATGAACTGACTCAATGACTGAAGTGGAGGCAGTACATTTGAGCCGCCCCATGGGAAAAACAATAATCTGCATATCCTCTTCTACTTAAATCCGAAATTTCAAGCTTCTAGCGCTTTTCTGTGCTAGTACAGACCGGTCTGTGTCGGACCTGTTCGAAAACCACATTGTTGGTTTTCCCACGAGGCGGCTCATTTTAAACCCAAGACCTCTCATTCCTGTCGAATGCTCAATGACTAATATAGACCTAGTACAACTTTTGTTGTACAATGCCATTGATGAACTTTACCTCTGTACTGTACAGCAAAGTGTAATGGAGACTCTTTTGTCTTTGTGTTCACAACTTTAACATCAGCCTTGGCGTCAATCAAAGCCTTTACTATGGACGCATGACCATCTCTGGAAAAGGAAACCATACCATTTATTATTTACACTGACAACTACAACTTCTAAATCTTCCATATATCTTAATGAGGTTAGTTAAAATTTGTTAAAAGAAAATATTCTGTCAAGGCAAATATTAGACCATGTTTGTACACCATATACATTTTCGTACAATTATTGTGACCATTTAATATTATTTTTTTTAAACTTGTTAAAGGCTTTGCTTAATGGGTATTTGATTTCCTGGTAAAACCACCGGTCTTCAAGATTTGATTTGTAACAAACATTTTTATTTTCTAGTCTAAGCATCAAATCTGGCTGTAAATCAGGGTAGAATCAGTCAAGACTTACTTGGCTGCAACATAGGTAGGTGTCATTGTAAATTTGTTTGGACTAAAGTGGGGACAGAACACTTTGATTTTTTTGTTTCATTTCATCAAAATTTTATGAAACTTCAGGGTAGATACTGTAGACTTACTTGGCAGCAACCAGGATAGGTGTCATATCTCCCATACTGAAACTGTGGTGGTAGGTCAGGTTAACGTGTGCTCCTGCTTGTGCCTGTGGAGATAATGGTCACAAAATTAGAAGCTAATTTTGATTACAGTATGTCTTACTGTCCCCCCACAACCAACCAAACCTAACAAACACATTGTGTTCTCCTGACAATATTCCTGTGCAAGTTTAGTTGAATTTAGGTGACGGTCACAAACATTTAGTGAACTCTTAATGTTCTCCCAGCAAATTTCTGTGCAACAAAATCAATCCATTGGTTCTGAAGATATTGCGACGGAAAACCTATTTTCCACTTATCAATAAGTTTATCATGGATCATAGCAGTAGCATTTCAGATCATATTGGCTACTTTGCCATCGTATCAGTATTACACGACCAGATTCACAAAAGATTCAGATTGAGAAGCACATTGTGCAACCTTAAGTCTCTAAACCAGAGAGATAAGGATAAGGATCACTCTAAATGATTTTAATGGCATTCCAAATATCTAGTAGCTTATTCGATAGACAATTATTTCCATGTTAATTGTATACAAGCATACATACCAGTAGCGTGAGTGCCTTATCCTCCTTAGTTTCCACTGCCAGTACCAGCGCTGTTTTACCATCAAGGTTCCTATGTTCCATGTTGGGGTTATGTTTCAGAACTATCTCTAGGGCCGAGGAATTGGTCTCCGCAATTATCTCATGTCCAACATGGACCAGAAGGTGTAGGGCTGAACTCTTACCTGAAAAACATGCCAATGTACGGTAGTACCCAACAATGCTTTCTCCCAGGAGAGGCAGCTCCATTGCTTAGAGGCATTTGTTATACAGTGCCTCCTTAATGTGAATTGGGATTGGACACAGAGCAAATGCATACTATATGAAATCCATTTTAAAAAGATACTAATACAGTTTAATTTTAAGTTACCTCCCTTGTAAATAAAATTCTATAAAAACCGCTTCCTGGGTACTTATAACTAGAAAAAGTGCCTTGAGAGGCACGTATATCCCCGGCTGGTAGCCACCAAGCCCCACCCTCCCTACCCCAACCACCCGGCACATGCTCACCCCTAACATTGAATCTCAAATCCCATATGAAAGACAGTACCCTTATTAAGTACATGGGGGAGCGTAGTTTTAGAATGACAGATCTATTTTAGAGCAGTATACAGAGCTGACGTGTATACCCAATCTAGGACATAATCATGGACATTGTGGGTCAGGTCAAAGTCCTAGATCTTGACCTCTAGTCCCCACCCTCCAGCATGGACCCTTGTGTCCAACCCTTACGTAGTACTATGGTCTAGGCAAGAATGCTTTCTAACATGGGTTATCAAGACCTACAGAATATTAATGTTGGTAACAGTCATATTAGATAAATGTGTCCTAAATTTTGACCTCTAGCCCCTCCCCTTGAGTTTGGTGCCAAGGAATAAAATTCAACCCTAAAGGGTATCTATGATCCACATAGGAATGCAGTCCTATGAGTATTTGTTAAGAAGAAAAAACACTATGTAAATAGCACATTTTCAAGGTGACCTATTTTTTAACTCTAACCCCACCCCCAGGCATGGACCCTGGGGTCCGAACTCATGGAAACAAAGCAAATCTTATAGGGTACCTAAATTACAAATTCTAATGGTTTCTGAAAATTAACTCATGAGATATACACTACCAGAGAAATTTTAACCAAAACTTTGATCCAAATTAAAGGTGACCTAGATTTTGACCTCCAGCCCCACCCCCAGGCATGGACCCTGGGGTCTGAACCCATGGAAACAAAGCAAACCCTATAGGGTACCTATGGTCCAAATATGAATGGATCATGAGATATACACCACTATGGTTCATGAGATATACACCACTAAAGAAACTTTAACCAAAACTTTGACATATATTCTACGAACGTTTCGGAATTACGAGAACGTTCCAGAATTACGAACAAACTAACGAACATACGAACGGAAAAGCGAAAACTAGATACCCGTCGGCATAAATGCCGGGGGTATAACAAGTGCTCTGGGGAGTTAATGTGCCTTGCACAAGGACACATCATGCTGCTGCCAGTGGGGATCGAACCCAGGATCTCTCGATTTGGGAGTCTGATGCTCTATCGCCATGCCACCGTGCTCCCAAAATACCTGTGTGAATCATGCCAGCTTTACCATCCAATAAAGAGACCGACTTAAGAACAATTACAGTTTAAATTCTTTATACATACCCTCCTTAATGTATCTGTCTTTCTCTGCTACTGGTGTGTCAGTAGCAAACTCTTTCTCCTGTACTGTCGCAGACACATCAGCTCCCGCCAGATCTATCACGGCCTTGATGAAGTTACGACCATTCTCACTACACTTCTTTACGGTGTCTTTTTCAGTATTTGGTTTCTACAAATAAGCAATGATTGCAATATCAAGTTTCCAGTTGGTGCTTGAACTATGAAAGAGTCATAATATGTCTTACTACAGTATTACTACAATTATATTGGATGAAGCAAAATTTACATACTTGCAGTAAACAAAGTTAAAACTTACTTTAAATTTCCTGTACACATAACAAGCCCTCAGTAGCGGTGTAAACCCTTCGTTGTCGACCGTCTCCGCCATCACCGGCCACACGTCCTGCTGCGATTCTTCCACCGATCCTGTGTCCTCAAACTTGTGTAACTCAGGGGGTGGGGTATCGGTATCCATACCATTTACTGCGCCATTCTGTGCAGGCTCCTTCTTTGATCCATCAACATCCACATCCATCTTTGCATCACCTCCTCCTTTGTCAACATCCATTTTTCCTTCGTCAATCTCTAGTTTAGGGTCGCCATTGTCGTCAATGCTATTTTCTCTAATGCCATGGTCTAGACTGTTGACTTGCTTAGCCTTCTCTTCTGAAACTGCTCTCTTCTCTGGTTTCTTACCTGACTTGGGCTCATGCTTCTGAAAGGTGGGGAAAATGTTTCAAATAACAAACAATTTGAATATTTTTTTGTTTGTTTGTTTGGTTTATTAATTGACTTCCACAATCAACAGCTAAGATCATGGGTATCAGGACAGTCAGTTATCTTTATTACATTGTTTCTGTGCATGACTCCCATAGGTTGAGCACTTGTTAAATGTACTTATAGCATATTTTTTTATCACTGATATTTTTCTTCTTTTACACCAAACACCAGAACATATGAGCCGCGACGCGAGAAAACCGGTCTTCGGGGTTTCCGACCAGGTCCGACACAAACCGGCCTGTACAAGCTCAGAAAAGAGCTAGAAGCATGAAATTTCGGATTTAAGTAGAAGAGGAATTGTACTATCCGTGTAGCGAAAACAAAGGCGCTGATCAGCTTCGCGGTTACCGCGAAGCTGATCTGCGCCTTTGTTTTCGCCTAGGCAAAAATCCGGTTTTCTCACGATGCGGCTCATATAAACCAAACACTTATTTACCTACCAAATATCACTACTTAACATAGCAAAGCTTCAGCATCTTTTGCACAAACCTGTTCTATGAGAATCCTGAGTATTTCACTGAGATTGTGTTCCATGCATTGTTCAGCCATCATGTGTAAGATTGTCTTGCCCTCATCTGATTTGTGGGACGTCACACTGCCACCGGCCTCAACCAACAACTTCACCAGTTTGATGTTCACCTGTCAACAAAAAACTTTCTAGACTAATTTCTATGTTGTTGACATATTATATCACAATATGTGCTTCTAAATAAGATGACCAAAGCAACACTAATATAATATAATATTTCAAAATGAAGTTTTTCAGATTTTTTTTCCACTTATCAGTTAAAGCTACAAAACCACAACCTACCTGTTCGACTGCCATCATAAGAGCTGTTCTGCCCTCTTTAGTTCTTGATGTGGGATCACAACCAGCTTCTAACAACAATGTGGCTATCTTAACTGTTAGATCCATCTTGTCATCGTCTATCTCATTCTACAAGATACAAAGAATTAACATGTTAGTTATTGTAAATCTGGAAGTTTTCGCATGACTTTTATTTCGCAAATTTTTAACTTCTGAATTATAAGCTATTCATGAATTTGCAAGCATATACTCTTGCAGTCTATAAGCTTATAGTAAGTCTCTATTACTGAGAGTTTTAATTTGTGAGGCAGCAACTTCGCAAAAATTAAGTTCTCGCAAATATTTCCGAACTCACAGTATTCAGTTTTTCATAATGACACATTGTTTGCAAGGGGAAACATATAACCTACTACGGCATGTCCAATGCATATTGACAAAGAATTATGCCTACTGATAAAATATTACATTTGATAACATAAAATAATGTCCACCTTATATTTGAGCCGCCTCATGGGAAAACCAACAATCTGCATGGGCGAAAACAAAGGCGCAGATCAGCTTCGCGGTAACCGCGAAGCTGATCAGCGCCTTTGTTTTCGCTACTCGGATAGTACAATTCCACTTCTACTTAAATCCGAAATTTCAAGCTTCTAGCTCTTTTCTGTGCTTGTACAGACCGGTTTGTGTCGGACCTGGTCGGAACTCAAATTGTTGGTTTTCTCACGCACAGGCTCATTTATGAAATACCAGGGGAAAATGTTGAATATGGTTGAAACATGCCTATAATATATCCAGTGTGAAAATCAAGAACTTGCTAAGAAAAAGACCTGTCAAATGAAATCAGAGAAATATATTCCTTGCATTTAAATTTCAAGTGGAGTATACTACGCTAGCATCTAGCTTTCTAAAGTCTGACTGATGGTCGTTAACACAGAAAGCAGGGCCATGGGGTATAACAAAGTGTGATTGATCCTGCCACAAACTTGCAAAAAGTGCTTTTATATTGCAAGCTTTGCTTCTGTGATGAAGACAAATGTTACATTTGACACATTAAAAAAGCTGTTGTTTTGATACCTGTAAGCTAATAAGTCTATTATCCAGATTTGGAATCATGATTCGGGTGCTGGGTTCTATTATATGTTTGGGTAAAAATGCAGGGTAAGGATACAGAAAATGTGTAGAAGCATGAAGTAGGATTTCATATTTTCATGTTGGACAAGGCAGGTATATAATGGGATACCAGTAGATACAAGAAGCTGTCTCTTCAATGTTTGCTGCCAATTTGTAGTGTGATGACCTTGACCTATACATACCAATTCTATTGGAGCGGTGTAGATCTGCAGAGAAAACACCATTACTTTTGTTTTAGCAATAACTCAATGGTTATGAATGAATGATTCAAGTGTATACTGTTTACAATTTTCATAGGAACACCCATTTACGTCCAGTCCAGTTGTAGTTGGGGTGCTTGGAGCCACTTACAAGCAACATGTCTGTTCATACAAATCAATACTTTTATGTTAATAAACAATGGCCAAAAACTGATGCAGTGATTATGGGGTCAGTTATCTGCCCATCAATCAGGGGCCAGTTGTTCAAAGCTTTGTTAGCTTAACGGCATAGTTAAGACCAATTCGTTAAGTAAATGCCGACTACATAAGCAAATACACTTATTTTTTTGATAAAATGTGAGAATCTTTTGCATGGCAAAGGATTCTCACATTTTATCAACAAAAAATGACAGTGTATTTGTAATATTTATGTTTGAAATTTTGACGAATTGTTAACTAACGAGGTCTTTAATTTTGAACAACAGGGCCCAGGTATCTAGCTTGCTAAAATAGTATGAATGTAAAAAGACGCAAAGGCAGCCATTTGGTTATGACTCTTTCTTTTCTACAGCTACTTTCTACAGTTAATATGTCTGGTGTGAAGAAACTTAACACATAACAGGCCAAAGTTCCCTATTGCTCAATGACTAGCCTACCAGGTTGAAAGCAGACATAAGTAGTTGCCTGTACAATAGGTGTTGCCATTTTGTTGCACTTTCCTGCATTCACATACATACCGATTCCTGTCCAACAACTCTCCACATCCTTTTATAGTAAATGATCTGCAGACACATTACCAATTGTTATTTTCCAGTGGTTTACACAATTTTCGAAAGGTAAAGCACACCTATGGCAACCAATCTTGGACAAGGAAAACACCATGTTCTCTTAACCCAAATTTGACGAATAGATTTTCCCATCATTATGATTAGGGTGAGTCCACTTTCATTTGTAGGGGCATCAGGAGTGATTTTTAAATTTTATTCAATTTTTTGATAAAAATTCTCTAAGCAAACTGAATAGCCCCAGATGGGACGCCGCCTTTTGCGGCACCACATCTGGGGCTATTCTGTTTGCCTATGTCCCATAAAAGGGATGCCAGGCTTAAATGAGTTAAGATATGATGTGATGTCTTTCTAGCAGATACGAGTTGGAACAAAAAGACCCAAGTAAATACGAGACATTCCCTCTACACAGGGCGCTGCCAAGGTGTTGCCTGCTAACATACATACCGAACGTGATTTATATCCTAGGTTCCAGAATATCCAGTAGGTCTGAAGACAAATGAGCCTTAGCATGAGAAAGCCAACAATTTGGGTTTCCGACCAAGTCCAGTAAAAACCGGCAGGCTATAATACTTGAAATTTTGGAATTTAAGCGGCAGAGGGATTTGTTCTATCCATGAAGTGAAAACATAGGTGCTGATTAGCTGTGCCTTTGTTTTAGCATGGGCAAAAGTATGGATTTCTCATGATGCAGCTCAAACGGTACATACCCAATTGATTCAAGTAAATGCCAACAATACAGATCAGGTTATCCAATATTGACCAACCATAATCTGTCATGACCACTTTCATTCCAAAGCAGAACAAATCATATTCGATCACATAAACTCACAACAGCTCAAATCTAAATTTGAAATTCTCTAGTAAATTTCACAGTTTGAAACGGATCTTCAATCGTGGTGTTTAAACAGACTGCACAACAGTGTAACGACTGCATCAAGACGGGATATTCTACAGCTACAAACCTGTCTGTTCCACTCTCATTTTTCAACATTGTTAGATGCCAGGTGGGAAAAGCTTCCAGTCTTTAGGAATCAATGGCTTTGGGATTGGTGATTTTCTTATTTTCAAGGGTTCGATACTAACAGTAGTCTGGAAGTCCTAGACTCCTAATTTATCTTGCAGGACTGCCTATGTTTGTTCCTAGGCAGTCTGAGGGACTCCTTGAATCTTGAGGGAAAATGTGTATGACATATTTCTCAACAATATCAAGTACAATTACTCAGACTTGGCATGTCTTATGGTCCAAATTTTATTGGAGTGTTTTTGAATAATATGGCAGATTATTAAAAAGAGAATTATACATCTTGATAATGGTTTTTGAAACAGTCGCTCATTTAGATCTAAGATAAAATTAACAGATTTCTTGTCTGCATCAAGCCATCATCCATTGTTGTTTTTTACTTGGACTCCTAAATTTTTGTTTGGACTCTTTGATTACTCTGAAAAGGCAGTGTCAAATCCTGCTTTCCCCCTTTATTATATGCAAAAGGTGTAGATAATAGTCCACTATGGGCCTGTCTATTCCACTGATCTTTTAAAATTGCTACATGCGAAATGGTGAAGCGCATCCAACCCATCGGCGACATCAGTGCTTGGGGGGTCAGCAGATGCATTGTTTTATTATTTTATTCTTTAAAAGCAAAAGGTGTGTATATATATGTCTCCTACAAACCTGTCTATTCCACTCTGATCTCTTTACATTATTAGATGCAAGGTGGTGGAGTGCATCTAGGCCATTGGCGTCGGTGATTCTGGGGTCAGCCTTCTGTTCATCAATCAGATATAGCATCTGGCTGTACAGACCTGAGGTCAGGGCACTGCTCACCGCTACACTGGCCAGTGTTTTACCTAGAAATGATGTAAATATCACACAGATTATTAATCAAATTTCTTCAATTATTTTGTTGGAGGGAGATGGTTAGGTTTTTTTTTCCCCTTTTGTTTTAATATTTTACTTGTTTCTGAATTTTATCTATAGCAACAACATGTTTTGCTCTCTGCTTTTTTTTCTATTAAGACGCTTATCTGCTAACCTCACTTATTTTCAACAAACATACTGAAAATTAACCAATGTTAGCATTAACAATTAGCACAATGTGAACTCACCCTCGTCATTTTTGAAGTTGATATCTACACCAGGCTGACTCAGGAGGAAGTCTACCATTCCAATATGTCCCTTCAAAAATGCTATACCAACAGGTGTTGTCTGAAATAGAGAATATCGTAATAACTGAGGCAAATAACACATTTTGTGCTGTCTCTGTGTATGTTTTTAATACATGCTGCTCCAGAGATACTGTGACAAACTGTGTTTAAAGTGTAAAACCAGTTTACTTTTGGTATTCTTTTGATATTATTTCTACAGAAAATGTATCAATCATTCATGACACATCCCCTTTAACTTCTATAACATGCAACTCAGATGAGCCTGTGCATGACAAAACCAACAATTTGGGTTTCCGACCAGGTCCAACACAAACCAGCCTGTACAGTCACAGAAGAAACCCAGAATCTTGAAAATTTGGGAATAAGTAGAGGAGGAAATGTACTATCCTGTAGCGAAAACAAAGACGCGAAGCTGATCTGCGTCTTTGTTTTCGCCCATGCAAATTGTTGGTTTTCTCACGCACAGGCTCAGATTATCCATGAAAGTCTTTCATTTTGGTATTATTGTTACCCTGAAATACCTTCTGTACAGAAGGAGAATGCTTTAAGAAATGAAGATCATACCATCCAGTCATTAGGTACTTTAGGATCTACTCCAGCATCTTGAGACAAAAGTGCCAGCCGTAGCCCGCCGCAAAGTGCACCATGGTATTTCCTGAGGAGTTGAACAGGGTCCCCACCAAAATAGAACAAATAGAACATATAGACCTTACCATCCAATCATTAGGTCTTTTAGGATCAGCTCCAGCATCTAGTAGCATCTTGAGACAGGAATGCCAGCCGTAACCTGCTGCGTAATGTGCCATGGTATTCCCTGAGGAGTCAGCCCTGTTTGGGTCCGCGCCAAGGTACAACAGATAGGAAGCTACAGTCGAGTTGCCATTCATTACTGCATGGGTTAGGGCAGTTCGTTTTAACTTATCTGAAAGACAGCAAAAATGCAAAATCCATGTACAAATTATGGTGCATACTATTTAGTAAGTTAATTTTTCATTTTTAGGAGATCGAGATCTCAGAATAATTTTCTGATTTTTACTTCATATCATTTTCAGTGGTTGAAATTAAGATTTTTTTTCACCAGCCCGAACTCTTTTATAATCATATGTCTACATTTTATAGCCCGGTCTATATAGGTATTTCGCTGAAATGAGAAAAACTTCTGGATCGACAACCCTTTGGTTAGTGTCGTCAGGCTATCAGGCTAGAGCTAAATGTGATCACTCCATTTTTATTTTTGGTGAACTGTAAGCAAACAGCATAGCCTACATGTGAGTTACTTATGATCTGTAAATGGCAACAAAATCAATAAACGGTTAAATCATTCATACAGTTGACCAGCCATATATGGACAATATACTGGCAAATTGATCCATTATTTTGTTTCATCAGAACAAGATCATAATCTTTATTCACCTTGTAGTTCAATAGTGGCCCCATTCTGTACCAGTATCCTGGCAATATCCAGATGACCATGACTAGCTGCCAACATCAACGGTGTGACCCGGTTCTTACCAGCCGACAACTGTTTGTTCACATCTACCTGATGTTTGATTAAGATCTTTACAACATCCTGGAAACACAAGAAGAATATTGTGAAAAAATTATCTCTTTTTTTTCAAAATCAAAATAATCCAACCAAGTAGCATTCACAGGATTAACAAAACGCTAAATGTAATAATTTGCAAAATTGGTTTCTTTCCTCAAAGAAGCTTTACAGTTCTTTCTTACTGAAAAAAATAATGGTCATAGAAAAATTAACCTAAAAACAACACAAAAACATTTTTATTTTGTAGTAAGTTAAATAATAACCAGTCCATGTTTATTTTCATAATTCCAATTTCCAATAGGGAGACTTCCACCTTATTACTTCTTAAATACCCCATTGTATTAGGAAATGGTTATATTTTACAGCTTACCACATGGCCATATGTGATGGCTATATGTATAGGACAGTATGTAGATCTGCTAGGCCTATCAACTCCTCCTGGACCCCACTTTGCCTGAGAAATATCAGCATGTTTGGAACTGGCTGAAAATGTAGCATAGTTGTTAATATCTTTCACATTTAATTATACTTGTGTATCAGAGTGTTGATGCCAAAAGCTAAGGTCATGTAAATCATGGAAGCCACACCATTTCTGGCGTCAAGATAAATACTAGAAAAAGTGCCTTGAGAGGCACGTATGCCCCCGGCTGGTAGCCATCAAGCCCCCTTCCCTACCCCCTACCTAAACAACCCGGCACATGCTCACCCCTGACATTGAACATCACATCACCAATGAAAAACAGTACCCTTATCAAGTACATTTTAGAAACCACCAAGCCCCCTTCCCCACCCCCTACCTAAACAACACGGCACATGCTCACCCCTGACATTGAACCTCACATCACCAATGAAAGACAGTACCCTTATCAAGTACATTTTAGAAATAAGCAGTGTAAAGTACTTTACATACAAACATGGGGAAGTGTAGTTTTAGAATGACATATCTATTTTAGAGTGGTATACAGAGCTGACGTGTATACCCAATCTAGGACATAAGCGCGGACATTTTGGGTCAGGTCCTCAGTCCTAGATTGAAATGAAAGTAGAATGTCATTCTTAAAAAAAAAAAAAAAAAAAAAAAAAAAAAAAAAAAAAAAAAAAAAAAAGTCCTAGATCTTGACCTCAGGTCCCACCCCCACCCCATGCATGGACCAGTGGGCCTAGCCCTTATGTGGTACTTATGTTGTGTTGTAAGCATGAACGCTTTCTAATACATGGTTGTCAAGATATAGACACACAGAATATCAATCTTGGTAACTACTGTATTTTATGTGTCCTAGATTTTGACCTCAAGCCCCACCCCTAGAGTTTGGTGCCATGGAATTTAATTCAACCCTAAAGGGTATCTATGATCAAAACAGGAATACATTCCTATAAGATATGAACTTAGAGATGAAAAAACACTATGTAAATAGCACATTTTCAAGGTGACCTAGATTTTGACCTCTAGCCCCACCCCCGGGCATGGACCCAAGGTCCGAACTGACAGAAACAAGGCAAACCCTATAGGGTACCTATGGTTAAAATATGAATGGTTTCTGATCATTGGTTCATGAGATATACACCACCAGTGAAACTTAAACCAAAACTTTGACCCAAAGTAAAGGTGACCTTCATTTTGACCTCTAGCCCCACCCCCGGGCATGGACCCAGGGTCCAAACTCACAGAAACAAAGCAAACCCTATAGGGTACCTATGGTTAAAATATGAATGGTTTCTGATCATTAGTTCATGAGATATACACCACCAGAGAAACTTTAACAAAAACTTTTGACATAAATTCCACGAACGTTCCGGAATAACGAACGAACTAACGAACGAACGAACGAACCAATGAACATACGAACGGAAAAGCGAAAACTATATACCCGTCGGCATAAATGCCGGGGGTATAATAATTAATTTCGGTTGACAGAAAGGAATTGGGAATTAATTATTTTCCCTTGGCCGATCTATGCATTCGTAGGTTGTATTTTGGTGATACATGTATATCTCCTGAGGTGGTCAGTTTATGATATTGAGAAATCACTCTAGCGGTGGATCGATTGCTAGACACATCGGTTATGTGGCATAAATTTCCCCGCCCTCCCTCCCATATGAAGCATTTCAAGTTTTTTCTGTGGTCATGCAGAGTTCTAGGAGAGCGATGCTAGCTTCTCTTTGCTTTATAGGTTTGTTTAATGTTTTAGTATTTCTGACATTGATGTGGCAGTTAACGTTTAGTGATGATGTACAGAGATAACATGTTGTCATGTGAATAATCTGGTTTGTTATGTTTGTTATGATAAATGTTAATATACTGACCGACAAAAGAAACCCAACACTTTTTAATGTTATATAAAACGTTTATCCTTTGTAAGGGGTGAATTATTTTTGGTATGTAAGCATCTATACTCTTGTCTAACGATTCCGAAATCGTTTTTTGCGGCAGTCATTTGCTGAAAACTGTAAACTTGTTAACTGTACTTTAAGCATTATTTGCACGTGTAATATTATGGTCGAATGTTTACATGTGAAAGTCTATACATGTTAAGCCTAATGTTAGTCGGACATTTCACCATCGTTATTTCTTTGGAATTCTTTCTGCCACCAATTTTACCGATCAAAGAAGTCGGGCTGGTTGAACATTTTTAGCCGTTTTTTCAGCCTGATGTTTTTCGACGTTATTTTCGGCCAGTACGGCCTCCTTACGAAGCCATAATTGCTGGTTTACGTGATCAGATCCGCTTTGAAGAATTTTACCACTTCCGCTTTGGACGATTCGTTCGTAACGTGTTTATCCATTCGGGGCGGATTTCTTATTTTCACATGTTTTTCCATGTAACATGCCCTTTTTAGAAGGCATTAGAAGAAATTCAGCATGCGGTCGCAATGCTCAATGCATAACAATTGTTTTATTTCATCTTAAATCTTCTGCGTTATGGTTACGACTTAGATTTGTGATTTTTGAAAACACACCCTTGCTTAAATCTTTGTGCGTTACAGAAAGGGATTTCATTGAAAACGTGGATTTTTGTGACCAAATGTTGTGAAAATGATTTGCCTTCCATTTTGTATATGTCTGTATTTTATTGTACATTTGCTTTCGCAATTATGCTTCCAAATGTAAGCGTCGGGTTACTTTTGTCGGTCAGTATAGATCTAGCGTTCGATCCACACGCTCCAAGGCAATATGGTGTTCGTTGTTTCTTTGTCCGAATGCTACATGTATGGGTATCTAAGAGAATTACCAGTGCTTAGTGCAAATCTCTTTCACCATTAACTGTTAAATGACCTTCTAGAATCCCGTAAAGAGAAAGAATGGCCAGAGATATCTTTGTGGCCAAATGATCAGGGAATGTGCTTTGTGTATATGTTTGCAACAATATGCATCTATTAAAATAAGAATCTAATAAAAACTGCACTATCTGAACAACTCCTACTTGTGGACGAGATATCTTGCATTCCCTTTATAAAGGTAACTATGGGATGTCTGCAACTGCTGAATGTATGGTGGCATGCTCAACAAAATTCTCTTCTTTTATCAATACTGTCAAAATTTAACATCCTGTAGTAAAAATATTTTATACTGGTTAACCCTACCTTCTTTAGATTTTTTGAGTAGTATATCCACATTTCTAGGCCTCCCTGCTGAACAGGCATAGTGGAGAGGGGTCATACCCTGACTGTCAACTTCTGTCGGACTAGCACCTCTGTAGATAAACATAAGCAAAATTTATTATTCAGGTCAGATTATCTGCTACTGTAACATGTAATCAGTACTACCTGTTGCCATGCGGTGCAGATGGGGCTCGTTAGCCTTGGACGGCAACCCATCTAGGAGTTTGCTAGTTCTCTACACAAAAACCTAGCTGGGCAGGGGGAACTCATTAGTTTTGGTTGACAGTCCTCCTAGGAGTTTACAGGTCTCTAAACAAAACCTATGAAAGGGTAGATGGAGCCCTTCAGCTGTGGCCAGCAATTCATCTAGGAAAAGGTAATTCCAAAATAAAACCTGTGTGTCTGGATATGCCTGGGAGCGAAATGGAATCAAGCTTGACACCAAGCTGAAAGTCTACAAGGCTGTGGTACTTCCAACCCTCTTGTATGCATGTGAGACCTGGACAGTATACCAGCGTCATGCAAAGAGACTTAACCATTTCCACTTAAGCTGTTTGAGAAAGCTGTTAAAAATCAAGTGGCAAGACAAGATCCCAGACACAGAGGTCCTGAAGAAAGCAGGGATGCAAAGCATGCATACTGTCTTAAAGCTAGCACAGCTAAGGTGGACCGGCCATGTTATAAGAATGCCTGATGAGCGACTTCCAAAGAAAGTCTTCTATGGAGAACTACAAGAGGGAAAGCGCTCTCAAGGTGGCCAGAAGAAACGCTACAAAGACACCCTGAAAGCCTCTCTGAAGGATTTCGACATACCAATTGGGTCTTGGGAACAGACTGCACAGGAGCGATCAAAGTGGCGAGGTCTCATCAACAAAGGAGCAGCTCTCCATGAAAAAAAGAGAATCTGTGAAGCTGAAAGAAAGCGCAGAGAACGCAAAGCCAATACCAATGGGCCACCAGCTGATTCAATGACATTGACTTGCTCTACTTGCAACCGACAGTTTAGAGCTAGAATTGGCCTAGTCAGCCATCAAAGAACTCACCAACACACACGAACCTATTCAAGAAATAATGATGGTCTTTCTCATTAGTGAGAGACGAACCACCAGATAAACATAAGCAAAATTTATTATTCACTCACGTTTTGTTGTTGGTGGTTTGATGAGTTTTTGCTTAACCCATATTTGACGAATGGATTCTCCCATCAGTATCAATTGGGTGGGTCCACTTTCATTTTTAGGGGTGTTAGGAGTGATTTTTAATTTTTATCTCATTTTTTGATGAAATTCCTCTAAGCAAACAGAATAGCCCCAGATGTGACGCCGCAGAACGCGGCGTCACATCTGGGGCTATGCTGTTTGCCTATGTCCCATAAAAGCAATGCTAGGCTTAAATGAGTTAAGGTTCATAGACCACACTTTCTCTTGGCAGACTAAAGCTAATGTAAGTGTTGATCACTTACACATTCTTTGAACTGTTATGTGGTAGTCAAAGAATGCACTTGATGTAAGTCCAACATGCGCGGATCCAGAAGGGTTCAACGAAAATGGTAATTTTTGGTCACAGACGAGGGGAGGTCCAACCCCCGAAAAAATCCCGAAATTACCTTTTTTTTAGGTGAAATTTTCAAATTCCAGGGGGGGGGTCTGGACCCCCGGTCCCCCCCTCTGGATCCGCGCATGTCCAAAGTTGAAAGCCAGGCAAATCACTAAGTGCTTAGATTTTTAAGGCAAGATTTGATTCTACAAGTATCAGGCAGTTCCTGCTTAATATTACACATTATCCTAATCTATTTTAATTTATTTCCAATCAAAAAACCCTTTCATAAATTTTATTGTATCTTCAAATAGTTACCTCTGGAGTAAGAATTCTAGACAAGCCACACCTTCCGACACGGCAGCAAAGTGTATTGGTCGTCTATGGTCCCTATCTTCTAGATTAATGTTCGGTTCCACTGCCAGCAACCTCTTCAGATAGTTCACATTGGGGTTGATGGCTGCACAATGCAATGGGGTTATCTAAAAACAAAAAAAAATATGGAATGACAAACTGTTTGCTGATTTCTTAGAATTACATGCTAAATAGGTTTTTGCATTACTCGTAATAATATTAAATAGAAATTATTGGTTTTAATGTATTTTTTTTGTTATCAATTTGGAATGCTTAATCATTGTACTCCTCAGAAAAATGAATTTTCAGTTTGTGTTTGACATCTTAATCAACATAATTGAGCCGCCTCATGAGAAAACCAACAATCTGCATATGCGAAAACAAAGGTGCAGATCAGCTTCGCGGTAACCGCGAAGCTGATCAGTGCCATTGTTTTCGCTATACAGATAGTACAATTCTTCTACTTTCTAAATCCAAAATTTCCAGTCTCTAGCCATCTTCTGTGACTGTACAGGCCGGTTTGTGTCGGACCTGTTCGGAAATACATTTTTGGTTTTCCCACAAGGCGGCTCATATTACAATTTTTCAGGCATGCTGAGATGTAGTCACCACCTCCTGGATACTGAGTAGTATTACGAGAAATGAGCTGCCTCGTGGGAAAACCAACAATGTGGTTTCCGAACAGGTCTGACACAAACCGACCTGTACAAGCACAGAAAAGAGCTAGAAGCTTGAAATTTCGGATTTAAGTACAAGAGGAATTATACTATCCGAGTAGCGAAAACAAAGGCGCTGATCAGCTTCGCAGTTACCGCGAAGCTGATCTGCGCCTTTGTTTTCACCTATGCAGATTGTTGGTTTTCCCATGGGGCGGCTCAAATAATGTTTCTTGCTTCAACACTGTGCTGGTGGTATTTCAAACCATCAACCTCCTTCCTGTACAGGTTGATGCTCTACCAGTAGGCTAGCACACTCCTGCATACAGTTCAACCGCATTATAACACTATCTTTGGGGTCAATGGAAACAGATCATGTTATAAGTGAAACTGTGTTATAATGAGGTTATAAACAATAGACAAATGAGCCGCCTCATGGGAAAACCAACAATCTGCATAGGTGAAAACAAAGACGCAGATCAGCTTCGCGGTAACCGCGAAGCTGATCAGCACCTTTGTTTTCGCTACTCGGATAGTACAATTCCTCTTCTACCTAAATCCGAAATTTCAAGCTTCTAGCTCGTTTCTGTGCAGGCCGGTTTGTGTCGGACCTGTTCGGAAACCACATTGTTGGTTTTCCCACGAGGTGGCTCAAATAGCAAAATAATCATTTTGGGAGCATGACATGCCTGTGTTATACTGAAAACCACACTATAGAGGGTATGAGATTGAACTTTACAATATAGCAAATGGCGTACACAAACAAGAACAGATGCAGAAGAGAAAGCTGTACATACTGATTTATTGGCCCATGGTTTTTTCTTGACTGATGCTGCTAGTATTGTTGGTCGCAACTCCTCTTTGTCAAACAACAGCACCTAGCAATACAAAGCAAATCATTTATATGGTTTTAAAACTCTAGACCATTACAAAAACATTCCCATGCAATAAACAGAGACTTTTAAGGTTGTAAAAAATGAAAATTTTCAGTGGACATGTTTTGTTATTTTTCTTATTTTTGCTCAAAACATAGATTGTGGGTACAATCTGCAAGGCGGTTCTAACGAGTACCCACAATCTATGTTTTGGAGCAAAACTAAGAAAAATAGATATACCCCTGCAAACCCCCTTTTTCAAATAAAACTGGGGTTCAGGTGTATACTTTTCATGGACATGTTTTCCTGATGCAAAGTTCCTTTAAAGTGGTCCAGCCAGTTAACCTTGACTACACGTTCAATCATTTCTGTGTTTCTGAATTTTCGTACAATTTCTCAATTTATGTTGACCCCTTAGGATTTGCATGTGATATCCACTTTGCATGTGAACTGTATAACATGAGCCGTCTCGTGGGAAAACCAACAATGTGGTTTCCGAACAGGTTCGACACAAACCGGCCTGTACAAGCACAGAAGCAGGCTAGAAGCTTGAAATTTTAGAGTTAGGTAGAGGAGGAATTGTGCTATCCGAGTAGCGAAAACAAAGCTGATCTGCGCCTTTGTTTTCGCCTATGCAGATTGTTGGTTTTCCCATGGGGCGGCTCACATTAACATCTGACATCAAATCTGAGCATACCAAATGCTACATCCACTTCATATGTTGACCACAGTAAAAAGGTTTCATGCAAATGTATTGTTTAATATAAAATGTGCACCAGGCATAATCCTCTGACACCGTCTGAAAGATTACCTACTTCTTTATGAAGATAGTTGAAGCCTGTTTGACCAGATTTCTCCCCCTCTTCCACCAGATAGCCTGCTAACTTCCTATTGCCACACAGAACTGCCTGATATAGATTCTCTGTAGCTCTGATCAGCTGTAATTAGGAAGGATAAAAGACAATAAAATTTAGAATTTAAGAACAAGAGAAATTGTGTTGTCCACGAAGCGAAATAGAAAGACACTGATCAGCAGTACAGTTATTGCACAGCTGATCTAAGTCTGTGGTTCTAAATCTAGGTGGTTCAATAAATGCTGCAGCATCACAATATTTCGGATAATACATAAATCCTGTTACACCAAAACAGACAAGAGACTAAATTTGCAATCAGTGCAATCATGAAGTATCTTACACAATCTGGGTCAACACCTGACAGAAAACTTAATGAAATGTGGTTATTAAATTGAACACTGATGATCTTATCAAAGAATTTGACAGAATGTTGGTTGGTTGATTTTGGGTTTAATGTCCCGCCAACAGGTATGGTCATATGGAGATGGGACCTCTGTTTATCATCTGACAAACCAAAAAAGTCTGCAATCAAACCTACTACACCAGAGTGACAAGGCGAGTGACTAATGCCACGAAGAATTCTTTAAACAGAATGTGCAGGTACACATAAATAAAAAGAAAATCTCAAACTAAGAGAAACTCTATTCAGGGTCATAAAGACAAGAGGACCAATGGTCCTGTAAACGCTCACCTGAGAACTGGGATATGCAACCTAAGCTGACCTTGCCGTAAAATATGTCAAGGCCATCCCAGGGTCATGATTTATACATGTACAAAATTTGTAGAGCTGTATTCATTGATGCTTCAGGCCAGGTTTCAAAATCAAAGGCCTTCTGGTTCTGAAGAAGAAGATTTATAATGATGTTTACTATTTATAGGCATGGCGGCCATCTTGGTTATATGACCTGGACCATTTATATTAGCTTTCACTCGCCTTTCCTAACGATGCTCCACATAAAGTTTGGCTTTGATTGGCAAAGTGGTTTCAGAGAAAAAGATCTTTGAATATTATGGTCATATACATGTATATAGCCCGGAGGTGGGGGCAGACAACCCCCTGAGGATATTTTTTCCATCAACATAAATCTTCTGTCCATTTGCATATTCCCAGCAAGTTTCCCCCCCATTTAATTACATTCATTCAAATGCATGGACAACTATGTTGGCCTTGCCATAAAATAGGTCAAAGTCATGCCAAGGTCATGATTTATATAAACTTTGTAGAGCTCCTCTCCCAGATGCTTCATACCAAGTTTCAAAATCATAGGCCTTCTGGTTCTGGAGAAGAAGATTTTTAAAGTTTTTTTTCTATTTATAGCCATGGCGGCCATCTTGGTCATGTGACCTTGACCACTTATACAAACTTTCATTCTCCCTTCCTAAGAATACTCAACAAGACGTTTGGCTTTGATTGGCCGAACAGTTTCAGAGAAGAAGATCTTTGAATATTATGGTAATATATACATTTATATTGCCCCCGGGTGGGGGCAGACTTGCCCCTGGGGTCCTTTTTTTTCAGAATCATAAATATTCAGTCCATTTGCCCATTTCCATAAAGTTTTTCCCGTCAAATGACATTTTGACAATTTTCCCCATTCAAATGCATGAGTGACCTATGTTGACCTTGCCGTAAAATAGGTCAAGGTCATCCCAGGGTCATGATTTATATAAACTTTGAAGAGCTCCTCCCCTTAATGCTTCATGCCAGGTTTCAAAATCATTGGCCTTCTGGTTCTGGAGAAGAAGATTTTTAAAAGTTTTTGCTATTTATAGCCATGGCGGCCATCTTGGTTATGTGACCTTGACTATTTATATCAACTTTCATTCCCTCATCCTAAGGATACTACATATAAAATTTGGCTTTGATTGATTGAGCGGTTACTGAGAAAATTAAGTTTAACATTTAATTTGTAAATGACCTTTGGCCAAGGTCAAGAAATGACCTACCTTTAATTCTCATATCACTTCATTAGCTCAACATGTCTGTATCTACTAACTTTCAGGTCACAGGCTACAAAACTTCCTGAAAAATTCAATGTTTTCACTTTTTTCTTCAATTAAAAAACCTATGTAACCAAAATTGACCTTGCCGTAAAATAGGTCAAGGTCAACCCAAGGTCATGATTTATATAAACTATGATGGGCCAATGTCACCGATGCTACATACCAAGTTTCGTTGAAATCGATCTACTGGTTCCAGAGAAGAAGATTTTCTTATGGTTTTTACCATATATATGGGCATGGTGGCCATCTTGGTCATGTGACCTGGATCATTTATATAAACTTTCGTTCCCCCTTCCTAAGGATGCTCCACATGCTCCACATGAAGTTTGGCTTTGATTGGCCCAGTGGTTTCAGAGAAGATCTTTGAAATTGTGGACGGACGACGGACGGACGACAACGGACGGACGCCTGAGCATGGCCATCCTAAAAGCTCACCTTGTGAGCCTTCGGCTCAGGTGAGCTAAAAATGGGGAGCAAGATGTAGTGTGTCAGACCCCTAATACAGAGGTCAGAGCTTCTTTCCCCACTGGTAATCAATAAACATAAGTCTTCAAAGTTCTGGTAATTTGGTCAATAGCCATGAAGTGATGGGTCTTTGTTTTTTTTTTTTTTAAAATTCAGTTTTACGTCCCTTTCAAGATTATTTCAGCTCATATGAGACGAGCCAATCAGTAGGTGGGGCGAAAACAGGAGAACCCCCAAGAAAAAAAACCCTGACACACCCGCAAGCAGAACTTGGCTTGCATCACATGTGGCCAGAGCGGGGCTCGAACCCACACCAGTCACAGCGGGGAGACGATCGAGTGATTAAGAAACAGCGCTCTTAACTGCTCGGCCACGGGGGCTGCCATGATGAGTCTTTTGTGTGATTGTTTTTTTTTTTTTTTTTTTTTTTTTTTTTTTTCTTTTTTAAAAATTCAGTTTTACGTCCCTTTCAAGATTATTTCAGCTCATATGAGACGGGCCAATCAGTAGGTGGGGCGAAAACAGGAGAACCCCCAAGAAAAAAAACCCTGACACACCCGCAAGCAGAACTTGGCTTGTATCACATGTGGCCAGAGCGGGGCTCGAACCCACACCAGTCACAGCGGGGAGACGATCGAGTGATTAAGAAACAGCGCTCTTAACCGCTCGGCCACGGGGGCTGCCATGATGAGTCTTTTGTGTGATTGTTTGAATTGATGCTTTACATCCCAGTCAACAGCTATGACCATGTCAGGATGTTGCCTCCATTTTATGGGACTTCTACCACCACAAAAGAAACAAAACGCAAAAGTTTACCAATTCCTCCCTGTCCGTTACCAATTCCTCCCTCCCCGTAGTGTTAGCTTTGCAGGTCATGAGGACTTCTAGAGTTTCAGGAGTAACTCCCAGTTTGAGAGCATCTTCAACGTAGTCTTCAATAGTATGGCCTTCTTCTAACTCCTCATAGGCCTTGTCATCCTGGAAGGTACAGTTGACTTACAATGAGTGACAAACTAACTATATAAAATGAGCCTCCACAATAAGAAATCCAACAACATGCGTAGGCAAAAACAAAGACTCAGATCAGCTGTGCAGTAACTGCACAGCTGATCAATGCACAGCTGATCAGTGTCTTTGTTTTCGCTACACAGATAGTTCAACCCCTCTTCTTCTTAAATCCAAAATTTCAAGCTGGTAGCCTGCTTCTGTGGTTGTCCAGGTTGGTTTGTGTCGGACCAGGTTGGAAACCAAAATTGGTGGTTTTCTCATCCGATGGTTCAAATCACAAAAAAGACAATAGTATGGCCTTCTTCTAACTCCTCATAGGCTTTGTCATCCTGGATGATAAAAGCACAGTTGACTTGAAATGAGTGAGATTAATCATTATTTGAGCCGCCTTGTGGGAAAATCAACAATGTGGTTTTTGACCAGGTCCGACACAAACCGGACTGCACAGTAACAGAAGAAAGCTAGAAGCATGAAATTTCGTATTTAGGAAGTAGAGGGAATTGTTCGATCCATGTAGCGAAAACAAAGGCGCTGATCAGCTTCGCGATTACCGCGAAGCTGTTTTCGCATATGCAAATTGTTGGTTTTCCCATGAGGCGGCTCATTTGGAGATGAATGAGCCCCGCCATGAGAAAATCAACAATGTGATTTTCGAACAGGTCCGACACAAATCGAGCTGTACAAGCACAGAAGATGGCGGCTAGAGGCTGGAAATTTTGGATTTAGAAATTAGAGGAACGGTACTATCCGTGTAGCAAAAAAAAAGGCGCAGATACCTTTAGAGTGCCCGAGAAGCTGATCGGCGCCTTTTTTTTTCGCATATGCAAAACATTGGTTTTCTCATGACACAGCTTGAGTATTATTTCACCAGGCTTTGGCTTCAACTTAGTTACACTTTTACTCACCCACTATTTTGTTGCATAGATACTAAAAGAATCCATACTGTAAATAATATTGATTTTGTGTCGGATACTGACTAAACCACTTTTCCTTGGCAAGCTCAGACCTTCTAAGCAGTAAACCAGTAACCAGATGGTCGGTCAGTCGGTTATAAGTTTTGCCTGGAGGCACAAACAGCCAATATATTTCTCACAGCTTCAATGGGCAGGGGCCCTCCAAGAAAAATTGATTTCAGAATGGTGGACATGACTGAAGCATATTCTTGGGAAAGCTCAATGAAAAGCCTCGCCGCTGCGAATGTGCAAGAACAAGAATCCAACATTCCTTTGTGGATTGGATAGACAAATGAGCTGCCTCGTGGGAAAACCAACAATGTGGTATACGACCAGGTCCGACACAAACCGACCTGTACAGTCACAAAAACGAGCTAGAAGCTTGAAATTACGGATTTAAGTAGAAGAGGAACTGTATTATCCGAGTAGCGAAAACAAAGGCGCTGATCAGCTTCGCAGTTACTGCGAAGCTGATCTCCGCCTTTGTTTTCGCATATGCAGATTGTTGGTTTTCCCATGGGGCGGCTCAAATTAAGATTATTCTGTCAGTCAGCAAGCCTCATGATACCAAACGGGACAGCATTGTTCGTCCTATCCACAAACTCATAGAAGATTCTTATATTCCATGTTAGAGATGGGGCACCTACCTTTGTGAAGGCATCATTTCCCTCTTTACTGCCCCTACTCTGTGATATTGCTCTAATTCTGCCTATACCCAGAGACATCGGGTTGTACCTGAAATATTAAAATACAATCAAGTTTTTTTTTTATTTTGTTTTTTCTTTCCAAAATTGATTATTTTGCTACACTGTCTACAGCAAGTAACCTTAACACAGTCTGCTTCTATGGACCTCAAAATAATGAGGTTGTACTGTACATGGCATAGTAGGGATTACACTTTGCTGAACATTCTTTCTTCCCTGCTATAAGCCTATAAGCCCACCCCCAGGGGGCAACTTGGACATCAAAACTATGCTCTTTGCCTTACCCTTTGTAATAGAAAATATAACTAGGGTAAGGATCTTATGGTTAAAACCTTGCCATTCCCCCTGCACGGTGGGGACTAGAAAAACTTGCACTACGATTTGGCCAATCTATGTTACAAATGACTGGTGCATTATTTGTAATACATGTATGCAAGAAAATAATGTGCCCGTGAAAAATGCTATCCTAGAAAGAAAGTGGTTTCTGACCAGATCTGTTACAACCTGTGTACAGGCACTGAAGGTGACAGGCTTGAAATGAGCCACCTCATGGGAAAACCAACAATCTGCATAGGCGAAAACAAAGTTGCAGATCAGCTTCGCGGTTCAGCGCCTTTGTTTTCGCTACTCGGAAAGTACAATTCCTCTTCTTCTTAAATCCGAAATTTCAAGCTTCTAGCTGTCTTCTGTGCTTCTACAGCCCAGTTTGTGTCCGACCTGTTTGGAAACCACATTGTTGGTTTTCAAAACGAGGCGGCTCAAATTTCTAACATAGATGAAGAATTTTACCATCAATGCAGTACACACAATATAAGCTGCACATGACACAACAATTGAGCCGGCTCGTGGGAAAACCAACAATGTGGTTTCCGAACAGGTCTGATACAAATCGACCTGTACAAGCACAGAAAAGAGCTAGAAGCTTGAAATTTCGGATTTAAGAAGAAGAGGGATTGTACTATCCGTGTAGCGAAAACAAAGGTGCTGAACCGCGAAGCTGATCTGCGCCTTTGTTTTCGCATATGCAGATTGTTGGTTTTCTCATGAGGCGCCTCAATTTTTTTCTGGTGATCTAGCTCACTCACCTTCCAGTGCTGACGGACTGCAGTAGTATATGTTGTTTCACACTGTCTTTCAATCTGGGATTTTTGTCCTTGTCAGAGAAAATGTCGTTCACCAACAGCTTGATGGCCTCGTGGTTGTTGTGCTCTAGAGCATAATGTAGAGCATTTTTCCGGATGTCAACTGACCTGAACCTATCCAGCTACAAATACAAAATATATATGAGCCTTCGCATGAGAAAGCTAACGATTTGCATACGCGAAAACAAAGACGAAGATCAGCTGTGCAGTAACTGCACAGCTGATCAGCGCCTTTGTTTTCGCTACACAGGTAGTACATTATCTCTTCTACTTTTCAAAAATTTCAAGCTTCTAGCCTGCTTCTGTGACTGTAAAGACCGGTTTGTGACAGACCAGATCGGAAACCCAAATTGTTGGTTTTCTCATGCACAAGCTAAATTATACATTTGGTGAACTTCACTGCAAACAGGCCATCCTTGAAAGTTCAAGCATAGAAACTGAGGGTCATTTAGTTAAGATATATGAGCCGTCTCGTGGGAAAACCAACAATGTGGTTTTTGAACAGGTCTGACACAAACCGGCCTGTACAGTCACAGAAGATGGCTAGAAGCTTGAAATTTCTGATTTAAGTAGAAGAGGAACTGTACTATCCGAGTAACGAAAACAAAGGCGATGATCAGCTTCGCAGTTACTGCGAAGATCAGCTTCACAGTTACTGCGAAGCTGATCTGCGCCTTTGTTTTCACCCATGCAGATTGTTGGTTTTCCCATGCGGCAGCTCATATGCTACTGAAATCATGTCTTTGTAGAGAATTTCAGCAGCCAGGTAAGATGCAGGACTTCTAAATATCTTCTAAGCACCAAAACAGCAATATGTAAGACCCTAACGGACTACATACAAGAAAGTTCTCTAACTTGATAAAACAGCATAAATAAATGAGTCTGTGCATGAGAAAACCAACAATCTGCATAGGTGAAAAGAAACACGCAGATCAGCTGTGCAGTAACTGCACAGCTGATCAGCGCCTTTGTTTTCGCAACATGGATAATACAATTCCTCTTCTACTTTTGCCCAAAGTTTCAAGCGTCTAACTTTTTTCTGTGACCGAACAGGCTGGTTTGTGTCGGACCTGGTCGGAAACCCAAATTGTTGGTTTTCTCACGCACATGCTCAAATACCTTGTAGACTTCCTCTTTGTTCTCTATGAGTGATTGTAACAGCTTCATATCGTTGTTGAGAACAGCCCGAATTGCCAGTTTACCATGCACATTCTTTGAGATGAACTCGACTTTGTCTCTGTGAAAAAAAGAACAAGGTAATAGCACTGTGATTTTGGTCATCTTAGAACATCCGTAACTATTAATGAAGGGTGCATTTAGGGAATTTAAACAATTTTGAAACCATCTTATTACAGACATAGGGCCATCTATTAAATGATTCTTTGTTTGCTGTGCTCCTACCCATCAATTTTGGTGTGGGTAGGTAGGTAGGTCATTTTTTTTTTTTTTGGAACCAGAAAAATATCTTTAAAATTTGCTATATTAGTAGATGTATATGGTTCAAAATAGGATAATATTGAAGTTAAAACAGTATAATAAAACATTGTCAGAACATAAACCAGAGGACCAATGGTCCTGTAAACGCTCACCTGAAGCCCAAGATATATACCAACAAACTTGTTTGACTAGAATGGTAATATCCATGTATATAACCCCAGGGCTTGGTCAGAGCAACCCCTGGAGTCAATTTCTTTTTGAAAACATAAAACTGCAGTCCATTTGCCAATTTACTGCTAGTTTTGCCCTTCAAATGACATTTTAACAATTTTCCCCATTCAAATGCATGGGCGACCTAAGTTGACCTTGCCGTAAAATAGGTCAAGGTCATCAAAGGGTCACGATTTATATAAACTTTGTAGAGCTCCATTGCCTGATGCTTCATGCCAAGTTTCAAAATCATAGGCCTTCTGGTTCTGGAGGAAAAGATTTTTAAAGGTTTTTGCTATTTATAGCCATGACAGCCATCTTGGTCATGTGACCACGACCATTTATATACACTTTCATTCCCTAACAATGCTCCCCATAAAGTTTGGCTTTGATTGGCCAAGCAGTTTCAGAGAAGATCTTTGAATAGCACTGTAATATACATGTATATTGCCCCGGGGTGGGGGCTCACATACCCCTGGGGTCCAAATTTTTTCAGAATCATCACTCTTAAGTCCATTTGCCCATTTCCTGCAAGTTTTTCCCTACAAATGACATTTTAACACTTTTCCCCATTCAAATGCATGTGCGACCTATGTTGACCTTGCCGTAAAATAGGTCAAGGTCATCCCAGGGTCATGATTTATATAAATTTTGTAGAGCTCCAGTCACTGATGCTTCACAACAATTTTCAAAATCATTGGCCTTCTGGTTCTGAAGAAGATTTTTAAATTTTTTTTTTCTATTTAGAGCGATGGTGGCCATCTTGGTCATGTGACCTTGACCATTTATATAAACTTTCTTTCTCCCTTCCCAAGGATGCTTCATATGAAGTTTGGCTTTGATTGGCCATGTGGTTTCAGGGGAGAAGATGTTTCATTATTGTGGAAATATACATGTATATAGCCCCGGGGCAGGGGCAGACAACCCCCCAGGGGCTAAAATTTTCCATTAACATTAATCTTCTGTCCATTTGCCTATTCCCAGTAAGTTTTACCCATTAAATAGCAATTTACCATTTTTTCCCATTTAAATGCATTGCGCACCTAAGTTGACCTTGCTGTAAAATAGGTCAAGGTCATCCTAGGGTCATGATTTATATAAACTATGATGGGCACACGTCCCCGATGCTACATACCAAGTTTCATGGAAATCGGCCCACTGGTTCTGGAGAAGAAGATTTTTAAAAGTTTTTGCTATTTATAGCCATGGCGGCCATCTTGGTCATGTGACCTGGACCATTTATATAAACTTTCGTTCCCCCTTCCTAAGGATGCTCCATATGAAGTTTGGCTTTGATTGGCCAAGCGGTTTCAGAGGAGAAGATCTTTGAAATTGTGGACGACGGACGGACGACGGACGGACACCGGAGCATGGGTATACTATAAGCTCACCTGTGAGCCTTCGGCTCAGGTGAGCTAACCAGAGGACCAATAGTCCTGTAAACGCTCACCTGAGACCTGAGATATATACCAATAAACTTGTTTGACTAGCATGGTAATATACATGTATATAACCCTAGGGCAGGGTCAGAGCAGCCTCTGGAGTCAATGTCTTTTTTTAAATCACAAATTTGCCAATTTACTGCAAGTTTTGCCCTTCAAATGACATTGTAACAATTTTCCCCATTCTAATGCATGGGCAACCTAAGTTGACCTTGCTGTAAAAAAGGTCAAGGTTATCCCAGGGTCATGATTTATACAAACTTTGTAGAGCTCAATTGCCTGATGCTTCATGCCAAGTTTCAAAATCATAGATCTTCTGGTTCTGGAGAAGAAGATTTTTAAAGGTTTTTACTATTTATAGCCATGGCGGCCATCTTGGTCATGTGATCTCGACCATTTATATAAACTTTTATTGCCCCTTCTTAACGATGCTACACATAAAGTTTGGCTTTGATTGGCCAAGTGGTTTCAGAGAAGAAGATCTTTGAATATTACTGTAATATACATGTATATTGCCCCTGGTTGGGGACAGACAGACCCGAGGTCCAAATTTTTACAGAATCATCAAATCTTAAGTCCATTTGCCCATTCCCTGCAAGTTTTTCCCTACAAATGACATTTTAACACTTTTCCCCATTCAAATGCATGAGCGACCTATGTTGACCTTGCCGTAAAATAGGTCAAGGTCATCCCAGGGTCATGATTTATATAAACTTTGTAGAGCTCCAGTCACTGATGCTTCACACCAAGTTTCAAAATCATTGGCCTTCTGGTTCTGAAGAAGATTTTTTAAGTTTTTTTTCTATTCATAGCCATGGCAGCCATCTTGGTCATGTGACCTTGACCATTTATATAAACCTTCTTTCCCCCTTCCCAAGGATGCTCCATATGAAGTTTGGTTTTGATTGGCCAAGCAGTTTCAGGGGAGAAGATGTTTCATTATTATGGAAATATACATGTATATAGCCCCGGGGCAGGGGCAGACAACCCCAAGGGGCTAAAATTTTCCATTAACATTAATCTTCTGTCCATTTGCCTATTCCCAGTAAGTTTTACCCATTAAATAGCATTTTACCATTTTTTCCCATTCAAATGCATTGGCGACCTAAGTTGACCTTGCCGTAAAATAGGTCAAGGTCATCCTAGGGTCATGATTTATATAAACTATGATGGGCCCACGTCCCCAATGCTACATACAGGCTGCCCAGCGCATTTTGGTACAAAATATATATTTTGGGCTTCAAAAAATAGGAAATTTATGTCCAAAAAATAGGAGAAAAATAGGAAATTTTAGACCCAAAAATGACTTTTCAATAACATGGAAAACCACAATAATGAACAAATAGCAGCAAAAAAGCAAATTTAACTACAGTTTAATTTAAGTATGGGTGTGTGGTCCATTATTTAACACCTAGCAAAGTTGTATACTCGGTCTTTGAAAAAAGGGACATATTACTATACTTGATTGTACAGTCTTGTAATTATTCAGTTGCCCCACTCCCCTATGATCATTGCCATTAAGAGGTAAAGGAAAATAAAACAAATTTACAATAATAATGCTTCCCCATGACAAATATAGCTGTTAAAAATTTCAAGATCTTTTTCATCACCATCAAAGTGACAAATTGTGCCCAGTGTCATATGTTTAAGATCAGTTAACATCAGGGATTTTCTTTGACCAAATTTGAGCCCCTTCCAAGTACTCAATTCCCAATGCAAAACAGTGTAATTTTTTTCCAATTTTCAGCTAAAATATCCCAATATTATGGAAAACTTCCAAAAATATTGGCTGCTGTGGCAAACATCTGTAAAATATGAGTCACTATAAGGTGGATTCATTCTAAATGTGTTTGCAATATGTTCAAATTAGCATGAAATATTCACTCTGTCTACTGCTCTGTACATATTTTCCAGATCTGACTGATTTTAACCTGCATTATTTCTCAAAAGCATGGAGACTCGGCAGTAGATAGAGAGCATATTTGATAATTTACCTGCATTATTTCCCAAAACCATGGGGACTGGGTCCCACCATAAAAATGGTAGGAAATGCATACGATTTGGCATATGATGAACTTGTGAGAGCAAATCTTTAGCAAAAACAAGGCATTTACAGCATATGCTAAATTATGGCGTGATACCTGCATATACAAATATGCTGAAAGTATATTTTGGGGGCTGGGTAATACATGTACTTCTCTATCGTGTTGTTTTGAACAGATCTTGATTGTAAATATAGGGCATTTCTATATAAATAATCAAACTCAATTCCATCTAGTTTCAGCTTAGAGAAATGTGAGGTTGTATAGCTAAATACATGTGTAGGCAAACTTGTCAAGTCCATCGTCTTCTTAATCATTCCTGGAGGGGGAACAAAGTTTTTCCTAAATTTCATTACCAGTTTGAACCCTGAACAAAGTTACTTCACTTTGAACCCTGAATAAAGTTTAAAAAAATAATCAATTAACACAGACAGCTTTTCTGGATAAAATGCCGTTTTATTAAGGCATAAGTAAATTCTTTGAAGAAATAAATGTTCACAGCCATTTTTTTATTTCCATCTTTGTAAACTGAGTGGTTTCGAGCCAAACATAAAAGTATTATACAGCAAACTTGTTTTAATAGCTTTCAGACAAACAGAAAATTTATTAAATATGACCATACAGAAAATCTTCCCATACAATGCAGATAACAATTATTGCTGCTATTATATATGTAACCTACAGATATCCACTTGCACTGATATAGGTCTCAATCATATTGATACAAGTAAATGAATTAAAAATCAATGCACCTTTTGAACAGCATTTTGAAAAATATAGGAATTTGGTGAAAAATATAGGATTTTTGGATCAAAATATAGGAAAATATAGGAAGCTCTGAAAATATAGGAAAAAATAGGAAAAATAGGAGCACTGGGCAGCCTGTTAACATATCAAGTTTCGTGGAAATCGGCCCACTGGTTCTGGAGAAGAAGATTTTTAAAGATTTTTGCTATTTATAGCCATGGCGGCCATCTTGGTCATGTGACCTGGACCATTTATATAAACTTTAGTTCCCCCTTTCTAAGGATGCTCCACATGAAGTTTGGCTTTGATTGGCCAAGTGGTTTCAGAGGAGAAGATCTTTGAAATTGTGAACGACGACGGACGACGACGACGACGGACGCCGGAGCATGGGTATACTATAAGCTCACCTGTGAGCCTTCGGCTCAGGTGAGCTAATAAGAGCTGTCGCAGGACAGCGTAGCTCGCCTGACTTGTGCTTTGCCACTAAATCTATCAAAATCTATAACGAATGACCTTTAACCTCTAGGTCACTCAGGTGGGTCTTGATGGTACAGTGTAAAACTTCAGACCAATATCTACAAACAAAAGTATCAACTTGATACATCTACATGTTCAAGATGTAAATACTTATAAAAAGTTTAACCAAAAACATTAACACAAAATTTCTAAGTCTGTGACCATGACCTCAAGGTCACCCACGGTGGGCCATGATGGTATTGCATAAAACTTCAGACCAATATCTACCAACATGCAAAGTATCAACCTGATACATCAACATGTTCAAGAGATGTAGACTTATAAAAACTTTAACCAAAAACTTTAACACAAAATTTCTAAGTCTGTGACCTAGACCTCAAGGTCATCCAGGGTGAGTCACGATGGTACTGCATAAAACTTCAGACCAATATCTACCAACATGCAAAGTATGAACTTGATCCATCAACATGTTCAAGAGATATAGACTTATAAAAACTTTAATCAAAAACTTTAACACAAAAATTCTAAGTCCGTGACCTTGACCTCAAGGTCACCCAGGGTGGGTCATGATGGTACAGCATAAAATGTAAGACCACTATCTACTAACATGCAAAGTATCAACTTGTTCCATCAACATGTTCAAGAGATATAGACTTATAAAAACTTCAACCAAAAACTTTAACACAAATTTTCCAAGTCCGTGACCTTGACCTCAAGGTCACCCAAGGTAGGTCATGATGGTACTGCATAAAACTTCAGACCAATATCTACTAACATGCAAAGTATCAACTTGATCCATCGACATGTTCAAGAGATATAGACTTATAAAAACTTTAATCAAAAACTTTAACATTTGAGCAACGCGAACGCGAACACGAACGCCGACGCCGGGGTGATTGCAATAGCTCTTCCTGTACTTTCGTACAGGCGAGCTAAAAAGGTTTTGGAAAGAATAATTTTGTGAAAATGAATCCCTGTTTTTAGACTTTTGAAAAAAAAAAATATTTTCCTCAAAATGGCCATAAAATGTTTTAGGTAGGGCAAATTTTGGCGGGTAGGTAGGAGCACAGCAAACCAACAATTTTTTATGGTCGGCCTAGTCATAACCTTATATGATCATATTAAAAATTAAACGTGTGTACTGAGATCAAACCATTTCAGCCTCATGACTTTACTACAAATGTACAATAAGGTAAAATAATTTTCAGAAAAAAAATTCTACAAAACAGTTTTATAGAGGTTTTATACGCAGACCAACAGAATTTTCTTCTTTGTTTTTTTCTGACAAAATTAAGCACTCACTTGGTTTCAAAGAAAGGGTCCTTCTCCAAGACCTTTATCTTTGGGTTAGGTTTGAGTTTTCTGTCAGGTCCTTTTTTCTTGTCTTTGTCTTCTTTACTTTTCTTCTTCTTTTTGTCTTTATCTTTTGTCTTCCCAGACTTTTTGTCCTCTGGAATTAACAACAATTGAGCCACCTCATGGAAAAACCAACATGGTTTCCGAACAGGTCTGACACAAACCGACCTGTACAAGCACAGAAAAGAGCTAGAAGCTTGAAATTTTGGATTTAAGTGGAAGAGGAATTGTACTATCCGTATAGCAACTCAAGTTGGGGTTTAACATCTCACCAAAGAGACTGGGTTTAGCTACTGCTATTCCCTGCTTCCAAGAATTGGCCAGACGCTCGAAATTAAGGATATTTAACATGCACTTAAGGGTCTATAACCATGTTATTTTATCCAGTTCATGTGTATGGTTGTACAAGTTGATCAACTTTGCAATCAATGTTCCTCTAAATGCTAAATTGCACATTGGTTATTGTTTGAATATTACTGTACCTTTTGATTTCTTTTTCTCTTTGCTTTTGCCTGCAAAAGAAGAAAAATCCTTCATTACATACCATTCTTTTCTAAAGTAGACAGTTGAAATCCGAAAGTAAATGAAATGTCCTGAAATCATTAAAAGTAACTGCCAAGATATAGATGGATATAACATTGGCTTTTATGTGACATATCTTAACTGTAGACGGAAATGTTTTGCTCTCAACCAACAATTGTTTTTAAACCTGTACAAGTTTTCTCTAAACAAGCCTCATTTTACTTCTCACCTTTAGGGGAGGTAACTGTTGCTGACTTGCGAGCCTTTGCAGGGGATTTTGTTGTCTCTTTCTTTGCCTTCTTAGGGGGTGAGGGTTCATCTTCCCACTCTACAATAGTGACAATTGAACAGTCCAACAATAATGATAAATGAAAATCAAACTTTTTCTTTCTTTTTTAAATGTAAAACTTTTTGGTTACATACGCTTGTTTCTGAAAAAAAAAAAAAAAATCATTCTAATATCAAAGATGGAAAGTTCACTTCACATGAGACTTTAGACGTGTTTAACCCTTATTTGACGAATGGGTTCTCCCATCATTATCAATTGGATGAGTCCACTTTCATTTTTAGGGGCGTCAGGAGTGATTTTTTAATTTTATTCAATTTTTCGATGAAAAATCTCTAAGCAAACAGAATTGCCCCAGATGGGACGCCGCGTTCTGCGGCGTCACATCTAGGGCTATTCTGTTTGCCTTTGTCCCATAAAAGGGATGCCAGGCTTAAATGAGTTAAGCATATCAGCTGCACCATATAGAGAAACCCTAATTTTTTGCATACAAAAAAGCAATAAGAGCTGTGGTGGTCCAGCCAAAAAAAGATCAACTAAGCAGCAATTTCAAGGCTGATCAGTGCCTTTGCTTTTAATGAAAAGTACAGTTTCTCTTCTTAATTCTAGATTCCTTCAATGGCTTTAAGTGACAGATGTCCCAAGATCATTTATGAACACGAATGTTGTAATAGGTACCTTCGTCAGTTGCCTCGTCATCATCGTCCGGGACTGTGATAATGTCTTCTATAGGTTCACCTCTCTCCTTACGTAGAGACTTGGCTAGAATCTCCTCAACACGCTTCTGCTCCTTCTCTGGCAATCTGGAAAAGTCATGGGTAAAGTGTTGGTTTTTTGTGTGCTTTTTGTTGTTTTTTTTTGTTTGTTTTTCTTTTTGGACAAGCAGGCTTCATCACAGAGTGAAGACCTTAACCAGACTGTCCTACAGTAGTCTGATTAAGTCTGAACTGTTTGCAATTTAGTTTGATCTACCAGTGTTGTGCTGCAATGAATCATGCTACCAGGCCATGCCAAGGCTAACTGAAGTCACGACAAGAAAGATCACAGGCCATGCCAAGGCTAATTCAAGTCATGACAAGAAAGACTCCACAGGCCATGCCAAGGCTAATTCAAGTCATGACAAGAAAGACTCCACAGGCCATGCCAAGGCTAATTCAAGTCATGACAAGAAAGACTCCACAGGCCATGCCAAGGCTAATTCAAGTCATGACAAGAAAGACTCCACAGGCCATGCCAAGGCTAAATCAAGTCATGACAAGAAAGACTCCACAGGCCATGCCAAGGCTAAATCAAGTCATGACAAGAAAGACTCCACAGGCCATGCCAAGGCTAATTCAAGTCTCGACAAGGAAGACTCTACAGGCCATGCCAGCTAATTCAAGTCTCGACAAGAAAGACTCCACAGGCCATGCCAAGGCTAAATCAAGTCATGACAAGAAAGACTCCACAGGCCATGCCAAGGCTAATTCAAGTCACGACAAGAAAGATCACAGGCCATGCCAAGGCTAATTCAAGTCTCGACAAAGAAGACTCCACAGGCCATGCCAAGGCTAAATCAAGTCATGACAAGAAAGACTCCACAGGCCATGCCAAGGCTAATTCAAGTCATGACAAGAAAGACTCCACAGGCCATGCCAAGGCTAATTCAAGTCTCGACAAAGAAGACTCCACAGGCCATGCCAAGGCTAATTCAAGTCTCGACAAGGAAGACTCTACAGGCCATGCCAAGGCTAATTCAAGTCTCGACAAAGAAGACTCTACAGGCCATGCCAGCTAATTCAAGTCTCGACAAGAGAGACTCCACAGGCCATGCCAAGGCTAATTCAAGTCTCGACAAGAAAGACTCCACAGGCCATGCCAAGGCTAATTCAAGTCTCGACAAGGAAGACTCTACAGGCCATGCCAAGGCTAATTAAAGTTTGGACAAGGAATACTCTACAGGCCATGCCAGCTAATTCAAGTCTCGACAAGACAGACTCCACAGGCCATGCCAAGGTTAATTCACGTCTCGACAAGACAGACTTTACAAGAAAGTTCACAGGCCATGCCAAGGCTTATTCAAGTCTCGACAAGAAAGAGTCCACAAGCCATGCCAAGGCTAATTCAAGTCACGACAAGAAAGATCACAGGCCATGCCAAGGCTAATTCAAGTCTCTACAAGGGAGACTCCACAGGCCATGCCAAGGCTAATTCAAGTCACGACAAGGGAGACTCCACAGGCCATGCCAAGGCTAATTCAAGTCTCGACAAAAAAGATCAAAGGCCATGCCAAGGCAAATTCAAGTCTCGACAAGAAAGATCACAGGCCATGCCAAGGCAAATTCAAGTCTCGACAAGAAAGATCACAGGCCATCCCAAGGCTAATACAAGTCTGTACAAGGGAGACTCCACAGGCCATGCCAAGGCTAATTCAAGTCACGACAAGGGAGACTCCACAGGCCATGCCAGGGCTAATTCAAGTCTCGACAAGAAAGACTCCACAGGCCATGCCAAGGCTAATTCAAGTCTCGACAAAAAAGACTCCACAGGCCATGCCAAGGCTAATTCAAGTCTCGACAAGGACTCCACAGGCCATGCCAAGGCAAATTCAAGTCTCGACAAGGAAGACTCTACAGGCCATGCCAAGGCTAATTCAAGTCACGACAAGAAAGACTCCACAGGCCATGCCAAGGCTAATTCAAGTCTCGACAAAAAAGACTCCACAGGCCATGCCAAGGCTAATTCAAGTCTCGACAAGGACTCCACAGGCCATGCCAAGGCAAATTCAAGTCTCGACAAGGAAGACTCTACAGGCCATGCCAAGGCTAATTCAAGTCATGACAAGAAAGACTCCACAGGCCATGCCAAGGCTAATTCAAGTCATGACAAGAAAGACTCCACAGGCCATGCCAAGGCTAATTCAAGTCTCGACAAGGAAGACTCTACAGGCCATGCCAAGTCTAATTCAAGTCTCGACAAGGAAGACTCTACAGGCCATGCCAAGGCTAATTAAAGTTTGGACAAGGAATACTCTACAGGCCATGCCAGCTAATTCAAGTCTCGACAAGACAGACTCCACAGGCCATGCCAAGGTTAATTCACGTCTCGACAAGACAGACTTTACAAGAAAGACTCCACGGGCCATGCCAAGGCTAATTAAAGTCTCGACAAGAAAGAGTCCACAAGCCATGCCAAGGCTAATTCAAGTCACGACAAGAAAGATCACAGGCCATGCCAAGGCTAATTCAAGTCTCTACAAGGGAGACTCCACAGGCCATGCCAAGGCTAATTCAAGTCACGACAAGGGAGACTCCACAGGCCATGCCAAGGCTAATTCAAGTCTCGACAAAAAAGATCACAGGCCATGCCAAGGCAAATTCAAGTCTCGACAAGAAAGATCACAGGCCATGCCAAGGCAAATTCAAGTCTCGACAAGAAAGATCACAGGCCATCCCAAGGCTAATACAAGTCTGTACAAGGGAGACTCCACAGGCCATGCCAAGGCTAATTCAAGTCACGACAAGGGAGACTCCACAGGCCATGCCAGGGCTAATTCAAGTCTCGACAAGAAAGACTCCACAGGCCATGCCAAGGCTAATTCAAGTCTCGACAAAAAAGACTCCACAGGCCATGCCAAGGCTAATTCAAGTCTCGACAAGGAAGACTCTACAGGCCATGCCAGCTAATTCAAGTCTCGACAAGAAAGACTCCACAGGCCATGCCAAGGCAAATTCAAGTCTCGACAAGGACTCCACAGGCCATGCCAAGGCAAATTCAAGTCTCGACAAGGACTCCACAGGCCATGCCAAGGCAAATTCAAGTCTCGACAATGAAGACTCTACAGGCCATGCCAAGGCAAATTCAAGTCTCGACAAGAAAGATCACAGGCCATGCCAAGGCTAATTCAAGTCACGACAAGAAAGACTCCACAGGCCATGCCAAGGCTAATTCATGTCTCAACAAGAAAGATCACAGGCCATGCCAAAGCTAATTCAAGTCTCGACAAGGAAGACTCCATAGGCCATGCCCAGGCTAATTCATGTCTCGACAAGGGAGACTCCACAGGCCATGCCAAAGCTTTTACATTGTATATATCAACTGAACTGTTTTAGCTTTTTACTCATAAAACTCTGAATATAAACTTAAGACTTGAGCCGTGTAATGAGAAAACCAACATTTTGCACATGCCAAAACAAAGGTGCAGATAAGTTTTGCAGTAACTGCAAAGCTGATCAGTGCCTTTGTTTTTGCTACACAAATAGTACAATGTCCCTACTTTCTAAATCCAAAATTTCCAGCCTCTAGCCATCCTCTTTGTGCTTGTACAGCTCGGTTTGATGTCAGACCTGTTTGGAAACTGCATTGTTGGTTTTCTCATGATGCGGCTCACATACTTAAATGTTTCTCTTGTAATCCTCTTCATGGTTACATTAGTCAACACACAATCAGCATCTGTACTGTCAAGAAAGTCCAATTTATAGATGTCAGGCGGCTCAGACAAGTCCAACCACTGAATCTTAAACTTTCTTGTGTTCGAGAAAAAGTTCTGGGCTGTGCGGCAGAGGTAGAATGTTCCTGCAATAGATAACTCGAGTTTGCCAAATCTGTGTACTTGATTTGAAAGAAAATGTTATTTCTGAACAATCAATTTACTTTTAATAACTATTGAACAGTTTGGTGAATTTATCATCAACAAAAAAACAACAACAAATGTTGCCTTTCATTATATTATCGGTCTGAACTTTATATACAGTTGGTTGTATACTCCATTTAAGAAAACAAAATTGTTGCAAAATGGGAATTTAAGTTGCACAAACCAGTTCATTGAAATCAAATGTTCAGTAGTATGTGATCAATAGCTAGTAACTATTGATAATGAATGATCATGCAGCCTTTTATATTCAATAATAGTCTGTGAGATAAGCCTAATCAGCATTTCTTGTTCAAGTGTGGTCTTGTTGATATAAAAGTGTTACAGTGTAATTCAAAAATAGATTTCAAAACATAAATATAGATTTCAAGGTTGTTACATGTGTTAATGACTATTTTTGTACCTGAATTAGAACATCAATACTATCAAGGTCATAACTTATCTGGCAATATTTCATTTTAGTATAGGTTGTACAATTCTGTCATTTTCTATCTACTAACTCCCGAATATCTAGTACAGCCACCTGTTTTCTGTACAGACTGTTTTTCACAGAATTGGTACCCCCCCACCCCCTCAAAAAAGGAGCACATTAGATTTTATTGGTTTTATTGTATCATTCCTGGATTTTCTACTCTCACTATAATACTTTCATGCTATGCTAAACATGGGCGGATCCAGAGGGGGGAACAGGGGGTCCGGACCCACCCCCCCAGGAATTGCCAGATTATTATTTTTGCCCCCCCCCACCCCAAGAGAAAATTTTCTGGATCTGCGCATGCTAAACTAAAGCATATTCAATTATTCAATAATACTAGAAGAGTTATCCTATTAACCTTCATCGCCTCTCACTGCCAAGAAAGCTCCCTTCTTATGGATCAGCTCAGTGTCTTCTTTCGTCTTTGCTTTAGATGTTGACGGTATGGGAATCAGGTCCTCCGCAGGGGACTGAAACTTCTGCACCGGGACCCGCGGCCTCTTCAGCGGCGTACGCTGCTCCACTGTGGGTGAGGCTTGCGTTGCTGCTGCTGGGGAACTTCTCTTTCTCTGTAATATTTGAAATATATCAAGTAGAACCTGCATTTGCCTATAGAACTATGTGAAAACTAAAAGCTGTTAGCACTAGTCTGATAGGCCGTTTTGTTTAATTGACTATCTCATCATAGTCAGCTTACTGTAAAGTATGGTATGGTACCAGGTAGCATAAAACAGAATATGGCATGGTCAGCTGGTGACATATTTTGATACGATGAGGCATTGTTCAATGAAGCAAGAGCTAAGGCGCTGATCAGCTGTGCAAAAACAGTTTTCTCCTATGCACTATGCAGATTGTTGATGTTTATGTGGCCACTCTTCTTTTTTATTAGCCTGTAACTCACCAGCTTTAATAATATAATAACCTAAAATATACTTTATTATTAAGTTAGCAAGGTTTCTTTACTACAGATGAGTTGCGGGCCTGGCTGAGAAGTGTGATCAGATATTTCACACAGCATGCATAATCGTGTGAAACCCTGAAGCTTTACACAGGACTAAGTGAGTACCCATTGTAGCATGAAATATATAAAATTTATAATTGATTCCAGACTTTTGTTGATCTTACCTTTGATTTGGGTGGCTCTTTCTCATCATGAGAGCCTGCCTTTTCGTCCATTTTGGATCAGATCTGAGGAGAAAAGAACAGCCATTTATTTGAGCTGGACGCGAGAGAACTGGTATTCGGAGTTTCCGACCAGGCCCGTCACAAATTTAGCTGTACAAGCACAGAAGGTGGCTAGAGGCTTGAAATTTTGGATTTAGAAGTAGAGGAATTGTACTATCCCAAAACAAAGGCGCTGGTCTGTAACTGGAAAGCTGATCTGTGCCTTTGTTTTCGCCTTGGCAAAAATCCAGTTTTCTCATGGAGTGGCTCATTTAATATATGTATGTAATACACATGTATTAATAAGATTTATTTTCTAACAGACAAATGCCAGGCCAACACCAGCAGTTTAGTCATCTACCAGGTTTGTATTGATAATTGTTGATTCAAACATTCAAAAACTTAAATATACATGTAGCAGATTAACATAATCACCCCTGGATATTTGTAAGACATAGCTGATTAGCAACCTAGAACACTCTTCACTCTGTACAGTAGCGGTGATGTAATGGATAGCATATTTTTGCTTAGCAATCAAGGGGTTGTGGGTTCGATACCCGGCCGGTATATATGCCTGTCTTGTTGATGACAAATGTTCATCCTGACATAAAAAAAGGCAACCCGCTGATATGCTGTAACACTTCAATTATTTATGCTCATAGTGTGTAACACTCTCCAATTATCATACATGTATCTGGACAATATTTCAAGAAAAAAAAGCACTGCAGGGATGCATGATACCCCGCCACACAAATTAATTTTAGTATAAGTGCACAGAATATCTTGATGACATTGATCGGAAACTGTTTCAAAATTAAGACAAAACCAAGGACCATAACTCAGTACTTATTTAACAAAATTCATCCATGTACTATACCACACCACCTTTTCCAGATATGGACTCCTTTACAAAGTTTGAAGAAAATCAGTCTACAAATGCTCAAGATAGAGCCCAGAGCCTAAACAGTATGTAAATATACACGTATCTGTGTACAGTGTATGTATGTATGTAAGCTATGAAAATGAAATAAAATAAAATAAAATAAATAATAATAATGTGATATCATCATCAACTCATTATCATTCATCAACTCATTTCATGTCATCTTCATTCCTCGGAGAAGCCTGAGAGAAGAAAAAAAAAAAGATAGAGCCCAGAAACGAAATTTTAACATTAATCAAGGGCCATAACTCTGAAATTATTTGACAAAATTCACCAATCTTCAATCCCAAACCACTCCTGCCTGATATACAGTTTGAAGAACATTGGTCAATAAATTCTCAAGATAGAGCCCTGCAATGAAATTTAAACATTAATAAAGGGCCATAACTCTGTACTTATTTGACGAAATTTATTTTCAATCCCAAACGACTCCTTCCTGCTATGAACTCCTATACAAAGTTTGAAGAAAATTGGTCAATAAATGCTCAAGATAGAGCCCAGAAATGAAATTTTAATGTAAATTAAGGGCCATAACTCTGTACTTATTTAACAAAATTTGCCCATCTTCAATCCCAAACCACTCCTTCCTGACATGAACTCTTGAAGACAATTGATCAATAAATCTGAATCTGCCAGATACTCCAAACACCTCTAAAAGAGTATTACATGGAGTGCGAGATAAATTCTCAAGATAGATCCCGGCAATGAAATTTTAACATTGATAAAGGGCCATAACTCTGAACTTCTTTGACAAAATTTACCCATCTTCAATCCCGAATGACTCCTTCCTGCTATGAATTCCTATACAAAGTTTGAAGAAAATTGATCAATAAATGCTCAAGATTGAGCCCAGAAACAAAATTTTAAAGTAAATCAAGGGCCATAACTCTATATTTTATTTGTAGAAATTTACCAATCTTCAATTCCAAAAAACTCATTCCTGATATGAACTCCTACACAAAGTTTGAAGAAAACTGGTCAATAAATGCTCAAGACAGAGCCCAGAAAGCGCTGACGGACGGAACGCAAATTTTTCAAGTGGCAGGGTACTAGATCAGCTGGCTAACCTGCACTCCGATACACTTCGTGACCTCGCTCCTCTCTCGTGACAGCTTAGCATTACTTGCCTTTAAATGGTCGAACAGATTATGGATTTCGTAAGAAGCTTATGGCTGCTTTATCTGGTGAGAATTATTAGAATTTTTCTTATGTTTTGTTAGAAAATGCAAAAATCTTTTTAGCCTGCAGAATTTCAATAAACTTGCAAAAAGCAATCTATTTTCTACTTTGTGTCCCATATTCTACAGTAGTCTCCCTTTATCTATTTATAGATGCATGTGATATTTTCCACAGAAAACATGATGTATTTTAATATGAATCTGCATATCTTTACAATTAGAATATGTAAAAACCAAATCCTATCAGTCAGAAAAGATAGAACATAATTTTCAATTTATTTGGCGTCTTCAACGATTTTTCATTTTCGACAAAGGGCTCAATACGTCATTTCCGTCGGTATGGAGAGGTCTAACAGAATACCGATGGAGATATTCCGTCTAGCAGGGTACAAAAATAGTATATTTGATGGAAACTGGGGTACTATGTCTTGCAGCACGAAACTTCCAAATAAAATTTGCAAATGTATGCGACATGGCAACACTTGGTATTTTCCGGGTAAATCCCGACAAATGTAAGCAAGCCCCATCAAGGTGGTATTTTTAGAAAATGCTCATAAATTCAGATACTATGACAGCCCCGATGACAACCCACATTGCAATTGACTCAGTTTGCTTTAAAATGTTATTTAACAACTGAATATCTGGCCATTACAATATAATTAATACAAATATAATAGATATCAGTCCGATACCAGACAATATTGGCCCCCCCAATGCAGCTTCTTCGCCTATTGTGCAAACAAAAGAAGCAAAACCCAGGACCAAAAGGGCGGTCCTGAACCACCCCTTGAGAATTTTGATCATGAATTGTCAGTCAATTAAAAATAAAAAGGCTGAAATTCACACTGTCATAGAATCGGCTAAACCTGACATCATATTGGGGAATGAGTCATGGTTAACCCCAGACATTAAAAACTCAGAGATTTTTCCAGATTCCTTTGATGCTATCCGGAAAGACAGAGCTAGTGATGCGCATGGTGGTGTCTTCATTGCTTTTAGGCGTGATCTTCTCTGTACTGAAGCTCCGGAATTGGACACCAAGTGCGAAATAATTTGGTGTAAGTTGAACATTATTGGATGTAGGACTTTGTACCTTGGATCATTCTATCGTCCCCCTAGGTTCCCAACTCAGGAGCTTGAACTGAAATATCTTGAGGATTTTAATACTTCACTTTCTCGGATTATGTCAAATAAAAATGCCCATGTTCTTGTAGGCGGTGACTTCAATTGTGGTGATATTGAGTGGAGCACAATGCAGGTACCCGAGGGGGTCAAAAAGAGGCCAGTTCAGACTAAACTTGTGGACATAATACAGGATCACTGCCTCTCCCAAATGGTAAATATACACACCCGAGAAGACAAGACCCTTGATTTACTCTTCACTAACTCGCCATCCCCAATTAACCGTGTTAAAGGGATGCCCCCGATCGGCAAAGCAGATCATGACATTGTCTATATTGAATATGACATAAAGGCTAAACGGATTCAGCAGACCCCGCGTAAGATTTTCCTATATAAACGAGCGGATATGGACGGTCTCCATGACCATCTAGCGCGCTATAGGGATTCGTTCCTTTCAACTGACCATAGTCAGGTGTCAGTCAATGACATGTGGGTCAGTTTTAAGTCGGAGGTTCTCTCGGCTATTGAAAGGTTTATTCCATCAAAAATGACCAAGACAAAATATAGCTTACCATGGATCGATAGCTCGATCAAACGCTTGATAAGGAAACGTGATAAACTTTACTTTCGTGCTCGCAAGTCAAGCAGCCCTGACATTAAGAACCATTACAAACGGTTCAGAGCACATGTTCAAAAGAGCATTAGAGATGCATATTGGAAGCATATTACCAATATCTTCTCCTTTGAAAATGATAACCCTGATCCCGATTGTCCCCGAAAAAATGAAAAGGCAAAAAAGTTTTGGTCATTTGTCAAGTCCCTTAAGAAAGACGCGTCTGGGATCAATACTCTTAGAGAAAATGGTATCTTGAAGACTGACACTTTGGATAAGGCTAATATTTGTAATAGGCAGTTTCAGTCAGCCTTCACTCGCGAATCAGATGATGAAATCCCCTCCAAAGGCACAAGTCCTTTCACCGCTATGGGTGAAATTACAGTTGACCCCAATGGGGTCATTAAACTGTTGAATAATTTGAATATACATAAGGTGCCTGGGCCAGATGGCCTGAGTGCTAGGGTGTTGAAGGAATGTAGTTCTGAAATTGCTCCTGTACTGACCTATATCTTCAATGAGTCGCTTGCTCAGGGTGCTGTACCAGACGATTGGCGACAGGCAAATGTAGCCCCGGTATTTAAGAAAGGTGAGAAATACGATGCAGCTAATTATCGACCGGTGTCGCTTACTTGTATCTGTTGCAAAACTCTAGAGCATATAATAGTCAGCAACATAAACAAACACTTGGCTCTTGAAAACATTCTTGCTGACTGTCAGCATGGGTTCCGAAGTCAAAGGTCTTGCGAAACCCAGTTAGTTCAGTTTTATCATGATTTGGTTAGTAATCTGGACCGAGCAGTGGGTCGTGGCCACAGGCAGACGGATGTGATTGTCATGGATTTCGCTAAGGCCTTTGACAAGGTCCCACATAAAAGGTTATTATACAAACTTGACTTCTACGGGATTAGAGGATCTACACATAAGTGGTTCGACTCGTGGCTCTCTGAGCGCTCTCAAAAAGTGGTATTAGATGGCCGTGCCTCAGATCCAGTCCCGGTTCTTTCTGGTGTCCCACAAGGATCGGTCTTAGGACCGGTCCTATTTCTTATTTTCATTAATGATCTTCCTGACAACATCAGGTCATCTGTTCGGCTATTTGCTGATGATTGTGTTTTATACAGAAATGTCAAGTCACCATTGGATTGTCAAATTTTACAAGATGACCTGAATAGCTTGGCCAAATGGGAAATGGATTGGCAAATGAAATTCAATGTTAGCAAATGTCATTCAATGAGGGTGACGCGGCTACATCCAAGCAGGCATATAGATTTCAATTACACACTGCATCAGCAAACATTAGAACAGGTTCAGTCCGCTAAATACCTCGGTTTAACTATCACAGATGATCTTGATTGGGGTCAACACATTTCTGAAATTACATGCAAGGCAACTAAGACTTTGGGTTTTCTTCGGCGCAATTTGGCACTGGCACCTAGGCATACTAAGGAAGTTGCATACAAAACATTGGTTCGGCCTCAACTTGAGTATGCAGCTCCTATTTGGCATCCCTATCATGAAACTCAGATTGAGATGGTGGAGAAGGTGCAGAGGACTGCTGCCCGGTGGACCTGCAGGCGATGGAGGAACACCAGTAGCGTCGGTGAAATGCTAGACGAACTTGAGTGGCCATCCCTGGAGTCTCGCAGGGAGCGGTCCTCCTTAACCTTTTTCTACAAGATACACTCTGGTACAGTGTCTCTTGATAAAGACAAATACCTGACCCCGGCACCCAATCTAAGGCATACTCGGGCATCACATGAATCACAATACACAAGACCATTTGCCTATAGTGATGCCCTGAAAAATTCCTTTTTCCCCAGAACTATTCCGGTTTGGAATAGTCTCCCTTCTTCAGTGGTCCTATCTAAGACCATTGAGGAATTTAAGGCTTCTATTTAAATCATTAGCCCAGAGGCATGTGTTTTAGTATGCCTCTCATCTATATCTTGTAAATAGTTTTAATGGTCCACCCCAAATGTTTTATTTTCCCTTGACTAAATTCTAAATTTAGCCACCCACCCCACACCTGAGGTGATGATCAGAAATTGATCGACTCAGTATCAGAAGATAGATATTTTGTTGATGTTTAGTTGTGTGTTAGGCCTTCTAGCTTTTTAAAAAGTTTATACTTGTTTCATGTTTGCCAAAGACACTGATAAAGAAGGCATTCATTTCTAACAATTTTAAACCATTGACGGATGCATGTTTTTGTATGGATATATATGTGTAGTGACAACGACCGCACCAATGCAGTACTTCTTTGACATAATGCGTTACTACGAACGGGAAAAGGTGGGTGGGGTAAGTGATAAAACCCACGCTGTGCGAATGTGGCAATCACATGTAAATGTGCGAGTCAAATCAGAGATATAAATGATGTAAGACAAAAGCTATATATACAGGGCTTGACTTCACTGATGCACCAAAGCTATGCAGTGAAAACACTGTCATTTAACGCACAAAACAATATGATTTTTCGTTTTCGCCGGGCTACATGGTCGCCATTTGCATGGCTGTTACAGTAACTATTCATACCGATAAATTAAATATTGAAGAGAATTTTCGTGCATTAAAGCAGATCAAACGGGTATACTTTGAGAGCAATTTATCCACATATTATCTAAGATGCCAAAAACGATTAATTGAATATTTTGTATGCAACAAGCTAAATTATTTTACCATTTTATGTTCATACCGTAATACGATTGATTCACAGAAGAGCATAATAAACAGAATAGAATAGAATGGAACAGAATTGAAGTTATACCAAGGAGTTTCAAGACACTCCTTGGTTATACAGATACAGATACAGGTAGTGCATAACTGGCTGTCCAGTCGAAATGCACGTAGCGCTACTCAGGTGACAAAATCATGCCTGATGTGCAATGGACAGCTGAATGAAATACAGTCAATAGACATGTATGCTGGTTCACCATATAACCGCAGTACTAGTTAAAAATGTTTTTGGCACTGTAAGACACAGAGCTTAATCATACATATGGTGTTTATGTGTCTTCAAAACGGGCTTCAAACGGGCTTCAAAATCACGAAGTGCACACGTATAAGGCGAGTGAAACAATAGAAATGTAACAGACGTCCGTTTGCTAGTGATTTTGTTCAGTCAAAGTACATGTATCACTATGTCTAATCCATTTTGTTTATTAAAAATGAAAACCTAACGTTAACCAGTGTATTTATGTTTACGTAATTTTCTAATCGATGTACATTTTGTACAAATAAAAGCCACAAAAGGAAAATAAAAGATAACCAGCAATTATGGAAACAGAGAATGTTCCTTTCCTTATCAATAAAATTGAGTTCTGCTTCAACGTAAGTGGTATGCTGCGTTTCCCCGCGTTTTTCTGTCTTCACCAGAAGAAAGAAGGGCAGAGAAGAACATGGGACAGACTTTTTTCTCCAATCCTAAATACATACTACTCACAGTTGGTTTTATTAAACACATTCACGACCCTCTCTGCATTCGCTATCATTATTTTATTTTGAATTAGAAGTTCCTACACAATTTATCGTTTTCTCGCATTTGAAAATGATGATTATAATAATGCAGTAAATGATAGTGATTAATAAATCCACACAAATCACCTATTGACAAACAAAACGATATTGATCAAGAAACACTAACATCCGAAAAGTCTGATTTTCAATTCAAATATACTGTGAGTGCTATCATTCTTACACTGACAATGCAATGATAGTGTGTGGTTTCTAAAAAGCGCCAAGACCATGAACATGCACTATTTCCGATAGAGTACGTGATTGTCATGTGAGATGACTTCATGACATAGATGTTCAGTAATTGTATTTTGGTATATGCAAGTTGTTAATTGCTAAAGAAAGGAGCGGAAAGAAACTTGCTTGTATAGGATTCTCATTTCGACAGATACGTGGCTTGTCCCAAAAGTCCCGTCACACATACATTTTATTCTGAACGCATATAGCAGGAACCAACAACAGTTACTCATGTAGAATAATTGGCCATATTTGAACTTATTTTACTGTACAAAATGATACTCACTTCAATGACCTCACTGCTACAGTTAGCTTGGATACCTTACAAGGTATCTTACTCAATCTGTGAGTCCTTGTTTTTGATTCATCAGGATGTTTATCATGATTTATTTGTTTGTTCTTGATGATTTATTGACTAGTTAGAGATTCACGACGAGGACCGAAGAACTTACTAAATGTTATGAACCACTGCAGAAGCTGAGGGTGAGGTTAGGATCCTGTAAAACCGGTTTAAGCCCGCTAGTAACTTTGTGTTACTGATCGTTCCAAGGCGATACTTCTGTGGTGGTTCTTTTTGTTTTATGTCTTGGTGTTTAAAATTTTTTGTGCTGTTGGCGCCTTATGTATGTTTTCATATTTTTAATTAAGTTAAGGTAACTGAGTGGCCACCTATTGGGAAAATAGCTGCTCATTCGGCTTACGACATGTTTCATGGTATAAATGCCTGATTGTTAGTTTGGTTTTTTCCCAGGCTCGGTTTTTGGAGTGGGAATCACTTTCTGATTGCGCCTTTTCCTGATCTTTGCCTACTTGTACCTTTAAGTATGCAAGTTATGCAAAATGTTTTCGTAATTTCTATTTTTCGCAATCTGCTAAATCAACATAGGTATAATGTGATCATTTAGAAAAATATACCAGCATAACTACTATTCTATGAGCATCATTTAGTGATAATGTTATGAAATTTGAGAAAGATTTGATAGTTTGGGAGGCAAATAAAGAAGCTTACGTATAAAAATTCAACGACAAAATTTCGACGTCGGCAAAAACATGCGGAGCAAAAATACAGGGTCGTTATATTTTAACAGCTAAAATACATGTATGTTCTTTAATGGAAACAAAGCAAATAATTTAGCTTGATATTAGTTGGTGACTTCAAAACTATAACACAACACCTACTTTTAAAACGATATATATAAATTATATATATAGCCATCAAGTCGATGCAATATATGCTAAGTGTCATTTATACAAACCAAAAGTTAATAGCCAAGATTTAATTTTTTTTTTAGCATACCGTCTATAAACTGAATGTGATTGAATGTAGGTAACGTAATTCACATGCACGTAACGTAATTTTTATTTTACATAATTCTGTTTTAGACCCACTGTAGGATCCCCTAATTCATTCTTTCAGTGATAGAAGACATTTGTCGTCTTTGCATCATGGAAACATGGAAACATCTCTGTATGAAAGCTACCTCAGATTTGCACCTTACATGTAGTAAAAATGGGGGAAATCAGGGGTAGGTATGAAATTATCGTAATCCATAAAATCATAATTATATTTTGGATTGAATCGATGAGATCATAACTGATACTCAAAATACACGATTTTATGGACAACAAGTGTAATTAATGCAAAAATACAATCAAAATCAGCTGATTTAAAAAATACTTTGTGCAAACGGAGATGTTTTCATAATGCGGTATATTGTTTTTATCACCTTGTATCCCACACCGTTCATCCAGATACAACAAACGCGGAAAGGTCTGCTAAACGCGGATGTAAACAATAGTATTTTAGACGGCGAGAAAAAAGAGTGAGTATTTATTATCTTTAATTATATCGAATATCGACCGAGTTGATTTTTGTTTGACATACAGTGAAAAAGTACATCACTTTGAAAATGTTTGCCCAAAATCCTGCCTCACAAATTATATTAGTTTGAGAAATATAGGCTTCTAAATCTGTCTTGGCTGCACGAAAAGCGAAAAATCTTGGTAGGAATGTCTGTAAATCATTATTAAAACACGAAAATATGGCCAAATTGGTGTTTTTCGGAGGATCGGGGATCGCTTCAAGTATTGCATTTACGAGAACTCTCGCAAAATTCTAGAAAGAGAATAAGAACTTTTTGAAAGTGAGTACTATCATTTAATATGGTGCAACATACCACGGTTCAAATTCTCAAGCAGGTGAAACAAACTCGGACCATTCGGTACAATCGACACGGACGATAAAACCAAAATTCTGATCTTATTTTAAGGAAAACTGGCTGCAGTCATTGTTAAAACCAACTTTAAATGGTATAGAGTCCATAGATGATTGGTTGAATACCAATTATGGCGTGATAAAACCACAAGGAATGTGCCGATGAGCACTTTCACTACGCTTTGGCCACGGCATTAGGTTCAGCTACATGTTAACCGAGAAGCTGTCCGTGCCTTTGTTTTCGCTCTTTAAATTTGACAATTAAAGGCCTTAGCATGCAGTTTGAAAGTGTCAGATAAGGGTGGTCGGGTGGGAATATGGGCCCCGCCCATTGGGGCCTAAAGAAATAGATGGGCTGCTTGTGCCTCCAGTCAAAGCTTGTAGGATGCTGACTAGGTATCTGATTACTGGTTAACCGCTCAAGTCTGAGCCTGCCCAGGAAAAGTGGTTTCAAGTCGAACCATCCGCACATATAAGCCCTTTTGGCTTTGTTGGATGGTTATATTCATAATTTGTTTTACATGGCCCTCTGTGACAACATGTAAAACAAATTATGAATACCAAAGCGCATAGAATACGTAAATTTAAGAAGAGCAGTTATTTGTGATGAAAAAAATGTGTACAAAGAATTGGTAATCATGCCCCTGGAAGCCTTTTGGTGTGAAAATAATGACTGACCGTCCCTATATGACATTGGCTGTTGATCCTGTACGTAATGACAGAACAAAACTTATAGCAACGTGGCATCTCCTGATTCGGCGAGGTCGGGGGTGTGGGTGGGGCGAACCAGGCAGGTTCAAGATTATTTCAGCTCATATGAAGGTACAAGTAGGCAAAGATCAGGAAAATGCGCAATCAGAAAGGGATTCCCACTCCAAAATCCAAGTCGGGAAAAAACTAAATGAACAAGCAGGTACTTATTCCATGAAAACATATCGTAAGTCGAATGAGCAGCTATTTTCCCAATAGGTGGCCACTCAGTTACCCAAACTTAACTAAAAATTTGAAAACACACATAAGGTGCAAACAGCACAAAAAATTTCAGCTCATATGAAACTGACAAATCAGTAGATTGTGCGAAAACGGGAGAACCTCGAGAAAAACCACCTGGCACACCCGCAGTCAGAACTTGGCTTGTCTCACATGTGCCCCGTATGGACCTCGAACGAATACAACGGTGAGATGATCGAATGATTAAGCGGTAATGAAATATCAGCGCTCTTTACCACTTGGCCACGGGAACCACCTAGAGATTTATTCAAACGATGTCCAGTTTGCAATGATTGCAAATATTTCATGCATAACAATAGAAAGGTACAAGTAGGCAAAGATCAGGAAAAGGCGCAATCAGAAAAAGATTCCCACTCCAAAAACCGAGGTGGGAAAAATTGATCCTGTACGAATGTCTGTAGATTATTACATGCAAAACCTACGGTGTATGGATGCATTTCTTTCATGAATACAAGACCAAGAATACTGATATTTGTCAGATTGTTTTTCTCACTCTTAAGTGTGGTGAAGTGGAAGACTAAATATGAAAGGCCCTCTGATACAACATGTAAAACAAATTATGAATACCAAAGCGCATAGATTACGTAGATTTAAGAAGAGCAGTTATTTGTGATGAAAAAAAAAACAACAAAAAAAAAAACAACTGAAAAGTACGTGTAATGAAGTAAAAATACTTTGACCGTGATTTTTGACCTCACGTGATGAAGTTTTGTAAAAACCATAAAATTGGCAGACATGTTTTCCAGTGCCACGTGAAGCAAATTGTCATATATTGTTAGGAGTATGACGGGCAATATTGTTAGGAGTATGACGGGCAGTGTCAAAGTATTTGCACTATACAAACTTACTTACCTAATTACTTACTTACTTACTGGAGATAGACGTCAAGCTAGTCATTTCTACTTAGCTAAGCAATTCTGCTTCTTAGACGCCGACTGTCTAGTGGTGGGGGAAAGCCAGGGTATTTCTCGACGTTCTGTCGGGAAATATCCTGTGAAACCACCGCGCCCGGAAGGTGACAGTCAAACCATTGGTACATACCGATGCGGGAACCATTGATAGTTTTTTCAATATTTGATAATTTTTACTTGCGTCGCCAGTGGGATTCGAACCTACACGGCAGAGGTACATAGCTAGTCAGAAGCCAAACGCGCTACCGACTGAGCTATCCGGGCGCCCCTAACATCAAATATTCCACAAATGGGCTTTTTAAAGTTTCATCAAAGTTCTTCCGTGTTTATGGGCTGGGAGACTGGTCATAAAAGTAACACCAACAGGTTCACCAGTTCCTTAGGAAAGCTTTTGTCTGTTGAATAGATAGAACGCGGATTTCGCATATTAGCTCATTTCAAAACGGAGTTTGGTACCTGGGATAAAATGACTACATGTACCTTCTTGAAAGTTTTTTAAATTACAGTAATTCATTTTGGCTCCATGTTGCCAAACCTTAAGGGTCACTGATGAAGCTTAAATAGCAGAAACCGCGGTATGGCTTATCACCTTTCTCATTAATATGCTCACTGCTCTTAAGGATGTTCGCTGCTAACATTTGACATTTCGGAACTTCCGGTTTTTCTTTTCTTGAATATCTCGTAAACGGCTGCAGATATTTTCCTAATATTTTATATTTGGATACATATTGATGATATGCATTGAATGAGCCATGAAAATTGTCAATCTAAGAAACTTCATTTTTTCACCCCATTTTCTGCAACTTTTCAGAAAATTTTATTGTCAGTAAAATTTAGGGGGAAGGGTAGATTAAACTTGAATATTACACATCTTAAAATTAATTGCGCTAGTTCGATGTTTATTTTAGCAGCAGTATATGTGTACATGGTCTTCTAAGTCAGTCTTTGTGTCTTTAGTGTGCTGGTTTTAAAATTTTAGGTGGTTTTATGAAATGGGCTTTTAGAAACAAAACAGCCGAAGAAAGGCTGAAAATGGCGATTTTCAAGTTGTTGGTTCTCTCTTATATGCTCACTACCCTATATATTTCTTTCTTTTATTCGAACAATATTACCAAGTTCTATGTTTTGTGAAAATACAAGAAAAGGTTTGAATCAACAAATATGAATTTGGCACATTTCAAAATATTGATTTTTTTCCAACTTTTCAAGTATGGGGGTAGGGTTGAAAAAGGAATCGTAAAATTTTGTCATCCACTCCAAGTTGCAAATTTTTCTATGCTTTTGGTCCAAAATAGTCTGCGTTACGTAAATATTATGACTTTTAAAAGTATTCTAGGTGCATGTTTGTTCAAGACAGGTATGTTTCAAGGAATTAAAAATTAAATTAATTTTACCAAATTTAAAACATGGTGCTCAGAGGTCTCATTCAGAGGCCTGTAGCTTGAAAAAATGCACACTACCCTATGTTTATTTTGTTTTCAAATGTCTTGTGTTGTATTTTGGAATCAAAAAAGAGTGGTTAGAAAAAAAGTTTGAATACTTTTTCATTGGCAGCGAGCATCCTTAAAGGATCTAAGTTTTTATTTTAAGCGTGTGATGTCTTTGTAGTTCGAAAGCAAAATAAATCATTTTGAGTGAAACGACTTATATGTCCAATTTCTGTATCTACAACTTTCGAAGGGTATGACATGGGCGCAGTTTGGTATCATTCGTGTTAGAATGGTTTCAATATATAGTGCAATATGACGTAAAATGTTGCCATTCCATGATAGAAGCCAACATGATGCATTTATAGCACGTTTACTTTATAAAAATCTAGCATTCTTCATTGTATTTTATTTAAAAAAACGTTCTGCCAGTGTTTTACAGGTTAAAACCAGGTTTTCGAATCCGAGTTTGTTTTACCCAAATTATTTGGATCATCCGCGTTGTGTTGTATCAACGTCCATGGTAAGTTGTACCTCGAAACAATCTAGGCCGATTTTTAAACATGGATTTCGACACACACAAAATCTTTTCCAGTTTGATGCTTGGTGTAGATATAGTCTATAGATGTCGTAAATTAGTTTTGAAGAGATATTTGCACGAAACCAAACACACTAATTCTACAAATATCGAAAGAATAGGAAAAAAGGCGAAAAAAATGTAATTTATGAATTAAAATCGCTTGTATCTATAGTTTACACAAATCTTTTGCTGTGATACGGTACCATTTTCAAGATAAACCAGTTCGCATCAGCTCTGCATAAACACATTTTATATAGGAACAATTTATAGGCTATATGTTGATGTTTTCTTACTTTGTGTATTCCTGCGATACAGTTGTTTATATCCGCGTTTAGCAGACCTTTCCGCGTTTGTTGTATCTGGATGAACGGTGTGATCCAGATAATCAAGAAAGTGTGCGTTTATTGTCTTTTAATTAGTGAAGCTATAAAAGTGAAAAATTCTGGTTGCTAACATTTTTAAACCTCACACTTTACTAGGCATTTACTCGTTTTGGCTATCAGGATGATACTAACAGGCGCTGCGCAAGCCTGCCTAGAATGTCCACGAGGGCGTACATGGCAGTATAAAGAGAATCAGATAGATATATAATACAGGAGACGGAATGAAAGAGGGACAGAGTCGAAAACTATGTCCCGCCGCTTTCTTCGAAAAGGTGGGGGACAATAAAATTAAAGACCGATAAAATAGTCAGTTAACGACACGCGGCGTCAGTGTGCCACATTTTTATCTGTTAAGTGTTCCAAACAACTTACAAGCACCACAGCTGATTGTATTAAGTTTGCCACCTGTATCATTACCGCACGTGGTGTTAAATAGAGTATCTACTGTGCTGATCTGTGCTAATAAGAGGGTGTGAATTATCACAATGGGTGATAACGATAACAAACAATTATTTAAAATAAATCAACGTAGATTTATTCGGCAACTTTTATTACTCTACCCTTTCAATATGAACCCAAAAGCCCATTTAAGCGTACTGTTTGGCTTTACAACCGCATGCCGACTATAACACCCTGAATGTGAAAATTAACGAATTTGACTGGTTCTGCCTGTCTCACGGCTCTCTTAACGAAGCAAGTTGTCTTTTTAACGATATTTTCATTGAAATGGTTAAATCCTGTATTCCTTCTAAACGTGTTACTGTAAGGCCAGATGACAAACCCTGGTACAATTCAGAAATAAGGAGAACAACACGTAAGAGAGAAAGGCTTAAAAAATCTGACGTCATTACAGTGACGATATAGGCTGATATCAGTCACTAGTGACTTTTGATATCAGTGAGATTTGATATCAGTGAAATTTCATATCAATGAAAATACCAATTTTATCAAGTTTTGATATACATTGGGTTTCACTGTAAAGTATAAAATAAAATCAGATAAAACCTCCGATTGGAAATCATACAAAAAAGTTAGAAATGCAGTCAATAATAAAAAAAAGCAAGCCAAAGAATTATCTTATAATAATCTTGAGTTATCCATATCAGATTTCCAGAAAAAAAAAATGATAGACGTAAATTTTGGCAAGTGGTGATGCATTTCGTTAAAAATGAAAATTCATCTTCTGCTATTCCCCCTTTGTGTTCTACACTACCATCCGGCAAGAAACAATTTCATTTTTTCTGATGGGGAGAAGGCCGAATGCTTGAATGAGTATTTTTCTTCAATTTCAAATGTGGATGATCGTAATACGACTTTGCCGCCTTTCCTTTGTAAATCTCAAAATTCACTTCGTCAAGTCTCTTGTACTGAAAACGAACTAGAATTGTTGATACAAACACTAAATCCCAACAAAGCAAATGGTCTAGATGGAATTAGTAATCGAATGCTAAAATCAGTTTCCAAAAGCATATCTAAACTGATCGCAATTTTGTTAAATCGCTCTTTTTCTGAAGGCATATTTCCCGTTGGTGCAACGTATTAGCGGCATATTAGCGGGTAGTAATATGCAAATTAGAAACTCGAAACTTTGTGATTAGAGTAAGTGTTAGATATATAGCGCAGTAAACCACCCTTGGTGGATGAGCATGCTTTTCCACCGACGGGGTTTCTGTGGCTTGGCTCGGCTGTTCGTTACATCTGGAAAACTTCTGGTTTGGTTCCAATTCCAAAAAAGGGAAACAAATCTTCCCCTTCAAATTATCGCCCGATCGCCCTTCTAAGCAATGTAAGCAAAATACAAGAACGCATAGCCTTCAAGAATCTGTATAATCATTTACTTACCAACAATCTATTATATAAATACCAGTCTGGATTTCTTCCACAACACTCAACTGTTTTCCAATTAATTGATATTTACCATAACATTTGTCAAAGTTTTGATAATCAACAATATTCATGTATGGTATTCTGCGACGTCTCAAAGGCGTTCGACAGAGTCTGGCACAAAGGTCTTATTTTCAAGCTTAAACAGCATGGCATCGATGGCGAATTTCTTAAGTGGCTAACCGACTATCTTTCGGAACGGCAACAAAAGGTTATAATTAGAGCCTGAGGTATTATGCGTAAATTAAAATTCTCACTTAGTCGTAGTGCACTTAACCAAATCTATTTTTCTTATCTTCTACCGACTTTGGAATATGCCTCCTCAGTTTGGGATGGTTGTTCCGTCCAAAACGCTGAAATGCTTGACAAAATTCAAAATGAAGCAGCCCGAATCGTTACGTGAACGAAGCAAACTTTATAATTGCTCCGCTCTAATCTGTAACTAAGTTTCGCTGTCGTAGCTAAAAAAAAACTAGACACTGAAACTTATCTTAAACAATATCAAGTAAACTATCAAATACTTCCTAATATCGCACATCGTTGACCGCTATATCAACGGTTGACAGGAGGTGTCATAAAATCAAAATACCTATACCTTACCTGTGAAGAGATTTAAGTTTTCCGCTGAACTACGTGACGGTACGGAAAAATCCGGAAACGCACGAGCGGAAACTGAAATTATTACCTGCTAATCCAATTATCCAAACATACTAATTTAATATTTAAATACAAAATCAAAAATTATACCAATAAAAAGAAGATGCATTGTACAAATAGAAGCTGTTCGCACACTAATTGTAGTATGATGCATTTTGATGCAAATAAGCGTGAAAGCGACAGAAATGATGTAGAAATTTCCTTATTTACTATATATTTATTACATTTTGATAGTACCTGTTTTATTTCAACAAACAGACTATTTTTTACATAAGATAGAAAATTAATTTTAATTTCATCTTTAAGGGATATGAATGGGCTTTACAGAACCGTTCGCACAGGAATGATAGGATTAATAGCAAAAAAGATATTAAGGATTAAATAAGCATTCCCGTTAACGCTCCATATAAAATTTTACGCGCATCCGATAACTGCCGGTGATGAGAATTCTGCTACATGGTCAGAGATGTATCAAACTACCCTCTTAGAAATATGCATAACTATTCAGTTCCATTCGCTCGTACAGAAAGTTTTAAAAAATCATGCATCCCTTCATCTATTAGTCTTTGGAACGCAGCCGACAATACGCTGAAAGATTCGAACTCTCTTCAGTCATTTAAATGTCAACAAAAGCGTATATCCAGTGTAAACCTTAAAGTACCCAGTTACTACATAGCTGGTAACAGCCCGTAACAGACGTCTATCTGTTCTGCATGCACGGATGCGCAATAATTGCAGTAATCAAAATTTGGATTTGTTTAATAACTTCTTGCGCCCCGATTCATTTTGTAGTTGTCTTCAGGAACCAGAAAATGCTGAGCATTACCTTTTTAAATTCTGTTACGTGCCAGGCGTAACTAGAAGATTAAGGAAACCAACAAGTTGGTTAGCCAGCAACAAGCTTTGTTTAAAATTTAACAAATTTATTTAGAAGTGATTTCAGTAATTACATGTGAAACAATCAAAAGCATATATACAATCAAACAAAAATGAATGTACAATACCTTTCAAGATGTTAATTCCCTTAAGAATGTCTGAATGTCCCTCAGAATTTTTTAACACAAGTCTGTATCAGTTTCTGATCCCAAGAATTAAAGTTTGTTTCAAAATAGCACTATGTCCCAATCCAGAATCGAATATCACAAAGTAATCCAAGAATAAGTTTAAATTCCAGTAAGATAGATTTTGACTTCTTAATAATAACAGTACCCAAAGATTGTCCTTATGAAAATTTGTAGCCCTTATATAGCACTGAGGAACACTCAGGATTCTTCCAGCAAATTCTATGATATCATATACTAAAAATAACAAGTTGTTTACCAAAATTTAATGTTATGGAATATTCTAGAGAGGCCATTATCCTTCCAGAAAATTCCACAATATTCTTTTGACATAAAAAAAAGATTTTTCTAGAAGATTCTACATCTTTGGTTCTCCCAGATTTTTCCTGACTTTTCCGTCAAAGAACAATTTGAAATTTCTAGAAAATTCTGAAGTAAACAACCTGTTTATGTCCAATATCTGGGACACTAAAAGTAAATAATTGCTAAGGACAACAAGTAAACATCATATGTATAACATCATACTTTCCTGGGCATACTCCCTTGGGAAGTTTACCAGTACTGAATGCACATCTTTCAACAAGTAACTGTCATACATAACACTTCCCCTCTTCAAAGAAAAGAAAGTTTTATAAAATAAAGCTTTCTTTTGCAATACTGGATAATTGTATACAATATGTTTAGCAAAATTTGTGCAAAACTAATCAAATACAACAGCACAAAGCTGGACATCAGCATTGTAGAGGCACTTAAGCTCTGCTTAGGGTGTCTGGAATGATATTATCTCTTCCTCGGATATGTCTGATGTCAAGATTGTGCTCTTGCAACATGAGACTCCACCTGAGTAAACGCTGGTTCTTGTTTTTCATTTTATGTATGAAAGTCAGTGGATTGTGGTCACTGAAGACAACAATTGGTGCATGTGAAGAAGCTAAGTAAACTTCAAAGTGCTGAAGCGCAAGGATTAGAGATAGGCATTCTTTCTCTATGGTAGAGTAATTTCTCTGATGCTTGTTAAACTTTTTGGAAAAATAACAAACAGGATGGTCAACACCATTGTCATCTTCTTGCAACAATACACTGCCTGCACCAACATCACTGGCATCTACAGCCAACTTGAACTCTTTGTCAAAACTTGGTGCTAAGAGAACCGGAGCACTTAAAAGTATGGCCTTGAGCTTATCAAATGACTTCTGGCAGTCATCTGTCCAAACATACTTGGCCTTCTTACCAAGCAAGTTTGTCAGAGGCTCAGCTATAGCCGAGAAGTTGTTGCAGAATTTCCTGTAATATCCAGCCATACCCAGAAAGCGCATCAGTTGTCTTTTGCTAGTAGGTACAGGAAAATCTGAGATAGCCTCAACTTTAGCTTCTACAGGTTTTACCTGACCTTGACCTACAATGTGTCCAAGAAATGTCAAGTTTGCATGGCAAAATTCACTTTTTGCCAAGTTCACAGTTAGTTTAGCATCACTTAGCCGGTCAAAGAATGTTCTGATTGTCTGCAAGTGTTGTTGCCACTCCTCACTGAAGATAATAGCGTCGTCGATATAGGCTTTACAGCCATCCAGATTGGAAATCAAACTGTTGACCAGCCGCTGAAAAGTCGCAGGCGAGTTCTTCATTCCAAATGGCATGACTTTATACTGGTACAGTCCATCTGGTGTAACAAATGCCGAGATCTCCTTTGCTCTGTCCGTGAGGGGTATCTGCCAAAATCCCTTTAGCAGATCGAACTTTGTAACATACTTGGCATGTCCAATATTATCAATGCAGTCATCGATTCGTGGGATGGGAAAAGTGTCTGTTTTAGTGACAGAATTGATTTTTAGATAGTCTGTGCACATTCTAAATGTCCCGTCTGGCTTTGGTACAAGAATACAAGGAGAACTCCATTCACTTTGGCTGGGTTCAATGAAATCATTGTTCAGCAAATATTGAACTTCTTCCCTGAGATATTGCTGTTTTACAGGGTTCATTCTGTAAGGATGTTGCTTTACAGGTTTTGAACCTTCAATAATGTCAACATCATGATAGATTTTGTCAGTTCTGGATGGAATGTCCGGAAATAAGTGCTCATATTCGAGAACTAACTGTTTCAGTTCAAGTCTTTTGTCTGAATCAAGGTGAGACAGTTTCTGATCAAGATTCTGTAGTATGTCAGAATTCTGGAGTTTCGATGACGAGGGATCAGATTTCTCCAAGTTGAAGTCCTCAGAGTCCATTTGATTTTGTTCATGAGGGGCAGAATTAACTATATTTACTGATGAAATAACAGAACTATCCCTATCAATATACTTCTTGAGCATATTAATGTGACATAGCTGTTTTTGCTTGCGCCTCCCAGGAGTGTTAACAATGTAATTCACGTCACTTAACTTTTTATCAACAGTATACGGGCCATAATATCTAGCTTGTAAAGGTCTGCCAGGAATGGGCAAGAGAGCAAGTACCTTGTCTCCAGGTTCAAAATTTCTGTCTTTAGCATTTTCATCATAACGAATCTTCATTTTGCTTTGAGTAGATTTGAGATTGGACCGAGCTGCATCACAGGCCTTTGATAGTCTGTTTTTGAAATCAGACACATACTGAAGTAAGTTCAAAGAACTGTCATCATCTGAGAGAAATTTCTCTTTTAGAAGTTTTAACGGTCCACGTACAGTGTGCCCAAAAACAAGCTCAAATGGGCTGAACCCCAGAGACTCTTGTACAGATTCTCTTACAGCAAATAGAAGCAAGTGTATGCCTTCATCCCAATCTTTTTCAGTGTCAAAGCAGTAAGATCTGATCATGTTTTTCAAAGTTTGATGGAATCTTTCTAAGGCACCTTGGCTTTCAGGGTGGTAAGCCGATGACTTATATTGCTTAATTCCAAGTTCGTACATGACTTGCTGAAAAATTCCTGACATAAAATTTGAGCCCTGGTCTGACTGGATAGATTTTGGGAGGCCTACAAATGTGAAGAACTTCACAAGTGCATTAACTATTGTTTTAGCCTTGATATTTCTGAGTGGGATAGCTTCAGGAAAGCGAGTTGAAGCACACATTATGGTCAGAAGATATTCACAACCTTTCTTTGTTTTGGGTAAGGGACCTACACAATCAATAATCACTCTGCTGAAAGGTTCATCAAAGGCAGGAATGGGCTGCAATTGAGCTTTTGGAATGGTCTGATTGGGCTTTCCTACCATTTGACAAGTGTGGCAGGATTTGCAATGCTGTGAAACATCAGATTTTAATCCTGGCCAGTAGAAATGATTTAGAATCTTGTGATAGGTCTTATTTACACCTAAATGGCCTGACATGGGTGTTTCATGAGCCAAGTTTAAGATTTCAGGGCGATAAACCCTAGGAACCACAATTTGGTGGTTAACAGTCCACTCATCTGCTGCGGAGACATCCGGAGGACGCCATTTTCTCATCAAAATGCCATTTTTGACATAATAGCAAACAGGAACCTGGGATATTTCATTTTCATTAAAAGCCCTTTCAAATAAAGGCGAGATCTCAGGATCACTGTGTTGTTCTTTACAAAGCTGTGACCTTGACAGCTGGTCATGACCTTGGTCATTTGAGTTGGAAGGTGAAAGGTCATTTTCTGACCCTGACCTTGGATTGCTAGGGTCAGTCTGAATATCAGACTGACTAGGGGAAAGAGATGTTGAAATCTCTTTATTAAAGGACTGACCTATCAAAGTGTCAGTTAAATTTATGTCCTGCATCCCATCATATAATTTGGCTTTCTTAGCCATTGCCCTAGTAACAGCACAAGAAGGGTAAAGGTCAGGAATTTCCTGCTCAATGGGATCAGGCGGTTGATCAACACATGGTGTGCTGGTCAAAAGTGGGTTTACCACAACCTTATCTCCTGCCAAATCATTGCCTAACAGCAAATGAATACCTTTAAAGGGTAAGGAAGGTCTAATACCTACGGCCACGGGACCTTTAACTAAGTCTGAGGACAAATAGATATTATGGAGCGGTACATTAACAAATCCACACTCTACGCCCTGGATAAGGACACTTGTCCCAGAAGAAGACTTCTCGGAAAATGGCAAGGTATCTGCCAAGATAAGGGATTGAGAAGCTCCGGTATCTCGTAAGATTTTGATAGGGGTAGACTGGGCAGAGTCACTGTTAAGTGACACAAAACCATCTGATAAGAATGGTTCATAAATCTCCATAATAGAATCCTCAGAGACTGACTCTTTACAAGTTCTGGTCAGTATAGGGTTTTCTTCCTGGATACAAGACTGTGGTTTAGCCTTTAAGGAGGTGAGGCCTGTCGGTTTAGCACTATCTATATTTTCTCTTTCTTTCTTTCGTTTCAGTGCCAAACATTCAGCAATAATGTGGCCAGTTTTCTTACAATAATTACAAATTGGCTAGGATAAGGGATTTTGTTCTTTGTTTTCACTAGAAAATTTGGGTTTTGGACTGGAATTGTCAGTTGGATTACTGGGATTGGCTTTGGGACCGGACTGAGGGGAATATGGTTTTGACTGAGGGGTAATTTGCTTTGATTGAGGGTTATATGGTTTCCTAGGATATGGCTTGTTGACAAATGAAGCCTTATGAGTCAAAGCATAGTCATCAGCTAAACGTGCTGCTGTTTCCAAGTTTTCAACTTCTCTTTCGTTCAAGAAAGCCTTAACATCAGAATTTATGCACCGTTTGAATTCTTCAACAAGCATGAGCTGCCTTAGCTTTGCATGATCAGAACCTACTTTCTTTGAAGAACACCATCTATCAAATAGTTGCTCTTTTGTTCTAGCAAACTCAACATGAGTCTGGTCATGTTCTTTTCTACAGTCTCTAAATTTCTGCCTGTATGCCTCAGGGACCAGCTCATAAGCCTTAAGAATAAATTCCTTTACTGTATCATAATCTGAGCTTTGCTCAAGAGAAAGCTGAGTGTAAATTTCTCGAGCTTTACCAATTACAACACTTTGCAAAAGCAAGGTCCAATGCTCTTTTGGCCATTTCAAGTTTTCTGCTACCTTCTCAAAATGTAGAAAATATTTATCAACCTCTTTTTCTTAAAATGGAGGAACGAGTCGGATATGTTTTGTTACATCAAATATTTTGCTTGTGTCTGAAGATAAAGATTTTGATTTTGATTTTTCATTAAATTCAATTTCTTTGATTCTTAACTGAAATAGCCTTTCTCTTTCTTTTTCTTCATTTTCAAATCTCAATTTTTCTTTTTCAATTTCGAGCCGTTCTTCTCGTTCTAATTTTTCTTTTTCAAGCCTTTCTTCTCTTTCTAATTTTTCTTTTTCTAACTCAATTTTTTCTCGTTCTAATTCTCTTTGTTTTTCCTTCTCTCGTTCTTCCATTTCTAACTTTTGTTTATGCATTCTTTCTTCCCGTTCTAAAGTTTCCAATCTTATTCTTTCTTCCCTTTCGGCCTTTTCTGCCCTTATTCTTTCATCCCGTTCTAAAGTTTCCAACCTTATTCTTTCTTCATACTCAAATTTTAGTTTTTCCATCTCAATTTGTCTTTTGATTTCTAGTTCCCTCAACTGCAAGTCAGTCTGAGTGACTAGAATCTGAGAAGTAGCCGAGGAATCAAAAATTTCCTCGTCAACAAAAAACTGAATCAAAATGTTCTTAATTTCATGTTTTAACATGGAAGTCTTGATATTTGACAACCCATAAAGATCAGCTATGTCTAAGAGGTCACTCTTTTTGGCCTTATCTAACAGCTCCTGAGAAGGCGCAGCAATAAAGTCACTTAGTTTGAATGACATGGTTGCTTTTTGCTGGCTTTAGCTATTTAAACAGCAAACAGTGAAGATACTTTAGAATTTTAAATAAATTTGGTGCACAAGAAATTTCAATCCCGGACTCGAGCCCCCAATTCTGTTACGTGCCAGGCGTAACTAGAAGATTAAGGAAACCAACAAGTTGGTTAGCCAGCAACAAGCTTTGTTTAAAATTTAACAAATTTATTTAGAAGTGATTTAACCAGTAATTACATGTGAAACAATCAAAAGCATATATACAATCAAACAAAAATGAATGTACAATACCTTTCAAGATGTTAATTCCCTTAAGAATGTCTGAATGTCCCTCAGAATTTTTTAACACAAGTCTGTATCAGTTTCTGATCCCAAGAATTAAAGTTTGTTTCAAAATAGCACTATGTCCCAATCCAGAATCGAATATCACAAAGTAATCCAAGAATAAGTTTAAATTCCAGTAAGATAGATTTTGACTTCTTAATAATAACAGTACCCAAAGATTGTCCTTATGAAAATTTGTAGCCCTTATATAGCACTGAGGAACACTCAGGATTCTTCCAGCAAATTCTATGATATCATATACTAAAAATAACAAGTTGTTTACCAAAATTTAATGTTATGGAATATTCTAGAGAGGCCATTATCCTTCCAGAAAATTCCACAATATTCTTTTGACATAAAAAAAAAGATTTTTCTAGAAGATTCTACATCTTTGGTTCTTCCAGATTTTTCCTGACTTTTCCGTCAAAGAACAATTTGAAATTTCTAGAAAATTCTGAAGTAAACAACCTGTTTATGTCCAATATCTGGGACACTAAAAGTAAATAATTGCTAAGGACAACAAGTAAACATCATATGTATAATATCATACTTTCCTGGGCATACTCCCTTGGGAAGTTTACCAGTACTGAATGCACATCTTTCAACAAGTAACTGTCATACATAACAATGTTACAAGTATAATGACCAGCGTATGGAGTTATTCCAAAAATTGAGGACATATCATCCTTTATCAGTTGAACTTTTGATGTCTGGAAATTCTAACCTAACTGAAGAAGACAATCAAACTATTTTTGAGGCTGTCCACACTTTTATTCGGACATCATCACGCTTTGATGGCACATAAACCAATGGTAACACTCTAAAAGCAAGATTCTAAATATGCTTTCCAAACTATCAAAAACGCTAAACCACAAAGGCCGTCTCCTCATGTTTTTCATGCACACCACATTCATAATCATTCCTCATCTCAAAATCATATTGAGTTCAGCTTCTGAAATTATTATTATCATTCATCGTTCTTCACCGTTTATCATATCCTTGACGAAGCTTTCTTAAAGTTTATATATGTCGCTTTTCTACGTTTTGTATGTACACTGTAGGGGAAGGGCCGTAACTAATGTTGGAAAAACTTGTGGCCTAACCCCATGCTTAACAAGAGCAATAAAAACTAAACTATCAACGTAGATAATCGATTATTATGCCAGGCGAAGAGAGAGAGAGAGAGAGAGAGAGAGAGAGAGAGAGAGAGAGAGAGAGAGAGAGAGAGAGAGTCTGAATCTGAATAGTTTACTGGTGACACGCCAAATGACATTATTTCACCAGGGGGTTCGGATGTGGGAGAAATTAGTCCCTTGAACGCACGAGTGAAGCGAACTTGGACACACAATCATCTGACATTTCAGCAGTAGAAAACAGAGAGTCAGGGAGGTCATTCCAGTCCCTGGTAGTCTGGGGAAAGAAACTACATTTATAGGCCTCTATACTAGCAGATGGAAGCTGAAATGCCTTGGAGTGGCTATTTCTACAACGCCTAGTCTTTGGGATAAGGTCATCTGTATGTATTCTGGCTTTACCCTTCAGACCTTTGTATAGTAATATAAGTCGATTATCCGTCCTCCTTTTCTTGAGAGATTCCCATTTGAGTTGTTCAAGAATGCCAGTCATACTACCTTCCTCGAAAGTATAATTCCTAGTTACAAATCTAGCGGCACGATTCTGTACCTTCTCCAATTCCTCCTGGAGGCATTTAGTATGAGGATCCCACACAGAGCTTCCATATTCCAGGACTGGGCGCACCAGTCCTTTATAAGCTGCTTCTTTAACATCTTGGGGGCAAGAAAATAAGTTTCTCCTCAAGAATCCAAGTGTTCTGTTGGCTTTAGTACAAATATTATTGATATGGGTATTCCACTTGAGGTCATTTGTAATTGTTACACCTAGATATTTAATGCTATCAACATTTTCCAATACCGTTCCCTCGAGAGTGTGCGAGGCCTCAATTTTATTTATCCGCTTATTTGTCAGCTGCATCATGTTGCATTTGACAGGTTGAAATCTCATGCCCCATTTTCGGGCCCAGCTCCCTAAAAGGTCAATGTCTTTCTGAAGTTTCAATGTATCTTCTACTGTTCTAATTTCACGGTAACAAACACAGTCATCAGCAAAAAGCCTGATTTGAGAATCAATGCCAATGGGTATGTCATTTATGTACAAGGAGAACAACAATGGACCGATAACGGTACCCTGAGAGACACCAGACACAACAGGGGCCCAGTCAGATTTAACACCATTAACTACTACCCTTTGCTGCCTGAAGCACAAAAAAGCATTTATCCATTCCAATGTCTTTCCACCTATACCATAACTAAACAATTTGCTTTTAAGAAGTTCATGTGGAGGGGTGTCAAAAGCTTTTTCAAAGTCCAAAATAAAAGTGTCAACCTGACCCTTTTTGTCCAATATTTTTGCCCAATCATTTATTACTGCAATCAACTGAGTTTCACAACTATGCCATTTCCTGAATGCATGCTGTTTGTCCGACAAAAGATTATACTGGTCAAGATGACCCATGATATTTGAGCAGACAATATGTTCTAGAAGTTTGCAAGGAATACAAGTCAAAGAAACTGGGCGGTAATTGCAAGCAAGGGACCTGTCACCTTTCTTGAAAAGTGGACAAATATTAGCAAGTGACCATTCCTTGGGGATTTCACCCGTATTGATTGACTGCTGGAAGAGATGTGCAAATACAGGTCCTAATTCTTTTGCCAATTCTTTTAGGACTCTAGGATGAGAGAGATAGAGAGAGAGAGAGAGAGAGTGAGAGAGAGAGAGAAGCCAAATAACTATGTGTCCGATCTTGACATTGATTCTGTGCTTTACAAATCCAACAATTCGGGAAATACCATTTGGGAAACCCTTTTTAGGATACCGGAACTGGAAATGTACATCGCGTGATGCCACGTCGTTGGCTGACGTCATTAATCAAAATTTACCTATCCCTCTCGGGCGATATTGTAAAATCGGAAGAAGGAAGCCATCTTGGAAATAAGAGGGCAGACACTCGCCTTATTTGTTAGAATATTTCAGCTGATTCTAGCCAATTTAGGAAGAAAGAAACATAAAAAACTCTAGATACTGATAGTATTCTAAATTAAAAATGAATCCAGAATAGTGAGTATCAAAAATTTACAGAGGAATTACAGAGAATGACTAATGACAACGTCATCAGTGCAAGTCGCAAAAAACATGTTTTTGGTTGGTCGGTGACAGTCGCGAGGAATTATTTCGTTTACTGTCATGTACACAAACGCTTCATAGATTATATTCAGTACCATTATGTACACCATAATGATGAATACAGCAAACCGCTAATGAATATCCAAATCAGAAAATTTACAAAAATACTTAGGCCCAACGAGAAGCATTTAAGTACCCCACCCACTTTCACTTTCCTTGTGGCACTCCATAGATTGTGTTCACTCAGTTCAGCGTAGTAGACATATTGTCCGCTTGATTGTCGGCACTCGTGTGAAAGTTATTGTCAGTACTCGCAGGGCGGAAACATCCAACAGGGAAAAGGCTGGTCTCGGACCTTCAGCTGTTGTTTGGATGTGTTGAAGATATGGTTTCTGAAGATATGGTTTCTGGTTTGGGGTGTTTCCATGGTCCTATCTTCATGTATACACAGTAGCATTCTGAATGTGTCACACAGCCTCAGAGCCAAGCGTGTACTAACTCGGAAATTTATTTTTTACTTTACACAGCAAATTTTCAAACACGAAATTCACTGTGAAAAACTAAATCCTGCTCCTCACTTTGCACACTGTTCGAAGAGATATTAAATTTTGTCTCCAGATGATGTTCCATAAGAGAAGTCTCTAATTTCCTGCTTTAAATCATAATTTCTGTGAGATTTACACATTCAGGTCATTTTTGAGGCGCAGTGCTAAGTCATTCAGATTAAGAAGCAGCTCTCAAGGCTCACGCGATAAAGGGCGCTGTGACGTCAAGGCACCTCAGTGACGTCAAGGTCGAGTTCGGATGCACTCATGATGTGTCAACAATGTGCAATCCTGTTTTATTCAATGGGAAATTGTTTTGATCAAATAAAACCATCAAGGTCTGAAAGAAACATAGTGGAGTGAGGTTTCGCAACTAGGAAATGGCAGGGATGTCTGTCATGGAATGTTAATTTTGAACTTGAGTTACTGTTGGAGATACCTATTTTAGAGATCTCGAGGACGCCGCATCATTCTGCCAAGAGATAACTCCCGGGACACAAGATTTTTTCGCCATGAGACGTCCCAAAATTCCTATCTTTACCTTGGCTTTGTTGTTTATTAGCTCCAAGAATCAATTATCTCCAATCAAGATAGGGATTACTCAAATAAACGGTGTTGTCCCAATGCAAAGGACATCTATGCCTTAGATTGGGATAGTCCCTAAATGACAAATATGTCTCTTTCAAAGACGAAAATGCCTTGTTTGATAAAATTATTGTGTTCTTGCATATTTTAATTGTCAATGACATAATTTATGTCAATTTTAACATAAAATTGGGAATCACATTTCTAGGCATTAATGCAATACGCATAGATTGAAAGCAAGTTTACTTTTGAACCTGTACTGTATCTCTATAAATACATCTACATGACCTACATATGCTCACCCTGACACTGGTTTGACAAGAAATACGACCATGAATGTTTACAATTCTACAGTTGATGTCTTTGAAATTGTTCATAACAACTGTGCTTATTTTAGTTCAGGGAAAATTTCAGGAAATTGTACATTTTCGCCTCGCTGACCCTGTTCCCCCCCTAGACCCAGGATGCCACTTTGATATGTTGTGTGAATGTGAAAAACACATAAGCTGACGAAAGGGCATGCTGGGTCCCGGGGGGGAACACACCTAGAATTAAACTATAAGATTGTAAATTAAAGATCTTATGCACCATGGTAAAATTTCTTTCAAAATAAACTTAAAATTACAAAACAATAAACAGTCAATGTGTGGATATTGTTCAGTATTCATATGACAAACGAGCCCATATTTATTTACTTAAAAAGTGTTGTTGACAAGCAAATGCAAATCAGTTCAAAGTCTAATGGTTCATTTGTCCCAAAGATGGGGTTGGTTGTGAAAACATTTAGTTGCATTGTCTCGATTCTGTTAAATCAGCCAAACTATTTTGCAAACGAAAGTGTATATACATGTGTATTTCTTCGCCTATAAATGGTAAATTTAGCCCAATAGTCATAACATGAAAATTTCGTCCTCCCAAATCTGACATTTAGGGACTTCTTACATCTAAGCCATAGATCTTCTTAGACATGCTATAAAGTTTCGCGCCTCCGGCGCCTGATCAATGTGACGGTCGCGTTCAAAACACGTGTCTTTGTGTAAACATGTTACGGTTGATCAGTCTGCTACCATAAAACAATAACTTCTTAAACAGTCATAAAATCTTGTGAAAACCTAGCGATTTTCATTTGAATTACATAAACAGTAAAAAAAAGCAAAAATTTTATACTTTTTGACCGATTTTTGAAATGTCATTGGTTTCCGCGACTTTAGAATTAATGGAAAAATGTGATTATTTGTTTGTTCTTTTTGCCTCTAAATCATAATTTGATGGTAAAACTTTGTTTAAAGTGTTCAAAAGAGGTTTAGTGTCCATATTTTAGTAATGAAGAATGCAAGCCAATCTGAGTAGGAAATCCAGCCTTTGAGGGGTCACCCCTCATTGACCCCAAACTCATAACTGAACAGGCGAAAGTAAATGATATACATCTAACATTATATAATAGACATATGTCACAGAAAGGCTTTGTCTACAAGAGGAGCTAATTTTGAAGGGCATTACACACATTTCTTGGTCTTACCTAGTAGAGTAGACCCCCCCTCCCTCCCCCAATGTACGCTAACCAGTGTCACCACACTACTAAGAATGTTTAATTTAACCAATTCTACAATTGATAGCATGTCATTTTATACCATCAGGTGAGAGTAATGTTTTGACCAGTGCCATGGTCAATATTATTGTTTTTAGAAATAGAAGCCCCAAACCCTGTTTATAAAGAGGTAAAATAATTATGATCTTTTGGTCGAAAAAAAATTAGGATTGTAATTGAGTTTCTATAGTGGGACTCCTAAATTTTGTCTGGGATTCTTCTTTTTCTTTTGGAGGAGTCCCGGACTCCAGTTTCAAAATCCTAGTGAGATCCCTGCCTATTTGGAACTGATATTCTTCAACTTATTATTGTAACCTAACCTTAGTTTGCAGCTATGGTATTAGGAAAGTCAGTCCGGGATTTGTCTGTAACATTTGAGCCGCCTTGTGGAAAAACCAACAATGTGCTTTCCGAACGGGTCTGACACAAATCAGGCTGCACAGTCACAGAAGCAGGCTGGAAGCTTGAAAGTTCGGATTTAGGAAGAGGAGGAAGTGTACTATCCGTGTAGCGAAAACAAAGGCGCTGATCAGCTTCGCGGTAACGGCAAAGCTGATGTGCGTCTTTGTTTTCGCACATGCAGATTGTTGGTTTTCTCATGAGGTGGCTCATTTGACTGATAACTGAACAAGGATCTCCCAGTTTCAGAGTCCCAATATCTCTGCCACTATGACAGGCACAACTTAATAGATGACCAAGATGTGATGTAACTTTTGATGTTATAACATTACTTTTTATTTGATTTCAGTGACTACTTGTTTAAGCTGTTACTTATCGGTGATTCCGGTGTTGGAAAGTCATGTTTACTTCTCCGATTTGCTGTAAGTATACTTTGCATGCAGTTTGCTTTCAAAATAATTCACAGTAGCATCTTTATACCTACTGAAAATGTTTTAAGGTGAAGCCTCTTCTCAAAACATTTTTCAAAATACACAAATAGGAACTGATACCTTTATTTTTTCCACCTATATTTTGCTACATAAATATTGTACAATCACTTAGCTCCTAAATCAAATAGTCCAAACCTCCAGCCATGTGTGACTACACAGCTCAGTTTGTAGTAGACCTTGTCGGAAACCCGAGGTGAGGGTATGCTAAGATCATGCAGGTAACAGTGTTGAGTCAATTCTCAATATTGTAACCAATAGTATAGACCTTGATTAGATGGCCCAAAGGGTCCGAAGAGTCTGCTTATGAGGCTTGACACTATTTTCCATTCAATTTGCACCTCATTGATATGCATAGGATCATTCCAAAATGTCTTGAGAATTTAGAAATTTTTCACTGTACCACATAAATTTTTGAATATATTTTTGTCTCATTTTACAGGATGACACATACACAGAAAGCTATATAAGCACAATCGGTGTAGATTTTGTAAGTATGGGTTTGTTTTTCAGTTCGGAATAGATCAGCTACAACATTTATACAGTATGTTAATTGTTTATACACTTATTCATCTAACGGCTCTTTAAGAGGAAAACAATAGTTATATAAACAAGTAAAACTATGAGCATGAACTGTCAACTCAGTTAGAAATAACAGTAAACAATAAGATAAACATTTTGGTTGGTTATCATGTTTTTTTTAAAGATCAAAACAAATATTTTGACATTTTTCTTTTTTCAGAAAATTAGAACAATAGAGCTAGATGGCAAAACTATAAAGCTACAGATAGTAAGTATAGTGTAATTGATTTCTGACATTGAACATGTTGAAAATATAATTAGGAGTAGATATGAATGTGATGAACATACCCGATGATTCCGTCAGACTTAACAAATAGAAAACAGCAAAAAAAGGGGGGCATTGTGTAATTTAAGCTTTATAAACAAAACTTGGTAAACTTTTGACTTTGGGCTGCCAAGTAAATGTCGTGTTTCAAGATTTGGATTTGAGGTTTAAGGGTAAACATTACTATTGTTTATGAGCACACTGTTTGCGCAACGTCGGCGTTTAGTATGTGCACGTTACGCGTTTATTTTAACGTCGTTTTGTTTTGATTTCTCAATGACGTTGCAAGCTGTAGAATCTTATTCTGTCTGTTTCTGCATAATTAAGTTCTAAAGCGGGTATACATATTGTTCATTTTTATTTTAAAAGAAGTTCTGTGGCAATTTATATACCCAAATTCGTGTATAAGATTAATTATATGTGAAAACGTTTATTTCGCTGTTGATGACGTCGCATAAATAAACGCGACGTCAGTGCAACGTTTGGCGTTAAAACGAAAAAGGCGGGAGTAATGAACGTTTTTTCTCTTTATCTTCCAACTCAATCCGGTGACCCCAACTTTTTATTTGAACTTTTAAATAGTTACCACGTTTCCTATCTGTTGGTGTAATTTAATCAAAATCATATGCGCAGTTTATGAGATATCGCAAAAATACGTACTTTTTCCAGGTTTGAAAAGATGGCGGGAAAGTTAATTTTGCATGTTATCTCCTCAGTTTAAGAGCAAATAGTATCAAAATGTAAGAAAATAACACTCATCGTGTGTTTAAGTTGTTTTTGCAGTAAAAACATATATATTAAAACACCTGTCCGCTACGAGTGCGGTTTTCCGAAATTCACGAGCAACATCCAAAAAGTTCTGATACCATGGAAACGAGGCCGGTGACATCCAACTTTTATTTCGATTTTAGTCCAAGGATACAATTATCTTGAAGCATAGTAAGTTTCATGAAAATCATATGCGGGAATTAAATAGTAATGTTTCCCTTTAAATGTATATTTCTGCATTGAAATCCCTTGATATTATCATACACATTGACACAGGTAAAATTTATTCAGGCCAACAATTTTCTTTCTTCAGAAAAAATGACAGTATTGAATTTCAAACACATTGATAGATAGCATTTTGCAAACCTTGGTTATTATGCACCAGTCAATTATAACTACTGCCCCCACGGGGGCCCCACCTACAGGGAAGGACAGGGATTATGAATTTTTTAGCTTTCATTCAATGTCCTGCTATAAGCCCCATTCCCAGGGGACAAACTGATGGTCAAACTTTGCTTTTTGTACTGCCCTTCACAATAGAAAATCTCCCTTGGGTAAGGTTCCTAATGTAAAAACCCTGTCATTTCCCCTAGACCCTTCCCCATAGGTGCCGGGAAGGGGGAGAAGGGGAGCAGTGGTTACAAACGTGTGGTGCATTACTTCCTATCCATGGCAAAAGACAGAAAACTATAATAACAAATAACACATCTTTTTCAGTGGGATACAGCTGGACAAGAGAGATTTAGAACTATAACATCTAGTTATTACAGAGGTGCTCACGGCATCATTGTAGTCTACGACGTCACAGATCAGGTACCACAAATACTGATTTTGATACATAATATTAATGGTAGTCTTCTCTGAATTGAGTTTAGAAGTTTGAAAATCAGCAGCGCTTATTTATATCCTTGACCAAGACAAGTCCACTTAGTACTGGTTAAGTATCTGGGTAGTGGTAGCTGCATCCCGACATTACTGAAGAAAATTGTTAACTTGGATGTTCATTGATCAACAACATCACAAAAAGCAAACAGTTTTTGTGTGAGAATGCGGTAGTGCAGAGGTAGAGCATTTTTCCGAATCGAGAGGTCCTGGGTTCAATCCCCACTGACCGCATCGTGTTGTGTCATTGTGTAAGGTACATTAACTCCCCAGAGAGCTGGTTAAAACCCTGGAAGCAGTGGCTCTGTCACGGCATGACTGAAAAATTGTTGACTGGGATGTTAAACCTCAATACAAACAAACAAACAGATTTTAGGTAAAAAAATATCCAATATGAGAAATCTACCAGTTTTGTTACGTTTATATTAAAAAATTTATGGTTTTATTTTAATATTGACAAAGACTTTTGAAATGGAAAAAAAAAATCATGCTTCGTTTCGTAAGAACTAAAGAAGATTGATTTTGGCATACTGTTGCAACCAGCATCACTAAAGAAATTGCCATTGCTTTTCAGGATTCATTTCAAAATGTAAAACAGTGGTTACACGAGATTGAGCGGTATGCCAGTGAAAATGTAAATAAATTGTTAGTGGGAAACAAATGTGATCTCACCACAAAGAAAGTAGTAGACTATACCACAGCAAAGGTATGTAGCACAAACCTTATACAAGTTGGTTCGACAAATGGTCATTTTGATAATAACCACATACATTAGATAGCACAGAGATGTATTTGAGCCTGTTACTAGTATTTGATGGGCGAAGTGTTTATAAAATAAGTCAGCTTGGTCTGTGTATCCTTTATGTTTTAAAGCCATTCTGTGACTGCATTTATTGATCCTCTTCATGAGAAAACCAACATTTTGCATATGCGAAAACAAAGGTGCAGATCAGCTTCGCAGTTAGATCTACGCTTTTGTTTTAGCTACATGGATAGTTCAATTCCTCTACTTCCTAAATCCAAAGTTTCCAGCCTCTAGCTATTATATCTTCTGTGTACAGCTCAGTTTGTGTCCGACCTGGTTGGAAACCACAATGTTGGTTTTCTTGTGTCGCGGCTCAATTATACATGTATAATCGCTGAGTGTGATGGCCTAGTAGTAAGTTCGTAGGACTCTGACCTTCTATCACCAAAAGTTGTTGACTTGGATGTTAAACTTAAAAAAAAACAACAAAGAAACAAAAGATAAAAGACCTGATCTACAAATTTTAGAAGAAAAAAAGTACCACATTTCTTGCGTTAGGAAATATGTAATAAAAACAAACTCTCATCCATTTCAGGAGTTTGCCGATTCATTAGGAATTCCATTTTTGGAAACGAGTGCAAAGAATGCCACAAATGTAGAGCAAGCCTTTATGACAATGGCAGCTGAAATCAAGAACAGAATGGGACCCGTCACGGCCGCACAGGAGAATAAACCAAATGTTAAAATAAACGCTAGCACCCCAGTTAAACAGAGTAGTGGAGGGTGCTGTTGAAACAAGCTAGTTTTAGAGACCAAAATGATACTGGGACTGTGTAATTCATGTGTAAATTATCTCATTACCAGGGACAATGATGGACGGACGGTCGGGGCGGTAAATAAAAATCGTGTTCATACGTGACGACCAGAGATAAATTGGGGTGAAGCTCATAGGGGCTTTTAACGTCCCTTACCTCTGTTAAATACTTGTATAATGTCTTTCCTATGAAGATTTTCTTTCCTTTCTTATGAATCACCTTATTGATTTACCGATAGTATAAACATTTGAGCCGTCTCATGGGAAAACCACCAATCTGCATAGGCGAAAACAAAGATGCAGATCAGCTTTGCGGTAACCGCAAAGCTGATCAGCACCTTTGTTTTCGCTTCAGGGATGGTACAATTCCTCTACTTTCTAAATCCAAAATTTCGAGTCTCTAGTCATCTTCTGTGACTGTACAGCCCGGTTTGTGTCAGACCTGTTCAAAAACCACATTGTTGGTTTTCCCACGAGACGGCTCATCAACTCACATTGTTTTTTTCCTAAGTTCAATTTTGTTGCTGGTAGTATACACTGGTTTTAGCATAGCTCAAAAAAATAAATCCGAGGCAGTTATAGATTCGATACTTAGTTTTGACCAAAACGGTTATTCTGTGATAATTTGAGGGGGAAAGTGTCCTCTTTCAAGAATTTACAACATAATCAAGACAGTTGTGTAAATTGTTAAAAGATTACAAAATGAGCCGCATCATAGGAGTACCGGAAATTTGCCAATGCAAAAACTAAGGAGCAGATCAGCTATGCAGTAACTGCACACCTGATCAGCGTCTTTGTTTTCGCTACAAGGATAATACAATTTCTCTTCTACTTAAATCCAAAATTTCAAGCTCCTTTTTCCAGTGATGGCACAGACCGGTTTGTATCAGCCCTGGATGGGAACTCCACAGTCCGGTTTTCTTGTGTCGCAGTTCATTCTGTGTAAACAAGTACCCCTTGGTTATGGACATGGTACAGCTAAAGGACTGTGTTAGTACTCTTCAATGGGGAATCCCCTGTTTGTCAAATTGTTCAGAAAAGCAGATAGTTGTGATTTTGTGATACTTGAAACTCACCAATTGCCAACTTGAGGGGAATCTTATAAGTACACCCAGGCATAGGTTTTGATATATGAGCCGCCCCATGGGAAAACCAACAATCTGCACAGACGAAAACAAAGGCGCAGATCAGCTTCGCGGTAACCGTGAAGCTGATCAGCGTTTGTTTTCGCTACTCGGATAATACAATTCCTCCTCTACTTAACTCCAAAATTTCAAGCTTCTAGCCTGCTTATGTGACTGTACAGTCCGGTTTGTGTCGGACCTGTTCGGAAACCACATTGTTGGTTTTCCCACAAAGCGGCTCAATTATGAAGAAATGAGCAGAAATATTCTTTCATGCCATGAAATCTCGCCTATCTGATTTTCTGATTACCTTGATGATCCAAAAGTGTATTGGAATTTCCTGCTGCTTACTTCAAGTTTGGCAATGATAATTTGTGTCAAATTTGACGAAATTCTAAAGACATATTGGATCAAAAATGATTAATCCACATTAAGTAATCATGAAAAGCTACATCAGTGTCTATGTGCCTTATCCATATGAGCTGCATTGTAGGAAAACCAGATTTTTGCCTATGCGAAAACAAAGGCGCAGATCAGCGCCTTTGTTTTCGCTACATGGATAGTACAATCTCTCTTCTTTAATCCAAAATTTCTAGCCTCTACTGTGACTGTACAGCCCAGTTTGTGTCAGAACTGGTTAGAACACAAATTGTTGGTTTTCTCACGCACAGGCTCATGTGGTTTAAAATTGTTATTTACCAAAAATTCCAAGCCTTGAGCCATTTAACAGGGTGGCGCAGATGTACATGTATATTAAACGTATTTAACTTTGGATGAATGTTTTCAAGGATGTCATATGTTTGTTACTCCTTACAAATTTAGGTTCTAGGATATTGATGTAGATTTTCATGATTTTGGTTTTATACATAATATAATTATTCATGTAGTAAATGTAGTTCATTTGTGTTAATCTGATCATTTTATGACTCAAGGATAATAGACGAATACATGATATGAATGTAAAATGTAGAGAATGTGAGAAACTGCCCAATTAAATAAATAACCTGTTTCCAAAGACTTCAAGATTTACATAATAGATATGATACAAATGGCTTTCATTGAGCATGCAGCCAAGGAGTATTGTGTGCATGCATGTCTAAAAGTAGCAATTTTAACATCGTTGATGCCTAAGCCCTTGATGGTTTATCCACACCACTGTCCATAAATAATTGTATCCTGTGAATAAAACAGATTTTAAATGACGAGCAATACTTCTCAAAATTTCTGTTGCTTTGCATGTAAAATCTGTTATGACAGACCTTGTACAAGAAAACACCCATTTCCTGTTTTTCGATCACAAAAGCAGAGTTTGCTTCAAAGTATGATTCACTTGAATGCTCAGAACTGTTGTCCCTATAAATGGCCGACGAGAAGATTGAGATACAATACACTGGAATAATGTGTTGATGCCTTGATTGGGATTTTTCTGTCTTCATTGTCAAAACGTGGACATTGCATTGGAATGATGATGTTATTTAAGCCATCATGAACTGGACGTTCGAGGAATTGTCCGCATATTTGACAAAAATAATTTCAAATGCAGTTATTTGGGGTTGAAAAATCTGAGCATATTTGACATTATTACTCTTTCACCAAAGAATAACTGTATTTGTAATTGGCACATTTATAATTTTAACTTAAATGTTATCTAACATTGTCGTGAATTTTGAAAAACTAGCCCCAGCTGTTATATTTTATGTGTATATTTTGTTATGGATTAACACACACATTTATTATGTATTTGAATTTGTGATAGGCATTCCTGTACATTGCATGTCATTATGTGTGTATTTCATACTTATTCCTTTACTTTTTCAAAGTGTAAGCATTGTAAGCGTCTAAGAAGAACTTGTATGGTGGATATTTGGTGAGAAGGACAATGCCCATATTGTATATCATTTATATTGAGACCCTACAAAGATAAATAATTACCATCAAATATCCATCTTGCTAGTCCATTTGTGCATGTGAGGATAGTATGAAGAGCCAAAATATATCTTGAAATGAGTATCATTGAAGTTGAAATTAGATTGATTCCTACACGGTATACCATTTTCTAGTTTTAGTGGTATATGCATATTCTAATATTGTATGCACACTGGTTCATAATTTGATAAAAAAAAACAACAAAGTTTTATTCCTGCCATATTTTCTTGTGGAAGTGCTATTGAACTTATGAGACTAAAAATTGAAGGAATCAAAGATGGTATTGTTTTACAAGAATGCTCATGAATTGTTTGGTTGATTGTATTGTATGTTTATTAAAGTCAGCAACTATTGAAAAGTTATTAGTTTTGTATAGCTACTCTGTTGATACTTCATCTGACTTGGATTCTGTGAAGAAATGCCCTCTTGACCAGTGTCTCAGTTCTTCCCCACTGGCAGGGCATGGAAGCTCAGTCGTAAGCATGTTTGTTTTGCTTGCAAGTGGACCTTAACTGGAGGGTTAGAAAGTTCCTACAGCGATTTCACCCTTTTCCACTCTATTGAAGAAATCAGTTGTCCTGTAACCATCAATGAACGTCCAAAGATTTATGTATACATGCTGTGATGAGATTTCTTTGAAAAAAATGGCCAAGGACTCAAAAAGTTGTGGTTCACTGACCATGCAAGAAATTTACTTTTAGTGTATCACTTCACATTTCCTTTCAATGATGAAGTTTTAACACAGTACTGTAATTGAGCCGCCTCTTGGGAAAACCAACAATCTGCCTAGGCGAAAACAAAGACGCAGATCAGCTTCGCGGTAACCGCGAAGCTGATCAGGGTCTTTGTTTTCGCTACACGGATAGTACAATTCCTCTTCTTTCTAAATCCAAAATTTCCAGCCTCATGCCATCTGTGCTTGTACAGCGCGGTTTGTGTCGGACCTGTTCGGAAACCACATTGTTGGTTTTCCCACGAGACGGCTCGTATGTACGAGTTGTTGGGGCATAGACATACAATTAGAGCCTGTATGTTGTTGTAGATGTTGTTAATTATTTACTCTTAACCTCTACTCTTTTTCATTATACAAATTTTTGTTTAAAGTATATTTTAATTTGCTATGTACATGTATACAGTTGATGAGGTGCTGTTTATATAACATACAAATAATCCATCTATGGACTATGAACAGTAATGAGTCTTCTTACAAGATATCTATTTGAGCCGCAACTTGAGAAAACCAACATTTGGCGTATGCGAAAACAAAGGCACAGATCAGCTTCGCATTAAACTTTGATCTGACAGGAACTGCAAAGCTGATCAGCGCCTTTGTGTTTTCGCTACACAGATAGTACAATCAGTCTTCTTTCCTAAACCCAAAATTCCAAGCTTTTGGCCTGCTTCTGTGCTTGTACAGCTTGATTTGTGTCAGACCTGTTCGGAAACCACATTGTTTGTTTTCTCATGACACAGCTTATTTGGTATGCTTCAGCTTGTGCGCTGTTCGGTTGATAGAATACATCTTGCTGCTTTAACCTTTTTGTCCCAACGTGACCATAGCTGTTGACTGAGACCTTAAGCATCAATTCAAACACGCAAAGCATTAACCTTATATGTTTGGCTTGAAGGCAGAAGGAGACAGACAGTGACTGTAGACCATGAATAGAAAGAATTTGAACATTGTAGTGAGAATTAAAAGATGATGGTTAGGTAGTGAAAGATTTAAAGCTGCATGAAATGAGAAACCAATACTGTTAATTACTCTAAAAAAAACTAATTCTTATACATAGATTTGTACATAATGTATGTAATTTATTTTTCTGTTTTGTTGTTTTTCATCATTACCCATTTAAGTATATTGTTATCCCTGTACATTAAAATATTGGGCTTCTTGTTTGAATGGTTAAAAATTAAATCTGAGTGTGTGTGAATGTTGATTTTAATGTTCATACAAATACTCAAGCTGATGTCTTTTTATAAACACTTTTTCGACTGGGCAAGGCTCTTAAGCCTTCCTCTTAAAATACAGAATTCAATTTGGCTATAAAAAACATTGAAAATATACATTTTGAGCTTCACTCATATAAGCCTGGCATCCTTTTTATGGGACATAGACAAACAGCATAGCCCCAGATTTGACGCCGCAAAAAGCGGCGTCCCATCTGGGGCTATTCTGTTTGCATGGAGAAATTTCATAGAAATGAGAAAAAAAAAAAATCACTCCTAACACCCCTAAAAATGAAAGCGGACCCATCCAACTGATAATGATGGAAGAATCCATTCATCAAATATGGATTGAATAATCATGAAGTTGCTGATCTTACTGCATTTCGAACCTCAGCTTAATCTGCAGCTTGAATACATGTACTATCAATTTACTTCCTCATGAATAATCAGAACCTATATCACTGCATTATTTTATATGCGCATACACACTGCATACCTGTAGCAACATATCATGTGCAGACTGATAGGGTTCAGTCTTATAGAAGGTATTATTGTTCAAATGTATAAGAGTATAATAATGAGCCGTGATGTGAGAAAACCAGTCTTCAGGGTTTGTGAGAAAACCTGTCTTCAGGGTTTCCGACCAGGTCTGACACAAGCAGAACTGTTAAGTCACAGAAGAAAGCTAGACGCTTGAAATCTTGGATTTAAGAAGAGGGATTGTATCCAGAAAGCTAAACAAAGACGCTGTTCAGCTGTGCAGTAAATGCACAGCGGATCTGTGTCTTTATTTTTGCATATGCAAAAATCCTGTTTTTTCATTACTTGGCTCATCGTATGTATGATGTTGTGGTTGTTACTCTGATTGTATGTCTATTCCTTAGCTCTAACATGCTGGCTTGAAGTCATCTCAAATCTGGAAACATGTGGATACAAATAAAATATATAATTTACTTTCACTGGCTTTATTCACTTCTTTATTTCCTAGTGAACTTAGATCAGTTGCAAGCTGGGCATTCAAGTATCTTTTCGTGCATACAATTTAGACTATAATATGGAAAATATTCTATAACATGCAATGTCACCATTTGCTTCGAAACAAGACGTCTGTAAGGTCTTCATCTACTCTGAGGAAATCTCCATGACATTGAAGTTAAACTAGGGGTGCTTGCCTTGAAACATGTTAATCAGGAGTTGTGAGTTTGATATGAGCCGCCTCGTGGGAAAACCATCTATCTGCATATGCGAAAACAAAGACGCAGATCAGCTTCGCGGTAACCGCGAAGCTGATCAGCGCCTTTGTTTTCGCTACTCGGATAGTACAATTCCTCTTCTACTTAAATCCGAAATTTCAAGCTTCTAGCTCTTTTCTGTGCTTGTGCAGGCCGGTTTGTGTCGGACCTGTTCGGAAACCACATTGTTGTTTTTCCCACGAGGCGGCTCATATCTATAGAATATGATGTAGCTGCTGTTGGTGGGACAGTTATCACATCTAAATGCGTTTTACAGCACTTGTATTTCGCTATGTTCTGTTAGCCTGACTTCTGTTTTGCTTGTCAGCATGCACATGCCCTCAGCCAACTACTGTGTGCATTTTGGTCATCAGCAATCTTGTGGATCTGCTGTAGTAAATATCCCAGCATCATATTTGTCCTTGACCTCTGCTACCAATGCCATAAATGCTTGTTCCACATTTTGGCCTGTTTTAGCACTTGTTTCAATATACTGGATGTCATTCTGGCTGGCACACTCCTGAAAATTATTGTAAAATATGAAGCCCAATAGGAAGGGGAGCGACAGTTTCTAACGAAAACTAATTCTCTTGTATATTAAAATGCTTTGTTTAATAACCTGGTCAATTAGGTTTCAGTCGTGCTTTGGGGAGTTACAGTGGAGGAAGGGTAAATTTGGCCAGTTTATTCTAATGATGTTAGGAATGTAAAATTCGTCGATAGCCTATTTAACTTCTTTGCCAAGCTATGATGATCGTCCAGTTGAATTGCCAACTTAATCTTCGAAAGAATCTATATACATGTGGTGATTGATTTATAAAGCAAGGTAGATTTGACCACCTACTGTTGGTTGTCTGCAGGGTTGACCAGAGCAATTTGCAATTGATTTAAATTGTAATAAGTATGGCCACCCTAACCAATTTAAAGATTAAGAAGTACACAAGGAACCATTCAGTCACCTTGGCAATTCCTGGTGAGGTATTGTCAATTTGGCGTGTCACCAGTAAACCATTCAGATTCAGTTTAGTCTTCTTTCGCTGTAATGTGTCATGCCCAAGTACACAACTTGGCACAAGTTAGATTACGATCCAGTCTGACTTACTGCCAGGTCACAGCACTCCTTCATTTGTGTAATGCAGAAAAACCATTGACTGTATAACCACGCCCACTGCTTAATGTGTTTTTGCACCTATATTTACCTGTAAAAAGCACGTGTTGACTACTTGGTGGAAGGTAGTTTTATGACAATTTATACAAAAATATATTTTAAAAGTTCTATGTTGGAGTGGAATCTAGAACTATAAAAGTACTTGCCGTTGCCAGTTCATGTGACACTTGTCGTTGGCTGGAAAGGTCGAGTTTGCTCCCCACTAGTAACTTGGCAACATTGTCACCAACGAAGGTTTTGGCCTCTTCTAACCAGGAAGCAACATTATCAAAGGATACCTTTTAATGAGAAAAAGAAAAAAAAAAAGATGAACTCTACTATACTGATCATCAGATACAGCGCACCGCCGATTTTAGGGTTGTTAGTATGTGTATAAAATGTTTGCGTTCCAGTGGTCGGTTTCTATGTGCCTGAAATGTTTCTTTTTAAAATAATAAGTTTGAAAATAAATAATACCACAAAACATATGATTTTTATAATTTTCATTCAAATATCATACATAATTACCCCGTTAGTGAGGTCGAAGACTACGGCCAGACCATGTGTTCATCTATAGGGTAGCCGCGACAAGGGTAGGAATTTCTCTCCTCCGCCTGTGTCCCACTGAAATTGACAGGATTTTTTACGATTTCAGTTTTATTCCGAGATTGTAAACGATACCCAGTTTAACCGAAAATGAAAAAAAAAAAAAAAAAAAAAAAAAAAAAAAAAAAAAAAAAGAGAAGCAAAGGGCAGGAACTGTGACAGACGCACGTGTGCGACCAGAATTAAATTTAAAATCTCAACCTAGACACCAGAAGGGAAAAAAGTATGTACACAAAAATGTTGAAGCGTATGAAGAGCAAGAAAAGGAGAAACAGATCTAGTCAGGACAGAAAACATCAGGTGTGTGTGTGTGTGTGAGAGAGAGAGAGAGAGAGAGAGAGAGAGAGGGAGAGAGAGAGAAAGAGAGAGACCTACCATTTGTAATTTGATGGCTGCATCCTCGAGTTTGACGTATTTATACCTCTGAAAATGTACCAAATATACTAGGCAAATTAAATTTAGCAATTTTCGTAACATTCTCCAGTCGCTGCACATAATGAATAAAATCATATTTTGGAATATGGGCGTAAGTGGTAACTTTTCGGCAAGAACTTGCAAGCGAAAAATTTTGAAAAAGTCAAACCTAACGGCGATACTGACGTGACGTTACAATTTAAGACGCATTATCAAAATATGCAGGTCTGCTTAAAGTGGGAAACCAAAATCATGCTTAAGCAACTGTTTAGTCATCAAAACAAAGAAAAACATTGTAAACGTTTGGGAACAAAACTTAATCGCCGAGAAATAAAGATCGTAAGTTTTTGAATTCGACGTTTTTTCTTCGTCTCCTACATTATCGCCTTACAGTTACGTTTCTAAATGGAATTTCCCAAAAATCGCCAATGAGTTTAAATGTCTGATGCATACCGATATGTTAAAATAAAGAGAGTTGGAAAAATCCCTATCGTGGCTTCTTAACGTGACTTTAAATAATGAGCTTAACGTCAGCGTTATCTCACTAGCATGGCGCGTTATGGCTCTGAAACTTTCAAGTGTAAGTGACCACAGTATTGGCTTCATTGTGCTTTGTTTGTCTTGTTATGTTTATGAAAATCAATGGAAACCAAGTTACTCGAAATTAAGGCAATTTCGACCACTTGACGGCGCGTTGACGTCGTTTTTTGGCAGGTAAAGATTGTCCCGAAAAAGACCAATCTCACTTCTCGCATTATCAACAACGTTCATTAAAGAAGGGTCGATGAGGATGGGTCTAATGGGCTTAACAAAATCAATTGTTTGCATTGTGTTCAATGGTTGAGAATTTTGCATTCACACCCTTCCTGTATTTCTTGGTCGTTCCAGAAGCCTCATTAAAGAGTGGCGTTTTTAAATTAATCGTATCATGTGCCTAAGGCCTTGTACTTGTTATTTAGATTAAAGAAATGTTCAAAATTGCTCTAAGGTGATCAAAAACTATATGCAACATAAAAAATTGCTAAATTTATTTTGCCTAGTATATGATTTATTAGACTAAAGATTCACTGGGGTTGACATATATCGCATATAGTGAGCACGGTCTTCTTGAAAAATGAAACTTTCTTTACACAATGATAAAGGCAAAAATACTGTCACCCATCAGACAAGATCGTATCATTGTGTGACAATGAACTTACAAAATCGGCCGGGGTTCTGTAAACTTCTGTGAACCTGTCATCCTGAAAAAAAAAAAAAAAGAAAAAAAAAAGCAAAGGGCAGGAACTGTGACAGACGTCAAATGACAAGACGATTAGCTCAGCTCCATACGAAAACCAACGGTCTGGTGTTTCCACATATAGAAAGTTTTGATAAAATTTACATTACCATCTTGAGAGCATAATTGTATCATGAATACCAAATCGGTCCTTAGTGGTTAAGTTAACTACTGACCGGTGAGTGCTTTCCTTTACAGATCATTTCATATCTCGATGAATGCTTAAATTTCGTGTAGAAGCCTTCGTTGAAAACGACATTTCCCTATTTCTAGAAGAAAAAAAACTTACCCAGAATCTGGTGAGCAGCGAAGTCTTCCCAACATGGTGATCACCGAGCACTAACAACTTGAACTGCATCACTCAATCACCGATGTAGATAAAACATCTTAAATTAGGACATTCGTTCATTGATCATGGTGAAGAAGCGATAATCCAGCATAATTTATTTAATATGTATCCAACTTTATAACTTTGAGTATTTCCTATTAATTAGAAACGAACATAGCAGCGAGTGAACATCATACATAGCTATATCCGTGCATTTTCATCCCCCGAAGCAGCTAAAGTCGTTCGAGGCGGGACGGAAGCTCGATCGTACCAAAGACTTACCAACCTCAAACGTTGGCAAGTACCACTGAGGCTTCATCAACACGAAAAAAAAAAAAAAAAAAAAAAAAAAAAAAAAAAAAAAAAAAAAATAAAAATAAAATAAAATAAAATAAAATAAAAAAAAAAAAATAATAAAAATAAAAAATATGCCGTACTGATTGTTCTCGTAATTACGTGAAAAACTTCATCATACACAAGTATGCTATCATAGGTTTTGCATTCTTGTTTGTATTGAGGTTTAAGGTCTAAGTCAACATTTTGTTCAGTCATAACGGGATGAAGCTATTAAACTAATATTGTAGTCCAGCGAGTAATTGTGTCTTTCTCAAGAACACAGCACGGGGTCCGAGCAATTTAATTTTAAAGTTATGTTATTCATTGTTTTGGCACCGTAAGCAGTAAACTGCTCTGTTTTGCCTTGTACAAATATAGTATTTACATTTTTTTTCTGGGAGAATAGATTTTATTGATCTTTCTATGGATATGGGTATTGAATGTTTGAAGTAAATTGGTATTTTTAGCTGTGATTCATACCGCCATGTCACTATCATAAACGTGTATGATGTATAGTATACTGAATATAGGACAAAACTTTAGTAAGCGTCTCAAAATACCGTTTATCAATACAACAAAAACTTCCGAGTGTCGCACATATAAAATAACAAGCTTTGATATTAATTTCATTTTAGTGAGGAAAAGGAAAGTTAAAAGCATAAACAATGACAGAACATACAGGATCGGCGAAAACGGAACCAATGATGGACAAGTATGCGTACGCTCATTTTTTTTTTTAAATCATTTCGAATGTTGATTATGCACATGTAGTTTTTTTTATTATTATTATTTAAGCGTAATCACGTTAAGAAATAATGTTTTCTACTTTCCCGTCTGGTGTCCGGGGGTTTAGTTATTATTTTTTTTTTTAATTGTTAGAGTTCCTGAATATATTTTATACTTGTTTGTTTTTTTGCAGCGACTTGTTGTTCAAGATGCTGATCATTGGAGATTCGGGTGTAGGAAAATCATGTTTGTTAATAAGATATGCGGTAAGTCTTGTTGTTTTTTTATACCGAGTCTGTTCCTTTTGTAACCATCACAACGGATAGTCAAAAATCCTGAACGAACAATTTAAAAAAAAAAAATGCGTTTCCGACTGCCAAAAACGTGATGTCGATTGTAAGCAGAAAAGGTCCGGATCGTCGTTTTTCTCCAGAGCTCTCACCAGAGAAGCAAATTTAGCCACGACTGGCGTTTAAGAGTTCTCACCTTGGGTTAGTCGTCATCTTGTCGCGCGATCATCACGTGTGCAAGACTACGTACAAAATTTGCCACAGATTCCGTACGCCGTTTCATGTTGCGATTCTGTGGTAGTATTTAAGATTTATACGGCCATCTTAAGTTTTATATTGATGTGAATATCTACGTTTCATATCCTATTTTATAAAGTAAGAAAAACGGATTCTGATATTTTTTCTCCTCTTTCAGGATGATGAATTCTCGGATGTTTACATCAGTACAATAGGTGTGGACTTTGTAAGTATTGTGTGTATAGTACTGTACACTTGTACACTGTATGAGCCTGTGCGTGAGAAAACCAACAACTTGGGTTCCGACCAGGTCCGACACAAACCAGGCTGTACAATCACAGAAGCAGGCTAGAAGCTTGAAATTTTGGGTTTACGTAGAGGAGGAATTGTACTATCCGTGTAGCGAAGCTCATCTGCGTCTTTGTTTTCGCCTATGCAGATTGCTGGTTTTCCCATGCAGTGGCTATTATAAAGTTTTCGATTATTTTTTTGACCGTATATGGATCAAACGTCAGGCGAATTTACATAGTAGCACGTGTAGAGTAAATCTGGACGAAATACCATTGACGTACTACGAGTGAACGATTATAGTGATTTAGCTTAGAAACAACCGGCAGGTCTTATTACCTTTTCACGTGCTACTAAGGGTCTTATTACCTTTACACGTGCTACTAAGCACACTCGTTCAAGGCTTTGATCCGCCAAAGGTTAAAATCGAGTAACACAGTACCGGATCCTGCCGACAGTAAATGAGGTTGATATAACTGTGGCATTTATGCTTGTAGTTTGACCTGACTTTGACCAAGTATACTTAAAGGAAAAAGAAACGCACCTTAGACATTATATCAAAGGCTTACCAGACTGAATTTATGTAAATCGCGAATTTTGCATATTTAAAAATTCAAATACATACTATTCATTGGAGACAATGCCAACTGAAGTAAATGACATCATTGTGAATTTTTGATCTTATTTCAGAAAATTCGAACAGTGGAAATGGATGGCAAAATCATAAAAATGAATATGGTAAGTATACTTATTGCTTTGTCAGTGTTGCAAGGTGAACATCACTGCTATTAACTGGCATTATTTAACCGGGAAGAAAGAACTGTGGACAATTTAAATGAGGGCTTTCCCCTATTTGTCTATATGGAAGAGCTAAAAACGGTAACTGGACCTGGATAACAGTCTCTGAATGTCACTAATCACTTGGAGAACAGCTTCTATTATACATGTTCAACATATCAGTGTGAAAACTGGCATAACGGCACCGAAGTAGCCATTACCATTTCACTATAGTATTATACATCATGATGTAAATGTATCTGTTAAGTAGAGATCCCCTAGCACCCCTCTTTTATATGGTAAAGCTGGGATATACAGGGGAATACATTTTTCTTACTTTTGCTTAAAAACACGGGTAGTTCTAACTTGTAGCCACAATGGTTTCGAGAAAATAAATAGAAAAATATCGAAACTTTTCCACTGAAAGTTTTTTTTAAATGTAAAAAAAAAACAACTGAATAATGCACAAAAGTTTTTCCCTTTCTCTTCAGTGGGACACAGCAGGCCAGGAACGTTTCAAGACTATCACCAGTACGTTCTACAGAGGAGCACATGGTGTCATAGTGGTGTTTGACCTTACAGACCTGGTAGGTATCATGTTACTTATAGGCTGGCATGTATCTTGTCAACATTTATTTTAAAATCTTCTCTTTTCTTCAAATTCCCATGGCCTTGCATAACATTATGCATTCACTGGCAGAGTGGTTTCCATGAAGGTTGTTATACTATAAGCTAACCTTGTGAGCCTGTTGGCTCAGCTGAGCTAAAGCTAGGATCTGAGGGGTCCATATTACAGGGGCAATGCTAGTTTTATGTGGCTGCTGTCCCAATCCTTGAATTCTCTTTGTGAGGCAAACTGACCCCCCATACACACAAAAAAGATAAGTTTGATCAGCACATGACAGCAATACAAGTAGGAAGTACGGTATTCTGGATTTATGAAATTGAGGGATTGTATTGTGTACACAGCTTTCAAAGCAATGGTTCTGTTCGGTTGGGTGGTTACTGCACAGCTGTACTTCCCTGCACATTACATGTATCTTCCCTGCACATTACATGTATATGCAAAATTAAATGTATGTTTCATTTACTTAAGCAAAAATGAACATCACATAATCACAACATGAACATATCTAGTAAAATGTCTAAAAAGTATGAAAACATTGGTAAATCAGTTATTAGGTATCATGAGATCAAGTAATCATAGATATTCATTAGGTTGTAACATTCCATGTTTTTTTTTCCTTCAAGGAATCATTTCAAAATGTGAAGACCTGGTTAAATGAGATCGATAAATATGGAGGTGGACATGTAGCCAAGTTATTGGTTGGAAACAAATCAGACTTGAAAAGCAAAAGAGTTGTGCCATACGAAACAGCCCTGGTAAGTACCACACAATTTTACAAGTTTTGCAAAACGTGTACCAATTTGGTGACTTTTCATTATATGACCACACAATTAAGCTATAGAATACATATTGGGTCATATTGAAAGGTACCTGACAATATGTGACCAAAAAAATCTTAAACACGAGTGAAAGAACATCACACTCTAATTTGAGAAGTCCCGGGTTCGAACTCTGCTAGGGTGCTGTGAAATATCCTTGAGCAAGACACACTTACTCCCTAAAGAACTGGAAAATACCCAGGAAGGGTGTCTGAAAATTGTTGACATTAAAGTACAAAACAGCAAACAAAAAAATGGCAGACAAAGATGGGGTTGCCCTAGAAAAAGAATTCCTATATTTAATTGTTTTGTTTATATATATATATGAGCCACCTCATGAGAAAACCAACAATCTGCATATGTGAAAACAAAGAAACAAAGACGCAGATCAGCTTCATGGTAACCGCGAAGCTGATCAGCGCTTTTATTTTTGCTACTCGGAAAGTACAATTCCTCTTCCTCTTAAATCCGAAATTTCAAGCTTCTAGCCTGCTTCTGTGACTGTACAGCCTGATTTGAGTCAGACTTATTCCGAAACCACATTGTTGGTTTTCTCATGAGGCGGCTCATTTTGTTTTGTCCATTCCTGCTTGTGGTTCTCACATAATATTACATGTATGTTGTGGTAATTTCCAGGAATTTGCTAACCAGAATAACCTGACATACATTGAGACAAGTGCCAAATCATCTACCAATGTGGAACAAGCCTTTATGACAATGACCGCAGAAATGAAAAATAAATGGGACACAGGATTACAACCTCCAAAACCAGTGCGGTTGGATGAAATAGGCCCTGGCAAGAATGTGCAGTCGGGGTGGTGTGGATGTTGAAAATGTGTCTAGCTTTTAAATTAATACATGAATTCTGAATGGTGATTAAAACTGTATAGATGCTCCACATTTTGCACAATTTCCACATATCCTATGTACCTTTACACTCACAATCAGGCATACCTTGGACAAGAAAAAGTAGAGACAAGCAATAACCATGATTTTCTTCTGAAACCTGCGCAGCTGTTTCAGCCACTCACCTTGTAACGCTGGAAGGATCAGTTCAATCCTTGGCTTTTTCAGACATTTATACAAGATTATAAAATGAGATCTAGTTTTATATGACCATAGCTGTGGAGTGGGACAATAAAAACACACAACTCTAACTACCACATGTGCTTTATGCCTAGATGTGTGGGCAAACATTTCAGCGGCATTTAGCCCACTCTGCTGTTAAAAGAGGGGGCACAAAATGAGCCATGACTCGAGAAAACTGGTCTTCCGGGTTTCCGACCGGGTCTGACACAAAGAAGCCTGTACAGTCACTGAAGCAGGATAGAAGCTTGAAATTTCAGATTTAAGAACAGAAATTGTACTATCCATGAAGTGAAAACAAAGGCGCTGATCAGCTTCGCAGTTACTGGTGTCCCTCTGTTTACGCATATGCAAAAATCTGTTTTCTCATGATGCGGCTCATACCATATCTTAGATACCAAAAAGGCAAAATATGCAATAGTACCTGAACAATATATCATATAATCATGTTTTTGCTACTAAACAACCACAATGTTTATTTCAACTTCACTCTCCTCATTTATAGACATTTCCCATAGTTTTTCTAACTTATTCACTATTACTGTTTGTGCTTTAGGCATGTATGACGGTTCTACACTGAACCCGATCCAGTCATTTGTGTATATTTTGTACAAAGTATAATCTGATTCTATCTGATACTGACTTGTGCCTTATTTTATAGAAATAAGATGCATGTATGACAGTTTGATTAATTTTACCTCACATTAAGACTTGGGTTGTGAATATCTACAAAGTATTTCTGACCAAGTTTTGACAAAAACTTGAAGTCTGACACAAAATGAGGTGCGATGATCAAACTTGATGTTGGTATCAGTTGCAATACGTTTGACAAAATGTTTAAAACTCATTAAGAAAACATACCCATGCAATACCTAAACAGAGAAATGTTTAGTTATGAACTGGATTTTTTAAACATTTTTCTTATTTTTGCTCAAAACATAGATTGTGGGTACATGCTAGAACCGCCTCGCTGAGGCCGTTCTAACGAGTACCCACAATCTATGTTTTAGACCACAAATAGGAAAAATAGTTATACCCCTGCAAACCCCAGTTTTTTCTATATAAAAGTGGGGTTTAAGGGGATATACATTTCATGGACATGTTTTCCTGATGATGACTCATGCATGAGTGATTATAGTACATTTATATCATATCATTTCAAAGTGAGTTCATCAGCTCATGCATGATGATGAGTGATTATAGTACATTTATATCATATCATTTCAAAGTGAGTTCATCAGCTCATGCATGATGATGAGTGATTATAGTACATTTATATCATATCATTTCAAAGTGAGTTCATCAGCTCATGCATGATGATGAGTGATTATAGTACATTTATATCATATCATTTCAAAGTGAGTTCATCAGCTCATGCATGATGATGAGTGATTATAGTACATTTATATCATATCATTTCAAAGTGAGTTCATCAGCACATGCATGATGATGAGTGATTATAGTACATTTATATCATATCATTTCAAAGTGAGTTCATCAGCTCATGCATGATGATGTCGAGTGATTATAGTACATTTATATCATATCATTTCAAAGTGAGTTCATCATCTAATTTAGGTAAGATAACTAGTTTGATCTTCCTATACATGAATTCTAGTTTTGAAAGTTGAATGCTGTGCTGTTATGAATGTTTTTAACCAATTTGTTAAAGGGCAGGCTGGTCTGCTTGTGCATTATTTTGTAAAATATAAACTATATGTAAATACTGTCACAGATTAAAAGCATTTGTTAAAATCCACATTTAATTTCAAATTATGCTATTTAATGCTGTGTTGATTGTGCCAATCATTTTCATTACTGACTTTTGATAAAATGTGTTTATTAGAGTTTTTTAATATGTTTTATCTATCTTCTGATACTGAGTCGATCAATTTGTGATCATTACCTCAGGTGATGTTTTGTATTCATTGTATTATTAAAACTAAAAACCAGTGTTCTGTTGGTTTATTCTTCATTTTACCCCATGTTATTTCAAAACCTATCTGCAATGAATGTCATCTTCCATAAAGTCCAAATCATGAGCAGTTTTAGAGTATAATTAACGATAAATACAGTTCTATGTGTCCTGCATACCAGGGGTGGAGCTAAGGCTTCAAATGTCATATTTCTTTCCTTGAAAGATTCCATGTAGCTATTTCACTGTACCAAAATACACAGAGGTTATTTTTTTCTTCTTTCTTTGCAGGAAGTAACAAATAAACACCTTCAGTTATCACTGACAGTAAATGTCTTCATGGTTACATTAAAGTTATTTAAATGACATTTGACTATCAAGTCCTTGGGGCTCCAAAAGCATCTGGCATTCTTTCTATTGAATACCTGAAAAAGATATATATTTATCATTAAATACATACACATTATTACTATAGTAACTTGATCTGATGGGTCGGATCACGTCGAGTAGCTGCACCAGGAAAGACTGAATCAGGGGAGTCGAAGGCGAGCGTGATCCAGTCTTTTCTGGCGCAGCTACTCGACGTGATCCGACCCATCAGATCAAGTTACTGAAGTAACAATGCATTTATTATATACCTACAATCAACAATGACGCTAAAAATTCTATAAAATCGTGACATTGTGACGGCGTACCATACAACTCTGTGCCAAAATTTTGATGACGTAACATTGTGCCAAATTTTTACGTCCGAGCTAGAAAAGTCATTAAATTTTGTTAATTTTGTTTCTTTGATGACAAGCGAACCACCGACACTTTTGAAACAGTTGTTGTATTACAAATTAAAACAAAAATAACTCATCCAGATTTAGATTCCAGCTTTAGGTGCTGGATTTTATATTGTTCAATGTTGGGTAAAAAATGTAGGATGGTGATACGGAATCGTATCAGGTTAGTAGCGTGATACAAGATTCTGTATTTTTGTGTTGGAAAATGGGTAGTATCAATGGTTATTTTTGGTAGGTATATAATAAATGTAATTATATTGATAATGTCACTCTCATCAAATTTAGATAAATGATACCATAGCAGTAACATCTAAATAAGACCATTAGTCATCAGCTTGGGGTTGAAAACAAAATGTGCAGAGAAGGCAAAATCTGATTTTACTGGAATAGGACATATTGACTTGTTTACAAAATGGTTTCATCAATAGTATTTGAAAAGCACTCTGATCTAGATCCACAATGTATAGATCTATTTTTGTAAACACCTCAAGGGAAAATAAGTTTATTTGTTTGTTTGTTGAGGCTTAACGTCCCAGTCAACAATTTTTCAGTCATGTCGGGACAGAGCCAACGCTTCCTGGGTTTAACCAGTACTGTAGGGAGTTAATGTGTCTTGCTCAAGGACACAACACGGTGCCGCTTTGGGGGATCGAACCCAGGACCTCTCGATTCGGAATCATCCTCTACCACCATGCCACTGCGCTCTCTAATAAGTAAATTTATAAGTACATACTTGTGTTGTTGCAGGTACATGATAGGTACTCCAGGTATCTTTCTGATTCTTCTTTTAAGATCTTTATCACAGGTTGCTACTATATAACATTTATGCTGAAAAATAAGACATTCTTTTTTAAAGAACATTTTATAACTGGCTTAGAGAAAAAACCCTACTTTTTCTCTTTAAAGGCTTACTATCTATATGAGTAGTACCAGTAACGGATAGGGTGCAGTAACAAGCTACTATTTAATCTGCTTTTTACCGGTCATGTCCTATTCGTTGTATCATTTGTATATTATGCACTTGTTCTTTTGAATTTCTATGTATCTACAGGTCTTGGAAAGATTTTTTAAAAACCAAAGGCCAACCCTTGTATAGTCGGTTCTTGTAAGTGGCAATGTAAGATGACAATATGCAGGTTCTTGTATACACACCTGTGTAACTCTTTGCACTATGCAGTCATCAGCATATGTTCCTTTGTGTAAACAAGGAAGCCTCTCAAACCTCTGGTCTTTGGCTATCCTGGTAAAATATACAGACAGTAATGTGGCATTAAATAACCATAACCAATAGAAGATACATCATTTGTTTACTTGGTTACCAACATCACCATTAAAATGGATTTTCAAAAGAATTTAAACCAGATTACTCTTGAAGAAGCATTATCGCTAGAAAAAAATTAACATTTACGGTTTACATCATCTTAAGTTTGTGAAGCCACAGACACTAACTAGAGCCAAGAGTAATTTTCCATCGAAAAGAGATCATTTTTATACAGGGAGTAGCTCGCATAATAGTGTTGCTGCTCTGAGTTTTCATTTTATTGCACATGCAAAAAGAAGGCATACAAAAAGCCAGGTTTGACTTGTAATAAAGAAACCCCAGAGTAATTCTTTTGTCTGTGTTTTTACTAGTTGTCTGCTATCAAATTCTGGTTAAATGCTTAGACCAAACCTGCTCTGACAAAATGTGGTTAATGTAACTGACTATATCTCAACATTACATCAGTTGTTTACCAAGGGTCAAGCATGAAATCAAACCAACAAAAAGTACCTGAGAGCAACTCTGTATTTCTGTCCTAGTTTTTCCAATTCGGCCATTACACAGTCTGTTATATAGGGGATACCTGGAACACAGTGAGGCAAGAATAAATCAAGCTTGGTCTTTGAAGTGCATAAATGATTGTGTTTGTATGAGTACACCCTGGCTTGAAAAACACTAATACTGTAAGTTCGGAAATATTCGAAAGAACTTAATTTTCGTGAATATTCGTGAATTTGTTGCCTCTTGAATTTTAAGTTCTCGCTAATAAAGACTTTCTATAAGCTTTATAGACTCACTGAATGAGTACACGCTTGCAAAATCAAGAACTCCCCAATAATTCGGACTTAGAAAATTCCCAAAATAAAGGTCACACGAAAAGTTCCGGATTTACAGTACATGTATCTTGATAATTAAACATATTTTGGTTGGATGATTAGCGGTTTAATTAACATTCTACCAACAGCAAATGTCAAATGAAAACATGATCTCCATTTAAAGTCTTATAAATCTGAAGGACTGTTGGAGAAGCCCAGGATGGAACCCGTGACCCCTAGATTACACGAAAGGAATGCCAAATGGATGGGGCACATACATTTTCTCTAACTAAATTCAACATTTTCAGCCTATATTAATCTTCTGTGATTGAACTGCCAACTTCATGTTGAACTTTATAAAACCAAAGAGGACATGATTATAGAGCTTATATGGTTCATCAACTTACATTTGGCATACAAGCAATCCATCATGGACTGTATGACATCCAGTTTATTCTTGATAGAGAAGTTGATGAAGTTGGTATCCACAAGGACATGATATGGTGGCCCAAGCTGTGTATTATACCGGAAAAACAATGCTGAAGAGGCTTGTGGCCTGAAATGAAGATAACAACTATAACATACTTGAACAAATATTTCAGTTAACAGAACATAAAATAGGATTCAGAATAAACAAAAAGTGCATGTAGATTGTAGAGGAATTAGTTTTATGGTTTGTCATTTCTTCTTTGATTTTAGTAAATCTGCAAACAATGCAATTTTATGAGAGTTTACATTATTGACTGCTTAGTCTCTGTCTCTTCTCAAAGCACTACTCTCAGTACTCTGTCATAAAACCTGACAGTTGTATTTTATTAAGATGTACAGAAATATATACTGATTGAAATGAACAAAAGTGACTTACAACTGTCTAATTTTCATGTTTTGTGGGTCTGGCTTTTTTCTTTTTTTCTTCTCTCTGTCTTTCTTCTTTCTGAAATTAAGAATGGTAAGAAACATCTCATTTTTTTGCAAGTATATGGCAGGTTTTCCAACAACATGGCTAAAATATAAAACTGTTTTTATTGTATTGGTTCTAATTAGCGCACATGCTCCAATAAGCGCACACCCTGGCAGTTTCCGAAAAACGTGAGCATAAATGCACACTGCTCGACTAGAAAATTGGTACTTAAAATTTTTTTTACACACCAATACTGTATTAACCGCATTAAAACTTAACATTCAATGACCAATATACTACTTTACAGCGATCGGAACACTTAAATGACATCATTATTCAGGGGCGGATCCAGGAATTCTCAAGAGGGGGTTCAAATGTATAAATGGGGGTTCGTTTGCCTAATTTCACACAAAATTTCTCGAAAATTCCCCATGAAAACAAAATAATTTGGCTCCAGAGGGGGTTCAAGCGAACCCCTTGAACCCCCTCTAAATCCGCCACTGATTATTGATAATTTCTAAATGGTTATTTCAGCAGTTGATGTGTTGTTTTCATTTGTATTGTGTGCTAATTAGCATATTTTGTTGCTGTAATTTTTAAGTGCTTTTCAAAAGTTAAGTGCACTGTGCCCAAATTAGGACAAATACGGTATATGTGATTTCCTACTTGGTTGGTTTAGTGAAAATCTTTTTGGTTAGGTTTAAATGAATGAATGCTTACAAGACCATCCAATACCAATACCAATTGTTTTTAAAAACATATGAGCCATCTCATGGGAAAACCAACAATCTGCATAGGCGAAAACAAAGGCGCAGATCAGCTTCGCGGTAACCGCGAAGCCGATCAGCGCCTTTGTTTTCGCTACTCGGATAGTACAATTCCTCTTCTACTTAAATCCGAAATTTCATGCTTCTAGCTCTTTTCTGTGCTTGTACAGGCCGGTTTGTGTCGGACCTGTTCGGAAACCACATTGTTGGTTTTCCCACGAGGCGGCTCATATCTTGCGCAGTCTTAAAATATACAGTTTAAAGGCTAAACTGGTGTGTGATGAGGTATCTGATTCCACCACAGAGGCAGATGTTTCCTTCTATGTATAAATGCAAACAAATGAGTACATTTTTTGATAAATTACTTACATTCTTGAATCTTTCAAAAAATTACTTACATTCTTGAATCTTTCAAATTGATTCTTCTCTTCACCTCTGCAAACTTCTTAGTCTTCTTTACTTTGCCCTGTAAATGATCATAGTCAATAAAACAAAACTGAAAATTCATATGAACGTATGGCCAAATGGAGAGAAAATGTACTTTAGAGAGGGAAGTTCAACTTTCATTGACTAGTTAGAGATTCACCACGAGGACCGAACAACTAACTATATATGTTGTGAACCACTGCAGAAGATGATGGTGAGGTTAGGCGCCTGTAAAACCGGTTTAAGCCCCCAATAATAATTACTGATCTTTCCAAGGCAATACTTCTGTTGTGGTTCTTAGTGTTTTGTGTTTTGGAGTCGAATTTTTGTGTTGATTGAGCCTTATATACGTTTTCATATTTTTAGTTAAGTTCGGGTAACTGAGTGGCTGCCTATTGGGGAATAGCTGCTCACTCAGCTTACGATATGTTTTCTTGTTATAAGTACTTTTAAATGTCATTTTGGTTTCTTCCCACTCCTTGGTTTGTGGAGTGGGAATTTCTTTCTGATTGCGCCATTTCCTGATCATTGCCTACTTTCACCTTTTCATTGGAAGAGGAAGAACGGATAATATCTTTTTTTATGATCATACAAGATACAATATCTTTATTAGAACATCATAAATTTGAAAGTGAACAAGATAAAACGAAAGAAAAATGAATAGCAAATGAAAATGAAGATGAAAACAAAAATGATAATAAACAATACTGTTGACTAGAATGTCTAAATACATTTTGTAATCCATGGGAGACAACCACAGACTCCAAAGTTCATTCAACAATAATCATAATAACAAATGACTAGAAGGCAGCTATAAACTAGGGCCTAAGGGCAAAACATACAGTAGTGAAACAGGCAATATCTTTACACATGACAGGGTCTTCATTACTTAAAAGCCAGTTGAATTTAGACATATGTCTGAGAAGCAATATTCTTCTTATCAAAGCAATGTGGCATATAATTATGTTTGAGCTAGGATCTGCTTCTAAAGTCGAAAAACTTGCCTCTGATAATGGATTTTCACAGAAAATATTTGAAAGGGGGGCGATAGGACCTGCAAAAATTTTGAAAATCAGTGAACAAATAAAGTTTTTATGGCCAAAATGAATTTTGCATAGGGATTTTGCATTGGCAAGGGAGATAATTGATGATCGTGAAAATGCATATTTTTCAAGAATTTTTTCATGAAGATTTTGTCTCAGGTATGTCATTTGTGTCAATTTATAATAATTTTGAGCAATCATGATTAAATAGTTAGAATTTAAAATTTTTGCGGGAAAATATTTACCTCCCTTCCATGAGATTTTTGTACAGGAAATCCGTATTCAAAAATGTCTTTGACCAGAACTTTTTTATTTGTCAACCGATTTTCAAAATTTTTGCTGCACATTTTGCGACAAACTAGATGCTTAATTGTGCCAAGATAATATTTCTTCTACATTTAAACAGTTGTAAAATATCTGCGAAAAACCATTATCACACACTACTGTCAGAACTAGACGGAATATTTCCATCGGTATTCCGTTAGACCTCTCCATACCGACGGAAATGACTACTATTGAGTCCTTAGTCGGAAATGAAAAATCATCGAAGACTCCAAAGAAATTGGAAATTATGTTATATCTGTTCAGACTGATAGGACTTAATTTACATATATGACAGATGTAAAATGACGCAGATTCATAAAATACTTCATGTTTTCTGTTGAAAATATCATATATGTCTATAAATTGATAAGAGGAGACAACTGTAAAATATGAGACAAAAAAGTAGAAAATTGATTGCTTTTTGCAAATTTATTGAAATTCTGCAGGCTAACCAGATGTTACTGCTAGATTTATGCATTTTCTAACAAAACATAACAAAAATTCTAACAATTATCACCAAATAAAGCAGCTATAAGCTTCTTACGAAATCCATAATCTGTTCGACCATAGTTTAAAGGCAACCTATGCTAAGCTGTCACGGGAGAGGAGCGAGGTCACGAAGTGTATCGGAGTGCAGGTTAGCCAGCTGATCTATGTCAGAACAGACTTTAAATGCCAAGATTCCCCTGGGAAGATTCCCCAAATCAGATGGGTCAGTATTTTAATGCTACCTATTTTTAGATAATGATGTACAGACTACTGTAAAAGGTAGGTGCATCTCGGGCCCGCTTGTAGATGGACATGCTACCGACAGAGCAAGGCGCTAAAATGAATGGGTTTGTGACATCCAAGCATTGTTGCTACTATTTTTATGAAATGAACAGAAAAACAATCGCCTTTGTGTCCGAAATACATTTTATTTAATTCTGCATCAAATACCTCCTTCAGGATCTCATGAACTGAATTCACCTAATCCACATTAATTTGCTGGTTCCCAGTTTTCCAATAATCAATATTGGAAATACACCAGTAAAACCACCTCAGTTAGCCATTGGTCAATATTGGACACACCTTCAAATAATGACCAATGACCAACTGAGGGGGTTTTACTGGTTTTCCAATATTGATTATTTGAAAGCTGGAAACCAGCAACAATCAGTAATACTCTTTTTGAGGTGTATGGAGTATCCGGCAGATTAATGATCAAAAGGGTCCATAGTCACGAAAACCAATGACAATAAGAATATTTTATAACCAGTCTCCATTTTAGATTAAGTAACCATTAACATTTAATAGTGATATCGTATTTTTTACAAATTCTACTCAAAAGATAATAAAATATGCATAAGTGTAGATAAATATGAGAAAATATGCAATAAATTTTGTCCATACCATGTTGTCCAAACTTCTGAAAGAGTGATCAAGGGCTGCAACTCGAGCGAGACAAAAGTTAGGCGGAGGCGACAATGGCGCAGAGTTCGGGAGAGGTCACAGTAAATAAAATCCGAGTTGGGGTTCTAACAGGTGAAAACGAAGCTTAAATAGTTTGCTCATCATAAAAACTGCATAATTAATCATCGATTTTCTTAGAAAATGGAGCGAAATTCTTTTATTTGGGTCACTTTTTGCAGCCTTTCTTTTTTCGGCCTTTTTGCAGTTTTTACCACATTATTTCGTACCCAGATTTTTTACCACAGGTCATACCAGGGAGCTGGTATAACAGTTCCCTGGTCATACAGGGATGATAGTGTAACGAAAATGCCTTGATTTGCCTTTTGGGTACGAAACGACCGTCAGAGGATTCGTTTCTTGCAAGCGTCTGTTGATAGAAAATAGTCAATCATCGACTGCTGATTCTAAGCAAATTAATAGTCTAAATATGAGGTAAATAACCTTGATTTTTGTTGGCAGAGATGCAATAAAGTCCTAGAATGTCGATCCTGTCCAGTACAAATCTAATTCAATTGTTTCGTTGCAATACGGTGTATAAATGTGACTGAATCGTAGACGCTTATTAAAGATAAAAGGTTACCAATGACAATAAACCCTGGTACCGGAAATTACAAGCGACCAATAATATTACTGACTTAATGCAGGTAACCAGCACTCTTTTGCATGGGTATAAAAGGCGAAAATTCAACGAAATGGACACAATCATTTTTGTCACCAAAGAGAGCACATCTAAGCGGATAATATTAGTTCACTAATATTGTATAAGTCTTAAGTGGCTCAAGCTTCTTTCTTCTCTTGCCGAAGCCCAGCTTTTGTGGAGGAGACTAAAGCAGTAGCTACTTGTAGACTGAACATTGAGTTGCAGTTTGTGTTGCAACTCTGATTAGCTTTGGTGAGCTGCGATTTGGGGCTCAAGCACTGCTAGTTCTCCCAGGTCAAGGCTCTGGAACTAAAGTTGTAACTCTCGGAGTTGAAATTTATGAATTCTGGTGAGCTGTGACTTGGTTATAAAGTCACAACTCTGGACTAGGATTGTAGCTCTATTGGAGTAATAGAGCTGAAATACTGGCTTAGGGTTACGTGCGTGAAATTTAGTGACTGTTCTGATTAATATTAAGAGCCAGGCCGCTCTAGGTTTTTGTATACATGTTTTAATATCATTGATCTGTCGTGATTTTATTAATTGTACCAATCATTTGAAAATCATTTGGGACTAATCATATGGCAAAGAAGCCAAGAGGAAAATTTTATATCGTTTTTACATGCAATGAATTGATTGTTCTGAAGTTGTAAAATTTGTGAACTCGGCTACACGTTACAAATTTTGGTGGCAGCTACTGGTGAGATATTGATAGTCTTGTTCTATCACGAACCATAACGCACTATAAAAGATGGATACATCACGAGTTGATGTTTCAATGCAATGCCTTGGGAAAAGGCTGGAAGTTTTAAGAAAGAGGAACGATTTGAACATATTGCAGAATGAAGTTTCGATGCTCGAAAGTGAGCTCCGTCAGTTAGAAATGCAAGCTGAGGAATTACACATAGATGACGGGACTGGAGAAATGCCAGAAAGGACCGAGGAAAGGCCAAGGAGACACTTGCCAGACATACCATCAGGCAGAAGGGAAACTGTGACAATACGTGAACCACCTTTGTTGCATCTATACGATGAAAGTAGTATTGTTGGGACAGGCGACGAATCCAGCAATACGGCCATGCAAAGTGGATCTGCAGAACTGGCATTTGGGCCTGTTACATCGACTCCTAGTGCTCCTACACCAAGAGCACCAGAACCAACGGGCACTACGGCTATAAAACCTCATGACAAAAGTGGTGCTAAAATAAAGCCTGCGACATTTGATGGAACTGTGCATTGGACCGACTATAAGGCCCATTTTGATGCATGCGCAGAATTAAATGGCTGGACGGAAAAGGAGAAAGGACTCTATCTAGCCGTATCTTTGAGGGGCCAAGCCCAAGGTGTCTTTGGCAATCTGTCATCGAAATCAAATGATTACAAGGAGCTCTCAACTGCTTTGCAGGAACGTTTTGCACCTTCCAACCAAACAGAATTATATAGGGTGCAGCTTAAAGAAAGAAGACAGAAAGCTACAGAGTCGTTAACAGAGCTGGGACAGGATGTCTGGCGTCTAACAAACTTAGCATATCCAACAGCACCAGCAGATTTACGAGAAACTCTAGCAAAAGAGCAGTTCATAGATGCCCTTGTTAGTTCAGACATGCGGCTTAGAATAAAACAGGCAAGGCCAACAAGTTTAAACATGGCTGTGCGCCATGCAGTTGAATTGGAGGCATTCAATAAAGCGGAGAGAAAACACTTGGAAGGCCAGGGGTTTATGAGGGCAACAAATCAGAAAGTTACAAAAGAAACTAATACATTTTATGAGTTAAAAACGTTGCAAGATAGCATGCTTCAAATGCAGAAGACGTTGGAAGGTATGCGGCGGCGTGATAATGCAAATATTGTGTTATGATATATGATGTTGTTTTATTGTGTTACCCTGAAATTTTGTCATGCGGGACGCATGAACCCGGAGGCGTGGGTAGTGTAACGAAAATGCCTTGATTTGCCTTTTGGGTACGAAACGACCGTCAGAGGATTCGTTTCTTGCAAGCGTCTGTTGATAGAAAATAGTCAATCATCGACTGCTGATTCTAAGCAAATTAATAGTCTAAATATGAGGTAAATAACCTTGATTTTTGTTGGCAGAGATGCAATAAAGTCCTAGAATGTCGATCCTGTCCAGTACAAATCTAATTCAATTGTTTCGTTGCAATACGGTGTATAAATGTGACTGAATCGTAGACGCTTATTAAAGATAAAAGGTTACCAATGACAATAAACCCTGGTACCGGAAATTACAAGCGACCAATAATATTACTGACTTAATGCAGGTAACCAGCACTCTTTTGCATGGGTATAAAAGGCGAAAATTCAACGAAATGGACACAATCATTTTTGTCACCAAAGAGAGCACATCTAAGCGGATAATATTAGTTCACTAATATTGTATAAGTCTTAAGTGGCTCAAGCTTCTTTCTTCTCTTGCCGAAGCCCAGCTTTTGTGGAGGAGACTAAAGCAGTAGCTACTTGTAGACTGAACATTGAGTTGCAGTTTGTGTTGCAACTCTGATTAGCTTTGGTGAGCTGCGATTTGGGGCTCAAGCACTGCTAGTTCTCCCAGGTCAAGGCTCTGGAACTAAAGTTGTAACTCTCGGAGTTGAAATTTATGAATTCTGGTGAGCTGTGACTTGGTTATAAAGTCACAACTCTGGACTAGGATTGTAGCTCTATTGGAGTAATAGAGCTGAAATACTGGCTTAGGGTTACGTGCGTGAAATTTAGTGACTGTTCTGATTAATATTAAGAGCCAGGCCGCTCTAGGTTTTTGTATACATGTTTTAATATCATTGATCTGTCGTGATTTTATTAATTGTACCAATCATTTGAAAATCATTTGGGACTAATCATATGGCAAAGAAGCCAAGAGGAAAATTTTATATCGTTTTTACATGCAATGAATTGATTGTTCTGAAGTTGTAAAATTTGTGAACTCGGCTACACGTTACAATATATGTATGCAGTCTGTCTTGATTGGAGTGGTCTATATTAATGGAACATGAAATTCAGCACTTTTTGAGGTTTAGTAAACATTCAAACATATTTTTTGACACTGGCTAGCTGCACAACGGTTGATAATCGACACAACCGCCGTGCGTATAAGCAGCGGCTGCAGCTTTATCGGCACAACCGTTGTGCGGTTAGCCTCAGCCATATTTTTTTAGGCTGACAAGCCTCTGTGGTGTGGTAGTTTTGCTTATTGCCTTGTAAATGATAATCAGAGATTGATCAACTCAGTATCAGAGCATAGACAGTCAAACCAGGGGTTCTTGGTTCTACCCCAATGCTTCTCCCATATTTTTAATGAGATGTTCAGCTTAAGTTCCATCACAATAGCTGTTGAAAAGGATGTAAAATGCTTTTAGACTTAGTCCCACTCAACAGTTTGCAGTTATTTCAGAATGGTCCACTGTACTTATTAGCTTGGTGATTTGAACCAGTGAAAAATCAAAGCGACATATCATCATACAGACTACTGAAAGCCGTTTCAATTTTTTGAGTGATTTATTCTGTGAGATACACTAGAGAAAAAACATGAAACTAAATTGCCTTGAAGTGATTGACTTTAATCTATATGAGCCGCGACACAAGAAAACTGGTCTTTGGGGTTTCGGACTAGGTCCTACATAAACCGGTCTGTACCATCACAGAAGACAGCTAGAATCTTGAAATTTTGGATTTAAAAAAAAGAGGGATTGTACTATCCATGTAGCGAAAACAAAAGTGCTGATCAGCTTCGCAGTTACTGCTAAGCTGATCTGCGCCTTTGTTTTGGCATAGGCAAAAATCCAGTTTTCTCAGGGCGTGGCTCATATACCTTCTCATATACTGTTAACACCGTCACAGACTCACTGTTTGGACTTTACCACTTTACCAGTCATCTGCATGTTGTTGTTAAGTATACTACTTTACCACTTTACCAGTCAGCTGCATGTTGTTGTTAAGTATACTTTCTTTTTATTTGCAGTTAGTGACAGTTGCCATGCAGGACTGGCAAAAGACACCAGTGGACCAAATTTATGTCAACTTACAGAAACACTCATGTAAGTATATGTATCATCACAATTATTATCTTACTTACTGCTGTTGAGGCCTTCTGTAGTCTCTCAACTCTTGGACCATTGATGTAAAAAATGCTAAAAAAAATTGTTTATTCGGCAGTTCAACAAAATTTGGGCATTTTATTAGACAAGGATGCTGTAAAAATGAATAACGATACAAAGTTATTTTTGTTCTAATCTATGGCTTCATCTACTTAAAAGAGATGGCCACACTTGCCATTACTACATTTAAGGGCTACTAAATTTAGATGTTGCTCTGGACCCAGTTGTTCAAAGCATCGTAAGCTTAACGATATCGTTAAGACATAAATTTGTTAAGCAAATATCAGCTAAAGTAACAAATACACTGTTATTTTTTGTTGAAAAAATGTGAGAATCCTTTGCAGTGCAAAGGATTCTCACATTTTTTCAACAAAAAATAACAGTGTATTTGTAATATTGCCATTTGAAATTTTAACAAATCATTAACTAATGACATGGTTAATTTTGAACAACTGGCCCCTGCTGTTTAATCATATTATTTTTTTCTGTTTTAGCAATAATGGTATAGTGGCCCAGTCAGCTATTGTACCTGATGAAGAAGCAGATATAAAGGTAAGCAAATAAGGATTATGGCTGAGTTCAGATCAATGGGTATTTGAAGATTCATAATATTAGAAATAAAGAAATTCTGTCTTGACAATTTTTTCCATAACATGAAAATTGGGTTCATTTAATAGAAATACATGTAGCAATAGAGAATGCTTTGTCCAATTTGATCAAAAAAGCTTATGTTTGATTTCCCATCCAGTTTTTTGCAAAATAAAGATATAGATATGCCTGCATCGTTGCATGGTCGAAATAGCAGGTTAATCAACTATTAAAACAAGCCACAAACAAAGTATTTGTACAAAAATCTGGCTTCTACAATTGAAACTGGAATTTTCTTACAGTGTACATGTTGGCTTGAACTTTATTTGCCTAGCACTTACTTTGTTAAGATTGTTACTTTTTTTAGAGTAAACTGCTAGACTGGTGTGACAGGGAGCTTCTGGATGTTATTTTCACAACAGGTGGTACAGGGTTTGCTCCCAGAGATATCACTCCAGAGGTAATGCATTATGGCCTGTCATTCACTTATCACTTTTTCCCCATTTAAAGGAGCAGGAGAAATTATGCTCTCATAGTCACGTTTAGATCTGTTCTGGCTCAAACAGATTGTACAAATTTGGTATTCAAGAGAGGGAATGTACTATCTCTGTTGCAAAATGAAAGTGACTATTCAGCTTCCTGATAACGCAAAGCCACAAAAGGAAAGGACCAAAAACTTTCCTTTTAAAAGTATATACATGTACTGTCTATGAAAGAGTTAAAATAGCCATCAGAACGTTTTAAACAAATTTCATGAAATCAGTCAAATAATTAATGAGAAAGTTACAAAGTTTTGAAAATTTAATGGTATAAGCCAAAACGTGTCCATGTGGGTATGAAGAACTTCTGACGTAGCTTTGAATAATGTTTAGTCTGTTTGATAACATGTTTTATTTTAGGTAACAAAGTCAGTGATTCAAAAGGAGGCTCCGGGTATGACTATTGCTATGATAAAGAACTCTCTAGATGTCACACCCAAAGCCATGCTGTCAAGGTTAGTTGATATGACTTAATGAGTTTGAAGCCTCCAGTGACATACACATAGTGGTAAAGTATTTTGACATTAAATCTTTCTATCATCTCAGTGTTGTGGGCTTGAGCCCCCTCATATGAGCCCAACGCGAGAAAAGCTGTCTTCGGGGGTTTCCTACCTGATCTGATACAAACCCGCCTGTACAGTCTTAGAAAAAGGCTAGAAGCTTGAAATTTTGTATTTAGGGAGAAGAGGAATTATAGCGTGTAATGAAAACAAAGGAGCTGATCAGCTGTGCAGTTACTGCTCAGCTGATCTGCACCTTTGTTCTCACATAGCCAATAATCTCGTTTTCTCATGACATGGTTCATATAATGTGGGACAAGTCAAGATCTGCTTGTGTGTATGTCACAATATGTATCAAGTGCTTATTTCCATGAACACCAGCTTTTTACTCCACCTACTGATAGATCAATCTTGATATGATTTAAAATAATCTTGAGAAGGATGTAAAATTGGGTTAAAAGAAAGGGAAACTCAAAAGCAGGAAAGCTTATATAATTTAATAGTTTCAAGGTAAGGAATACTTCACAGACAGCGGCAATGATTGGAAATGTAGTTTGTTTGTTTTTTTGTTTTTGTTTTTTTTTAATTTAGTTGATTATTTTGCTTTCAGGTTGGCATGTGGTATAAGAGGAAGCACTATCATTATCAACCTGCCTGGCAGCAAGAAAGGCTCAGAGGTGAGTAAATTGAATTTGGAGAGATGTGGAACTTTATTTTTTTCTATTATTTGCATTTGGGAGCATGGTAGCATAGTGGTTAGTGTATTGAATTGAGAGATTGGGGGTTCAAACTCATTCCACTTATGTCAAGCTGTCTCTTTGAGCAGGACATGTTTACTCAACATAATATGAGCTGCAATGCGAGAAAATCGGTCTTCGGGGTTTCCGACCTAGTCTGACGCAAACTGGCCTCCGCAGTCACTGAAGAAGGCTAGAGACATGGAATTTAGGATTTAAGAAGAAGAGTAATTCAACTATCTGTATAGTGAAAACAAAGTGCTGATCAGCTGTGCAGTTACTGCACAGCTGATCTGTGCTTTTGTTTTCGCATTGGCAAAAGTCTGGTTTTCTCATGATGCTGCTCACAGTAGATTAAAGCAAGATTTACTATACATGTATTTGGAATATAAATTTATCAATTATAAAAGTATGGTAATATAAGGGATGTAATGTTATTCTGAGTCATTTTATTATAAATGAGGCCACAGTTTGATGGATAAGGTGATTCTCTTTCCAGGAATGCTTCAGATTTGTTCTACCAGCCTTCCCACATGCTGTAGATTTGTTGAAGGGCCATAAACAACAGGTTGTTGACACACACAAAGCTCTTCAATCAGAGGATAGCCTATCAAAGGTGAGGAAGATTTGTATAATCTGTTTATGAGCCTTTTTATGACATTAATTAACATTCAAGTAAATAGCTACATGTAAGGTCATGTCAAGATGGTCACTTTCAGTTTTGCAGGAAGGGAGATATACAATGCCTCCAGTTATGTAAATAATATATATCCTGTCAAAAATTAAAGGTTACATGCAGAGATTGCAAGATAGTACATGTATAGCATAAAACCACACTGATGACCATATCAAAAGCATGGAGAATTTTTACGAAAGCGTGGAAGGTTTGTAGTGAAAAACGGGGATTTATTTCATAACTCAAAAGAGCAGATTTTAATTTTATCAAATGAGGGTATTATACAAAACAGGATCTGTTGATAGATTCTGACAACCGTTACATCAGCCATTTAGTAACTATCGTTTCTGTGTAATCTTCAACAAATATTATCATATTTTGTCCCCTTCTCACCAACAAGGAGATGGAAGTAGGATTGGAAATGCCAATTTTTATTCCAAGCACTGTGCACATCTCATGAAAAAATACTTTGACATAATTTGAAAGTTCTGTTCACAGGTAATTCCCCATTACTTGTGCTACAAGTGTCAAGGGTGATTGATACCGGTCTCTTGGTTGATACATTTTAACTATCAAATCTGAGCCAGTTTTACATGTTTTTGCCTGTTTTACCTGTAATACCTAGTCAATTATCACCTCTCAGTGGGTTATGCAATCCGCTCTCTTTACTACACGTTCTCCGCACAAATGAAACTCCATCATGGTATGATTTCCCGCTTTTGTAATATGCCGGGGCAGTAAATGCAGTGATGAACTGAGGCACCTTGCATCATGTTAATGACTGGAAAGCAAGATTTTGCTATCTAATCCACTATCTTTTCCCAATTAACAAATCAAAATGGGTGAAATACTTGTCCAGGGGTAACTTGTAAGACTTTCAAACATCTGGAAGAAAAAATAATTTTATTTTCATTTCATTTGATTCATTGCAACAGTAAAGAATGAAAATAATTCAAGAGTATAATCACAATTCTTGTTTCTATGATGCAGCTTATGTATTACATATGTGGTGTTTGTCTTAAGTTGGTTTTGGCTAGAGGTATTTTTCAATTTTTTTAAGAAGGTTATATCTGTAGAGAATAAAAAGTTATCGTATATATGAGCAATCTTTTGGAAATAAAGTGTGATGTTGCTTTCTTGCTTTAATATTTTTGTGTTTGTGTGTGTTAATTTTTATGTTGCTTACATAGAAAAGATCAGCTTTGATGCAAACTTGATCAATGTAGAAAAGCTGATTATATAATGTAAAAGACATTATGAAAATTATTTGATGATTCTTAAATCTTGAATAATTTTATAGCTGAATAATAGCAAAAGTGTTTATTGTTTTCTTTGAACTGAGTGATGAAAAGGACTTCATTGTGCAGGAACATAACAGTGGCTGAGTTTTGCATTGCAACTAACAGTGTGCAACAACTTTTACAGACTCCAACGGAATCGCCATTAACAACCGGTCCTACACCAGCAAAGAGCATCAGGCTTGTTACCAGGACTAGTGAAAATAGTGCTCCAAAGGAAACTGGAAAACCATCATCAAGTACTGTGACCTGGTCTAAACTTGTGCATGGACAAGGATGTTTATTGCCAACAGTGATTCATTCACCAGAGATATCTGAAGGCAGTCCTGATGATCTTGGTCGATTGGTCATTGATGAAGAGGATGAGACAGAAAAGTCTTCATATCAAAAATCATCAACTTCCAAAAGTTTAACTGTAGGTGAATTATTGAAAAGAAAAAGAAAACAGGTAACATCTGCTGGTAGTCGAAAGCATTGTCAGGATCATGAAACTGTTAATTTGAACAGTGAACAAGTGCCAGTTAGTCATGCATTTCAACCTACATCTAATGTTGGAAAGAAAGCCAAACCTAATCCCAGTCCCAGAACTAAAGTACAAACCAAAAAGAACACTTACCAGATACCGAAAACAAGAGCACAAAGAAAATTATATGTGCAACAGATTCGAGACCTTGGAATGCAAAACACTGAGGACATTAGACTAGAAAGTGAATCTGTAGTAAATGTGCCAAATAGTGTTGAAAAAGGAAGTGCAATTGAAAAAAGTGGTCTTAAAGGTAATGATGATGATGATAATAATAATGATAGTGATGATTATAACAATGGTGATAATGAATTGCCTCAAGGTGATACCAATGATGATGTTATAAGCTTTACAACTGACATGTATTCTGATCATGATCTTAGTGCAAGAGTTCCTCCCTTAGAATCAACAGTCCATGAAGATATTATATGTCAACCAGACTTGTTGGCAAAACCAGTTAAAAACAGCGAGAATAAGAGTGAATACCTTCACAGATTGTTGATTCAAGCTGATCAGGAACTTGAAATTATTAAAAACATTGGAGGTGATAAAAATGTACAAGACAAAAATTCAGTTGAAGAACCTGACAGTCAACCTAGTGATATAAGTGAAAACTCTATACAAGAATATTCTGAAATCACAGGTTCTGTTAGTGAAGCTCCCACTCCTGAAGATATTCAGAAAGAGAAAAATAGTAACAGTGCCAGCGGATCAGGTCCCAAAGCTGATACTAATCCTACAACACAGATAAGGTCTGAAATGGAAACTAAAACTGGGGCTCAGATATTATATGAATTAAGTCAAAGGTCGTTTACAAGGCTAGTGATGGGTAACAATGGGAATAGTTCTGTGGAAAATCAGAGTGAAGCTCAAAGTGTGAATAGTGCTCTAAATGAGACAAATGTATTCTATGAAGAGGTTATTCCAAATGCAAATGATGCAAATTACACAAGTGATGCAAATGAAACTAAAAAGAAGAGAAAAATGAAAAGTACTAAAGCACTAAGCCATAAGAAGCATGAGTCTGAAGTTAGCTTTGCACAAGTTGGAGAATCAGCTAAAATATTTGTTCAAAAACACCCAATGCTGCGAGGAATATATCTAAACAAGGGAAAGAGGGAAGTGAAACGTAACTTGATTAAACTGAAAAGACATCAAAGTGCAATTGATATGGGCAGTTATCTGAGAAATGGCAGAGTTAATGATAAGAATAGGATAGATGATATGTTTCACTATACTGAGGAGGGCCTAAAGAAGAAAGTAGAAATTGATGAAAACAACGCTAGAGATGAATATGTAGTGAACTGGTACATGTGGTGTCCGGGGCATGGGAATTGCTTGAGGAAATGTGGTGGATATGGACATTGTGTTGAAGGTTAGTTTTTTTTTTTCATCTTTTTTAAATTATTTAACATTCATTACAGATCCAGACAAATTAACAAATGCCTAAGCAGTTTACTGTTCTTGGTGTAGATACATTTTAATCCTGATTTGACTATTCAATTTGTAGGTGCATCAGCATCATTTCAAGGCAATACTGCCACTTGGTAAAATTTATTGTTATTCAGCAACTTTAAGGTATGTTTTGCCGATACTCTCAAATTTCTCTCTGTCTTATCTGAACAGAACAGAACATATATTTTGTAAGCATTGTCATATAGGCCACATTTACTAGAAAACAGTTGAAGGGATTTATTTTTAGATTAAGCGAAAATATTTTTCTGAATTATTGTACATTTACATGTATTTTTTAGGTTGCCCAGGATCTCGACATAAGCAGGACCGACACAACTGCTCACTCATGCTCAACTGGAAACTTTATCTTAGTGACCTTGAAAAATGGCAGATTCACATCACTGGTTCACACATCCCAATTGACTCTGACGTCATATGGACATTACCTGCCCCTATCTATCAGAGGCTTGATGAAGATACAAGGGATCTGATTCTAAAATACAAGGACAAGAAAGACTTGGCCAGTATAGAACAAATGTTGATTGCTAAAAATGATGCTCCATCAGTAGGGGCTGTGCCTTCTTCTGTTAAAATCAGGAGGTTTATGCTAAACAAGAAAAAATATCAGCAGACCAGGTCAAAACAAAAGCCTGTTGTTGAAAGTAAAAGTACTGCTAGTCAGAGTGAACAAACTGAGAGTGTTGCAGAACCAGTTGAAGTTTTTCAAGTACCGGTACCAGACAATGAAGGCGTAGTTGTAACTGATAGTGCTGAAGAGCAGCAGGTGGTTACCAATCCTAGTGCCACATTTTACCAATATGAGGCTATTCCAATATCATGTCCCCCACAGCAAAGCACCAATGTGTTCCCTACAGTGATTAATGATCAGACTGTTAGTGTTCCTATGGTACATCCTGGTCCTATTACAATTCATAACAATGAGACAGCGGCAGACATTATTGTAAATGCAGAGAATGTCATTCCCTCCAGTGCAAGTCAGTGTGAGCAACACATGCCTGCCCCACAGACAATAATGGTACATCCTGAAGAGCAGACATTTACTGGTAACCTTCCTGTCATGGCAGAGATACTTGGTTCCCAGCTTGATCCAGGGAGCCAGATTGTTGGCTCCCAGCCCGGGACTATAATAGCTGGCCATATACCACAGTTTATACAAGCTGAACATATGCCGATGGTGCCGCAGGCTGTACAAATGGTGCCTTCTGACTTTGGAGACTTTGCTGTACTGTTTGCTGCTTGTCAACAGCAGCAACAACAGGAACAACAACAACAACAGCAGCAGTAGAGTGGCCTTTCAAATGCAGTCATTTTATACAAGTTACTGTAAATGTGACTGATTTTTATATTTTATATGATAGAATTTGATCATATCAACCAAAACACTAGAGATGCCAATCAAAAAAGCAATGCAGTTTCTGTGAATTACTTTTGTGGCTATCAGATATTGCAATTATAGCATGGTATCTTTGCGGCAATTAATTTAGGTGAACTGACGAACAGACCTTTGTAAGAATGATATGGAGTATGTCAAAATGGACATTTCACAGTGATTAATTTTTGTAAAATTGCAAGTCACAAAAATATAAATTGCTTGCAAAATTAAATTGGTTTACTGAAATTTAAAACAAGCACAAAAGAACCATAACAGAATTGGCACAAAGGAATTATCAACAAAGTGCTAGAAAAGTTAATACATGTACATACATGTATCACAGATAGCATATATTTACTATATTAGGGATATCTATTTTGAAATGATCTAATAATGATAATGAATTGAAAACAATGTTTGATCTTTATATCTATAGAAAACTTTCTTTAGTATAATTTATGATATATGCACATGTTAAACATGTATGTTGCGCTTTACTAAGTTTTGTAACAATATTTATGACTGCCTAAACTTATCAGATCACTTTTTGTCAGCTTTGTCCATTTATACCTTTTAGATGTCTACAATTTGGGTCCACCAGGGCTCAGTTGTTCAAAATTAATGACATCGTTAGTTATTGATTTGTTTCAATTTCAAACATGAATATTACAAATACACTGTTATTTTTTGTTGATAAAATGTGAGAATCCTTTGCCATGCAAAGGATTCTCACATTTTATCAACAAAAATAACAGTGTATTTGCTTATATAGTAAGCATTTACTTAACGAGATGAGGACTTAGCGATGACGTTAATCTGCCCTGTGATGGCTCCTCACATCGGGAACATTTCTTTCATGAAGATTTGATCATGATGATATTTCTACAACAATTCATGCTCATTCTTTTATCCAAAAAAGTCTGTTTGTCAGATAGTGGTGAAATGTGCACTAAATACTGGTAACTTGCGTGTGAGAGGCTTGGTCAGAAACAGTTACTAGGATAACTGCCTGTTCTGATATGATCATAGCTGTTGATTGTGGATATAAATTATTTAAATCAAACTTTGAAACAATAGAACAGACATTTGAGCCAGACTTTGTGTTTTACATTTATGCATGAAACACAATGTAAAGACAAAGTTGAGTCAGGTCTTAATACTAAAACTGTAAGCAATAATCAGGAACTGGTACAAATAACAGTAAAATTATTTACAAATCAGATCAATACTAAAATGAGAAATAGTACTCAATAAAACACTCAAAAGGTGGATTTAACTAAGACATTTTAGAAACTTGGTTTACAGTGAAAAAATGCAATGCCACTATGATGCAGACAGGCAGGCAGGCTGTATCAGTATCATTATTATCTGTGTCTTCTCTGTTTGTCCTGCCTGAAACTTAAGAAAAAGCACAAGTACTGGCAAATAAAATGTACCAGGACATTATGTACCTTGAGTCAAATTGTGACACAGTGGTGTAACTGACAATAAATGTAACTTACAAGTTACAATACATTAAAATGTAGAAGGACTATTAGTTTATGATGTTTACAGCTGCCTCTGTCCAGTCCAAGGTCACCGGAGTCTTCTCATCACCATGGTAATGGTCACCATAGAGGTCATCATGGCTGCCACCATCATGGAAGTAAGTAAAATTCAATTTCCTGTCAGATTTTCCCCAGCATTTCAGATACAAATAACACTGGGTGCTTCCTTGGTCCAGATATAAAAAGGTTTTGTTTGACTTTTTTGTACCGGATTTTTTTCTACTACATTAACAGAGAAAATCTCCACAAAACTGAGTCGGCAATAACATTAATTACTCAATTTATACCACTTCTTAACGAACCAAATAAATTCTTACTATAAAATTGCATACAAAGCACTATTTTATGACTTGAAATTCGTTCAATGACGTCATAAATGAGAATCAAATCAAATCTTTGACCAAATTCTAGGAATTATTGTAAAAAAAAATCTGATACCAGAATCAAACAAAACCAAATCCTATCGGGACCTATAGTAAAAGTCAAACAAAACCTTTTTATATTGGGACGAAGGAAGCACCCAGTGAATAAGGCTACATTGATTCAGGCTAAATAGAGCTTTAAATGAGTAAAAGAAGGTGTTTTGGCATTTCTCTCTGTGGTAATCTGGTAAAGTTATAAAGTAAAAATGCTTTTGGGACATTGTTTTTTGTGTCTGGTTATTGACTCAATTAGTTAGTCATTAAGGAACACTATTTCTATTAGGTTGAATATGAGAATGTTTAAGGTTTATTTCCCTTACCATAGATCTTGGCCATCTTCATGATCATAAAATAATTGAGCCTCTTCATCAGAAAACCAGCAATCTGCATATGTGTAAACATAGGCGCAAATTAGCAGCGCATTTACTGCACAGCTGATCAGCGCCTTTGTTTTTGCTACATGGATAGTACAATTTCGCTTCTATTAATTAAATCTAAAATTTCAAGCCTCTAGCCTGCTTCTGTGACTGTTACTGAGATGCAGTTTGTGTCAGGCCTGGCCCTGAGGTTATAAAAGATTTTTCATGCTCAACTTAGCTGAGATTAAAATTTATCCTGCTCTTAAATGTTAAAATGCCAACAATTGTTGGCATTTTAACATTTATGAGCAGGATAAATTACAATTTTTGTTTTGAACCTGAATTTTCCACTAATTATGACTATTTCAACATCTATGAGCAGTTGAAATTTCATGCTCAGCTGAGCTGAGCTTGACAAAAGTTTTATTACCTGGAGGCCTGGTTGGAAACCAAAATGGTTGTTTTTCACATGGGAAGGCTGAATAATGTTTGCTTTTATCAACATGCTAATGGGCAATTTTCATATCTTGCAAAATCAAAGTCTTGATGTACCTTTCAAGATTATTTCAATTCATGTTAGACTTACTTATCGTATGGTGATCAAGGTGAAAACGAGAGTACCCAGAGACAAATAGCTGTCACTCCCAGAAGTAGAATATGGTTCCGAACCCACATTGGACACACTATTGGTTTGATGGCACTAGCAGGGAATTTTACACTCCATTTTTACCCTTGGATGAAGAATATAAGACCTTGGATTTTCAAATTGTCTGTTGCCGCACCAGTGTACGGCTACTCCCACTCGTGAGGAAAATATTGATATAGGTGCATAAAGGCATGCAGAACTAGGTTTCATAATATTTGGTTACTGTTTTCATTCCTTTATGCTAAAGATTATTCAACTGGAGTAAGGTTGTTTTTTGTGCATGGTGGCAATGGATGATTAATTGAGCCGCATCATGAAAAAACCTGTCTTTGGGGTTACTAGAAGAATGTAATTTTGGATTTGAAAAGAAGAGAGATGGAACTATCCATGTAGCAAAAACAAAGGTGCTGATCAGCTGTGCAGTTTCTGCACAGCTAATCAGCACCCTTGTTTTTGCATATGCAAAAGGCAGTTTTTCTCATAATTTTGCTAAATTTGTCTACGGTACCTTTGTGATTTTGGTTTTTGAATTAGTCGGCAACTTACCGAAGCTCTTTAAAACCTAAGATACAAATAGAACAAACAAATGAGCCTCCTCATGGGAAAACCAACAATCTGCATAGGCGAAAACAAAGACGTAGATCAGCTTCGCGGTAACCGCGAAGCTGATCAGCGCCTTTGTTTTTGCTACTCGGACAGTACAATTCCTCTTCTACTTAAATCCAAAATTTCAAGCTTCTAGCTCTTTTCTGTGCTTGTACAGGCCGGTTTGTGTCGGACCTGTTCGGAAACCACATTATTGGTTTTCCCACGAGATGGCTCAAATAATTTTCCAAATGAAATAACACATATAGTGCAATGTTGGTGGTATTTGGAACTGTTTGTGAGGCTTATTTGCTTAGAACTTCTTGTTCAGGTTTTTTTTTTTTTTGTGAGAAATGTTATATTCGTCCATTGTAAAAGAAATAGGTACTGTACATATTAACATCTGCAGCCTCAAAGCCTACATGGCCAGCAAACTGATTGTTTTTTTTTCTTTCGATGACAGTTAGTGGCTGTGCGGACAAATTTGAGACTTCCTGGTCTGAAAATGTAAAAGGGAGGTTAAGTCATGACTTGTCTGAATTGCTGTTGAATGTGTTTCCCATTGTCTATACTATGTAGTGAAGCATTTACTAGAAGTTTTTTCTCTTGTTGCAAGCAATTTTCTTATTTCCAATGCCAAGACCTAGAGGTATTGATGTATTTAAGAGGAGTTTATCGCTCACTTTGGAAGAGGATGCATAGATTGCCGCTGTTATACCGTTTAAACACAGCAATACCTGGCTGTCGGCTCAGCCAAGATCAGATGACAATTTTAAATTCATCAAGTGTTATATGCGGTTGTGTAACATGTCCATACAAAATAGCCCGTGGCTAATAGGCAATTATATCCCCTTTATTCTGTCATTTATTTGAATGAGCTACGACTATTTATTTTTGAGTTATGCTGTAATTACTAAAGCTTCTGACGTGTGACAAACTGAGATATTTTAAAATAATAAAAGAGTGACCTGCCAGATAAGACATACTGCATGTTACATCCAATACTTCTTACAATAGATTATAAACAATATTTTGACATACAGAAAATAACCAGTGGTGTCACTGGATAGAAATTTATACCCCAAATTACTGAGGACAATGTAACAAAAGAATTTCCTGTCCGTAACCCATACATTTATCTATGATGTCACATATTTCTGGAAGTTTAAAATCACATTGGGGGCTTTAGTCTTCAGAACTGGTAATTGCCATATGAAAATTATTAAACCAACACCAATGATAACGTAGAATTATGGAAATAATAATTTGGACTAAAATGTCCTGTCCGTAGAGAAAAAATCTACAACAAAAAATGCAAGATTTCTGAAACCAATGAACCCAGAACCATCAAATTTCACATGACGCATTAATTTAGCGGGACAAAAGTTTTATTAGAATATAGGATGGAATGGATCTAAACTCTGGTTACCATGGCAACCGATAGGTCCCATAGGGTTATAATGGCGAAATGGCGAAAACAATGTTTGCTTATTTTCTAGCTAGCTATTAATCTGATCCTGTTCAACCAGGATATACACACCAGCTCTAACAATATTAAGTTTCAGCCGATTTAATTCCTAAGTAAGGAGTTAGCTCCCCTTCCTAAAATTTTCATCATTTTTATGCCCCCAACTTTGAAAAAGTTGGAAGGGCATATTGCTTTCGGCTTGTCTGTGTGTGTGTGTGTGTGTGTGTGGGTGGGTGCGTCTGTTAACTTCTGAATGGTGCATGTTAGGGATTTGAAATTTCATATGTGTATTCCTCACGAAAAAATAGTTGACCCGTATTTTTTTTCATGTCCGAGTTATGCCCCTTTTCTGAGTTACGTCCCTTTGAAATCAAAATTTGAAAATCTTGTGTGCAAGATATCTCAAAAAGTATTTGAGCCAGAGCCTTCATATTTGGTATACTGGTTGGGGCTGAGGAGTAGATGGCCTGATTAACTTTTCAGAACTTTCCGTCAAATTTTGATAAAAATACGGAATTTTGAAATTTTGATTGATTTTTCCATTGATTGATTTTTCCACTTTTCAGTGAAATTTGAAACTTTTGAACGGTAAATGCTAGGGTTTTGAAATTTTGTATACAGATTTCTCATGAAAAAATAGTTGACCCGTATTTTTTTTCATGTCCGAGTTATGCCCCTTTTTAGAGTTATTATGTCCCTTTGAAAACAAAATTTGAAAATCTTGTGTGCAAGATATCTCAAAAATTATTTGAGCAAGAGCCTTCATATTTGGTATGCTGGTTGGGGCTGAGGAGTAGATGACCTGATTAACTTTTCAGAACTCTCCGTCAAATTTTGATAAAAGTACGGAAATTTGAAATTTCGATTGATTTTTCCTCTTTTCAGTGAAATTTGAAACTTTTGAACGGTGAATGCTAGAGTTTTGAAATTTTGTCTACAGATTTCTCATGCAAAAATAGTTGACCCGTATTTTTTTTTTCATGTCCGAGTTATGCCCCTTTTTGGAGTTATATCCCTTTGAAAACAAAATTTGAAAATCTTGTGTGCAAGATATCTCAAAAAGTATTTGAGCAAGAGCCTTCATAATTGCTATGCTGGTTGGGGCTGAGGAGTAGATGACCTGATCAACTTTTCAGAACTCTCCGTCAAATTTTGATAAAAATACGGAATTATGAAATTTTATTGATTTTTCCACTTTTCGGTGAAATTTGAAACTTTTGAATGGTGAATGCTAGGGTTTTGAAATTTCATATGCAGATTTCTCATGAAAAAAATAGTTGACCCGTATTTTTTTCATGTCCAAGTTATGCCCCTTTTAGGAGTTATGTCCCTTTGAAAACAAAATTTGAAAATCTTGTGTGCAAGATATCTCAAAAAGTGTTTTAGCAACAGCCTTCATGTTTGGCATACTGGTTGGGGCTGAGAAGAAGATTACCTGATTAACATTAAAGGACTTTCCGTAAAATTTTGACAAAATTACTCCATTTTGAAATTTTTACTCCATTTTTAACTTGTCTACAAAAAGCTTACATTCTGTTTCTGGGTCGAGGTCAAAACAGAGTCAACTCGAAAAGCTTCTTCATTCTTTGAATGAAGTAAATAAATAAATCATACAAACTGCCAGTTTAGGGACAAGCATACAGTTGGGGGCATAGTGTTTTACAAACACGCATTTCTAGTTTCAAGTTGAAATACTGTTTTGGATATAACTGACATAGAATGATAAAAAGGTATATATATTCCGAAACTGTTTTACCTATAGATTTTGGAAAAACTGAAAGTCAATGGTACAACTTTGAAAAAAAAAAAACACCTCTGAAAATGTGTGAAACAAAAAATTGCATCTGATTGTAGCTGAGACGTTTGCAAACATTGCAAATCCAGACAAAATAGCAAAGCTAATATTTTGAGCTGCCAGAAAGACTAAATGAACACATATGGACAGCATTTGGGTAATTAAAGACCCACTGTCACTGCAGTGTGGTATTATATTACCTTAATCTTATGAGAACTGGAATCACCCTTAATTTGAAGAGAAAAAAAATCAACTGTAAATGCCTTCAAAAAGATGTCAGAATAGCAAAATTCAGTGATGCTGCCCCTCAGACTGGCTGATCTTGGTGTACACAGATTGGGCCAACTATTGTTTAAAGAGAAGAAAAAAGCGATTTAAAATTTGGATGTAGAATGGAATTTTAATCAAATGCATTACATGTCAAATTTGTATGGTAGAAAATCATTTTGTGCATTCTTTGGAAATATTCTGCAATATTTCTTGTGCAGATTTTCAGGTTTTTGTATATTGACAGGAATATGATTGTCAGAGTCATAATGTGACAAAACAGGTCTTCGGGTTTGCGACCAGGTCTGACACAAACCGGCCTGTGCAGCTATAGAAAATGGCTAGAAGCTTGACATTTTGGATTTAAGAAGAAGAGGAATTGCACTTTTGGTGTAGCAAAAACAAAGTCGTTGATCAGCTGTGCAGTTGCTGCACAACTGATCTGCACCTTTGTTTTTGCATAGGAAAAATCCTGTTCTCTCATGATGTGGCTCAATTCAGCCTTTTCAGAAATAACTTGGAAAGTGCAAGCCTTTTGTTAAGGCAAGTTCTTTGCACTCTGTTCTTTCTATTTTTTGCTCATGTGCAGTATCTTATTGCAAAATAATGAGCAAACAGCAATTCAGTCTCAGCATTTCAGATCAAACCTTATTATTTTTTCTCATCGCATTATTGGATGGGATTTCAATACCATCAAATTACTTTAAGTTTGTGCATGTTGCTAAGAGCCAGAATATTTTGATTCAGAATATTTTGAGCTTTATATTGAAAAGATTGTTTGTATTGAGGCTTATGTTTGAGTCATCGCCTATTGCTTTTTGTCATTTTAATACCAACACCAAATTCAAACATTGATTGTGGTGGCCTAGCAGTAGAATGTCGGATTCTGAATCCAGACACATTTACTACCTGAATTGTTGACTGGGGGCATTAAACCTCAATACAAACAAACAAACCAAATTTAAACAAATTAAATGAATTTTGCAGGCCAGGTGGATGCAAGTCGTGTTGCATATCGAGCGAGAGAGTCACCATACCCTATGATCACGGTAGAGCAGGCCACCGATATAGTGCTAGAACATGCTCAACCACTGGATGATGTCACATACAACATTACAGGTACTGATATAGTGCTAGAACATAGCCATTGAATGATATCACATACAACATTACAGGTACTCTCTTTGATTAAATTGTATATTAGAAACATCAGAATGACATCAGGTTTACAGCAATATACAGTTGACCGGGTTTAAAAGGTGAGTAGTTAAATAATATAAATATTGTAAACCAATTATTTTCCAAAAGTGTGCATGGTAGCTCAATTGCTGGCATGTCCGATTTGTTTTGAAGCAGACCTGATATTGATCCCACATCTGGCTCATGTCTTTCCTGCTGAGTTCTAAGGTGATTCTTTCTCTTCCGCTGATTCAAGATGAGCCTTTGTCAGTAATGGATACAGGAATTCGGTCTAAGTACCAGTAACCTGCCTCTGGAAGGCTTGCTTAGGAACAGATTGGTTAGGATGACTGAACGTCTCAACATGTCCATAGCAGATGACTAAGGGTGAAAACAGACCAGAACAATGGAGGAAAATGATTAGCCCAAAAAATGAATAAGTTGAATAACAATGCATGCACAATGTAGGATCTGTACTGTCTTATACTGGGAAGCTTGCAGTAACAGACAGAAAGTTCTTCAATACTTTGAACCTTCGGCTTGTCTGTCTTGAATAATTATCAATATGATTCATTGTTTGTTTCTTGCCAGTTTTGTTACAACTTTGGAACAAATTGATGGACAGGTTTTTGTAAGAGTATCATTGTTTACATTACACCAGTCAAAATAGCTGTGTTATAGTATGAGCGGCATCATGGGGAACCATGCTTTATGCCTGTGCAAACACAAAGCTGGCGATCAGCTTCACTGTAACCATGCAGTTGATAATGCATCTTTGTTTTTGCTCTTAACCTTCAGCTTCGTAATTCTGAAATTTCAGATCTCTGGCTGTTATTAGTTTGGTTTGTATAGGACCCAGGGTAATCAACCTTAAGGACTAATGATTTTCTGAAACATAAATCGTATGATGTATTGTTGTAGTTTCATTGAACCAGTAACACATTAACATTGCTGTAGTATGTTTTTTTTCTCTGTTTAATCTTAGTTGTTATATGCAAAACTATATTTGTAACTGAAAATCACTTAAATAGAATATTGATGCATAGTGCCAAAGTTGAAAATAGCTTTAAAAATTAAAGAAAATATGACAGAAATTTTATGATAATGCCACTATTCTTATTTTGGTTGCACTGTACTATATAAGCTGCAAAACGACATTGCTGCGGACTACAATAAGTAAAGATAATGTCAATGTACCGATTGCTCTTGCTTAACCAAAATCTTGCCTATTAATCATTCTTTGAAAGAAATTTCATCGAAATGATGCCTTGTTGTTAGTTTTGGAAACACCTCTATGATAGATCGAAAACTCTGAAGAATATCTTAGTGGGTGATCTAGGTTACACTCCCAAGCATGCTATAGTGTATGCAGTGGAATGTACTCCTGGTGTGTTTTACCCATTTTCCCTGTTGTGTTTTACCCATATTCAAGGCAAGGCAGACTGTGAAAATTTGAGCCGCGACGTGAGAAAACCGGTCTTCGGGGTTTCCGACTTGGTCCGATACAAACCGGTCTGTGCAGCTACAGAAGTAGGCTAGAAGCTTGAAATTTTGCATATAGGTAGAGGAGGAATTGTACTAGCCGAGTAGCGAAAACAAAGGCGCTGATCAGCTTCGCAGTTACTGCGAAGCTGATCTGCGCCTTTGTTTTCGCATAGGCAAAATTCCGGTTTTCTCACGATGCGGCTCATTTATTAGAGCTTAGATGTTGACAGATCTTGCATAATTTGCCAGAAGTTTTTTGAAATAGAATGATTCATAAACCAACAAAATGATATTGCAAGAGAAAATGTTAATTTATTTGTTCCCCAAAATATGACTGATGCTATTTATAAGTTATCTGCATGTAGACTGGGTTTCGGGTAGTTGGTTATTAAGTGGAGGAAAAGGTGAAAGACAGTGTGTTGTCGTAATATGCTAAAAACAAAATGTTTATGACTCCCCACCCCCCCACTGCAAAAAAACAACAACTGTGTTGGGTAATCCAAAAGGGATAAAAAAAAAAAATCTTTATGCCCCTTTTTATAGACTATAGAAGACTTTTATGACGAGGCTCATATGTAAAACATGCTCTCCCAGAAGCACAATTTATTTAAGCACTGAGGGCGGTACTCAGACAAAACAATACTGATTTTTAATCATACTTCCAACCAAAGGTGTGATGTAATTTTGAGCAGATGTTGAAATAAAGGTATTGATATATGTAACTGAAACCCTTGCAGATTGAACTTTTTACCTACAACTTGAACTATAGGTATTGATACATGTAACTAAAACCCATGCACATTGAACTTTTTACCTACAAAGTGAAATATAGGTATTGATACATGTAACTAAAGCCCATACACATTGAACTTTTTACCTACAAATCGATCTGAATAACCCAACAGAAAAATGGGTTAGCTTCTTTGCAAAAAGAGCTTCTTTGGAACAAAACTGTCTGTGCTTTATATATGCCCAGACTGTACAATTACGGAAGCTGGTTTTCCTATTAAGAAAGTAAAGGTATTAAACTGAGTATTAAAAATTACTGAGCAGAAATGTTTAATTAAAGTATTTAAATGAGCTCAAAAGGTGAAAAAAACTTTAATGACAAAATAAAAGGAATACTGTATTCATACATTGTTGTATGAATACCCTTGTCACATGATATTAACAGCCATTTATTAATGAAGAGAAAGCCATGCATTAATATTGCAATTCACGCGCGCTCATGCTGTTAATACATAGCTTTCACTTTTGCTTGTTACCAGGCACCACACAAAGCACATGCTTATAATGAGAAACTGAAGTCGGTCTGGAACAAGCATAAAGATCATATGAAAATGTGTTGAGGCTGTAAAATATAGTGCACCATTATTTCTTTCGTTTGTGCAGAAGTTATGCAATAATAGTGATCAAAAATGTTTTTGTTGTACATTAACATTCGTTATGTCCCTTAGGGAGTTTTGAAAACCGAGGGCATAAACCGAGGTTCAACACCCTTGCTCTGGACCTAGCGAATGTTAATGAATGGAAACTCATGTTTGATCCCTATATTGTTATCAGATATGACCTCAACTGCTTTTCTCACCTCCAAGCAATTAAAAGTTAGGAAAAGATAAAAGTGCATTTGATTTGATAAAAAGTGTTTTTTTTTTTTGTTTTTTTTTTTTTTTTGTTTTTTTTTTTATTTATCTGTGATAAAACCTTAAACCTGAGATAAAGATAAAGAGATCTGAAACTGCTATTGAATATTGATATTTGCCTCCGCTGTGTCTGTCGCTTAGGTAGACAGGTAAATGGGTGAAAAAAATCAATATTTTACCGGCCGCTGTATGTGGTCCGAATTTTTGTATATTAGCAAATATAAATTGTTTAAATTTTCTTCGCCATAATTCATATAATAGTAAAAGATTTTATTTCTGTTAAATAGAGCTTCAAAATTCCAACAAATAGATACTAAACACCGGCATCTTTGTCAGAAAGACTAGAGAGAGAGAGAGAGAGAGAGAGAGAGAGAGAGTCATCTCTTTAGTTGTTTATCCATTATCAGGCGATTTTGCACAAGCTGTTGTTCTTTTTCCTAACGAATTACGCCCATAATTATGCTTTTTTTTCTACGCTACTGGACACATACAACGATTCTTAACGGATTATCTTTAGATTAAAGAAAAAGCAAACTGATTTATCTCGCCGTATCTCTAATCATACTTAACACCGTAAAAATAACGATAATTATTGAACAAGGTGAAAGCTTCAATTCAAATTAAAGCATCTTTTTTTTAAACTTTAGACCTGACAACAACGATTTTGATGTCCCTCGACGTAAATGAGCGTAATGAGATTGCCCTATATCAATTGATTCAATTCTAGCCACATCTATCTATCACGTTCAATGAAGAATACCGCCAATATCCGAATATAATTCAATAGATAACCATTTTCGCTTTTTTCTATCTTCTTTTTTCCCCTTCGTTTTGTTGGTCATATTTTATACTTTTCTGTACAAAAGGGCAGTGGAGGAACGGATTATGTGAATTTATAAATGGAATCAGTCAGGCATGAATTTGAATATTCTTCTTTTTTTTCCTCCTCTATCTTTCGTACTTGCATTCATGTATATTCTAAGAAGTCGCCGCCGAAATTTCAAAAGAAAAAATTACACTTTTATTATACCTGTATTGCACCGTGCAATACCTGTTGATTCGGCGACTTGTTTGATCTTCGAGCCGTTAAAGACGCACTTATGTCATGTTGCAGGCACGTGCCGCATTAATGACAGATACCTGACACAGTTTAATGTAACTTTATTGAAGATTGTATTCGGAAAAGTAATTGAAATAAATACATAATGAAAAATAATAATACACTCTAGGCCAACATGCAACCACACTTTTCTTGCAATGTTAGCTCTCATCATGATATAGTCATACTCAAAATGTTGAAAAGTTAGGCAAAAAAAAAACCCTGCCTGCCTCATCTGTTTTTTCCAAAAAGTGCCTGAGAAACAATTGTATTTTTTTTTTGGCCTTAATACTCTAGCTTTATATGTATACTTGCCCGTGCTGAGCAATGATTTCTTTTCAACAGATGCTATGGTGTCTGTTTTCAAGCGCGGTCTCGCAGTTTTCATATTGCACAAAAATGCATCAATGGGATGTTTTTCAACAGCATCAAAGTCAAAATGCAATCTGCATATCAGAGCGCCTTTCGCCGGATCCTATTTTTTTTTTCTTCTCGAATTCAGGCTTAATGTATAATTAAATTCCTGCATTTTGCTACGCATATGTCATTTCTTCTTTTGTCACTGTTTTTATTTCGAAAAAATGTGGAAACTAATTGTTCTGTTGTCCCCATCATATTTCCGGGCATGCGGCTATCCCAAATCCTGTCCCGGGCACGGCACATGGGGAGGGTGTGTGGTTATAAATACAAAATAAACTATCGGCTAAATAGACAACCGATCACTGGAGATCATCTGTAAATGCATGATATGTCATTCTGCATTCAAGTGTAACTTTTTGGTCTTATTTGCAATGCCAACCAATGTGTAGAAAAATCTCCATTTTGACGCCAAAGCGGCGAAAAGTTGTGAAAAACAGCTGATTCATTAGGGCGATTTGAAGCTTTCAAAAATACCCAAACCGCATCGAAGGGCAATAAAACGATTTGTAAGACATTGTTCTTTGAGAAAATTGATCTTGTTTGCCAAAGAAAAGTCATGCATAGAAGCCTTTTTAATAAAATAATTACACCTCGTTTTGAGATTGGGCCAAACCGTTTTTGCTTAAATGACAAAAATTGTCAAGATTTATACGTTCGTAAGACAAACACAGTCAGAGATTGTGTGCCTATCAACAAATAAAACGATTTTTATGCCTTTCTTCTTTCATATTTTGTTGTTTAAAGATTACCTAGCCTTTTAGTAACAACGCCTTTTAGTAAAAAAGTACCGACTATAATCCGCTTGGTCGCCATTTTGAAACGCCGAACACGGAATTAGGTGTTTTATCAACGTATAATTAACAATCAAAAATCCAATAAAATTCACTACAAACATCTAAATCTGGTTCCTAAATAAAATATTAAATGTTAACAGTTTCTATTGAATAGAATATTATCTCATTGGATGTATGAAATTGCCAATGAACGCCGATATTTATAGCATTGGTTTTGTCTTCGATCCATTATGGCGGCGGATCGTAGGTGGCGCCACAGGTACACGCGCGACAATCATAAAGTGGCCGCTAGGTGGACTTTCTAATCTCTTTATCACTGTGTATAACCGTACAGTGAGCCAAAACGGAAGTGACACCAACTGTACGCAAATAATCACTAGTTCCTAGCGATAAACAAAGACGCTCACGTTTTTCATATCGAGGTAAGTTCACTTTCACGCGACACTTTTAAAAGCGGTTTTCGGTTTTGAATAGTAAATTAAGCATAGTTTTCATACATGATTTTCAAAACACCCGAACACGATGTATCTGTCTGCAAATCAACATATAATGCACGAAATCACTAAGATTTATTATTTTTCGCCCGTAAGCACGACAGATTTTCCTCTAGAAAGGTATGTTCTGATATACAATTTGGAAAGTTTTGCTGCTAGAACAGACATATAATCTATTATCACAAAAACCCTTTACTCGATTTGGGTACAGAAACTCTAACATGTAAATAATTGGCTTTTGAAAACAGCCGCCCTGTTGCCAACAACTGTACGAGTAGTTACTTTAACACATTTCGTGTCTGTACGAATAGTTCTGAAAAAATATACATGTTTAACCATCTCCTACACTGATTCTAAGATGCTGACTGACACCCTATCTTTTGCTGCACTTGTGTTGAAGGGCAATCTCTCGCCTGCTGAATGTGTTGGGGTCCACTATGAGCTGTGAAGCATATGAATGAGTCTTGTTTGGGCGCAATTACAATGGGACTCTATGGGAACTATAATTATAGGTCTCTGTCCATGTAAGAAATTAAATTTGGCGACCTCAAATGCATATAAAATAAATATTTTCCAGAATATATTGCCATGGCAACTTGGTATCTTCAATGTACTTATAGTCCAACCGTTCGTTTTGCATTCTAGCAAGCATCGGTCAAATGCCGCTTGTCAGTAGACTGAAGACCTAGGGCGCTACCTGGCGGTGACAATGTTAACTTTATTTTTGTTTGAATTGATGGCTTGCGTCCCAGTGAACAGCTATGGTCATGTCGGGACGTGGCCTCAATTTTCTACACAGTTGAACTTCTTAATTGGGTTACCATGACATCAAAACGATGTTGTGAAGATTGTGGATGGAAGCTTGCTCCAATGTTAAGCCGGGCTCTCAACTGTATGTTTATAATTTTTAATTAATAAAATAAAATGTTTCAACATGAACAGTGCTTTTAACGACAGACTCTCTCTCTCTCTCTCTCTCTCTCTCTCTCTCTCTCTTTTGGTGATAATACCTTGCCATTGCTAACGATTAAGTTGAAGTGATGGTAGCACTAGCATTATAGCTCTCTCTCTCTAGTGTGACGTTCCTGCTACGTTCCCGTGGCGTATCAGTGACGTATAGATCTGTATTCATATGGAATTTCACTTTCGTATGTACGGCGTACCAAGGCGTATGTGCTACGTACGTGTGACGTATGTAAGGCGTATGAAGTGTATGCGTGACGTATCTACGGCGTATGTAGTCACGCGACGTCAAAAGTTGGGGTACATTTGTGAATAACGCTACTCACTGTAATAAACGGATCATATTTGTTTCTTATAAACAGCCACATAGGATAATTATATATCACCGGAACCCTGTTATTTTTATTCTTTTATAAAATATATCTTTCGAGTATTTGAGGTAACTATAACGGTCATTTTATTAATGGGATGTTTGCGCAATACAACAAAATTGACGTTGTAACTTGTAACAAGATCGCGGTACATAGTAAAGAAAACAATATAACTGTTCCGTGCATATTTATTTAAAAATGCACGAAATTACAGTGCAAAATTGCACGGACGTCAGACAAAAAAACGACGCAATTTTGACACTGGTGGCATCAACGGGTAGCAAGATGGCGGCAAAAAATGACTCCGGTTAGTTTTGTAACTTTAAACTTTGTTTTAAGGGTTGATTTTTAAAAGCAATAATATAATTGTTAGTTGTTATCATATTTACTTTATATTTGAATGTCAAAATACTTCTGAGCTATAGTTGAGCTGACGTAAATATTGCTTAAATGATTTCATTGCAACATTCTTAATTTCATTATTTTATAGCGTTTCAAAAATGTCCCCGTCGTGTAAAAAATGCTAGAAAACACGATGGTCGTTTTTTAAAATAGTGTTTTGTTGCCTTTATATTTACATTTTTTTTTAAAACAACTTATAATAAAAAAAAATACTTCTGAACTATACTTTCTGCATGCAAATTTTCATCATGATTGGACGTAAAATAAAACAATGCTTGTGTTTAAAGCAGCGTTTCACAAATGTCCCATTTTGAAAAAAACAATACGTTAACGTCTGTAGCGCTGTTGCGTAGTGGTAGAGCGTCGGACTCCGAATCGAGAGGTCCTGGTTTCGATCTTCACAAGCGACACCGTGTTGTATCCTTGAGTAAGACACATACGCTCCCTACAGAACTGGTTAAACCCAGGAAGCGTTGGCTCCGTCCCGACATTACTGAAAAATTGTTGACTGGGGCGTTAACTTTCAAGACAAACAAACATATACAGGTGACGTTATGTGACGTTCCACAGTCGTACCCCATCTATTGACGTCGCGTCACTACGTTCCATTCTTATCTGTGGTGTATCTGTTCTGTAACATCCCGTCTGTAGAAAGTCCATGGAACCAGTGGAAAAAGTCCATGGAATCAGTGGACAAAGTCCATGGAATCCATGGACATTGTCCGGCTGGAGTATTGGAACGAAAACACTGGACGATTTCCAGTGAATTCATGGAAAATGTCCATGGAGTTTTTCCAGTATGTCCGTGGAATTTTTCCAGTATGTCCATGGAACTTTTCCATGGAATCCATGGAGTTTTTTCACGGAATTTATGGACTTTTTCCACAGTCCATGGAGATTGTCCAGGGAATCAGTGGACTAAATCCATGGACATTGTCCATGGAAAAGTTCCATGGACAATGTCCATGGAAAAGTTCCATGGACAATGTCCATGGAAAAGTTCCATGGACAATGTCCATGGAATTTGTCCAGGTACACTGTGGACAAAATCTATGGACAATGTCCATGGAATATTTCCATGGACATTGTCCACTGATAGCAGATGGCTGTGCAGTGTAAACCCTGAGAAGACATTTGAATCATATTGCTTTCATGCACATTATGGCAAGATGCATCTCTGGTTAACACTACCAGTATCTCTTGTTGACAGTTGTTATTAAAAGCAAACTCAATTCCAGTGCAAAAGAATTATATTTCAATTGTAATAAATTTGATTTCTATATTTCAATTGTAATAAATTTGATTATTTAAGAAATTTAAGACACAGAAATTGATCATAACATTAATTTTTAAAATCCCAAACCAGACACCAGGCGGAACAGAAAAGATGCACATATTACTTTTGTGATCAATTTTTGTGTCTTAAATGTAAGAATTTAAGACACAAAAATTGATCAAAACATTAATTTTAAAATCCCAACCCAGACACCAGGCGGGACAGAAAAGCTGGACAAATTAATGTTATGATCAATTTCTGTGTCTTAAATGTAAGAATTTAAGACATAGAAATTCATCATCAGATATTGATCATATCCTTATTTTTAAAATCCCAAATCAGACACCAGGCGGGACACAAAAGATGCACAATTATATGTACAACATAAATTCTTAAGAGACAGAAATTGATCTTAACATTAATTACAGTGTAAGAAATTAAGACACAGAAATTGATCATAACATTAATTTTTAAAATCCCAAACCAGACACCAGGCGGAACAGAAAAGATGCACAAATTAATTTTGTAATCAATTTTTGTGTCTTAAATGTAAGAATTTAAGACACAAAAATTGATCTTAACATAAATTTTAAAATCCCAACCCAGACACCAGGCGTGACAGAAAAGCTGGACAAATTAATGCTATGATCAATTTCTGTGTCTTAAATGTAAGAATTTAAGACACAAAGATTCATCATCAGATATTGATCATATCCTTAATTTTAAAATCCCAAATCAGACACCAGGCGGGAGAGAAAAGATGCACAATTATATGTACAACATAAATTCTTAAGACACAGAAATTCATCTTAACATTAATTACAATGTAAGAAATTAAGACACAGAAATTGATCATAATATTAATTTTAAAATCCCAACACAGACACCAGGGGGCCAGAAAAGATGTACAAATTAATTTTATAATCAGTTTTTGTCTTTAATGTAAGAATTTAAGACAGAAATTGATTAAAACATTAATTTCAAAATCCCAATCCAGACATCAGGCGGGACAGGAATGATGCACAATTTAATGTTATGATCAATTTCTGTGTCTTAAATGTAAGAATTTAGGACACTGAAATTGGTCATATTCTTAATTTTAAAATCCCAAACCAGGCACCAGGTGGGACAGAAAAGCTGGACAAATTATGTCATGTACTACATAAGAATTTAACACACAGAAATTGATCATAACATTAATTTTAGAATCCAGACCCAGACACCAGGTGGGACAGAAAAATCTTTTGTCCCACCTGGTGTCTGGATTGGGATCTTAAAATTAAAAGACACAGACACAGAAATTGATCATAACATTGATTTTAAAATCCCAACCCAGACACCAGACGGGGCGGAAAAAAGATCTTTTCTGGGTTGGGATTTTAAAATGAATGCTATGATCATTTTCTGTGTCTAAATGTAAGATCAATTTCTGTGTCTTAAATATAAGAATAATTATTATGTACAACATGCACCAAGAGCAAGATGACTAGCTCTTTCTCAACAAGGTAGCCAACAGTCTAGTATCAACCATGAAGCTAAAGGAATCTATGGACTAGCTTTCTACAGACGGGAAGTCTTTCTGAAAATGACTTCTCATTCAGGCCAAATTATGAAATCTAACATGCACCAACCAGACACTTCTGCAGTATGATAAATAAGAACAACATGCACATACATGTTTTTTTCATATTTTAACATCAATATCTAAAATGCTTACCTGCAAGGCAGCAAGTGTATCAATCTTGTTTTTGCAACTCCTAGCTTTTATCAATTTATCTGTCTAGAAATGTTCTTTCATTCCCCACATGCTTTCTACAAAAGCTTTATCTTGACCAGTTCCAATCAATGTTTTTTGCAGTTTTCTCTTTCATTTAGCATCTCTGAGTCTGTCTGCAGTATATTCTTCAAGTTTCTCGCTTGCTGGCATTCTGATGCCTTAGATGTTTGAAGATTTGTTCAGACTAGATTTCTGTTTACTTTTAAAAATTATGTGAAACAGGAAAAGGAAGTGATGTCAGATATCATGGGATTATGGGTAATTCTAAGAGTGGAAATTGTCCATGGACGACAGTGTACAATGTCCATGGAATTTGTCCACTCTTTCATGAGGAGATGCTGGAAAAATTCCATGGACAATGTCCACAGTACCCTGGACATTGTCCCTGGATTCCATGGACATTGTCCACACATTCCATGGGTTCCATGGACATTGTCCACACATTCCATTGATTCTATGGACAATGTCCATGCATTCTGTGGAAAATATCCATGGATTCCATGGAAAATGTCCAGGATGTCCATGGAATCTATGGACTTACTACAGACGGGAATTTCACTACTGAGAATCACGTGGTATTGTCTACATACAAACCGATAAATGGTCGGTGACAACCATTGTAATTGAGGCCGATGTTGAGTTTAGATTTTCGAGTTTTCTACTATAGCGTTTACTCTATTGACTGATAGATACATGTAGGTGCAGGCAATGCAGAAATTGAACATTTATGCTGCCACACTGTGACGTTTGGTATGTGGCTATATACGATCCATGTGGGCCAAAAAAGTATATCTATGTTATCTGCATATGAGATAACGGAATATTCAAAACATATTATATATAAATACGCACAAAAATGGGCGAAATCCGCTAAAAATAAAATTCAATGATGACACAAGTCGTACAGTTTTTTCTTGATACGTTTTAACTAGTGATACTGTACGCTTGTCACTAGTCGTACAGGCGATCGGAAGGGAGGCGTGCAATTCCTCGGTGAATACCCGGGTGAGTTTAATGATTTGGGGAATACCATGGTGTAGGGCTTCAACACAAATGATTTTCGTATCGTCCATCACTGGTTTGATCAAAATATGTGAACTCAGTTACTCATAATGGACTTCAAAACACAGATTTGACGGGGCATAAAAATGAAAAGTCAGTGATTTGCCACTTAATTTACAAGATACTCTGGAAAGCGTAAACAAAATCACAATAAGCAACATATACGCTTATTAAGTTTTAAATTCTCTTTCCAACACCGAAAACCGCGTTTAGATTTGTTTGCTGAATTTTAATTACATCGATATAAATGAGCACTTACCTAAAGAAATCCTAATGGCACTAATGATGTATTTGCGTACAGTATGTGTCACTTCCGTTTTGGCTCACTGTACGGTTATACACAGTGTTTATCTTTATCTCAGCTTAAACCATGTTTGATTAGTGAATTGAGTTAGTTTGATAACCACTGACCACTGACTGTAAAATGATATGACATTATATATTAAGCAAAAAAAAATCCAAGAAACCCCTAGAATGATTATTGCTGTGTAAATTTTATATAACAAAAAGATTGTTTAAGGTATTAATTTAGTATGAATACAAATGAGCTGCATCGTGAGAAAACCGGATTTTTGCCTATGCGAAAACAAAGGCGCAGATCAGCGCCTTTGTTTTTGATACATGGATAGTACAATTCCTCTTCTTCTTATAGCCAAAATTTCAAGCCTCTAGCCTGTTTCTGTGACTGTACAGGCTGATTTGTGTCAGACCTAGTCGGAAATCCCGAAGAGAGGTTTTCTTGGGTCGTGGCTGAAATATCATTGCTACAGAGAATTACACTTGAAGTTAAAATTGTTGAGGGACAGACAAATGGACAGACAGAAGTTTGAGCTTCTAAATTACACCCTGTTATTAGCAGGTGCTCTAAAAATCATCTTTAATAGACACAGTTAACTAAAATCTTAATGAAATCACCTGCACATAAATGCCTAATTGCACTACAATAACAGAAGAAATTAGTAAAAAAGTGCCTTGGGCTCTGCAGCGATTTTTTTTTTTTTTTTTTCAAAAGTGGGCGGGGAAAATTTTGGCATCCAAGGTGCCCTTGCATTATATCCAACCTGGCGCTATGTAGTGAGACTGGTGCGTAATGTCTGCAAACAAAAAGATGTGGGCAGCGTTTTTTTCTGCCATGAAGTCATTTTATTCAAGGTTTTATGGTAAAAGTCAGTATAGAAGCCATATGGGGACTGGCCATAAATATTGATGACATGCAACTTTTTTGCTGAGTAATTTAAAACGGTTATTACCAACATTAAAAACACCTACATGTACATGAATAGAATATGCTTAGCATGCTCCCTGAAGGATCTTATAACTGATAATTTGAGCCAAGACATGAGAAAACTAGTCTTCGGGGTTTCCGACCAGGTCTTGCGAGAACCAGCTGGTTCAGTTCTGTCATGACATGGTTAGTTACCTGGATCGAGCTCGCTAATTGAAACTATACAAATCATCATCTCAGGTTTAGGGTGGGTGCTAAATTTTGAATTTAGTAAGATGGGGAGATTTAACATTTGAGATGGACCATTAAAACTATTTACAAGGAGCTAAACAGAGGCATACCTAAAATGTATACCTTTGAACCCCTGATTTAAGTAGCAGCCTTGAATTCTTCAGCAGTCTTTGATGAGACCACTGAAGTGGGAAGACTGTTCCATAAAGGGAAAGTCCTAGGGAAAAAAGAATTCTTCAGAGCATCACTATAGGCCATATATCTTGTGTATTGAGAAACATGAGATGCCCTGGTACTTCTAGAGTTGGGTGCTGGGGTAAGATATCTAGCTTTATCAAGAGACACTGTTCCGAGTGAATCTAGTTGAAGAAAGTTAAGGAGGACTTCACCCTGCGGTCCTCCAGGGATGGCCACTCCACTTCTTCCAACATATTGTTGACGCTACTCATGTTTCTCTATTGCCTGCAGGCCCACCTGGCTGCTGTCCTCTGCACTTTCTACACCTTATCTGTCTCAGTATCATTATACACGTGTGGGCATCAGGGGAGCTACCTCGAAAATGTGTTAACGCAAATTTGTTCCCATGCCACATCCGTGAACTGTCGAGGTAGTGGAAATCCCCATATTTTGATAAACACACAAAGGTGAGCTCTCGCTTTTTTCTGTTTTTTCTTTCTAAGAGTGCATTACTTAGAAAAAATTGCGATGCTATCTCATGTAAATATGGTGTAACAATGCATGAAGACCGAAAACCCCATTAAATAGTGGAAAATATGAGCAGGACGACTTTAACCCCAGGACTGTCGGACTGCATTTTCGCCGTGTGTTGACATATCGGCAGGCATCTCAGACATATTTTGTAGCTCAGTTTCAGTTTTGGACCACTGTCACATGTTTTGATGCAAAACATGATCAAATTGACTACAATGACGCAAAAATTTCAGATGCCCTGTTCTCCTGAATAGATTACCTGGCCAAAAACCAATTTGTGTTGTTCCCAGACCAGCGAGGTAGCAGTAATCTAGCGAGGTAGTTCCAACGAGTTCCAAACATCTAGCCATTTGGTTGATATATAACGATATGGATTAGCTGTATTGCATAAAATGTAAACTCATGCCTTTTTTTTTTTTTTTTCACTCACGGATATATACTCAGCGTCAAAGAAAAGTTACTTGAAATTGATATTAGTTATTTTGGAAATTATTTAATTTATCTTGATGTGTTGATATATTTTCTGGACAGAGACCTAATCTCTTATTAGCGAAAATCAGTTCCGCTAGTCTCGGAACTGTGATGCACATGCAATTTCTGATTTTTGCAGTTTTTTTAGAACTTAAAAGTTAAAGGTAAACAATGATCAGGAATTGGCGCAATCAGAACATAAATCCCAACCCAAAATCCAAGTGGGAAACAACCAAAATTACAATTAAGTACCAATACAAAGAGAACATATGGTAAGCCAAGTGAGCACCTTTTTCCCAAAAGGTGGCCACTCAGTTACCTGAACTTAACTGAAAGTGTTAAGACACACAAAAGGAGGGAACAGCATAAAAATCTACACCAAATCATAGAACATAGAGAACCACAACAAAAGTACTGCCTTGGAACTGACAGTTATATAAAATCTCTGGGGGCTTAATTAAACACATTTTACTGGTACCAAACCTCGCCCTCAGCTTCTGTAGTGGTCCACAACACTTAGTTAGTTGTTCGGTCCTCATGGTGAATCTCTAACCAGTTAGTGAAACATCACGTTCAAACATATAAATCAAAATAAACAGCACGATGATTCAAAAATGAGGACTACACAGATACAACAGGCTGCACGGCGACTGGAGATCCCTGAGAAGCCCTACAGTTCTGAAAATCTGGAGCAAAAGTCGTCATTTGCACAAGTTTACATGCCAGTCTATTCCTTAGAGATTTTCGTTTTAAAAACGCCAACAAAATTGTTGGAATCAAACAAATCGAGGGTCAAACTTTTAGGTAGCATACGAACATTTTCTTGTGTATTTTCTGTGGAAACTATTGGTATTCTTAAATGATTGGTTATAATGCTTCAGGTGGTAATAGACACAGATCCCAGGCTTCTCTAATCTTTCGAGGTCCCGTCTCCATATGACCTTAGCTGCTGAAAGGGATGTAAAACACCAAATCAACCAAATAACAAACTGCTTTTGTTTTGCCTAGGTAAACGCGTTGGAACTATCTCGCTAGATTACCGCTACCTCGCTGGTCTGGGAACAACACGAATGATTTTTTGGGGAGGTAACGTCTATTCAGGAGAACAGGGCATCTGAAAATTTTGCGTCATTGTAGTCAATTTGATCATGTTTTGCATTAAAACATGACTATGGTCCAAAACTGAAACTGAGCTACAAAATCTGTCTGAGATGCCTGCCGATATGTCAACACATGGCAAAAATGCAGTCCGACAGTCCTGGGGTTAAAGTCGCCCTCATGCATTGTTACACCATATTTACATGGGATAGCATCGCCCGATTTCTAAGTTATGCGCTCTTTGAAAGAAAAAACAGAAAAAAGCGAGAACTCACCTTTGTGTGTTTATCAAAATATGGGGATTTCCACTACCTCCACAGTTACCGGATGTGGAGTGGGAACAAATTTGCGTTAACACATTTTCGAGGTAGCTCCCCTGATGCCGACCCGTGTTATAGGGATGCCAAATAGGAGCTACATACACGAGCTGAGGATGAACCAATGTTTTGTAAGCAATTTCCTTTGTATGCCGAGGTGCAAGAGCCCAATGGCTCTGAAGAAAACCCAATGTCTTAGTTGCTTTACAAGAAATTTCAGAAACATGTTGACCCCATTCCAAGTTGTCAGTGATAGTAAGTCCAAGGTATTTGGCAGATCGAACCTGTTCCAGCATTTGTTGATGTTGAGAGTAGTTGAAGTGTATTTGATTCCTAGGGAGGTGCAGGGTCACCCTCATTGAGTGACATTTGGCAACGTTATTTAAATTTCATTTGCCAGTCGGTTTCCCATCGTGCAAGGCTATTCAGGTCATCTTGTAGAATCTGGCAATCAGTGAGTGAATTGATGTTCCTATATAAAACACAAGCATCTGCAAAAAGATTGATAGATGACCTGATATTGTATGGAAGATCGTTAATAAATACCAAGAAAAGGACCTATCCTTGGGGGACTCCAGATAAGACCGGGACTGGATCTGAGGCTTGGCTTTCTAACACCACTTTTTGTTAGCGCTCAGAGAGCCATGAAGCGATCCACTTGTGAGTAGATCCTCTAATCCAGTAGAAGTGCAGTAGAAGTGCAGTAGAAGTGCAGTTTGTAAAAGTAGTCCCTTATAAGGTACCTTGTCAAAGGCCTGAGCGAAATCCATGATGATCACATCCCTTTGTCTGTGACCCCTCTGTTTTGAACCAGAGTGTGCTTTCAGTTTCATACTCACAGTGAAAATTAAGGAGAACATTTTAAGCAACAAAAAAATTTTGGTAGATTTCTGAAATTTTCACCCATAAACATTTTCGATTATCAAAACAGTTTTGTAGTTGAATAAACCAGTCAGAGGGAATGAATGACCGAGCAGCAAATTTTGGGTGTTAGTTTAACCAGTATATCCTGTGAACAAAAAATAAAGTTTTGATCCCTATCAAAGTTTGAGTAGTACATGTATTTTCCATTAAGAAGATGTTCAATCCTATAACAAATAAAACACTGTAAAATCTAAACCAATGGCCGTAGCTCGAATCAGTTTTCTGTTCCATACTTGCAGCCTAAAGGACAAAATTTTAAGAGAAAAGAATTTTGGGGGGTTAACATTACGAAAACTTGCCCATCCAATATACAGAGATTTTTTTCAGAATTTCATTGTAAAAAAATTCAATTTTTTAAATATTTTTGCTCAAAACATACATTGTGGGTACACATGGTTCCATTGTTTCTGCAAGTCTGTGGGAAGCGCTTGCAGGTAAAGTGAAAAAAGATGGAATGTTTGCACAATGATGTCTCTGCTTCATATCTATAGCAAAAGTTTGGGTGTTAGATTACCAGTATGTTCTGTGAACAAATTTGATCCCTATCAAACTTTGAGTAGTATACTTTTGAATTCTAATCTAAAAAAAAGAAATATGTCAAGTTCTTCAAATAAAAACAAAAGATGAACATGTTAACCTATATTCAAATGCATAAAATATATAATAAATATTCAAGAATGAAGTCAGCAGCCAAACAATCAAGGGAGGGTCTCCTAAAGTTAGAATAAAATTAGCCGCATCATGAGAAAAGCAACATTTTGCATATGCAAAAACAAAGGCACAGATCAACTTCGCAGTAACTGCAAAGCTGATCAGTGCCTTTGTTTTCAGTTCACCCATAGTATAATAATTTATTCCTCTTCTTTATAAATAAAAAATGTTCAGCCTCTAGCCATCTTCTGTGTTTATACTGCTCCGTTTGCTTCGAACCTGTTCAAAAACCACATTGTTGGTTTTCTCATGAAGTGGCTCAAATGTTGCTACATCTTAAGATATTATGACTACAAGTCAGGGTTCAACTAGCGTTACAATAATTTTATGGCCTTAAAAGATCTTTTAATAAGTAGAAAAGATAATGAAATGTGGAAAGATTGCCACTTCAAACAATCTTTTATTGTCTTGTTTAAAGATTCTTGCATAAAAATCTTAAGGAGGAATATTTTCTGGCATTTAACTGAAGAAAATATATAGATATGCACTTGGCTTTACTTTAAGTTGTTGTGTCTGGTCTGATAAAATCTGCAGTCAATGAAATTAATTTGAATTTGCAAGAAAAAATGTGCCAACGGAATTGAAAACTGCATGATTAAATGCAATACGATGATGAATTAGAAATAACTTAAGTAAATTTCATGCAATATTAATTCTCCATTTCATGATCAAAGGTTCTTTAAAGACATTCAGTAAATGAAAATTAAAACAATTACAATGTTTTCTGCTAAGAACATAAATTTAAGGGCATTCACTATTTACTAGTATGTTATCTTTGCTTTGATTCAAGTTTCACAATATGAAACAAGAGAAGTATGGGTTGGGGACTTCAATAAATGGTATTCAAATTAACCAATGAACGTTAGGCTTCATATTTTACCCATTTTTCAGAACATCCCCATTAACCTTTAGGACTGCTTATCCCTATAAGGCTTTTTAGACAAACATCTTTTTGATTTTCACCTGTTCACAGCTCAAGGTTGTACTGTAAAACATTATTCATTCTCAGCTCAACTGAGCACTATATTGAAATTGTTCACAAATGCTAATGCTATTGGTAGGGATTTCAGGTTTAGTTTACCAAAGTCAGTCATTTGAGCCACCCCATGGGAAAACCAACAATCTGCATTTGCGGAAACAAAGACGCAGATCAGCTTCGCGGTAACCGCGAAGCTGATCAGCGCCTTTGTTTTCGCTACTCGGATAGTACAATTCCTCTTCTACTTAAATCTGAAATTTCAAGCTTCTAGCTCTTTTCTGTGCTTGTACAGGCCGGTTTGTGTCGGACCTGTTCAGAAACCACATTGTTGGTTTTCCCACAAGGCGGCTCAACTATCTTGCTTATTTATAGTGCCAATTACAATGCCAACAGTTGTTGGCATTTTAGCATTTACATGTATCAGCAGGATAAATTTTTATCTCAGCTGAGGTGAGCATAAAAATAACTTTATAACATGAGGACCTGATGTTTTCTTTTTAGAGTGTTTGAATTGTTACCTGTCTCAAGATGTATATGCCCAGGAGCCATTACCACCATTTCCTGCTTCTATCAAAGATGGATATGCTGTACTAGGTAAGCTACAGTGACATACCTTGCCACCATTTCCTGCCTCCATTAAAGATGGATTCGCTGTACTAGGTAAAACACAGTGACACATGCCTCAGTTTATGGGTTTTTAGCTCACCTGAGCCGAAGGCTCACAGGTGAGCTTATAGTATACCCATGCTCCGTCGTCCGTCGTCGTCCGTCGTCGTCCGTCGTCCGTCGTCCGTCGTTCACAATTTCAAAGATCTTCTCCTCTGAAACCACAAGGCCAATCGAAGCCAAACTTCACGTGGAGCATCCTTAGGAAGGGGGAACGAAAGTTTGTATAAATGGTCCAGGTCACATGACCAAGATGGCGGCCATGGCTATAAATAGCAAAAACCTTTAAAAATCTTCTCCTCCAGAACCAGAAGGCCTATGATTTTGAAACTTGGCATGAAGCATCAGGCAATAGAGCTCTACAAAGTTTGTATAAATCATGACCCTGGGATGACCTTGACCTTTTTATGGCAAGGTCAACTTAGGCTGCCCATGCATTTGAATTGGAAAAAATAGGAAAATGTCATATAATAGCAAAAAACTTGCTAGGAATGAGCAAATGGACAGTTGATTTATGTTTATGAAAATATTTTTGGCCCAGAGGGGTGTCTGCCCCTGTCCCGGGGCTATATACATGTGTATGACCATAATATTCAAACATTTTCTTCTCTGAAACCGCTTGGCCAATTAAAGCCAAACTTTATGTGGAGCATCATTAGGAAGAGTGAATGATAGCTTGTATAAATGGTCAAGATCACATGACCAAGATGGCCGCCATGGCTATAAATAGCAAAAACCTTAAAAAATCTTCTTCTCCAGAACTAGTAGGCCTATGATTTTAAAACTTGGCATGAAGCATCAGGCAATGGAGCTCTACAAAGTTTGTATAAATCATGACCCTGGGATGACCTTGACCTTTTTTTAGCAAGATCAACTTAGGCCGTCCATGAATTTGAATGGGAAAAAAATAGGAAAAAATCATATATTGGTAAAAAACTTGCTCGGAATGAGCAAATGGACAGATGATTTGTGTTTATGAAAATATTTTGGGCCACAAGGGTTGTCTGCCCCTGCCCTGGGGCTATATACATGAGTATGACCATAATATTCAAACATCTTCTCCTCTGAAACCGTTTGGCCAATTAAAGCCAAACTTTATGTGGAGCATCAATAGGAAGAGAGAATGATAATTTGTATAAATGGTTAAGGTCACATGACCAAGATGGCCGCCATGACTATAAATAGCAAAAACCTTAAAACATCTTCTTCTCCAGAAGTAGCAGGCGTATGATTTTGAAACTTGGAAAAGGGAGCATCTTCACTGGGAAGGAACTTATGGAAAGAGCTCTTTACGATGTACGAATTGGTTGATATCATGAGACAGAAAGACGATCTAGCATTTGCACAGTTATTAAATCGACTTCGATTGAATGAAATGACAGAGGAAGACAAACAAAAGCTGCAGACCCGTGTTGTTGACCGTGAAACTGGTGACTATCCAAAGGATGCCCTTCATTTGTTTGCTATGAATTGTTATGTAGACAAACACAATGACACTATTTTGAGTCAGTTGCCTGGAGAAAAGTTTGTGATTCCATGCCATGACAGTGTTGTCTCAGCAAACATTCCTGCCAGCAGGCACCAGTCCTTGATTGATAATCTCCCAAAGGACTATGGACAAACAGGCCAGCTAAAGAAATCATTGACTGTAGTTGTTGGAATGATTGTTGTTCATACAGCTAATGTAGATGTAGAAGATGGTTTAACTAATGGTGCTACTGGTGTAGTAAAACACGTTGACTTCAGGTGGATGGAAGGAACTAACCGTCCTAGCATTATTTGGGTATTGTTTGATGACCCTCGGGTTGGTAGAGCAACACGTGAGAAAAACAAGAAATTCTACAATTCAAGCATTCATTCAGACTGGACACCTGTATTTGAAACACAACGAACATTTATAGTGAACTACAAAACATTTCAGAGAAGCCAGTTCCCAGTGACACCAGCTTCAGGTAAAACAGTCTGGAAAGCTGAAGGTGCAACAGTTGACAAGGTAGTTGTTGATTTGTCCCAGATTGTAACAAAGAAAATACCACACGTTCACTATGTTGCATTTAGTAGAGTGAAAAAGCTGGAAGATTTATATATACTGAATATGAATGAAGCTGCTATGGCGCTAGATGATGATGTGACTATAGAGATGCAAAGGCTACGCACAGATGCTGCCTTAGAACTGTGTTATGTTCCTCTGTATAAAATCGGATCAGACAAAACCAAAATTGCATTCAACAATGCTAGATCCTTGCATAAACATTATAAGGATGTCCAATTTGAACCAAATGTGTTGGCAGCAGATATCATTGGATTTGCTGAAACAAGGTTATGTAGTAGGGATGAAAATGTACATTTTGCCCTGAAACGGTTCAGACTTATTAGACTTGATGACACAGTAAAAGAGACAAACAACAGACCATATCATGGACTTGCATTGTATGTAAAGGAGTACTTGCAGATTCAGAAAGTTGTTAAAATGCAATGCAAGTCATTTGAATTCATATTCACTAACACTTTCAGCATTCAACGAAGTTATGTTCAAGTTGTTGTGTTGTACAAATACCCAAAAAGTTCACAGACAGATTTTAGAAAAGATCTTAATTGTCATCTTAGGCCTGTTATTGATCTGAATGCTAAATTAGTCATATTAGGTGACTTCAACATACAGATAGATGGTACCAGTACAGGGTTTGTGGATTTTGTGGAGACATTATTTGGGTGTATGCAGCAAATCAAGCAATGTACAACGGACTCTGGATCAGTACTAGATTTGATATTTTCAAATTCTGAAGGGCTTTGTGATGTCATTGAGGCTTATTGGTCTGATCATAAACTAATATATTGTGCCATAGACAAATAGATATTCAAATGAATGATGCTGAACATGAATGAAGTTATGAAGTACAAAAATCAGAATAAAGATAGCACCCTCAAGTTACATGGCAACTTTACAACTCGGCAAGAACATGGAAATTTAAATGAGCTAAATACATGTATTGTTGTTGACTAGGACTAGCAACTAAAATTGCTTTGTCTCAGTATTACTAAAATCTTCCGAATTGTATGTCATTTCAGAGTAGAATTGAGAATTTTGGTCTTTGTGGAAATCATTAAAAATGTAGGCGTAACCCCACTAGGAATTGAATCAGGTGGTTTAGCTTATTATTGGGGTTGCCACCTTTTTTTTTCTGTTTAATTTTTTTCTCTCTCTCTGTTTAAGTGTAACATTACATCCAATCATATTCATTTCAGTCATTTTTTGGCACTATGGTGAGTTCTTACAATTAGTTCACAGTGGCATACTTAATGTTCTGTATCAGTAATGAATTATTTTTGAATTGAGGCTTAATTACTGCTCTTAAAGGATCTCAGCTTTACTTTTTTACTCCCTGAATAGGGAGTGTGGAGGCTCAGTAGTAGACCTTAGAACTGGAGCGAGAGCCATCTCTTTGAGGTGTCATATATTTGTAGAAGAAGCTGTAATCACCAAAGTATTGGTCTAGTACTTATGAAGTAGTTGTTCTATTTAGGCATAACTGAAAAGATTTTGAGAGAGACATTAAACCTCAACTCTAACCAAAACAAAGAACAAAATAATTCTTTTATCATTATTGTTACATTTAGGCTGTAAAAAGTATCATAAAGTTATGTATTATTAATAGCAAATTTCACTATGGTAAAATGCAGTAACTGTTGTTATAGTGATATATATAATTTGTGTATAAAGAACATGTAAAAATACATGTATTCTCAAACAAGATGTTAGAATTAAAGAGACTGTGACTATAACATATGATTTGAGTAGAATCTCAAATATGCAGTATATTACTTTTTTTTAATAACATTGAAGCAGGCAGTTAGATGCATTGTGAAAATTTCATTGTAATGATATGGTGATAACTGATGAAACTCCTTTTGCAGCAACTAATTTTGCTTACCTGTGTAGTACCGTTAAAATGATGACAGTTGGTTGATTCTGACCTATTGATTACAAAGTTGGGTATGGCAGGACAGAGAAGTAGAAGGCATTAAAGCTATGATCAAGAACTGGCACAATGAGAACAAAGTCTCACAAAATCCCATATGGGAAACAACCAAATTTACAAAAACAGGTACTGGTTAAAGAGAACATAGTATAATAAGCAGAGTTAAATGTAGTAGCTATTTCCTTAAAGGTGGCCAAAATCCATACCAAAACATAGAATAGATAGAACTACTGCTGAACTACTATCTTTGAATGCTCAGCAATATATTTTACTGTTATTGGGCTTTAATTAGTTTTGAGAGGCGCCTAACACTGCGCTCGAAATCAAAGGAGGCACCAAGTGGTAATTAAGGTAAATGGTTTCATCAGATTTGGTCAGTTGATTTCATTTAAGTTTTATATTCCACTCAAGAGCTAAAAGCAAAACCTTCTTTTAAAGCCTTATCAGAAAAACTGGAGAAGCCTGGGATCGAATCCAGGATCCTGAGGAGTAGCTTAACCAACATTCTACAGAGGCTTTGGGTGCACCAGAATGTCCTCCCGGAACAGGCGATAGCTATCTATTAGGGTCTTATATGAGCATTTACAGGACCAATGGTCCTCTGGTATAAATCATGACCTTGGGTTGAAATTGACCTACGAAACTGTTGATTAAAACAGAAAGGTCAAATATTGCGGTGCATTCCTATACCAGAATGGACCGGAATGGACCTGATTGCCGAAATGGACTACTGGAATGGACATTTATATGTGTCATTGAGTACTTTTCATTTGGTTTTCGAGGACAGACTGGCCTAGAATATATACATACAGTGATAAGTTATAGAATTTAACGATAATTAGTTAAATTGTGTTCCTTACGGTCGGGTAGCCTGGGTCAGGTGCCCATATATGGTTATATAGGTCCTCGTCACAGTGCCAGCACATTTTACTCATTTCTACTTCTATATATATCCATATGTTTGCTATAGAACAACCACTGGTGATCTCTATATATTTCAATCAAAGAAACCTATGAACAGTGGCCCTATCCCAGACCCCACCTCTGAGCTTCCCTAACCACCCTGGGAAGTAAATTTTGCTATACTTAGATGAATTTTATCTGATGCAAACTACTCATACGACTACAGAAGTACATTTTATGCAAGTAAATACATTAAAAGCACCCAGAGCCATAGCATAATGTCCATTCCGGTAGTCCATTCCGGTAATTATGTCCATTCCGGTAAATGAACGCACCCTAAATATTGCCAGAAAGATCTGAAAGTTGGTAGAGACAGACAGTCTATAGAGTTAATAATTATGTGAGTATTTAAGGTCAAGTTTACATTTTACGTTAATTGACTAATATTGCCTTAGCCAAAGGTCATTGATCAAAGACAAAATCTCAGGTGAGCGATATCAGGACCATTGGTCCTCTGGTATAACTAGCATCGTCACAGTAACATTCATGTGGCTAGTGCCTAGTGGTAGGGTACAAGACTCCTGGTTTTGATACCACACCCACCTTGTACAAGGCACTGTGTATTTTATGGAGTGGAGTCATGGATTGGAGTCTTGGATTGGAGTCATGGAGTGGAGTGTTGGAGTGGATTCTTGGAGTGGAACCTTGGAGTGAAATTTTGAGTGTAATGGAAAACTCAGTTCTGGTGGTGAAATTTGTCTTGGTGGCGAACGTACACCATCACAAAATGTGTAACAAATGCATTAACTGTACAAGTAATGGATAAATAACAGAAATGAACCATTAATTTCCATAACTTATATGGGTAATGCATTTGTTTCATGTTTCACTATGACATCAGTTCAAAAGGGACCAATTTTACCACCAGAAATGTTTCTCTTTCTCTCCAACATTTCACTCCAAGAGGTTCCACTCCAAGAATTCACTCTAATACTCCACTCCATGGCTCCAATCCAAGACTCCAATCCATGACTCCACTCCATAAAATAAACAGTGCCCATGTACAAGGCACTTAAAGCCCCCCAGAGTACTGGTTAAATCAAAGGAAGTGGAGGTTCTGTCCTGACATGGCTAAAATGCTGTTGACGGGGACATTAGGCCATTACAAAACCAAAACCCATTACTTTAAAACCTCTTGAAACACTATGATGAAACACAATTGAGCCACGTCATGAGAAAACCAACAACATGGTATTCCAACAGGTCCAACACAAACTGGGCTGTACAGCCACAGAAGACAGCTAGAAGCTTGAAATTTTGGATTTAAGAAGAAGAGGGATTGTACTTTCCGAGTAGCGAAAACAAAGGTGCTGATCAGCTTTGCGGTTACCGTGAAGCTAATCTGCGCCTTTGGTTTCGCATATGCACATTGTTGATTTTCTCATGAGGTGACACAATTTATATAGAGGGCTCATGGACGCAAAGATCAACATCAAACAAGAGCTAAGGAATTGTCTGTAAAATCACTCAGGATCCAGTTGAAAAACCAAGCCTCAACCCAGTTAAAGCTATGTATCAAAGTTTGAGACCTCAGAACCTTATCTGTAATGAAATCTTCAATTCTATCAACAGTGACTGGGTTGAAACCTAGACATACAGTCCCTTATCATACTGTTTTGGAATTGATAAATCATTTGTTTCTTCAAAGCTATCTGTAAAGAGTGGGTTAAAACCAAGGAATACAGTCTGTTGCATAATTTTAATGTAGTATATATCCTATCTTTCACAGCTTCAGATGGTGCAGGAAACCGGTTTGTGAGTGGGGACTCTACTGCTGGGGATGAGGTATGGATCAAATGAGTCCTGTCTTCGGGGCTTACGGCTAGGGCTGACACAAACTGGACTGTACAGTCACTGAAGAAGGCCAGATGCTTGAATTTTGAGATTTAAAAAGGGAGTGTATTAACCGGTCCCGTTAGCCTAATGGTTAGAGTGTCCACTTCGGGAGCGGGCGGTCATGGGCTCTACCCCAGGCAGCGTCATACCAAAGACGTTAAATATGGTACCAGTGGCCACCTTGCTTGGCGCTCAGCATTATAAGGCATGCACTGGCTTCTTCGAAAAATATAGCATCACTAACAGCGCATGTTTAGCAGAATATGAAAAAGTCTGCCAGAATGAAATAGAAAAAGGTCCAATAATAATGTCTGTATTCACTGGAGGACTGTGTGGAAGACTGTCATTTGTGCTAAATACCTTATTCTCGTAAAATATAGAGTTTATTACAAGCTCCTCTGTACGAAAGTACAGGAAGAGCTATTGCAGGCTGCCCAGTGCTCCTATTTTTCCTATTTTTTCCTATATTTTCAGGGCTTCCTATTTTTTCCTATATTTTGATCCCAAATCCTATATTTTTCCATCAAATACCTATATTTTTCAAAATGCTGCAGATGATAATGAAATATCAAGGAAAAAATCATGGAATTTTGGTTTGAAATGCCAGTTTTGATGTCTTTGGCATTCATTTTTTTTGTCGCTCGCTTTGCTTGCTCGTAACTTGATAAATAAAGTATTTTTTCTTCATCAGAAAACAAGATAATCCCGTGAAGTAAGTTACTTCTACAACTTGAGTAGGTTTTAAAATAATGGATCACACACCTATACCAAAATTACACCAGTAAGATTTGCCTTCTTGCTGCTATATGTTAATATTTATGGTTTTCAATGCTATAAAAAAGCCATTTTAGGCCGATAATTTCCTATTTTTCTCCTATTTTTTGGACATAAATTTCCTGTATTTTGAAGCCCAAAATATATATTTTGTACCAAACTGCATTGGGCAGCCTGCTATTGCAGTCACCCTGGCGTCTGCGTTAGCGTCAGTGTTGGTGTTGCTCAAATGTTCAAGTTTAAAGTTTTATAAGTCTATACCTCTTGAACATGTTGATTGATAAAATTAATACTTTGCATGTTGATAGATATTGGTCTGGAGTTTTATTCTGTACCATCATGATCCATCTGGGTGACCTTGAGGTCAAGGTCATGGACGCTGAAATTTTGTGATAAAGCTTTTTTGCTTAAAGTTTTTGTAAGTGTATATCTCTTGAATGTGTTGATGGATCAAGTTGATACTTTGCATATTGATAGATATTGGTCTGGAGTTTTATTCTGTACCATCATGATCCATCTGAGGTCAAGGTCATGGACACCAAAATTTTGTGATAAAGTTTTTTTGGTTAAAGTTTTTGTAAGTGTATATCTCTTGAATGTGTTGATGGATCAAGTTGATACTTTGCATATTGATAGATATTGGTCTGGAGTTTTATTCTGTACCATCATGATCCATCTGAGGTCAAGGTCATGGACACCAAAATTTTGTGATAAAGTTTTTTTGGTTAAAGTTTTTGTAAGTGTATATCTCTTGAATGTGTTGATGGATCAAGTTGATACTTTGCATATTGATAGATATTGGTCTGGAGTTTTATTCTGTACCATCATGATCCATCTGAGGTCAAGGTCATGGACACCAAAATTTTGTGATAAAGTTTTTTTGGTTAAAGTTTTTGTAAGTGTATATCTTTTGAATGTGTTGATGGATCAAGTTGATACTTTGCATATTGATAGATATTGGTCTGAAGTTTTATAATGATCCATCTGGGTGACCTTGAGGCCAAGGTCACGGACTTAGAAATTTTGTGTTAAAGTTTTTGATTAAAACGAAACAAAATGACTGTAATACTCGAGTCTGATCCCCATTGTGCAGCTAAACAATATCAGTATGTCATGAAAATGCTTCCGTGGTGGAACGGTCCTTAATTCCGTCAGAAGTTTTTGATTAAAGTTTTTGTAAGTTTTTATCTTTTGAGTAAGTGGATGGATCAAGTTGATACTTTGCATGTTGCTTGGTCTGAAGTTTTATGCTGTTCCATCATGACACACTTGAGTGACCTTGAGTGTAAGGTCACAGACGTTGAATTGTTAAAGCTTTTGCTTAAAGCTTTTAGAACTGTATATTGCTTGATGGATGGATATAATTGATACTTTACCTGCTGTTAGATATTATTCTTAAGTTTTATGCTGTACCATCTTGACCCACCTGAGTGACCTTTAGGTTAAGGTCACAGACTTTGAAATTGTATGTTAAAACGTTTTTATAAGTCTATCTGTCTTGAATAGATGGATGGATCAAGTTGCTACTTTGCATGTTGGTAGATGCATGTACGAGTATTGGTCTGAAGTTTTATCCTGTACCATCACGGCCCACCTGAGAGACCTGGAGGTCAAGGTCATGGGTCATATTTTTTAATAGATTTTAAGTCAGGAAAGCTAAGCTGTCCTCTGACAGCTCTTATTATTATTATTATCTGTGGGTCAAAAACAAAGGCACTGATCAGCTGTACAGTTACTGCACAGCTGATCTTCACCTAAATGTTTTCGCCTATGCTTATTGTTAGCTTTCTTATGCGCCATCTCATTAATCAATGTGTTTATTTTCAAGATATCACAAAATGGTCTCTTACTACACAATCTTACTGGTAACCTCTATTTTATGGCATTTCGTCAGATACTGCATTCTGTCAGACTCAGTAAATTGCATGTTTTGCTGATTTTAAATTTTATGGATAGCTATTTAGTGGATGAAACAAGCTTTTATCTATATTCATATATGGTTTGGAAGTAATGAAAACTTTTAGAATAGAGAGGATGGGCAAAATTAGCGAAATTTAGGTTCATTACGAAAACATGCCCATGCATCATACAGAATTTTTTGGTTGTAAAAATCAAAATTTTCACTGGAAAAATTTTGATATTTTTCTTATTTTTGCTCAAAATATAGATTGTGGGTACACGTTAGACCGCCTCGCTGAGGCGGTTCTAGGCGAGGCGGTTCTAACGAGTACCCACAATCTATGTTTTGGAGCAAAAATAAGAAAAATAGGTATACCCCCTGCATACCCCGGTTTTGCTATATAAAAATGGGGTTTAAAGGGGGTATACATGTCACGGATATGTTTTCCTGATGGATAGGTGTCTGATAAGTACATTCAACTTTTACAGATATGATTTATAATATGAGCCGCCTAATGGGAAAACCAACAATCTGCATATGCGAAAACAAAGACGCAGATCAGCTTCGCGGTAACCGCGAAGCTGATCAGGGCCTTTGTTTTCGCTACTCGGATAGTACAATTCTTCTTCTACTTAAATCCGAAATTTCAAGCTTCTAGCTCTTTTCTGTGCTTGTACAGGTCGGTTTGTGTCAGATCTGTTCGGAAACCACATTGTTGGTTTTCCCACGAGGTGGCTCATATATTTTTAAGTCTGTGACTGAATAATAAAACCAGCTATATTTGCCTACATTAAGCAATATAAAGTCTTCTAAAAGAAGTTGTGGGTTGCTGGTGTCTGTTTTCAGAAGTCATTTAATTGCTAGAAAAAGGGCATTGAAACCCAAGACAGCGGAAATCTTAAGAACCTGCTTTGTCATTTCCTGTCTCCTACACAAAAACATGAAGATGCATCATTAGAGAACCAGCTTTAACCTTTTGGGCACTAGCTTCTCCCTCATGTTTACCCTATCATTACGAAAACTTGCCCATGCAATATACAGAGATTTTTTCAGCTGTAAAAATTAAAGATTTTGTCAGAACATTTTTGATATTTTTCTTATTTTTGCTCAAAACATAGATTGTGGGTACACGTTAGAACTGCCTCACCAAGGCGGTTCTAAGGAGTATCCACAGTCTGTTTTGGAGCAAAAATAAGTTTGACCTCATTAGGATAATTTGTTTACTGACCTATAAACCTGTTTAGAATTTAATCTTAAAGATTCCAGATACAAAATTTTTATATCAATCAACAAGTATAGCCTGCCCATGCCTGTATCACATGTAATATGCCTGTTAAATTGTAAAGGGCAATAACAGGTGACAAAGTTATCGTCAGGAAAATATGTCCATGCAATTAATACCCCCATATACCCCACATTTATATAGTAAAACTGGGGTATACAGGGGTATACCTATTTTTCTTTATTTTGATCCAAAACATAGATTGTGGGTATTCATTAGAACTGCCTCGCCAATGAAATTTTAAATTTTTATGTCTGAAAAAAAAAATCTCTGTATTGTATGGGCAAGTTTTCGTAATGTGTTTGCAAAATTTCCAGAAAAGCTCAGTTCAATCCGTACTATAAATTTAAAATTCAGTTGAAAGACAACTGACTGAACAGAACAATTGTGGTTAAGATAAACTGATTCTGATATGACATCAGCTGTTTACTGAGACCACGAAAACATGTCCGTGTAATGTATACCCCCTCGAACCCCACTTTTATATAGCAAAACTGGGGTATACAGGGGTATACCTATTTTTCTTATTTTTGCTCCAAAACATAGATTGTGGGTACTCGTTGGAACCGCCTCGGTGAGGCGGTTCTAACGTGTACCCACAATCTATGTTTTGAGCAAAAATAAGAAAAATATCAAAAAATTTCAGCTAAAAGTTTTCAATTTTTAGAGCTAAAAAATCTCTGTATATTGCATGGGCAAGTTTTCGTAATGATCAAGATAACAAATAAAAAAAGGATCCAATTGTGTTATTAGAACATTCTTGAGCCATCTCTTCTGGTCTACAATAGTTGAGCCGCCTCATGGGAAAACCAACAATGTGGTTTCCGAACAGGTCTGACATAAACCGGCCTGTACAAACACAGAAAAGAGCTAGAAGCTCGAAATTTCGGATTTAAGTAGAAGAGGAATTGTACCATCCGAGTAGCGAAAACAAAGGCGCTGATCAGCTTCGCGGTTACCGCGAAGCTGATCTGCGTCTTTGTTTTCGCCTATGCAGATTGTTGGTTTTCCCACGAGGCGGCTCAGTTGTCATTGTCATGTTAGGCATTATTAAGAATTTAATTTCAAATCAACATGAAAATTTACCCAAGCTGATACATGCGGATGCAAGTTTCATCTTCAAGATGAAAATAATGTAAATTCAGCTTCATTTTCACTGTCATGGAATTATAAATTGGCTTTATGAATTTATCTCTGGTTACAGTGGTAAAATAAGGAAACCGCTTTTGAAAATAAAAGTATAATAAAAGTATAAAAATCTTATGTTTCATTACCAATTAAAATACATTTCCTGATTAATGAATGAAGAAGAGTTTTTAGGATGAAATTTCCCTCCCACAAAATATAGTATTTCATGGCACTCAGCTGTTGACATTGCCTATAAGCTATTATTCCATATTTGTTAATGATATTAAGACATAAAAATGGCTTCATATGGCAACCAATTTATCACTATACTAGGGAATGAATTGCAAACTAATTGGAACAAAGTGCCTTGAATACCAAAATGTATCTTTTTCAAAGCAATTCTAGAAAGATATGAAATAAAGAGAGGCTTAGGTCTGTCTTTGCAAGTACAATGTACAATGTATAATGTTTTAAAATTTGTTCAAATACATTGTACCATCTTCACAGACATATAACCTTGAAACTCTCCTCATGAAAAGCCCCAAGACTCTAGCTATCGGTATCTTCTTTAGCTGCATGGAGGTTTGTTTCTGACTCGGTGAAAACACCTGGGCCCAGTTGTTCAAAACTTTGTTACCTTAACACTGTCGTTAAGCCCTCAAGTTGTTAACTATATATCAACTTCAAAAGCAAATACACTGTTATTTTAGGTTGATAAAATGTGAGAATCCTTTGCATTGCAAAGGATTCTCACATTTTATCAACCAAAAATAACAGTGTACTTGTAATATTTATGTTTGAAATTTTAACACATCGTTAACTAACGATGTTGTTAATTTTGAACAACTGGGCCCAGAATATTTTTTCCCTTCATAATATTGCCTATATTATTACAGTCAGGCGGCAAGGTTGTACAGGGCTACTGTGTGCGTATCAACACAGGTGCTCCTGTCCCGGAGGGTGCAGACGCAGTGGTACAGGTAGAGGACACAGTGCTGTTACATTCAGCTGACGAAGGGCGTAGAGAGCTGGAAATCAAAATAATGAAAACACCAACACCAGGCCAAGATATAAGGTAACTTGTTTTTATACATGTACACCATTCCTGGCCACGAGGTTATAGAACGTTTTTCATGCTCAGCTCAGCTGAGGCTAAAATTTATCCTGCTCATAAATGTTAAAATGCCAACAATTCAAATGCCAACAATTGTTGGCATTTTAACATTTATAAGCAGGATATAGTACAGGCTTTGGGCAAATTGGCAAATTAACCTGAAATTTCAACTAATTTTAGTTACTTCAGTAATTATGAGCAGTTTAAATTTCATGCTCAGCTGAGTTGAGCATGAAAAAAACTTTATAACCTCGGGGCCTGATCTTCACAAAAGTTTTGCCTAGGCCTGTTGGCTTAATCGCTAGTGTGTCTGATTCATATTGAAACAGACTTGAGATCAATTATCAATTTCTGCACATTTCTCTCATTAAGATTCGGTCATGGAAATATTTCTATGTAGTTCTATTTCTTGACTCACTTTTTGTATGTGAACTCAAGATATTAATATTTGGTGTAAATCTGAGTTTTGATTTGTGCACACACACTTTCTTATGATGAATTAATATCAACACAATTTACACAAGTGCAAAACAATCCATTTTTAGCAACCTAAATTGCTCTGCACCAAAGCTGAATTATGTAAAATGTTGGCCATTTGACTAAAATTGGTAAATGTTTAAAATAATTCATTTTCAGGCCTACTGGCTCAGATATAGAAAAAGGTCAGAAAGTGTTGACTAAATGTCAGAAACTAGGACCATCAGAGCTTGGTATCCTAGCAACAGTTGGGGTCACCGAGGTCATGTGCCATGGAAAGCCTGTGATTGGTGTTATGTCTACAGGAAATGAGGTAAACTAAATATAAGATAATGATTCAAACAAAAAAGGGGAAAAAACTAATAAAAACTAGAAATCCATGCCCAATCCTTCACATGTCCCCCTTTATATTTGAACCATTATGATGAAAAAAAAAAAAATCATATGCATTTAAAAAAAATAGAATGCAAAAAATCATATTATGCAAAAAATTATATGGATGAGGTACGCCACCAACCAAGCTGATCAGTAGCTCACACTAAGATTCACTTGACTGAACATTATCTGCTTCCATGTTTCAGCTGCTAGAACCAGGTGAGCCACTGGTACCTGGCAAGATCAGAGACAGTAATAGGACCACACTACTAGCATTGCTGAGGGACCACAACTATAACTGTATTGATCTAGGAATAGCTAAAGACACGTAAGAGAAATTAATTATTATCTGTTGCATAAACAATGTAATAAGAATTGTAACAATATAAGAAGCATTGCTTCTTTAGTGAGCATGGTGTGATTGTCATAGCCAGTAGATGATTTCTTAAAATCTTTTCTGCTCTATAGTCAAAACCTGCTATCGACTAATGTATCATCTTATGAAGCTATTTTAGTTCATATTCTTTGAAACAGTTGTATAAAGTTCAATATTATCTATTTTAGTCCAAATAGTTTCAATCATTAAGATATGCTTTTTAATTATCATATTCATATACTTTCAATTGTTTTCAAAATGTTCATTATGCCCCCAACTTTGAAAAAGTTGGAAGGGCATATTGCTTTCGGCTTGTCTGTCTGTGTGTGTGTGTGTGTGTCTGTCTGTGTGTGTGTGTGTGTGTTAACTTTTGAATGGTGAATGCTAGGGTTTTGAAATTTCATATGCACATTCCGCATGAAAAAATAGTTGACCCGTATTTTTTTCATGTCCGAGTTACGCCCCTTTTCTGAGTTATGTCCCTTTGAAAACAAAATTTGAAAATCTTGTGTGCAAGATATCTCAAAAAGTATTTAAGCTAGAGCCTTCATATTTGGTACACTTGTTGGGGCTGAGGAGTAGATGACCTGATTAACTTTTGAGAACTTTCCGTCAAATTTTTACAAAAATACAGAATTTTGAAATTTTGATTGATTTTTCCACTTTTCGGTGAAATTTGAAAATTTTGAACGGTGAATGCTAGGGTTTTGAAATTTCATATACACATTCCTCATGATAAAATAGTTGACCCGTATTTTTTTTCATGTCCGAGTTACGCCCCTTTTCTGAGTTATGTCCCTTTGAAAACAAAATTTGAAAATCTTGTGTGCAAGATATCTCGAAAAGTATTAAAGCTAGAGCCTTCATATTTAGTACACTTGTTGGGGCTGAGAAGTAGATGACATGATTAACTTTTGAGAACTTTCTGTCAAATTTTTACAAAAATACGGAATTTTGAAATTTTGATTGATTTTTCCACTTTTCGGTGAAATTTGAAACTTTTGAACGGTGAATGCTAGGGTTTTGAAATTTCATATACACATTCCTCATGATAAAATAGTTGACCCGTATTTTTTGTATGGCCAAATTATGCCCCTTTTTTGAGTTATGTCCCTTTGAAAACAAAATTTGAAAATCTTGTGTGCAAGATATCTTGAAAAGTATTAAAGCTAGAGCCTTCATATTTAGTACACTTGTTGGGGCTGAGAAGTAGATGACATGATTAACTTTTGAGAACTTTCCGTCAAATATTTACAAAAATACAGAATTTTGAAATTTTTATTGATTTTTCCACTTTTCGGTGAAATTTGAAACCTTTGAACGGTGAATGATAGGGTTTTGAAATTTCATATACAGATTCCTCTTGAAAAAATAGTTGGCCTGTATTTTTTTCATGTACGTGTTATGCCCCTTATTGGAATAATGTCCCTTTGAAAACAAATTTTGAAAATCTTGTGTGCAAGATATCTCAAAACGTATTTGAGCTAGAGCCTTCATATTTGGTATGCTGGTTGGGGCTGAGAAGAAGATCACCTGATTAACTTTTCAGGACTCTCTGTCAAATTTTGACAAAATTACTCCATTTTTAAATTTTTACTTCATTTCTAATTCGCCTGCAAAAAAGCTTACATTCTGTTTCTGGATCGAGGTCAAAACAGACGCAACCGACAGCTTCTTCAGGAAATTAAATTTGACTGCATTCGAATGAAATAAATGAATCATACAAACTGCCAGTTTAGGGACAAGCATACAGTTGGGGGCATAGTGTTTTACAAACACGCATTTCTAGTTTCATTCTATTTTAATCTAAATATATAATAATTTGCAAAAAGTTGTACTTCAATTTCAGTGTGCTTTAGGCTATTGAGAAAAAAAGAGCCGCCACATAAGAAAACCAACAATCTGCATATGCGAAAACAAAGGCGCAGATCAGCTGTGCAGTAACTGCACAGCTAATCAGCACCTTTGTTTTTGCTACACAGATAGTACAACACCTGTTCTTTTTAAATCCGAAATTTCAAGCTTCTAGCCTTCTTCTGTGCTTGTACAGCTCGGTTTGAGTCTGCTGTGTTCAGAAACCACATTGTTAGTTTTCTCATGACACTGCTCAACTGTTTCAGTCCTGATGCACTCCTACAGTTACTTCAGTCAGCTCTAGAGCAGTGTGATATAATAGTGACCAGTGGGGGAGTCTCTATGGGAGAAAGGGTAGGTTAGAGTCTTCAGGTCCAAGGGTATAAATTTTTTTTGCATTCTCAACTCAACTACACAATATTATAACTGCTCATATATACTGAAATAGCCAAAATTGGTAAAAATTTCATGTTAAGATTCCCAAAACCAGTCATTTATCTTGCTGTTAATGTTAAAAATGCCAGCATTTGTTGACATTTCAACATTTTTGAGCAAGAATAAATTTCATGTTCAGCTGAGTTGAGCATGAAAAATATTTTACAAACTTGAGATAATGATATTATTGAACTAAGTTACAAGGAAACCGGTCTTTGGGATTTTTGACCATGTCTGACTCAAATTGACCTGTTCAGCCACAGAAATTGGCTAGAAGCTTTAAATTTTGGATTTAAGAATAAGGGGAATTGTACTACCCGTGGTGCGAAAAGAAAGGTGCTGATCAACTGTGCAATTACTGCACAGCTGCTCTGCACCTTTATTTTTGCATAGGCAAAAGTCCAGTTTTCTTTTGTGAAACCTTATTGAACAGCTGTATATTGGCCAGAATTGCCTAGGAAAGTTTGAAATTTTAGTCTGTAGCAGTGTATTTATTGGCCAAGTGTTTGACTTTTTGACTTTTGCAAAAATTTGATTTTCAAAACTTTTTATCACTTTCTATGGTATACTTTGACTATGTATATTGTGTATGGTGATATCCTGTGTTTCAGGACTTACTGAAGCATGTTTTGGAAACAGATCTTGGTGCCAAGATACACTTTGGAAGAGTATTCATGAAACCTGGGTAAGATTGAAATACATTATATAATAAATTGATCTCACAAATTGACAGAATGGAGCAAAGCAAAATTCTTAAGAAAATTTACTATCGGCTAGGCAATATTGTGGTTAAAATGGAAGACGTTGTTAGTTGAATTTTAATAGCTCAATGTTTTATTGAATTAGAAAAAAATCTTTCCTTAAAGTGCAAAGTATGTAATCTTTAAATTGTATTAATTACAAACAACTTTAAATGAGTAAGCATAATTCAGTTATTGAAAGTGCAACAATAGGCTTCAAAATGTTTAGAATCATAACTGATCATGCTGAATGTCCAACAGAAAACCAACTACATTTGCAACCCTGAACTACGCTGACAAGAAGAAGCTGTTCTTTGGTCTACCTGGTAACCCTGTATCAGCTACTGTCACATGTAACCTATATGTTATACCTGCTGTTGAACAGATGGCAGGAAATCCCTGCCCTAGAAGAACTGTGATTAAAGCCCAGGTATGTAGATAAAAGGGTTATCTATCTGTTCTACCTGTTAACCCTGTAGCAGCTACAGTCACATGTAATCTGTATGCTATATCGACTGTAGAGCAGATGGCGGGAAATCCTAACCCTAGAAGAACTGTGATTAAAGCACAGGTACATACATAAAAGGGTAATCTTATATCTTTGAAGTAGCTATCCTTTGGTATACCTGGTAACCCTGTAGCAGCTACAGTTACATGTAACCTGTATGCTATATAGACTGTAGAACAGATGGTGGGAAATCCTAACCCTACAAGAACATACATGTGATACCTCCCTCATCATCAGGGAGACTCCAGGAAATGAGTCACAAAATTTGTCGAAAATGTACCACTTTTTCACAAAAATTCAAAATCTCCCTGAAATGAACCAAGAATTTTCCTATATATTTTATACATTTTTCAAAAATCTCCCTGAAATGAAGCAAAAATCTCCCTGATGCCCATTTCAAACTCATCACATGTATGCAAGAACTGTTTCAAAATTGTTTAGTCATCCTCATCTTAGTATTGTTTAATATCATAATTATGTTAATCTAAAAAAAAAAAGTAAAAGCAAAAAAAAAAAATATTCCTCGCATTTGCTTTTCATTTGCCATATGATAAAGTTGTATTTCATTTGTGGCGACACACTTTTTTTTTAAGACTTCTAAAATTATTTGGTCTTTCTTTCAAAGGTTGACAGTACATTAAGACTGGACCCAAGACCAGAATACCATCGTGTGGTGCTCTCGTGGCTCCCAGACTCACCAGTACCTGTAGCTACAAGCACTGGGAACCAGATCAGTAGTCGTCTGCTCAGTGTTAATACCGCTAACGCTCTCCTGATACTTCCACCGGCCGACAAAGAAAAAACAGAAATTAAAAGAGATGAAGTGGTTGATGCAATGATTATTGCTAGATTGTGATAGAACAGTCAGAATTCAAACTCTTTGATAAAGTTGCTGTGTTTTATTGGCTTCTCAGGGAAATGGGCATGCTTGTACTGGTCTTTGAATGGAAAAATGAAATTTGGATTGCATTTATTTTTTAGTTTATAGCCAGATATATAATTTTTAGAGGTGCTTATGTTGATTTACTGATGATGCATTCAGTTTTAGAAAGATATTAGATATGTACGTATACGTTGTTGTAGAGAAATGAATGCTTTATCATGTTGTATAATTTACTTCCATGGGGCTTCCTTATATACATTTTATATTTATGCAAGTTTTATATGAAGTAATAAAAGATAATCAGAATAAAGAAAAAAAAACTGTGGAATTATTGTATTGTTTTTAAAATGCTTTATTTACTACCAAGGCAGTTGTGCTGTGATAGGCAATGCCTCATAAAGATGGTATACATCAGGAAAACATGTCCATGACATGTATACCCCCTTGAACCACACTTTCACATAATAAAATGGGGGTATGCAGGGGCATACCTATTTTTCTTATTTTTGCTCCAAAACATAGATTGTGGGTACTCATTAGAACCGCCTCAACGAGGCGGTTCTAACGTGTATCCACAATCTGTGTTTTGAGCAAAAATAAGAAAAATATCAAAAATAAGGACATAGGACCTCAGTTTTACTGAATACAAGTTGGGGTGAAAGGGGTATATTTTTTGCGGACATGTTTTCCTGATGTTCACTCATGGCAGAAGGCTTGTTTAATAAATTTCATATAAAATTACCACTCATATAAGATCCTCTATTTAACGTTACGAAAATGAATAAAAGAAAGACTTGAAAATTTAAATGCTTATGTTGCCCTGAAGTTATTCTTTCAATTTGTCTATACTGAAGGCACACCTGGTATCAAGTGGAATTCATGGTTAAGACCATTGTCAGAAAGCCGGCCATGGCCACACCACATTTGTTTGGATGATAATTATTTTGGCCGGACTACAATTGTCATTTTTCGGACGAAAATGTTTTGCCCTTCTTGACTTTTAAATTAAATGACTCTCAAAACACACTCCTTACACACGCTCAAAAACCCACATGAAATCATACAATATGCTGACAAATTGTTCCAGTGCATGGTGGCTTTGGAGGTAGTTTAAGGGGTTCGCCCAAAGACCATTTGAAGCAAAAAGAAGAAGTAGGTTAAGAAATAAATGCTCCTCCCTTAGTAGAATTCAGAAGGTGCATGTTATTCTTCTGTCATGGATATATTCAACCCATTCCCAATTAATCTACATCGCACCTATGACAGCAGTTCCATTCAATCTACAAGTGTATTTTAGCATTTGAAATAAAGATACTGCATGTAAAATATACCCTAGAACCCGAAATCCTGTATCTCGCATATTTAGCGTTGGAGGTGACATCTCCTGCTATAGTTGGTTTGAATGCATTTTTGGCTAGTCCTAACCTTCCCTAAGAAGGATTTGGTGGGCTGCTCTGGAATTTTTTTTGGCACGATAGTCTAATCAGGCGATGTTGTATGGTACTGCTATGAATTAAGCTTTAAATCTAATAAATAGACAATATATACCTTTCCATTATCCAGTCATTTTCCCTGTCTGTATGACTTGCTTTTGTATTTTAAACAATTTTAGAAACGATTGATTTGATTATGAAACACCTGTATTGCTAAAACATATTTCTGTATTAATACTTTTACCACTTAACATGTAAAATTACCCCACCCACCATAATACTATGCATGTATGCGATTTTAATCTAATCTTCTTATGGTTAGTTTGTTTTTAACAATCTATCCTCTTTAACATGCTTAAACAATAGCCTGAAAAGCAATAAAAACTGTTTACTAAACTGTATGGACCTATACTTAAGGTTATACCTAAATGTGGTAATGCATTAATGGTATCAAACAGCGTAAAATCAACTACATGCGCATTTGTACTGGTGAACATTTTCACGAAGTCTTGGTTTGAAAATATTTCTAGATTAGACATTCTTCCTTTTCAATGACTGATTCAAGTTAATGGCAAAAGAAATGTGAACTAAGAACTGATAACTTGCCTCTATGCACAAGAGCGGTGGCTGCTATGCGACTGACAGCCCGACAAGACCATAACTTATAATGCATTAAAACAATCCAGACTATCATTAAAAGTGAAGTTTGTGGCATTTTCTTATAGAGCTGAATGATGCATATTAAATCAATTTAGGTATATTTGGTAATGGTCAAGCTCAGTACAAAAACCAATTGTATGGACGCTTAAGCATTTTTTTGGAATATTTCTGATACTTACCTTGCTATACATGTACACTGAAATAAAATATTGTCTCTTATTCTAGAACACAAAAACCTGTATCTCTCATATTTTGAGTTTGAGGTGACATCTGCTATAGTTGGTTTGAATGTTTTTAAGTAGTCCTCACCTTCCCGATGATGGATCAAGTGGGCTACTCTTGAATTTTATTTGATGTATAGAGGTAGTGCTATGACAAAAAGCTATATTTCCTATGAAAAGTCTGCTAAAATGTAGTATATAAATTGGTTCTTGTATCTTATTTATTAGTTACTTTCCAATGCATTGTATATTGTTTGTAAGCAAAAGTATAAAGTTCAGTCTCATTTTACACTAAAAACCTCATGATCTTTTAAAAGTATGGCATTATTTCACACAGAATTACCCCACCAACTTTAAAACTCTGCATATTATTGATACTCTGTCTAAAAATTTCCGAAGTATTACTCCCATTTAAATGAAACTATAAATTATATTATGTTATTATATATCACAGGCAACTGTGCAGTGCCTTAGCAATACATGTAATTGGATGCCATTTGAAGCCTTACAGGTCAATTAGCAGCCAATTTACAGGTAATTTTGTGAGTCAATGTCTTATTTGTCTGCATTTTGCTCTTATTTCTTAAAAATATTGAAAGATAAAGTCGCACGATTTATATATCTGAATATGGACCAATAGAGCATTGCCTAAGCAATCTTATGATGCCATCTACATCTCTATAGGGCCATAAAAAGCTAAGACGCAGTAACTTTTGTAAGTATACCCCTTCAATTTTTCCTCATTTTTTTCTCTAATTATTTAAGTTTTCATAAATATTTTTGAAAATTGAAATCACATAATTAATTTATTTGAACATGTACAAAAAGACAGTTGTCTTGGATATTATTTTGCACCATTTTCAGCTCTTTATGGCCATTTGAGGCCATGATAGAAGGATTTTTGTATGTACACCCCATTATTGTTTCCGTATTTTTTCCCAATAAGTTTTACGCATGCATAAAATTATAAAAAACATTTAATCGTATGGTTAATATATCTGAATACCAGCTAATGAGCCTTGGTCAAAGCAATCATTCAACACCATTTTCAGCTATTTGGGGCCACCAGAGGCCGAAATACAAGAACTTATGTTAGTATACCCCTTCATTTTTTTCAATAATATTTTTGAAACTTGAAACCATATGAATAATTTATATTATTACACTCAAATAGATAATTGTCTAAACAATCATTTGATGCCATTTTCAGCTCTTTATAATCATTGGTTGACTAGAAACAAGAACTTATGTAAGTATACCCCTTTATTTTTACCGCATTTTTCCTCCATCTTCTATGCCTTCACAAAAATTATTAGCAATCAGAGTCACTTTGATTTATATATATGAATACAAACTTATAGAACATAGTTAAAGCAATCTTTTGACACCACTTTCAGCTATTACGGCCCATCAGAGGCCAAGATATAAGATTATTTTTGTAGGTATATCCCATTTTATTTCCCTCACTTTTTCTTTAATTATCTATGTTTGCAATAATATTTTTAAACTTGAAATCATTTTATTAATTCATCCGATTTCATACCAAAAGATAATTGTCATAGCAATTATTTAACACCATTTTCAGCTTTTTATGGTCATCTGATGCCATGATACAAGGACTTTTGTATGTACTCTGCCATCGTTTCCACATTTTTCTCCTATATTTTTTACATATTCATAAAAATCATTAATACATTTGATCATATGGTTTATATATCTGAATACCAACCAACATCCCTTGGTCAAAGCAATCATTTCACACAATTTTCAGCCATTTTGTGCCACCAGAGGCCGAGATGCAAGAACTTAAGTAAGTATACCCCTTTATTTTTTTCCTCAATTTTTTTTTAACTATTTATGATTTCAATAATATTTTTGAAACTTGAAATCATATGATTAACTTATCTGATAACAAACCAATAAATAGTTGTCTACACAATTGTTTGATGCCATTTTCTGCTCTTAAAAATCATTGTTTGACTAGAAACAGGAACTTTTGTAAGAATATCCCTATATTTTTCTGACATTTTTCATCCATCTTCTATGCCTTCATAAAAATTATCACCTTTTAGAGTCATGTGATTTATATAATATTATATGAATACAAGCTTAAAGAACAACGTCAAAGCAATCATTTGTTACCATTTTCAACTATTCAGGCTCCTAAGAGACCAAGATACAAGCTTTTTTGCGCGTATATCCCTTTACTTTTTCCACATTTTCCCCATATCTTCTATGCCTTCATAAAAATATTACAACTTTGAGTCAATTCAATTCAATTCAAACTTTATTTCAGTCAATCCATCATATAAATGGCAATATGAGGTAATGTAAAAAACTTTGACAATGGAGGCTCTAAAGAATCACATGATTTATGTATATGAATACAAGCTTATATATCATCAAAATCAAAGCAATCATTTGACACCAATTTCAGCTATTCATAAGTATACCTTTTATTTTTCCTATTTTTTTTCTTTAATTATCTATGATTTCAATATTAGATTTAAACTTTTAAATCATAATGATTAATTAATCCGATTTCATACCAAAAGATAATTATCTCAGCAATTATTTTACACTATTTTCAGCTCTAAATGAGCATTGAATGCCTAGAAACAAGAACTTTTCTGTGTATACACCTTTTATTTGTTCGCATTGTTCCTCTATTTCAATGCATTCATCAAAAATATTAATATTTTAAGCCATAAGATTAATTTATCTGAAAACCAGCCTATAGAACCAAGTCTCAGTAATCATAAAACACCATTTCAGCTATTTAGAGCTGTCAGAGGCAGAGATACTACAACTTTTTGTAGGTATACCTCTTTATTTTTTTTCATTATTTTGCGTAAGTGTTTGTTTGTTTGTTTGTTTGTTTCATAACTTTTTCTTGACACTTCAAGCCTCATGATTATACATCTGACAGTGACCGACTTTACATTGTTTCAACATTTTTTTTCGATACCATTTCCGGCCTTTACCGTGAGAAGCTTAAGTACAATAATTTTGAACAGACCGAAATCGGTCAGCTGTATATATTTTTTTATACAAATTCTCAGATAGGCACAAAGACAGAGTGTAATCTCGATCAATGATAATATTTCAAATAAAAGTATCAAAAACGCAAAGCTAATTAGATAAATTTCGAACACGCACATTGCTTGAAAGTGGGTGGGGTAACTTGGCATGACAAAACCCTACATTATAAAGGATTTATAGCACTTTATGATCTTTAAATACATTTTGAATTGTGTGAAGTTATTCATATTCAAAGTATTTGCATAAATGTGCATTGTTTTATTTATCAAAAAGCACAATGACCCCATAAATAATGTAAAAATCTGCGTTGTATGGAATGCGTATATTCCCATGGTACCTCAGAACATGGTGTGAGTAAACCTATCTGCCAAAAAAATTTCCAGAGCAGCCCACCTAAAGCATTTATGGGAAGGTTAAAACTATTCAAAAATGCATTCAAACCAACTATAAGATGTCACCTCCTTCAAAAATTACCCTGGCTGGATTCTAGGGTAATAGGCCGCAGAGTTTCCTGAGCAAAAATGAGCTCAAAAGTGCATTAAAATTGCTACAACAGGCTTCCATAATTACAAAATTTTACTAGGGTAAGCCCCGTTTACACATTCACGATTTTCTCTACGATTCACCCCGATTTCTCATGGTCAGAAAAATCGGGATGGATCGTGGTGAATCGTGGCGAAAAGTGGAAATATTCAGTATCTCTACGATTCTAGTAAGAATGTCGACGATCTTAGTACGGTGTCTGTAAGGTATAGCTACGAATCAATGACGATTCATGACGGCAACGCTACGGTCAATGAGGATTAACCACGGTGGCACAACGAATGCTCACGGTGCGTGTACGGTTCGATACGGTATTAGTACGATTCATGGCGGTAGCCGTCGTGGCCAATCGTGGAGCTCCGTAGCGAAACCGTGGATGATTCGTAGGACAACCGTACACAATTCGTGGTGAATCGTGAGAGTTCGTGGTGTAAAAGATTCCACGGTTTCGCTACGGAGCTCCACGATTAGCTACGATCTCTCACGAATAGCCGTGAATATAGCTACGGAGTCAGTACGAATAAGCAAGATTCCGCCACGGTTGCGCTACGAATTAGCCACGCCCATTTACCACCACGATTCGCCACGGTACGCCACGAATGTTTTAAACAGTTTAAAACTTCCGTAGCGCTGCCGTAGAGTTTCCCGAATCATCACGATTCATCAAGATTCACCACGATTCACTACGATTCTACTACGAATGACCACGGTACACCACGGTACACGACGATTTTACAAATCGTGGCGAATCGTAGCGGCACCGTAGCCAAAAATCGTGAATGTGTAAACGGGGCTGTAGGAATGTTCCTTTCATGCTCGTACTTCCCCACTCATGTCTTCTTGGAAACGGCTTTGGCCATAGACTAATGTCAAAAAGTCAGTGACGCCCTGGGGGGATGGGAATGGTGCCATATATACTTTCATGTCAGAGGCTGTTCATATTGTTTTGTCCTGAATTCTACCTGAAATAGTTGGTACCTGATGTATTACAAAAATTGTGAATACTTTATTGTCATTGATATATAGGGCTGTTTTCGAAAATTTTGTCCTACTATCCCTACTTTTTCTTCACCATTTGTCCTACTTTTTCACTACGTATAAACAAAGAGTATCATAAAGGCACTATAAAGCATGTCGTTATATACCCAGCAGTTCCTCACGACTCATTTACTTTGTTTTTCAGTGTTATATTTTTGTTGTCATCACTCTCTTAATGTTGGACAACGTCCAAACATGTCCCTAGCTGTTGACTCGGATGAAACTGAATCCAGATACAGTCATCTGCACCGAGCAGCTCCAACGAACAAATATTTATTGAGATGAAGAGTGACGGGCTAAGGACAGAACCCTGATGAACACCTACGTTAACACCAATCTACTGTCTACTGCTATCATTCTCACGTCCTTATGCATGGACCAAATGAGCCGCCACATGGGAAAAGCAACAATCTGCCTAGGCGAAAACAAAGGCGCAGATCAGCTTCGCAGTAACTGCTAAGCTGATCAGCGACTTTGTTTTCGCTACTCGGATAGTACAATTCCTCTACTTTCTAGATCCAAATTTCCAGTCTCTAGCCATCTTCTGTGCCTGTACAGCCCGGTTTGTGTCGGACCTGTTCAGAAACCACATTGTTGGTTTTCCCACGAGGCTGCTTAAATGGAATCAAGTGGGACACTTGACACTCCAGGTCAACGAATTTCATGCAGAGCAGTTTAATAGCAGCCTAATGCTTCTCATGTGGTTGACGCATCATAAAAATTTCATCCGTAGTTGCATAACAAAAGATGAATCCTCACCGGCCCGTTCCATATCAGTCTCAGCTCTTTGCCAGAATCCCATCTACTCCATGCCCCATCCCTTTCATCACTTGTTCAATAAACGGTTTTTAGCTCGCCTGAAGAGCTATTGCAGTCACGTCGGCGTTAGCGTCGGCGTTGCTCAAATGTTAAAGTTTTTGGTTCAAGTTTTTATGAGTCTATAACACCAAAATTGGTCTAATTTTTACACACGGGAGCGACGATGGTTTGATATGTCTTTAGATCTTATATATCGAACCAGAGTCAAACAACTTGGGGCTCGGTTTAAACGCATTTTTAGTTCGAATATCATATGAGCCGCCCCATGGGAAAACCAACAATCTGCATATGCGAAAACAAAGACGCAGATCAGCTTCGCGGTTACCACGAAGCTGATCAGCGCCTTTGTTTTCGCTACTCGGATAGTACAATTCCTCCTCTACTTAACTCCAAAATTTCAAGCTTTTAGCCTGCTTCTGTGACTGCACAGGTCGATTTGTGTCAGACCTGTTCGGAAACCACATTGTTGGTTTTCCAACGAGGCGGCTCATATCTGATAATCATGACTTTACCCAGTCATAGTGGATAGTGTGTAAAAAGGTTAATGTCATGATAAAAAGTACATTAGATATCAGGGTCTTTATCAATTGCTGTTTCAGCATATCATGGGACATTTAGATTACCTGCGATAAACTGAATGACCGACAACTGGAAATCATTTAGTGTATTACAAGCAGGAAGTTCTCATTAGCGATTTACAAAGCAGTTTCAATCCCAGGTATGACACATCTTTACTATATTATATCTCTTATAAATAGCATGTGTAGCTTTATTGATCATGTAAGGTTCCGGCCAAAGTTTGTGTGTTTCTGGCAGATTGTGTGTTATATTTGTATAAAATATATGTTGCGTTCTCTGTAAAAAAACAACATTTGATAATGCTTCTTGATGTTACATACCTGCAGCATAATTCTGTGTCAAATGGGGAGGGGTCAGAATTTTAAAAAAAATATTTTGTCAGAAAACTATAAAGAAAATACATGCACACAAGAATTTTAGAAATTGTTGTTACAGAAAAGCATGATAACTCAGTTCCCAATCTTCGAAAAAGGGGTAACAGGTGTATTAATTATATCATATGTTTGACCCACAAATACTTTGCTATAAGGTATCGAGCAAATGTCTAAAAAGTGTATAGCATGTCCTGTTAGACATCTTATACCTAGCTCAAATAACCAGGGCCTAGTTTTCATTTACAAGGTGTTATAAAAGGTGGTGAAAAGATTTTAAGTCCCTAAGGCGGTTCTAACGAGTACCCACAATCTATGTTTTGGAGCAAAAATAAGAAAAATAGGTATACCCATGCATACCCCAGTTTTGCTATATAAAAGTGGGGTTCAAGGGGGTATACATTACACGGACATGTTTTCGTGATACAATAGTTTTTTCTCATTCAATATATTTTCGCGGCTCGTAGTTTCACATGCTCAGTTTCTATATCATTATGTCCGTAAAATATATAGCTCTTTGTATCCCTTCTCACTTTTGTGTAGTAAAACTATTTTTCTTCATTTTGCTTCCAAACATAGATCGTGGCTACACGTTAGAATGATCTATGTTTCAGAGAAGAAATAATAAAGAATAATGCTTATTCCCCTGTACATCCAGTTTTACTATTCAAAACTGGAGTGCAAGAAGGGTGAAGATCGAGGGTCTACATTACACAGATTGTTTTTTATTTATTTTATTTTTCAGAGATCAGCTATGTCTCACCCCACAGTCGTTATCGGTATAGATGTGGGTGGCACAAACACGGATGCCGTTGTTATCGACAAGACCTCGGGCTCCGCGAAAGTTTTGTCGGGTGCAAAAACTTTGACGACGGCTGATATTTCCTCCGGAGTGAGAGAGGCGATTCGACTGGCGTTGCTGAAACTCGAGGACAGGTACTCCAAACTAGCCGTTCAGCAGGTGAACATAGGCACGACGCACTTCATAAACGCGGTCGTTGAGGGAAAGAGGCTCGCAAAAGTGTCGGTGATACGTCTTTGTGGGACATCTTCAAGACGACTGCCACCGTTCAGTGACTTTCCCGAGGACATTGCAGAGAAACTTAAAGCGTCCGTCTTCATGACCAATGGCGGCTTTCAGTTCGATGGGCAAATTATAACACCGGTAGATAAGAAAGAAATTCTAACGATTCTCGATACTTTGAAGAAAAACGGCGAAAGGCAAATCGTTGTATCTGGGATATTCTCGCCGATACGACCAGACCAGGAAGATGAGGTGGTTGAAATCGTTCGCGATAATTATCCTGAAGCTAGCGTCACTGCAAGCAAATCGATAGGAAGAATTGGGCTTCTGGAGAGAGAAAACGCAGCGATTCTCAATGAATGCATAAAGCCGCTATGTTCAGAAGCCATCAAAGGATTTCGAGAGTCGCTCAAGGAGTTAGGTCTTCACTGTCCGATGTACCTTACGCAGAACGACGGGACGGTGATGAGTGAAGAAATGGCGTTGCAGTTTCCGGTTCATACGTTCGCGTCGGGTGCTACCAACAGCATGAGGGGTGCGGCATTTTTGTCGGGTCTGAAAGACGCATTGGTTGTTGATATAGGAGGTACCAGTACAGATGTCGGTGTTCTAACCCGTGGTTTTCCAAGACATGCATCGGCTGAAGTAAAAATTGGTGGTATCCGAACGAATTTTCGTATGCCGGACGTCATCAGCATCGGGCTAGGAGGAGGCTCTTACGTGAAGCAAGTTCAAAATAAAGTAAAAGTTGGTCCACGCAGTGCCGGATTCAATATTGTCAATGAGGCATTTGTCTTCGCAAAAGATGGAAAACTAGGTGGTAGGGAAATCACGGCTACGGATATCGCTGTTGCTGCCGGTATAACTGAAGTTGGAGAAGTTCAGAATGTGAAATCCATTGCAAAAGAGATCGTTGACAAGGGAGTTGATACGTATCATGAAATGATAGCTGACTGTTTAGATCACATGCGGTTTAATGATCGAGATCTTCCGTTGATACTGGTAGGCGGGGGAAGTATTCTGGTTGGTAAAGACAGAACATTCACTGGGATTTCTTCTGTAATTAAACCAGAGTATTTTGACGTAGCCAACGCCGTAGGTGCAGCATTGAGTCAAGTGTCATCGAGCCTTGATAAGACTGTTGATTTGCAAAGCCTTGTTGATCAAAATGAACTGGAAGCTAAAATGAGAGAAGAACTGGACAAACTCGAAGAAAAGACTGATAAGGCATGTTCTAAGACAAAGGAGCAAGTTCGAAAAGGATTTCTTACAACTGCTCGGGACAAAGCTCTGGAGGAATGCATAGAACTGGTAAAACAAGAAGTCACAAAGAATGGTGGTATTGAGGATACGATCAACTTGCTGGATAAGGAGGACGTTCCTTTATCGTACATACCTGGTGACATTACTCGCATAAAAGCTAAGGTTGTCGCGGAACTGATGGCAGACCCTGAAAAGACAGAAATCATAGATATGGCGACAATTAAAAATAAAGCAGCACATACGACTGACATTAAAGGGAAACAGACTGTGTCTGTCACCGGTAACATTTTAGAAGAAACTGAAGGGGTAGCGGTTGCTGGCAGTGAACCGCATGTAGATAAAACAACTGGAGAATGGATTCTGGACGCCTATGATATTGAATGCATTAGCATCGGTGCGGGTATCCAAGGATGCGGAGGAGGAGGCAATCCACATATCGGCAAAAATTCTGCTCTTAAGGCGTTGAAAGACGGCAAACAAATGAGGGTCCTGACACCTTCAAAGTTCTTCAAGACATCGGAGGAAGGGGATATGATTGTCGTGGTAGCAGTGTTTGGAGCTCCAGTGGCATTTTATGAGAAACTTTTGTCTGGGACTGAACATATTGGTGCCCTCGAGTGCATGCAGGACTTGTATAATGTAGGAAAATACAAAGACAGCAAGCTTCACAATGACGCAGATGTTTTGATTCAAGAGGATGATGGACTGATATGGATCGAAGATTATAAACAGACGGAGGCTAAGTTACCAACTGAAATGGCGGGCAGAAGAGTTGCAGCCGTAATGAGCGCAGAAATCGGCGGAATGAACTGCCTGGAGCCATTGGTAGTGGCGGCGGACCTGAATTTACCCGTACTGGATGCCGATGGAATGGGCCGGGCTTTTCCTCAAGTTCAAATGTTTGCACCCTTCATGTACGATTGCGACCCGTATCCATCTACCCTGGCTGATGATAAAGGGAATCGCAGTGTTGTTCTGAAAACCAGAAACCCAAAGCAACTCGAAGAATGCTTCCGTCGCATCGTTATGGGCTGGGGATGTACCGGTGGATGTGCTATATCGAATTTCAACGAAGAACAGGTGACAAAGTACACAATTCACCATAGCCTGAGCTTTGCTTGGCGGATAGGACACACCATACTGCAGGCAAGAAAGGAAAACAAACCACCAGTCGAAGAGATGATCAAATGCACAAACGGAAAACTTCTGATGAATGGCAAAATTACTGATGTAAAGCGTGAACTGACCGGTGGTTACTCTATGGGCGTCCTCAAGATTGATGGTCTAGAAGAGTATGCGGCACAGAAACTCACCATTGAGTTTCAGAATGAATTTCTAATCGCTCGTTTGGATGGAAAAGACGGGCAAAAAGGTGAAATACTTGCTTGCGTTCCAGATTTGATCACGATCCTAGATATTGATTCTGCGTTGCCGATACCGACAGAGGAGGTACACTTCGGGATGCGAGTCTGTATCGTAGCGATGCCAGTGGCGCCGCTTATGGCCACGGAGAAGGCACTGAAGTGGGTCGGGCCGCAAGCGTTTGGATATCCAGATGATGTCAAATACAAGCCGGTGTCGAAGTACCCTGCGCACGACCCTGTTGGTCCTGTATAAATCTTTTGGACTAGGACATCTGCTGTTTATTAGATTTTATTGAAACGTGAGCTAATTCGACTCGTCAAGGTATTCCACATACATGTATATCATGAACAATCACAGACGCACCCCGCGGTATGCCCGTAATACTTAAAGCACAGATTGATACAGCATATACAGCATTTCCTGACACGTGCCAAAATGTAGGACGATGACCGGAAGCCTGATTGATTGGGCTTGAACCTATAGCAAAAAGTTCATTGCCTTGCTGTAGGTACATGCATTTGCAAAATCGATACTGCTTGGCTGTAAGTTGCAGCCAAATCAGCGCACTCCATTTTGGTACGTGTCTTGAAATGTTGCATCAATCTGCGCTGCAAAAATTGGTTGCATCACGGGTATACAGGGTGATACGTGTACAAAGGAAACAGTAACTTGAATGTAAAAGAAATAATAAATTTTGAATAATCTATGGTTTAAAAAATTCAAACGACTTTTAAAGTTATTTTACAATACAACTGTGTCATTGTGTTTTGTAAGCACAACCCCAGCACACAACTTGTGCCCTATTGCACGACTTATTTTGTAACTTAAGTTATTTCCTCGTGTGTGTGTGTGTGTGTGTGTGTGGTTCTGATTGCGTCAGTTCCTGGTTGTTTTTTTTTCATTATTTTTACATTAATGTCGAGGTTTATTGTTTCACCTGTACGAGGATCGGTCAAACAGTTCTGCCACTCCCTTCATTTCTCAGTATCTGTCATTGCAGAATATTTCAAACTATCTGTACCTGAAAGACCATTTCTCTGGCTATTATCTGTGATCAAAATATTGTGGCTCTTCTTGAATCAAATATGTCATTTTACAAGAGGCGACTCTCTGATACTGACATGTTTTAAAGAAAACGATGCAATAATGTACAGAAACATTACTTCGAAAAAAAGTTATTAGTGCTATATATTTTCCGAACATGAGTGAACAGAATCCTGCAAAAATCAAACATATTCAACTGAGTTTAATTATTTTATTGCATATCGAAATGTTGATATGGGCTGATCGTTGCATATTTTGAAACTGCAGTTTAAATTCAAAGAAAAAATGACATCTAGCCAGGAGCTTTAACTCTTTAAATGCATTTAACCATTTAACTGGATCGTCTTAGTGTGCTCGTAAGTAAAACCATAACAGTGCCAGTAAATATAATGGCCCAGTGGTTGTGAAAAGTTAGAGGGGTACATGTTCCAATGACGTCATAAATATCACTTAATTGTACAGGAAAAAGGTACAGGTAGGCAACGATCAGGAAAAGGCGCAATCCCACTCCAAAAACCGAGATGTGAAGTAACTGAATTAACAATAGGTACTTATACCATGAAAACATATCGTAAGCCAAATGAGCAGCTATTCTCCCAATTCAGTTAACTTAACTAAAATATGATAACATACATAAGGCGCCAACAGCACAAAAAATTTAAACACCAAGCCATAAAACAATAAAAACCACCACAGAAGTAATATAAAATTACTGGCGGGCTTAAACCGGTTTTACAGGTACCTAACCTCACCCTCAGCTCATTGCATTGCTTTACTAAATATAACAGAATTTATCACATAAAATCGAAGCAATTGTTACTGGTAGTTATAAATATATACTACTCAAAGTTTGATAAGCATCAAAACTTTATTTTTGTTAACAGGACATACTTGTAATCTAACACCAAAAATTTTGGTATAGATATGTAGCAGAACCACATCTGTGCAAACATTCCATCTTTTTTTCGCGTAGTCTGCAAGCGATTCTCGTAGACAGAAACGATGGAAAACCCCTGAAATTAAAGTTGTCACTTCTGCCTACCCTATCAGATTCTGTCATTCATCCCTCCTTACTGGTTCATTCAACTGCAAAACTGTTTTGATAATCGAAATATCGATACATCTGTGTCTAAAATGCACATTTGGAAAATTTCAGAAACCTGTGATTTTCGGTTAAAAACAATTTCAAATGCACATTTGGAAAATTTCAGAAACCTGTGATTTTCGGTTAAAAACAAATTTCTCAGTGAAATTTTCCAAAAGTGTTTTTAGACACATAAGTATCGACATTTCGACTTTCAAAACAGTTTTGCAGTTGAATGAACCAGTAAGAGGAGATGAATCACAGAATTGGATAGAGTAGGAAACAGTGACAACTTCGATTTCAGGGGAGGGGGTGGGGGGTTTGCATCGTTTCTGCAATACTGCAAGAAGCACTCGCAGGCAATGCGAAAAAAGATGGAATGTTTGAACGATGCTAGTTCTGCTATATATCTATAGCAAAATTTTGGGTGTTAGATTACCAGTATTGTCCTGTAATCAAAAATAAAGTTTTGATGCTTATCAAAGTTTGAATAGTATACAACATATGAAAGGTACAATATAATGTTCACAAGTTCATGAAAACATGCCAGTGGTTTTACCCCACTTGTCTTTCAAAACAAATAAGTTCTTTTATTTGATCCTTTTAAGCCTGATTTTGGTATCATTATAAAGGAGAAATGTTGCCCTTATTAACGATGTATAATACAGCAGCATATCGTATGACTGTCTATGAACCGAACTACTTCATTTTTGACAGAACTTTAATTCTGACCCATCCTCGTACACGAGGGTAAAATCAGTGAGCATCGGAGCACCTGACGTGATACTCCGTTTCCTGCTCATTGCTTTCTTTTACCTTCATTACGAAAACATGCCCATGCAATATACAGAGATCTTTTTTACCTGTAAAAATTGAAAATTTCATCAGAAAAATTTTGATATTTTTCTTATTTTTGCTCAAAACATAGATTGTGGGTACATGTTAGAACCGCCTGGATTAAGGCGTTTCTCATGGACAGGCAACAACAAGTAATGGTTGAAGGAGAATTTTCGGACTCTTGTTCAGTAGATTCAGGTGTACCTCAGGGCACGGTATTGGGGCCGCTACTTTTTCTGTGTTATATAAATGATCTTCCAAATTGTGTGAAATCAACAGTGCGACTCTTTGCTGACGAGGCGGTTCTAACGAGTACCCACAATCTATGGTTTTGAGCAAAAATAAGAAAAATAGGTATACCCCTGCATGCCCCAGTTTTACTATATAAAAGTGGGGTATAAGGGGGTATACATTTCACGGACATGTTTTCCTGATGTTAATAAATAGGGAAGATACGAAATGTAATGAAAATCAGAGGGAGTAGTTGTGGTCATTAAGCTTCTGTATAACCAAACCTTGTAAAATATTAACAGAGGGGTGATTTTGTCATTCATCACTATTCGCTTGATCCCGAGGGCAAAATCCCAGGTTTTCAGCACCCCCGAGGGTCCTTGGCCAAACTGAAATGTGATATGGAAATCGCTTTCACGATCTCATGATGACAACAAACATACAAACATGGCAATCTAATGACGTAGCCTGCCTTATGAGTAAAATCAACACAAAATACTTCAGTTTTAATACTTTCAGTTTTAATTTTCATTCCTTGAAAGAATTTATTACATACAAAATGTCAAACTGTAAGAAACTTCTAGTATCATGATTAATAAGAAAAAAGAAACACCACCAGTATGCTACAGACAAAACTCTCTGTATAAGTACAATATACTAACAAGTTCAGAACGTATTCAGGAGTTTCTTTATTTTTTTTTCTTTGTACAGTATGTGTATCAAAACGCGTGTTGTTAATGGCTAAAGAATAACCATCTGAGCGAAGAAAGTCTGCTGGTAATAATACATGTTAAAGCTCCACATAATATATGAGCCGCCTCATGGGAAAACCAACAATCTGCATAGGCGAAAACAAAGACGCAGATCAGCTTCGCGGTTACCGCGAAGCTGATCAGCGCCTTTGTTTTCGCTACTCGGATAGTACAATTCCTCTTCTACATAAATCCGAAATTTCAAGCTTCTAGCTCTTTTCTGTGCTTGTACAGGCCGGTTTGTGTCGGACCTTTTCAGAAACCACATTGTTGGTTTTCCCACGAGGCGGCTCATATTTTTACGCCTCGGTTCTTTTTAAAATCAGTTTCTTTGCACTAAGTGTTGCCCGAGTAATGCTGAAGACGGGAACAAGTAAATCCAAAATACAAAGCCATACGGAACAATATTGAGCCGATACCTTACCGGTAATTCAGTCTATTGTCGATAAAAAATATACATAAATGAATAGGACACTGACTTTCAATGTTTGATTAAAACTTAATAACAGCAGATATCAAATTTGTTCTTTCGGAATGTTGTAATTTAATGTATTCCTGATTTAATGGATATTGTTCCGTTAAAATATTTTGATTTTTTGAATGGGCAAAATCAAAATCTACAAAGGTCCTATTTGGTCGCATCATACCTTATATCTGATATACAGAAAGTGTAAAATCTACCAAAGGTGCTTTGGTTAAATGCCAAAGATATCGTTTCTAAAACATTTTTCTAAATTTGTTCTTTCGGATTATTCATCAGAAGAAAATGTTCTTTCTAACGGCATGCTTAACTTCAAAATCAAGCGACATTTGGCGTAGGCAAATTGCGTGTATTTTCTAGCTACTTTAAGATTTTTTCTACTAGTCTTATCGCCAAACACCGTAAACCGGGCGGAGAATTACGAATACCTGTGTATTACCTGTGTATTAGCGTCTGCTAGTTATTATAAAGATGTAATACTTCTTTTCCTTGTTATTTATTTATTTATTTATTTATTTATTTATTTATTTATTTATTTATTTATTTTCTACAACATGTAGATTACTTATCAAGTTCACACAAAAGAAAAAAAATTAAAAAGTCTCTTTTCTCACCTCGAATGATAATCGCTTTAAGAGTTATGAAAGATGCTGCACAATGATCGAGATTATCTTTTGAGTAAAATTTAATACACATTACATATCCTCACAGAATGTGACATCTCTTAACAACAAACGCATCGTAAGAATGCACATCAACATTATTGTCGTACTTGGAATAAGTCCAATTAAAGTTTGCATTTCACACCAGAGTAACATTTTTTTTTTACTCAATCTGGTGACCAAACAATAGCGTCTCCGTGCCCTAGTTCGAACAAAGCAAAAACGGACATGAGCATTCTTAATTATCTTCGATCAAATCTCTCTCTCTCTCTCTCTCTCTCTCTCTCTCTCTCTCTCTCTAAAGCTGCAGAATAATACTGATACTGTACACTGTTTTCAATGAAATTAAGATTTGTTTTTAATCTGCTACTTTTTTACGCTGATTCGTTCTGGTTTTATTTCTGCTCTCAGCCATGGGTTAGATCACCACGTTTAGTTTTCTGTCATCGCGTATTCATTCATTCATTCATTCATTCATTCATTCATTCATTCATTCATTCATTCATTCTCTCATTCATTCATTCATTCATTCATTCATTCATTCATTCATTCTCAGTCACAAGTCACAAGATACATAAATTCATTATTTTTGCTTTTTACTTTTTGAAAAGTCATTAAATGGGTTTAAAAAAAAGAGAAAAAAAAAAGATAAGTAGAATTATTAATATAACAAAAATGCAGATATTGACGACACTATTTTGAATAGTTCAGTGGAGCATCAATGTTGTTTTAGTTAATCTATGACCTAAGGGTATTTGATCCTTTTAAGCCTAATTTTGGTATCATTATAAAGGAGAAATGTTGCCCTTATTATCGATTATGTATATTACAGCAGCATATCGTGTAACGAACTACTTCATTTTTGACATAACTTTAATTCTGACCCATCCTCGTACACAAGAGCAAAATCAGTGAGCATCGGAGCACCTGACGTGATACTCCGTTTCCTGCTCATTGCTTTCTTTTACCTTCATTACGAAAACATGCCCATGCAATATACAGAGATCATTTTTACCTGTAAAAATTGAAAATTTCATCAGAAAAATTTTGATATTTTTCTTATTTTTGCTCAAAACATAGATTGTGGGTACACGTTAGAACCGCCTCGACGAGGCGGTTCTAACGAGTACCCACAATCTATGGTTTTGAGCAAAAATAAGAAAAATAGGTATACCCCTGCATGCCCCAGTTTTAGTGACTATATAAAAGTGGGGTATAAGGGGGTATACATTTCACGGACATGTTTTCCTGATGTTAATAAATAGGGAAGATACGAAATCATGAAAATCAGAGGGAGTAGTTGTGGTCATTCAGCTTCTGTAACCAAACCTTGTAAAATATTAATAGAGAAATGATTTTGTCATTCATCACTATTCGCTTGATCCCGAGGGCGAAACCCCTGGTTTTCAGCACCCCCGAGGGACCTTGGCCAAACTGAAATGTGATATGGACGTCGCATTCACGATCTCATGATGACAACAAACAAACATGACAAACTAATGACGTAGCCTGCCTTATGAGTAAAATCAACACAAAATACTTCAGTTTTAATACTTTCAGTTTTAATTTTTATTCCTTGAAAGAATTTATTACATATGAAATGTCAAACTGTAGAAAACTTCTAGTATCATGGTTAATAAGAAAAAAGAAACACCACCAGTATGCCACAGACAAAACTCTCTGTATAAGTACTATATACTAACAAGTTCAGAACGTATTCAGGAGTTTCTTTATTTTTTTTCTTTGTACAGTATGTGTATCAAAACGCGTGTTGTTGATGGCTAAAGAATAACCATCTGAGCGAAGAAAGTCTGCTGGTAATAATACACGCCTCGGTTCTTTTTAAAATCAGTTTCTTTGCACTAAGTGTTGCCCGAATAATGCTGAAGACGGGAACAAGTAAATCCAAAATATGTCCCAGCGGGCACATGACGTCATAATGACGTCATATCAACGTTGATGCGACGTCATGACGTCGCATAGACGTCGATCTGACGTCATTCTGACGTCATGTGCCTGCTGGGCAAAGCCCTCTATGGCTGTGATAGACTTATTATAATTTTCTGAAGGCAGCTTGATTGATAAAAACGGCGTTTTGCAGTTCACTTTTAAAGCATACAATGATACAATCATAATTTGTGTAGAGGAAATAGCCACCAGTTAGTCCGAGTAAACAGCCCTCTACTGCGTCTCCTATTGCAGCTCCTATAGCCGCACCCCCTCTACTGCGTCTCCTATTGCAGCTCCTATAGCCGCAACGGCTACTTTAGTTCCTATTGCTACACCAGCTGCACCGGCACTCTGCAGTATCGCCACCGTACTCCCCGCTGCCACGGGTGCACTAGCAGCCATCATACTTGCTCCCATCGAGCCTGCTGCAATACCCCCTGCACCGAAACCAGCCGCTCCCAGAACCACGGGTGCTCCAACAATTACCGCTCCAGCTCCGATGACTCCGCCAACAACCTTGCCTTTCCATCCACCGTAGGCAGGTACTGCTGAATTAGCAACCAGCAAAATGATGAAAGAATAGGATACGGTCGTCTTCATTTTTGTTTCTGAAATAAACAATACAGCTGTATTCTCTCTCAAATCGATGAGGGACAGAATCCGAATCATTTTAGTAGGCCAGAAAATTGGTAGATACAGACAGGACAGCTGAATGTTGTCCTAATGAAGTTGTGTGAGTGTTCAAGGCCATTTTGGTCAATGGTGATTTTTCAAAGACAAAATCTCGGGCGAGCTTTCTAAGGACCAATGGTCCTTAGATGCAACTTGTTATAACTTTTTTCTCATTTCATTCTTAAAACAAGAATGATCAGAACATTCATGAAATGAGATAAAAAATATGAATATGAATTGGTTAGGAACTTCGTTTTAAGAAATAAAGGACATGTACGGATAAGGTGTGCATTTTCCCTAAAATTTCCACAGGATTTATTTGAGTTTGAATTAATACAAACCACGGAGAGCAACTTAATATTTTAACAAATAATTTCACCACTTGTGACCTAATCCGTCGATTCAATGTCAATTATCGTTAAATTAACAATTGCTTTGTCAACAAGGGTTTTCAAGCAAAAAGGTGCAAAAAGATATGGATTGGTTGAATACTGAAAGTACACAAATTAATAATGTTGTGTTATATGACTATGTTTTGCTACTTACCTGTTCTTACACAAAACCAGCTAAACGTATATATACCAGAAAGACCAAGTCTGCCATTAACTATACAGTGCGCCCTTTATTTCATCAGGTAAACAAGTCCGTGTAATGTATACCCCCTTGAACCCCACTTTTATATAGAAAAACTTGGGTATGCGGGGGTATACCTATTTTTCTTATTTTTGCTCCAAAACATAGATTGTGGGTACACGTTAGAACCGCCTCATCGAGGCGGTTATGAGGCGGTTCTAACGAGTACCCACAATCTATGTTTTGAGCAAAAATAAGAAAAAATATCCAAAATTTTCCTCTGAAAATTTTCATTTTTTACAACTTAAAAATCACTTTATATTTACATAGGTAAGTTTTCGTAATGTATGCCCATTACGATCACATGATGATTTTCAGCGCCGTCAAGCTAGCCGCGTTATCATTACATCAAAGCAAATACAAATAGCAGCTTAGCAATCCAGATGTTTCAAGCATCTCTAAACTAGTTGTCAAAAAGATTAAATTAAATTGACATTTCCTGTCCAATATTCGTATCAACCTTGAAATGTATCTTATTTATCTCTGATTGGCCACAGTAAGATGGAATTGACAGATGTTGATTTCTCTTTAAAAAAAAAATTCATTTTTTTTTTTTTTTTTTTTTTTTTTTGAAAATAGTGAAACAGACCAAGGTGATCGTTTAACAGCTTTTGGCTAAAGAAATGAACATTTTTTTCTATATTTATATTGCACCTGAAATGACTGTTGTGGACTGTTGACGATTCATTTTGAGATGTCTGAAACTTGTGAATTGCGCTGCTAAGCTGGTATTTGCGCGGGTGTAAACCGTGGGAGTCCAAAAGTATTTATGGTATTGGCCACGTTGGCAAAAGTTAAAATAAAAACACCGAAAATGAAAAGTCACTGAACTAGATCTACATAGCGTACACAGCTCTTATTGTTTTGGACCCCGAGATACCTTTCGCGCTGCCTGAGATGTAAGGTATGTCGGGTCCAGATGTTACAAATTACAGGGTCATAAAATGATTAACTTTCTCCTCTGCACAGCGGTCTTTATGCAAATATGTTCTGCTTATCTCTTGGTTAATGGTCTGGCGATAATTGAAATACCTTACTGAAAAAAAACGAAATCAAAAATACATATTTCACACTGTCATAAAGTGCATATCTGTAATTTTCAAAAAAAATTAATACATATCGACGTTTTAATCGTTTTCTTACGACCAATATTAATGATTTTGCATTGTCATTGAAAAAGCCGCAACACGGGAACCAGTGTATATTGATTGGCAGTTTGTCCTAATTAACCTGATAATGCGTCGAAGCGGATGAAAAGTAGTTCTAAATTTTGTTCATAATTATCTTCTTAAAACAAACTTCGATGAAATAAAACATTGGCATACAACATGGTGTTAGTTTTTGGTTATATTTGCCTCTTCCACTATATATAAAAAGCGTTTCAGACGATATATAATGAGTACATGACCTCGCGCATTAATATCGAATCGATAGCTAAAAACCAGGTCACACGTGGGGAATCCGCTATTTTGACTTATTGTGTTTGTGGAGTTATGATTCAATTTTAATACGGAATAACAGCTAGAACATGAACTTTGAAAAGGGGGCGAAAGTCCAGGCAGTGGACGAACTTGGTCGATGGGAGGAGGCAAGGGTGTGTGAAGTCACCGATGATGGAAAGCACCTCGTTCGGTTCATCGGATGGAGTAAACAATTCGACCGTGTTGTTGGTTCCGACGAAATCCGAGAAATCGTTGATCCATTCCAGATTTCTGTATTGGGTAAGTTTATAGTTTTATACAAGAAGTTTTAACATTTCCAGAAATTCGCAACTCGCCATCGCCATAGTTTGCAATATGTACACTGATATATGCCGGATGACTACAATGTGTAAACACTAATAAATATGAGCCGCTGCATAGGAAAGTCAACATGATATACTTAGGCGAAAACAAAGGCGCAGATCAGGTTCAGCTGTGAGTAAATTTGTTATAGACTATATCCTTTTCATCTGAATCCAAAATTAAAGCTACGAGCCTGCTTCTGTGACTGTAAATGGCCTACAGGCCGGTTTGTATCAACCTGGTAGGAAACCCAAATTGTGTTTTCTCATGCGTAGTCTCATTAGGTCACGAGTAGATTACCTAGCGCGACAAAACAAGTCTTCCGACAATACCAGCTAGACTACATAGTCGGCGGCCTGATGTTTTCTGTAAGGTTTTATCAGACCTATAAGTTCAGATATTATTAATATATATATTTATAAGCATGTAATAGAAATTGTTACAAGTCCTTGTGGCTTGTATTGGCATTTTTACTGTGTTCTGAGTGTGCTAGGGGGGTTTTCTCGGGATTTTCTTATTTTTCACATTGATTCTGTGTTCTGCCCTACATTGATTCTGTGTTCTGCCCAGAATGCCTCAAACCAGAATGTAAGACTTCACTGCTGACCAGTCTGTCCCATTTTTACATAAGTCAATTACTGTTGATCATTGTTTTCAAATCACAATATTTGTATCATATGAGATGTGCACCAGTCATAGGGGACTGACCAGGTCTGACAGAAACCTGCATGCAAGGTCGCGGAAGCTTGAAATTTTGGGTTTAAGAAGAATGGGGAGTGTATGTAAGTGTAGCGAAAACAAAGGCCCTGATCACCTCTGCAGTTGTATCTTTGATTTTTCATCTAAAAAGCTGGGATCATCGTCACAGGCACTTGTAGCATAAAAATATACCCCCACCCTTTCTATATTAGTCTGGCGGGTCAGCCGTTGAAATGAATTTTTGATAACTGATTTATCATTTTGACAAAATCATTTTGGCAAAATGAACCACTGGGTAGGATACTTCATTTTGACGGCTGACCAGTCAGACTGTTTCTATATATGACATAGAAATGGTGGGGGGTATATTTTTATGCTACAAGTGCCTCTGATCATCATGCAGCTCATGGCAATGTATTTAGATTTAAGACCCCCCCCCCACACACACACACAGTAGTTGGGACCATATGAAATAGTTTGGCTGCTTGTGTCTCCACGCAAAGCATTGAATGACCGACTAAAATTACTGGCTAACCACTAGGCCAGGAAAAGTGGTATTGTCAAGCCATTCATTCATTGTTGTTTATTTGTATGCTAGGTTATTTTGGATGTCATGACATCCTCTGTTAGGGCCTCCGTAACTGACTATTTTGTCCGCTCTGTCAAGGCTCTGGAATCTCATTCTGTGGATTTGATGGACAGTATGTTGCTCTCCTATAACATGGAATTCACTCCATGGTTTGATCTACCATTACATGGCGTTCAAAAATGCAGAAGCCTCCGTGGTGCACTGGTTACAGGTTCGATCCCAGGCTTCTCCAGTCCTTCCGATTAGGTGTAAAAAAAAATTAGCCATTTTTCCGCTAACATGTCGAAAAAAATCAGGGTCAGTAGGTAGGCAAATCTTTTTATTTTTTCTCTAATTTTTATTTGTTGAAAACAGGTAAAAATTGATAATATGCAACTTCATTCATCTCAGTAAGTACTAGAAAATGACAGACATTGTGGTTAAAAACATAAAGAAAGTAAAGTAAAGTGATTTTAAATACTATTTTTGCAGTTTTGACTTATTTTAAGTCATATGTCCATTTACCTGAAAATTTCAAGGGTCGGTAGGAATAAAAATCTTTTTATTTTCTTTCAAAATGGCAATAAAAACTGCAGAGTCGGCACAAATAATCAGGGTCAGTCGGGTTAGCAGAAACACAGCTGGTAAACAAACAAAAGTATCAAACATCAAAATTCGAAGCTACATTTGCATACTTCCAGCAAGTTTCTCCCCATTTAATTACAGTTTACTTATTTTCCCTATTCAAATGCATTAGCGACCTAAGTTGACCTTGCCGTAAAATAGGTCAAGGTCATCCCAGGGTCATGATTTATACAAACGTTGTAGAGCTCCATTGCCTGATGCTTCATGCCAAGTTTCAAAATCATAAGCCTTGACCTTTTATATAAATTTTCATTCCCCCTCCTAACGATGCTTCACTCAAAGAAATTTGTATACATAATTATGATAAAATGCTTTTATAAATGAAATCTATTTGAATGTAGAATACATCATTGAAAATATAATATCGCAGGCAATTGGACGCACAGTGATACCATAAAATCATCTTCTCAAGTTCTGCAGGCCTGTCTACAACAAATGGTCACTTTCATATAATTTTTTTTACTAATTTTTCTAATGTTGTGGAGAGGTGCGCAATGTCAATGTAGTTACCAATTATATGTCATTGTTGTTATGTGTGTCATTGGTGTTACATATATTTATTGCAAACCTGATCAGTTAAGGCTGAATCACTTGATCCTTGCTAAATTACTTTTAAAGTTTCACGATAACGTTACACACCGATTAACATGTAGGATTGTTTTGATAGTTACAGTGTTGACATTCCCATGTTTCTAAAAATTTTGACTAAAAGGACAGAGATAAAGCTTCTTTATTGCTAATTCTGAGTTCCCATATGTACTTTCGATGTAACAAACACAACATTAGTTGAAAAGCAATGAGTAGCATTTCTGATCATTTCTAACAGCAAATGTGCACATTGTTTGGAAGAAGACCCATAAATTTATGAAAACAATTATTTTTTAAAGGAGCCATGAAATGGTTGTATTATATTGAAAACCGCACTATGGAGAGCTGAGGGGTGTTATCATGAGTTTGAACTGTAATGACATTCAGAAGAGGACATGTCGTCTCCGACTTCCTGTGACTCTTGAAGTATTTGCCGTATGTTTAAAGTGAGTAGAACCCCTCCGCCATTGTTGACAAACAGTTGTTACAAGAGGTAAAGCGGCATTGTCAAAGCAGTTACACTATACCATTATCTTATACCCTGTATCTAGCAATTAATATATAGATTTTTAAGCATTTAGTTAATGATTAATATTAATGAACTGTTCCATTAACTTTCAGGCACAGGTCGTGGGATTAAAAGAGAAAAGAATTATTGTGAAGATCAGTTTACACTGTTGAAAGGTCTAGTTCAGGGTGACAATGTCAGTTTCATAGACGACACAAGCAGCCAACTAGATGGGAAAGTTGTCACTATAGACAAATACCATAAGTGTATCAGAGTTACTGTGGATGGGATGAAGACACGGAATGTACCCATTCAATTTCTCCTAATCTCATCCAACACCACTATGGGTAAGTACATGTGAAAACTTTTGTTAGTTTGTTTTGTGGTTTAAGATCTTAGTCAACAATTTTGCAATCATGTTTGGATGGCATCAGAGATGCTTCAAGTGGTTATAATTAACCAGTTCTATATCACAACCTAGCACTAGTTAGGGATTTATAGCACACATATATATGAGCCGCCTCGAGGAAAACCAACAATCTGCATATGCAAAAACAAAGGCGCAGATCTGATCAGCGCCTTTGTTTTCGCTACTCTGATACTACAATTCCTCTTCTACTTAAATCCAAAATTTCAAGCTTCTAGCTCTTTTCTGTGACTGTACAGATCGATTTGTGTCGGGCCTGTTCGGAAACCACATAGTTCGTTTTCCCACGAGGCGGCTCATATGCTAAATAATGAAATATTATACAATTATCGACTTCAATGAGGTAGATATAAGGATTTATCTACCTGAAAAAGTGATATTCACCAAGGCCGCAGGCCGAGGTGAATATCACTTTTGAGGGTAGATAAATCCTCAGTGATTTTTTTCAGCATTTTGGGAACGGTACCAGTACCGGTTCAATTGGGAAAAATAGCCTAATTTTACAGTCAATTGGGGAAAATCAGCGACATTTATCTTAACACCAGAAAATTGGTAGAAATATGACAATAAGTGTTACAGTGATTTGTTTCCTAAAGTAAACAGCATATGACTGGGACGCATGAAAATTAGCTTAATTCCTTGTAACAAATATCAGATTAATTAATTAACTAATTGGTGCTTTTAACAGTACATGTATGGATTATGGTTGCAGATGCCAGCTTGATTGGGAAACTTTCTCAGATTGGGAATTTTGAACCATGCACATGGGAAAAAAAGATACTTTTTGCCATTGGGAACGACTCCTACAACCGGAGTCGGGTTTTATAGCGAAAAAAATCACTGATCCTTATATCATTGAAGTCAATAACTGTTTTGTTATATGACTTTTTAACTGTTTTAATGTTTATTTTATATTTTCATTAAAAAAAAAAAACAACAAAATCATAACAGATGTTAAAGAAGGCTAGATAATGAGGAGCAATTGATTATAATTGAAGAACGATTTTGTTAGTTCTCAATAAAACCTAAGTTGTGGGTACTCGTAAAAATCACCACGACCAGAAAATTTCAATGAGTACTAACAACATAGGTTCTTATGAAAAGTAAACAAAATTATCCCTTAATTATCACCAAATACATCTCATTATCTAGTGCTTTGTTTGTTCCTGCAAAGCATGTAGATTTCATGAACTGAAATGAGTTCAGGCTATTTATAGCTAACTGGCAGGTTTTATACACATACAGCAAATTAGGGTACTCAGGAGCTCAGGAGCGTAATATAGATTTTGGAAGTTAATATAAAAAAAACTGTCAAAATAATTAACCTTGAGGAACTGGTTTGATCTGGTTTTCATCAGTTTGGCCCTGTTTTAAAGCAAATATTAGGATTTATCATATACACTTGAAGCCAGAAAAAACGCAACTTTCAGCATATAACCTATCCAACGATTCTTGGATATTTTCACAATGTTATTATATAAAATCATGAAATTGTCGTCCCGATATGAAGGCCATATTCGTCTTGTGCTAAATAAGCAAGTGAAGTAAAGCGATCTGCGTTTGTCGATTAAGGGACACAACTCAAACATGGACAAAACAAAAGCAAATGCACCTTATCAATCCAGCTATACGTTAACCTTTATGACTAGCTCTTTTCTCTTCAAACTTTCGGTCAATGCCAATATTGCTCTAAAGTCTATGTAAACCATTCCGTAGATTGTTTTATTCAAGTTTTGATCTTATAAAAGGCCATCAAAGTCAGTACATGAAAACCGGAAGTGAATTCAAGAATGCCATTTTTGAAAATTAAAACTGTCATAAAATGGACCCATATGCTAGAACGTAACATCTCCTGTGTCCAAACTATGGAATGATTCTGTTTTATTGAAGTTTCGGTAGATTCTCAAAATCTGTGGTATTTTTTCGAAAACTTGAACATTTGGAAATTAATCTTGGTCGTTCCATCAGGTGGAATTATCGGTATTACACCGTTTTTTTGTTGCTGGTATTCGGCCGCATACTTCCGCATTGAAATTGGGTTGCTATGTAAGGTTGAATTGGTTTAAAATCTAATTTTAATGATTTTGTCATTTTTCACCCAAAAATCAACCAGAAGTGCTAAATTGAGTTCAGTTTTCGCTGAACGATTCTCGGGCGAGGGGCAAGCTGCCTTCGCTATAAACAAAGCGCACAAGGTGTCCCTGAAAGGTAGAAATAACCTGTATATCAGTTGCGTTTTTAATGGTTTTAAGTATACATGTATTTTCTACAAAATATGTTCTTTTTGCATATGGGTTTTTCCCATTAAATATATAGCTATATGTTGCTTAATTTAGAACACTGTATCTATCATGGAAATGTACATTGATTGATGTCTTGCAGTCCTGCTGATGAGCAACAGATGATATTTTATTTGAATTAAGACTTCGTGTCCCAATGAACATTTTTGTCAGTCATGCTGAGACTATTATACATGTAAGCTGTTTAAACACGGCTACCAAACAGTTAAATGCGTAACCGCCGGTTAAGAATAGACATCCAATTCACGTCCTTCCGGTTTTGCGTGTGAGGTGCAACAAAATGTAAACAAAACATACACTACTCGGATCGATCGATAACTATTTTGTTGTACAGAACGGTATCAAAAATCTAAGAATGCTATTTTATCACTTATTTATCATTGTTAGACAGCACCAAAACAGTTTGCAACATTATTTGATTTTTTTGTGGGTTATTTGTTCCCTCCTTCGAAACATGTGTTTCAACACGGTCAAGAACGGCAAAATGCAACTAAAAATTGGACAATTTGCTGTTAAATATCATGTTTTTGTGATTGTTCCGCGACAAATTTGTAGTTATATATTAAATAAATTACAACTGATGTCTGCCACAGTACATGTATTCACTTTTCTTAGGGTTCAACATTTATTTTTAGAAGGGAAGAAAAAAATGGTTAAGCATTTAATCATTAAAATAAGAAGGATTTATGAAAACCTCTGCCTGTTTTATGATATTTAACATTCTCTGTACAGCGTTTTAGATGAAAGCAAACGAAAAAAAAAAAGAAGCAGATTACAGTATTCACAATGTTTTAAAGTCTAAGTTATATCATTAACAGGAATACCATACATGTGAATTACAGTGTTTTGTATTGCATGTGTGTTGCAAAAATGTTTGTATTTTGATATATGCCAAGTATTCTCACTGCAAACATCACAAAGAAACCAATTTTGGATTTTTTTTTTTTCATTTTCCTTGAGAGGAGTTGTCTATGTATTAACTGGGTTAATTATTTTTAACATTATCACTCCTAAAACCATGAGCAAAAGGAAAACCAAGGTATATTTAAGGCTTTTGCATATGCAGATTCTTGTTTGTTTGTTTGTTTTTTTCTTGCACACCACTGTAAGTCAAAAACCCTACAATAAAACTTGATTTGTAGAGGTAAAAACCATACAAAGATGACAAGACACTGTGATAATTAAATTGTGAAACGTAGAACTCGAGAGAGAAACTAAAATACAGGTCTATTATTTTGCTATCATTCTAATGATTAAATGCGTGACCGAAATTTTGACACAGCTTATAGCCACATATACACAGAATGCAGCGGTCAGTGGCAAGGAAAGTGTTCACAGAACTTATACAATGTTAAAATCATCTGTTCGCTGCCTTGATCCCTATCAAACTTTTAGTAGTATAATTTAGTCAGCTATAAGGTACCCCTGTCATTTGCCAACCTTGTTACAAATAAAGGGAACATATACACTTTGTGGCATTTTAATATTAATATTTTGTTTGATAAATAGTGGATGCATGTACTCCTGACAGATCATTGGTCACAGGTGTGTTGTTATGGCATTGTCTTGAAAATATCAGGCATTTAGAAGATAACACTTTATTAATCACATACAAGCTAGACAGTAGACACACAGTTAACAGTATTCACAAAACTCCATTTTCCTCCTTATGCACCAGTCATTTGCAACCACGGCCCCCTCGGGGCCAGGAATAGCGGGGGCATAGCCGGGCTTAACTGCAGGGTTTTGACTTCAGCATTGTCCCCGCAGTGCCGTGGAATAGCAGGGGTTTTGATTCCTGTCCCAAAATGGCCATGAAAATTTACATTTACCTGCCGGGATCTGAGCGGGGACTTTCGCAGAGCTTTGACCATAAGAGTATCCCTGCAGTGCTGGGCATATACCCGGGCTTTGGAAAGAGAAAAGTCAATATCCCCGCTATTCCCCGGCCCGGACGGGGACGTGGTTGCAAATGACTGGTGCATTATATTTTACTCCATATTTCAAATTTGTAGTGAGCAGGTGAGAAGCCAGCTCATGTTATTCCAACTTGCTTACAATAAAAAAACAGTCTCAAGATATGAGCTGCTGTGCGAAAAAAAATAGGTCTTTGGGGTTTCTCATGCTGTGGCTCATTATACTCATATTATTTTAACAAAATTCAGTCCTGCAGCTCCTGCTCATGGAATTGTTTATTTTTTAAAAATTTCAACCAAAATTTTAAACATGTATAGAGAGTGCTTTTATGTACCTGATATTTTCACCTTTTCAAATTTAGTGATCTAGCTGCTGCAAAATGAATGAATCAAACATTTACTACACATATGTCATTCTATAGAAATAACTTCCTATGCAAAGTGCATGAAAAATGTGGAGTGGGTGCCAGCTGTGCCATAGATGTACTTCTTGAATTTTTTTTTCACACTGTTTATAAGAAAAAGGGTAGTCTAATGGACTGTCAAAATGGTTTGCAAAGAAAGTTAATTGATGCTTGTTTAGAACGCGATAGGTTATCAGAGGCAACATGTGAGTCTAGGCACATGGTTTGGGATTGGCTTGTCGAAAATCTTCCAGAATCATATGCCCCTAAAGGTAGAGGTGATGCTGAGATATTACAGGCATTTCGATGCCTTTCAAATGAGTCAGATTTACCACTTTTTCAAATGAGGAAGCTAAGTCAGACCTGTGCACATTGTGGGACTAAGGATTTAGGACAAACTATTCAGAATCCTCTGTATCTTCCTGTCACAACAGCACGAGAGAAACACGGCTATTTGCCTGACTGTATCAGAGAAATTCTTTCATCTGCTAAATGTTGTCATTGCAAAAGTGGGATGAGTTCTGTGTCACACACCTTGCCAGAATATTTTATGATTGAACTAGGCATAGTAAATCTAAGGAATAACATACCTACATTGATCCCAGAGGAATTTGTGTTAGATGCATTGAAATTTGAACTGGTTGGAGCTGTTTTGGTAAGACAAGATCATTTCTACTGTATTGTAAAGCACAATGCTATTTTCATGGTGATGGATGACTTGAAAGATTCCTGTCCAGTGTACCAAAGCTTTTCTGGAGCCATGACAGGAAACAGATACCTCATACAAGACCACCATGTCACTACTAATAAAGAAAATGGGATACATATTTTGATATACTCAGTATCGAACATTTTTCAAGAATCTACTTCTCTGAAAATACATTTGCACAGACAGGAAAGGGAGCCATCTGGATCTGGTGAGAGACAGAAACAGAACAATCAAGAAGGGAATATGGAATCAAATAATGTAAAAAGGAATGATCAACAAGTCAACACTGGACTCAGTAGAGAAGGCGTAGATTTGAAAGAAAAATCCCCTGTGCACAGACCCAAAACTCACGAAGATGTTAAATCGAAAACACTCACAGCAGCTAGGAAGCTGCTTCAGCAACTCAAATCACAGCAAAGACTTAGCACGAACACTACTCAAATGATGGATGGTGAACATATTTCTCAGTCTGATGAAGAAGGTCGGGCTAAAACAAGGGATTCATGTGAAGGCAGAGTTTCACAACCAACCAAATCCAAGGAGGAATATACACCTGCAAGTTCAATTGAAGAACATGATGTACATGTACACCATCAAGATGCAGACAGTAGAAAAAGTCAGAATAATTGTTCACTGTTGGGAAATAATTTTAGCTTCAAAGAACACAGTGGAAAAATCTTTTTGCCATGCAAAACACTTTTCCAGTTCTGCGGACTAAGGAATCACATAAATAAAGAAGGATTCAAGTTTATTGACAAAAGGCTGGAGAGACACAAATTCTCAGTGGATGAGCATTTCCTCTACTCTGGAAAGTTGATGATGAGAGATTTCATATCAGTGGAGGCATTCCGTTGTGTTATTCAAGGCAGATTCAAATTGACTGTAAGTCAAACCCATCTTTTACAAGACCTCACCAAGTTCATCAACAAAGGCTCAGACAAAGGATATACATGTGAAAAACCGAGTATACTCAATCCAGTTGACTTGTCCCCCACGGGCGTTATAAGTTTGGATGGAATGAACTTGGAGTACAAAATTCTTGGCTGTGGAGAAGATAAGCTAGTTGCTCTGTCATGCAGGAAGTTATTCAGCTATGTTGACATGAACAACAGTATAAAAAAGAATGGCTACAAATTTGTTGATAAAGCTCTCACAAATCATGGTTTACAACCAGCAGAATGCTTTGTTATGGCAGGTTACAGTAGACAATATATAACAGCAGAAGCCTTTTTGGCTATTTTGGACTCCAAACTTGTACCAAACTCGAAAAAAGGTATACGGGAGAGTTTGATAAAGGTCCTCATAGATGATGTTGCAGCAGCAACAGCCATAAAGAAGCGGCTGTCAACACCTGTACGTAGAAAATTCATTACACTTGTTACGGTCTTTTCAACTCCACAACAGAAGAAATGCAATGAGATGTCAAAGGCTAAGAGAAGGGCCAGAAAAAAACTTCCCTTGGATAAAAGCCCCAAAACCAAAAAAGGTATCCAGAAAAAAATGACTTCCTTCTGTTTTGAGAATTTCCATGGTAGTACCAAAGCATTCATGAATGCTTTTGCTACTCTTATCAAGCCCAGTAATGCTAAGAAACCACCAGACAGTTCACCAATGAAATACTTCAATGGGAAATTTGATACTGATGACATAACATACCTCCTTCAAAAAGCAAAAGGCAAAAAGTCTCAAAGCGGAAAAAGACTATCTCTTATGGATCAGCTTGTTCACGAGAATGCTGGGAAGGTATTCAATATTTCAGCAGCAGAGTACATATATATGCAACAGAATTTGAGTGGCTGTAGATTGTTTGAGCAATTCAGACAGAGAGTACCAGGAGTGTTTCCATCTCGGCGACTAGAAATTTCTGCCAAAAAAGACATGCAAAAGACATTCTTCTACACTCTCCTTCCTCGAAGGACTGCCACTGGATGGCGAATTGACCCAGCTAGATTGTTAGAAGTGCTTTGCTTCAAATATTACGGAGTCCAAGAAGGTCGACACTGGAAAGTTTATGGAGATGGTAGGGAGATTGGTGGTAGGCAGAGTACCTTTATTGCCCTCAGCATGCTGAACAATGCAGCCTATTACCATGACCAAAGTTTCCATAATCCAAAGAATGTCTACCCATGTCACATATTTTATGAAAGTGATAGCAGGGACAATCTAGAAGAAAACCTTGGTCACTCTTTGTGCCCTTCATCATTACATAAGGCACTGGATAAATGTGATGATGACACATTCTACCTTTCTGGAGATGAAATGTTTTTGGAGGCTGTTTTAGATGGAGATAAAAGTTTAGGCCCTACCACTGAAACAGGTTGGAACATCTACAGGGACAGTCACGTAAAATCAAAATGTGAGACTTCTACATCAGGACTTAGAACAGAGCTTAAATTAGAAATAAGCCGTGCACATCCTAGTAGTTTGCTGCCAGCAATTCCAATTAGTAGAACTGTTCTTTGTACCTTACATGCTGTTACTCGGTGTGTTGAAAAATTTCTCAATTTGGAAATTCTTAATATTCTTTCCGAGGGCAACAAAGAAACACAGCGTGGTCGAGATGGAGAAGGGTTCAAAGAAACTGCCCTTCAAAATTTAGAGGCAAACATAAGCCATAGAGGAGTACGTCAAGGCAATTTCAGGATCCTTTTTGATTCAAAGGGTAATCCTGAACCAGTTTCTCTGAACAAGGATCATGCGGTGGCTATCATAACAGATTTATCCGGATTCCAGCATGTCCTTACCAATGTTGTCAACGAAAGGCCGGTCCGCCTTTCCATCCCACTAACCGTTAGAGAAAGATTGGGATTCAAAGAAGTCTATACAGAGCTTGACTTAGTAAAGGCAATATGGTCACATTTCCACCAGATGTACTTAATTCTTCAAAAAGACCCCTTGCCCCAGAAAAAGTTTGACAGGGAAAACATCAAAGAAGAAGATGAACATTCATGGGGCTACAGTGAAGATGACAAAACCCAGTACCTTATGCATGCTGAAAGATTTTATCAGCTGTACTGTGAAAGGTATACGGCAAAGGCTCTTACTCCATACATGATGAAATTAATAGACCATGTCCCTGAATTAATGGAAAAACTTCCTTTCCCTCTTGCCCGGTTCCAGTCAGAAGGTGGAGAACATGCCAACTATGAACATAACACCTTCTACAATACACACACCACACGGCATGGTGGGAAAGGCAAACCATGTTCCATTCTCGCACAGTTTCAGGCCGTGTGGAATAGGCTTTCTTATGAAATCACACAACAAATAGATTCAGACATCAAGGAAAGTTGTGAGGCCGGGAATGCTTTTATGTTGTATTGTTCATCCCACTGTGCAGCAACTGTACTTCAGAAGTATGTCCGTGGCTATGTCGTACGCAAGAAATTACAGAATGCTGGGTGGTGTTCTATTCCACTGTCGGGACAACAGAAGAAAATAAATGAGAAAGTAAAGAAATCTTTAAACAATCTATTTCCACCTTCCAGACAAAACCAGGAATCATTGTTTGATGGCTCAATATTTGTCTTCTTTGGACCTGTTCCAAAACAAGAAAAGAAAAGAATGACACAAGAAGCTCTGAAAAAGCTAATAGAAGAAAATGGCGGCAGAGTTCGCACTAGGATTCCATTTCGACAGAAGGGCATATCGACAAAAACCTACACTGTTTTGACCAACAAGGAATGCTGCCAGAAAAAGGTGCCTTCTGTTATTAGGATAGGAATCAGAAGAAGCTTCCCTATTCTTGACTATTCATATGTTTTTGATTGTGTGGAAAACAGAAAGTTGATGAAAAGTGAGCCATATAAAATTAATACTCAGAAAATTAGCAGTCAGATCACAAAAGATCCAAGCCTTCAGAGAAGACATTTCAACAAGAGCAAAACTTTCATAAGTTTGATAAAAAAGGCTCGAAAGGTAAAGGTGTTGCAACTCACTAAAAGAAAAAAAGTAAAGGTTTGGAGAACTGCGGCACAGTATTTTGTCTCCCAGTGTCTCAAAACTAGAACGGAAAAACTGTCATCACAAGAAAGGAGGAAGCTTGTGTCAGACTACTTTCAAGAGTGGAAAATCCTACCGGAACATATTCGAAGCCATTACAAGGCATTATTTCTGAAAGAAAAAGCCAAGGCTACAGCTAATTAAGTGAGGAGGAACCTTGCCCTGAAATGCTACAGATATTAAATACTGTAATTCCGTAAATATTCGCGAGAACATAATTTTTGTTAATATTCGCGAATTGGTTGCCTCGCAAATTCAAAGTTCTTGCGAATAAAGAGTCACTTTAAACATTATAGAATCTCACTCGCTATTAATTCGGAAATAGAAACTTCACGAAATAACCATGATAACAGTCACGAAAAAATTTCTGAATTTACAGTACGTGTAATCTAATTTGAATCCTATTCAGAAAATTCATGAAGCATACAGGACAGTTGTTGGATATCTATTCTACTATGATAAAAACATGTACCAATGTTCTGGTACTTAGGACTGCACATTAGGACAGATCTATAGTTTCAGAATTAATTTCATTTCTAAATTCACTGCCAAGCGTGTTCAGTGGGGTCCTTAAGTTTCATCATCATCATCAACCTACTTGACATTGTATCCTCCTGAACAATCTTTCCCTTTGGGGTGATGGGGGTGGGTCATTCTAATAAATTGCAAATTTAACCTTGTGCAAATTTAATCTTGTAAAAATGAAACCCATTTAACTAAGCCATGTACATGGTCATCATTTTGTTATCTGAGAAATGTAAAATACCATTAAATTGATTATTTATTTTTTTTTTTTCATAGAATCTCCTACATCTGTAGGGAGAAAAACTACAGTATTTAAACTATAAATTCAGGTGGCACCCATTCCACAATTTTGAAAGTCTTTAAACATGTTAAAGAGCCTACACATAGTACACGCGTAATGTATAAATTTCTGTATGAATACTTGATGAGTTATATGTTTTTTGTTTATTAATTGAGCCGTGACGCGAGAAAACCGGTCTTTGGTGTTTTCCACCAGGTCCGACACAAACCAGTCTGTACACACACACAGGAGAAGGCAACAAACTTGGAATTTCGGATTTAGGAAGAAGAGAAAATGTAGTATCCCAGTAGCGAAAAACAAAGGTGCTGATCAGCTGTGCAGTTACAGCACAGCTGATCTGCGCCTTTGTTTTCCCAAAGGCAAAAGTCCAGATTTCTCATGATGCGGCTCAATCATTTGTATGGTTTGTTTATTCATTTATTTGAATATTGTAAATAATAAAAATACAGAACAAGTGACACTTTTTTGTGTGCAGACACTGTCGTTTTTCTTATATTTTGGATGTACTTGTACAATGTACATGCATTTTCATTTTTGTAAAAATATGTAATCAACATGGAAGCTTAAATGCAATTGTGTTACAAGAAATGCGTTTTATACATGTATGGTAACAGGTATGAGTGGATTCTGATTGTACTTGACAGACATCACACATATACTGTTATAAATATGGATGATTTGAATGTGTTTGACCAATAGGAAAATGGGTGTCAATCATATTTTTGACATTTTCACACGAGTGTACCTGTGTACTAGGATGAAAATGCAGTTATAACTATTATTTTAAGATATTTGAGCCTTCACGTAAGAAAACCAACAATGTGGTTTTCCAAGAAGTTGAACACAAACTGAGCTGTACTGGCACAGAAGATAGATAGAGACTGGAAATGTTTGATCTATTAGAAAATAGAGGAATCGTAGAATCTGTGTAGCAAAAACAATGGCACTGATCAGCTGTGCTGTTAAGTTGCACAGTTACTGCACAGCTGATCTGCACCTTTGTTTTCGCCTTCTTAGATGCATGTTGTTGGTTTTCTTAAACAAGGCTCAATTTCTTTTTTATTTTCAAGAAAAAGAAAATTCAGTTCAGTTGGGCCCACTTCACTGAGATTACTCTTACATGGTGTTATTGAGAAATAGAAATTATCCTTAAATTGTCACCATATACATGTGTATAAATATATGAACTTTATCATTGATTTGCAATGTTTGTTGTATGCAAAAGCCTGTAACATGTTACATGTTTTCTCATGGCATGACATGTTTTATTGGTATCTTATGTATATATTTGGATTTTAATAACCATTACATCAATTTAATTGAAAACCTGTTCAAGTGACTTAGTCTGATACAATGTCTGCGATACTGGCACTGAAAGTGGCTAGAATCTTGAATCAGTCCACACATGACTGATTTTTTTTTACCTAAACATTAAACTAGAAAAAAAAAGAGAGAAGCTTGAAAAAAATCAGATTTATAAAGCAGAAAGATTGTACTATCTATGAACCAAAACAAAGTCATATAATCAGTGTTTAAGATATGTTTTGTTTTCGCTTTTGCAAACAGCCAGTTTTCTATTGATATTGCTTATATGCATATTAGTATGCACTTGTCATTAGTTTTGTAACTTTAACTCCACTGCAAGGACAACCTCAACTACTGAATCTTGTTCAGAATCTGGTTTAGGCCACACCAAATAAATTAATAGATTCTCATCCGAATATTTGAAAATTCTGGGGTGGGTTGGTGGATTTTATTTTTACTTTGGGACACCCAATTTGACCAGTCTTCGAAGACCAGTGCCTTTAAAATTTTAATTGATTTTTGAACTACGTAAAACACACTGACAATTAAATAAATGTTTTTAGACATGTTAGAACAGAGGCGGGTGGTAATGAGAATCTGCAAATTTATTTTGTGTGGCCTTAGTATCTAATAATCACAAAGGAATACTCATCCAAATTATTTTAGATTGTTTTGCTGTTAGTTTTTTTTGGTTAGTGTCAGATAGGTACAAAATTTTACTTCGTATGTATATTCGTTCTAATTAGCGCACAATGAGCTTAACTTTTCAGAATACTTTAAATTAAGGTAACAAAATATTGTTCTAATAAGTGCACACTAGGAACGAAAACAACACAATAACGGCTGAAATTACCATGTCAAAAACACCAATGATGATGTCATTTAAGTGTTCCAGTAGTTGCAAAATAGTGTATGATCATCTAAGGTTTAAGTATTTATGTGGCTAATACGGTATTATTGTGTACAATTGGTATAAAATGGCAATTTGCTAGTCAAGCAGTGTACGCTTATGCACATGATTTTAAGAAGCAAGCAGGGTTTGTGCTTGTTGGAGCATGTGCACTAATTAGAACGAATACGGTAATTTATTTTTCTTCTTCAAAAACATTGTTAACTACAATGTGCATAGGTGTACAAGTACATCATCAAGAATTTGCAACACACAGGAGAGATTCAAAGTTTTCATATTTGTTATTCTTGTTATCAGTATTTGTCGTTGTGGTTGTCATTTTTATTCATTAAAAATAAAAGAATAAAATATGTACTAAATTACACAAAGTACCTTGTCAATCACACCAACAGTAACACCATGTATGTAATAATAACCATAACCATGGTTGGAAACCCACAAATCCCTTAACCTATGAGTGTTACAATACAAATCATGTGTGTGACATCTGGAGTGCAATGACCTTGTGGTAGACAGTATGATTCCAAATCTAGAGACTTTGGTTCAAATCAGATCTGTGCGGGGCTGTGCCCACGGCCAAAATACATTTACTCCCCATACTGGCTCAACACCAGAAGCACTGGCTCCAATGCAACATGACTTAAAAGTGTTGACTTTGAAGTTAAACGGCAATAAAAAGTAAGAATAGAGGGACAAGGAATTGATGCAATTAATTTTAAAGTCCCAACATGTATGGACACTGGGTGGGAAAGAAAATACATAAAACATTTTTCTGAAAACACACTCGGAGCAGAATGACTAGCTGTTTCCCAACAAGGTAGCCATCCTGCAAGTCTAAACTAAAACCAATGCCAACGAGCACAACAGAGAGACAGGCACAATAAACATGTATCACAAAGACAAACCACTCCTACTTGGACGCTGATTATCGCCCCAATTGGGGGCAACGCTGAAAACAATTTTTCGGCAATAAAGATGCAATAAAAAAATGGTCTTTCAGGTTCAAACCAGACCTATTTGGGACAGTGTTATTTACTCCCATATAGTACTGAACCCACTGAGAATGCTCCCTTAAAGTTAAGGATAAAGAGAAAATATTTCAGCATAAAAAATGCATTTAAAACATAATGAAAACATAAATATTGTTTTTAATATGAAAGTGCATTTTATTTCATTCACCTATTATATTTTCAAAAAAAAAAAAACTTTGAAGAATGTTTGGTTTCACAGTAAAATCTCTATTCAAAATGTTCAACTTAACTAAGGTGGGCCTTAACTTTAAGGAGTCATTTGAATTCTGAGCCCTCGTTAAAACCTAGATACAAGATACAAGAAATTTTATTTTACGTCGGATTTCATATAACAAACCACACTGTGGAAGTGGTGGCTCAGTTCGGAGTCACTATGTTCAGGCATGATTGAAAAATTGTAGACTGGGATGATAAGAATCATTTTAAATCCACAAATCATGGTCAATTCATTTCTTTTATTTCGTAAAAGAACATATTGTCATATTTATTAGACTTATGACAATACGCAACTTTAAATCTGCCATACAAATGAAAATAATTATCGACTCTGTATCAAAGATAAATTATAATCTCAAATTACTAAGAAAATTTACATTAATGTACAAGATGGTAAATTGGTTAATTTTAACCACCTGGGGAAATCCAGTTATTATCATAACCTGAGCGGGGAACCAATCTGATAAGAAAAGTAGTCCCTCACCCAGCACTATCAGCTAATTACAAATCTCCTGTGGTGAACTGCAAGACCAGCAACACTTATCTGCTCAGTTTTACAACCGAAACCAGATGGCAATTTCATGGTTACAGGAATGAAAAGTGCACTTTTTTTTTTATAAGACTTGTGTACGGCATGAGGTTGTTAGAAAAAAAATCATTGCGCTTTCTCAAAGAATGGGCATAGATGATAATGGTGAAATATAACGTAATTTGTTTGAGTAGTAGTTTGTATTTGTTTGAGTTGTGGCTTAGTATCCCAGACAACAGCTGTGATCATGTCGGGACCTTGCCCCCATTTTATGTGACTTTTATCAAAAAATTAAGAGGTCACGACATTCAAAAAGTTTATAATTTAAAAAGGTTTTTACTCACTGAGAGAAAGGGACTTGGCAGACTGCCCCGGGCTTAATGGCAAGGGAGAGTGCGAGATTAAATAGATGTGCATATAACTGTATAACAATGTCATATTATATATTAGCGGACTGGTCGTTTTCTTACCCCCAACGTGGCATTGTCAGTTCGCCAGTGAGCAAGACGACAAGTGATTGCAACAAATGGTATTTTGGTGACATTATTGGAAAAGTCTTTTCCACAGTGTTTACTTTGAATATGAAGAAAATTGTACCCATGGTCGACTGCTCTCCCTCAATTACGCGTTTTGTCACATAAAGCGATTACTAAAAACTAGTGAACCCGTCTATAGGGACTAGACAATTTAATTTATCAATTGTTGACACTCCCCGTCAAATAGCGTTAAATATCTAGCAAGCAATCTCGATTGTGGTGACTGCTTATCATAGTGCATCTAGGATTACATCGTATATACCCTGACGAGGGGCACAGAAACTACAGAAACTCTATATGGCTGACTTTTAGTCCATCACATCGCATTATGGGTCTGTTTCTGGTAGTGTGGCTGCAGGTCAAAATTCAGAACTCTGTCACAAATTTACAGCACTGCAAAATGGTTTTCTACAAATCGACATATTGATTGTAATCGTGCTCCCTTTAGTATCGGCTTTGATTCCATAACATCAAAAATTTTGTCATTGCCTTGAGCAACAGATACACACACTGGTCAAGCTTCATTACAAGAAACGACATTCATGTATAGGAAACGAAACTGAAATGTATGAGAATCGAAATTAATGACGAACCAGAGAATCAACAACACTGAAATTTAGAGCAAAAGGGAATATCTCTTATAACAAACGGCTGCTGACCTTTTCATTGGTTTCTTTTTGAAGAAACCAACTTGTTTTTCTCTCTCTTTTTATTAGGAAACATGAACTGAATTTAATCAACAACAGTCAATGCCCGTATACACACCGAATTGATTTTCTTGCCCTATTTTGTCATTCAGATAAGCAATGGATCGTAAACGTATCGTCGATTTCGTGTGGTATTTTGTGCTATGTTTTATAATATATGTTCTCTTCTCATACACAATATACGTTGTTTTGTTACTACTGTTACTGCATGTGACACGGCGACTCCTGGACAGAGAAGCAGTTGGCTCAGAGATCGAAGACAGCGCCTTGCTTATCACAGGATGTGACTCAGGTAACATAAAATACGTACTCTATAGTTCATATAACATTTGGAGCAATTAAAATATATAACAGGGTAGAGGTCCTGGAAGGGGGTTCCAGTATTCGTATCCCTTTAATAGTTTGGAAATAATACTTTAATAATATATAAAACATTCAACAAAATATCTCCTAGATTTTGGTAAATATCACAAACATTCGCTTCCCAATACCCAGGGCCTCTTCAGTTTCCCATATCCCTTTTAAGTTTTTATTTTGTTTTTGTAAAAATATCCCTTATCCCTTTAGCTATTTTGCCAATATCCCTATATTCTTATATACCCTTTCAGAGCCTCCGTGTATCGATCACATACATAATTTCAATCATCTCCAGCTGCTACTGCATCTATTAAAGCACAAGTTGCACATTCGAATACAAATATTTTAAAACACTGATAATTTTCTTTTCCAATTACATACCAGACAAGTACTGTTAAAACCCATACAATTACTAAGAAGGATAATCCTAGCAGTTTGAATCATGGAGCAGCAAGTAGGAAGCCCGGTAGGAAGAAGAATTCCTACCGAGATCCTGATGTCTTCTCCAATTTGTTGTGACTAATAATTTGTTAAGTAAAAAGAAACAAAAGTGTAAAAAGACTGTAATACATCTATCACATATGAAACTTACCACGAAATTAATAGAAACCATAATTGGTGTGTGCAAATGAGCATCTTAGGTTTGAATCTGAAGAGTGTTCTTCTATAGACCACCATAGTCACTAGGGTCTTCGTATAGGTCCCTGTAAAGCCGGTAATAAGAGGGCAGGGTTGTTGTATAAAAGTTAGTTCACTGTACATTTTTTAAAGCCGTGTTCATATGCAACATTTTTGCACCCGACTGCAATTAAGTGTTGTCAAGTTTTTTTTTAGTTTTGGCAGAGAATTGATTTTCAAAGTCCCTTGTGCGAAGATCAAACAGTTACGTGGCATTTCTTCGAGAAGTACTTCACCGATTTGCAGGCTGAGCACGTTTCCCTCTGCACAACAGTTTGCACATGATTTTGTCGAATCAGACTTCGGTTCAGGCAGCTGACTAAGCAAATCGTCAGCAGGTTCTGTGTCCTCGGCAGACAGTTCATTTTAATTATGACAGAACGTTAAGTCTTGTTCAATGGTAAAATGCTCATGGGTATCAGAATCCCAGGGTGTTATATCCAAATGCCACTCTCAATTCTTTGTGATACTACCATAGGAGACTGTGAACTGGCTACCGTCCTTGTCTCTTGTAGCTGTGTAGCAATGATAAACGGTGCGACACAGCTGGGTGTAATAGGCATAGAGGTCCTCTCTACTCTGAGCTGTCTGGCAACTTTATTCGTTTTCGGGATGCCTTCCGTCTAGCACGACCCCTTGCCACTTGTGAAAAGATTCTTAACCGTTGCCTTGGTTGATTCACTAAACTGATATCAGAAAGCCCTTGGCATTTCTTATCCTTTTGATCTTTCCAGAAGCCAGTTTCTTCAATAATTGCGAAGAATTTCCTACATTGCCTACTTATACCTTTTATGCTATACCCGATCAGGACAATATACGGGGAGGTAGTGATCAATATATACTTCGAATGCTTTTATATATACTTCTTCATTGGCCTCTACCTTTGAGAAAATCTCCTTGGTGTTCTTATCTGTTATCTGCTCAGTCATGAGGGTGTTATGCAATCCAGTATCAGTGAGTTTTAAACTGATTGTAAGCTTTACTTCCTTGCTGCTACCAGCCCTTGTATTCACATTAACGTATATATTATCTCTGTTCTTAATTTGCATGATTTCAAATATTATTTTGATATTATCTACGAAAAGGATTTACGCTGTCTTCTTTGTCTTTCTTACAACTCATTGTCGGCATATCACAGCTATTCTAATGATAACAGTATCATTCTTCTTCAGGATTTGGGTTTGACATAGCAAGGAAACTTGAATCCATTGGTTTCACTGTGTTTGCTGGATGTTTGGATCCCACTGGATATGGAGCTACCCAACTCAGTGAAACCTCTTCATCAAGGCTTCATGTTGTCTCGCTTGATGTTACGAGTGACGAAAGTGTCAAAGATGCTGTAGAATATGTTAAACGCCACTTACCTGGGAAAGGTGAGTTTGATTTGTTTTATAAATCCGACCGTTTGTTTTATGGCTTATAATGCTATGGACAGTTGCAGTACAAGGGTGACTAGCTTTGCTCAATGAACCGAAAGTTTGTTTGCAAAGATGTATAACAGCATATTAAAGGATCTCAGTTTTATTTTTATTCTAGATAATAAAATAACCAGCAAAACATAATTGGCTGATGCTAACTTCATATTAGACTGACATAGTTTAGAACATACTTTCCTTCCCTGTAGGTCTTCATGGAGTGGTAAATAATGCAGGTGTCAATATGCACGGAGAAATAGAGTTGATAACGCTTGGTCTACTTCAGAAAGTGATGGACATCAATTTCTTTGGTACAGTTCGTGTGACAAAGGCTTTCCTACCATTAATAAGAGAGTCAAGAGGTATCTTTGGTCGTCTTTATTTTAGTAATATTTTAGATTATTTACTGTAAATATTACTGTTTACCTTGTCATTTTCAACATCCTGAGGTGTTTCAAATCATTGATTTTACAATAATGTTTTGTATATATACTGACTTCCACAGCCAACGCAACTTTATTTTTTCATATCATCTTTTAAACTGGCCAATTGTCTGAAAACTTTTATGCATCAAAATGACTCGAAAATCTGTGTGTGTTATCAAATCTAAAGTTTTAGTGCGCGTGAACATGCCTCAGGGTACAGAAATGCATTTTCCGTGCCTCGAGCGCGCGGGCTCGAATTTTTTCAACACGATGGCCACAATTATAATCGTTGAATGTTGTTCGATGAGTGTTTCAATGTTGTAACCTACGGCTCAATGCCAGAAATCGCCATTGATTTTGAGTACCCCAAAATTCCTTGTTTTAGGCGTTCAACGTCTTTTAGTCACGTGGTCGATGTCAATCATATGCTTTATTTGTGTTGGCAACCTAGCCTTGTCGTATAAAGTGTATTGCAGTTATGGGAAATTTGTTTTTCACTGTGTTTCGCTGCTTAAGAATAGGGTGCAAAGTTAAGCAAGAAACTCGTCAAAATCGCTGAAATCGCTGGGCTATATATATGCGGAATTTCGGATGAATTGACTGAAACCACAAAAGGTTATTCAAATTTTAATGACGAGTTGCCCTGGCTGTGGAACTAAGTATATTTTAAAAAAGTATCTCTAAGAGCTAACACACATTTTCTTTCAATCACTTCTTTTCACAATGCTCTGCACTTCTCCATTGGTTCATTTAAATTTGTTGGAATGAGCACAATTCATACAAAATAATACTTTTTCGAGTCAGGAAGAATAGTCAATGTTACTAGTGTCCACGGGAGATGTGTCTATCCATGTAGGGGAGCTTACGGTGCCAGTAAATATGCCCTGGAAGCACTGTCAGACGCATTGCGACTGGAAATGAAGAAATTTGGAGTGTCGGTGTCTATACTGGAACCCGGCGGCTTCGGACACGCAACGTGCATTCACAGTGGAGCACAGGTACACGAGGCTTTTCCGAAAATGTACTCAGCGCGAATTATGTATTCCTGCATTGTTACGGTTTTGACACTGACACTGCTGAGATTAACACAGGTTCACCATGCTAGTTGGGAATAAAAATAAACTGAGGTCATTTTAAGAGCAGTGAACATATAAATGAGAATGGGGATGGGCCATACCGCGGGTACGGTTACTTGAGCCTCTTCAGTGACTACTTTTATCATGTTATCTAGAACTCTAAAAACGTTTTGATGTTGTCAATTACTCTCATAGTTAATTAAACCTTATTATATTTTTACATATAATTATTGAGCGAAAATGACACTAGCGAGTAAAATGAACGAGGAAAAATCTAAAAATCGACATAATTGTTTGTAAGGAGTTCGTAAGAATAATTAATGTAGATATTTCCCTTTCTTATAGCATGCCCAGCTTTTGAAAAATATTCAAGAAATGTGGAAATGGGCTTCTGAAGAAGTGAAGCAAACTTACGGTAAAAATTATGTGGAGTCTTGGATTGAACCTCAAGTGGGAGGCTGGGAGTCACGTGGTGATACCTCTCCTGTTGTCAAGGCAGCTGAGCATGCGCTGACTAGTTCTTGGCCAAGGTCAAGATACCTAATTGGTGGTTCGGCAGTGTTGATTGATTTTTATGTGGTGCGTACTGCTGAGTAGATAGTTTAGTTTGTAAAATGTACTATTTTTCTCTTTTATTATTTTTGCTTATCTTAGATTTTTCGACTTTTTCCAGAAAACTTGTCTGAAAGTGTATTAACCAGTGTGTTAACTGTAATAAAAGTCTCACTGACTTAAATGTTCCTCATGTCGGGCTTATATTTTCTGATTTAATCATTCTATCACCTTTTCAACTTTTGAATAAGAACTTTACAACTTTAGTAACACCCTTGTTGTCTTGCAGTATTCAAATTTCCACATTACGAGTACCTGCATGATGCTATCTGAATTTGTATCACGATTTTGTACATTTTTGCTCTGAATTTCATAGGCATGTCTGTCATGATATGTCACGCAGAATATTTGTTCACCCGTTTATTTCCATTATCAAGGTTCATAGTTTTCATAGAAAAGTACAAGTAGGCAAAGATCAGGAAAAGGCGCAATCAGAAAAAGACTCCCACTCCAAAAACCAAGGTGGGAAAAAACAAAACTAACAATCAGGTACTTATACCATGAAAACACTTCGTAAGCCGAATGAGCAGCTATTTTCCCAATAGGTGGCCACTCAGTTACCTTAATTTAACTAAAAATATGCAAACATACATAAGGCGCCAACAGCACAAAAATATTTTAAACACCAAGACATAAAACAAAAAGAACCACCACAGAAGTATCGACTTGGAACAATCAGTAACACAAAGTTACTGGCGGGTTTAAATCGATTTTACACGGCCGTAACCTCACCCTCAGCTTCTGCAGTGGTTCATAACATTTAGTTAGTTCTTCGAATTTGTACAATCATTGTATATATGTTAACTTGTTACAGAGGGCTCCAAGGAAGATTGGTCTTACCATTTGGGTAACTCTCTTAAAATAAAGAATTTACTTACTTACTTATTTACTTACTAAATGAATTATGTCTTTGTTTTGCAGGTGTTAGCAATTGTGAACGGAATTGCTCCCTCGTGGCTGGTTGACTGGTACTTGACTAGTAAAACACAATGTCACAAGTTCCCGCGTTAACTTGATTCAACTCCATCCAATATGATAAAATAATTATCATCTTGTCTTTTCGGGGTCTTTTTTGATGTAAATATATCGAATAAATGATGCTATTGTCTTTGATCTTCTTTTATGTTGTACGTGTGACGGAAAAGTCACCCGCAAAAGGGTCACGGATAAAAGGGTCAAGGAAAAAAAGAGGAAAAAAAAAAGTCACAAAAATAAAAGACCTAAATGGAAATTTGTACAGATTTGAAGTCAGACATGATTTTCATGTTGAAGTAAGCAATGCTTCCAAGTCGAACCATACCATTGAAATTGGAAATAACTGAAACATAGAATGGACGAGAACCGATCGTATATGAGGATCATTGTGTTCAGTGGTAGAGTTTTAGTTCATTAAGACAGGGTTTGACACTTACCATTGCCATTTAGTATCCTTGAAAAATCTATTTTAAATTCCAAACAAACTGGTTAAGTACCAAGGAAGCATTGGCTCAGTCCCGGCACGACTGAACATTTTTAAGGGACGTACACCGCTAACAATGAAAGAACGAAATAAATGTAAACTAAATGGTAACATTTCGGCATTGCTAACAAGTAAAGATAATAAAAATTACACATTTTCGGAATGAGCGAAACTAAGATATGTACTTACAATAATGAATTCCTGTGTTTTGTTTTCCAACATTCGTTGAACGATATCATTTCAAAGAAAAGAAAGATTTAAGAAAATGAAACAAAAAAATATAGAGCTTGGCAGTATACCCCTATGAGCACGTCTTTAGTATCTGAGTATTAAACGCATACAAACAGGCGCATCCACATGCATGTCTCATCCGCTAAAACACAGCGTCTTACAACTTTAAGTGTATTGGTGCATGCATTCGCTGCCAGAATTATTTAGCTGATTTATTCCTGAAAACAGGTATTTTCACGTTGGAGATAAGTTATATAAAGACCTGTCGATTTGAATGACTGATTGCTATTTTCTGCAGGCAATGAAAGAGAACCTGCAGACTAGGATTCTTAGTGGTTCACCACAAATATGTAGACTTGGCGAGTGCATTTGCTTTGTATTCCAATTAATTGATATTTCTTGTCTGTAAACTGAAGCATTTTGTGAACATTACTGATGATTTAATGAGAATTTGAAATCAAAGTGTTAAATCTTAATACGAAAATATAATCGCTCCATGAGCGACAATTAATAATCTTAATATAGCAGCCAAGAATAAAACTATGTATTTCATTACAGCCACTTATAGAAAGCCATTTGAATGAAACATCATTTTTAATCGAACGTTTCCAATGGCGAAGTATCGTTTGGCTGCACTGAATTTCCACTGAGGGTCACTGACGGGAGTTCAGTATCCGAAATTGCGCAATATGGCCCAAACTACACACCTTTGAACGTTTTAACTGCTTCCAAAGGTTCAAGCTTTCATATCTTATTTCCATAATATCCATATTTTGCAACATAGATCTTTTTTTTTTTTTTTTTTTTTTTATAAAATCCTTCAAATTTTGAGTTTTGTCAAAATGCATTTTAGCTGTATATATATATGATATTTTTCATCTCTGAGCAGTAGAGATTACACATAATTGAGCCTGTGCATGAGAAAACCAACAATTTGGGTTCCGACCAGGTCCGAGACAAACCGGGCTGCACAGTCACAGAAGATGGTTTGAGGCTGGACAGTTTGGATTTAGGAAGTAGAGGAATTGTACTATCCGTGTAGCGAAAACAAAGGCGCAGATCAGTTTCGCAGTCAGCTTCGCAGGTACTGCGAAGGTACATGTACTTCGAAGCTGATCTGCGCCTTTGTTTTCGCCTATGCAGATTGTTGGTTTTCCCATGCGGCGGCTCAACCATATGTTTTCAAAATATTGTATATGACATCTATATAAAAGTTTTGAGTAGTATATATTTGCTACAGCAGTAAATAGTATCCCAGTAGTTGTGAAGATGGGAAACGCCTAAATTGATTCTTGGCTCAGTGGAATTGTACAACACCTAACAACTTGATTTCGCTTTGTTTCTTGATTTAACAGCTGACCACATGAAGAAAATGGATGTGAAAATAAACTGATTCAAAATATCTTCAACATGAAAGGAAAATGTCTGGTCTGTTAAGTATCTTAATCAGGGCGGGTCTTGATACACCCGTGTTCAAGTACTGTTTGTTTGTAGTTTGACAGAAACTGTTCTGGTTTGAAAGTCCACAAATAAATTTTGATTTCTATCATTTTAGAATGTTCTGAATTAAGAATTCAAGCTCACGGGTGTTGGAGCTTGATGAGCTATATCTCGTAATCGCATGTCATTGTTGTACATACTGCAGAAATACTTACCAGCAGGTGAATGTCTTACTATTCGTGTTTTGGTACCAAACCGCCTACTCTAACATTGAGATATAGTTAATTTCACAAGCAAAAATTCTGTATTAAAATTTGTAAATGACAAAATGTAAATATCTCTCATACAATATGTACAATTTCTAAAATACCAGCATCAATTATTCGAAATGGCATTTTCGCAGCATCATCATGTTTCGAATAGGATATGAGCTGACTCCACTTTTTCATTAATGATTAATGGTCTGAAAATAACATGACTTACTGTACGAGAGCTGTCCAGGAAGTCCGTGGAAAAGATTATTATTTACTGAGGGTAAATGCAGGCTTATGATTCCTCGCATATAGCTTCATACGTCTCTTGGATTATTTGCAATTTATGTTTTTACAAAAACTCACATGGGTTTTATTATTTTAGTGAAAATGACCATTCTTGGTGCACATAGTGCATGTATAATAATGCTTATTTTGTTTAAAGCGATTTTAATAACTTATGGCCATATATCCATGTATGATAATGGGCTCTGCAAGCTTGTACAGCGATACAAAATATTGACAGATTTTAGACGAATTGTCAAACTTATTATTTCTTAGAACACGGTAGGCGGGATCAAACAAACAGAATAAAATATGAGAATGAAGACATTGTAATTTAGAATACTTTATAAATAATATAGATTAAAATCAGTTTTAAATGTCATAACTGGAAAAGAACGATAGAAAGAAAAACACAAAACAAAACAATGTCAACTTGCAAATACTGCACTCATTTGTCAGTCAAAATACGTTGTTGATTTCAGAGCAAGAATTAAGTCCGAGAACAGTTTGCTTGAAAACACGGCTGTTTTGATTCTTCAAAAAATTTAATGTTCATGTGTACGCTTATTTTACATTATCTTTATTTCAGTCTTTATCTAAGTCTTTATCCTAGTCATCACATTTGTCTTTCTTCTCGCTACCGCTCCCACCGATAACACTTCCGGCGAGTGCTCCAGCCCCAATTATAGCGGCTTTCGTTCCAGCTGCAAGCCCTGCTGCACCGGCACTTTGCCCGAGCGCTACCAAGCTCCCTGCTGCCACTGGACCAGTTGCTGACATCCAACCTACCGCCAAAGAGCCTGCCGTTATGCCTGCTGTCCCAAAACCTGCTGCCGTTAGCAAAACCGGGGCTCCAACAAATGCAACTCCCGCTCCCACTATTCCGCCAACGACGGTAAGAAACCCATGACAAGGCAGTGCTGAATTTGCAAGAAGCAGCACGATGAAACAATATGAAAATGGTTGTCTTCATGTCTTGAGTTTCTATCTCCTGAAACATTAACGTTAAATTTAACTTAATGTCTTAGTCTCAAACAGGAAGGGACAACGAAACTCTGCATTAGTACATTTTAACGCTTTCATTTTCAATAAATCGAAATCGCAAACCAAACTGAGCCATTGAGAAAAATAATCAGTCTTACATTTACCATGAAGATGTTGGACTTCTACTCAAAACTGGGATGCCTTGTAATCCAAAATGTGCTCCAAAATATAAACACCGAATTAAAAAAAAAAAAAAAACACTTATGTAATGGTTGCTTTGACTTGTCATGGACAGGGCATAGACCTAAGCGGGTAAACAGAACTATCTACTTTGCCTGGAATCACAAGTAGCCCCATCTATTTTACAAAGCCCTGTTGGACGGGGACAAACATTTGTTTGTGTTTCTGTTGAACGTCTCAGTCATGTCAGCATTCCACCACTTCCTGAGTACACAGTGAGTGTAGATTTCGAATGCCGACGTCTCGCCGACGAAGAACGACATCCATCCACCAGGCTGTGTAGCTTACCAAAACAGAACTATACAAAGCACCACAGCCAACTGACAATTCTTTAATCTGACCAACAATATGCCGAATTGGTGCTGAGAAATCAGCCTCATTTCCTCATGAACCACTACAGAAAGAGACTTGAGTTTTTGGTGCCAGTATTCCACACCAGACCATATCATGCTGTCCCTGAATGTGTAGCACTTGTTCAATGGGGACCATGGCTGGTGGGTGTGGGTTGCTTAGTCCTTGACCTCAACTTTGCTCGACGTAGGTAATCTTGGGTAATACTGGAGCGATGAACCTGGTACTAAAAATGGTACTGGTGCTGAAAATGCTTTACAAAAGGTATGCTTACCCCAGTGTGTGCACTGTACAGCTGTTCATGAGGAAATGTGTCTATGGAGACATGGTTATTGTGTGAAAAAAGCTTCAGTGACAATCGATACACAAATCGAATAGAAGTATAAGCCCAAATAAGCCCTCATTTGAAAGATAAAAATAATTTGAAAGATATAATAATATGGAGTTCACATTTCATGAAATATAACAGTTCTTGTGTTACAGGCCCTCAAACACATTTTCCATAACTTTAAGTTGAGTACATACTAGGGATGTCAACCGGAGTCCGAACGTTCGGACTTCGGATCCCATACCGAAGTTCGGATCCAAATTTTAGCATCCGGACGTTCGCTAAAAATTAATATGTCCAATATTAAGGTAATTTTCCCTTAATATAAGACAAATAGACACAATATTTAATGCAACCAAGGTATTTAATACTAATTTTTTAACAAGTTGTGTCAAAGGTCACAAAGGTTTAAGAGGTAGACAGGTAAACGGGACAATGCATGTCACGGGGAAGTCACAGTAAACAAAGAAAGAATTAAAAGTGACAATTGGCCTCTGTTGTTTTCTTTTGAAAACGGTTTGATTCACACTTAACAAGTTTTAATAAATAATAATTATAGTATACAGACCGCCGCCCAAAAACATTACATGTCAGATGATTAATAGATATGTTCTGGGATTAAATATTTGCGGATTCTTAAGCTGACCAGTTTATGCAGAGATGAACCATTAGATTTTCTACAAGTATGATGTTACTTTTGTTTGCTGATGCACCAGTTGGACAAAATGGGAACTCAGTGAATGTTAGTGAATTTTTGAAAATGAGTTAAGTTTTGAGTAATGCTGTTTTACAGTAGCACGATGTTTGTTCCTAAATTATATGGAGTTTCGTTTCTGCGCCAAAACGGAAACAACGCCAAGCTCAGTAACTCCTGATTATGAATGTTCTTTCAAAGGAACACTCGATTAACATACATGTGAATGTATAGGTAATACTATGATCTGATCCGGAAAAAAAGATGCGAACGTTCGAACCATCCGGATGTTTGTTTCCGAACGTCCGAACCTTAAATCTGACACCAAATGACATCCCTAGTACATACAAAACTTTATTCAAATGTATTCGAAGGTATTAATCCAGCAAATCGCGTGCTGAATGCATGCATGTGATGCACAAACGTTTGATATGCTGACGTTGGACTTTACCATCAGTGAACTTTTTCTATTTAAACTTCTATATTCAAAGAAATCGAGGACGCCAGTTCGTCGTCCCATGCCAGTGCACCGTCCCAATGCGGTTCAGTCACACATTAGCGTATAACCCAAATGCGCGCCGGGCGTATGTAAAATCTCAACACGTTGACGATTTTTGACGTATAAAAATTAATTTATCTCTTAAGTCCCAAATTAGCTGAAGCAATATCTCGTAAAATTGGAAAGCATGCAGCGTACACTGGCGCTCCTAAAACGTGCACCAAACGGGGTCAAAGCGTAATCAACTCGCGCGCCTGTAATGCGCGTGGACGCCTGTAATGCGCGTGGAGCTGTTTGCACCTGATAAAGTTTTCATATACTTAGTTAAGTTTGGGTAACTGAGTGGCCGCCTATTGGGAAATAGCTGCTCACTCGGCTTACGATATGTTTCCATAGTATAAGTACCTTATTGTTAATTTAGTTTGCTTCCACCTCGGTTTTTCGAGGGGATCATTGCCTACCTTCACTTTTTAGTTAATAAAATGTCAAACGTTGTGTGAGAGTTTTCATTTTTATATACTTCACTTATCTTGGACATACAGAGCCCTGTTAGTATTACAAGTTTGCGAAAATATGTTATAATTATAAATACGCACAGGTGATTAAAGTCGAAGGCTCACTCTGCTCTGAATTGAATACGATGTCGAATGTGTTACTGATGGACATATGTCATGCATGAGTAACCTAAACGAAAGTAGTCCGCATAGAAAGCATGCTTGTCAACCTAGGTCATAGGGGAATTCCATTCTGACGTCATGTGCCTGCTGGGTTCTGACCCATCCTCGTACACAAGAGCAAAATCAGTGCCCATCGGGGCACCTGACATGTTACGCCAGTTCCTGACCATTGCTTTCTTTTACCTTAATAAATAGGGAGGATACGAAATGTAATGAAAATCAGAGGGAGCAGTTGTGATCATTCAGCTTCTGTAACCAAACCTTGTAAAATATTAACCCATTTTTGACGAATGGACTTTCCCATCGTTATCATTTGGACTAGTCCACTTTCATTTTTAGGGTCATCAGGGGCGGTTTTTAATTTTTATTGCATTTTTTTATGAAATTCCTTTAAGCAAACACAATTTTCCAAGATGGCGGCGTCACATCTGGGGCTATTCTGCTTGCCTATGTCCCATAAAAGGGACGCCAGGCTTAAATGAGTTAATAGAAAAAAAAGTACAAGTAGGCAAAGATCAGGAAAAGGCACAATCAGAAAAAGACTCCCACTCCAAAAAACCAAGGTGGGAAAAAAAACAAACTAACAATCAGGTACTTATACCATGAAAACATTTCGTAAGCCGAATGAGCAGCTATTTTCCCAATAGGTGGCCACTCAGTTACCTTAACTTAACTAAAAATATGCAAACATACATAAGGCGCCAACAGCACAAAAATATTTTAAACACCAAGACATAAAACAAAAAGAACCACCACAGAAGTATCGACTTGGAACGATCAGTAACACAAAGTTACTGGCGGGTTTAAATCGATTTTACACGGCCGTAACCTCACCCTCAGCTTCTGCAGTGGTTCATAACATTTAGTTAGTTCTTCGGTCCTCGTGGTGAATCTCTAACTAGTAAATGAATCATCAAGAACAAACAAATAAATCATGATAAACATCCTGATGAATCAAAAACCAGGACTCACAGATTCAGTAAGCTGCCCGACGATGGAGATCCCTGGGCGCCAAATAACTTACTAACTCCGGAGCTGAAGAAAAACATCAGTTGGACCCCGGTGGGCCAAGCAACAGACAAGAAGCTCCGGCCCCAACCAACTAAAATGAGTATAAGTTTCTTAAATTTGTAAACCAAGTCACCATAAAATTCTGGTTCCGAAAGACACTCACTTAAAAGCGTCTTTAACCCAGCATTATATTTGGAATTCAATTCATAGTGTCTACGATAAAATTTAGAAAAGGTTTTTCGAAGTTTATGATACCGATAGCCCTGTTGGAGAAGTTTGGCCGTTAAAGATTTATTTCGAGCGTTGAAGTCTGTAACATGATTGCAGACTCTAGCAAACCTAATAAGTTGCGAAATGTACATGTATACACCATAAGAAGCACGACGAGGAACGTCACCATCCAAAAACGAAAAATTTACTATATCAAAATCAAAGTCATCGCGCTTATCATAAATTTTAGAAGAAACAAATCCATTTGCAACAGAAAGATGTAGATCTAAAAAGGGGGCTTCGGTATCCGAGATATTGGCTTTGTTCAACTGTAGTTCAGATGGATAAATTTGATTGACCATACCTTCAAAATAAGGGTTGTCAATGTTCAAAAGGTCATCGAGGTACCTAGAAGTGGAATTAAAAGCCTCGATAACATCAGCTTGATTATCATGGTTAAGAGAATCCATGAAATCTCTTTCGTAGCAGTATAAAAATAAATCAGCTACGAGAGGTGCGCAATTTGTACCCATCAGAATTCCAACAATTTGTCTGTATAACTTGGTCCCAAATCTAATATAAATATTATCCAGGAGATAGGATAAGGCGTCGCACACATTCTGACATGACCAAAGTGTATACCGACTTTGGTCAGAGGATGTGAAAAAAGCCTTTCTGTCATTACATGCCAAATAAAGTGAACCATAGTTTTTTAATGCCCTTTTGAAGGTCCACTCTATCAAATCCAGAAGTTTTTCTTTAATAAGATTATGTGGTAAAGTTGTATACAGAGTAGAAAAATCATATGTGGACAAGCTCGTCGCACGGAACCCTCTACACTTCAATTTATTGAGCACCTCACCAGAATTTTTTATAGACCAAAACCAATTTTTATTTGAAGTTTCATACACTGTCTCACAGTATCTTATAACAAGAGATTTGACAGCAGTAAGACAGGAAGTTAATAATTTAGAAAGTTCAGTAGTAGTACAAGAGCTAGAATTTGCAATAAATCTTGCTTTGTATGGTCTTTTGTGAAGCTTAGGTAACCAATACATCGTAGAAGAATTTTGTCACCCACCACTATTCGCTAGATCCCGAGGGCGAAATCCCAGGTTTTCAGTACTCCCCGAGGGACCTTGGCCAATTTCTTTTGACAACTAACAAAAATGTCACATAGGCTGCCTTATGAGTAAAATCAACACAAAAATACTTCAGTTTAAATATTCTCAGTTCTAATTTTTATTCCTTGAAAGAATTTATTACAATCATATGAAATGTCAAACTATAGGAAACTTCTAGTATCATGGTTAATAAGAAAAAAGAAACACTACCAGTATGCCACAAACAAACCTCTGTATAAGTACTATATACTAACATGTTCAGAACGTATTCAGGATTTTATTTTTTTCTGTGTACAGTATGTGTATCAAAACGCGTGTTGTTAATGGCTAAAGAATAACCATCTGAGCGAAGAAAGTCTGCTGGTAATAATACATGTTAATGCTCCACATAATATATTTTTACGCCTCGGTTCTTATTAAAATCAGTTTCTTTGCACTAAGTGTTGCCCGAGTAATGCTGAAGACGGGAACAAGTAGTAAATCCAAAATCCAAAATACAAAGCCCTCTATGGCTGTGATAGACTTATTATAATTTTCTGAAGGCGGCTTGATTGATAAAAACGGCGTTTTGCAGTTAATTTGAAAATACAATCGTAATTTGTGTAGAGGAAATAGCCACCAGTTAGTCCGAGTCAACAGCCCTCTACTGCGTCTCCTATTGCAGCTCCTATAGCCGCACCGGCTACTTTGGTTCCTATTGCTACACCAGCTGCACCGGCACTCTGCAGTATCGCCACCGTACTCCCCGCTGCCACGGGTGCACTAGCAGCCATCATACTTGCTCCCATCGAGCCTGCTGCAATACCCGCTGCACCGAAACCTGCTGCTCCTAGAACAACGGGTGCTACAACAATTACCGCTCCAGCCCCCAAGACTCCGCCAACAACCTTGCCAACCGTCCCACTATAGGCAGGTACTGCTGAATTAGCAACCAGCAAAAGGACGAAAGAATAGGATAAGGTCGACTTCATTTTGTATCTGAAATAAACAACATTTTCTCATAAATCGTCGAGGGACAGAATCCGAAGCTACATTTTGCATCATTATAGCTCACCTGAGCCGAAGGCCAGAAAATTGGTAGATACAGACAGTTGAATATTTATTTAATGAAGTTGTGTGACTGTTCAAGGCCATTTGGATAAGGTTAAGTTTTCAAAGACAAAATCTCAGGTCAACTTTCCCAGGACCATGGTTTACAACTTGTCATAAGTTTTGTTTTATTTCTTTCTTTAAACAAGAAAGACCAGTGCATTCATGAAATGAGATCAAATGATTGATACATGTAATATGAATTAGGAAATTCACTTTTAAGAAATAAAGGACCTGTACGGATAAAATTTCCACATGATTTATAGAGTCTGAATTTATACAATTCATGGAGAGCAACTTAATATTTTTAACAAATAGTTTCACCACTTGTGACCGTATCCATCTTTGGCATCAATGATTCAATGTCGATTATCGTTAAATTAACAATTGCTAAATGTCAACAGAGTTGTTCAAGCAAAAAGATGCAAAAATATATGTTATTGGTTGAATACTGATCGAAGTACACATATTGATAATATTTTGTTATATGACTTTATGTTTTTGCTACTTACCTGTTCTATAATCCTAAACACAAAACCAACTAAACGTACGTATATACCATAAAGACCAAGTCTCCCATTACCTATACAGTGCGCCCTTTATATTTATATGCCCATTATGATCACATGATGATTTTCAGCGCCGTCAAGCTAGCCACGTCAGCATTAAACTGTGTTTTTGGCATTGGCCACGTTGGCAAAAGTTAAAATAAAATCCCAATTTTACGAAAATCGAAAATGAAACAATAATGCCATTGAATTGGAAAAATCATTGAGCTTTCTCGAAGAATGGGCATTGACAAAAATGGTGAAATATAACACTGTTGACACTGTTGTACTTGTTGACTATCTGACTTCAGTTGTAAATGACATTTTAAAGGCAGGAAAATTCCAGATGTTTTTAAACAAGGCGTTATAACTCCAGTGAAAAAGAAGCAGGGAAAACCATCTAACGACCCAAACTCCTACAGAAGAATCACAATTACCAGCATAGTTGGTAAATCAGTTGAAAAGATCCATCTGGATTCAGTAACAGAAATGTTGAGTAAGGTCCAAAGTAAACTACAATGAGGATTTAAAAAGGATACTTCTCCTTCATTCGGGTCACTTATCCTAACAGAGACAGTCGCGGAATCTATCGATAATGGAAAACTCCTATACACCACGTTCATTGATTTGTCGTTGTGTGACACGACTCAACACAACGGTTACAAATGGACATTTCTCAATGAATGGTATAAAGTACTTGAATCTTTCGTGAAATGGGAAGGTAAACTATCCGTTTCCTTTTGCGAAAGGCAAGGGGTTCGTCAAGGTGGGATATGGAGCCCGACAGCCTATAAACATTTCCTAAATCCATTTCTCGACAGTATCGCCCCGAGAGATATGCAACTTGACCTTTTCGACAAAACTATTAAACCAATATTATTATATGGGGCTGAAGTATGGGGGTTTGGTAACTGCGGTATAATCGAAAGGGTACATCTGAAATTTCTAAAATATATTTTAAGGTTAAAGAAATCAACCCCATCTCACATGATATATGGCGAACTTGGCATTTTTCCTATTACGATAGACATTAGACATAGAGCACTCACTTACTGGATAAAATTAATAGAAAACAGTAGTAACGATACATTAGGAACACAAAAACTATCTACATACCTCTACTGTATTATATACAATATGCAACAAAAGAATAAATTAAAATCACAATGGTTAAAAAATATTAAGGATTTATTATGCAATGATTATTTAGGTTTCTCGTGGATATGGCAAAACCAAATAGTAAATAATGCAAGATGGCTAACGGCAGCATTAAAGCGTAAACTTCAAGACCGATATATACAGGAATGGATGGCTAAAATACTTGATGAGACGACAGATGGCGATGCGAATTATCGATTGATAAAAACACATTTTGCATATAGCAAGTACTTGACTATACTCCCAGAAAGGTTATCACTGAAATTATTAGCATTTAGAACGCGGAACCATAGGTTACCCGTAGAAGTAGACCGATGGGCAAGAAAATCATTTGCAGAAAGAAAATGTAAACATTGTAACGAAGTTGGAGATGAATTTCATTATTTATTAAAATGCGATTTATTCACTGACGACAGAAAATCTCTTATAAAACAATATTATTACAGAAGACCAAACGTTATTAAATATAACGAACTTTTGAATATGACAGACCCAATATTACTAAAGAAACTAGCAATTTTCGTAAACAAAATCTTAAAAAATGTTAGATATTAAAATAGAGACTGCTGCGGTCGAAGATCGAGCGTTCGGTGTAATGGCTTGCATCAGAGAGTTGTTCCCTTCACTTTCCACCTTGCGTGACCACGGTGGGGCGGAGGAATCAACTCGAAGGTGCAAAACACAGACCCAATAGCTCGAAACCCGACTGATTGTTATACTTGTTTTGTATTATAAGTTCATAATTAATTTGTATATGTGTTAGCGTTTTCCCCATTGTACATTTGTATATAGTATATTTTTGTTTGACTGTACGCTATACAATGATGCCCTGGCTCTCTCTTATATTTCGGTTTTCGATAAGACAGGGTCCAGGGATGCATGGGTATTTCATAGTGTGTAAAACTCAGTTCCCACGAAACCTGCGTCTTTTTTTAAGTGATAAGACGAGGATACCTCGTGGATTGAACCCCACTCTTCGAAGTTTTAAATTTCATTCAAACTACTTTACTTACAGGCATTTAACGGCAACTGCTGACTATATAAGTATATAACCTACATAAAGACGCATTTACACAATGCATTGTCGCCGCCAGGTAGCGCTGTAAGCACTGACCTGTCGCAGTTGACGCTTGGCTTCTGGGACTGACCGCCATTGCGGCCATATTTTCCGCCATAATTAGAGTACCAGACATTCATTTTATAATCAGGAATTGAAGGTATTTTGTAAGATTCTCTTTCGATGTGTATTATGTTACCAAGATAAATATAAACATAAGTTTTGGAGACAAAAAAATAATTTAGATAAGGTTTTAGATAAGGTATCGTCTGATCTCATGAACACGAGATTAGCCGATTTTGGCTATATCCCATAATTCAAAGCGTCAAATGCGAGAGATCTAGATGAGGTCTCGTTAGATCTCGCGAGAATGTACACAATGTGAAATTGTTGACTGGGACGTTAAAACCCAATACAATTACAAACTATGTGAAAGATCAGCTTCTGCTCGCTCTTATGGCTATTAAACATCTAGCCCATGCACGATCACACAATTTACCTCAATCTTCACCTAGACTGCAAATACATAGATAAATAAATAAACAAATAAATAAATTAAAACTTATCAGGAAGATAAACTCTCTACTTACCCGTACACAGATTATCCGTTCGAATCAGTTTACAAGAAATGAACTTGCATGTAGTAACATAATCCATGTGCAAGACGTTCCCACTGACACATATACATATATTTTAATCACGTGCATTTCATGATTTTTTTGCAGTCTAGACGATGACACGAGGCCATTCAATAAAATAAAATCGCAGCATGAGAAAATCTAGGCTACAGGTTTATTCCATTGGTACAACTGCAAACCAGGATAGTACAGTGGCAACTTCTCACAAACTGATCTAATTGTCATAAGTGTGCCTCTAAATAGTATCAGGGCCTATTTTAGATATGTTTTGGTCAGAAATAAATGAGCAAAAGTTTATTTCCACACATTACTATATGAATGAACTGCCTGACTATTCATTCATATTACCCATGGTATTATCAAATCTGATAAAATACGATAGTTATTTGTCAACCTGTCAACACCAATCTTAGTTATTTGTCAACCTGTTAACACCAATCTTAGTTATTTGTCAACCTGTTAACACCAATCTTCTATAATTGAGATGATTATCTGGATTGTATTCTAATTTAGAATGTCAAGATGTTCTAAAATAATTCAAATTTCGAGGTCAGTGCTCTATCGAAAGGGTCTTGCGTTTGAGGACAGACCTAGCAAGGCCGTTTCGATTTAGCCCTGACCCACACCTACAAGGTTCGTTGTGATAAGAGTTGTAAGTAAGTAAGGCAGGTGGACCTCCTTGAATATGCCATGTATCGTTGTATTTGCATGTTATTGTTTTCCCATGTTACTTGTATTGTACAGTCTGGGATTTAATAAATTTGATTTGATTTGATTTGATTTGATTTGTTGTGTGACACGACTCAACACAACGGTTACAAATGGACATTTCTCAATGAATGGTATAAAGTACTTGAATCTTTCGTGAAATGGGAAGGTAAACTATCCGTTTCCTTTCGCGAAAGGCAAGGGATTCGTCAAGGTGGGATATGGAGCCCGACAGCCTATAAACATTTCCTAAATCCATTTCTCGACAGTATCGCCCCGAGAGTCGACGGTTCAATCTTCGCTGGATTAGTCGCAGTGGCAGATGACCTGTTTATGGCGGACAATGAAGAAGAAAATTAGTGTCAGCTAAACTATATTGTATGGATAAGAAAGTACTAGTATACAGTTGTCAAGAGCAGATATCTCAAAGCTGGAAAAGTATCAACGTGACTTTTTACGACAAATCCAACATCTCCCGGAACGGGTTGCAGCATGTTCTGTCTACATTTTGTCTGGTCTTCTACCCATTGAAGCGGAGATACATAAGTCCCAACTTATTCGGTAATATCATACGCAAGGATTGTATGGAGAGAGATCTTGCAATACATCAATTAGCAGTGAAAAACATAAAATCAAAAGAGCTGATTCATTACCATACAAGAGACACTTTTCCAATACCATTTACCTTCTGCTCATGATATGATTGAAAATTACGTGGAAAGCTCGAAGTAAATATTGGGGGAAAATCCATAGTTGCTAAAGCTAGGTTGAAATCTGAGATATCTGCATTTTGAAAACTACCAAGTGGGCCATGTCCATGAATTGTGGTCTAGTGCTAAGTACAACCAACACAGATTGTACAAGTCATTCGTCCACGTGAAAATCAGTGTAGGCACATATATTCTTCAAAGAAACAAGGCGCACTTTAACCAGTTCCAAGTGTCAAAATTGTGTCCTCTCCGTAACCGCGATGAAGAATCGGTGAAGCATTTTCTGCTGCGATGTGGTGAACTACAGAGTGTCCGCGAACCATTTTACGTCAAAGTGTGCTACTGCTGGAGTCAACAATGAACACGACCCGGGTTTGGGAAGGGTTCCTACAGACGTTGCGCTCGATGTTGGTGTACACTATCAACATGTTTTATGGTATTGTAGAAACGGCGAAAGTAAACTCATTTTTCATATAGAGGATATTTACTTTTTTGAGGTGAATACCAAATATATTTCATCGAGTGAGTTGAAAACATCAAAATTTTCACAAGTTCGTAGCACGAGTGAAAATTTAGATGTTTTCAAGTCACGAGATGAAATATATTTGGTATTTAAGGATTGAAATTCAGATTTTAGCTTTCACTGGATGATGAAAAACATTAGGCTGTTTTAATGTCTGTGAAGCCCGAAGGGCTTCTCGGAGACATTAAAACAGCTAATGTTTTTCATAATCCAGTGAAAGCTAAAATCTGAATTTCAATACTTATATTTACATTTTATATTATCAATCAAGTATCAGATTTTTAATTGCGCATATCACCGTTCATTTTCATGTTATTTGACATTAAATACCACTTAACGTAATTTTGGAACAGCCATAACGTCAAATTTTCGCGCCTAACGTCATGGCGATACGCGACCAATGTCACAACAACAAGAGTAAACAAACAACGTCACTGGATGGGTTTTAACGTCGGCCCACCCATAGGCGTGGCCTCTAGATCACGTGACTTAATGTTTTTCATTGGGAAATGAAGAACATCAAGAAAGATACTTTCATCTAGGGCGATTGCAATAAAAATGTAAATATTTACCGATAAAAAGTAAATTTTCTTTTTATTTTATACAATACACGGGTATTTTCCTATTCACAAAGCAGGCGGTGAAAATGCAAAAACTAAAAATGTTTGAAAACACAAATAATTTTGGTACCACTTTGTTCCTAACGTTCTAACTAAGAAAATGAATACCCACACTTTATGTATTCGTTCGTAAATAACAGAGTTATAGGCATTTGAATTTCTGAAATGAGGCACATTTAATGACGTCAAGTGAATGGAAACGTCAGAAGTAATCCAAACTCTACAGTGAAAATATCGGCTGATATCAATCACTAGTGAAAATATCAATATCAATTCTGCAGAGAAAATATCACTATTATCCATTTTTGATAAACATTAATTTCACTGCTAAGTATAAAATAAAAATTTATATTAGCATAAACTTCAAGAATTACTTAGTCGAATGTTGAAAACAAAATTCTGATAAATCATTTCAGTTTCTGTTTAACTGAAAACACGCAAAAACAAACGTTACCAAAACGTCACGTAAGTTTAATGAAAAAGGTTGTTAAAATTTTATAGCAATCATATTTTCTTCAAACCTTTATTCTTATTAATGCATAATCATACGTACTAATTGTCAAAACGAGCATTTAATGCAAGGCACTCTGATAAGAGATTCAGGCATTTTTCAGCGTATATGGCCAAAACGCAAGATTTTGATTTTGTATTTTATCTTTTATTCAAATCAATCTGATGTCACAACGACAAAACACGTGTAAATGTGAAATTTGCAAAACTTTGATGGCTAACTGAAGCCCGATAACCTTCAGAAATTCACTGGAGAATGATAACTATATGAAGTTCATCAATCTACCAATGGCATGAAATGTATGAAAAAGAATTTTAACGTGTATGCGCTTTTCGGCAAATTATTTCTTGAATCTAGCGGAAATGTCACATTTAAGGATTGAAATTCAGATTTTAGCTTTCACTAGATGATGAAAAACATTAGGCTGTTTCAATGCCTGTGAAGCCTGAAGGGCTTCTCGGAGACACTAAAACAGGTAATGTTTTTCATCATCCAGTGAAAGCTAAAATCTGGATTTCAATACTTATATCTATATTTTATATTATCAATCAACTTAGTATCAGATTTTTAATTGCTCATATCACCGCTCATTTTCATGTTATTTGACATTAAATCCGACTTAACGTAATTTTGGAACAGCCAAAACGTCAAAGTTTTGCGCCTAAAGTCTTGGCGATACGCGACCAACGTCACGACAACAAGAGTAAACAAACAAAGCCACTGGCTGGTTTTGATGTCGCCCCGCCCATAGGCGTGGCCTTTAGATCACTTGAGTTAATGGGAAACGAAAAACATCAAGAAAGATAAATAGATTCCATCATGGGTGTCCAGTGGAGATAGGAAAATCCCAACCCGAGGGTCGACCCGTTCCAGTGGGAAACGAGGCTCGCCGAATTTCCCACTGCAACGGTGGGCCAGAGGGCTGGGATTTTCCTTTTTACACTGAACACCAATGATGGATTCTTTTTCTTACATACTCCGTTTAAATTTCTTTTACCGGTAACGTCACCTGGTGCCGTGCTTTACCACTAGTGACGTTGTTGTTTGCCGAAAGCAGTTGCTTTGGCTAGAAACGATCGAATTTAGCCTCGTGCTTTTCTTATCTTTTATTAAAAACGTCACAGCGGTGTAAGAAAGATTTTGTTACGTTTAAGAAAATCACTGGAAATCAGGGGATAAATCGATCTTTGCATGTGAGGTATGTAAGAAACATTGCAATAAAAATATTGCCGTAAAAGCGCAACGTCTGCATGAGCGCAACGTCTGCATGACGTTAATGAAAAGGGTTCAATACACGTTGATGTTGGCTTATAAGCAGAATCCAGATGTGCAGGATATTAAAATATCTTAAACTGAAATATGAACCTACAGAAAAATGTTTTCCTCGGTTATGTAGCTAAATACCGAAAAGTAATTTTAAAATAAAGCATACGGTCAACTACATATATACAACCAGAGGACCAATGGTCCTGATATCTCTCACCTGAGATTTTGTCTTTGATGAATGGCCTTTGGCTAAGGCAATGTTGGCCAACGTAAAATGTAAACTTGACCTCCAATACTCACATAATTTACTGGCAATATTTGACCTTTCTGTTTAAATTAACAGTTTAAAAGGTCAAGGTCAATCCAAGCTCATGATTTATATAAACTATAAACTTCCTGAAAAAAAAATAGTAGTAATGTTAAAAATCCAATTTTCCATTTTTCTATTGAGAAGCCTATGTGACCAATGTTGACCTTGCCATAAAATAGGTCAAGGTCAACCCAAGGTCATGATTTATACAATTTAGGATGGGCCAGAGTCCCCAAAGCTACATACCAAGTTTTAGTGAAATCGGTCCAGCAGTTCCAGAGAAGAAGATTTTTAAGGTCTTTAACATGTATGGGCATGGCAGTCATCTTGGTCATGTGACCTAGACCGTTTATATAAACTTTGATTCCCCTTTCCTAAGGATACCACTTATAAAATTTGGCTTTGATTGGTGAAGTGGTTCCTGAGAAAATTAAGTTTTAAAAATATGTAAATGACCTTTGGCCAAGATCAAGAGATGACATTGACCTTGAATACTCCTATGACTTCATTAAATATCTTATGTATCTACCAGACCACAAAACTTCCTATTCACTTTGTTCCATTGAAAAGCCTATTTAACCAAAGTTGACCTTGCCATAAAAGAGGTCAAGGTCAACCCAAGGTCATGATTTATACAAACTCAGTATGTATCTACCAGGCCACAAAACTTCCTAAAAAATCCAAAGTTTTAACTTTGTTCCATTGAAAAGCCTATGTAACCAAAGTTGACCTTGCCGTAAAAGAGGTCAAGGTCAACCCAAGGTCATGATTTATACAAACTATAATGGTCCAGAGTCCCCGATGATACATACCAAGTTTCATTGAAATCGGTCCACCGGTTCAAGAGTAGAAGACTTTTTAAGGTTTTAACCGTATATGGGCATGGCGGTCATCTTGGTCATGTGACCTGGACCATTTATACAAACTTCCCCCTTTCTAAGGATGCTCCACATGAAGTTTGGCATTGACTGGACCAGGGGTTTCAGAGGAGAAGATCTTTGAAAAGTGAACGACGACAACGACAACGACGGACGACGGAGCATGGCCATCCTATAAGCTCGCTATAAGGCGGCTAGATTTCGGTAACGCAACTGAACACCAACATAGGGCAACGTCTACAACGTTGCGGTCGTGGTGTGGGACAGAAGATGAGTCAATCCTTGATCTGTTGATCAGCTGTTCTCAGTGGCGAGAAGTCTATGTTATGCCCTGCATGTTAGAGGCAATGCCCTGTAGATGAACCTTGGTGTGTAGTGTATATAGTACTACTAACCTCCTCTTATGTGCTGTGAACACTTTCAACGCTATAAACTGTAAATATGGCAATGGGGAATCCTAGCACATGTACACAGGTTTTCAAACTATTTTTTTTTTTGAACGAGTTTTCTAAGGCAAATATAGTTTAACATAATTTGTCGTGGTCAAGCGTCCCAGTCAACAGTTATGTTCATGTCGGGACGTTGCCTCCATTTTACGGAACTTTTGCCCAAAATTAGGACGTCATGACAACCAAAAATTGCAAACCCGCCAGTAACTTTGTGTTACTGATCGTTCCAAGTCGATTCTTCTGTGGTGGTTCTTTTTGTTTTATGTCTTGGTGTTTAAAATATTTTTGTGCTGTTGGCGCCTTATGTATGTTTGCATATTTTTAGTTAAGTTAAGGTAGCTGAGTGGCCACCTATTGGGAAAATAGCTGCTCATTTGGCTTACGAAATGTTTTCATGGTATAAGTACCTGATTGTTAGTTTGGTTTTTTCCCACCTTGGTTTTGGGAGTGGGAGTCTTTTTCTGATTGCGCCTTTTCCTGATCTTTGCCTACTTGTACTTTTTTATACTCATTGGGAGAAAGGGACTTGGCAGACTGCCCCGGGCTTAATGGCAAGGGAGAATGGGAGGTGCGAGGTCAAATATATGTGCATTATACTGTATAACAATGTCATATTATATATTAGCGGACTGGTCGTTTTCTTACCCAACGTAGCATTGTCAGTCATCTTAAGGTTCCGCCAGTGAGCAAGACGACAAGTGATTGCACCAAATGGTATTTTGGTGACATTATGGTCTTTGGTGTCTTTTCTCTCTCATTTGGCTGAATTTAATTGTAGCATAGCCGCCCTTATACACGCCAAATTGATTTTCTTGACCTATTTTGTCATTCAGATAAGCAATGGATCGTAAACGTATCGTCGATTTCGTGTGGTATTTTTTGTTATGTTTTATAATATACGTTCTCTTCTCATACACAATTTACGTTATTTTGTTACTACTGTTACTCTATGTGACACGGTTACTCCTGGACAGGGAAGCAGTTGGCACAGAGATCGAAGACAGCGCCGTGCTTATCACAGGATGTGACTCAGGTAATATGAAATACTCTATTGTTCATATAACATTGGAAACAATTAAAATATAATACAGGGTAGAGGTCCTGGAAGGGGGTTCCAGTATTCATATCCTTTTAATAGTTTGGAAAAAATACTTTAATAATTTGTAAAAATATCCCCTAGATTTTGGTTAATATCACAAACATTCGCTTCCCAATATCCAGGGCCTCTTCAGTTTCCCATATCCCTTTTAAGTTTTTATTTTGTTTTTGTAAAAATATCCCTTATCCCTTTAGCTATTTTGCCAATATCCCTATATTCTTCTATACCCTTTCAGAGCCTCAGTGTATTGATCACATACATATTTTCAATCATCTCCAGCTGCTACTGCATCTATTAAAGCACAAGTTGCACATTCGAATACAAATATTTTAAAACACTGATAATTTTCTTTTCCAATTACATATAGTCTGATTTTTTTCAATGTGCAGGGCAGGGCTTAGCTAAGCCCAGCCTTGGATGATTTCATTGTTGAGATAGGGTCCCAGAGCTGACAATGTATAATTGAGGTAAAGATGACTATGCTTGTTGTCTTTGTGCTATACCTGTGTTTCACCTGAATGATTTCAAAATAGGTAAAGTGTATGGTAGACACACAAAAACATAAACATGTTGTTTCTAAAATATAACCATACTGCTACATTCAAATATTTCTATCAAGTTTATAGCCAATGCCTCTATTTTTGTAAACAACTCTTTGCTTTACTGATGGTACATGACCGCAGTAGAAGGTCAATAAAGTACCATTCGAAAAAAATAAAGCGATTCGGAGAACCAGCTGATTTGACTTATTTTTCCTACAAGGTCAGCTCGGTCAAATTAGCAGCAAATTTGCTGCATCAAAAACGGTCAAGTTAGCAGCAATTTTACTGCAGCAAAATCGGTCATGTTACATGTAGCAGCAATTTTGCTACAGCAAAAGCAGTCAAGTAAACGGCAATTTTGCTTGCAGCGTTAGAATTAAATTTGCAGCAGCAAAATACAGTCAAGTTAGCGGAAATTTCGCTGCAGAGAAATTGGTCAAGTAAAGCAGCTATTTTGCTACAGCGAAAAACAGTCAAGTAAGCAGCAACTTCGCTTGCAGCGAACATTTTTGTCGCAGAATGTTTTGGCTTTAATCTAGGTGATAACGCATAAGAAAATGACATTTTTTTTGCCACAATCACATCTTTTCGACGTCAAAAATGTTCCATGTAAGTGGAAATGTTTGTCACCATTATTTTTATATTTTATTCTTATTTTTTTTTTCTTTTTCGTCTGGCTTTGATCGCTATGTAGAAAATGATGATGAATACTGCAACATAACTTTTCTAGACCTCATATTATCAACTTTATGGAAAATGATTTTTTACAGTTTCGTCTGGCTGTGAGTGCTGTCAAAACAAATACTTTTAAAAAGCTGCAAACAAGACTTTTCTATCCCACCCATAACATAGCTTAAGTGTCCATAGACTGGGTAATAGACATTTTTCACTTTTGAACGTAAATGCTGCTGGTGCGTGCGGTTACGACTTTCTGTGTGATGGGGGACGACTCGTGAGGGCATATGTGAGACTAAGACGAGGGGCAATATGAAGAATTACACAGTCAAAAATACCAACAGCCCAACGGAGACGAATTAAATAAGACATGCAATAAATGTCATAGTGTAGGTCGTCTGTAGCTCAGTAGGTAGCGTGCTAGGATTCAAAACGAAAGGTTCTGGGTTCGAGTCATGGTCGGACCGCTTTTTTTTTCTTTTCTTAATTTGTCTCCCCTGTGACAATAAAGCTAAGGAAATAAAAAAAAATGTATTATCAGCTGATTATATTTATTGGCGAATGCAAGAATCAGGAAATGCCCTTGTGCATAAAATACTTAAATCGTAAAGGAATTGAAGTGCGAGACGGCACCTCACATTAATGTTTCTCTCTTGTTGACTTTTAACCTATTGAAATCGACAGCTCGAACGTATTTTTTTTTTTTGGTAGAAGAGCTGATCTTCGAGCGATCCTCATGTCAATATTTCTTTCTTGGGGACATTCTGAAGGCTTGTACAGGAATAATGTGGCTAGGATAAGTTAGCCACCCTGAATGACTTTAAATGTTTTCCGCGGACGTAAGACACTAACTCAAATAGTATAGTGTACATGTACAGACATGTGTATATTGATAAGGTGTAAAAACTACAGTTTCACGTGCTGTCTCGTGAGCGAGCATAATTCATTTGGCATGTTTATACATGTATTTCAAACAGATACTCGAAAGCTTTGTGGGGTTTATTTGGTTGATGTTTCGTTTTGATCCCATTCAACAGCCATCTGAATGTCATAAGTGCAATATCCTAACTACATTATGCATAGCCATACTAATAATTTGAGGTTTTGTAGACCTTCAACAATATTTCATCCATATCGAGTGCGATAATTACGAATTTTAGATGATTTTTGCAAGCCACAGGCTTTCTGTATGATCCTTATTTATTCTCGTGTAGCATGAGTGCTGTTTGTCTGGTTGACTTAAAATAAATATAATCAATCTTCAAACTAACACAATGTTATTTTCAAGTAAATAAATGATTACAAAACTGAGAAACATCTAGTCTTTTTTTTTAGCTCACCTGAGCCGAAGGCTCACAAGGAGAGCTTATAGGATGGCCATGATCCGTCGTCGTCGTCGTCCACAATTTCAAAGATCTTCTTCTCTGAAACCACTTGGCCAATCAAGTTGAAATTTTATGTGGAGCCTCCTTGTGTAGCGGCATTTCAAGTTTGATCGCAAAATCCATGTCACATTACCAAGATGGCCGCCACGCTCATATATGGTAAAAACCACTCAAAAATCTTCTTCTCCAGAACCGGCGGGCCGATTTCCAAGAAACTTGGTATTTGCCATCAGTGACTCCAGTCCATCAAGGTTTGACAACATGATGACCCTGGGATGACCTTAACCTATTTTACGGCAAGGTCAATTTTGGAAACATAGGCTTTTACATGGGAAAAATTGAAAACTATGGATTTTTTTAAAACGATTGCAGCCAGAGACCTGAAAAGATGTAGATGCAGACAACTAATGGAGTAGATGAAGGCATGTGATTAAATTAGGTCAAGGTCATCTCTTGACCTTGGCCAGTCTGTTTTCCATACACACTTTTCAAACATCTTCATCTCTGAAACCGCTTGGCCAATCAAGTTGAAATTTTATGTGGAGCATCCATGGGGTAGGGGTAACGAAAGTTTGATCATGAAATCCGAGTCACATGACAAAGATGGCCGCCATGCCCATATATGGTAAAAATCACTTATAAATTTTCTTTTCCAGAATCGGCAGGCCGATTTCCACGAAACTTGGTATGTAAGCATCAGTGACTCCAGCCCATTATAGTTTGATAAAATGATGACCCTGGAATGACCTTGACCTGTTTAACGGCAAGGTCAATTTTGGAAACAGGCTGTTACATGGGAAAAAGTGAAAACTATGTATTTTTCGAAAACGATTGCAGCCTGAGACCTGAAAAAAATGCAGATGCAGACCACTAATGGAGTAGATGTAAGTATGTAATTAATTTAGGTCAAGGTCATCTCTTGACCTTGGCCAGTCTGCTGTTCATACACACTTTTTAAACATCTTCATGGCGGCCCCCGTGGTCGAGCGGTTGAGGTTCTTAATCACTCGATCATCTCACCTATATGTCTGGCCATGTCTGGTGTAGGATCGCGCCCCGCACTGGCCACATGTTAGACAAGCCAAGTTCTGCTTGCGGGTGTGCCAGGTGGTTTTTCTCGGGGTTCTCCCGTTTTCGCCCCATCTACTGATTGGCCCGTTTCATATGATCTGAAGTAGTTAAACTGAATATAAAAAAAGTCTTCATCTCTGAAACCGCTTGGCCAATCAAAGTGAAATTTTATGTGGAGCATCTATGGGTAGGAGGAACGAATGTTTGTTAGTGAAATCTGGGTTACATGGCCAAGATGGCCGCCACCCATATATGGCTAAAACCACATAAAAATCTTCTTCACCAGAGCCGGCAGGTCGATTTTCACGGAAATCGGTATGTAGCATCGATGACTCCAGCCCATCATAATTTGATAAAATGATGACCCTTGGATGACCTTCATGCACGGATCCAGACATTTTTAAGAGAGGGGGTCCTACCAAAATGGTAAAATATTGTCGCAGACGAGGGGGTGTCCAAGCCCCCAAAAATCCCAAAATTACATTTTTTAGGTAAAATTTTCAGATTCCAGTGGGGGGGGGGGGGGGGGTCCGGACCCCCGGTCCCCCCTCTGGATCCGCGCATGACCTTGACCCATTTTACGGCAAGGTCTATTTTGGAAACAGAGGCTTTTACATTGGAAAAAGTGAAAACTATGGATTTTTTTAAAAATGATTGCGGCCTGAGACCTGAAAATTGGTAGATGCAGATAACTAATGGAGTAGATGAAGGAATGTGATTAATTTAGGTCAAGGTCATCTCTTGACCTTGGACAGTCTGTTGTCCATAGCATCTTCATCTCTGAAACTGCTGGACCAATCACAGAGAAATTTTCATGTGGAGCATCCATGGGTAGGGGGAACGAAAATTCCGTATATGGTAAAAACCATTCAAAAATCTTCTTCTCCAGAACCGGCAGGCTGATTTTCACGAAACTTGGTATGTAGCATCGATGACTTCAGCCCATCATAGTTTGATGAAATTATGACCCTGGGATTACTTTGACCTATTTAGCGGCAAGGTCAATTTTGGAAACTTATGCTTTTGCATGGGAATAAATGACAACTAGGTCTCCGGTCAGCGTTTACAGGACCATTGGTCCTCTGGTTTTCATTACGTGCTGCTAGACGGAATATTTCCATCGGTATTTTGTTAGACCTCTCCATACACAGAAAAGGAGCGAGGTCACGAAGTGTATCGGAGTGCAGGTAAGCCAGCGGATCAAACGTGCTGCGAACCTTGCTTAACCCTAAAACAGGACAACAACATTCTGAATTTTAAGCGCGCATACACACTCTAACTCACACTCTCACGCAAACACGTTCCGTAGAGGACTTTGTCTCGCAGTGGCTCAGTCAGTCGCCTCTTAAAATCACATGGCGAGAATAAATACGTAGTTGATATAAGACAGTTACAAAATGAGTTTAATAAGAACATTTGACTGGTTTGGCAGATTGAGCGCGAGAACGAAACGCCTAAAATGAAAATTGTTGTATTTCCGTTAAACTGTCTAATTCTGATGGAACAAGGAACCAGAAGTGACCTTTGACACGAAATATTTTCTAAAATCGCATCATATATACATGTATATCACTTATCATGTTTGCCATTAAAGATGCGTTACTCGTTCAATGCGAGTCGGTTTACAAATGCTTGGCGCCAATAAAATGTCTCCATTTTAACAGCTTCCAATGCAGAATTCGATTATTTTAGACACTCGTGTGTATAACTAGGCGTCGCTCGTTCGGTAAACCGAGGTCCCGTCTTCATATGACCATAACTGTTGGTGGGAAAAACCAATATCTACTATTTGTTATCGCCATGTTACATTTTACATACTGGCTTATGTATATACGTACATTGGTTCTGCTAAGCTACATTTTCACGTGTTTTTCGTGAACGCACAGAAAACTTTATACATGTATACATGGCATGATTTACGATTTGAAACATAAGTTGATCTTTAATTTTATGTACAGTTTTTTTTATTCTACGCCTTACAACGTTTTGACATATTTCAAGTCATCTCGAGCATGGTCGGTTATCCATATCAGGATAACATGTCCGTGAATACGTCATGAACCACATTTTTATACAGCAAAACTTTGGTATGCATGGGTATACCTATTTTAAGCTCACGTGAAACAGCGAGCTTATAGGATGACCATGCCCCGTCGTCCGTCAACAATTTCCATGATATTCTCCTCTGAAAGCAAATGACAAACCAAAGTTAAACTGCTTGCTGGACATTCTTAGGAAGGGGGAACGAAAGTTTGCATAAATGACCCAGGTCGCATGACTAAGATGGCCGCCATAGCTATAAATAGCAAAAACCTTTAAAACAGTTTCTTCCCAGAACCAGAAGTCCTATGATTTTGAAACTAAGTTTGAAACAGCAGGCAATAGAGTTCTTCACAGTTGATATACATCATAATGCTGGGATGACCTTGACCTATTTTATGGCAAAGTCAACTTAGGTCGCCCATGCATTTAAATGGGGAAAATAAGTTAAATGTAATTAAATGGGTGGAAACTCGCGATGAGCATGCAAAGGTACTGAAGATTTATGTTCATGAAAACATTTAGTCCCCAGGGGTTTGTCTGCTCCTGCCCGGGGGCTATATACATGCATATGACCAAACTATTCAAACATCTCTGAATGCATTTTTTTTCTTATCGGCGCGAGAAACATCGGAGAAGTTTTGCTATCTGTTAAAATCTAATCAAGGCCCAGAATTACACTACGCCCACCTTAGTGAGGATGTGAAATTTAATTGTATCGATTCCAGGTCCTTCTATTGTTACTTGATTACAGATAAGGGTCTGATTGTGCTCATTTCTGATCATAATTTCGTTTTTATACAATTTTCGCCCCTTTCAAAATTATTTTAGTTCATATGACACGGATAAATCAGTAACAAGGAGGGGGGGAGAACCCTGAGAAAACGACTTGGCACACCCACAAGCAGAATTTGGTTTGTGGCACCTGTGATTGTAAGACTGATCAATTGGGCAGCAACCTACGACGAAGTGTTCATTGTCTTGGTGATGGTTGTTGCCAAAGCGATATTGCTTTTTTCAATTACTCCATTTTATCACATGTTGTGTGATGTTGCATCAATCTTTGCTGTAAGGACTTTTGTTGTATCGCAGGCATTTACGATGGTGCTGACACTGATAGAAAATTCCTGAATATACATATTCATGTACATTATACCACGCAGACATTTTACGTGCTCAATTTACCGGCTTTTTATATGTAAACAAACGAAACGACATCCATAGCTATGGCGGCCATCTTAGTCATGTGACCTGGGTCATTTATGCAAACTTTCGTTCCCCCTTCCTAAGAATGCTCAGCAAGCAGTTTAACTTTGGTTTGTCATTTGGTTTCAGAGGAGAATATCATGGAAATTGTTGACGGACGACGTCGGACGGTCATCCTATAATATTCCATTTTGCATGCATGCTTAATGTAAACCATATTACAAGGAATATTCGGGGTCTCGCGTGCAAATAAAAACTATTTACATACTGGACCTTGGACGCGTTGGACTGAACGTGCGGCCCGTTTTACGAGGCGACTGACTGAACCACTACGACATGGAGTCCTTCATGGAAACACTTTTAAATTAGCAACTTATAAAAATAATATTGTGTTAGTTTGATTTTAATCATATTTATTTGAATTCAGCCAGGTAAACAACACGCATACAATATCACACAGAATAAATATAGATCAAAAAGAAAACATATATATGTCTTGCCAAATTAATTTACGTATAGGAGAAAGTCCGAGTAAGTATCCATTCCTGAAAAATAATGGATCCGAGGCCCCGAAGGGGCCGAGGATTCATTATTTTTCAGGAATGGATACTTACGAGGACTTTCTCCGACTTAAAATACACCATACACTGGCGCCTTTGTTTCGTTATAACAAGCGCTTTTAATCTTTAGACAGCAAGCCGGTTGACCAGACCTTGCACAACATATTTCCGCTTAATTTTCTTTTCTCGCGACATGATATGTTGGTCAAACTATCCTACGGACATAACGAGGAAACTAACTGTGAACGATGTTAACACTTTCTCGTGCATCCATGTACAAATAGAGCATTCACAGTAGTTTCCCTTTTTACACGTCGTTAAACGTAGTGTCTATGTTCAATACCATTTAATTATGATTTTGAATAAATACATAATATGTGTTAATCGATGAGACAGCGTACATGGATCTGTTTAGGGCTAATCTCCATGCTCGAAAGACAGAGGACCATTACAATGCCCGGCTGTTTTGGGGGGAAACAGCTGGTCATAAATAACTGTGTGAAGTCTGTTCCTACTGCCAGGTTTCTCATTCACCTCACACTAACCCTAACCTTCTAACAATAAAACCAGGGAGCAAGAACCTTTTTCATACAGAAATATGCGATGATTCGTTGGATATAACGTTTTGGGGAATTTATGATACCGACTATTTCATCGCAAAGGATTTCAAATACTAGGAAGAAATTGTATTTAATATTAGGTAGATTCTGAACCATTTGCTAGAAAAGCTTCCAATCAGTCTGCACAAAGTTTAATGTCTTTGAACATAGCGAACACATTATTTTGGGGTGCAGCAAAGGGAAAGTGATCACTTCATTGGTGACCATGACTTTTGTGCTCACACGAGCTCATGCGAAAAATAATGGACACTAAACTGTCCATTCCCGAAAAATAATGGACAGTTTTTATAAAAGGATGACGTCATGGGTGTATTTTAATACATCGTAACCAGCACACTGGATATGGCTGAATTACTGTTGAAGGTCTACAATAAAGAAAATTAGTTGTGTGGCTTGGCGTAATGTAGCTACATGTAAGATGCTGCCTCCATCGCACTTCGTATGGCATGCAGATGGCTGTCGAATGAACGAAACTTCGACATCAAGCTGATAATCTGTTTGAAATATAAACAGAATGAATTATGTTCGCTCACGAGACAGCACGTGAAACTGTAGTTTTACATCTAATAAACACAGATATACATGTATCTTAACATGTACACTATACTATTTGATTTATTGTCTTGTGCATTTTAGTTCAGTTTTACGTCCCTTTCAAGATTATTTCAGCTCACCAATCAGTAGGTGGGGTGAAAACGTGAGTACCCTAAGAAAAACCACCTGGCACTCCTGCAAGTTGAACTTGGCTTGTATCATATGTGGCCAGTGTGGGGCTCGAACACACACAAGACACAGCGGTGAGATGAACGAGTTATTAAGAAACAGCGCTCTTAACCGCTCGGCCACGGGGGCCGCTAAGTCATCAGAGGCGGTCAACTTATCCTAACCGCATTATCTGTACCAGCCTTCAGAAAATAAATGTTGACGTGAGGATCGGTCGCGGGTCCGCTCTCCTGCCGATAATTACGATCAAGATACCGGCTTAAATCGGTGAAAAAACAACAAGACTTAGTGAAAACCCTATACGTGCGGACTGCCTTCTCACTACACACTTTAATCCACAAATTTACGATTTTAGTATTAAATGCAGCAGTGCATTTTGTGATTCTTGCATTTTTTTCTTTTCTTTTCTTTTTCATTTTCTAAGCTATATTCTCACAGGGGCGAAAAAGGAAGCAATTAAAAATAGAAAAAATAATTTTTGTCCTTGCCGGACTCGAACCCAGGACCTTTTTGTTTTATTCCATACTTGCTACCTACTGAGCTACAGAGTAAGACGCCGTGGACTAATTCTTTTTTGCCTGTCTTGTTTAATTGGTCTCCGTTAGGCTATTGGTAGTTTTGAACAAGTAATTCTTCATATCGCCCCTCGTCATCGTCTCAAATATGCCCTCACGAGTCGTCCCCCATCACACCGAAAATCGTAAACGTACGCGCCAGCAACATTTACGTTCAAAAGTGAAAAATGTCTAATAGGTGGGATAAAAAACGTCTGTTTGTGATGACATTCATCATCTTATAGCGCTCATAGACAGACTTAAACGAAAACGAGAGACCTAATTGTGCCGTAGCTCACCTTAGTGATTTGCTCATCAGTGTAAGCTTCAAGATAGACGATGATACTCTGGAGCCTTGTCTGTATGAACAATAGACAATAGGTGGCAAAAAGCTTCGCTGCAGCTAACTTGACCGGTTTTTTTTTTTTTTTTTTTTTTTGCTGCTGCTGCTGCTGCTGCTGCTGCTGCAACAGATTCGCTGCTAACTTTACTGAGCTGTCAGTAGCACTTTACAGATCCGTACTGTAGTTACTGCACTTATTTCTGCCGCCTTCATTAGTAAATTAGTAATTTAAAGTAAGCCTGCATCATTTGATATTTAATTGTATCAGAATTAAAGTTTTAAACTTGAAACGAAAAACAGAGAGATATACAACAAGAATGTTTACCTGGCATTTACTAAGGGAATTTTCAATATGTTCATACATAAATACAGTCATGTAGTACAGAATATTTTTTCTATGACAGTATGTGTTTACCCATCATTTTCAGTGCATGAGGTTTAATTTTGACACTGATTGGTTCAATAATAACAAGTGGGTCAAAGCAACAGTCCAAGTGAGAACTACCTATTTTTAAATGTAATGGTCAACTTTGTCATTGTCAATCAAAAATTGACAGGCTCCGCCCTGCACATCGAAAAAAATCAGACTATACCAGACAAGTACTGTTAAAACCCATACAATTACTAAGAAGGATAAGGATAATCCTAGCAGTTTGAATCATGGAGCAGCAAGTAGGAAGCCCGGTAGGAAGAAGAATTCCTACCGAGATCCTGATGTCTCCTCCAATTTGTTGTGACTAATAATACAAATAAGTAAAAAGAAACAAAAGTGTGAAAAGACTGTAATACATCTATCACATATGAAACTTACCACGAAATTAATAGAAACCATGATTGGTGTGTGCAAATGAGCATCTTAGGTTTGAATCTGAAGAGTGTTCTTCTATAGACCACCATAGTCACTAGGGTCTTCGTATAGGTCCCTGTAAAACCGGTAATAAGAGGGCAGGGTTGTTGTATAAAAATTAGTTCACTGTACATTTTTTAAAAGCCGTGTTCATATGCAACATTTTTGCACCCGACTGCAATTAAGTGTTGTTTTGTTTTAGTTTTGGCAGAGAATTGATTTTCAAAGTCCCTTGTGCGAAGATCAAACAGTTGCGTGGCATTTCTTCGAGAAGTACTTCACCGATTTGCAGGCTGAGCACGTTTCCCTCTGCACAACAGTTTGCACATGATTTTGTCGAATCAGACTTCGGTTCAGGCAGCTTACTAAGCAAATCGTCAGCAGGTTCTGTGTCCTCGGCAGACAGTTCATTTTAATAATGACAGAACGTTAAGTCTTGTTCAATGGTAAAATGCTCATGGGTATCAGAATCCCAGGGTGTTATATCCAAATGCCACTCTCAATTCTCTGTGATACTACCACAGGAGACTGTGAACTGGCTACCGTCCTTGTCTCTTGTAGCTGTGTAGCAACGATAAACGGTGCGACATAGCTGGATGTAATAGGCATAGAGGTCCTCTCTACTCTGAGCTGTCTGGCAACTTTATTCGTTTTCGGGATGCCTTCCGTCTAGCACGACCCCTTGCCACTTGTGAAAAGATTCTTTACCGTTGTCTTGGTTGATTCACTAAACTGATATCAGAAAGCCCTTGGCATTTCTTATCCTTTTGATCTTTCCAGAAGCCAGTTTCTTCAATAATTGCGAAGAATTTCCTACATTGCCTACTTATACCTTTTATGCTATACCCGATCAGGACAATATACGGGGAGGTAGTGATCAATATATACTTCGAATGCTTTTATATATACTTCTTCATTGGCCTCTACCTTTGAGAAAATCTCCTTGGTGTTCTTATCTGTTATCTGCTCAGTCATGAGGGTGTTATGCAATCCAGTATCAGTGAGTTTTAAACTGATTGTAAGCTTTACTTCCTTGCTGCTACCAGCCCTTGTATTCACATTGCGTATATATTATCTCTGTTCTTAATTTGCATGATTTCAAATATTATTTTGATATTATCTACGAAAACGATTGACGCTGTCTTCTTTGTCTTTCTTACAACTCATTGTCGGCATATCACAGCTATTCTAATGATAACAGTATCATTCTTCTTCAGGATTTGGGTTTGACATAGCAAGGAAACTTGAATCCATTGGTTTCACTGTGTTTGCTGGATGTTTGGATCCCACTGGATATGGAGCTACGCAACTCAGTGAAACCTCGTCATCAAGGCTTCATGTTATCTCGCTTGATGTTACGTGTGACGAAAGTGTCAAAGATGCTGTAGAATATGTTAAACGCCACTTACCTGGGAAAGGTGAGTTTGATTTTTTAATAAATCCGACCGTTTGTTTTATGGCTTATAATGCTATGGACAGTTGCAGTACAGGGGTGAACTTTCTTTGCTCAATGATGCAAAGATGTATAAAAGCATATTAAAGGATCTCAGTTTTATTTTTATTCTAGATAATAAAATAGCCAGCAAAACATAATTTGCTGATGCTAACTTCATCTTAGACTGACATAGTTTTGAACATAATTTCCTTCCCTGTAGGTCTTCATGGAGTGGTAAATAATGCAGGTGTCAATATGCACGGAGAAATAGAGTTGATGACGCTTGGTCTACTTCAGAAAGTGATGGACATCAATTTCTTTGGTACAGTTCGTGTGACAAAGGCTTTCCTACCACTAATAAGAGAGTCAAGAGGTATCTTTGGTCGTCTTTATTGCAAGTTAAATTAGATAGAGTGTCTTCAATTTTAGATTATTTGCTGTTAATATTACTGTTTGCCTTGTCATTTTCAATATTCTGGGGGTGTTTCAAATAATTGATTTGTATATATACTGAGCTCCACAGCCAACGCAACTTTAATTTTTCATATCATCTTTTAAACTGGCCAATTGTCTGAAACATTTTATGCCCAATCAGCATCAAAATGACTCGAAAATCTTTGTGTGTTATCAAATCCAAAGTTTTAGTGCGCGTGAACATGCCTCAGGGTACAGAAATGTATTTTTCGTGCCTCGGGCGCGCGGGCTCAATTTTTTTCACTACGATGGCCACAATTATAATTTTTGAAGATCATACGATGAGTGTATGGCTATTTCAATGTTGTAACCTACGGCTTAAAGCCAGAAATCGCCATTGATTTTGAGTACCCCAAAATTGCTTTAGGCGTTCAACGTCACCTGGTCACGTGGTCGATGTTACTGCAGATGCCAACCATATGCTTTATTTGTGGTGGCAACCTAGCCTTATCGTATAAGTGTATTGCAGTTATGGGAAATTTGTTTTTCACTGTTTTTCGCTGCTTAAGAATAGGGTGCACAGTTTAGCTAGAAACTCATCAAAATCGCTAATTTTCTTCATTTTTCAAACTGACCCTCTTCGTCAGTTCTTACGCAGTTGTAGGCGAACGAAAAACATTTGACGGTTGATATTCACAGGTCGTCTTTGAAAATGGCTGGGCCACATATATGCGGAATTTCGGATGAATCGACTGAAACCACAAAAGGTTATTCAAATTTTAATGACGAGTTGCCCTGGCTGTGGAACTAAGTATATTTTAAAAAGTGTCTCTAATCTTGAGCTAACACTCATTTTCTTTCAATCACTACTTTTCACAATGCTCTGCACTTCTCCATTAATTCATTTAAATTTGTTGGAATGAGCACAGTTCATACAATTTTTTTCGAGTCAGGAAGAATAGTCAATGTCACTAGTGTCCACGGGAGATGTGTCTATCCATGTCGGGGTGCTTACGGTGCCAGTAAATACGCTCTGGAAGCACTGTCAGACGCACTGCGACTGGAAATGAAGAAATTTGGAGTGTCAGTGTCTATACTGGAACCCGGCGGCTTTGGACACGCAACATGTATTCACAGTGGAGCACAGGTACACAAGGCTATTATGTATTCCTGCATTGTTTCGGTTTTGACACTGACACTGCTGAGATTCGCCATGCTAGTTGGAAATAAAAATAAACTGAGATCATTTTAAGAGCAGTGAACAGATCAATGAGAATGGGGATGGGCCATACCGCGGGTACGGTTACTTGAGCCTCTTCAGTGACTACTTTTATCATGTTAGAACTCTAAAACCGTTTTGATGTTGTCAATTACTTTCATAGTTAATTAAACCTTATTATGTATTTACATATAATTTTTGAGCGAAAATGACACTAGCGAGTAAAATGAACGAGGAAAAGTCCAAAAATCGACACAATTGTTTGTAAGGAATTCGTAAGAATCATTAATCTATATGTTTCCCATTCTTTTAGCATGCCCAGCTTTTGAAAAATATCCAAGCAATGTGGAAAGAGGCTTCTGAAGAAGTGAAGCAAACTTACGGTAAAAATTATGTGGAGTCTTGGATTGAACCTCAAGTGGGAGGCTGGGAGTCACGTGGTGATACCTCTCCCGTTGTCAAGGCAGCTGAGCATGCGCTGACGAGTTCATGGCCAAGGTCAAGATATCTGATTGGTGGTTCCGCAGTGTTGATTGATTTTTATGTGGTGAGTACTGCTCAAGCAGATTAATTCTTTTAGTTTGTAAAATGTTGTTGTTATATTTTTCACTTATTATTTTTGCTTATCTAAGATTTTTTCGACTTTTTCCAGAAAACTTGTCTGAAAGTGTATTCACTGTAATAAAAGCCTCACTGACTTAAAATTTCCACATGTCGGGCTTATATTTTCTGATTTAATCATTCTATGATCTTTTCAACTTTAAAATAAGAACTTTACAACTTAAGTAACGCCGTATTCAACTGAAGTGTGTCTTTGTTTTACAGGTGTTAACATTTGTGAACGGAATTGCTCCCTCTTGGCTGGTTGACTGGTACTTGACTAGTAAAACACAATGTCACAAGTTCCCGCGTTAACTTGATTCAACGCCATCCAATATGATAAAATAATTATCATCTTGTCTTTTCGGGGTCTTTTTTGATGTAAATATATCAAGTAAATGATGCTAACGTCTTTGGTCTTCTTTTATGTTGTCCTTGTGACGGAAAAGTCACACGCAAAAGGGTCACGGATAAAAGGGTCAAGGGGAAAAAAGAAGAAAAAATCACAAAAATAAAAGACCTAAATGGAATACGTTTAATTTGTACAGATTTGAAGTCCGGCATGATTTTCATGTTGAAGTAAGCAATGCTTCAAGTCGAACCCTACCCTTGAAATTGGAAATAACTGAAAGATAGAATGGACGAGAACCGATCGTATATGAGGATCATTGTGTTCAGCGGTAGAGTTTTAGTCCATTAAGACAGGGTTTGACACTTACCATTGCCATGTAGTATCCTTGAAAAAATCTATTTTAAATTCCAAACAAACTGGTTAAGTACCAAGGAAGCGTTGGCTCAGTCCCGGCACGACTGAACATTTTAAGTGACGTAAAACCGCTGACAATTAAAGAACGAAATAAATGTAAACTAAATGGTAACATTTCGGCATTGCTAACAAGTAAAGATAATAAAATATTACACATTTTCGGAATGAGCGAAACTAAGATATGTACTTACAATAATAAACTCCTGTGTTTTGTTTTCCAACATTCGTTGTACGGCATCATTTCAAAGAAAATAAAGATTTAAGAAAATGAAACAAAAAATATAGTGCTTGGCAGCACGTCTATAGTATCTGAGTATTAAACGCATACAAACAGGCGCATCCGCACGCGTGTCTCATCCGCTAAATCACAGCGTCTTACAACTTTAGTGTATTGGTGCATGCATTCGTGCCAGAATTATTTAGCTGATTTATTCCTGAATACAGGTATTTTCACGTTGGAGATAAGTTATATAAAGGCCTGTCGACTTGTATGACTGATTGCTATTTTCTGCAGGCAATGAAAGAGAGCCTGCAGACTAGGAGTTAGTGGTTCACCACAAATATGTAGACTTGGCGAGTGCATTTGCTTTGTATTCCAATTAATTGATATTTCTTGTCTGTAAACTGAAGCATTTTGTGAACATTACTGATGATTTAATGAGAATTTGAAACCAAAGCGTTAAATCTTAATACGAAAATATAATCGCTGCATGAGCGACAATTAATAATCTTAATATAGCCGAATAAAACTATGTATTTCATTACAGCCACTTATAGAAAGCCATTTGATAACAAACTGAATGAAACATCATTTTTTAATCGAACGTTTCCAATGGCGAAGTATCGTTTGGCTGCACTGTATTTCCACTGAGGGTCACTGACGAGAGTTCAGTATCTGAAATTGCGCAATATGGCCCATACTACACCCCTTTGCACGTTTTAACTGCTTCCAAAGGTTCAAGCTTTCATATTTTATTTCTATGATATCTATATTTTGCAACACAGATTCTTTTTAATAAAATCCTTCAAATTTTGAGTTTTGTCAAAATGCATTTTAGCTGTATATATATACTCTGATATTGTTTTCGCCTATGCAGATTGTTGGATTTTCCCATGCGATGGCCCAATCATATGTTTTCAAAATATTTTATATGGCATGTACATGAAAGTTTTGAGTAGTATATATTTGCTACAGCAGTAAATAGAATCCCAGTAGTTGTGAAGGTGAGAAAGGCCTTAATTGATTCTTGGCTCAGTGGAATTGTACCACACCTAAGAGCTTGATTTTGTTTTGTTTCTTGATTTAACAGCTGACCACATGAAGAAAATGGATGTGAAAATAAACTGATTCTAAATATCTACAACATCAAAGGAAAATATCTGGTCTGTATCTTAATCTAGGTGGGTCTTGATACACCCATGTTCAAGAACAGTTTTTTGTTTACATTTTGACAGAAACTTTTCTGGCTTGAAAGTCCATAAATAAACTATAATTTCATTGCTAAACTTGTGGCAAGTTGATGAGCTATATCTCGTAATCGCATGTCATTGTTATACTTACTACAGAAATACTTACCAGTAGGTGAAAGTCTTACTATTCGTGTTTTGGTACCAAACCGCCTACTCTGACACTGAGATATAGTTAATGACACAAGCAAAAATACTGTAATACAATTTGTAAATGACCATATGTATTCTTTTATGCTGATCTTAGATTTGACATTGTGCTGGGAAACTTACTTACTTACTTACTTACTTTAAACAATTTGCACAATTCCTAAAATACCACCATCAATTATTTAAAATGACATTTTCGCAGCATCATCATGTTTCGAATAGGCTATGTACTGACTCCAGTTTGCAAATTAATGGTCTGAAAATAACATGACTTACTATACGAGAGCTGTCCGGGAAGTCCATGGAAAAGATTCTTATTTACTGAGGGTAAATGCAGGCGTATGAAACCTCGCATATAGCTTCATACGTCTGTTGGATTATTTGCAATTGGTCGTTTTACATTAAACTAACATGGGTTTTATTTTAATGAAAAAGACCATTCTTGGTTCATATAGTACATGTATAATAATGCTTGTTTTGTTTAAAGCGATTTTAATCACTTATAGCCATATACACATGTATGATAATGGCCTCCGCAAGCTTGTATAGCGAAACAAAATATTGACAGCATGATTTTAGACGAATTGTCAAACTTATTATTTCTCAGAACCCCGGTGGGTGGGATCAAATGAATAAAATACGAAAGTGAAGACATTGTAATTTAGAATCCTTAATGAATAATCAATATAAAAACCAAGTTTTAAAGGTCATAATTGGAAAAGAAAGACAAAAAGGCAAATTCAACTTGCAAATACGGTAAGCTTTTGCCAGTCAAAATAAGTTGTAGATTTCATAGCAAGAATGCTGGCGATTGAGTCCGAGAATAGTTTGTTTTAAAACAAAGCTGTTTTAGTTGTCCAAAAACAAAACAAAACAGATAAGAATTTAGTGTTCATGTGAAAGCTTTTACAACATCTTCATTTCAGTTTTTATCTAAGTCTTTATCCTAGTCATAACATTTGTCTTTCTTCTCGCTACCGCTCCCACCGATAACTTTTCCGGCGAGTGCTCCAGTCCCAATTATAGCGGCTTTAGTTACAGCCGCAAGCCCTGCTGCACCGGCACTTTGCCCGAGCGCTACCAAGCTCCCTGCTGCCACTGGACCAGTTGCTGACATCCAGCCTGCCGCCAAAGAGCCTGCCGTTATGCCTTGTGCCCCAAAACCTGCCGCCGTTAGCAAAACAGGGGCTCCGACAAAGGCAACTCCCGCTCCCACTACTCCGCCAACGACAGGGAGAAGAAACCCATGACAATATGAAATGGTTGTCTTCATGTCTGCGGTTTCTTTCTCCTGAAACATTAACGTTTAAAATGTTAAAATCTCAAACAGGAAGGGACAACGAAACTTTATTCTTGCATAGATATCTATGCGCATAGCTGTTTGAGGCCGTTTTCGATTGGTCGAAAGCCGTGTTCAAACAGCAAAACCCATGTTCGAATCATGAAATTCACGTGCCGTTTGAACATGGGTTTTGGGCGACGTCATTGGTCAATGCGACGTGACGTCATGTGTTTCGTAGAAACAAAATGGCCGACGTTGAAGAAGCTCCGCTGTTTTCGGTGGGTTTTTACGTTTGCTAATGTTATTTTCAAGAGATTTTAAGTGGATTAGAGTGAAAATGCAAGAATAGCGATCAACCATGGTTTGTTTCAGTGTTCAAACATTCGCTGGATAACTCGGAAGGTGTTTGAACACGCGGCCTGCGGCCTTGTGTTCAAACACCTTCCTCCCCGGCCTTCCTCGTGATCCATCGAATGTTTGAACACTGAAAACCATGGTTGATCCCTATAATAACTGCATCAGTACATTTTAAATAATGCTTTCAGCTTTAATAAATCGAATTCGCAAACCAAATTGAACCAATGAGAAAAACAATCTTACATTTACCATGAATATGCTAGACTTCTACGCAAAATTGGGATGCCATATAATTCGAAATGTGCTCCAAAATATAAACACTTATTTTTGCTTGGCGCGACAGCGTCAAGCAATTGAAACGGAATGAGGATTTCTTCTCAATCTGTTGGGCTTTTCCTTTAATCTGTGGGGTTTCCCTTTGACATCCAGGGGCCTGGTTCCAGTCGCAATGTTTTTATACACTTCTTGCATAATAAATCAATTGAAGACGGAAACCAGACTTGCTCTCTGCCGTTTTTATTAGGACTTGTGGGAAGAATGACGTACTTGGATCTAACGTTAAACATTTAGTTGGCGTTCTGGACGGATAATGCTAAAACCCGGAACTTTGTCCTAGGACCGACCAAGTACGAAAGCTTGAAATCCACCGTAGCGAGGAAGTGTTCATGACCGATGCGACCCATCGAGTTACCGAAAAACTCCACAAACCTACGAAAAACCACAACACACGGACAAATATTGGTATATACAGACTAGCCAAGCGTTCCTTTTAACAAGGAAAATTTATAAAAGTACAATTTTACAGAAACTGTTCTGGCTTGAAAGTCTATAAATAAACTATAATTTCATATGTCAAAGAAAACTGTTCAAACGTGCAAGGATTACATAAAATATGAAAAAAGTTTGTCCCGATATCACAGTTTCTGTAGTTTTTATTCAGTGTTTAAATTAAAATCGAAAAGTATTGTTTCTCCTACCGGTTACACTTATTTGTAAGCTCATCAGGGAGTAGTAACGTTATTTAGAATCCCCGTTAGAATCGCATAGCAACGTTCTAAGTAACGCGACGCTTCCGTTTTTTATTAACCAAATGGACGTTATTGAACCTAATGGACGTGAGCGTCGAACGTCGCACCGCCGATTAGGGTATATGACATTAGTAAATAAACATACAATATTAAAGTAATATTTGAAGGCATGGAGGATCATTAAACCTTGCTATTTAGTACTGGTTTGAATTTTTTAATAAAATAATTTCATTTTAGAATGAACTGAATTAAGAATTCAGGCTCACGGGTGTTGGAGCTGAAAATGCGGCAAGATGATGAGCTATATCTCGTTATCGCATGTAATTGTTGTACTTAACTACGGAAATACTTACCAGCAGGTGAATGTCAAGTACTATTCGTGGGTTTGTACCAAACCGCCTACTTTGACATTGAGATATATAGATAATGTCACACGCGAAAATTTTGTATTAAAAATTGTAAATGACAAAATGTAAATTTCTTTCATACAATATGCACAATTCATAAAATACCAGCATCAATTATTCGAAATGGCATTTTCGCAGCATCATCATATGAGCTGACTCCATTTTTTCATTGATGATTAATGGTCTGAAAATAATATGACTTACTATACGAGAGCTGTCCAGGAAGTTTGTGGAAAAGAGTATTATTTACTGAGGGTAAATGCAGGCGTATGAAACCTCGCATATAGCTTCATACGTTTGTTGGATTATTTGCAATTGGTCTTTTTACAATAAACAGACATGGGTTTCATTTGAGTAAAAATGACCATTCTTGGTCCATATAGTACATGTACAATAATTCTTATTTTGTTTAAAGCGATTTTAATAACTTATGACCATATGCAAGCTTGTATAGCGAAAAAAAATATTGACAGATTTAATAGTTATTATTTCTTAGAACACGGTAGGTCGGATCAAACAAACAGAATAAAACATGAGAATGAAGACATTGTAATTTAGAATACTTTATAAATTATATAGATTAAAATCAGTTTAAAATGTCATAATTGGAGAAGAACGACAGAATGAAAAACACAAAACAAAACAATGTCAACTTGCAAATACTGCACTCATTTGTCAGTCAAAATAAGTTGTTGATTTCAGAGCAAGAATGCTGCCGATTGAGTCCGAGAACAGTTTGTTTTAAAACAAGGCTGTTTTAATTCTTCAAAAACAAACCAGGTAAGAATTTATTGTTCATGTGAAAGCTAATTTTACATCATCTTTGTTTCAGTTTTTATCTAAGCCTTTATCCTAGTCATCACATTTGTCTTTCTTGTCGCTACCGCTTCCACCGATAAATCTTCCGGCAAGTGCTCCAGCCCCAATTATAGCGGCTTTAGTTCCAGCCGCAATCCCTGCTGCGCCGGCACTTTGCCCGAGCGCTACCAAGCTCCCTGCTGCTACTGGACCAGTTGCTGACATCCAACCTGCCGCCAAAGAGCCTGCCGTTATGCCTGCTGCCCCAAAACCTGCCGCCGTTAGCAAAACAGGGGCTCCGACAAATGCAACTCACGCTCCAACCACCCCGCCAACAACATAGCTAACAAACCCATGACAAGGCAGTGCTGAATTGGCCAGAAGCAGCACGATGAAACAATATGAAATGGTTGTCTTCATGCTTGCAGTTTCTATCTCCTGAAACATTCACGTTTAATGTTTTAATTTCAAACAGGAACACTTTAGAATCCTTAATAACTGCATCAGTACATTTTAATGCTTTCATTGTTAATAAATCGAACCAAATTGAGCCATTGAGAAAAACAATCTTACATTTACCACGCACATGTTGGACTTCTACTCAAAATTGGGATGAAATTGGGATGCCATGTCATCCGAAATGTGCTCCAAAAAATAAAGATTTAATTAAAAAAAGGTTTGATTGTCAAGGACAGGCATAGACCTTCGAAGCTGTTAACCAGAAATCTGATGGGCAGTCATTCATTCGGCCAGCATCTAGCTTTGCCAAGAATCACAAGACGCCCCATATATTTTACAAAGCCCTGTTGGACGGGGACAAAATTTCTGTTGGACGTCTCAATCATGCAAGCATTCTACCACTTCCTGATTACACAATGAGTGTAGATTTCGAATGCCGACTTCTCGCTTCGAAGAACGAAACTCTACCACCAGGCTGTGTAGCTTACCAAAACATAACTATACATACCCTTAAGATTGTTTGTCTCAAAGGCGTAGGTGCGGGAAGGCCTTCTAGAAAACATAATATAAACAACTTACTTTTGCTTAAAATCCACGTTTCTTAAACCTTCGACTGTGTAAATTAAGCAGCTGGAATATTCAAACACATATGGCGCAGAATTGATCTACGCATAGCTTATTTTCAGAGAAGCGAAACTGAAACTATGAATCATTATTATATATTGTTGTTAGTGAGTACACGATTAGTAGTATACTTTGACCTTGCCGGTTTACCTCTGACATAGATATGCATTTGTTGATAGGACTGCTTCAAATAAAAAGGCACAAGTAGGCAATGATCAGGAAAAGTGACAGTCAGAAAGAAATTCCCACTCCAAAAAACCGAGGTGGAAAAAAACTATGTTGACAATTAGGTACTTATACTTAGAAAACACACCGCAAGCCGAGTGAGCAGCTATTTACCAACAGGTGACCACTCAGTCACCCGAACTTAACTAAAACTATGAAAACGTACATGATAAGGTTCAAACAGCACGAAACTTCCATTCCAACAAATAGAACCACAACAGAAGTATCGCCTTGTAACGAAGTATGTTTTCAATAATACGACTAACAATATGTGACCACGTGCTTCACATATATGGCACTGGAAAAATATGTAAAACAAATAGGTGCTCTTTTTCTAGTGTTTACTACGGTGGTATCTTTAGGACACGCAATAATTTTTTTAAGAAAAATATATGTCGTGCAAAGGGGATATTAATTCGTTCAAACGGGATATTAATCCGTGCAAACGAGATATTAATTCGTACAAACGACATACTTATTCGAGCAAACGGGATATGAATTCGTGCAAACGGTTTATTAATCCGTGCAAACGATAAATTAATTCGAGCAAACGGGATATCAATTCGTTTAAACGGGATATTAATCCGTGCAAACGATATATCAATTCGTACAACGACATATTAATTCGAGCAAACGGGATATGAATTCGTGCAAACGGTTTATTAATCCGTGCAAACGAGATATTAATTCGAACAAACGGGATATCAATTCGTTCAAATGGGATATTAATCCGTGCAAACGAAATATTAAGTCGTACAAACGACATATTAATTCGAGCAAACGGGATATGAATTCGTGCAAACGGTATATTAATCCGTGCAAACGATATATTAATTTGAGCAAACGGGATACCAATTCGTTCAAATGGGATATTAATCCGTGCAAACGAGATATTAATTCGTACAAACGACATATTAATTCGAGCAAACGGGATATGAATTCGTGCAAACGGTTTATTAATCCGTACAAACGATATATTAATTCGAGCAAACGGGATATCAATTCGTTCAAACGGGATATTAATCCGTGCAAACGAGATATTAATTCGTACAAACGACATCTTAACGGGATATGAATTCGTGCAAACGGTTTATTAATCCGTGCAAACGAGATATTAATTCGAACAAATGGGATATCAATTCGTTCAAATGGGATATTAATCCGTGCAAACGAAATATTAAGTCGTACAAACGACATCTTAATTCGAGCAAACGGGATATGAATTCGTGCAAACGGTATATTAATCCGTGCAAACGATATATTAATTCAAGCAAACGGGATATCAATTCGTTCAAACGGTTTATTAATCCGTGCAAACGGATTATTTATCCTTGCAAACGACATCTATGTCGGGAAAACAAACCATCAGGAAAACATGTCCGTGAAATGTGTACCCCCTCAAACCCCACTCCAAAACATAGATTGTGGGTACATGTTAGAACCGCCTCGGTGAGGCGGTTTTAACATGTACCCACAATCTATGTTTTGAGCTAAAGTAAGTAAAATATCAATATTTTTCTGGTGAAATTTATTTTTTTACAACTGAAAAATTCTCTGTATATTGCATGGGCAAATTTTCGTAATGTGATCGATTGGCCTTTTGGTGAAGGTGAATTTTCATTGTTAGCTCATACAATAGTTACCACCGTAATTAGCTGCTTCACTGCATAGTCATATTTTATTGAAGATATGGAATGGTCTACCACCGTAATAGTTTTACTCCGTGACCTATAGCATGTTGACTTTACAAATTATGATCTTCAAAATGTATTATATATTCATGACGAATTAATATATGAGCCTTTGTGTGACAAAACCAACAATCTGGCTCTCCGACCAGGTCCGACACAACGGGATGTACAACGACAGAATAAAGATAAGAAGCTTAAAAGTTCGGATTTAGAAAGTAGAGGAATCGTACTATCCGTGTAGGGAAAACAAAGGCGCTGATCAGCTTCGCGGTTACCGCGAATCTGATCTGTAACCGCGAAGCGTTTTCGCGTATATGCAAAGTTTTGGTCTTCTCATGCAGTGGCTCATCTCATCATATAATCTCCTTTGTTTTCCCTACTCAAATACATGTAGAACAATACTTTTACTTTATTAATCAAACATTTCTAGCATCTTGTCAACTGTTGTGGATGAACAGCCCGGTGGAATTGGTCGGAATCCACAATAATGTTATTCTTTTAACGCGGCTCAAAATAAATAAATAAATATATAAATAAATACCCCGACCCCTGTCCCCATCCCGCTCAGATCTTATTGATCTAAACGTGGCCATTCAGTATCCGAAATTAAAGAGACACAAATTTTAACAGGGCACTTATATAAATGACTAGATTGAACATCCACAGGAGTTGTGATGCGCATTTCATCACGCAAACATATCCGTGAAATGTATACCCAACTAAACCCCTTTTTATATACTAATATACTAAACTTTGGTTAAAAATTGTATACCTATTTTATGAAATATACGGTTTTCAGTAGTAAAAATCCAAAATTTTCAGGTAATAAAAATTGATATTTTTCTTATTTTTTTGCTCAATACATAGATTGTGGGTACACATTAGAACGGTCTCGGCGAGGCGTTACATTACACGAACATGTTATCCTGATAACAAACATCACAAACGCAAACGCAAACGCAACCTAACTTGGCATTATTCAACATTCTCATTACGAAAACCAGTCCATGCAATATACAACATTGTTTCAGCTGTACTAATAAAAAAATTCTAGATTTTTTATTATTATTTTTCTTATAATTGCTCAAAACATAGATTGTGGGTACACGTTAGAACCGCCTCGCCGAGGCGGTTCTAACGAGTACCCGCAATCTATGTTTTAGAACAAAAATCAAAAATAAGAAAAATATGTATACCCCTGCATACCCCAATTTTACTATTCAAAAGTGGGGTTTAGTGGGGTTTACATTTCACGGACATGTTTTCATGATGTATAGTGAAATTATGTGACGCTTATTTCAGACTATGGAAGTTTTTGTGGATGAAGGGAGGCAATCCAAATCTAGTGCATTTTCATCCAAGGAAAATTTAAATAATTTTTTGTAGTATAAGTTAATATAATTGAGCGCGGATTTGACAGAAGCGACCTTTGGACACTCTTACTTTTCATCCAATGAAAATATAAAGAAAATAAAAAGGCCTGCAGGCATGCATGATACCCCCCTAAGGGAAATCCATTCACTACAAATGTACAGAATACCACATTGAAATTCAGAATAAAATCAAAAATCAAATCAGAAAACTGATCATTAACCCAATTTTTTCATCTGAAGAAATATTGTAGTGTTACAACACTTACACTTTACATTATTCAAGGGACTTAACTCAGGCTAGAAATTTCAGAAAACAAATGAATGAGGTTTTCTCAACATGTATCTTACTAATAAAGGTACAATCATGTACAAAATTACTAAAAAGTGTGCTTTTTAAACTGAAAATATAGGATAAAAGTCATTTTCAAAAAAAAAAAAAAAAAAAAAAAAAAAAAAAAAAAAAAAAAAAAAATCAATAGCTCTGTTAAAAATTCACAAAATATGAAATACTACCATCCAAGCCTAGATCTTGTCAATGCATGTGCCACAAAAATTTATCAAAATCCATACATTTGTTCAAAAGATATCAAGCAAAACGCAATTTTGAACATAAATCAAAGGCCGTAACTCTGTAGCTAAGGGGCAAAATTTACTAATCTGCAATCCCATAATGCTCCTCTGCAATATCAATTCTTATGCAGTTTGAAGGAAATGGGCTTAAAGACGCTCAAGATATAACGCGGAAACGGAATTTTAGCATAAAAAGGGTTATACGAGGGATTTTCATAAATAACGTAAACTAACTTGATAACTTAAAAATGTGATAAAACATTGCAATAAAAATAATATCAGCATAAATCTGTATCAATTCGCCGTCATGTGGCCAAGTTTGGTGTAGATCCAGTGAGTTTTAAGATAGTTACAGGCCCCAAACACAGCTAATACCATGACCGCGGGGCACGTCAACTGGGTAACGCGACGTCAACTACGTCATAAGCGTGATGAAGAGCTGTTATTGATGTGTTCATTTCTTCTCAAAGTAGCCATCAATATGCACCTTTGACTTGTTTAACTGCTTTGTCAACACTTCGTAGACAGCTCCTATACTCATATCAAACCTTTCGGACAGGGCACGAACAGTCAATCGTCTCTCTTCATCCTAGGCGTCACAAACGTTTTCTCCGTGACACTTGATTTCCGCCGTCGACCCGACCGTTCTTGAATCGAATCTCCACGCTCCTGAAACCTTTTTTACCATTGAAAGACCAATGTCCGACTGATAGAAGTCTTACTTAGTGCTACTATAATCATTTTGCACGCTTCCGTTGGTGTTTCCCCGGGATCTCGACAAAATTTGATTACTGCACGGTTTTCAAGGCAATCCATTACCGCAAAAATTGGACGTTTTGACGTTGGCTCCGAGGCATTTAAAAGGTTGTTTACATCCGAATGCAGTTGCCAAATGATGTCATTTAATCAGCTAACGTTGTAATGACGCTTGGTGTACTTCTGACGTAATTTCACGCAAATGCGTTGATTATCAACTGTTTTATAAGCAACTAAATGCATACAAAGGAGGTAAAAAATCGGAGTGCCCCGGGTGACCGTTACCATGGTAAAATAAACAGCTCGTGTGTCTAAAGTATCAACGTTATCACGCTTAAATTTGGTTCGCTGATTACACGTGAATTCCAAAACAACATGATACATGTTTCAGTACTATGCTTTGCTGAGTGAGCGTTTTACAGCAAAAGTCTACGTTATTTATGAACAAACCACGTAATTCTGTACTTATTTGCGGAAAATTACCCAATATACAATCCTAAACCACCCCTTCCTGACATCAACTATTACACAAAGTTTAAAGAAAATCGTCCAAGAAATGCTCAAGACATGGAGCGGAATCGGAATCGCTGACGGACCGACGGATGGATGGATGGTTGGATGGATGGATGGGTTTTGCGTGAGTGTGTGGGTGGATGGATGGATAGATGGACAGACAGAGGGATGGACGGCAATAGATAGATAGATAGATAGATAGATAGATAGATAGATAGATAGATAGATATAGATAGATTTCTAGTTCGAATAAATGTACTTATTTATTTATTTATTAATTATTTATTTATCTATCCGTATTTATTTTTGCCGCGTTATGAGGAGATATGAAGCGATATGGGCCACTGCATGAGAAAACCAGAAATATGCATATGCGAAAATAAAGGTTCAGATCAGATTCGCTGCGAAAATAAACGTTCAAATCGGCTTCACGGTAACCGCGAAGCTGATCAGCGTCTTTAATTGTTTACCCTACACGAATAGTAAAATTCCTTTACTTTCTAAATCGGAAATTTCAAGCTTCTTAGCTATATTCTGTCGCTGTACAGCCCATTTTGAGTCGGACCTGGTCGGAAACCCGGACTGTTGGTTTTTGTCAGACTAAGGCTCAGATATCATCATGAATAATTTATACAGTTTTGAAGACCATAATTCATTAAGTTAACATTCTAGGTCACACAGTAAAATTAATGTTTGAGCTAACAATCAAAGTTTGGTACAATAAATAAATAAGACCAGGCCCAATTTAAGTTCACCAAAAGGTCAATCGATCAACTTGGTTTTCCTGACATAATATGTCGTCCAAACGAATTATTATCTCGTCCAAACGGATTAATAAACCGTTTGCACGAATTCATATCCCGTTTGCTCGAATTAATATGTCGTTTGTACGAATTAATATCTCGTTTGCACGGATTAATATCCCGTTTGAACGAATTGGTATCCCGTTTGCTCGAATTAATATATCGTTTGCACGGATTAATATCCCGTTTAAACGAATTCATATCCCGTTTGCTCGAATTAAATTATCGTTTGCACGGATTAATAAACCGTTTGTACGAATTCATATCCCGTTTGCTCGAATTAATATGTCGTTTGTACGAATTAATATCTCGATGGCACGGATTAATATCCCGTTTGAACGAATTGATATCCCGTTTGCTCGAATTAATATATCGTTTGCACGGATTAATAAACCGTTTGCACGAATTCATATCCCGTCTGCTCGAATTAATATGGCGTTTGTACGAATTAATATCTCGTTTGCACGGATTAATATCCCGTTTGAACGAATTGATATCCCGTTTGCTCGAATTAGTACATCGTTTGCACGGATAAATATACCGTTTGCACGAATTCATATGCCATTTACTCGAAATCTTATGTCGTTTGCACGGATTAATATACCGTTTGCACGAATTCATATCCCGTTTGATCGAATTAATATGTCGTTTGTACGAATAAATATCTCGTTTGCACTGATTAATATCCCGTTTGAACGAATTGATATCCCATTTGCTCGAATTAATATATCATTTGCACGGATTAATATCCCGTTTGCTCGAATTAATATGTCGTTTGCACGGATTAATAAATCGTTTGCACGAATTCATATCCCGTTTGTTCGAATTACCCTTAATATGTCGTTTGTAAGAAATAATATCTTGTTTGCACGGATTAACATCCCGTTTGAACGAATTGATATCCCGTTTGCTCGAATTAATATATCGTTTGTACGGATTAATAAACCGTTTGCACGAATTGTTATCCCGTTTGCTCGAATTAGATGTCGAATTAATATGTTGTTTGTACGAATTAATATCTCGTTTGCACGGATTAATATCCCGTTTGAACGAATTGATATCCCGTTTGCTCGAATTAATATATCGTTTGCACGGATTAATATACCGTTTGCACGAATTCATATCCCGTTTGCTCGAATTAATATGTCGTTTGTACGAATTAATATCTCGTTTGCACGGATTAATATCCCGTTTGAACGAATTAATATCCCGTTTGCACGACATATATTTTTCTTAAAAATATTATTGCGTGTCCTAAAAATACCACCGTAGTTACAAAGGTCAACCAGCACGGCCAAAGTATTTGCACGAAATGCTGCGACCGCCTTTCACAAAAAGGAGCGACAATAAACGTCCAAATTCTTTATATACAATTATTCAACCATTTCCGAATCAAGTTCATGAAAATTGCCTGGACCCTGTTAGTATTACAAACTTGAGATATTTATTATAAACAAGCACATGTTATTAAAGTCGGAAACTGCTCACTCTGTTCTGAGCTGAATACGATATATGGTATATACATAGAATGTTTCTGATGGACATACACTGAAAAAAAGTTATAAGAGGCCACTTTTCAAACTCATTTTTTGTTTCTAAGCCATGTTCAAAATTGCACGATTTTTTGCCAAAAGACGTGTCTTTTAAGTAAGTAAAGTTCCAAAGTGTTAAGAAATAATTTTCTTTTACTAAAGGCGTTTTTGGAGTAAAAATGCAAAAATCAATGTTTTTAAATAAAATATTGGATACAGCACACCATTTATTGAAATTAGGAACGGGTGTCATCAAAGGGGTCGTTACGGCTCGGAAAAACATCAAACATTCGAATTTTCTCAACTGGTAGAATTTTTATGCATTTTTAAAAATCGCCAATTTTGAGATTTTTTGGAAAATTCAAAAATGTGCCTCTTAAACATGTTGACCCCTGTTAAATTCACGTGATGAGGCCTGGAAATGAGAGATGTAACTCGACTGAACTGTTTTAGACCATTTTCGAGGACCAACAGGTCAATGCTGCCGCACACTTCCGGTTTCAATGCCAATTTTAACGAACAAAATAACAAAATTTGTGGACGATTTTTTTAATTTTCAAAGTTTATCAGAGTCTAGTATTTGACCTAAATAATCGCTGAAAATTTCAATGCCGTGCTGCTGATAATAACGCAACTGGAGAAGAACAAAGTTGGTATGCAAATTGCATACAAAATCTGAATTCCTGTTATTCAGGTTGTTGTCTTCTTGCATGTACAAAACAGAAACGAAGATTCTTATTGCAGCAACCCTTTTGACTTAATTTTATTTTGCATCATGGCAGTCAGTAGCACTTTCAAATAAATTAAAATGTAAAAACACAACGTCATAATATGACATTTAATTTGATGTTAATAAAGTGTGACTTTTTGAAATAGGGTATACCTTTACACATGCTTCGTCTGTGTGAGAAGTATCACGCATTTTGGAATGCAGAAACTCACAGAGCCACTGTTAGACATTGGTTTATTCATATGATCATGAATTTTGATTGATCGTATTTTACTTTCTGAACTAGAAGAAAAAATATGAGGTGGCCTCTTATAACTTTTTTTCAGTGTACGTACGAGTAACCCGAACCGAAAGTAGTACGCATTGAAAGCTTGCTTGTCAAACCAGGACATAGGGGAAGAATCCATTTTAATGTGGAATTGAAAATGGTTTGTGAATGATAAAAGGCTTCGTAGTGATATATGAGCCTGTGCGTGAGAAAACCAACAATTTGGGATTCCGACCAGGTCTGACACAAATCGGCCTGTACAGTCACAGAACATTGTTAGAGGCTGGAAATTTTGTATTTAAGTAGAAGAGGGATTGTACTATCCATGTAGCGAAAACAAAGGCGCTGATCAGCTTCGCGGTTACCGCGAAGCTGATCTGCGGCTTTGTTTTCGCCTATGCAAATTGTTGTTTTTCTCATGCACAGGCTCAATTTTATGATATCTATTTTGGGGGAATAAGAAGGCCAAATGATTTTGATTCAATAATAATTTTCCTCCTTTAGATGTGTCCGCAAGTGGTCCTTTAGAGTTGAGTGAGTTTTACTGAATTAAAAGCCGCACCGACCTTAACATTTCTTCGAACCATTGCTTTGGAAAATGTTTTCTTTCAACGACAGCACGTATCTCTGATTTTATCTTTCTCGGATCTACTCAACAACTTAAAAACTTTAATAACACTGTTGTTGTCATGCAGTATTCAAATGAACTGTGTCTTTGTTTTACAGGTGTTAGCATTTGTGAACGGAATTGCTCTTTTTTGGCTGGTTGACTGGTACACAATGTCACAAGTTCCCGCGTTAAATTGATTCAATTCCTTCCAATATCATAAAATGACTATTGTCCGATATCCTTTATTTTGTCTTTTCGGGTCTTCTGTGATGTAGATATATTAAGTAAATGATGCTTAAGTCTTTGTTCTCCTTTTAGGCTTTGTTGTACGATGACGGAAAAAGTCACACGTAAAAAATCACGGAAAACTGTCAAGGAAAAAATAAGGGGAAAAAATAACAAAAATAAATGCCCTAAATAGAATACGTTTAATCTGTAAAGAGATGAAATTGGACATGATTATCATGTTAGAGTAAGCAATGCTGAAGTGTCATTATCCTACCCTTGAAACTGGAAATAACTGAAACATAGAATGGACGAGAACCGATCCTTTATGAGGAGCAGTGTACCTCTGCAGTAGAGTTTTAGGACATTTAAGGCAGAGTTTGACACTAACCATAGTCGTATAAAATCCTTGAAAAAGTGAACTTTAAATTCCAAACAAACTGGTGAAGTACCATGGAAGCATTGGCTCAGTCCCGGCACGACTGAACATTTACAGGGAGGTAAAACCGCTGACAATTAAAGAACGAAATAAATGTTATCTAAATGGTAACATTTCGGCATTGCTAACAAGTAAAGATAATAAAAATTACACATTTTCGGAATGAGCGAAACTAAGATATGTACTTACAATAATGAATTCCTGTGTTTTGTTTTCCAACATTCGTTGTACGATATCATTTCAAAGATAAAAAATATTTAAGAAAATGAAATAAAAAAAAAAAAAAATATAGTGCTTGGCAGTATACCCCCATGAGCACGTCTATAGTATCTGAGTATTAAACGCATACAAACAGGCGCGTCCACACGCATGTCTCATCCGCTAAAACACAGCGTCTTACAACTTTTAGTGTATTGGTGCATGCATTCGTGCCAGAATTATTTAACTGATTTATTCCTGAATACAGGTATTTTCACGTTGGAGATAAGTTATATAAAGATGACTGATTGCTATTTTCTGCAGGCAATGAAAGAGAGCCTGCAGACTAGGATTCTTAGTGGTTCACCACAAATATGTAGACTTGGCGAGTGCATTTGCTTTGTATTCCAATTAATTGATATTTCTTGTCTGTAAACTGAAGCATTTTGTGGACATTACTGATGATTTAATGAGAATTTCAAATCAAAGTGTTAAATCGTAATAGAAAATGTAATCGCCCCATGAGCAACAATTATTAATCTTTTAATATAGCTGACAAGAATAAAACTGTGTATTTCATTTCAGCGACTTAAAGAAAGCCATCAAGACAAACTGACTGAAACAATTATTTTTTCCTTCTTTCTGCTGCATCTCCCGATTTTTAATATCAGAAAATCGATTTTTTGATATTACAAATTATTTCTTTATATCAGAAATTCGATTTTGTGACATCAATATATTTTTGATATAAAAAAAAAAACAAAAAAAAAAAAAAAAACGAATTTTTGATATCGGAAATTCGACTTTCTGGCATAAAAAATCAGAGTTATTTTTTGAAATCAAAAATTCGATTTTATGATTATCACAAAATCTATTTTTTTTTATATCACAATAGCCGGAATATTGTTTTTATATAAAAAATAATCGAACTTTCGATAGCAAAAATATACGTTGTGATATCAAAAATACTGATTTTATAGTAAAACGACGGCTCATTGTAGCATAGCCTATATGCAGTTTTTTTTTTCATTCAGATTTACATGTATGCAGTTCATCGTAATTATGTCATTCAGATTAAAGCAATGGATCGTAAACGTATGGTCGATTTCGTGTGGTATTTTGTGCTATGTTTTATAATATACGTTCTCTTCTCATACACAATTTACGTTATTTTGCTACTACTGTTACTCTACGTGACGCGGCAACTCCTGGACAGGGAGGCAGTTGGCTCAGAGATCAAAGACAGCGCTGTGCTTATCACAGGATGTGACTCAGGTAACATGAAATACTCTATAGTGCATATAACATTGGAAACAATTAAAATATGATACAGGTAGTGAACATGCGCGGATCCAGAAAATTTTCTCAGGGGGATCCAAATTCCCAGAAGGGGTCTGACTGAAAATTTCAACATGGCAAAAACTAATAATCTGGCAATTCCAGGGGGGATCCGGCCCCCTATCCCCCTCTGGATCCGCCCATGGTGAAATATAATACAAGGTAGAGGTCCTGAAAGGGGGTTCCAGTATCCTGTATCCCTTCAATCTTACGAATATGAAAATTCGTAAATAAGAGATGGTGCACAGTTTAAAAAAAAAAATCCATTTTCCTTTATGGGAGTCGAACGCGGATCGCCGGGCTAGAAACCCAATGCTCTAACCACTGAGCCAAAGAGTAGACTCTCTGACGCAATATGTCAGTGATTGTACTTAATGATACATTGAATCGAATAGCCGTGCTATTTATAGAAGCTACGCATCTTGTGGCCTCCAACGACGACAGATAATCTCGAATTTATAAGTGGTGCAATGAAAGAATACTTAAAAAAAAATGGAAAAAATGTCCCTAAAAATACCCTGTCTTTCTTAATATCTCATAAGAAACCATTTTTGAGAATCATATATCTCAATTTTACATTTTTTTCCTCATCCTCCTCCACTTCCTCCTCCTTCTCCTCCTCCTCCTCCTCCTCCTCCTCCTCCTCCTTCTTCTTCTTCTTCTTCTTCTTCTTCTTCTTCTTCTTCTTCTTCTTCTTCTTCTTCTATAGCGAACTGTTCTATCTGCTCCCTTGAAAGTATTAGAAAGATCGACAATACTCGCAAACAATATCATCACCTAATTACCGCTTGGCTTACAGATAACATTGTTGCTTTTTGTTGCTAGCTTCTCGTGTCACATACCCCACAAAATACTTAAACTTTTGTCATTTTCTATTATTTTTGTATTGGTGATAGTCATAACTGCTAGTCGTTGTATAACATATTTGTTTGAACCCACGTCATTGTATATGACCTGAGTGACATAAAGTATGTTAATATGTCATGTTATGGCAATATCACACAAAGTCGTTTCGGAACCTGAATTTTATGGTGACTTGGTTTACAAATTTAAGAAACTTAAAGGAATTAACGATTTTTCTTTTCAGTTCAGAAAAATCATAACACGTTACAGACGTATAGGTTATACATGTAACTTGAATGTTATGCGACAGTCTGCATGCTTAGTTTTTAACCTATCATGGTTGATAACTATGCTGCCTTCTTTAATTGCACGCCGGTGGGTCGGGCGTCAGACTCTATGATGGCCCCGACTTAAAGCTATTCATTTTAGTTGGTTGGGGCCGGAGCTTCTTGTCTGTTGCTTGGCCCAGCGGGGTCCAAATGGTGTTTTTCTTTTGCTCCGGAGTTAGTAGGTTATTCGGCGCCCAGGGATCTCCATCGTCGGGCAGCTTACTCAATCTGTGAGTCCTGGGTTTTGATTCATCAGAATGTTTATCATGATTTATTTGTTTGTTCTTGATGATTCATTGACTAGTTAGAGATTCACCACAAGGACCAAATAACTAACTAAATGTTATGAACCACTGCAGAAGCTGAGGGTGAGGTTACGGCCTGTAAAACCGGTTTAAGCCCGCCAGTAACTTTGTGTTACTGATCGTTCCAAGTCGATACTTCTGTAGTGGTTCTTTTTGTTTTATGTCTTGGTGTTTAAATTTTTTGTGCTGTTGGCGCCTTATGTATGTTTTCATATTTTAGTTAAAGTAAGGTAACTGAGTGGCCACCTATTGGGAAAATAGCTGCTCATTCGGCTTACGATATGTTTCATGGTATAAAATACCTGATTGTTAGTTTGGTTTTTTCCCACCTCGGTTTTTGGAGTGGGAATCTTTTTCTGATTGCGCCTTTTCCTGATCTTTGCCTACTTGTACCTCCCAATATTCAGGGCCTCTTCAGTATCCCATATCACTTTTGTGTGTGTGTGTGTGTGTGTGTGTGTGTGTGTGTGTGTGTGTGTTTAAAAATATCCGTTATCCCTTTAGCTATTTTGCCAATATCTCTTTCTTTTTATGTAAGAGCCTCAGTGTATTGATCACATACATATTTAATCATCTTCAACTGCTACTTAATTACTGTATCCATATAAGTTATCGTGTTTACTTCATGACGAGCATTCAGGTGAAACGGAAAAGCATATGTTGCACATCTGAATACAAATATTTAAAACACTGATAATTCTTTTCCAATAACATACTAGAAAAGCAATATTATTAAAATCAAAACCCTCAAGTTACAAAAACCAAGAAAGATAACCCTAGCAGTTTGAATCATGGAACAGCAAGTAAGAAGAAGAATTTCCACCGAGATCCTGATATCATCCCCAATTGGTTCTGGCTTATAATACAAATAGGTAAAAAGAAATAAAAGTGTGAAAAGAATGTGATAGGCTTATCTCTTACCACGAAATTCATAGAAACCATGATCGATTGGTGCAAATTAGCAGCTTAATTTTGAACCTGAAGAGTCTTCTACTATAGACCAACATAGTTTTAGGTTCTTCGTAGAGTCACGCCCTACTTTGTCGACGCAAACTGTAAAACCGGTAAAAAGAGGGCGGAGAATTATATGGCAGTTGCTGAAACTGTGGACATTGTTGCTAAATAAGAGTTAATTGCCATTCAACACGTTTAGATCATATGGAGTGCAAACAGCCACACTATTTCTTCATCACTCTTGGTGAGGAGTCTTGGGGCATTTTAGCAGTAATTCTTTGTGAAAAGATGATAATAGGGAACTGTATAACTGCTAAGGCTAAGCCTGACCATTACATGATTTTCCTCTGCTGCCAAAGTCCTACAAGAACACCGTCCTACAAGAACACCATGAAGCAGCCTCTTCTTGTTTTGCAAATACAGAAAACTTGAATGTACAGGTTTTGATCCAGAAATGATTTATTTACATACAAAAATACTCCTGGTGATAAAACCCATGCGAACACAATTTAAATCTACTCACTTGTTGATTTGCACACCGGAGTATATTTACACACCAGAGTATAGTTACACGCGTGTATTGGACTTAAGTGTCATGGGATCTTAAGGCGCTACCTGGACCGAACATATAAAGGGTAGTAATAAATATGTATTGTTATTGATTTTAATAACCCCTCTATTGCCCTCTGCCTATGATAAAATGATTTATCTCCTTTGGGTTCTTATCTGTTATCTGCTCAGAGTCATTATGTTTTATTGCAGTCAAATTTCGAAAACTTGCCCATGCAATATACAGATTTTTTTTTTCAGATGAAATCATTCAAAATTAAGTTGGGACATTTTAGATTATTTTTAATATGAGGGTCATTCAATAAGTAATGCAGTATTGACTATAGTTTTTTTGCTACGTTTGGTTTAGTTTTCTTGAAACATAAATTCAACTCGCCCTCTGCGAGACAATTCAACACCTTGTCACATGCTCACCCGCCTGCTGCCTAGCAACAATAGAACACTGGGAAAAGGCACTTGGCCACGCCTCATAAAACCGTTGCCATGCACTTTATTTTCTCACACCAAACTTAAAACCGCTGTGTAAAGTGTTCAAGATAATGTAATTTGATTGGTTTAAACAATATTTATTATTCAAATCAAATTACATGATATTTCAGTTTACATATAAACAAAGTATCAGGATTGGAAAACAAGTCTTTCGGCTTATGGCTATCCTCTCCTGTGAAAGCTTAATTCCTTTCTAATAGAGAGACGTGTGTTATGAAGGTAATTACTTAAGTTACATACTTATATGCTATTTTTCAATAAATTAACAAAAGACGCGTTGTGTGTTACTGTATTCCGACGGCCCATCGGGATGCCAAGTCCCCACCAATACCTCAAGACCAGCGAGGTGTGCAAGGGATATTTAAATTAAGTAAATCTTCCAGTACGCGCTATAAAGAGTTGAACCGCGTTAAAAATGGCTTCATTTTCATTTACAGATAGAGTAGGATTGCCTCTTAGCAAGGTCTTAATGGGCATGTGAAGAAAGTCATTGAGCACTTGATTTCGGGGTATGTTATATTGGGGACACTGTAAGAGATAGTGTTTAGTAGTTTCAGGTTCACCACAGTTACAACGAGGAGAATCGACAATCTTACTCTTATGAAGATGGAAATTGAGTGAGCTACACTCTAGTCTAAGGCGTGCATGGTAAATCTGTAGTGTTCTTAATCCAAAATTATAATATGCTGGTGGTTTGACTCGATTAGCATTGAGCTTTGATTTGAAAATGGAGAAGGATTGCGAATTTCTTATTTCATCAGATAAATTATTCCAATCACGTATGGTTGAGGGTAAGAAAGAGTCATAATACAAGTTAGAATTACATTTAATTGTTGTTACATTTCTTGCATTTCGTAATGAGTACCTTGAATTTTCTTGGACTAATGGAGGAACAAGATTGTTTAAATAGTTTGGCCCGATTGCATGTATCATTTTATAAAAAATCTTTAGTTTCTGCTTGGTGCGTCTGGTCGCAAGCTTTTCCCACCCCGTATCGTCATATAATTTTTCAACGCCGCATAATTTGGTGGCTCCTGTAACAATTCTCATTGCCTCAACCTGTACAGATTCAATTTTTAATTTATTTTCTTTGGAACAGTTATCCCATACAGGCCCTCCATATTCCAAAACTGGCCTCACAAATGATATATACATCCGTTCTAGAGAGGCCCTATCAAGTTTAAATTTAAATGCTCTTATAATGTTCAAACGCTGCCATGCTTTTTTTAATATGTCGTCAATATGAGCTTGCCATCCGCAGTTCTGAGAGAAAATCAAACCCAAATGTTTATGTATTTCTACTTCTTTTAAAATAGTATTGTTCATAATTAAATCAGGATGAATAAGATGAATCCTCTTACGTGTTAAAAGCATCGATTCTGTTTTTGCTGCATTGAAGTCCACAAGCCAGAAACCGGCCCATGTGTGCACGCGTCCCAGATTATTATTTAATATGTTAGCAGCAGTTACAGGGTTTTCGACCACTATATAAAGGCTGGTATCATCAGCGAAAAGTCTTACATTGCAATTTAATTCTCGGACAATATCATTGATAAATATCAAAAACAAAAGCGGTCCAAGAATAGAGCCTTGGGGGACGCCAGCTTCAACTAATTTAAACTCAGATGTACAACCATTTATTACAACCCGTTGTTTTCTATCGTTAAGATAATTTTTAAACCATTTTAGTAATCTACCAGAAACTCCTATGCTCTTTAATTTAAACAGAAGGCCATCGTGCCAAACTCGGTCAAAAGCTTTACTTATATCGCAAAAAACAACACGCACCTCTTTACCAGAATCTATTGCTTCACAAAATGAGTTATACATATCAATTAGCTGGTATGTTGTTGAATCTCCATGAACGAATCCTGATTGAAATGGGGTTATAATGTTATTTGATACACAATAATTATATAAATACTTATGAATACAACGTTCCATGGTTTTACCTATAATGCTTAAAAGAGATATTGGTCTATAGTTATTCGGTAGAGATCGGTCGCCTTTTTTATGGATTGGCACTACGTTTGACTTCTTGTAATCAAGAGGAAATATTGCTTCGCGTAAAGATCTATTAAAGAAATCACTCAATGGTCCACATAGTTCGGTTGACGCTTCTTTAAGTAATCGAGGGCTTATATTATCAGGCCCTGATGCTTTGGTTACGTTAAGATGCCGTAATATATCACTGATATCTTGTGAGCTTATATACACCATTTCTAATAGAGGGTATTGGGGAGGAATATACATGGGTAGCATAGGCATAGGAGCATCTTTACTTAACTGTGATTGTTTTGAGAAGAATGAGTTTAAAGCTTCAGCTTTTTCAATATTAGTTTCATATAGTTTGCCATTATATTCTATATTAGGTATTGTTTCAGATTTGGTGTTGATATTTAAAATTTCTTTAGATAATTTCCACCAAGTTTTTATGTCTGTAGTGTTATCTTTTAATTTCATTGCAATTTTATGTTCATGCATTAATTTAGCAATTCTTATTTTTTTAACAATTTTATTTCTTATTTTTCTAAACTTGCTCCATATAATTTCATTGTTTACTTGTTTCGCTCTTTTATGTATTCTTTTTCTTTGACGAATTAACTTTCTTATTTCATTGTGTAACCAAGGTTGGTCTGCAGGTCGTATGGTGACCATTTTGTTAGGAATTGACTGTTCTGCAGCCGAAATTATAACTTTATTTAATTTTTGTGCTACAGTATCGACGTCGTCTAGTGGATTGGTAACTAGGGTAGAAAGCTCTGCTTCTGATAAAATTTGTCGGTATTTGTTATAGTCAGCCTCTTCGTATTTCCATATTTGGCGTTTATAATTCTGGGGTTTGAACTTCATGAATGAAAGGATTACGGCGACAGGGCAATGAAATCGCATTCTGTTTGGCACAAAAGGATCACATACTTCACTGGCTACGACTATGTTAGGATTTGACGTAATTATAACATCGATTAATGTAGAGGATTGCTCTGTGAAATGTGTAGACTCGTTTATCAACTGAGTAAAATCGTAGTTGGCTATTAACTCCTTTAGATGTTTACACTTCGAAGGTGTAAGCAAGTCATTATTGAGGTCCCCTACTAGTATGATATCCGAAATGTTTGTATTTTTTGCTCTATCAACGGATTCAGAAATCCAAGTCCAATAATTTTGATGTGCGTCCGGCGGCCTATAAATACCCGCTATTAAAAGTGTATGACCATGTGTTTTTATTTCAATCCATATACATTCTAGATTATTAATTTCCAAATCTGGTCTACGTTTGCATGTTATACTTTCCTTAACATAAATAGCAACTCCACCTGCTCTAGTTTCTCTATCACATCTAAATGGCTCATTGAAATTGAGTATTTTTAGATCATTTGACCCAATATCGATGTTCAACCAGGACTCCGTAAAAACAAAAACATCAAAAGGCTGCATTTCGTACTGGAGAATATCAATTTTTGGGAGAAGACTTTGAATATTTAAATGACATATACTGAAATGTGAATCATATGGAAGTGATGATAAACTGGTTTCACTTGAAATCGAGCTGGAACTTGTGCTTGAACTAATACTTGGACCGGGATTCATTTCAACGTCACCACAACATACGATAAGCGTATAGATCCATAGAGACACTATTAATGAAAGAAAACTAAATAATAAATTCTTCATGAAAGCAATATTACGTTCGATAATCATGAGAGGTGGAGTAATGCGTTTACACATAAAGTGATTTCTAATTCTCGTTTCTCGAAATATATCAATAGCTCTTGCCACACTATAAAATGTTATATTAATGGAGTTGTTTCTTAAATCAGTAGCCACATGATTGATATAGAAGTAGATAAAGAGCTGTAAAATGATAAACCGCATCTTCGTGCCCTTACTGCCTTGATGCCCGGCCCTGGGATTGCATCTAAACAAACTTAATTTTCTTTTAGCTATTGGGTAATGTCAGTACAACAGGATGCACCCTGGGCCCGGCATCAAACACACTAGTTCGAGGACCGGTCAAGAACCCGAACAACCCAAGACCCGCCAGGGACAGCAACACACACGCGTCGAACATTGAAACATAGGAAAACAAAATACAATACAAATGCATGGTAATGATAGAACATTTTCCGCAAATGGAGACGGGTATAGGTTGATACTTTTTAAGAACATTTGAAATAAGATAGTTAGGGGTGAGACTTTAGTACCCTGTAGTTAGAGTTATAGCGAGTTTTCGGCAATTTTAATATGTATGAGGGACATGAAGTGTTGCACTGCACTAAATACTACATGTACACAATGACATAATAAGGGAGTAAATTAAGTTCATACTTATGAATTTCCTCATTATTTGAGTTGTTTCCCTTAATTCATCTACTAATTGCCGATAGTTCGCCGCGACATTATAAAATGTCATTATTGAAAACAGTGTTGACCTACATGTAGTCAATAAAATATGTGACAACCGCGCTAGACAGTAACTAAGAAGTGCAATGAGACTGCATGGGTGTGCACCTTGAATACATTTGTATTAAAATATCGGGTAAAATATTCAGCAAATTGTTGAAAATTCAAAAGGTAGAGAGCATTACAACTCATTAAAACTGTAATATCAGTGTAGATTAGAATCATTCATGAAACAGTGAGAAGTATTCTATTACATTTATGTGAATTAGACGGAACTACGCACAGTTTGCATTATCAAGGATTCCACTCTTCACATCACCCAAACATCAAAGCAGCGATAAGTTAGGTCCCAGGTTAGTCTACATGTACTAACCCAAGCCCTCACCGCTCGCATATTGGTGAGAAGGCGCTAGGAAGAAACTTGGTTGTGCTTGTCTGTCAATAAGCAAATGGACTAAAATGCCGGCTCTTTGTATACTGACCAGTGTCGCAAATCCCCAGACTCAGTTGTTACACCAGTTTTCTTCTTTTGCTCTCATATAAAACGAATGGAATGCTAGACATGTACAGATGTGCGTTTATATCCTTAGAGCATCGCAATTATACATGTAAGATCACAGTGTTACATTACAGTACCTAGATAGTAGTAACATTAAATATTAAAGTCCCCATGTGACAAATAAAAATGTGCAGATCAGTGTACTTTCTTGCTTGCATACAATGTGTCATGTACTTTCTTACTTACTTAGATATACTTATAATCATTAAATTATCAATCAGCTATATACATGGTCCATATATTCACCAAGGATCAGACTGCATTGTTGCTCATCCTAAATCAATACAAAATCGCATCAACGTTTACACTAGGCAAATATGACAATGCAAAAGAAATCGGGTGAAACTACGACTCTTATTTGGTATCAACATGGTACAACTTGTATTTACAGCCTTTAAGAATATGTTCTAGTTTTTGTCGTGACCTGGCTATAATTTACATATCTTATAGTGTTGTTGAAACATGATATGACAATGACCAAATAAGACATAAACTTAAAACTTAGCGTTAAAATACTTCTGGAGATGATCTAGTTTTTGTCGTGACCTGGCTCTGATTTCTTCATCTATGAAGTTATCAAAACATAGTGTGACATGACAAAGAAGACCTGTGTTTACATCCACCACTACATGTCATGGCATCGACATGGTATAACTTGCATTTACAATACTTGTGAATATTATCTAGTTATTTGTCACGACCTGGCCCAGATATGCAACCTTATATATAATATTCAGTATGACAGAATAATTCAGATATAGTTTGTAACAAATGACTTGTTCTTGTAGTTAACAAATTATTAAGATATAGTCAGTTTTCATAGACATTCCTAATATACACCAAAGTTTTTGTTTCCGCTCTCGGTCGGTTGTATGTCTGATTATTATTGTATTGAAAATTTTATTCCGGTTGGTCGAATATATAGTAACTGTTATTGACCACTATATAGGTATCCCGCTATGTGTGTCGTAGTATGCTGTCGAGAATTAGTTAAGCACCGCGCACAATGTAAACGTATTAATACAGATCGTCCATGGAGACCGTAGCACCATCAGAGTTGTCCGTCGAAATACGCGATTTATCTTTGGATTTTCTCTTAAGCAATATAGCACGATATTTGTCAGGATCCTCTGCAATCTTCTGGTCAGTTTGAAAAATCGCAGTGTCGATATCCATTTCAGATTTAACCTCTGTGATGCCATCTAATATGTCCCTGATATAAACTCGGCCGTCGTAACTCCAGGCTCCGTTCAATTTATCGGCTTTGCGTCGTCTTCTGGCCTGGTATAGTATCTCGCCACGTTTTTTTGGTGAGATCCTCGTTGAAATACATTCCGCCGGATAGATCTTTCTTCTTTTTCATGAAGGCCTTTTTAGCTCTATACGATGTGAATTTCACCAGGAGCGATCTGTGAGCACCGGCCTTCCGTTCCCCGACCCTGTGAGATCTGTCAATGTCGTTAACAGATATATCTATAGCATTCTGTTGCGCTATCTCAAGGACAATTTCAGATGTAGGTCGTTTGTCTTCTTCCTTAATGCCAGCTATTCGTATTGAATTGCGACGACTATACTGCTCCTGTTCGTCGTCCCTTGCCTTTAATCGCTCAACTTCCAATCGTAGGGCCGATACGTCACTTCGCAGGTCATCGTTTTCTTCTGTCAGGTCGCTTATGAGTTTCTTATGATTATCGAGCTTCTCGTTATAATCCTTTTTCACATCGTTTAAGCTGGAGTCAATCATTTGAGACACTAAGGGAACAAACACTTTTTGCATCTTGTCCACGATGTTGTCGAGATCTCGTTCTGTAAGAACGGGTTCGCCCTTTGTCGCCATGTTTACAAAGTCTAGATCACTTTCGGAACCAGAGAGCGGGCTTTCTAGTATCTTGGTTTTCTTTAATTCTAAGGACGAATCCTGTAAGGGCGAAGACGCGTCTCTTTTTTTAGAACTCAGAATCGGTTTGATTGGTGTCTCATTTTGACTATTCATTATATGTTCAACAAATTACAAGATGCATTCCTTTTTTCCAGCAGTATACTTTTGGACCAGTCTGACGTAACCCTCCTTTATAATTCAATTCATCGACTCGCATTCCAGAAGAGGCCCGTAAGGGGAAATTGTTAATGTGGCGAAAGTTATTTAGAACAAAAGCCTAGTTCTCTCACACTTTTATATCATCAGAAGTCATAATATAGTTATAACATATTAAATATTCACCCCGCCTCCTTCAACAGAAAATATATATCCTTTTAGTCACATTTTATATCCATATTGTACTCCGCGAAATAACCACCGCCATAACCCATGTCACGTGTCAAGCTGTAATTTGATTGATATATTTTAAATGACACCCAATGAAAGTTGAAAAAAACTTCTCGATCGAAGAGTGAAAAATGGGGGTAGAGATATAATTCTGCTACAATTCGATATCTAGTTTGTTTAATCAAACATTTAAATGCCTATTTGTTTCTGCCAGTGACGCGTTGTAAACTACTTGCTATAAAATGCAATTCTCAGATAACATATTTCGTTGCCTAGCAACCAAAATGTATGGAAAATGCATAAATCCAAAATTGCGTAGGTTCCGGCGTTGCTAAGCAACAGTTGACATGCGTGGGGCTGTATGAACGTTGTAGTTGCCTGGAAAGTTCTGGCTAAGGGACATTGCATACACATGTAAATAGATAGCTATTTAAATCACCATCAAAGCAAAACCAAAGCTTAATGTTTATTTATTTGATTTTTGAAAAGTGGTTTTCGCGGCCACGACACCTTCGCTGCCATTCTATGGTTGCTAAGCATCATAAAATGTATTGTCCGATTTAGTTGATGTTTATATTCCTGTATGCAGATTGGATCAAACTTTCAGAAATTGAGAGCATTACCTCTGTCAGATAAAAATAGACAAAAATATGCTACATATTGCATTACTTTTTGACTGACCTACGTATTATCCTCTAAACATACATTGTGGGTACACGTTAGAACCGCCTCGCCGCCATAAAAGACTACAGATCATAGTTTGTTATCTAAAACTTCACTGCATTGATGAGTTATAGGTTTTTGTTTTATGTCTTGGTGTTTAAATTTTTTGTGCTGTTGGCGCCTTATGTGTGTTTTCATAGTTTTAGTTAAGTTAGGGTAATTGAGTGGCCACCTATTGGGAAAATAGCTGCTCATTCGGCTTACGATATGTTTCATGGTATAAGTACCTGATTGTTAGTTTGGTTTTTTCCCTACCTCGGTTTTTGGAGTGGGAATCTTTTTCTGATTGCACCTTTTCCTGATCTTTGCCTATTTGTACCTTTTTTGGTACCAGTGTCCATGTTTAAGAACCCATTGAATCTAGATTTTCAGCCGCCATTGAATGCTTGAATTACAGTTTTTCATCTTACACTTCACTGCACTGACCGATTTTCATACTTTTGGTGTCTAAATATACGAAATGAACCTATAGAATACAAATATTCATATAGATTTCATGTATTTAGCATTTGCCATGACATATTTGCCAAATGTAAAACGAGTTGCATTTCAATAATTTTTGTATAAAGTCAGGTGATTATATTTTAATGATTATCTCTTTGCATTTAATGTTTTAAGCAATTAACAGTTTATTTAACACCATTAAAATCAAACTGGTGGTCATGTTATGTCCATTCAAGTACTTTGCTTTAGAACTGGAAATTCACCGTTTTGATTGTAAAATGGGACCGTTGTATAAATGCAATTGTTATTTTTGCGCCTTATCTTGTGTAAGGAGAGTGGCATTATTCCTTCGCTTAAAATAAATGGATTTATGTTCACTTGAATTGGTGTCTGTAAGACAGGTGTAAGCATCAGTGCCATTTTTGTGGTAGTTGCGTGCATTGGATATACAATAAATGAAATGGCATCGAGGACATTATGTGTCCTGGCCCTGATTTCAACTGTTCTTCATGCTTGGGCATAGATACAATGTAGTCCTATTGACAGACCAGACAAAATGGAGGTGGAAGCTGGTGATGAAAAGAAACAGAGGGAGAATTCTCATCAAGAAGCGTCTATAGAAGTCATGAAGATTTGGTTGACGTCGAGGACCAATATGTCCTGTAAGGTGGAACAAGTCACATAGTTTTGCTATTTAGCGATATATGGTCTCTGGTGATGGCTTTGAACTGGTTGCTGTAACACACTGAAAATCAGTTGAGGGAAAGTCCTGCCAACTGCTCCCCCTTCTTGCGAACCACAACCTGTCACTTCAGAACCGATAACGAGTGTATTTATGTCATGTTTCATGCTGCAGAGACCTGGGCCATGCCTGTGACTTCTCTGAACCATTTCCGGTGTTATGGCAGGACAACTATCTATTTGATTTGTAATGTTGAAGCTAGCTCTTTCAAACATTGACATCGTAAATTCATATGTTGTATTTTGCATGTGTTGTATTTGACATGTGGTGTGTAGCGATGGAAAGATTGCTTAAGTACGCAAACTGCACAGAAGAGACAAGGCAGGCGAAAAAGAAACTTTGGATGAAGCATTGCAAGATGACAGAAAGAAACCTGGAATGGATTTAGCTACCCTCAAAACCGGTCTGAACGGAGAGGGCATTTGCGAGGAAGACTTGTCAGAAAGTTCAAACCTCAGTAGAGGAATATGGACTATAAACCTGGACATAATGATATTATGATGATGAAATTAGATTTTTGTTTTCAGGCCTTTTCCAACCATATTTGGGCCTTTAAAGCCATATTCATGTTAGATGTACTTATGTTCTGCCATTAAATGTTTTAGATGCAGAGAAAAGATTGTCTGTCTGTACATAGCAGGGTACACGCAGTGCACAGTGTTGACATCACTGCTGTGCCACTCAGCATGAAGTTCAGTATTTATTTGGAATTCATAGCATTCCAAATGCTATTCATAGCATTCCAAATGCTATCTAATGAACTCAAATTAATAGTCTAAATTGCAAACACTATTCTGTTTAATACAGTCAGTTATTCTAAGCGGCCAGCTAGGAGTCAGGTGGGAGGTACAAGCAGCGCATTTATTTCTTGCCTCCCAAATGGGCGGTGAGTAGTTGGATTTTCTTTTCTTCATGACGATACATTAATCTTGATTCATTTTGTCTGACTGAGTGCCAATGACGCCCAAACTGGCACATCATAACAAAATTCCATGATTTCTCCATGATATTTCATCATTTTAAAGTTCCATGATGTTTCCATGTATGGAATGTTTTCAGCCATTTTCCATATATTCCAGGTTATCCAGAACCCATGGGAACCCCGCTATTACATCCTATATAGAATACTGTATGCACTTTAGACTATAAATGTTGAGCTCATTAGATAGCATTTGAAATGCTATTATTTCAAAGTCTCTTAACCTCAATTAATTCTGTTTAGCTGATACTGAACTAGTGATGTCAAAGGAAATGATGAAGCTAGCTCTTTCTCTAAATGCTTGATATCCGAAATTGGGATGTTGCACGTTGCACTAACGAAATGAAATAGTTTGGGCATGTGGAGCGTAGCAATGGAAGGAATGGTCAAGTTACCATTTCATATACACAAGCAGGGCACAAGCAGTGTACAGCAGTTGCATCACTGATGTGCCACTCAGCATGCAATCAAATGGACCATTGCCTTGCCATAACACCGAAGATGGTTCAGAGTAGTCACAGACATGGCCAAAGTCTCTGCAGCATGAAACATGACACTTCTCACCCAGGTTAAATACACCCGTTAGCGTGTCAGAAGTGACAGGTTGCAGTTGAAATCAGGGCCAGGGCACATGGTACTCTTGATGCCATTACATTTATTGTGTAGCTAATGCACGCAACTACCACAAAAATGGCACTAATACCTACACCTGCCTTACAGGCACTATTTCAAGTGACCATAAATTCCTATTTTCCATACATTTATTGACAATTAATTTTCAGAGGGCGGCATGGGCATTTATGGTGCAATTTTAAAAAAAAGAGAATAATTCCACTCTCGTTACACAAGATAAGGCGCAAAAATAAGAATTTTTACAATCAAAACGGTGAATTGTCAGTTTTAAAGAAAAGTACCTGTATGGACAAAACACGGCTACCATTTTGATTTAAATGGTGTTAATTGCTAAAACTACGAAGAGATAATCATTAAATATAATCACCTGACATATTCATATCAACTTTCTACGAAAATAAATGCAACTTAAATCATTATTTTCATCACACGGCTGCATATAAAATGAATTTGGCACATTCAAGACTGATGTATTTGTTTTACATTTGGCAAGTATGTCATTACAAATGATGAATACAAGAAAACTTTGTGAATGTTGATATTCTATAGGTTCGTTTACATAAATGTAGACACCAAAAGCATGTAAATCGGTCAATGCAGTGTAGTGTAAGATGAAAAACTGTAATTCAAGCATTCAATGGCGGTCATTTTTTTAAAATGATCGCCATTTTGTCCACTATTATGAATAGTAAGTTCAATGGCTTCTTAACTCATTTAAGCCTGGCGTCCCTTTTGTGGGACATAGGCAAACAGCATAGCCCCAGATGTGACGCCGCAGAACGCGGCGTCCCATCTGGGGCTATTCTGTTTGCTTAGAGAAATTTCATCGATTTAAATAAAAATTTAAAATCACGCCCGAGGCCACTAAAAATGAAAGTGGACTCACCCAATCAATAATGATGGGAGAATCCATTCGTCAAATATGGGTTAAACATGGCCAGTGACACCAAAACCCTAAAAATCAGTCAACGCAGTGAAGTTTTAGATAACAAACTCTAATCTGTAGTCTTTCAGGGCGGCCATTTTGTCCGTCAGTTTTGAATTCTTGGCTTGACAACGATATTTTCCCAAAAAGTTGGGTATTCTGAGCTTACATGCCAAATTTTATGCTTGTTTCATCGAATGTACGATTGTTTCACTAATCTGCCAGGCTATTTCTTGTCTGTTTTGTATTTCTTATTCTTGTCTGTTGCTTGGCCCACCGGGGTCCAACCGGTTTAAGCCCGCCAGTAACTTTGTGTTACTGATCGTTCCAAGTCGATACTTCTGTGGTGGTTCTTTTTGTTTTATGTCTTGATGTATAAACATTTTTTGTGCTGTTGGCGCCTTATGTATGTTTTCATATTTTTAGTTAAGTTAAGGTAGCTGAGTGGCCACCTATTGGGAAAATAGCTGCTCATTCGGCTTACGATGTGTTTCATGGTATAAGTACCTGATTGTTAGTTTGGTTTTTTCCCACCTCGGTTTTTGGAGTGGGAATCTTTTTCTGATTGCGCCTTTTCCTGATCTTTGCCTACTTGTACCTTTTTCCAACTGATGTTTTTCTTTTGCTCCGGAGTTAGTAAGTTATTCGGCGCCCAGGGATCTCCATCGTCGGGCAGCTTACTGAATCTGTGAGTCCTGGTTTTTGATTCATCAGGATGTTAATCATGATTTATTTGTTTGTTCTTGATGATTCATTGACTAGTTAGGGATTCACCACGAGGACCGAAGAACTAACTAAATGTTATGAACCACTGCAGAAGCTGAGGGTGAGGTTACGGCCGTGTAAAATCAATTTAAGCCCGCCAGTAACTTTTTGTTACTGATCGTTCCAAGTCGATACTTCTGTGGTGGTTCTTTTTGTTTTATGTCTTGGTGTTTAATATTTTTGTGCTGTTGGCGCCTTATGTATGTTATCATATTTTTAGTTAAGTTAAGGTAACTGATTGGCCACCTATTGGGAAAATAGCTGCTCATTCGGCTTACGAAATGTTTTCATGGTATAGGTACCTAATTGTTAGTTTGGTTTTTTCCCACCTCGGGTTTTTGGAGTGGGAATCTTTTGCTGATTGCGCCTTTTCCTGATCTTTGCCTACTTGTACCTTTTCAAATATAATTATGATATTATCTACGAAAAGGGCTGACGATTTCTTCTATGTCTTTCTTACAACTCATTGTCGGCATATCACAGCTATTCTAATGATAACAGTATCGTTCTTCTTCAGGATTTGGGTTTGACATAGCAAGAAAACTTGAAGCCATTGGTTTCACTGTGTTTGCTGGATGTTTAGATCCCACTGGATATGGAGCTAAGCAACTCAGTGAAACATCGTCATCAAGGCTTCATGTTGTCTCGCTTGATGTTACGAGTGACGAGAGTGTCAAAGATGCTGTAGAATATGTTAAACGCCACTTACCTGGGAAAGGCGAGTTTGATTTTATAATAAATCCGACCGTTTAATAGACATTTTTCACTTTTGAACGCAAATGCTGCTGGTGCGTGCGGTTACGACTTTCTGTGTGATGGGGGACGACTCGTGAGGGCATATGTGAGACTAAGACGAGGGGCAATATGAAGAATTACACAGTCAAAACTACCAACAGCCTAACGGAGACAAATTAAATAAGACATGCAATAAATGTTATAGTGTAGGACGTCTATCTCTGTAGCTCAGTAGGTAGCAAGCTAGGATACAAAACGAAAGGTTCTTGGTTCGAGTCCTGGTCGGACCTCTTTTTTCTTTTCTTTATTTGTCTCCCCTGTGACAATAAAGCTAAGGAAATAAAAAAAAATGTATTATCAGCTGATTATATTTATTGGCGAATGCAAGAATCAGGAAATGCCCTTGTGCATAAAATACTTAAATCGTAAAGGAACTGAAGTGCGAGACGGCACCTCACATTAATGTTTCTCTCTTGTTGACTTTTAACCTGTTGAAATCGACAGCTCGATCGTATTTGTTTTGGTAGAAGAGCTGATCTTCGAGCGATCCTCATGTCAATATTTCTTTCTTGGAGACATAAAAATGTTCATATTCTGAAGGCTTGTACAGGAATAATGTGGCTAGGATAAGTTAGCCACCCTGAATGACTTTAAATGTTTTCCGCGGACGTAAGGCACTAACTCAAATATATAGTATAGTGTACCTGTACAGACATATGTATATATATATATAAGGTGTAAAAACTACAGTTTCACGTGCTGTCTCGTGAGCGAACATAATTCATTTGGCATGTTTACATGTATTTAAAACAGACCCTCGAAAGCTTGGTGGGGTTCATTTGGTTGATGTTTCGTTTTGATCCCATACAACACCCATCTGCATGTCATAAGGGCGATATCCTAACTACATTATGCATATAGCCATACTAATAATTTAAGGTTTTGTAGGCCTTCAACAGTATTTCAGCCATATCGAGTGCGATAATTACGAATTTTAGATGATTTTTGCAAGCAACAGGCTTTCTGTATGAATGATCCTCATTTATTCTCTTGTAGTATGCGTGCTGTTTGTCTGGTTGACTTCAAATAAATATAATTAATCTTCAAACTAACACAATGTTATTTTCAAGTAAATAAATGATTATAAAACTAAGAAACATCTAGTCTTTTGTTTAGCTCACCTGAGCCGAAGGCTCACAAGGAGAGCTGATAGGATGGCCATGATCCGTCGTCCGTCGTCCGTCTTCGTCGTCGTCCACAATCTTCTTCTCTGAAACCACTTGGCCAATCAAGTTGAAATTTTATGTGGAGCCTCCTTGTGTAGCGGCATTTCAAGTTTGACCGGTAAATACATGTCACATGACCAGTATGGCCGACACGCCCATATATGGTAAAAACCACTCAAAAATCTTCTTCTCCGGAACCGGCGGGCCGATTCCCACGAAATTTGGTATTTACCATCAGTGAATCCAGCCCATCAAAGTTTGGCAAAATGATGACCCTGGGATGACCTTGACCTATTTTACGGCAAGGTCAATTTGGAAACATAGGCTTTTGCATGGGAAAAAGTGAAAACTATTGATTTTTTTAAACGATCGCAGCCAGAGACCTGAAAAGAGGTAGATGAAGACAACTAATGAAGTAGATAAAAGTATGTGATTAAATTCGGTCAAGGTCATCTCTTGACCTTGGCCAGTCTGTTTTCCATACACATTTTTCATACATCTTCCGCTTGGCCAATCAAGTTGAAATATTATGTGGAGCATCCATGGGTAGGGGGAACGAAAGTTTGATCATGAAATCCGAGTCACATGACAAAGATGGCCGCCATCAGTGACTCCAGCCCATTATAGTTTGATAAAATGATGGCCCTGGGATGACCTTGACCTGTTTTACGGCCAGCTTAATTTTGGAAACAGGCTGTTACATGGGAAAAAGTGAAAACTATGGATTTTTCGAAAACGATTGCAGCCTGAGACCTGAAACAAAGGCAGATGCAGACAACTAATGGAGTAGATGTAAGTATGTTATTAATTTAGGTCAAGGTCATCTCTTGACCTTGACCAGTCTGTTGTTCATACACTTTTAAAACATTTTCATGGCGGCCCCCGTGGTCGAGCGGTTGAGAGCGCTGTTTCTTAATCACTCGATCATCTCACCGCTGTCTCTGGTGTAGGATCGCGCCCCGCACTGGCCACATGTGAGACAAGCCAAGTTCTGTTTGCGGGTGTGCCAGGTGGTTTTTCTCGGGATTCTGCCGTTTTCGCCCCACCTACTGATTGGCCCGTTTCATATGAGCTGAAATTGTCTTGAAAGAGACGTTAAACTGAATAAAAAAAAATCTTCACCTCTGAAACCGATTGGCCAATCAAAGTGAAATTTTATGTAGAGCATCTATGGGTAGGGGGAACGAAAGTTTGTTTGTGAAATCTGGGTTACATGACCAAGATGGCCGCCACGCCCATATATGGCTAAAACCACTCAAAAATCTTCTTCACCAGAGCCGGCAGGCCGATTTTCACGAAAATCGGTATGTAGCATCGATAACTCCAGCCCATCATAATTTCAAAATGATGACCCTTGGATGACCTTGATTTGCGGATCCAGACATTTTTACGAGAGGGGGTCCAACCAAAATGGTAAAATATTGTCGCAGACGTAAACTTTTCAGATTCCGGGGGGGGGGGGTCCGGACCCCCGGTGAGCGTTTACAGGACCATTGGTCCTCTGGTTTTCATTACGTGTTGCTAGACGGAATATTTCCATCGGTATTCTGTTAGACCTCTCCATACACAGAAAAGGAGCGAGGTCACGAAGTTAGCCAGCTGATCAAACGTGCTGTGAACCTTGCTTAACCCTAAAACAGGACAACAATATTCTGAATTTTAAGCGCGCATACACACTCTAACTCACAAACACACACTCACGCAAACACGTTCCGTAGATGACTTTGTCTCGCAGTGGCTCAGTCAGTCGCCTCTTAAAATCACATGGCAAAAATAAATACGTAGTTGATATAAGACAGGTACAAAATGATTTTAATAAGAACATTTGACTCGTTTCGCAGGTTGAGCGCGAGAACGAAACGCCTACAAATGAAAATTGTTGTCTTTCCGTTAAACTGTCTAATTCTGATGAAACAAGGACCCAGAAGTGACCTTTGACACGAAATATTTTCTAAAATCGCATCATACATGTATATATATATCACTTATCATCTTTGCCATTAAAGATGCGTTACTCGTTCAATGCGAGTCGGATTTAAAAATGCTTGGCGCGAATAAAATGCCTCCATTTTAACAACTTCCAATGCAGAATTCGATTATTTTAGACACTCGTGTGTATAACTAGGCGTCGCTCGTTCGATAAACCGAGGTCCCGGCTTCATATGACCATAACTGTTGGTGGGAAAAACCAATATCAACTATTTGTTATCGCCATGTGACATTTTACATACTGGCTTATGTATATACGTACATTGGTTCTGCTAAGCTACATTTTCACGTGTTTTTCGTGAACGCACAGAAAACTTTATACATGTATACATGGCATGATTTACGATTTGAAACATAAGTTGATCTTTAATTTTATGTGCAGAATTTTATTCTACGCCTTACAACGTTTTGACATATTTCATGTCATCTCGAGCATGGTCGGTTATCCATATCAGGATAACGTGTCCGTGAATACCCCATGAACCACACTTTTATACAGCAAAACTTTGGTATGCATGGGTATACCTATTTTAAGCTCACATGAGCCCTTCGGCTCAAAAGGCGAGCTTATAGGATGACCATGCCCCCGTCGTCCGTCCGACGTCGTCCGTCAACAATTTCTATGATATTCTCCTCTGCCACCAAATGGCAAACCAAAGTTAAACTGCTTGCGGAGCATTCTTAGGAAGGGGGAACGAAAGTTTGCATAAATGACCCAGGTCACATGACTAAGATGGCCGCCATAGCTATAAATAGCAAAAACCTTTAAAACAATTTCTTCCCAGAAGCAGAAGTCCTATGATTTTGAAACTAAGTTTGAAGCATCAGGCAATAGAGTTCTACAAAGTTGGTATACATCATAATGCTGGGATGACCTTGACCTATTTTATGGCAAGGTCAACTTAGGTCGCCCATGCATTTAAATGGGGAAAATAAGTTAAATGTAATTAAATGGGTGGAAACTCGCAATGAGCATGCAAAGGTACTGAAGATTTATGTCCGTGAAAACATTGAGTCCCCAGGGGTGTGTCTGCTCTTGCCCGGGGGCTATATACATGCATATGACCAAAATATTCAAACATCTCTGCAACCGCATGGCCGATCAAAGCCACACTTCATTGAAAGGGAACGAAAGATTGTATAAATGGCCGCCATGGCTATAAACTGCAAAAATCTTTAAAATGTTCTTCAGAATTTTGAAATTTGGCATCTACAAAGTTTATACATGGCCTAAATCATGACCCAGGGATGATATTAACTTATTTTACGGCAAGGTCAACTTAGGATGCCCATGCATCTAAAAACACAGATTGTGAGTACTCGTTAGAACTGCCTCTGCGAGGCAGTTTTAGCGTGTACCAACAATCTATGTTTTGAGCAAAATAAAAAGATAAAAATGTTGAACTGAAAATTTTCATTTTTTACAACTTTAAAAACACTGTATATTGCTTGTTAAGGTTTTGTTATGCTAGCGTCAAGATACACGGCACCATTTCAGTGCACATGTATTACACATGCTGACAACAGAGCTACATGTACAACACCTTGATCATTCTTAACCTTATGGTCATTTTTTGCGTCCGGAATCGGACGAGAATAAATGCGCATAAGCTTCTTACTCAATCAGAATTTACATAAATAATAAATTTGATTGGTTTGTTGATTTGAGGTTTAACGTTAGTCCAACAGCAAAGGTCATATGGAAACGAGACATCAGTTTATAGTATCATCCGACAGACTTAAGGATCCCGGGATCAAACCCGCGGTCCCTGGTTTAAAAGGACGAACACATGCCGTTAACACTAACTGTTTTCGGCTTGTCAAGCAGCAATGTGGTTTGATATAACTGATCCTGCTTGATAAAATTTTTTTTTTTTTTTTTTTTTTTTTTTCGAGGGGCCGTGGGACAAAAATTCAACAGCCAAACACAGCACAATATTAGGTTCACGGATGTTGTTTCGTTTGTTTACATATAAAAAGCCGGTAAATTGAGCACGTAAAATGTCTGCGTGATATACTGTGCATGAATATGTATATTCAGGAATTGTCTATCAGTATAAGCACCATCGTAAATGCCTGCGATACAACAAAATTCCTTACAGCAAAGATTGATTGATGCAACATCAAACAACATGTGATAAAATGGAGTAATTGAAAAAAAAAAAAACAATATCGCTTTGGCAACAACCATCACCAAGACAATGAACACTTCGTCGTAGGTTGCTGCCCAATTGATCAGTCTTACAATCACAGGTGACACAAACCAAATTCTGCTTGTGGGTGTGCCAAGTCGTTTTCTCAGGGTTCTCTCCCCCCCCCCCCCCCCCACCTTGTTACTGATTTATCCGTCTCATATGAACTAAAATAATCTTGAACGGGGCGAAAATTGTATAAAAACGAAATTATGATCTGAAACGAGCACAATCAGACTCTTATCTGTAATCAAGTAACAATAGAATGACCTGGAATCGATACAATTAAATTTCACATCCTCACTAAGGTGGGAGTAGTGTAATTCTGGGCCCTGATTAGATTTTAACAGATAGCAAAACTTCTCCGAAGTTACTCGCGCCTATAAGAAAAAAAAATCCATTTACATTCCATCATGCACGCATGCTTAATGTAAACCATATAACGAGGAATATTCGGGGTCTCACGTGCAAATAACAACTATTTACATACTGGATCCTGGTCTCGACCGAAAGACGGAGTTACGCGTTGGATTGAACGCGCGGCCCGTTTTACGAGGCGACTGAACCACTACGACATGGGGTGCTTTATGGAAACACTTTAGCAACTCATAAAAATAATATTGTGTTAGTTTTATTTTAATCATATTTATTTGAATTCAACGGTAAACAACACGCATACAATATCACACAGAATAAATATGGATCAAAAAGAAAACTTATGTCTTGCCAAATTGATTTACTACATCGTAACCAGCACACTGGTTATGGCTGAATTACTGTTGAAGGTCTACAATAAACAAAATTAGTTGTGTGGCTTGGCGAAATGTAGCTACATGTAGGATGTTGCCTCCATCGCACTTCGTATGGCATGCAGATGACTGTCGAATGAGCGAAACTTCGACATCAAGCTGATAATCTGTTTGAAATATAAACAGAATGAATTATGTTCGCTCACGAGACAGCACGTGAAACTGTAGTTTTACATCTAATAAACACAGATATACATGTATCTGAACATGTACACTATACTATTTGATTTATTGTCTTGCGCATTTTAGTTCAGTTTTACGTCCCTTTCAAGATTATTTCAGCTCACCAATCAGTAGGTGGGTTGAAAACGTGAGCACCCTAAGAAAAACCACCTTGCACTCCCGCAAGTTGAACTTGGCTTGTATCATATGTGGCCAGTGTGGGGCTCGAACACACACAAGACACAGCGGTGAGATGAACGAGTGATTAAGAAACAGCGCTCTCGACCGCTCGGCCACGGGGGCCGCTAAGTCATTAGAGGCGGTCAACTTATCCTAGCCGCATTATCTGTACCAGCCTTCAGAAAATAAATGTTGACGTTAGGATCGGTCGCGGGTCCGCTCTTCTGCCGATTACGATCAAGCTACCGGCTTAAATCGGTGAAAAGACAAGAAGACTTAGTGAAAAACCTATACGTGCGGACTGCCTTCTCACTACACACTAACGATTTTAGTATTAAATGCAGTAGTGCATTTTGTGAGTTTTGCATTTTTTTTTCTTTTCTTTTCTTTTTCATTTTCTAAGCTATATTGTCACAGATGCGAAAAAAGGAAGCAATTAAGAATAGAAAAAGAATTTTTGTCCTATCCGGACTCGAACCCAGGACCTTTTGGTTTTATTCCATACATGCTACCTACTGAGCTACAGAGTAAGACGTCGTGGACTATTTCTTTTTTGCCTGTCTTGTTTAATTGGTCTCCGTTAAGCTATAGGTAGTTTTTACTAAGTAATTATTCATATCGCCCCTCGTCATCGTCTCAAATATGCCCTCACGAGTCGTCCCCCTTCACACCGAAAATCGTAACCGCACGCGCCAGCAACATTTACGTTCAAAAGTGAAAAATGTCTATCTATGACTTATAATGCTATGGAAAGTTGCAGTACAGGTGAACTAGCTTTGCTCAATGTATCGAACATTTGTTTGCAAATTTACGAAGACGTACAACAACATATTAAATGCTCTCAGTTTTATTTTTATTCTAGATCATAAAATAGCCAGCAAAACATAATGCTGAATGCTAACTTCATCTTAGACTGACGTGTACCACGGTTAACGGGTGAGTCGACATACTTTGTTGTGTTCAGATAAAACATGCTTATTCTGCAGGTTTCCGTGGAGTGGTAAATAATGCAGGTGTCAAAATGGACGGAGAAATCGAGTTGATGACGCTTGGTCTTCTTCAGAAAGTGATGGATATCAATTTCTTTGGTACAGTTCGTGTGACAAAGGCTTTCCTACCACTAATAAGAGAGTCAAGAGGTATCTTTTGGTCTTCTTTATTGCGAGTTAAACCAGTCAGAGTGTCTTCATTTTTAGATTATTTACTATAAATATTACTGTTTGCCTTGTCATTTTCAACATCCTGAGGTGTTTAAAATCATTGATTTTACAATAATGTTTTGAATATATACTGAATTCCAGAGCCAACGCAACTTTATTTTCTCGTATCATCCTTTAAACTGGCCAATTTCAAACCTTTCGCCAAGAAAACGCAAAAGATAACAGTTTTTCCATCTTCGCAAGTCTGCGTTAAAGAAATTCGCATAGGTGTGACGACCCCTATACACCTTTGTGCCCAATCAGCATCTAAATGACTCGAAAATCTTTGTATGTTATCAAATCCAAAGTTCTAGTGCGCATGTGCGTAAACATGTCTTAGGGTACAGAAATGCTTTTTCCGTACCTCGAACGCGCGGGCTCGACATTTATCAAAACGATGCACACAATTCCAATCTGTGAAGGTCGTCCGATGAGTGTATGGCTATTTCAATGTTGTAACCTACGACTCAGTGCCAGAAATCGCCATTGATTTTGAGTACCCCAAAATTGATTGTTTAAGACGTTCAACGTCAGTTGGTAACGTGGTCGACGTCACTGCAAATGCCAACCATATGCTTTATTTTGTGTTGGCAACCTAGCCTTATCGAATAAAGTGTATTGCAGTTATGGGAAATTTGTTTTTCACTGTGTTTCGCTGCTTAAGAATAGGGTAGTTTGCACAGTTTAGCAAGAAACTCGTCAAAATCGCTGATTTCCTTCATTTTTCAAACTGACCCCTTCGTCAGTTTTTCACAGTTGTAGGCGAACGAAAAACTTTGACGGTTGATATTCACAGGTCGTCTTTGAAAATGGCTGGGCTACATAGATGCTGAATTTCGGATGAATCGACTGAAATTATAAAAAGTTATTCAAATTTTAATGACGAGTTGCGTGGCTGTTAAACTCAGTACCTCTAAGAGTTATCACACATTTTCTTTCAATCACTGCTTTTTTTTCACAATGTCTGCACTTCTCCTCTAATACATTCAAATCTGTAGGAAGGAGCACAATTCACACAATTGTTTTTTTTTTTCGAGTCAGGAAGAATAGTCAATGTTACTAGTGTCCATGGGAGATGTGCCTATCCATGTCGGGGTGCTTACGGTGCCAGTAAATATGCTCTGGAAGCACTGTCAGACACATTGCGACTGGAAATGAAGAAATTTGGAGTGTCGGTGTCTATACTGGAACCCGGCTGCTTCGGACATGCAACGTGTATCCGCAGTGGAGCACAGGTACACAATACTCAGCGCGAATTTTGCATTCCCGCATTGTTACGGTTTTGACACTGACAGTACTGAGATTATAAGTAATAAGAATAGAGGGACCAGGAATCGATGCAAAGGCTATAAAGGCATTTCCCTTTTCTAAGCCCGGGTTTGCCATGGGAATGTAATTAGCTAGTTGGAATACTGTTATCATGTTAGAACTCTTAAACCGTTTTGATATTGTCAATGATTTTAAAAAGTGATTAAACATTATTATGTATTTACATGTAATTATTGAACGAAAATGACAATAGCCAGTAAACAGAACGAGGAAAAATCTAAAAATCGGCATAAGTGTTTGCAATGAATTCGTTAGAATAATAAATGTAGATGTTTTCCTTTCTTATAGCATGCCCAGCTTTTGAAAAATGTTCAAGAAATGTGGGAAGAGGCTTCTGAAGAAGTGAAGCAAACATACGGTAAAAATTATGTTGAGTCTTGGGTTGAACCTCAAGTGGGAGGCTGGGAGTCACGTGGTGATACCTCTTCCGTTGTCAAGGCAGCTGTGCATGCGCTAACGAGTTCTTGGCCAAGATCAAGATATCTGATTGGTGGTTCGGCAGTGTTGATTGATATCTATGTGGTGAGTACTGCTGAGTATATTAACTCTTTTAGTTTGTATAGTGTTGTTGTGATAATTTTCACTTTTTTCAGCTTGTCTGTCTGTCTCTCTGTGTGAGTACGTGCGTCTCTTACACGTTTTGGTATCTTCTGAATGGTACATGCTAGGGATTTGAAATTTTATATACATATTCCTCATGCGAAAACAGTTGAACCGTATTTTGTCTTGTCCGATTTATGCCCCTTTTTCTGAGGTATGTCCCTTTGAACGCAAAAATTGAAAATCTTGTGTGCAAGATATCTCAAAAAGTATTTGAGCTAGAGCCTTCATATTTGGTAAACTGGTTGGGGCTGAGGAGTAGATGAGCTGATTAACTATTGAGAACTTGACCTTTGTTCTTTACAAAAATACAGAATTTTGAAATTTTGATTGATTTCTCCACCTTTTGGTGAAATTTGAAACTTTTGAACGGTGAATGCTAGGGTTTTGAAATTTCATATACAGATTCCTCATGAAAAAATAGTTGACACGTATTTTTTCATGTCCGAGTTATGCCCCTTTTTTGGTTTATGTCCCTTTGAAAACAAAATTTGAAAATCTTGTGTTCAAGATATCTAAAAATATTTAAGTTAGAGCCTTAATATTTAGTATTCTGGATGAGGAGTAGATGACCTGATTAACTTTTGAGAACTTTACCTCAAATTTAAGCAAAAAAAAAAAAAACGGAATTTTTAAATTTTACTTTTTGGTGAAATTTGAAACTTTTGAGCGGTAAATGCTAGGGTTTTGAAATTCCTTATAAATAATAGTTGATCCGTTTTTTTTTTCATGTCCGAAATGTGCCCCTTTTTGGAGTTATGTCCCTTTGAAAACAAAATGTGAAAATCTTGTGTGCAAGATATCTCAAAAAGTTTTGTAGCTAGAATCTTCATATTTAGTATACTGGTTGGAGCTGAGAAGAAGATCGCCTGATTAACTTTTGAGGACTTTCCCTCAAATTTTGACAAAATTACTAAATTTTGAAATTTTTACTCTATTTTTAACTGCAAAAAGCTTACATTCTGTTTCTGAATTCAAGGGGCAAAACAGAGACAACCTAGCACCTACCTCAGGAAATTAAATTTCACTTCATTCAAATGAAATACATGAATAATACAAACTGCCAGTTTAGGGACAAGCATACAGTTTGGGGCATAGTGTTTTACAAACACGCATTTCTAGTTATGTTTGCTCATTTTAGATTTTCGACTTTTTTTTCCAGATAACTTGTCTGAATGTGTAGTAACTGTAATAAAAGCCTCACTGACTTAAAATTTCTGATTTGATCATTCTATGATATTTTTATTATTAAATAAGAACTTTACAAATTTAGTAACACCATTGCTGTCCTGCAGTATTCAAATGAATTGTGTTTTTGTTTTACAGGTGTTAGCATTTGTGAACGGAATTGCTCCCTCGTGGCTTGTTGACTGGTACTTGACTAGTAAAAGACAATGTCACAAATTCCCGCGTTAACTTGATTCAATTCCCACACATATATATTTATTATACACAAATATGTTGTAACTGTATTGTTTGATTAACATACGTACTGACTTTTGTAGTTTCTATATGATATGGTACAGTTTAATATTAGTTCTGAATTTTGACACATGACATTATAAATATTTTGATGAGGAGTGGAAGACCCCAATCATCAGTTGTTTCAATGACCACTGTGGCCTCCCTATCCCATAGATTTTTCTAGACAAATAGATCTGTATTGATCAAATGACTGAATGAAACTGGAGTTGCCTGCCTTGATATATATACATGTAAAGTGTATTATGATCAATGATCCATATACATTTGAATGATGATTCATAGTAAATGAACAAATGAACAATGTTTGATGATGTTTTGTGTACATGTAGAATGATATCTATCTGTTTATATATACAAATGTGTATTCTTATTTATTTATTCAACGAGCTCCGTTTAGATTCCTCTTCTTTGTTTGGTTTTAGAAAATCATTTTAGAAATTCATTAGCTCATTTTTTTTTTATTTTGGAGTAGGTCCAGTGGAGACAATTTACCAATTATTCTGATAGATCCTGGGAAGGTCCAGTGCATTTTTGTTTTGCTTGCGAATAACCTTTGTTTTGGTCCAAAATTTATGACATGTCTTAACCATGTTCAGAACGATTTTGTGATACTATTGCTTGTGTTACTTAAGTTTTTTTTATATTTGATCAAGTTTCTAATTTTCCAAAGCTCCCATCTAAAAATTTCTAAAACTGTGTTTATGAATACCTGCACACTTTTCTATTTTTCTGCTTCTGCTTCTCTGATCCAAAGAAAAACCCACCCGTAATGAGTTTCGCCAAAAAGACTGTTAGTCAACAAAACCAACAGCCTCCGGGCCCAGGGGTGAGCCCAGGTGCATATGGTAACCCAGCTATGTTTTCTAGCCAATTACTGCCATCACAGCAACAAGGAGCTGGGCCGCCGGGTTGGGCCACTGAACTAATTGAAGATGTTAAGCATATTAAACTGTCAATGTCCAAACTGGATCAGATTGAAAAAACTGTGAACATGATAAACTTGAAAGTGTCAGATCTTGAGGTCAAAGTTAATCACATAGAACCAAGGGTGACTGAGGTAGAGAAATCATGCACATTCATGAGTCAGGAAAATGATGACAGAAAGAAAGAGCTAGAGAGGGCGAAAACTGAGATGAACAGACTCAGATCAGAATGCTTAAATATGCAAAGTGATACAAACATACTTAAAAACAAAAATGCTTCCCTAGAATCAAAAATTATAGACTTGGAATCAAGGTCCATGCGGGATAATCTGCTTTTCTATGGCATTGCTGAAAAGGGACAACATGAAGACTGTGAAGATTTAGTGAAGGGAATATGTTACGAACAGTTGGACATGCGTGAGGCAGACGAGCTAAATTTTGATAGGGTTCATAGAGTGGGAGCATTTAGTAAAAATAAAGTCAGGCCAATAGTTGCAAAATTCCACTATCACAAGGAAAGAGAAATTGTCAGACAAAGAGCATATGAACGTAGTGAAACATTGAAGAGAGAAAACATTGGAGTTGGACAACAATGGCCCTCAGAGGTTAGGGAAACACGAAAAGCGTTATTTCCCATAATGCAACGTGAAAAATCGCAGGGTAAACAAGTTAAACTCGTTAAAGATAAACTGTACGTTAACGATGTAGAATATAAACTGACATCACAGGAAAGATATGCTCAACAAAGTGCCCCACAAACTTCTAAATATACACCGGCCCCACCCCCAGCATTCCCCCCTTGGACAGCTAATCAGCATTTTGGCCCGCCAGCTCAGTTCGGTTACATGCAGCAACAATCACCACCGCGACAATGGGTACCACCGCCACCGCCGGTACCACCGGGACAGCCCGGGTCATATTAGTTCACGTCACCGAACGGCATACCGTCAGCCACGTAACAGCCGTCACACCCTCCGTATCAAACACCAATGATACCACAGACTTATCAACAGTCTATGTCGTCACAACAACAACGACCTCCGACGCCGACACAGCAGCCGCGTCAACCGACGGCGGCACATATACGACAGCCTACGCCGACGCAACAACCGACGCCGACGCAACAACCGACGCCGACGCAACAACATAATGAACAATTACGACAGGGGCCTGCATTCCCACCAGGCCAATCAACACCAGCACCACAGGAGATGCAACACGATGGTCGATAGGGTCGTCATGAGGAGCAGCTTCGTATTATCTCGTGGAACATTAATGGACTAAAGCGGAAATTGGGTGATGTAGACTTTCTTCGTTACGTGAATAGCTACGATGTGATTTTGTTCTCAGAAACATGGCTTTCTAAATCGGAATATACAAACTTAGATATAGATGGATATTCTTGCGACCATATATACGGAAATAAATCAAGGGGGACCAAAAAAGGAAGGTTTAGTGGCGGTTTATCTGTGTACTACAAAAAATGTTACAAGGATAAAATTCAAATCGTAGAAAAGCATCAGTGCGGCATTTTATGTATAAAAATCCGTAGTGATATGTTGGTTTGTAATGAAGATGTTTATATATGCAACATATATATCCCGCCACATGGTTCAAAAGTTCTTAACAACCAAGATGTTGATATGTATGAATTGTTAGAACAATGTGTATTGCGATTTAAAAACTTAGGAAAAGTCTACATCACCGGTGACTTTAATGGTCGTACAGCATCTGAAACAGACATTATGGACTTCGATAAATACATCGACGATTATTCCTTTTATGAACTTTTTGATGAAACTGCATTTACTCAGAGAGTAAATAAGGACGATGTTATTGACAGTTACGGGCGAAGATTGTTGGCATTTTGTAAAATGACTGATATGTTAATAGCAAACGGACGGCTCGGTGCAGACACAAACCTTGGGCAGTATACTTTTTCATCACACAACGGGCTCAGTGTGGTAGACTATTTACTATGTACTTTTGTAGACAGTGTATACTTAACGAACTTTTGCATTTTAGATTTCAACGAATTCTCTGACCATTCACCAGTTTTATTTAGTCTTGCTAAAGTAATGTTTTTACATGACACACCTCATAGATCAAATGATCAAACATCCACCCACGCTAAGCTTTTGTATAACGCTGAACGTGTACCTATTTTTAGAAATGAATTGCTCACCTGTAGTAGTGTATTGAACCAGGTATCGGAGAGTGTAAATAGTGGTCAAATCGATACAGTGGTCACATCTTTTACTAATTATTTGTATGATAGTGCGTTTGTTGCTTTTGGTAAAACATGGACTAGCAAACCAAATGGGCCAAAGCCGGTAAAGTCAAAGAATCCATCGTTTAATGAAAAGTGTAGCAAGGCTCGAAACGAGTTTAGAAGAGCGAGAAATATTTTCCTGAAATGTAAAAATGACGATAATAGGTTAAATTTCGTTTCAATGAGATCTAATTATAATAAAACTAAACGGGCAGCCAGAAAAATGTTTAAAGTAAAAGAAGGAAAGGAAATTTGTGGTATGGCGAAATCCGATCCAAAACAATTTTGGAAAACAATTAAGAAAAAGCTTCAGCCTCCGAAAACGCAGTCGGAAAGTTTAACAGTAGATGATCTGTTTGACCATTTTAACTTTTTGTATGACGAAGAGCCAGATAATATTAATCAACAGGTGCCTACTCCCACACCTGAAAATACATTTAACACGGATTTTGATTTTGAAATATCAGAAGCAGAATTGAAAACAGCGGTTTTTAAACAAAATAATAACAAAAGTACAGGAACTGATCGTTTATATGCTGAGTTATTTAAAGATGCCTATGATATAATTTCACCTTTCTTATTGAAACTTTACAATAGATTGCTTCTAAATGGAGAATATCCTCGTTTGTGGGGTGAAGGAATCATAATACCTATTTTTAAAGGCGGTAATCCAGATGAGGCTAGTAATTACAGAGGAATAACTTTAATCAATATCATGGGAAAAATTTACTCGCAAATACTTCTGAATAGGTTAAATAAATGGGCAGAAAAAGAAGAAAAAATGTTGGACAGTCAATTTGGGTTTCAAAAAGGCAAATCTACAGTAGATTGTATATTCACATTGTTTTCAATTATTGCTAAAACACTAGACAGGGGGGAGAAATTATATTGCGTATTCATCGATTATGAGAAGGCTTTTGATAAAATTGATAGGTCACTTCTTTGGCAAAAACTTTTGTCTGAACAAGTAAGTAGTAAATTTGTAGAAGCTTTAAGTTCAATGTATAGTGTTGTAAAATCTTGTGTAAGATACCAGTCGCATACCTCACGTTTCTTCAACTCTTATAACGGATTGAAACAGGGAGACCCAAGTTCTCCATTGCTATTTATGCTTTTCATTAACGATATTAGACAAAACATAAATACTGATCTACAACATATATTTACCATTGATGAAATGAAACTATTTTTATTGTTGTATGCAGATGACGCTGTAGTATTTGCCAAATCGCCGGAAGTTTTACAGTCAATATTAAATGATATAGAAGCGTATTGCATTCTTTGGGGCCTTAAAATCAACACAAGAAAAACAAAAGCAATGATATTTGAAAAAGGGAGATACTACACACAACATGATTTTTATCTTTATAACGTTAAACTTGAATTGGTAACTTCATTTAAATATCTAGGGATACACTTTTTCAAAAACGGTGACTGGAATAGAACGCAAAAACGGTTATCTCAACATGCTTCTTTTGCACTTCATAAACTATTTATACTATTTAGCCAAGCCGAGTTAACCATGTCTAAAAAATGTAAACTGTTTGATGTTCTTGTTGGATCTGTACTCAATTATGGGGCTGAAATTTGGGGATATCATAAAGCAGGGGATGTTGAAAAATTACATACAAAATTTTGCAGATATTTATTAAATGTTAGAAAATCCACGAATATAATTGGACTTTATGGCGAACTAGGGCGATTTCCTCTTATCATCTTTAGACAATTAAGCATGTTAAGATACTGGATCAAGCTACTCAACTCAAATGACAATTTTTTACCAAAGAAAGTTTATCGTATGCTAAAAACTGATATTGATAATAATAAAACATACAGCGGTTCAAACTGGGCTTATCAAATTAAATGCATTTTAGATAAATTAGGATTGAGTTATATTTGGAGGCAGCAATTTGATCATGAAATACCATACTTTTTGATAAAACGAAGAATATTTGACTCATATAAACAATCATGGTACTCGTCTATAAATAATTCCAACAGACTTGAAATGTATTCTCGTTATAAACATGAGTTTGACTTAGAAAATTATTTAGACTGCTTAGAAAATAAAAAATTTAGAATAGCACTCACCAAGTTTAGATTGTCATCTCATGACCTAGCTGTTGAACGCGGTAGATATGATGATACAAACAGAAATGATAGAATTTGTAAATTTTGTAATGGAAGTTTAATTGAAAACGAGTATCATTTTCTTCTTGTATGTCCTTTGTATAGAGAGTTAAGACAACGTTACATGAAACCCTACTTTTGTCACTGGCCTACACTAAATAAATTCGATGAATTAATGAGTAAACGGAACATAAATACTATCTCAAATCTGTCTAAATTCATATATTATGCATTTAAATCAAGACAATTGTCATTGCAAGATGTTTAAGTTCAATTATATTATCATCATTTCTGCTGTTTATATGCTCCTCGGTAAACATACTGTAAACTCATTGGCCATTGTTGTATATAGTACTGTTTTTTTTGTTGTATTTTGTCCTCACCACTGTATATATGTTATTGTAGGCTATAGGCATGTGTATGCTTAATGCTGAATAAAATTATTTGTATTTGTATTATTTGTATTTTTCATCATCACCTATAATAACCAATTGTAGATCTATAGAAAACTGCATGTAACCTTTCCTTTGAAAACTGTTATATATTCTTGTTTTAATGTCATTAAGTACATTTTCAACACTACAATGCAGTTATAGAATAGATGAGTTGGATATTCAGTCTCTATTTTACAAAAGTGACATTTCCCATCGGAGGTTATGGCCATGTAAAATCGATTTAAGCCCGCCAGTAATCGTTCCAAGGCGATACTTCTGTGGCCGTTCTTTCGTTTTAAGTCTTGGTGTTTTAATTTTTTGTGCTGTTGGCGCCTTATGTATGTTTTCATATTTTTAGTTAAGTTTAGGTAACTGAGTGGCCACCTATTGGGAAAATAGCTGCCCATTCGGCTTACGATATGGTTTCATGGTATAAGTACGTGATTGTTAATTTAGTTTTTTTCCCGTCTCGGTTTTTGGAGTGGGAATCTTTTTCTGATTGCGCCTTTTCCTGATCTTTGCCTACTTGTACTTTTTACCCATAAGACTTAGTAAATACTCTGTGAATATAGCATTGCGAATTATTTCAGTGTATTTGTTTTTCAGTGTTACTGAGGGGGGTTTCTAATTAATAGACACATTCGTTTCTCCAGTAAATAGTGGTTTCAAATATTGATTCCCACTTAATTTTATATTTTGGTACGAAACTGTTATTTATTAATATGTTTTGAATTTGTTTTAGTGAATTTTTAATCCTTGTCCGAAACCTTTATAAAGGTCCTCTTGTATTTTACTTGATTTATTTTCAGCGGATTGCACTTGATTTAAATTAGACTTAAAACGTTCTACCCATCTTTCATAAATGTTTGACTTTATTTTTTTTTATAATATTTAATTGCATTTCCTTTATCAGCTAATCTATGAAATATGACATTTTCATCAACAAAGTCCAGTCTATCCTCATCTCAGATATGTTCTATCAGTTTAATCCCACTTTTGCTAAATTGATAAAAGCAGAGGGGAGTGTTTCTGTGTAGAATGTGATTATTGCCGACCCTATATGAGGAGCATTGTACCTCTACTTACAGTAATGAATTCCTGTGTTTTTCTTTCCAACATTCGTTGTACGCCGTCATTTAAAAGAAAAAAAAAAAGATAAAAAATGAAATAATAAAATATAATGCTTTGCATCATACCCCCATGAGCACGTCTATAGTATTAAACGCGTACAAACATTCTAAAATGATACCATGAACACGCTGTGAAAACATTTACCTGTGCCCATGCTTATGCTCATACATGTATATATTTATGGCGCATCCACACGCATGTCTTCTCCGCGAAAAACACAGCGTCCTTTTATAATTTTTAGTGTATTGGTGCATACATTTGTGCCTGAATTATTCTGAATACAGGTATTTCACGTAGGAGATAAGTTAATATATTGAGCCGCCACATGGGAAGACCAACAATCTGCATATGCGAAAACAAAGGCGCAGATCAGCTTCGCAGTAACTGCGAAGCTATCTGCGAAGCTGATCAGCGCCTTCGTTTTCGCTACACGGATAGTACAATTCCTCTACTTTCTAAATCCGAAATTTCAAGCTTCTAGCCCTTTTCTATGACTGTACAGACCGGTTTGTGTCAGACCTGTTTGGAAACCACATTGTTGGTTTTCCCACGAGGTGGCTCAGATTATATAAAGACCTGTCGATAGTATTGCAATGAAGCTTGAATGACTGATTGCTGTTTTCTACAAGCAATGAAAGAGAAACTACAGACTACAATTTTGAGTGGCTCACCACAAATATGTAGACTTGGCGAGTGCATTTGCTTTGTATTCCAATTAATTGATATTTCTTGTCAGACTCTGTAAACTGAAGCATTTTGTGAACATTACTAAAGATTAAATGTGAATTTCAAATCAAAGTGTTAAATAATATGTGTATTTCATTACAGCCACATAAAGCAAACAAATTGATAACATATAGAATTAAGCATCCACAAAACCGATTGTTAAGGCATGTTTTTATATTGCGGTACTGGATTTTGATATTTTCTTGTAATCAAATTTTGTATAAAAAAGTTCTAATTACGTGTTACATGCCGCAGAAGGGACAAGTAGGCAAAGATCAGGAAAAGGCGCAATCAGAAAAAGATTCCCACTCCAAAAACCGAGGTGGGAAAAAAACAACAACTAACAATCAGGTACTTATACCATGAAACATATCGTAAGCCGAATGAGCAGCTATTTTCCCAATAGGTGGCCACTCAGTTACCTCAATTAGTTCTTCGGTCCTCGTGGTGAATCTCTGACTAGTCAATGAATCATCAAGAACAAACAAATAAATCATGATAAACATCCTGATGAATCAAAAACAAGGACTCACAGATTGAGTTAGCTGCCCGACGATGGAGATCCCTGGGCGCCGAATAACCTACTAACTCCGGAGCAAAAGAAAAACACCAGTTGGACCCCGGTGGGCCAAGCAACAGACAAGAAGCTCCGGCCCCAACCATCTAAAATGAATAGCTGTTAGTCGGGGCCATCATAGAGTCTGACGTCCGACCCACCGGCGTGCAATTAAAGAAGGCAGCATAGCTATCAACCATGATTGGGTTAAAAACTAAGCATGCAGACTGCCGCATAACATTCAAGTTATAACCTATGCGTCTGTAACGTGTTATGATTTTTCTGAACTGAAAAGAAAAATCATTAATTCCTATAAGTTTCTTAAATTTGTAAACCAAGTCACCATAAAATTCAGGTTCCGAAAGGCCCTCACTTAAAAGCGTCTTTAACCCAACATTATATTTGGAAATCAATTCATAGTGTCTACGATAAAATTTAGAAAAGGTTTTTCGAAGTTTATGATACCGATAGCCCTGTTGGAGAAGTTTTGCCGTTAAACATTTATTTCGAGCGTTGAAGTCTGTAACATGATTGCAGTCTAGCAAACCTAATAAGTTGCGAAATGTATACACCATAAGAAGCACGACGAGGAACGTCACTATCCAAAAAAGGAAAATTTACTATATCAAAATCAAAGTCATCGCGCTTATCATAAATTTTAGAAGAAACAAATCCATTTGCAACAGAAAGATGTAGATCTAAAAAGGGGGCTTCGGTATCTGAGATATTGGCTTTGTTCAACTGAAGTTCAGGTGGATAAATTTGATTGAGCATACCTTCAAAATAAGGATTGTCAATGTTCAAAAGGTCATCGAGGTACCTAGATGTGGAATTAAAAGTCTCGATAACATCAGCTTGATTATCATGGTTAAGAGAATCCATGAAATCTCTCTCGTAGCAGTATAGAAATAAATCAGCTACGAGAGGTGCGCAATTTGTACCCATCGGAACTCCAACAATTTGTCTGTATAACTTGGTCCTAAATCTAATATAAATATTATCCAGGAGATAGGACAAGGCGTCGCACACATTCTGACATGACCAAAGTGTATACCGACTTTGGTCAGAGGAAGTGAAAAAGGCCTTTCTGTCATTACATACGCTTTTTCCAGCAAACATAATACACGTTTTACAATCATATACTTAATTATTATCAATGAAACGATTCTATGTCTTCGAGGTAAAATATTCTTTAGATGAAAAAGCTCTGTATTCAAGCCTGTTGATTATAAGTAAAAAACGTTTATAAATCTAAAAGGACATCTACATGTTTTCAAAATATTTTGGTCCTTTTAGGTCAGCCAGGATATTCTTAGAAATCGTAAATTCTATATCGGTTTAGACTAATTTTCTAACCAACGTTTTATGTATTTGGCTCTCTGTTTGGATAATACTAGTCTAGATAGTACGAGCATCGACTAATCCTGTTAAAAATTTCAAAATTACAATATCTCTCTTTGGCTCCATTTGCCAAATCTAAAGGATCATTGAAGAGGCTTAAGTAGCCGAAACTGCGGTATGGCCCATCTTTGTTCTCATTAATACGAGGGTGCTCACTGCTCTCAAAGAATCTTAAGCTGATTTTGTTCAAAATATTTCTGTACACGTTGTTGAAACGGCATGATTATTATCAAATTGAGTGAAACATATCAACCTGTGCATGAGAAAACCAACAATTTGGGTTTATGACCAGGTCCGACACAAACCAAACTGTACAGCCACACCTTGAAACTTTGGATTTAAGTAGAAGAGGAATTGTACTATCCAAGGGGCGAAAACAAAGGCGCCTATCAGCTGTACAGTTACTGCACAGCTGATCTGCGTCTTTGTTTTTGCATATACAAATTGTTGGTTTTCTCATGCGAAGGCTCATATTTTGATATTACAGCAGTAAACAAGGTCACAGTTTTGGAAACGCCTTATTGATTCTTTATAGGAGTCGTGCCACACCCAACGGATTGACCTTTTTGTTTCTTGAATAAGCATCTGGCCACAGAAATGATATTCTCCGATTTGAGATGTGTACAACGTCAAACCAATATGTCAGATCTCAAGGTATCTAATCAGGGTGGGACTTGATATTCCCATACAAAAACAAACAACAAGTTGTTTTGTTGTTGTTTTTTTTTATTTTGACAGTACGTATCTATTCTAGTTTGAAAATCCGTAAATAAATTTCTGAGAAAGATGATAGAAATCTTGCTGTTTTTTTTTCTAGTCCACCCCATTTAGAATATTCACTGTTTCCAAAGAATTTACCTTAATATTTCATTTCTGTCATATCTGTCATAGATATTAAAATGACATCTTATTCGAATTAGTTATTTATAATGCACCGTACTAGCGAAAGATAATCTCTGTTTGAACGGAGACACCGTAAACCGTTTGAAGTATCGCTCTGGAATGCCGGTCACAATTCAACGTATAACGCCAACGTATACCGACGTATGATGACTCTAATCTGTTTAATCTGCGCGTTGCACACGCTGGGCATAAGTTTTGCATAGGTTACAGGTACGCTACAATACGCTGGCATACGTTTTTATATGTCGAGTACGTCCAAAGTTGTTTGCATGCACAGAATTTTCGCCGAATCCCAGCGTACTGATAATACGTTCATAAGTTAGGCATACGTAATGCATAAGTTATGCATAAGTTCGTGTACGTTACCTGCACGCTGCTCATACGTTGTAATAGCGGAAGTGAAAAAAGTGCAACTGAATGCTTGTGTATTGCATGAGAAGCATATGTTTAGCGCATTCTCAACTTTGATAAATGCACTTCATTTTTGTTTCAAACAACCTACTGTGAGATATAGTATTTGTTAATGACATAAGCCAAATCTTCTGTTTTCCAATATGCACGATTCCTAAAATACCAACTTCAAATATTCGAAATGGTGTTTTCGCAGCATTAACGTTTCGAATAACCTATGTACTGACTCCAATTTGCTAATTAATGTTCTGCAAATAACATGACTAATTGCGCAATAATTTTCCTTGCAGAAAGCTATCCGCTGTGAACTTGGTGAGATCAATATGTTTTCAAATTAAGTTTTCCCCTATGATAAATTCACGGCTTAGAAACACTCTATAATTTAATGATGATCATAAGAAGGGGTAAATGTCAGAAAACAACTATTTGTTCCAAGTACCGCATGCTCTCGCATATCGTTTAGATCGTGTTGACGACTTAAAAATCCGTTATACTACTCTGAATGTTTATTGAAGTGGACCAACAATATATTTGGCTTCTTATTATCTTGAATTGACATTCGGAAAGGTTCCTCGTGACATTTACAAACGGCAAAATCCAATGCCAGCTTTGTATTTATTCGTCTGACCTTATTGACCCCATATTGTTACCAATTAAAACCAATTTAGAATGCATTAATCCTTTGAGGTAATACGGGATAAATTTCTGATCAGAAGTTAATTAGAGCAATAAACTTCCGAAAGCTGATTCTGGATTAACATCCAAAAGTTGTATATCTTTTAGTTATTTGTCTCTTGAAGACTGATATGACACGCCGCCCGCTAAAAAGGTACAAGTAGGCAAAGATCAGGAAAAGGCGCAATCAGAAAGAGATTCCCACTCCAAAAACTGAGGTGGGAAAAACCAAACTAACAATCAGGCACTTATACCATGAAACATATCGTAAGCCGAATGAGCAGCTATTTTCCCAATAGGTGGCCATTCAGTTACCTTAACTTAATTTAAAATATGAAAACATACATAAGGCGCCAACAGCACAAAAAAAAAATTTAAACACCAAGACATAAAACAAAAAGAACCACCACAGAAGTATCGCCTTGGAACGATCAGTAACACAAAGTTACTGGCGGGCTTAAACCGGTTTTACAGGATCCTAACCTCACCCTCAGCTTCTGCAGTGGTTCATAACATTTAGTAAGTTCTTCGGTCCTCGTGGTGAATCTCTAACTAGTCAATGAATCATCAAGAAGAAACAAATAAATCATGATAAACATCCTGATGAATCAAAAACAAGGACTCACAGATTGAGTTAGCTGCCCGACGATGGAGATCCCTGGGCGCCGAATAACCTACTAACTCCGGAGCAAAAGAAAAACACCAGTTGAACCCCGGTGGACCAAGCAACAGACAAGAAGCTCCGGCCCCAACCAACTAAAAGCAGTTTATAGAATAACTTCAGTGTTTTTTCTCGGTACCAGGAATAGCATTTGCACTGACAAGAAATGCATAATATATACGAGAAGAAGAAGAAATAACAAACTGAACGTTTCTAAAGCAAAATTTCAAAAAGATGAAATAAGTTGGACATGTTACAAAACATATGTGATTAAACTAATATTTTATATGTCGAGTTTTCAAAATAAAGAACGCGCGAGGCATCAAGTGATTGGACTTTTCGGGGAATGCTTTGAAACGCGCCCTGTAAGCACTTTAAGCACTTTGTACTGGAAGGCGTATTCTTTTGCGCTAGCTGTCGTGAAATGTTCACGAAATGTTTATATTTATTTTGTTTTTATAATTTGCTGATATAATGTTTCACTTATATTTTAAATACCAAAATTCTGCATCAGTTTTAAGAGTTTAAAATAGATATTTTTATTCTTAATTACATTTATGCTAATTGGCAATCAATTAACTATAAATAGCATGATATTTAAAGACATAACGTCATTATGACGTTACGTAAGGTTTAATGACGTTAGTAACCAGAATGTAGAAGAAAATGGATGAACTTTATAATTAAAGGCAATTTAGGACAATTTACTCTTTAATGTGGTATAAAAATAAACAGGGAAAATACAGATGTGTTTTATATGATTCACCACATTAAATTGGCGCCGGAACCCGGGACAATAAGGAACCAGGGACAAAATATCACAGAATAGGAAATCTTCTACAGAGACAATGTCAATCAGTTTTCTGAAAGGTAACAGGACACGGTATAGGAATCTGCTGGACAAGGAACTTGGCAAGGGAAAACATCTCCTAGAAGAGGAAAGTGAACCAGGGGACATAAAGGCTCATTTAAAAAATGTGAGCAACTGTATAAACAGACTCAATGATTTTCAACAGAAGCTTGAAGATACAGGGGAAAGATTGTCAACACTGGTAGATGGACAGGAGGGGGAAGAGGCGATCGGAGAATTGATCAAGGAGGATTGGGACTACATCTCTAAGGTAATGGATTGCAGAGATGAATTGATCAATTTACAAGGCTCGCTTCAAGAACAGGTATCACCGCAGGAAAACAGCTCATCTATCACAGTGACTCATGATGACAGGTTTGACCAAATGGTGCAGCTGACAGCTCAAATGCAGCAAGTTTTGATAGGCCAACAGCAGCTGCAACATCAACAAATAGCAATGAGCCAGTCAAGTAATAGGCAACAAGGTTCGGTGAGGCTCCCAAAACTAGAAATCCCTTCGTTCAATGGTGACAAATTAAAATGGTCTGAGTTTTGGGATTCTTTCAGCGCGTCAGTACACAAAAATTCAACAATTTCTGATATTGAAAAATTGAACTACTTGATGAGTAAATTAACTGGAGAGGCAAGGCAGTCAGTATCAGGAATATTTCTTTCTAATGAGAATTATACACTAGTTGTTGAATTACTGAAAGAACGATACGGTGATATTCAGACAGTGGTCAATACACACTATAATGAACTCATCAATCTGAAGATTGCACAAAACACTGCAAAGGGACTACGCGGTTTATATGACCATATAGAGAAACATCTCCGGAGTCTAGAAGCCTTAGAACAGAACATTGATCAGGATGTTTTTGTTGCTATGATTACATCTAAAATTCCAAAAGAGGTAATGATACAGTTGGAATTACAAAAGGGGGCCAAAAATAAATGGAGTGTCAGGGAACTGAGAGAGTTATTCAATAACTACGTCGTAGCGAGGGAAAAGGCAGAGCAGAACCATGGTACTACAAAGGGAGAAACTACTGAGAACTATTACAAATCAACGGTAAGCTCAGCGGAAGCATTGGTAGTTGGGTCTCAGGCAGTTGGTGGTAAAGTGGAAAGCAGGTCAAAAATCTGTAGGTTCTGTAATGCATCTCACTGGAGTGATGAATGTAGCATATACGACACGGTAGAAAAACGGAAAGAAAGGATAAAAGGATGCTGTTTCAGGTGCCTAAAGTATGGTCATGGTGCTAAGGATTGTCCCAAAAGGATAACTTGTGCTCACTGCAACAAGCGAAACCATCACCATAGAAGCCTCTGTCAACAGAAGTTTGGTACAATTGTAAATGAGCATGCAAATTTGGCAGAGGAGATCTTGTCAGAAGCTGAGGATGAGGATGAGGATGCTACAACAGAAAACAGCCTGATTTCATCGGGAGAGATGGTACTGATGCAGACGGCCAGAGCAGAAATAAACAATCCCAACACAGGTTCAAAACAAAATGTACGCCTGCTTCTTGACTCTGGTAGTCAAAGAACCTACATCACAGAATCGTTGGCCAAGAAGATGAATCTCAAAATGGGTAGGAAGGAAGAAATCATGCTAGTTACATTCGGTTCAGACACGCCTAAAAGGATCAAAACACCAACAACTAAATTGGACATTATCCTGAAAGATGGAAGTTCTTTAAAAATAAGTGCAAATGTGGTGCCGCAGATTGCTGGCTCTATTCAAAGGCGACCTGTCAGCCTGAAATCAATTAAAAATTGGGAATATCTATGGACAGAATTCTCACTCGCGGATGATTTCCCCAATGTACAAGAGACATCTTCAGTCGAACTTTTGATAGGCAATGACTATTATCTAGACATCATACTGCCACAAAAGATTGAAATACAGACAGGATTGTATATGTTGGGATCAAAACTGGGGTGGATTCTGGCTGGACGGACAACAGAAATTGTTGAGAACACATCAGAACCTAGCATGCTGGTAGTAACCTATGGTACAGATATTACAAGGGAGACGACTTTGATGACACAAGCAGATCACTCTCTTCCCATGAAGCCAAATCTGGAGGATTTTTGGCGGCTTGAGTCCATTGGGATACATGAATCTCCGACAGAAACTGATGACAGCATAGCACTGAAAAAGTTCAAGGAAACCCTATGCTATGAAAACGGACGCTATTCTGTAACGTGGCCTTGGAAATCTGAGAAACCTGACTTGCCGCAGAACCATGGATTAGCATTGGGGCGATTAAAGTCCCTGGTTAATCGAATGAAAAGAAATCCTGATCTGGTAGAGAAATATGACGACATCATAGAGGAGCAATTGAAACAAGGTATTATTGAAACTGTGAAACCTGAGGTACAATCAAAGGATACAATAAAGCATTATATACCACACCATGCAGTGATAAATCCGTCGAAAGCAACCACAAAGGTTAGAATTGTATATGATGCTTCTGCTAAAACAAGACCAGAACAGAGTAGTTTGAATGAAAGCATGTACAGAGGACCAATAATGCTACAAAATCTAACTGGAATCTTGCTTCGTTTCCGCTTGAACAAAATAGCCATGGTGTCAGACATTGAAAAGGCATTTTTACAGATAGGTCTTCAAGATGATGCGAGAGACGCTACAAGATTCTTTTGGCTAAAGAATACAAACATACTAGAGACTGAGAACAATATACAGACATATCGCTTCTGTAGGGTACCCTTCGGTATAATAGCAAGTCCTTTTTTGCTGGCAGCAACAATTGATTATCATTTACAGAAGGTTGGAACAAGTGTGGCTGAGAATATCAGAGAGAACATTTACGTTGATAATGTTATCACAGGGACAAACTCAGTTCATGGGGCTTTGCAATTTTACAATGAATCAAAGAAAATATTTGATGAAGCAACTATGAATTTGAGAGACTGGACGTCAAATGACAAGGAAGTCCTTGATAAAATACCACTGTATGACCAGGCAAATAGGAGAAAAATGAAAATACTCGGTCTTCTGTGGGATGTGGAAGATGATAACATGACAGTGACTTGCAACATGGACACAGGCTTGATATTCACAAAGAGAACGGTTCTGAGAGAGATAGCATCAATCTATGATCCACTTGGTCTTTTCAGCCCGGTCACATTACATGGAAAAATGTTCATTCAAACCTTGTGGAACAAGAAGTTGTCTTGGGATGAACGGCTATCAGAAAAGGACCAAACGCAATGGAATGTCATCAGTAGGGATCTAAAGGAAATATCTAGTCACAACCTTCCAAGATATATAGGGTTGAATCAAAATGAACACACTGAATATCAACTTTCAGTCTTCTGCGATGCTTCCAAGTATGCGTATGCAGCGGCAGTTTATCTACGACAGGAAATACATGAAAAGAGTTGTAGGGTTGATCTCATCTTCTCAAAAACAAGATTAGTTCCAAATAAGCAAATTACAGTCCCAAGACTTGAACTGTTAGCAGCAACCATAGGTGTACGGTGCTTAAAATTTGTTCAGAAAGAGTTAAAGGTAGACATATCTGAGAAACACATATGGACTGACTCACAGTGTGTGATAAATTGGATTAACAGTAAGAGAGCACTTGGGACATTTGTCGAGAACAGGGTCAAAGAGATAAAACAAGACAAACAATTACAGGTACGCTATATCTCAACGACAGAGAATCCTGCGGATATAGCTAGTCGAGGAATCGGGACTCAGGAGCTAAAGAACAGCAGTCTGTGGTGGCATGGTCCAAAATGGTTAACGCTGTCAAAACAAAAATGGCCAGAGTGGGAACGTGATCTAACTGACAAACAGAAGCAGGAGGCACAATCACGAACGGAAACTGAATATAGAAAATCTCAAGTTATGTTTGAAGCCAAGCTTGTTGCTGGGGAGGGCTCAAAGGAGAATAGAACTGTTGAACCAAAAGCACCGTTTGGCATAGATGTGAACAGATTTTCTTCTCTGACAAGACTTTTACGTGTAACAGCACTTGTTGAAAGATTCCTAAATAGAATAAGGAAGAAACCAAATAAGTCTGGTCCATTAGATGAATCTGAAATAGCCAATGCTGAAAAGTTATGGACAACTTATGAACAAGGACAACATTACGGTGACATAATAGAATCCATTGAAAAGGACAAGCCTAGCAATCTTAAAATTCAACTGGGAATACGTCGGGGTACAAATGGATTGCTAAGGTGTCATGGCAGGCTTGAAAATGCTGAATTAACGGAAGGAGCTAGACAGCCAATATTGTTACCAAAATGTAGCAGATATACAGAATTGACAATTGATATGTACCACAGAAAGGCTCTGCATACTGGAATTGCTCAAACATTAAGCTTAGTAAGGCAACGGTATTGGATACCACAGGGAAGGGCAACAGTAAGGAAGGTCTTAAGAGCCTGTAAAATATGTCAAAAACATGAAGGAGGACCATACAGGATGCCACTTATGCCACCACTGCCAACAGAACGCGTTTCAGTGGCTGCACCCTTCACAAACACTGGAATTGATTATTTTGGCCCCCTGTACATCAAGGCTAAAGGAGAGACACAGAAGGTATGGGTCTGTTTGTACACGTGTTTGGTGACCAGGGCAATTCATCTGGAGTTGATGACAGACATGTCGGCACAACAGTTCCTGCTTGGATTCCGTAGATTCATAGCTAGGTATGGAAAACCAAATAAGGTAATCTCGGATAATGCTTCACAGTTTAAACTGGCTGCAGATACTGTTGATAAATTATGGACAAGTGTCTTGAAAGAAAACAATGTACTTTCTTATGTGGCAAATGAAAACATCCAATGGAAATTTATAGTAGAACTGGCACCTTGGATGGGTGGTTTCTATGAAAGGCTGGTGGGATTGGTCAAAAGATCACTACGAAAGGCAATAGGAAAGATTTGTCTGACAAATGAACAACTTCTAACACTGTTGAAGGAGGCAGAAGCAGTGGTGAACTCAAGGCCACTCGTATACGTGGGGAATGACATAAACTCGAATGTGACATTAACGCCATCACACTTTTTGTCGTTGAATCCTAGAATTGGAATCCCAGAACATAACAGTGATGAAGTAGACACTGACTATAATCCAAATCCAACATCTGCTGAGAGACTATTAGTTACATGGAAAAGGGGTATGAAGCATCTTGATGCCTTCTGGAATATATGGAAGAATGACTATCTATTGAGTTTAAGAGAAAGATCACAAGTCAGTCTTAAGGAACCTCGATTAAACTCAGAATACAAGGCAAGAGTCGGCGATGTCATTCTGGTAAAGGACAATCTTCCACGAGGAACATGGAGAATCGGACGCATTGAGGAACTGATCCAGAGTAGAGATGGACAAATACGATCTGCGAAGGTTTTGCTACCAAATGGTAAATCTATCGGTCGTCCAATAAATTTACTGTTTCCGATAGAATGTCCGGTAGCAAATACGGAGATTATACAGAACTGTGATGATGAAGCTGTCAGTAAAGACAATGACAAAACAGACTTTGCTAAACCAAGAAGGGCGGCTGCAAGGAGGGCTGAGCAGAGAATTAAGGAACAACTGAGATACAATTGAACTTTCTGGTGGGAGTGTCGTGAAATGTTCACGAAATGTTTATATTTATTTTGTTTTTATAATTTGCTGATATAATGTTTCACTTATATTTTAAATACCAAAATTCTGCATCAGTTTTAAGAGTTTAAAATAGATATTTTTATTCTTAATTACATTTATGCTAATTGGCAATCAATTAACTATAAATAGCATGATATTTAAAGACATAACGTCATTATGACGTTACGTAAGGTTTAATGACGTTAGTAACCAGAATGTAGAAGAAAATGGATGAACTTTATAATTAAAGGCAATTTAGGACAATTTACTCTTTAATGTGGTATAAAAATAAACAGGGAAAATACAGATGTGTTTTATATGATTCACCACACTAGCGAGGTATATGTATTCGCGTTGTTTGTAGACAGCTGTTAAGCAGCACGCTTTTACGTAACACATTCTGTCAACAAATTATATTATCTCTTGGCATATTAAAGTACAACGTCATTTTATATTCTCGTTAAGAAGACATAACTGTCCTCCTGCACATGCGCCTAAACCATGTTATTGGAATTATAGTTTTACAGAAGCGTTACTAAAGACATGTGATTTGTATGGCAACCATTTATAAAAGATTCAATACCCCAAACAGATCAATTCAGTATAGTCTTATCTAACTTTAAGCCTAACTTTGAGCCTTGCTTTTTATGTTTTGTAAAATGCTCTTTTTGTGTCGGCATATCAATTTGTGAACTGTATAATCTCGGAACCAGTCACTAATGAAATATCGTCACATGACATTTTGCGAAAAACGGATATAACTCTTTTTAACTTTTTTTTTTTTTAAATCTATTTCTTGAAACCATGAATGCATCATGCATCTATGTTGTTATATATTGTAGTTCGTAGTTACTTTCTACATGATTCTTTTTCAGACTCCTACTCAATGAAAACGTGAAAAACATGAATGTTCAATCGTAAAAACATGAATCACGATAATATGAACAAAACTGATTCAGAAATATCCTCGGTATCAAATAATTACAGCATCTTCAAAAGATTCTTATCAGGGCGGGCCAACGATAATCGCCCACAATAACAACAATGCTGAAAATCTGAAATACGTAATACCCAACAGAAAGCACGCATATAATGTAACCTATATATTAAAAGGTACAAGTAGGCAATGATCAAGAAAAGGAGCAATCAGAAAGAAATTCAAACTAAAAAAAACTCTCAACTGGCAATTAGGTATCATAAGCCGAGTCTTAAAGACACAAAACAAAAAGAACCACAACCGAAGTATCGCCTTCGAAATTACGGGGGAGGAGGGGGGGGCTTAAATCGATTTTACAGAGCTCTAACCTCATCCTCATCTTCTGCAGTGGTTCACAACATGTAGTTACTTGTACGGTCCTCGTGGTGAATCTCTAACTAGTCAATGAATCATCAAGAACAAACAAATAAATCTTGATTACCACCATGATGAATCAAAAAGGAGGCTTCGGTATCTGACATATTGGCTTTGTTCAACTGTAGTTCAGGTGGATAAATTTGATTAACCATACCTTCAAAATAAGGGTCAATGTTCAAAAGGTCATCGAGGTATCTAGAAGTCGAATTAAACGCCTCGATAACATCAGCTTGATTAGCATGGTTAAGAGAATCCATGAAATCTCTTTCGTAGCAGTATAAAAATAAATCAGCTACGAGAGGTACGCAATTTGTACCCATCGGAATTCCAACAATTTGTCTGTATAACTTGGTGGATAAATATTATCCAGGAGATAGGATAAGGCGTCGCACACATTCTGACATGACCAAAGTGTATATCGACTTTGGTCAGAGGAAGTGAAAAAAGCCTTTCTGTCATTTCATGTCAAATAGAGTGAACCATAGTTTTTAATGCCCTTTTAAAGGTCCAGAAGTTTTTCTTTAATTAGATTATGTGTTAATGTTGTATACAGTGTAGAAAAATCAAATGTGGACAAGCTCGTCGCACGGAACCCTCTACACTTCAATCGCCAGAATTTTTATTGACCAAAACCAATTTTTATTTGAAGTTTCATGCACTGTCTCAAAGTATCTTATGACATGAGATTTGATAGCAGTAAGACAGGAAGTTTATAATTTAGAAAGTTTAGTAGTAGTACAAGAGCTGGAATTTGCAATAACACCTCGGTTTTTGGAGTGGGAATCTTTTTCTGATTGCGCCTTTTCCTGATCTTTGCCTACTTGTACCTTTGTATGGTCTTTTGTGGAGCTTGGGTAACCAATGCATCGTAGGAAAAGGTACAAGTAGGCAAAGATCAGGAGAAGTTTGTCTTGGCCTTCATTGACACAAACGGAAAACTTAACAGGTACAATGAAAATCGTTTAAGTGAGCATTAACTACAGACATTTCATCAGTATCTGTCACCATCAAGCTCCTGTTTTAAGGTGTTAACGTAGTTAAGCCTACAAACGACAACAACATTGTTCGCAGCTTTGTCTGCCGGAACCAAGACTTACTTTTTATGACGACTAGTATAATCCAAATGGGACCAAATCCAAATGGGACCAAATATATTAAACGTTGGTTAAAAAATGAATCTTAACCGATTATGAATTTTTGATTTCTCAGAATACCCTCGCTGATCTCAAAAGACCAAAAGGAAAATATAATCTGCACTATGGATGATGTACGGGGAGACTTTTTAGGGCCGCCACATGGCACAACACCAGCTGCAGTAATAGCAAGTAAAAATAAAACTGTTAAAAAAAACAACAAACAAACAAGACAACAAACAATATGCTAGTCGAGCAGTGTGCGCTTATACACATGTTTTTCGTAAACGACCATGGTGTGCGCTTATTGGAGAACAAATACGGTCACTGAAACATAGAATGGACGAGAACTTATCCTATATGAGGAGCATTGTACCTCAGCGGTAGAGTATTAGGTCAGAGGCAGAGTCTTGAAAAAGTCTATTTTAAATTCCAAACAAATTAGTCCATGCTATCTCCTTTTGAATATTTTAACTGCTTCCAATGGATCAACCCTTTATATTTTATTTGCTATTACTGTAACTGGTGTTGTGCCGTGTGGCGGCCCTACAAAGTCTCCCCGTACATCGTCTATAGTGCAGATTATATTTGAGCACGGATCTGGTAAAATTTGTCTTCGGGCATTCAAGTACATTTTATGCTTTTAAAATTTAAAAACCATCTAAATTTGAAAATAGTTGGCATGTTCTGATATTCATTTCATACAGCTTTAATATTGTAACACAATCCAAGACACATACTTTTCTTATGGTCAAATGTTATTTGTATAATGTATGTTGCCATGGCAACCATTGCGCCATAAGGACTACCCTCAGTTCTAAAACCAGGTATGCCCTTTGTAGTGCATGTTTTATCAAACAGTTTGTTAATTCGTGCCAATTGTATAGTCTGTGCAGTGGTATAGATAGGTACAAGTAGGCAAAGATCAGGAAAAGGCGCAATCAGAAAAAGATTCCCACTCCAAAAACCGAGGTGGGAAAAAACCAAACTAACAATCAGGTACTTATACCATGAAACATATCGTAAGCCGAATGAGCAGCTATTTTCCCAATAGGTGGCCACTCAGTTACCTTAACTTAACTAAAAATATGAAAACATACATAAGGCGCCAACAGCACAAAAAATTTTAAACACCAAGACATAAAACAAAAAGAACCACTACAGAAGTATCGACTTGGAACGATCAGTAACACAAAGTTACTGGCGGGCTTAAACCGGTTTTACAGGTACCTAACCTCACCCTCAGCTTCTGCAGTGGTTCACAACATTTAGTTAGTTCTTCGGTCCTCGTGGTGAATCTCTAACTAGTCAATGAATCATCAAGAACAAACAAATAAATCATGATAAACATCCTGATGAATCAAAAACCAGGACTCACAGATTGAGTTAGCTGCCCGACGATGGAGATCCCTGGGCGCCGAATAACCTACTAACTCCGGAGCAAAAGAAAAACACCAGTTGGACCCCGGTGGGCCAAGCAACAGACAAGAAGCTCCGGCCCCAACCAACTAAAATGAATAGCTTTAAGTCGGGGCCATCATAGAGTCTGACGCCCGACCCACCGGCGTGCAATTAAAGAAGGCAGCATAGTTATCAACCATGATTGGGTTAAAAACTAAGCATGCAGACTGTCGCATAACATTCAAGTTATAACCTATACGTCTGTAACGTGATATGATTTTTCCGAACTGAAGAGAAAAATCATTTATTCCTTTAAGTTTCTTTAATTTGTAAACCAAGTCACCATAAAATTCAGGTTCCGAAAGGCCCTCACTTAAAAGTGTCTTTAACCCAACATTATATTTGGAAATCAATTCATAGTGTCTACGATAAAATTTAGAAAAGGTTTTTCGAAGTTTATGATACCGATAGCCCTGTTGGAGAAGTTTTGCCGTTAAACATTTATTTCGAGCGTTGAAGTCTGTAACATGATTGCAGACTCTAGCAAACCTAATAAGTTGCGAAATGTATACACCATAAGAAGCACGACGAGGAACGTCACCATCCAAAAAAGGAAAATTTACTATATCAAAATCAAAGTCATCGCGCTTATCATAAATTTTAGAAGAAACAAATCCATTTGCAACAGAAAGATGTAGATCTAAAAAGGGGGCTAAACTTCAAGAAACACATAGAATTTCGAGAATTTTAGTCTGACGGCTGTATTCTCAACCTACACTCGAGGCATACTCCACTCATACTCATGCAGATAATCTGATCAGTCACTCGTGTGAGCGCATAACTGTTCGATTTGGTATGCACATGTCCCACTCACACTCAAACTCAACTCAAATTTCGAGTAAACGTTGAGTGAAGGCGACACCTCACTCGAGCGCTACTCGAAAATTTTCGGACCCTTATTTCGTCACATTTTCTTCGAAAAAGCCCAATAATAGCAGATTACATACATCACCCGGACCAAGCTTTACGCTCGGGACAAATCTTTTCTTGAGAGGGGTCGCGAATTCTAGAACAGATTTCGATTTTCCCAAGGCATGTCATTTGCGACTATTTTGAATATGTAAATATGTAAAGCAATGATCCATATTTTAGGTGAGTGGTCAACATTGTACATCATTTGAGCCTTTGTGCTAGATATCGCTGTCAGACTCACCCCCTCCACCTTACGCACACCCATCTACTCACCCACCCATTCCCCACAGAGAGAGAGAGAGAGAGAGAGAGAGAGAGAGAGAGAAATAAAACAACAAACAAACAGAGAGAGAGAGAGAGAGAGCAACACAGAAAGAAAGACAAATAAACAAAGAAACAGACAAACAAACAAACAAGACGGAATGAGTATAAGCAAATACGATACCATGCGTGCACATCAAAATGAGATAACAGCTCACCGCACTATGCGGCGTCTAGTCAGTCTTTTTTGCTAATATGATGTTAGAATAATAACATCAAATGTCCATAAGATTTCAACTTTTTTTGTTTTATAATGAAAATCTGACACTCCGGTGAGTGATGGTTGAGTGACGGCTGTGCATACCAAATCCATACTCCACTCACACTCAATGTAATACCACTCGACTCATACTCCAGCCACACTCTCGCGAGTTGAGTTCGAGTTTGAGTTTGAGTGACGGAATAGAATATAGCCGTAACTTAGCTTCTTTTAATTACAGTTATTTAAAGTCGTTAATGTCATCAACGTCCAAACGTCATTAACAGTTTTATGACGTCATGTTTAGATTGCATCAACTGCACACATTTCAACGTTCATATCTTTGCTATTTGCAAAGATAATCTCATCAAATTTTCAGGAAATACTCAGAGAATCTTGGTCTTTTATATGTAATTAATTATCTTAATTTTGATTTTTCTGCCATAAAAAAGTACAAGTAGGCAAAGATCAGGAAAAGGCGCAATCAGAAAAAGACTCCCACTCCAAAAACCAAGATGGGAAAAAAACAAACCAACAATCAGGTACTTATACCACGAAAACATTTAGTAAGCCGAATGAGCAGCTATTTTCCCAATAGGTGGCCACTCAGTTACCTTAACTTAACTAAAAATATGCAAACATACATAAGGCGCCAACAGCACAAAAACATTTTAAACACCAAGACATAAAACAAAAAGACCCACAAGACCCCTTTTATCAGATCTTGGCCCATTTTATTTAGGTCCTTTGGGATCAGTAAAGATATTCAGAGTGTTCAAAACATTTACGTTTAGAAACATACTTCTAAGCAATGTTTAAATTATTTGAGCCCGTTTAAGAATGTGTCTGATTTAGACTTCTCTGGTTATTTTTCGAAATTGCAGTACAATAGTCTGGCTTTCGTTGCCGGTTTAAAAAGGGCTACTGATGAAGGTTCATTACCCGAAATTGCGCAATATAGTACATATTACATCTCCCTTTGAATGATTTTAACTGCTTCCAAAGGATCAACCCTTTATATTTTATTTAAATTTCAAACAAACTGGTTAAGTACCAAGGAAGCATTGGCTCAGTCCCGACACGATTGAACATTTTTAAGGGACGTAAAACCGCTAACAATGAAAGGATGAAATAAATGTAAGCTAAATGGTAATATTTTGGCATTGCTAACAAGTACAGATAATGAAAAATACATATTTTCGGAATGAGCGAAACTAAGATATATACTTACAGCAATGAATTTCTGTGTAATGTTTTCCAACATTCGTTGTACGACGTCAAATCAATAAAAATAAAGATTGAAAAAAAAAAATGAAATAAGTAAATATAATGCTATGCCTGTCAGTATACCCCCATGAGCACGTCTATAGTATTAAACGTGTACAAGTATTCTAAAAATGGTTCCATTAACATTTACCCGTGTCTATGCTGTATCTATGCTTATGCTCATACATAAGCATGGATGAGCATGCTTATGCTCATAAAGCTTGATGGCCCATCCACTTTCGCATTAATATGTTCACTGCTCTTAAAGGATCTCAGTTTCATTTTTATTTTTATGCTCATACATGTCGGCGCATCCACACGCATGTCTTCTCCGCTAAAACACAGTGTGCTTTTACAACTTTTAGTGTATTTGTGCATGCATTCGTACCAAAATTATTTAGCTGATTTATTCAGGTATTTTCACGCTGGTGATAAGGTATTTTCACGCTGGTGATAAGTTATATAAAGACCTGTGGATAGTACTGCAATGAATAACTGATTTCTATTTTCTGCAAGCAATGAAAGATTTTTTTTCCATCAAACAAATGGCAATATGAGGTAATGAAAAAACACATTGACAACATACAGACTACAATATTTAGTGGTTCACTACAAATATGTAGACTCGGCGAGTGCATTTGCTTTGTATTCCAATTAATTGATATTTCTTGTCAGACTCTGTAAACTGAAGCATTTTATGAACATAACTAAAGATTAATTGAGAATTTCAAATCAAAGTATTAAATCTTAATACGAAAATATAATCGCTCCATGAGCGACAATTAATAATCTTAATATAGCTGCCAAGAATAAAAATGTGTATTTTATTACAGCCACTTAAAGCAAACAAATTTATAACATATAGAATTAAGCACCAATAATATCATAAACACAAAACCGATTAAAAAGGCATGTTTTATACAGCGATACTGGATTTCAAGTTGGTTTGATATTTTCTTGAAATCAAATTTTGTATCAAAAAAGTTCCAATTAAGGGTTACATGCCGCAGAAGGGATACAATTTTTCCAGCAACCATAATACACTTTTTCCGATAATAAACTTAATTATTATCAATGAAACGATTATTTTGTCTTCAATGTACAATATTCTTTAGATGAAAAAGCTCTGTATTCAAGCATGTTGCTTATAAGTAAAAAAAAAAAAAACGTTAATAAATCTAAAAGGACAACTACAAATTTTCAAAATATTTTGGTCCTTTAAGATCAGCCATGATATTCTAAGAAATCAGAAATTCTTTATCGGTTTATTCATTTTCTAACCAACGTTTTGTGTATTTGGCTCTCTGTTTTGATAATACCAGTCTTTGTATCGACTAATCCTGTTAAAAGTTGCAAAATTACAGAATCTAGCTTTGGCTCCATTTGCCAAATCTAAAGAGTCACTGAAGAGGCTTAAGTAGCCGAAACTGCGGTATTGTCCATCTCTGTTCTCAATTAATATGCTCATTGCTCTAAAAGGATCTTTTTTTTTATTCAAAATATTTCTGTACACGTTGTTGAAACGGTATGATCATTATCAAATTGAGTGAAATATATTTTGTTATAACAGCAGTAAACAACATCAAAGTTTTAGGGGAAAATAACTACGCTTTATTGATTCTATACAGGAGTCGTGCCACACCCAACGGATTTTGTTTCCTGAATAAACAACTGACCACAAAAAAAGATATTCTCCAATTTGAGATTTGTATAACATCAAACCAATATGTCAGACCTCTCGGTGGGACTTGACATTCACAAACACCAACAAGTTGGGTTTCAGATGTAAATTCTTGAAATTGCAGCAAAATGTCTGGCTTTCGCTGCCAGTTTTATAAAGGGTCACTGAAGAAGGTTCATTACCCGAAATTGTACAATATGGCCCATCTTCTAGCTTTGATTTTACTGCTTCCAAAGGATCTAACAATTATTTTTATTCATATTTTGACAGCATCTACTCTAGTTTTCAAATCCATAAATAAATTTAGGAGAAAGATGATAGAAGTCCTTCTGTTTTTTCTAGCCCACCCAATTTACTTGGAATATTCGCTGTTCCTGAAGACTTTACAGATATTTAAAAGACATCGTTTATAACGCACCATACTAGCGAAAGATAATCTCTTTTTGCACTGATCACACTGTAAACCGTTTGAAGTACCGCTCTGGAATGGTCACAAAACAACGTATAGCGCCAACATATACCTACGTATGGGGACTTTAATCTGTTAAATCTGCACGCTGTCCACGTTTGGCTCGAGTACGTCCAAATATCCAAATAAAACGGCCGAGACAAGATGAGGGTTGCTATTCGTGTTGCACGAAGTAAAAAATCAACATCTTTTTATTTTAATTTTTCTTGGTTTATAAGACCTATCAGGCTTATATTCCAGTGATAATTCTTTTGGTTCTTATGTGTTTTCAAATTTCACCATAGTGGGTAATGGGAATAGTTCAGTACAGGAGCTTAAAACAGTGTTTTGGGCTGCTTAAATGAGATCATATGCAACCTAGATAAGTCATTGTTACTCTATGATGGCCCCGACATAAAGCTATTCATTTTAGTTGGTTGGGGCCGGAGCTTCTTGTCTGTTGCTTGGCCCACCGGGGTCCAACTGGTGTTTTTCTTTTGCTCCGGAGTTAGTAGGTTATTCGGCGCCCAGGGATCTCCATCGTCGGGCAGCTTACTCAGTCTGTGAGTCCTGGTTTTTGATTCATCAGGATGTTTATCATGATTTATTTGTTTGTTCTTGATGATTCATTGACTAGTTAGAGATTCACCACGAGGACCGAATAACTAACTAAATTTTATGAACCACTGCAGAAGCTGAGGGTGAAGTTATGGCCATGTAAAACCGGTTTAAGCCCGCCAGTAACTTTGTGTTACTGATCGTTCCAAGTCGATACTTCTGTGGTGGTTCTTTTTGTTTTATGTCTTGGTGTATACATTTTTTGTGCTGTTGGCGCCTTATGTGTGTTTTCATATTTTTAGTTAAGTTAAGGTAACTGAGTGGCCACCTATTGGGAAATAGCTGCTCATTCGGCTTGCGATATGTTTCATGGTATAAGTACCTGATTGTTAGTTTGGTTTTTTCCCGCCTCGGTTTTTGGAGTGGGAATTTTTTTTTTCTGATTGCGCCTGTTCCTGATCTTTGCCTACTTGTACCTTTTTTCCATGCTGCAGTTACTTTAATACAATATAGCATGTGTGGTTGTATATGAAAAATTGGAGGAATCCTTGACTGCAACACACATTTTATTTCTAAGGTGCCTCTTACCATTGGGCTACGGACTCTACAGGCCATGCAAAAAATATATTTGATCATATCAGCAGTCTTATACAATTTCTTGACAAAACCTTCAGACATATTTTACTAGGCCTCAGTCTAAAAATTAATAAGACCATTTCATCCTTGTTTATAGGAACCTGGCTTTGAACTTCCATTATGAAAATATGGGCTACGGGCTCTACATAAAAATGATGATTTTTAAAGTAACAAGTACACTTCACTGTGAGGATAAATTCAACTTCCTTGATTCTAAACTTTCTTTTGTCTTAACAATGAAAAGACTAGATACCAAAAATCACGTTCTAAAAATGGTTGTAATTTTTTGACCTGCCATCTCAAAACACCAAGAAAAATTGAAAAACATAGCAAAAGTACAGTTTCTCTTACTACGCCATATCTTTGTTATTGTTTGTCCAAATTAAATTCCTTAAAAAGTACATTACATGGGACATATGTGCCTTGTATATTACATGAATATTGGACCTTACTTATTTTTGAACTAAACAGCAAATCAGCTTATAAAACACCCAAAATAAAAGTGCAACATCAAAACATGCGAAAAATGGTGATTTTGGACACATATTACCGTGCTGTAGCAAAATGTTGCATACAATACCCTATTGTTATATATCGCCAGAAAGCTTATTGCCTACGTGTTATGGTAAAATGAAAACATTTATTCTCAGATAATATCCTATTTAATTGTACACGCATAACATGGCATAGCTGGAAAAAGCAACCCTGATCGTGTCTCAGTCAAAAAGATGTTTGCATGCACAGAATTTTCGATGGATGCCAGCATACTGATAATACGTTACTCGTAAGTTAGGCATACGTAATGAATAAGTTATGCATAAGTTCGTGTACGTTACCTGCTCGCTACCCATACGTTGTAATACGCCAAAGTTCACCTGAATACTTGTGTAGTGCATGAGAAGCATGCATAGCGCATTTTCAACTACGAGAATTGCATTTCATATTTGTTTCAAACAACCTGCTCAGAGATTGAGCCACTTTCCAGTATTATACAGGTACATACTGTGAAATATAGTATTTGTTAATGACATAAGCCAAATCTTCTGTTTTGCACAATTCCTAAAATACCAACATCAAATATTCGAAATGGCGTTTTCGCAGCATGAACGTTTGGAATAACCTATGTACTGACTCCAGTTTGCTAATTAATGTTCTGCAAATAACATGACTGATTAAGCAATCATTTTCCTTGCAGAAAGCTATCCGCTGTGAACTTAGTGAGATCAATATGTTTACCCCTTTGATATATCCACGGCCTAGGAACATTTTATAATGTAATGATGATCGTAAGAAGGGGTTAATATCAGAAAAAGGTACAAGTAGGCAATGATCAAGAAATGGCGCAATCAGAAAGAAAGTTCCACTCCATAAACCAAGGGGTGGAAAAAATTAAAATGACATTTAGGTATTTATACCAAGAAAACATATATCGTAAGCCGAGTGAGCAGCTATTCCCAAATAGGCGGCCACTCAGTTACCCGAACTGAACTAAAAATATGGAAACGTACAAGTGGCTCAAACAGCATAAAAATTCTTTCAATTAGAACCCCAACAGAAGTAATGCCTTGGAACGATCTGTAATATAAAATCACTGGGGGCTTAAACCGGTTTAACAGAAAACAATTATTTTTTTCCAAGTACCGTATGCTCTCGCGTATCGTTAGATCGTGTTGACGACGCAAAAAATAAAGCTGAATAAATCCGTTATATAAAGAATCTGATGTAATGTTTATTGAAGTGGACCAACAATATATTTGGCTTCTTATTATCTTGAATTGACTTTTGGAAGGGTTCCTCGTGACATTTACAAACGGCAAAACCCTATGCCAGCTTTGTATTTATTCTTCTGACCTTATTGGCCCTATATTGTTACTAATTAAAACCAATTTAGAATGAAATATCCTTTGAGTTAATGCGGGATAAAATGTCTGATCAGAAATTTCTCATATTAAGTTAATTAGAGTAATAAACTTCCGAAAGTTTTTTCTAGATTAACATCCAAAAGTTGTATATCTTTTAGTTCCATGTCTCTTAATTTTAGACTGATATGACACGCCGCCTGCTAAAACAGTTTATAGAATAACTAACTTCGTTTTTCTCGGTACCAGGAATAGCATTTGCACTGATAAGAACGTTTCTACAGCAAAATTTCAAAAAAGATGAAATAATTTTGACATGTTACAAAACATCCATGATTAAACTAATAGTTTTATATGCCGAGTTCTCAAAATAAAGAACGCGCGAGGCATCAAGCGATTGGACTTTTCGGGGAATGCTTTGAAACGCGCCCAGTAAGCACTTTAAGCATTCTGTACTAGAATGCGTATTTTTTTTTTTTTTTTTTTTTTTTTTTTTTTTTTTGCGCTAGCGAGGTATATGTATTCGCGTTGTTTGTAGACAGCTGTTTTTGTAGACAGCTGTTAAGCAGCATGCTTTTAACATATTCTGTCAACAAATTATATTATCTCTTGGCATATTTACGTTCAACGTCATTATATATTGTCGTTAAGAGGACATGACTGTCCTCCTGCACATGCGCCTAAACCATGTTATTGGAAATTATAGCTTTACAGAAGCGTTTCTAAAGACATGCGATTTGTATGGCAACCATTTACAGAAGATTCAATACCCAAAACAGATCAATACAGTATAGTCTTGTCTAACTTTAAGCCTAACTTTGAGCCTTTCTTTTTATATTTTGTAAAATGCATAATGCTTTTGGCTCTTGTTTGTGTCGGCATATACATTTTGCGTAAAACGGATACATCTTTGAAAAAAAAAAAAAAAAAAAAAAAAAAAAAAAAATCTTTTTCTTGAAATCATGAATGCATCATGCATCTATGTTGTTATGTTGTAATTTTCTACACGATTATTTTTCAGACTCCTACTCAATGAAAAAGTGAAAAACATGAATGTTCAAACGTTAAAAAATACATGAATCACGATAATATGAACAAAACTGATTCAGAAATATCCTCGGTATCAAATAATTACAGCATCTTCAAAACATTCTTATCAGGGCGGGCCAACGATAATCGCCCACAATAACAACAACAACAAAAAATGCTGAAAATCTGAAATAAATTTTGCAAACTACGTAATAGCCAACAGAAAGCACGCAAATAATGTAACCTATTATTAAAAGGTACAAGTAGGCAAAGATCAGGAAAAGGTGCAATCAGAAAGAAATTCAAACTAAAAAATAAAACAAAACAAAACAAAACAAAAAACCTCTCAACTGACAATTAGGTACCGTAAGCCGAGTCTCAAAAACACAAAACAAATAAATACACAATCGAGGTTTCGCCTTTGAAATTACGGGGGGTGGGGCTTAAATCGATTTTACAGAGCTCTGACCTCAACCTCATCTTTTGCAGTGGTTCACAACATTTAGTTATGTAACGAACAGCCGAGCAAAGCCACAGAAACCCCGTCAGTGGAAAAGCATGCTCATCCACCAAGGGTGGTTTACTGCGCTATATACTCAACACTTACTCGATTCACAAAGTTTCGAGTTTTTTGAAATTTGCATATTACAAGCACTCAATATGCTGCTAATACGTTGCACCAACGTATTTTTCTAAGGGAGGCTATCCCGTCACATTACTTCCCCCTCCGAGAAGACTCGCCCCGAGTCTTGGCCTGGTAACATGGGTAAGGCAACTCCGTTCTGGCAGTTGTCATCATCCCACCGCTGCCACCAAATGTAACGAACAGCCGAGCCAAGCCACAGAAACCCCGTCGGTGGAAAAGCATGCTCATCCACCAAGGGTGGTTTACTGCGCTATATACCTAACACTTACTCTAATCACAAAGTTTCGAGTTTCTAATTTGCATATTACTACCCGCTAATATGCCGCTAATACGTTGCACCAACGTATTCTACAAGGGAGACTATCTCGTTACATTACTTCCCCCTCCGAGAAGACTCGCCCCGAGTCTTGGCCTGGGGACTACATGGGTAAGGCAACTCCGTTCTGGCAGTTGTCATCATCCCACCGCTGCCACCAAATGTAACGAACAGCCGAGCAAAGCCACAGAAACCCCGTCAGTGGAAAAGCATGCTCATCCACCAAGGGTGGTTTACTGCGCTATATACTCAACACTTACTCGATTCACAAAGTTTCGAGTTTTTTGAAATTTGCATATTACAAGCACTCAATATGCTGCTAATACGTTGCACCAACGTATTTTTCTAAGGGAGGCTATCCCGTCACAGTTACTTGTACGGTCCTCGTAGTGAATATCTAACTAGTCAATGAATCATCAAGAACAAACAAATAAATCTTGATTACCACCATGATGAATCAAAAACGAGGACTCACAGATTCATCAAACTGCCCGACAATGGCGATCCCTGTGCGCCGAATAACTTACTAAATCCGGAGCAAAAGAAAAACACCAGTTAACCCCCGGTGGGCCAAGCAACAGACAAGAAGCTCCGGCCCTAACCAATTAAAATGAATAGCTTTATGTTGGGGCCATCATAGAGTCTGACGCCCGACCCACCGATGTGCAATTAAAGAAGGCAGCATAGTTATCAACCATGATTGACTTAAAAACTAAGCATGCAGACTGTCGCATAACATTTAAGTTATAACCTATACGTCTGTAACGTGTAATGATTTTGTCTGAACTGAAAAGAAAAATCCTTCCTTCCTACAAGTTTCTCAAATTTGTAAACCAAAGCACCATATGCAATTCTGGTTCCGAAAGGCCCTCACGTAAAAGTGTCTTTAGTCCAATATTAAATCAATTCATAGTGTCTGCGATAAAATTTACAAAATGCTTTAAAACATGACGTCGCTGTATTCCAGTGGATAACGTCATGTAATAAAAGTGTTATGACCACACATTTATTTTATACTTTACAGTGAAAACCAATGTATATCAAAACTTGATAAAATTGGTATTTTCATTGATATGAAATTTCACTGATATCAAATCTCACTGATATCAAAAGTCACTAGTGACTGAAATCAGCCTATATCTTCACTGTAGATTTTGGATTACTTCTGACATTTCCATTTACTTGACGTCATTAAATGTGTCTCACTTCAGAAATTCAAACGCCTATAACTCTGTTATTTTTGAACAAAAACATAAAGTGTGGGTATTCATTTTCTTAGTTAGAACGTAAGGAACAATGTGGTACCAAAATTATTTGTGTTTTCAAAAATTTTTGGTTTTTGCATTTTCACCACCTGCCTTGTGAATTGGAAAATGCCTGTGTATTGTATAAAATAAAAAGAAAATTTGCTTTTTTTTCAGTGAGTACCAAATATATTTCATCTCGTGAGTTGAAAACATAAAAATTTTCACCATTGCTGCGCATTCTGATGTTTTCAACTCACTCAATGAAATATATTTGGTATTCACCTCAAAAAAGCAAATATCCTCTATGTATTAACTTTTGCGGGAATACCTAACGTCATTGATGACTTCCGTAACAACAATGTAAATGTTCAATAATATCTATGTCCAATTTGATGGCGATAAAATCCTGCTTTTAAAGTCATATCATAAAACGAATATACATGTATCTTACACTCGTGGTCATTTCATATGAAATTAATCAAACTCGCCAAAGCTCGAATCTTACACTCGTGGTCATTTCATATGAAATTAATCAAACTCGCCAAAGCTCGTTTAAAAAAATTCATATGAAATGACCACTGTTGTAAGATCCTATATTTAGAAGAGTTATTTGAACTTTGTCCATTTACATGTTTTACTGACGGGTCTGCAATTAATCAAGTTGTCCGTCGACGTCGCTCGGATCACCTCGGTTTGGATTTGAGCTTCCGGTACAGCAAAACTTCAATCTCATCGGCGCCCAGTCTCATCATTGAAGGTTTTGGCAGCGCATGTCTTTAGAACTATCAATAGATTGTACAAGAATGTTGAAGCAGCGGGATCGAATTTGCGACAAAAGGATTACAGGAGTTTCACTGTAGATACATCTTACTGTGATAAAGAATTAAGAGTCCAAAGGGGTTTCCATAGAGATTGATCCATGCGTGAAAGGTATATTTTATTCACTTAAAGTAAGGAAGGCATGCTATCATTTTAGAACAGCGTGAGCTTGTGGGCAATGTGTGCCTTATTCGCACGATACAGAATCAATTAATTTGAGAACACTTAAAAATAATTAATATTTGTAAAACGTATACTTACTAGCCAATATTATGTATTTTGCATGCGACGGAAAATTGTTTGTAAGAGAGGAGCAGAGAATGGAAATATTCCTTTGTTGAAATATATTTATTTTTATTTTATATTTTCAAACTCATTGGCGAAATAAATAATGAAAAGGTTAAATGTAAGCAATGCAATCATAAAAAAATCCCACTCCAAAAACCGAGGTAGGAAAAAACTAAATTGACAATGAAAAAGGTACGAGTAGGCAATGATCAAAAAAAGGCGCAATCAGAAAGAAATTCCCACTCCAAAAACCGAAGGTGGGGAAAAACTAAATTGTCAATTAGTTATTTATACTTAGATAACATATCGTAAGCCGAGTCATTTACTTAAACTATGGGAACATGTCGTAAGCCGAGTGAGCAGCTATTTTCCAATAGGCGGCCACTTAGTTAGAGCCAGGCTAAACGATACAACTTTTGCTGTATCTACCATGAAACATATATCAAGATATAACATGTAGTTCATGTTGTATGCAACTTTTTCAAACTTCATCAGCCACTTTTTAAGGTAGAGCATGTCCTATTCCGTCCACCTCGCTAGATGCAACTGTTTCGTTGTCTCAATGACTCACTGATTTGTAGCCAATAAAATTCCAGCGAATATCTGGGAACATACATTCAGGTCTATAGAAGTAGGACTGGAGCAAACAGAAAGGCCCTGATCAGGCATGTAGGTACTATGCAGCTGATCTGTGTCTTTGCTTTCACAAACGGTTTCAATGATGCGGCTCATTATCATATTGGACATGTTAATTTAATGGTTGGAAATTATTTGTTTTCTCCTGGGAACAGTAAAAGCAAATATTTGCTTGTGCACCTGTGCAGTCTGATTATTAACTTTCTTTCATTACATCTATTTTGTTTGGAATGTTATGGATTTATGATAAAGAAAGTAAAAAGTTTGATCTAGCATGTCTACAAGTGTTGGATGTATCAAGTTAGACACTTGTTGCATCGTGTTGCTCACCTCTTACCCGAACTTTACTAAACACCGTTCCTTGTTTCCATTGATATGAATTTTGGAAGATAATTTAGCAGTCACTTGTCGATACTTGATATTGATAAAAATCTCTTTAAATAAGTGGCAATGAATTATTCTAATAGATAATCGACACAACTGTTAGATGATTCAAGATTTATGATGCTTCCCAAGGTTGTACTGTCATAGAGTTTTATTGTCGTCTAGCTTTTCAATTAACACGATTACATTGCTGCGTATTCTCACAGGATAAGCCTACATGTATCTGTTAACATTTTGTACAAAGATTGATATAAGTCTTCGCTACATCACTAAATGTACCTTGATGCGTTAGTTTCAGTGAATAGAATGTGTTAATGCGTAAGTGTGCAGATCGAAGAGTTCTTAAAGGAACATTTTCGATAATGTACGACCTGTGCAAACCTTTGGGGAAACTTCTGTGTGATATTGCGCCAAGCTTGTTGTTATTTTGTTTTACCTATTTGGCACTAAGTAAACCTAATTACACGAGGTCTTAAACATGTTTTAAGATAATAATTAAAAGAAAAGTTCAAATTGCCTTAAGTCATTAAATAGTAGGCCTACATATCATTTGAAAGTCGTATCAGACCGTACCATGTCATACTTAACGTAAAACTGACTCGAACAGCTAAAGCAGCCGAATGGCAACAAACGTAGTATATGGTATCATGCATGCTATTCAAAGATATAGATTTTAAAATTACCTCTGATCAGAATTAATAAGTATAACGGCAAGGTAATCGTGTAAATTGAAAAGGAAGACAGAATAAAATTGATACAAAATCGGTGTAAGATCCTTTGGTTACATCATGGATATCTACATAAATTATCTTGCATCTTTCTCGATGTATACCCATTGAGCTGCGTCACGAAAAAATACGGATCTTTGCCGATGCGAAAACAAAGGCGCAGATCAACTGTGCAGACACTGCACAATTGATCTGTGCCTTTGTTTTTGCTACTCGCATCGTATAACTCCTCTCCAACTTAAATCAAAACATTTAAACCTATAACTTGCTTTTGCGAATGTACAAACAGTTTTGTGTCGGGCCTGGGTGGAAACCTCGAAGACAGACTTTCTCGCGTCGCGGCTCAGGGATTTCTAATTTATTTCAACAGCATTCAACAAGTGACTATAAAATAGTAACATTAGTTTATACGAGTCTGGAGCTGCAATCCTTGCATCACAGAGTCGATGGATCCCGCCCTCGTCCAGTCTCACAAGTGATTAAAACATATGAACTTCGACGCGAGAAAACCGGTCTTCGGGGTTTCCGACCAGGTACGACACAAACCGGCCTGCACAGTCACAGAAGATGGTTAGAAGCTTGAAATTTCGGATTTAGGAAGAAGAGGAGTTGTACTATCCGAGTAGCGAAAACAACTGCGAAGGTAACTGCGAAGCTAATCTGAGCCTTTGTTTTCGCATAGGCAAAATCCGGTTTTCTCATAACGTGGCTTATATGTCCTGTGACAACCACATGACAAAAGCGTACAGGGATGGAGCTAGATGGAGATGGAATCGAATTTTTGACTATTTGAGTCTCTACTCCAATCCAACATGATTGGATGTTCACTAATATAACCCAGTAACGTAAACTTTGTCCTACCAATATCAAATGGGTTGCTTCTACTTTGATGGAAAGAAGGAAAAGTAGGAATTAACAAACCTTTTGCTAATAGGACAAAATGGTGATATCATAAACCACATGGATTTCTTTGTAAAAGTAAAATATTGCCTTAAAATGGCACAATCACAATGGAATTTCTATCTATAAGATAAGAAAATGCGAACTGATAGCAAGCAATCCCTGAGAATAAGTAGCTTGTAACACATATTTCAGATTTTTGTCTTTTCAGCATTATTGCTATTGTGGGCAAATATGTTTGGCCCACCCTGATAAGAATGTTTAAAAATGTTTTAATTATTTGGTACCAAGGATATTTCTGAATCAGTTTTATCATATTATCTTGATTCCTGCATAATTTACTTTGATATATTTTAGTTTTTCTCATTTTTTCTTAGAAAATATTATTGTGTAGGCAGCAAACATCATTTTGTTAGAAGCAAGTAAGAATTATAATAAAACTGATAAATCCATTGATTCGTGGTCGCTCTATTCTTACTTCGATAAAAAAGTATTTACTTTTACAGTTGATATTTTGAAATACAAAATAACTACTTTGTTTTAGAACAAAGGAGTCCTATGATGTGAATTTCACAAAATACACGTAGTCTATTAATAATCTCTGACAGGTGAATAAGTTGCGCGTTAGTTGCTGAAAATATTTTGATACGTGTTTCACTTGTTTCGCAAAATTTCTATGGGTTAATATTCAATTATGTGATAATAATCTTATTAAAATGTTTCAACAAATGGAAGCATCGACACACAAGACGAAAATATTCTTCTATACAGTAGTTAGATGTCCGTGTAATGTATACCCCCTTGAATCTCACTTTTATATAGCAAAACTGAGGTATGCTGGTGTATACCTATTTTTCTTATTTTTGCTCCAAAACATAGATTGTGGGTACTCGTTAGAACCGCCTCGGCAAGGCGGTTCTAACGTGCACCCACAATCTATGTTTTGAGCAAAAATAAGAAACATATATTATTTTTTTTTTTCAGCTGAAAATTTTCAATTTTTAAAACTATAAACTGAATATCTGTGTACTGCATGGGCAAGTTTTCGTAATGTATACAGTAGTTAGATGCCATGTAATTGGAATTTCCAAACATACAGATCTGAAAAGCTATCATTTCCAATAACACGGTTTGTCGCATGTGCAGGAGGACAGTTATATCCTCTTTTCGAGAAAATAAAATAACGTGTTCAGGGCTATCGGTATCATAAACTTCGAAAAACATTTTCTAAATTTTATCGTAGACACTATGAATTGATTTCCAAATATAATGTTGGGTTAAAGACGCTTTTAAGTGAGGGCCTTTCGGAACCTGAATTTTATGGTGACTTGGTTTACAAATTTAAGAAACTTAAAGGAATTAATGATTTTTCTTTTCAGTTCAGAAAAATCATAACACGTTACAGACGTATAGGTTATAACTTAAATGTTATGCGAAAGTCTGCATGCTTAGTTTTTAACCCAATCATGGTTGATAACTATGCTGCCTTCTTTAATTGCACGCCGGTGGGTCGGGCGTCAGACTCTTTGATGGCCCCGACATAAAGCTATTCATTTTAGTTGGTTGGGACCGGAGCTTCTTGTCTGTTGCTTGGCCCACCGGGGTCCAACTGGTGTTTTTCTTTTGCTCCGGAGTTAGTAGGTTATTCGGCGCCCAGGGATCTCCATCGTCGGGCAGCTTACTCAGTCTGTGAGTCCTGGTTTTTGATTCATCAGGATGTTTATCATGATTTATTTGTTTGTTCTTGATGATTCATTGACTAGTTAGAGATTCACCACGAGGACCAAATAACTAACTAAATGTTATGAACCACTGCAGAAGCTGAGGGTGAGGTTATGGCCATGTAAAACCGGTTTAAGCCCGCCAGTAACTTTGTGTTACTGATCGTTCCAAGTCGATACTTCTGTGGTGGTTCTTTTTGTTTTATGTCTTGGTGTATAAAATTTTTTGTGCTGTTGGCGCCTTATGTATGTTTTCATATTTTTAGTTAAGTTAAGGTAACTGAGTGGCCACCTATTGGGAAAATAGCTGCTCATTCGGCTTACGATATGTTTCGTGGTGTGGGTGCCTGGTTGTTAGTTTGTTTTTTTCCCACCTCGGTTTTTGGAGTGGGAATCTTTTTCTGATTGCGCCTTTTCCTGATCTTTGCCTACTTGTATCTTTTCGTAAATATGTCAAGCAATAATCTGATTAGTTGCCAGAAGGTGTTAAAAGCATGCTACTTAAACAGATGTCTGCTGAGAAGCTGTTTGCACCTTATGTACGTTTTCATATTTTTAGTTAAGTTCGGGTGACTGAGTGACCACCTATTGGAAAAAAAGCTGTTCACTCGTCTTACGATATGTTTTCGTAGTTTAAGTACCCGATTCTCAATTTAGTTTTTCCCCATCTCTGTTTTTGGAGTGGGAATTTCTATCTGATTGCGTTGTTTACTTTTACCTTTCGATACCCCAATAGTACAAAAGTACAAGCCTTGTAATGTCGTATACAGGTATTTACATAAAGGTTAGTGTCCCTTATTTTATTCGCCTTGTCCCAATATTCTAAAAACTCATGCTAACTAGTAAAATCAGATGTTTAGAATCATGTTAGAGACTTTTACGTATTGTTTTGTAAATTTGGATGTGCAAATTTATCAATCATATTTAGAACTTGTTCGCACAGAAGAGGAAAAATATAAATGCTGTGCTAAATTAATTAGATTTTAATCAGTAAAATAAATTTACCATTTTGCATAACATGAATAATGCATTTCTTATTTTTCTTTTGCGTTTAAGTATAGCTCTAAAGGAATACTGATGAGACTTTGGGTTCAATTAGTAACAAAATAGTGCCAATACATGTAAGACCAAATGAATAAATACAAAGCTGGCATTGGATCATTTCTTTTTTCAAAGTCACGAGCAGCCAATTCAAGGAAATAAGTCAAATATATTGCCATCCCCTTCAAAGAACATAATGTATGATGCTTTAAAAATAGAATAGTAGTAATAAATTTGGCTTCATATTTACGTCGCCAACGTTGTTTAAACGATACACGAGATTCAGACCGACGTCAATAAACAACACGATATTGGAGCAAAAGATTGTTTTTGTTTTTCACCTCTTTTTTAAAATTTACTTATAGAATATTATATCAAAGGAGAAAACTAAATTTGAAAACATATTGGTCTCATTAAGTTCACAACAGATAGCTTTCTGCAAGGAAAATTATTGCGCAATTAGTCATGTTATTTGCAGAACATTAATTAGCAAATCGGAGTCAGTACATATGTTATTCGAAACGTTCATGCTGCGAAGACACCATTTCAAATATTTGATGTTGGTATTTTAGGAATTGTGCATATTGTTTTATAGAAGATTTGGCGTATGACATGATATTAATTCGCAGTAGATTATATATGTTTCAGAAACACTTCTAAAATGTATTCACCAGCTGGCGAGACTTTCTGTAATGAGAGCGATCACGAGGATTTCTATGCCGTTTACCAAACTTAGTTTCCACACCCACAAGCACAAAGAAGACACTAACCGTCCACTTCAGAACGGTATTTTTGTTGTGGGTATGCAGTCAGATCGTGGTTGATTTCTGTTAACTACATTATATTGACAAACTGTTTTACCATATGATGTCACCGTTTTCCAGTGGAAAACGTCATGTAATAAAAAGTGTTATGACCACACATGTACATGTATTAATTTTTGTGGGAATATGTAACACCATCAACAACGTCCGTAACACCAATGTAAATGTCCACTGGTTAAGCGATAAAATCCTATTTATGTGCCTTGCTCAAGGACACAACACGATGACGCCTGTGGGGATCGAACCCAGGACCTCTCCATTTGGATTCCGACGCTCTACCACTACGCCACCGCGCTCCCTGTGAATACATAATTGAGAATATTCTAAATCAGCAGAAATAAAACATTAACCCATATTTGACGAATGGATTTTCCCATCATTATCATTTGGGTGAGTCCACTTTCAATTTTAGGGGCGTCAGGAGTGATTTTTAAATTTTAATCAATTTTCTGATGAAAATTCTCTAAACAAACAGGATAGCCCCTGATGGGACGCCGCGTCACATCTGGGACTATTCTGTTTGCCTATGTCCCATAAAAGGGACGCCAGGCTTAAATGAATTAAAAAAATAAATCATTTTGGAAACATTGAAATATTCAAAAGAAAGGAGTGGGCTAGATTATTATTTTTTGTTGTTTGATAGATGGACTTCTATCATCTGCATCAGTTTATTTATAGGTTTTCAAACCAGAAGATATTCTGTCAAACTATGAAAATCACCTTGTACACCTTGTAGGTGTATGGGAGTATCGAGCTATACCTGTATACCTGACATATGAGCCTTCGCGTGACAAAACCAACAATCTGGGTTTCCTACCAGGTCCCACACAAACCGACCTGTACAGTCACAGAAGCAGCCTAGAAGCTTAAAATTTTGGACTTAAGTAGAAGAGAAATTGTGCTACCCGAGTGGCGAAAACAAAGGCATGATCAGCTGGTCTGCGCTTTTGTTTTCGCCTATGCAGATTGTAGGTTTTCCCATGCGGCGGCTTATATTGCTTTGATGATATACATGTACATATCTCAAATCGGATTCTTTTCACATTTGATTTCTTCTTGTGGTCAGTTGTTTCTTCAAGAAACAAAAAAGTCAAGCTGTTAGGCGTGGTACGACTCGTGTTAAGAACCAATTAGGTGATTTTCAAGTTCGAAAACTGTGAAGTTGTTTATTTCTGCTAGATCAAAACATACATTAGTCAGATTTGGTAAGTCAGTGTCGTTTCAATGGTATACAAAAATGTGAAGATCATAACCCAAAACTACAAAGAACAAACTATATGTTTTCATAATTATATAAAAAATATATAAAGGTTAATATTTGAAAAAAGATTCGGATTGAAAGTCAGATATGTTCATCATTTAAGAACATTAAACTCTGCTTCCAAGTAGGTTTTCATCCCTCGATAGAACCTTAAAATTGTGATCTCAATCTATCAGGAAATGGCGCAATCAAACAGAAAATTCCACTCCAAAATCCAAGGTGGGAAAAAATTAAATTGACAATTAGGTGTTTATACTGAGAAAACATATCGTAAGCCGAATGAGCAGTTATTTCCCTATAGGTGGCCAATTAATTACCCAAACCTGACTAAAAATATGAAAACACACAAAAAATCAACACCATGACATAAAACAATAAAAACCACAACATAACTATCGCCTTGGAACGATCATTAATATGAAATTAATGACGGGCTTAAACTTAAACCTCACCCTCAATAAACCTCACCCTCACCCACAATAAAAACCACAACATAACTATCGCCTTGGAACGATCATTAATATGAAATTAATGACGGGCTTAAACTTAAACCTCACCCTCACCCTCAGTAAAAGTGGATTGATATCCGGTAGTTTCGAATATGGATTTTGATTCAATCTTCCAAACTTTTTCTACTAAATTTTAAAATTAACGGTTTACATCAGGAAAACATGTCCGTGTAATGCATACCCCCTTGAACCCCACTTTTATATAGCAAAACTGGGGTATACAGCGGTATACCTATTCCCTGTATACCTATTTTTCTTATTTTTGCCCTAAAACATAGATTGTGGGTACTAGTTAGAACCGCCTCGGCGAGGCGGTTCTAACGTCGACGAGGCGGTTCTAACGTGTACCCACAATCTATGTTTTGAGCAAAAATAAGAAAAATGTCAAAAATTTTCCGATGAATTTTTCAATTTTTACAGCTGAAAAAAATCTCTGTATATTGCATGGGCAAGTTTTCGTAATGAGAATCATGAAATGAATATTCCAAGAAAAGAATATGGTTTCTTTACGGAGGCCAAGAGGCCAAGAATTTGAATATAGAGTGACTTAAGAAATAAAATGTTAATAGTTTAAAACGTTATAAAAAGACAAGCCAGTTGAGATTTTTGGTCCCCAAATTTCCAAAACCTTACATGCTGTTATGGATATTTCGGAAACCGGTGTGACTCTCCGTCACATTTTTATTTAGATGAGACCGATTATTGAATTATATTTCTCTTATAAAATTGTGGGAACTTTTTATTATCAACGTTTTAAAACATTTTTGCTTAGTAACCAAATGATTATCTGGTCGAGTGATTTTTTTTTATTTTTTTATTTTTTTTTTTTTTTTTTTTTTTTTTTTTTTTGCTAAGGAATAAAAGAAGACGTTTTCCTTCAGTGACATTTTGGAACTATAAGTGCATTAGATCGATCGGGATTTATATCACCTCATCCGAAGAAATGGAATTAATGGGAAATTGCATAAAGTAATCAAAAGTATGTACTCTACAGTAGAATACTCTGTCAAACTGTCTACTGGATTGACTAAACCACTGTCATCAAATGTTGGATTGAAACAGGGATGTATTTTAAGTCCGCTTTTATTTAATCTTTTTCTTAATGACCTTCCGGAATGTTTAGGATCTAATGAGAACAACCCTGTGTTTATTGGAACAAATAAAGTTAACTGTTTAATGTATGCTGATGATGTGATACTGTTGTCTACTTCTAGGGAAGGGCTTCAGAATTGTTTGAATTCCCTATATGCATATGCCGAGAAATGGAAACTAAAAGTAAATACAGAAAAAACTCAAGTAATTACATTTAATGGAGGGGGGCAACTTATAAAGGATAATTCATTCTACTTTGGCAATGATTTATTGAAAAACGTACAAGAATACACATATTTAGGGGTAATTATAAAAGCATCTGGTAATTTTAATAGTGGAATATGCCATTTATCTAATAAAGCTTTAAAGGTGGTATATATGATAAGAAGTAGATTTCATACGTCTGAAGTGAATGCAAAATTATTTTTGAAACTGTTTGATGCATGTGTCAAGCCTGTACTCTTATATGGAAGCGAACTATGGTCGGTATTTAATTTGAATCTTTCGAAAAAGTTATCAGGTGAACAAGAGTGTATGTGCTCTTGAGAAAACTTTCGATTCCTTTCTACCAGAAAAGATACACACGCGATACTGTAAGTACATACTAGGGGTGGGCAAGTATGCTTGTAACATGGCTCCTAAAGCTGAATTAGGTCGTTTTCCTATCGCTATCTCTGCCTTATTACAGTCAATTAAATATTGGTTATATTTGTTACAAAACCCATTTGAAAAAGCGACAAGATTTTCATATTTATCGCTAACGTATAATGATGGTGAAGCATTTGGCTCATTTAACCATCAAATAGGTTGTCTACTGAAATATCTCGGCTTTAACCATGTTTGGCATAATAAAGGAACAATGTCTGTTAATAAGTTAATATATGCTATTAAGCGAATTTTACTTGACAGATACGAAACATATTTTAATTCCGTCATATCAGGTACTTCTACAAGAGTTAAGACTAACAATAAGTTATTAACATACAGTGAATCTGCTTTGAAAATTATTTATCGGCAAATGTTGATAGATCTATACTCGCAAAATTTACGAAACTTCGCATATCTAATCATAGACTAGAGGTAGAAGTTGGAAGATATGCTAGAACAGCAAAACAGTTAAGGCTTTGTAAAACATGCAACTTGAAAGCCATAGAAGACGAGTTTCATTTTATTTGCATCTGTAAAGCATATGGCGATTTGAGAAAACAGTTGTTCAAAGATATGTCATCCATAGTTCCTAATTTTGACAATTTTTCTCTTTATGATAAGTTTTTATATATTATGTCAGTTAGTGAACTGGACATGATACCAATTGTTGTCCTGTATGTAGATAATTGTTTAAAGATTAGGCAACAATATCAGGACTCCAGTCAACATTCAGGTACATTAGTTTTCAACTAGTTTTATTTGACATTTTATGGACATAATAAAAATACATTTATACACTGTTACGGCTGCACTGCCAAGTGTAATGGTATGTCACACTTACATAAGTCATATTCATAGTATAGTTTTGTACATCGTAGAATGCAAATGTACTGTAAATGTAGTGTACATGTAGTTGTCATTTTTCATCTTGTATGTATGTTATATGTTTCTGTCATAATCCTGTATGTTTTGGATTGAATGCAGATTAAATTTTGAATCTTTGAATCTTTGGATACGTAGCAATGAATAATAAATAAACATAACCGGTATATTAAATTTTATTGTCATATTTAGAGATTTGAAATCCTCAGATTGATATCACAGTTTATGTCCCTTTGCATCTCCATTCATTCGAGGTTATCTGTCTTTGTTGATGGGGTTAGGTCTGGCCGATAACATGATGCATTGCTTCTACAAACAGCACAGCTATTCAACTAATACTAAGATCTCTAACATACTGCTGCAGGGGTCAACTCTTTGGCTCAAATGTGGGAGCACTGGATTTTTCTCCAGGGGTCTTGGGACGAATCTCGTCAGGGACGCAGATATTTTCCTTCTATGCTTCATTTCCTAGGTACGAATTTCATATTCGTAAGACTTGTCAGCAGATAAGATTATAAATGAGCCACCTCGTGGGAAAACCAACAATGTGGTTTCCGAACAGGTCCGACACAAACCGACCTGTACAGTGACAAAAAATAGCTAGAAGCTTGAAATTTCGGATTTAAGTAGAAGAGGAATTGTACTATCCGAGAAGCGAAAACAAAGGCGCTGATCAGCTTCGCGGTTACCGCGAAGCTGATCTGAGTCTTTGTTTTCGCATATGCAGATTGTTGGTTTTCCCATGAGGCGGCTCAAATATCTGATATTTCCAAGTTCAGAGTTATGCATAGAGGATATTGCTGTCCTCCTGTACAGGTTATAAAAGTTGTTTATTAGAAATGATAGACGTCAATTTTTCGTATATAGTGTCAAAGCGTCTGATGAAATTAAATCAGTACCTCAAGTTTTGACAATCCCTTTGTATTTCTTTTAGTAATAATATATGTCCGAGCTGCAAACTGATGATTTTTAAAAAATCTCAAAATCAGGACAATATTATTCAATATGTCTGTCCTTCTATTCTGTTAATTATTCATATCTGAGGATGAATCATACATACATAATTTTGTCCATCCTCATTCTGAGATAGCAGATTGACAGATAAAAAGACACCGCTCGAAGAACTGAGTGAAAATTTGAATCATCCATAAATTAACACAGTATGACTTATGATTTATTCATGGGTCTATATATGGTTGAATCATGCATAGGATGTAGAGCTTTGTATGCAGAAGCATTGTGTTATATATAACTTTACGCAGCAGCATGAAGTTCACGTCAGAAAATTATATGACTCCCAAATATCCTAAACTGGCCAAAAGCAGGAAGGATCAAAATATAATAGGCAGCCATCCAATCGATGAAAAGAATCTTTAGATGGCAAAATGGGGGTAGAAGCTGGCATCCATGCTGATATTGTTCCTAGACATGTACTATAACATATAGGGGTGGATGCCAAGTCTGTAAATGGCCTCGAGTCTCAGAATTAGGTCAAAGGTCAATTGGGTGCAAAATAACAAGAAAATGTATGAAAACTCTTTACAATGTCATTCCTTTGCTGTATTTCATCGAAACTACATTATATATACTTATTATGCATTTGGCGTTTATAGCATAACAAATGAGAGTACTAAGCATATGCCCTAGCAAGGTCAAAGGTCATTTCAGTGCACAATTACGAAGATATGCGTAAAATTCCCCGGGAGCTAATTTGACCTACCTTGCACCCTCTGGACAATTTTTCATGGGTTCCAAATTATTCATTGGGACTCGTGAATTGCAAAGAATTTTTGTCTTTAAAGCTAAACTCTTTTGCACTATGAAAAAATGCATGGTTCCCATGGCAACCGTCGACGTGATTCTTGAGCATAGGGGTGGGCATACAAAATTAGTAATTTCTCCGCTGTTGCTTGTCCTAGACCACTGAGCCTGGTCTCCTTTTAAAGCTTAGACATTGCCCGTTCATCCAATTGTAAGTAATGCTAGTGATCGAATTTGCATATTCATTAATTTTAATGAAAACATTAAAAATGACAGAAAAATCGCTAAATATCTATAAATAAACTAATTTAAGGCCCAAACGATCATTGAGACACTTTGTTCTTAAATCAGTGATGTCATTCGACAAATATATTGATGTCATGGGTGTAAATGATAATTATCGCATTTGCATATTCATGAATTTTAATCAAAATGTTGAAAATCGAGTAAAAACAAGGGGAAAACTATAGCCATCGCAAGGTTTTTGATGGGTTAAATGATCTATCTTGTATCTCTGAAACCAATTCTCATGGCTGCCAGTGTGATCAAAGGGACCGCCTTAATGCCATAGAATATTGTCCTCAACATTGAACACATTTGCATGATGTAAAATTGCATAGTTTCCACCTCCACCCCAGCGTTATTCTAAAGAATAGGATGTCCTCGCAAAAATAATCATATACCAACAATAGCATGCTCTAGAATACTAGAATTGGTGTGATAGTAATACATGGTTCTGGCAATTTAACCTTAATAGCAATTTTCAAATCACAGAATTTGCTTATTGGTGAAAATTAATAAAACACACAAGAAATATAAGAAAACCCTTGGAAAAAATAGGGAATATACGTACAAAATAACTTGTACCAAAACTATTACATGTAACGAATCTAGAATGCTGAAATAAGTGTCAAATGAATGATTTGGCAAAGTACTATGACCCTAGAGTAGAGTCTGATATAAGAATGATCTGATTTTCAATTTCATGAATTTTAATGAAAACTTCATAAATGGGATTGAAAAATGGAAAAATTAAACGGGTAAACCTACATAATGACCTGAATCTCGGCACTCAAAAGCCCTAACATGCTGGAAATGGCATCAAATAATTGCTAGTGCAATATTATACTATCCTGTAGTACAATATGTATGTTATTTGATTTTTTGTTAAATGAATATTAACAAAACCTTTCCAATTTAGAGGAAAATTACGTACAAATTAAGGCGTTATACATAGAAAATCACATGCCTCCTATCAGAGCTCCATCTGAAGAAACACTGAACGTTATCTGTTTAGAAATGTACTAACAAAATGAGCTATCTACACAGATGTCCAAATGTTTTAAACAGCCAGTTCTTGTTTATATTGGTTAACTTTAGATAACTGGATGTAAGGTTAGCTCAGGAGTATGGTTCAAGATTCTTGTGTTACAAAATACCAACTCTAATGCAGGCTCTATTCTAGTCATATACTAGTCTACGTACCGACTACCCTGCTGAAAGTTGCAAAATTTCAGTAATTCTTTTGGCTCCATGTTGCCAAATCTAGGGTCACTGACGAGACTTCAATAGTCGAAACCGCGGTATAGCCCATCCCCTTCTCATTAATGTGTTCAGTGCTCTTATAGGATCTCAGTTTTAATTTTTATTTATTATCTATTCTAGCCAGGCGTGAATTTTTGCATGTAGAGTGTATAATTTTAGCTGTCAGATCCTTGATGAAGTGATTTCAATGGCATACCCCGGAAAGACCAAATATGTCTTGCCTTTTAAGACCATCGGCAATTTGCATATGGAGGAAAGGGGTTCTAGCATTATGTACGTTAACACTGTTAAGTAAAAAAAATTGACCTTGATTACAAACAATGCAGTGTACCTTACCCTGACAATGAAAGTTGGATTCCCCTGACAAGCATTACATAATCTATTACCAAAGCGGTCAATACCTCTTCCATTCTGCAATGGTAAATGTGCAACCCTACCTCATATAACCACGAAATATTGTAAGGCCCAAAGTAAAATACTCTCCTACAGTACAGGTAAACACACAAAAATTGAACCAACGACGTTAACTTGTTCCCAACCCCAACATCCCCAAATACTACAAAACTAAGCCCAAACGTTTTCACCTGTTACAATATACCAACCCTCAGTTCCTTAACCTACCATACACCACAGGGAATGTGGTAGCCTGGTAGTAGAGCACCAGAGCAAGAGAATTTTATCTATATCTCCGCCAAGTATTAAGTAACTGATCAAGACACTTTAAAATCCCAGCTCATAACAAAAAGTTGTGGCTTTATTACAACGTGGCTGCAAAATATTGCCTGGTTCCATCAAAGCATAATCAACCCAAACCTTCACCATCCCCATATTACCGTTCGTAATCTCTATAAATACAAACAGCTTTAAATCCCAGTGCCATACCACATACCATTCATACTTTGCCCTATCCTAGCCTACCAAATCTGAGCCTATTCTACCATATCCCTGCCCATAAACCCTATCTAATATCTTTAAAACAGTCCATGCCTCGTTTGCGCGGATCAAGGGATGTGGCAGGATAGTAGTCGTCCATCTTATATTGCTGGTTTTCCTAGGTTCTCCGGTTTCCTCCACCTCGTTTGACCATATAACGCCAATATCAGCACCTTCGATAATGTGTACATGAATTTTATACCTTCAGTGTCAGTGAAATGCAGATAACAATTATATAAAAGTGAATTCATGTCATTGTGTTTATTTGTGTTTACTAAAATGCACAGTTAGCTGAAGGCTCACAAGAAGAGCTTATAGGATGGTGCTCAACTTGGCGTCCGTCCATCCGTTAACACTTTTAAACATTAATATATTTAAGACCGCTGGGCCTATCACGATCAAATTATAACTAAAGCATCAATGAGGTAGGGGAAGGTTGCATTATGGTTCTGGTCAGCTCAGATCAGAACTCAGGGGTATCATCATCTGACCTTTAAGGTTACATTGAGCAAATCTCTCAGGAGAGCTACAGGACCATTGGTCCTCTTGTTTAATGCAGCCATCTTGGAGTTTTGAGGCCATATTGATTTTTCTTTTGAATTTTTTATTGTATCCAAATTATTTAAATATCAGTTTTATGTATTCGCCAATTTAAATGTCATATGCTTAGATGTTATCACACATATGCATGAATTTCTACCAAAAACCCTTATTTTGGCAGCCATCTTGTAATTTGGCGGTCATCTTGAATTGCCCATTAATGTCAACCTGCATCATCTGGACTATAAGTCAGGACATCCATGTGAATTTATTTCTGTAAAAGTATTTCTATAGACGCTTTTGTACCGCAATCTTGGGTTCATGGCGAACTATTTAAAAGAAGTTTACCTTTTTAGCAAATGTGTTGTTATGGAGATGGTAAATGCAGTTTAAAAATAAATGTCTGAGACTGAGCTATCTATTCAGTGATGTTTTAAATATGTTTGTTTCAATAAATTTGATATAAATTCATCCATAAAAGGAATTTAAGCAAAAGATTTTCCATCATTCTAATGAACACTTATTGACCTTTTGACCTTTTATACCCTGGTTCAGACATACGTGCTTGATAAAGTGACATATACAACCCCTTAGTTTATTATTTAGCCACTTGTATACCAAATCTCAGCATTCAAATCACTAACTTTGGCCATGAATATACTTGTATATTCAGCTGTGGTGACGTTTCTTAACTTTTGCACTCATTGAACTTTGACCTAATTTCTGACCTTAATAGGCAAATCTGGACATGGCATCCACCCCTATGGCTTCAGGCATACATCAATTAATATGTTTATGACAACAAATTGCTTCTACTCAATTTTGCCATCTTAAGTGAAAATAAGCCTCAAATGATTGATTGGATGGCTGCCTATAAGCCTAGTTCGATGTTCGTATTTACAATTCGAATTCGGATTATTTTGGGACTTTTTTCTTTCGTAATAAGTTATGAAAAACGTATACACCGGGAGCTTATTTGACCTACCTTGCACCCGTCAGGATAATTTTTCATGGGTACCAAATCCTTCATTGGGACCCCAGAAATGCAAAGAATTTTGTCCTCAAAGAAAAACTTGTTTGCACTGTGAAAAAATGCATGGTTTCCATGGCAACGGTTAACGTGATTCTTGAGCATGGAGGTGTACATACAAAATTTGTCATATCTCCGCTATTACTTATCCTAGGCCACTGAACTTGGTCTCATTTTAAAGCTTAGACATTGCCCTTTTATTATATGGTAGGACAAGATACCTAATTTGCATATTCATGAATGTTAATAAAAACATTAAAAATGACAGAAAAATCTCTAAACATCCATAAATAAACTAATTTGAGGCCCAAACTATCATTGTGACACTTTGTTATTGAACCAGTAACATCATATGACAAAATTGATGTCATGGGCCTAAATAAAATTATCTCATTTGCATATTCATGAATATTAATAAAAATGTCGAAAATCAAGAAAAAACGAGGGATAAACTATAGCAATTGCAAGGTGTTGGATGGGTTATAAGATCTATCTTGTATCCCTGAAACCAATTTTCATGGCTGCCAGTGTGGTCAGAGGGACCATATTAATGCCATAAAATATTATCCTCAACATGCTATTTTTTTGTATATGAATATTTTTGTGAGTACATCCTGTTCTTTAGAATCACACTGGGAGTGGGTGTGGAAACTATGTAGTTTTACATCTTGCAAATGTGTTCATTGTTGAGGACAATATTTTATGGCATTAATATGGTCCCTCTGACCACACTGGTAGCTATGAAAATTGGTTTCAGGGATACAAGATAGATCATATAATCCATCCAAAACCTTGCAATGGCTATAGTTTATCTCTTGCTTTTCCTTGATTTTCGACATTTTTATCATTATCAATATTCATGAATATGTAAATGAGATAATTTTCATTTAGGCCCATGACATCACTACTTTTGTCATATATTATTACTGGTTCAATAACAAAGTGTCACAATGATAGTTTGGGCCTCAAATTTGTTTATTTTTGGATTTTTTGACGATTCTCTGTCATTTTTTAATGTTTCAATTAAAATTCATGAATATGCAAATAAGATATCTTGTATTATCTTGTTCTGAGTTGAGATGTAACACTGTACCTTTCCATTGTGTAGATATTCGGGACCGGGAGTATGAAGTATACGCCAAATAAATAGACAGTTTAAGCTAGACTTTAAAGACTTCACAATCCACTTGTCTTTAGAGAACAGGGCGTCCCAAAAAACGCAAACGCTACAAAACAGTGCATGACCTATTTAATAATACAGATATAAGTAAGGTATTTCACACAATAGTAGTTCTATTATCGTACACTTGTTTTGCTAGGCGGTTCTTTAACAGGAAGTGACGTCATTGCAAATATATGATGTCACTTCCTGTTGTCTACTGCAACTTGCGTTCCTAGAAATACAAAGCAATTAACAAACGTTCTCAAGCTTTTGTTCTCTCTTAGAAGTGGTAAAACGTTGAGAAAATTGCCATAACAATCAGAAAACCAGTTCAAAAATGGACAACATTTGCTAAATTTCAATGAGAGTTGTATTCAAAAATAGGAAGTGGGCGACCATCAAAAGTGTCATGTAAATTTACAATACCCCGAAAGTAGTCATTTGCAATAAAGCCGGTCATTCTGGATATAGGTGTAGTACATAATAACAATTCTTATATATTTGAAGACATATGTTTACTAAGCTTGATTTAGTTACCTGTAAAAATGAAGTAAATAGAAAACAGGCATTGCAGCGGGTACATTCTTATGGAAAATTGTACATGACACATTGATCTATGATGGTCATGCACTTCACATTTGGAATAAAGTTTGCATTTTCAGCAAATGCTGCCCATGTTTGAACAAGCTCCCTTAATTTTCAGATAATAATGGCGACTTCTCCTCAACTTCATCCACATTTATCCATTTTAAGACAGAATTAAGGCTTGCGAAGGCTTGAAAATTGCATTTTGTTTACTGCTTTCTATTTCCAGGATTGCTAGTTGCAGCAGACAACAGGAAGTGACAGCACATATTTGTTATGACATCACTTTCTGTTGAAGAACCACCTAGACTGAAAAGGGGTGTCAGATTAAGGATCAAATATATTAGAACTACTATTGTCTTACTTATATTTGTATTATTAAAAAGTTACGCACTGTTTAGTAGCGGTGCGTTTCTGGGACACCCTGTACAAAGCATTCTCTACAATAGTTAAAGCTAGCTTAAGCCCGCCAGTAACTTTATATGACTGACCTTTCCAAGGCGATACTTCTGAGGCGGTTCTAATTGATTTTTGTTTTGGTGTTGAATGTTTTGTGCTGTTTGCACCTTATGTACGTTTGTATATTTTGGTTAGGTTTGGGTAATTGATCGGCTACCTATTGAGCGGCTATCCCTGGTGTGGTATTGTCAGTTTGACGTTTCACCAGTAAACTATTCTGATTCTGATTCTGGGAAATAGCTGCTCATTTGGCTTACGACGTTTTCTTAGTATAAGTACCTGATAGTTAATCTAGTTTTTCCCACCTTGGCTTTTGGAGTGGGAATTTCTTTTTGATTGCACCATTTCCTGATCATTGTGACCTTTTACCTTTCTACAACAGTATTGCCATGTTTTATTTTTGCATATTGTCGGTGTTATCATGGACAAAATCAGTTCCTAGAAGTAACATCCATGAGCTTGTAGACAGTCATAAAAGAAATATATCGGCCTCGGTATCTAGAGTGTCCGCTCAGAGATCGGGAGGTACCGGGTTCGATCCCGGGCCGCGACATACCAAAGTCGTTTACATTGGTACTAGTTGCTCCCCGCTTGGCACTAGGATTTTCGGGGTAGGGCTAGGACTGGTCGCTCCGGTGTCAGTATAATGTGACTGGGGGTGGTATCAGGTAAAAGTGTCTGGGATCTGATACCACAGTGAGGCAGCACTATAAAAGTGAGCATTGAGCTCCCTATCACAACCAGACACCGTCTGATATGACAGATAATATTGAAAGCGACGTTAAACCCGAACAAACAAACAAACAAATGAAAAAAAAAATAGCTAAAACAACATAGATAAATATAAATGTAGTATTTAGACTGTCGCATATCACCAAAAAGTACTACGCGCATTGGGCATGAGTGAAATATTGATGCACTTACGACTTTGAAATAACTGCATTAGCTGTCTCGATGCCGAGTGACAATAGTTGTTAACAAAGTAATAAAAGAAGCTGAAAACATGTTAAGTCATTCAGTTTTAGCACGTTTTGTCGACAAATAAGATTAACTTTGATATGTTAGTGTCCGATGTCATTTTATATTCTCATGCAATAGAATCTTCTTGTCCTCCTACACACATGATAAAAGCAGGTTATTGGAAATGATAGCCGTCGATTGCGATGTCAAGGTGCCTATAAAATTCAATCTAGGCATCAGGTTTGGAAATCCTTTTATATTGACATATAAATACGATCCGTTGAAGCCGTAATACGAGAATTCAGAAAAGAATATTTCAGATTAAAATTTTGCACATGCGTAAAAAATTGCTATACAGACAATACAGACTGCAAAGCATCCATGTTTCCGCCAAGAAGAAATATTTTGGCAGGTTAAGTCAATGCCAGTGAACAACATGCGATGTGTATGACTTTCATATGATTGTCACACAAATGCATGATTAAAAATGCCATATGCACACACAAGGTAAATACTGCAAAACATCCTAGCTTCGAACTTTTTTTAGGAAAACTGCTTAGTACTTGGTTAGTTGCAATGTTCTTTGTATCAGTGTGATGGACTCAAACGTCAACAAGCTTAAGGGAAGTTTTCTTGCCCTGTGGTGGTTCATTGTGATCGCCTACCATTTACGTTCTAGATGATGAAGATTATCAAAACCATTTGAAGACCCTCAGCAATTTTACATTACTGAACGTTCCAAGGCGACACTTCTGTTGCGGTTCTTATCCTTCATGTTTGGTGGTGATTTTTATGATGTTTGCATCTATTTCTCATAATTCCATTACAACGTATACAGTTAGGGCAATGATATCAGCTGGTCTGTCTTTTTATAGCGTTTTTTTTAATTTTTGACAATGAACCATGTGGAGAATTGAACAAAAACTTATTTTCAAAAAAGCAGATATCAAACCACATTTGAGATTCTATCGAGGGATGAAAAATATAAGCTGAGTTCGATTTTCTTATTTACAATACGGATAATCAATTCAAATCGAAGTTTTTGTTCTTTTCGAAATTCATAATAAGTTACTTCTGAGGGTTGGATAATAACCTCTCAACAAATGAAGGTCACACGAAGTCATTTTAAACACGTTAAGCGTAAATTTTAACATTAATTACATATTTTTATCACCTGTCTTGACATTTAATATAACAGGTACAAGTAGGCAAAGATCAGGAAAAGGTGCAATCAGAAAAAGTCTCCCACGACTCCCACTCCAAAAACCGAGGTGGGAAAAAACCAAACCAACAATCAGGTACTGATACCAAGAAAACATTTCGTAAGCTGAATGAGCAGCTATTTTCCCAATAGGTGGCCACTCAGTTACCTTAACTTAACTAAAAAAATGAAAACACACATAAGGCGCCAACAGCACAAAAATTTCAAACACCAAGACATAAAACAAAAAGGACCACCACAGAAGTATCGCCTTGGAACGATCAGTAACACAAAGTTACTGGCGGGCATAAATCGATTTTACATGGCCATAACCTCACCCTCAGCTTCTGCAGTGGTTCGAAACATTTAGCTAGTTCTTCGGTCCTCGTGGTGAATCTCTAACTAGTCAATGAATCACCAAGAACAAACAAATAAATCAAGATAAACATCTTGATGAATCAAAAACCATGACTCACAGATTCAGTAAGCTGCCCGACGATTGAGATCCCTGGGCGCCGAATAACTTACTAACTCCGGAGCAAAAGAAAAACATCAGTTGGACCCCGATGGGCCAAGCAACAGACAAGAAGCTCCGGCCCCAACCAACTAAAATGAATAGCTTTATGTCGGGGCCATCATAGAGTCTGACGCCCGACCCACCGGCGTGCAATTAAAGAAGGCAGCATAGTTATCAACCATTATTGGGTTAAAAACTAAGCATGCAGACTGTCGCATAACATTCAAGTTATAACCTATACGTCTGTAACGTGTTATGATTTTTCTAAACTGAAAAGAAAAATCATTACTTCCTATAAGTTTCTTAAATTTGTAAACCAAGTCACCATAAAATTCTGGTTCCGAAAGGCCCACATTTAAAAGCGTCTTTAACCCAACATTATATTTGGAAATCAATTCATAGTGTCTACGATAAAATTTAGAAAAGGTTTTTCGAAGTTTATGATACCGATAGCCCTGTTGGAGAAGTTTGGCCGTTAAACATTTATTTCGAGCGTTTAAGTCTGTAACATGATTGCAGACTCTGGCAAACCTAATAAGTTGCGAAATGTATACACCATAAGAAGCACGACGAGGAACATCACCATCCAAAAACGGAAAATTTACCATATCAAAATCAAAGTCATCGCGCTTATCATAAATTTTAGAAGAAACAAATCCATTTTCAACAGAAAGATGTAGATCTAAAAATGGGGCTTCGGTATCCGAGATATTGGCTTTGTTCAACTGTAGTTCAGGTGGATAAATTTGATTGACCATATCTTCCAAATAAGGGTTGTTAATGTTCAAAAGATCATCGAGGTTTCTAGAAGTAGAATTAAAAGCCTCGATAACATCAGCTTGATTATCATGATTAATCCATGAAATCTCTTTCATAGCAGTATAAAAATAAATCAGCTACGAGAGGTGCGCAATTTGTACCCATCGGAATTCCAACAATTTGTCTGTATAACTTGGTCCCAAATCTAATATAACTAGAATTGTCAGAGGATCTGACTATAGGCCCGCTTCTGAGCTTTTTTCCAGGGTGAGAAAAACAATGACAGGTAAAAATCCCAAGCTAGATCTTGTTAATGTTGATGCACGTAAAACGATTGGTAAGATTCTGTCAATTCGTTCTCAAGATATTGAGCGGAAATGAAATTCTGACGTCAATCAAGGTCCGTAACTCCCTCAAAATTTAGCGAAAAATAACGGGAAACAATCCCAAGCTAAACATTGTCAATGTTGATGTGCATACAAAATTTGGTCAGATTCTGTCAATTCGTTCTCAAGATATTGAGCGGAAATGAAATTCTGACGTCAATCAAGGGCCGTAACTCAGTCAAAATTTTGCGAAAAACGACGGGCAACAATCCCAAGCTAGATATTGTCAATTTTGATGTGCATACAAAATTTGGTTTGATTCTGTCAATTTGTTCTCAAGCTATTGAGCAGAAACAAAATTCTGATGTCAATCAAGGGCCATAACTCCGTCAAAATTTGACGAAAAATGACGGACAACAATCCCAAGCTAGACATTGTCAATGTTGATGTGCATACAAAATTCGGTCTGATTCTGTCAATTCGTTCTCAAGATATTGAACGGAAACAAAATTCTGACGTCAATCAAGGGCCGTAACTCCATCAAATTTTTGCGAAAAATGACGGGCAACAATCCCAAGCTAGATCTTGTTGATGTTGATGCGCATACAAAATTTGGTCAGCTTCTGTCCATTCGTTCTCAAGATATTGAGCGGAAACGAAATTCTGACGTTTATCAAGGGCCATAACTCCGTCAAAATTTTGCAAAAAATGACGGGCAACAATCCCAAGCTAGATCTTGTCAATGTTGATGTGCATTCAAAATTTGGTCAGATTCTGTCCAGCCATTCTCAAGATATTGAGCGGAAACAAAATGTCGGAAGGACGGAAGGACGGAATGGGAGAATAACGGAAGGACAGAACTACGGAAGGGCAGGGTGAATCCAGTATAGCCCCACTTTTTCAAAGTGGGGTATAAATATTATCCAGGAGATAGGATAAGGCGTCGCATACATTCTGACATGACCAAAGTGTATACCGACTTTGGTCAGAGGAAGTGAAAAAAGCCCTTCTGTCATTACATGCCAAATAAAGTAAACCATAGATTTTAATGCCCTTTTGAATGTCCACTCTATCATATCCAGAAGTTTTTCTTTCATTAGATTATGTGGTAATGTTGTATACAGAGTAGAAAAATCATATGTGGACAAGCTCGTCGCACGGAACCCTCTACACTTCAATTTACTGAGCACCTCACCAGAATTTTATATTGACCAAAACCAATTTTTATTTGAAGTTTCATACACTGTCTCACAGTATCTTATAACATGAGATTTGATAGCAGTAAGACAGGAATTAATAATTTAGAAAGTTCAGTAGTAGTACAAGAGCTAGAATTTGCAATAAATCTAGCTTTGTATGGTCTTTTGTGAAGCTTACTAGGTAACCAATACACCGTAGGAAGTTTGTCTTGGCCTTCATTGACACAAACATAAAACTTATTAATAACAGGTAAATCGTTTAAGTGGGCATTAACTACAGACATTTCATCAGTATCTGTCTCCAGATAAGCCCTAGTACCACCAAGCTCCTGTTTTAAGGTGTTAACGTAGTGAAGCCTCCAAACGACAACAATATTGTTTGCGGCTTTGTCTGCCGGAACCAAGACATACTTTCTGTGAAATTCTTGGATACCCTGCTTCAAATGACTAAATGACGATTTGGGCTTAGGAGGTAAAAGATTAGTATTTTGTGAATAAAACTTTATACGCTTATCCACGATAGTGAACAAAACCCTCGACACATTTAAGAACTGCAAGTCTCCACACAGTCTTTTATATTTGTATAACTGTCCTTGTTGTAATAAGGATGGTACTAATTGAAATTATGTAACACATGAACTCATCCTTTATTTAGAGATTACCTAAATAAGAGGTTTACGGTCAGATTGACTGTCTAATCATATATTGGGCCTACACGATCCTGAACTCTGATCTCACATTTTTGTAGTCGTAGTGGAAGAGCACACATCACGAGCAATATAAATATTATTGTCCAATTTTTCGTCTGTTCAAGGTAAGAATGAAAACGGTAACCTTGTCTACTATAGGTGAATGGCATTGAAAGCGCGAAAGGTCAAATACCAGACAGCATGAAATTATTCAAATTCTTAGAGGATTTTGCAAACTCAAAATAAATTACTATCGGTACTACGTATTGTTATTATTGGCATATGCTGCATTAATATAGCATCAAGACAAATGACTAGGATTTTCAATACAAATATAAATAGACAGATTAAGCTGCACTTTCAATACTACACAATCCACTTGTCTATAGAGGTATTACAGAGCATATTTGTTTGTATATATAATTGTATTATGAAAAGGTACAAGTAGGCAAAGATCAGGAAAAGGCGCAATCAGAAAAAGATTCCCACTCCAAAAACCGAGATGGGAAAAACACTAAATTAACAATAAGGTACTTATACCATGAAAACATATCGTAAGCCAAATGAGCAGCTATTTTCCCCAATAGGTGGCCACTCAGTGACCTAGACTTAACAAAAAATATGAAAACATACATAAGGAGCCAACAGCACAAAAATTTAAACACCAAGACATAAAACAAAAAGAACCACCACAGAAGTATCACCTTGGAACGATCAGTAATATAAAATAACTGGCGGGCTTTAAATCGATTTTACATGGCCATAACCTCACCCTCAGCTTCTGCAGTGGTTGATAACATTTAGTTAATTCGTCGGTCCTCGTGGTGATGCTTTTTATCTATAAAACAAAACTGTTTATCAAATCAGTTCCTAGAAGAACTGACTATGAGCTAACACAATCATAAGGATATTATCTAAACGATCTAGATAAATATATTTTCAGGATTTAGATTGTCGCATCTCAATAAAAGGTATTACGCGCATTGAACATTAGTGAAACATTGATGCACGTACAAGCCACGGATAAAGCATGTGCTATAACTGTATTTGCTGCCTCGATGCTGATCGAAAATAGTTGATAAAATGGCCCTAAGATAGCTGAGAAGATATTAAGACAACCAGTTTTAACACGTTTTGTCGACAAAAAAGATTACCTATGATATGTTAGTGTCCGATGCCATTTTATATTATCATGGAACAGGATCTCCATGTCCTCCTACACGCACGATAAAAACAGGTTATTGGAAATGATAGCCGTCGATTGCGATGTCAAGGTGCCTATAAAATTCAATCAAGACATCAGGTTTGGAAATATTTTTTATTGATATACACGTATGATTCGCTGAAGCCATTATGCGAGAATTCAGAAAAAAAAAAAAACAACAACAATTGAGATGAAAATAAAGAGCGGAGTTTGAAAAAACAAATTGCATATTATTTGAGAAAATGCGCGTTTTCTAATGCTTGAAAAGGACATACACGTAATTAACTACGATTTTATTTTCTTCTGAGTATGCAGTTCATATCGTTTTCGTAGCGTCTTTAAATTTTACGTAATTTATCATTCATCGCCAACGTAACTATGATACAAAATCGAAATCGTTTTGTGTCAGACGATAGCCTGCAATACCTGTCTTTGAAGACAAAAGTATCACGGGCGGCCCCCGTGGCCGAGCGGTTAAGAGCGCTGTTTCTTAATCACTCGATCATCTCACCGCTGTGTCTGGTGTGGGTTCGAGCCCCGCTCTGGCCACATGTGAGACAAGCCAAGTTCTGCTTGCGGGTGTGTCAGGTGGTTTTTCTCGGGGTTCTCCCGTTTTCGCCCCACCTACTGATTGGCCCGTCTCATATGAGCTGAAATAATCTTGAAAGGGACGTAAAACTGAATTAAAAAAAAAGTATCACGAAACGACCGCAAATCATGTACCTTCGTCGGAAAATTGAACATATACGCTTGGTTCAAATCTGACCGAAACTCTGCATACGCCTGTAAGTTAGAACCGCTGAAACTCCGTTAGTTAGGATCTTTGGCTACAAGCTGATACCATATCTTTCAAGTCAAAGCAAACCTCCGTATTTTAGCTGCAATTTACCGAAAATCACTAACGTCACAACTGACCGTTTGTCTCTCAGTAAAGAGAACGACCATCCATAACGAAAACTTGCCCATGCAATAAACAGGGATTTTTTGAGGTTTTAAAATTGAAAATTTTCAGCTGAAAAATTTCGATATTTTTCTTATTTTTGCTCAAAACTTAGATTTTAGATTAGAGCCGGTTCTAACGAGTACCCACAATCTATGTTTTGGAGCAAAAATAAGAAAAATAGGTATACCCCTACATACCCCAGTTTTGCTATATAAAAGTGGGGTTCAAGGGGGTATACATTACACGGACATGTTTTCGTGATGGTTATTTCTTCAAGATTGGAAGATCATGTGTGTTTGGTGAGTTCTTTGATGGCTGACTAGGCCAATTCTAGCTCTAAACTGTCGGTTGCAAGTATAGCAAGTCAGTGTCAAGGAATATGCTGATGGCCCATTGGTCTTGGCTAAAATGCCTTCTCTTCGCTTTCTTTCAGCTAAACAGATTTTCGTCTTTAGAGCTAGCTACTTCTTTGTTGATGAGACCTCGTCACTTTGATCGCTCCTGTACAACCTGTTCCAAAGACCCTATTGGTATGTCGAAACTTCTCAGAGTGGCTTTGATGGTGTCTTTGTAGCGTTTTGTCTAGCCACCTTGAGAACACATTCCCTCCTGTAATTATCTACAAAAACTTTCTTTGGATGTCGCTCATCAGGCATTCTTCTTACATTGTCAGTCCATCTTAGTTGTGCTAGCTTTAAGACTGTATGCATGCTTTGCATCCCTGGCTTCTTCGGGACCTCTGTATCTGGAATCTTGCCTTGCCACTTAATTTTTAAAGAGCTACAAGTAGGCAAAGATCATGAAAAGGCGCAATCAGAAAAAGATTCCCACTCCAAAATCCGAGGTGGGGAAAAACAACTAACAATCAGGTACTTATACAATGAAAACATATCGTAAGCCGAATGAGCAGCTAGTTCACTCAGTTACCTTAACTTAACTAAATATATGAAAACACACATAAGGCGCCAACAGCACAAAAATTTTAAGCGCTTTCTCAAACAGAGTAATATATATAATAAGTGGAAACGATTAAGGATCTTTGCATGACGTTGGTGTACTGTCCAGGAAGCACATGCATACAAAAGGGTTGGTAGTACCACATCATTGTAGACATTCAGCTTGGTGTCAAGCTTGATTACATTTCGCACTCAGATATTTGCACTTAGTCTTCCAAATGCTTTACTGGCTTTTGCAATTTTGGCAGTGACTTCATAATCAATGCATACTGGTCTGGAGAGAGTGCTTTTATATTTCCAGGTAGGTGAATTTATCAACATTTTTTTTTTTTGTCCATTCACAGTTTTAGTTGGTTCATTGTACGGTTTCCCAGGTGCCGGTTGGTGTACAACCTCTGCCGTTTTGTGCTGATTGTGAGATCAAAATTATCACATGATTGTGAAGCTTGATCTTTGGCCCTATGCATTTTTGCCTCTGAGCTATCATTTTTATCCATATTATCTAAAGTATAGCATCTAGCATACCTGAGATACGTCCCGTCTGAAAAATGACGAAAATTCATAAAACAAAAAGAACCACCACAGAAGTATCGACTTGGAACGATCAGTAACACAAAGTTACTGGCGGGCTTAAACCGGTTTTACAGGTACCTAACCTCACCCTCAGCTTCTGCAGTGGTTCATAACATTTAGTTAGTTCTTCGGTCCTCGTGGTGAATCTCTAACTAGTCAATGAATCATCAAGAACAAACAAATAAATCATGATAAACATCCTGATGAATCAAAAACCAGGACTCACAGATTGAGTAAGCTGCCCGACGATGGAGATCCCTGGGCGCCGAATAACCTGCTAACTCCGGAGCAAAAGAAAAACACCAGTTGGACCCGGTGGACCAAGCAACAGACAAGAAGCTTCGGCACCAACCAACTAAAATGAATAGCTTTAAGTCGGGGCCATCATAGAGTCTGAAGCCCGACCCACCGGCGTGCAATTAAAGAAGGCAGCGTAGTTATCAACCATGATTGGGTTAAAACTAAGCATGCAGACTGTCGCATCACATTCAAGTTATAACCTATAGGTCTGTTACGTGTTATGATTTTTCTGAACTGAAAAGAAAAAATCATTTATTCCTTTAAGTTTCATAAATTTGTAAACCAAGTCACCATGAAATTCAGGTTCCGAAAGGCCCTCACTTAAAAGCGTCTTTAACCCAACATTATATTTGGAAATCAATTCATAGTGTCTTCGATAAAATTTAGAATTTATGATACCGATAGCCGTGTTGGAGAAGTTTTGCCGTTAAACATTTATTTCGAGCGTTGAAGTCTGTAACTTGATTGCAGACTCTAGCAAACCTAATAAGTTGCGAAATGTATACACCATAAGAAGCACGACGAAGAACGTCAATATCAAAATCAAAGTCATCGCGATTATCATAAATTTTAGAGATGCCTCTGTGGTTGTCGCAGACTTGAGGATTTCCTTGCCGCATGTATAGGTGGATATGGATGCATCCTTAAATTCTTGTGGGATAGCCTCCTCCTTACGCATAAAATGAAACAAGTCTGTCAGTTTCTCTGTCATGGGTGGCCCCAAGCCGTATAGACCTCGGCAGGAATTGCATCTGCCCCTTAAGCTTTACCAGATGACAGTTGTTGCACTGCTTATCTTGTTTCCATGATGGCTGGAAAATTCATCTAACAGAACATTGCACTCTATCTGTTGAAGTACATGCATGTCGATTGCATCCCCGCTGATGCTTGATGGTCGATTGAGCATACTATTCTGTCCATCTTTCTAAGATAGCCTTGAAATTTTAATGCCCACCTATTATAGTGGCTGTAGGTAGTAATGAACACTCTGGATGGTGTCTGCAGCGCGTCGTTGCTTCGTCGTTTAGAGAACGTCTTTAGCTGAAGCCATGAATCTGGAACAAGTGCCTGATTGTTAATTTGTTTTTGTTTTTTCCACCTCGGGTTTTTGGGAGTGGGAATCTTTTTCTGATTGTGCTTTCTTCTTTTTCCTTATCTGTGAGAAGAGTGCTTCCATCTGCACAAAGCAATGTGGTTGCTCCAGAACTCTTTGGGCCTTGGAATGGGGTATGTCTGAACGCCAATTTGACCGTTACGTCAAGAATGGAGCTAAAATATGGGGGAAAACAAATATGTATACTTTTATGAGAAGTAGTAATTACCCGCTGAGCGACAGGTGGGTATGATATTTTCCTGACCTGTCCAGCCAAATGCATGCACCGAGAGCCCGAAGGGCTCGAGGTGCATGTATTTGGATGGACAGGTCAGGAAAATATCATGCCCACCTGTCGCGAAGCGGGTAATTAACTTACCTTATGACCTCACTGAGTGAAATTACAGTTTGTAAGACCTACGCAACGATAATGAACACCGGTAAAGTGATTTTTCTCGCGGCGTAACTATTTACCGAACACTGCACGTGCAAAACGAGGAAGCTTGTCCACTGTTCCGCTTCGCTATTGTCAAAAATAGATCATAAGGGAGTATTTTCCCTTGTTCGTTTAAAAATAATTGATACATTATTTTCATTGGTACTCTTTAGCATTTTTTCTCTCAAATTTATTAATCTACAATAGGCATTATCTTTAATCGAAACAGTTAACAGACTGGGTGGTCATCAATAAAATTGATCTCTTATATATATGCAAAAAACATACTACCACTTTGTAATGGTTTTTAGCTAGGTATATATATATATTGTGTGTAAGTTTGCATTGCAGGGATTTGAAACCCTCGGACCTAACTTTCACAAGTCCACATGGTCAGTTAGGGGACCGGAGTACGAAATGCCTAGCTGTATTTAAGGGATACAGTTGGTCGTTTCTAATGATCATAATCGGAATGCAAAAATATGTGAAATTGGTTTCTGATTCATTGTTCTTGCACAACAATAACCCACTAACCATAATCTGCGAATCTGAAACCAACTTCCAACGAGAGACGACTCTCAGCTCTACGTAACTGCTCAGTCAGATCAGTGTCCAACACCCGCAGTGGTCAACTATTTACTTGATAGCTTTAACTTTTGCCTCAGTTCTCAAACAAGAAGTTAAAATCTTTATATTGGAATCGTTCTGAAACGAATTTTCACCACCTGTCTTGAAGTAAGAAAAGTCACTTTCCTCACCTCCAGACAAGTGTGAAAGAACTTTCACCACCTTGATAACTGACCATAACATCGCACTTGTAATACAGTATGAAAAATAATTTCCTATTCGTTACATTGAAGTCATAAGGTAATTTGTAGTTAATCTAAGGGGTTTACTTTTTGGGTGTATACTGGTTGGAACACTGCCAGTGTCAATAATGCATTCTGAATTTTAAAGCTTTGTTCTGATATTTGTCACCCTGAAGGTCTACATGTGGTATAGATATTGATCGGACTGCTTCAAATGAGAATGTTTTCAATAAGACGATAACAAGACATGTCCACGTATTTCACACGGCACTGAAATATGGTTAAAGCAAGTAGGTACCCCGTTTCTAGTATTTACAAAAGTTAAACTTAGCCGGCACCGCAAAAGTTTGTTTGCTATACTCGTTTTTTTAAAATATCACAATGTTCTTGCTCTGTTAACCCATATTTGACGAATGGATTTTCCCATCATTATTATTTGGGCGAGTCCACTTTCATTTTTGGGGGCCACAGGTGTAATTTTAAAATTTTATTCCATTTTTATATGAAATTCCTGTAAGCAAACAGAATAGCCCCAGATGGGACGCCGCGTTCTGTAGCGTCACATCTGGGGCTGTAGTATACTGTTTGCCTGTGTCCCACAAAACGGACGCCAGGCTTAAATGAGTTAACCCAGTTTAACGAAAATGAAAACTGGGTTTCCAACTTTAACTTATTAATATTCACACGCATTATATTGCGTATTTACGTTGGCAATTGAATGTATGGTTCTGTACATTAAAGGTAAGTAGAATCCAAGTATTTATTCTCCCAATCAAACATTCAATGACTCATAATGCCGCCTGACGTTAAGAGGATTGGTGTTTCTCAAGTTGTTATTTGCTGTACTATTTTGTTTCAATTGTTTTATTATGAGTGTTTTATTCTTGTATTAGACAATCATTTTCTTCATTTGTTTCCTGATATTAATCCACAGTGGAAGTTTCAAAGTTCATGCTCCAGTTGATGCTATGTTATGTTAGTGTTGCACATCAATCATCATAGCGCTCCTAGATGTCTCAGTCGACCGAGTATTTCATAGTGACTGAACAAAAATGCCCTTTTTATGCAATATCGAATTAAATGTTTACTGGCCTAAATATAAAACATTTTATGACGTAACTTCAAGGTCTTTGATATAAACGGAAGTAAAATTATAATAATTAAAGTACATATGTTTTAGTTTTCAAGCAGTACTTAGAGTTCTCATCAATAAGCTGTGCGCAAGGACCAGGGAATATTATAAAAATATATATAACTATCAGAGCATTTTCCAGGCACCGACTACGAAAGATTCGAACAGTTCATCGCTTAGCTTCCAAAATTATTTTTGAAACATGAAATTCAGTTCTCGCCGTATTTTAGTATTTCATACGAATGTCTCTGTAACTACGAAAAGAAAACGACTCGGGCATTGGTTTGTACGGAGAATCATGCTGCGTTTACACTATGTTCCTGGCGGCCACGTTTGCTCGAAACGTAGCGTGCCCTGGAATTCTTTTTTTTCAAGATCTTTAACGCCTTGTTAATTTTTTTACGTTGTATTACGATATCCGTAACATGCCGTGGTAGTGATAAGCCGGTGTGCTAAGGTACGTTACGGTTATCCATGATCTATCACGGTTATTAGCACGTTCTATAACGGCCTGTTACATTCTGACACTGTCAGTTGCGTTTTGACCAAGGAGTAATTCACGTTTTTTTGGTTCTGTGAAGGTCAGCTACGGAAAAAACGTAGACTCCATGTAATTTAAAGCGATTTTTGTGCCTTTTATATAAGAATAAGTCCTATGAAATAATAAAAACCGCACTTCTCAACAACCGTCTGCAGAGTTGATTAAGAAAGTTCGGGACTTTATTTCTTCTTCAATGGCATAATGCAGCGACTGGTCTGTATTGTTCACTATAGTGACTGCTCCAATATGAAGGAACTTGTCCCCATGATATGCCATTTCATATCTTTAAACTTCATGCGCCGTGATAACCGTAACATAACGTGACATACGTAGTTGAACAGGGTCAACACGGTCAAAGACCGTAACGCACCGCAACCTAACTCAACAAAACGGAATGAGTATTCCGTAGGAAACGGGACAAGACGCGAGACGACCGTGATCAAACGCAACTGAACGTGGAAGATCCGTAGCTTGCCGGGCTATTCACTACCTTCCCGTTGCACTACGGACTGCCTCCAAGTTTTACTACGTACTGTTACGTACTGTCACGGTGTTTTACGCTTAGCCCGTTTTATCACGACCCATTACGTTTTCAATTCCGCCGTGAATACCGTGGCAGACTGTCAAAAGATTTGCTACGGTGTCCACGGTTATCACGGCCTGCTACGTTTGCCTATCCCGTTCCCCTGCGTTGCCTTACGTTTATCCCGTTTTGATCACGGTTTTCTGAAACGTGGCTGCCGTGACCGCCGGGGACATAGTGTAAACGATACATAAGGAAAATTCTTGTAAATAAGAATATGAAAACGTACATAAGGTTTAAACCGCACGAAAATTCGACTCCAAAACAACAAAACAAATAGAACCAAAACAGAAGTATCGCATTGAAACGATCAGTAATATAAAATTACTGGGGAGGGGGGGGTAGGCCCTAACCTCACCCTTATCTTCTGCGGCGTTTCACAACATTTAGTTAGTTGTTCGGGCCTCGTGGTGAATCTCTAACTAGTAGAAGTAAAATCAAGTAGAGATTAGAAAATGTACCCTAACTGCAAGCAATCCCTGGGGTATGTAGCATTATGTGCTGGAACATTTAACAACTTTGCCACTTGTACGACTCTAAAGCTCTAAAAGGTCACATTATAATTGAGTAGTCTTGAGATACGACATCATAGGTGTGCTTCACTTAGTAAAATTCTCATTACAAAAACTTGCCCATGCAATATACTGAGAGTTTTTATAGCTGTAGAAATGAAAATTTCACCAGAAAAGTTTTGATTTTTTCAATATTTCTGCTCAAAACATACATTGTGGGTACACGTTTGTACCCACAATCTATGTTTTGGAGCAAAAATAAGAAATACCCCAGTTTTACTATGTGAAAGTGGGGTATAAGGGAGTATATATTATACGGACATGTTATCCTGATTTACATCGAATAAGAATTGAAAAAATTTAGGACAAAAGAGGCAATGATCAGGAAATGGTATAATCAGAAAGAAATTCCCACTCCAAAAACCGAGGTGGGAAAAAATCTAAAATAACAATCAGGTACTTATACTAAGAAATGTAAGCCGAGTGGCCATTTATTTTCCCAGCAGGCGGTCACTCAGTTACCAAAACTTAATTAAAAGTATGAAAACGGTACAAAAAATCAACACCAAGACATAAAACAACAAGAACCACTACAGAAGTATCGCATTGGAACGGTCAGTAATATAAAATTACTGGCGGGCTTAAACTAGTTTTACAGGCGCTCAACCTCACCCTCAGCTTTAGTTGTTCGATCCTCGTGGCGAATATTTAACTCGTCAACGAATCATCCTGTATATGATAACGTCCAAGATGAATAAAAACGAGGACTCAGAGATACAATAAGCTGCCCGACGATGGAGAACCCTGGGTACAAAACAACATTGAAATTTGGAGCAAAGGAAAGCTACAAGTTGAATCCCGGTGGGCCATTCAACAGACAAAAGCTCCGGTCCCAATCAACTAAAATGAATAGCTTTAAGTCAGCGCCACCATAGAGTCTGACGCCCGACCCACCGACGTGCAGCATAGTTATCAACCGTAATTGGATGAACAACTAAGCATCACGTATGCTTGGTCTAAAAATGTTTTTGACAACCTCTTTGCCCTCATCCTTGAGATTTGATATGTTATGCACTATTTCATCCTTACCAACCACTTTGTGTATCGTATTTATGATGGTGACAATAAAAATGCAATTGAAGTATTTCGCAACATGACATTATGTTAACCCATATGTACATAGTCATTCTTATCAATTAAATTCACCCATGGTAAATTCAGGGGCATCAAAAGATTAATATTTCACTTTATTTCATCGCCATGCATACATTCAGCATATTTCATCATGCTACCTCGCTCTTTGAATACAGTCGCTATTCTAGGGATGTATCACACCGGGATCGGGACGCCAGGCGTAAATGAGTTAACCCATATTTTACCTTTAGTACGGCTTATCAGCCACTAGGATCTGGTAAATATACAACATGAAGTATAGGGAAAATCCCGCCCACTTTTGCAAACTCTTGGCGTGAGTCTCTAAGGTAATTTGAGGAATGGATTTTCCCATCATTATCAATTGGGTGAGTTTGAAAACTGAAAATTTCATGTTTTACAGCTGTGAAATTCCTTTCGTATCTAGTGAATGCGTTTCGAAATGTTATCTCATGTAACAATATGTTGTTTCCTTCAGGGATACCTTTAGCGGAGGATGGAAGACCAACCGTTGCTTCTCCATCATAGTCAAGATAGGGTAAAGAAGATAATGCAGTGATGTTGCACAACTTTGTTTTAAAAATAAATAATATGTGTTATAGACGCAATAATATTATAATACGTAATCAGGCAAATAATGCATGGATTCAAATAAAAAGTTGGCAACTTTTGCATTGTTTTTACAATTTATTCCGTTGCAAAGTTTGAAATGTAATACTAGAGCATTTAATTGCAATTTCATTTAACCATGGCTTAACACTTCACTTTGATTAAATACAAAATATTCGCATAAATGATTCGTATGTAAGATTAACTATTTTGACAAAATGATCAACGCACCTGATACATTTTCTTTCAGACAGCGAGAACACTTAATAATCAACACCTACACATGCAGAACCTGGTCCAGCATTTTGTCAACGTATACACTCAGAGGTAATGGAGCCCCTGTCACTTAGCTCTTTAACTCATTTTCCAACCGGAGTTTCGTGCATGTATGACGTTCAACTACGCAGAGCATTGCGATCAAACTCAGATCAACCGTGTACGGAGATATCCATTTACGATTCAAGGGGTCAACTTTCCCTTACAAAAGAAGAAAGAATTATTGTGAAGTCGGATGTCTCTTCTACCAAGGACATAATAGAAGAGGTCGCTGAGAAGTTTAATACGGACAAAGCTAATGTTGTTCATAATAATCTTGACGCTAGGAACGAAGAGTCCGGTACTGCACACATTTTTGTCATTCTACCTGAAGAGAGGTCAAGAGATACATTAATACTCCTAATACAATGCCATAACTTCGACCAGCGTAGTATGGACGATGCATATTTCTGTCTACGGGTCGACCAGAAGCAGAGGATTTCAGACTTTAAGACTACGATTAAAAATGAGCTAAGATGGAAATCATTAGAACTGTTCGTCAAAGACTATCATATGGGCGATGACACCGTACTTCGAGACTTCGATTTACATGATTTCGATCTTGTTATGGCCTCAAAATCAATCTCAAGAATGGTCACATTTCTTTATACACCAACGGAGGATATTCAGACCCACTTCAGAATGTGCATCAGTACCAGTGACTCTGTAAAAATAGTGAAAAACAAGCTCGTTTGTCGTTTTGACCAGTTGGAATCCACAGCAAATAAAGGTGACGACTCCCTGCACATCACATGTGGAAGTGATCTTTTGAAAGACCATCAATGTTTTGGTCTTACAAACAAATATCATAGAGAAAATATGTATCAAATACACTTCGCTCCTCGCGATGCAATTGTATGTATACTGAACTTCCAAACGGGAAAAGAGAGGTACCGAAACTTCGGAAAGGCAACCATACTCGTCAGTCCAAACTGTTCCAGCTCTGATCTGAGGCATGAGGCTGCAAAACACATGCATGTAGATCCCAAAGCTGTGAAGATCGACACCGAAAATAACGACAATAAACAGCGCATTGAAGAAAGTTCTGATGTCAGCATGACTAACGGTCTAAGTAATAGATGTGCACTATATGCTGGTATTAAGAAAAAGAAAACTCTTTTTGTCAAACACCCAGTTACCAAGACTACAGAAAAAATTGCCAATCTGTATGCTTTAGAGCCCGTATCTACACTTCGGAAACTCATCGCCCAGAAGTATGGTATAAACGAACTACAAATTGTGATAAAACACAAAGGGATAACACTTAAAGACGAGAATCTATTATACGAGTACCCAATCAAGAACAACGTTGTGCTAGATCTCCACATATATGAAAGAAGGATGCATATCATTGCGAACGTAAGGTTTAAGAGAACGAAACTTTCTCTTATTATTGATGACTATGAAAAGACAACCATTGGTGACATTTTGACATATTGTGCGATCCAACTGAAATATAGAAGCAACTACTCTAGGTGTTTATATGTGGGGCAATGCATTGCCACAAATACGACGGTGAAAGCCGCCGGATTAACGATAGGCAGCGAACTTATCATCCTACATTTTGAAGAAGAGGAACAGCTTCAAGGGAAACTGCAAAGATTCTTCTTGGCTGACACGGATGGACGGGTGATAATAAGATATGGAAGCATGGCTGGTGGTTTGCTGCTTCGAGGTGAAGTACATTTGTATATTAATTTACTTTAGAATTATTTTTGCAATAAATAAAATATTTATTCTCACTGAATGTCCAGTTCCAATTTAATGAAATTATTGCTTATACTAGAATAATAACATTTCATATTCACACTTAATCTATATCTGATCAGCAGCACAAGTTAACTTTAATCTGTGCATTCTCTAAAGTTTCTAAAAGCATATTTGTATTTAATAGTTGGTCATGATCTGGTGTAAAGTTTGTGTCCTTAGGTTTTACGAATGAAACCCAGCCAGAAGTCAGATTGCGCCATATCCTGATCATTGCCTACTTTGCTCTTTTTAGCTTGATTCTAATTTATGAAACCTTTCCCTTAAAAGTTAATATGTTATAAAGTTTTAGATGTATGGGACACTTTTTTCTTTTAGCGTCGAAAAATGTGAAGCTCACTACAACAGATGTTGAAGTAGAGCCGTCCCCTGAAGGAATATACCAAACTGCAAATAAACTACAGCCATGTAACGATAAGGTACGATTATACAGTAACAATATCATGTACATAAGTTATTTCAATGAACTCACTGATTTTGTACACATAGATCTTTCTAAACGCAGTCATTAATAGGCTCCGCTAAATGTAACGATTCTACCCTTCTTAAGTTGAAAAAGATAGAAGATATAATATGATGGTTACTCTAATGATGGTTTTAAGGTACCGGAGCCAAAGGCAGAATTAACAAAGAACAGAAACGATATGAGGTTACTAAAGAGTCGGTTTCTTCGAAAGGCAAAACAAGTAATTGAAAGGAAGTACTTAATAAGAGACACCATTCCAGACAATAGTTGCCTAAACCATGAGTTGGAAGTGGATTCAACTGACATGGAAATGCTACCTTCAACCTCAATCCCAACGAAACACGGAGAAGGTAGCATTACGCCTCGAACCCTGGAATGTCCCGACGAAACGCTTGGTCCGTTTATAGAGCCGATTATAAGTGACGGCAAAGGCATGGATGACTATAAAGCAATGACAAAAGAGCTTTGCGTTTCAAATGATGAGTCGATAGATGAAGATGGTGCGAATGGCTGGGCGTGTAGCTCATTGGAACAGCAACCAAGTACATACCTAGACAGCGTTGTTTCCGACAATGACAAAATCATGCCACTAGGCTCGTGGCAACAAGAAGATGAAAGCAATACAAAGGAGCTCGTCGAATGCGACAGGGGGGCGAATGGACAAATAAAAAGCCAGGAGATGGAATGCTCAAACCTATGCAGTTCAGTTAAGGAGGATTCTAAAATCTTTGGTGTGCCTACATGCGATCCGGAAGAACATGTATGCAGAAATCCACATGTTTTCAAAGCGTATTATGAAGAATCGGATGCTAGCTCAGATTCTGGTTACAGAGTTGAAATGGAAGAAAGAAATTGTATGCAAGTCGCGAGACGCATGATGCACGGTGTTGAAAGGCGGAGAGCAGAAACAGAACCATCGGAGATTTCTAGCATTGCTTTGGCAAGGAGGCTAACAGTAGAAAGATATCAACAGCCAAACAGATTGTGTCAATTCTTTTGCAAAAGTATAAAGATAAGGAACTTATAAAAAAAGGTTTGCAAAATAATTTACCCACACACGCGGTGGTTTAATGAAAATCATAGCAGATATATTTCATGAATTTCAAAACTGACTTTGGATGTGAAATAGTTTATAATCGATGAACAGTAGCTTGGTTGGGACCGGAGCTTCTTGGCCCACCGGGGTTCAACTGGCGTTTATCATTTGCTGCAGATTTTCAGCGATGTTGTTTGGCGCACAGGGATCTCCATCACCGGGCAGCTCATTGAATCTGTGTCCTCCTTTTTGATTCATCATGGTGGTCATCATAATTTATTTTTTGTCAATGATGATTCATTGACTAGTTATTGGTTCACCACGAGGACTGAACAAATACTTAAATGTTGTGAACCATTGCGGAGGGTGAGGTTAGGATCCTGTAAAACCGGTTTAAGACCCCAGTAATTTTATATAACTGATCGTTCCAATGCTATATCTCTGTTGTAGTTCTAATTGTTTTTTTTTTTTTTTTTTTTTTTTTTTTTTTTTTTTTGTTTGTTTGTTTTTTTTTTAAAATAACTTCTCATTCGGCGGCTTTCTTTTTTCTTTTTTCTTTTTTTTTTTTTTTTTTTTTTTTTTCTTTTTTTTTTAAGTAGGAATTCTTTCTGATTGTGCCGTTTCTTGATCATTGCCTACTTTTACCTTTTGACGTTCAAAACCAAAATAACTCAAATATAAAGACTAACCTTTTCACGCAATCCGTTAACTATGATTTTTTGTTATTTTGTAGGCATAACAGTAGAATTGCTCCACCATATTAGCTCAGAAGTTGGGACTCATTGGAAGAAGTTAGCACGACGGTTGAGCATAGACGAGAATGAGATTGATGAACTGGAGCATCAGAGATGGACACTATATGAGACAATATTTCAGTGCATGCGGCGGTGGAAGCTAAGGGGCGGCTTCGAAGCTTCAAAAGAACGTCTTATCCAGGCATTGAGGGACATCAAAATGATTGGTTTGGCAGAAGCCTGTGAACGCTTTGCTTGCTCTGGGTACCATACAGCCTAGAATACCATGCTATTTACGGCTCGTGACGCACAATGAATTTCCAGGCGAAGCAATTGACATTTTAGTCGCGATATGAGAAAAACCAACATTTTGCATTTGCGAAAACAATGGTGCAGACTACGATTTCTCCATTTTTCAATCCAAAATTTCCAGCCTTCCTATCTTCTGTGCTTGTACAGCTTTGTTTGTGTCCGGCCTGTTCGGAAACTCAGATAGTTGGTTTTCGCATGATGGGGCTCATATATACTTAGTGTCCATTCTGTAAGTTTGATGCTTGACTCAAGGGTTCAACTCGCACTTAAGCTGTATGTTGCCTATGGCTTTAGAAAGGTACAAGTAGGCAAAGATCAGGAAAAGGCGCAATCAGAAAAAGATTCCCACTCCAAAAACCGAGGTGGGAAAAAACCAAACTAACAATCAGGTACTTATACCATGAAACATATCGTAAGCCGAATGAGCAGCTATTTTCCCAATAGGTGGCCACTCAGTTACCTTAACTTAACTAAAAATATGAAAACATACATAAGGCGCCAACAGCACAAAAAATTTTAAACACCAAGACATAAAACAAAAAGAACAAACATTTAATGTTCAATATTCAAATAACAATGTAACTAAACAGATATATTCCTAGTGTTCCTGACTTGATATACTACTTAAGATTTGATAATCATCAATGTGTTATTTTCCACAGTGCACAGTGTAAAACACTCCCGAGTTTGATCCAAATAATGGCAATCCTCTTGGACCAACAATGTCGACTTCATCTGATTTTTGTTAGAAAACTTGCCTCAAAGTATTACTGACTACAAGAAATAAATTTGAAACAAAAAATGTCTAGCCGAAGTTCATTAACTATATATTTATCTTAAAATTCAAATTTTTTTTTCCAAAATTAGCTCAAACATGTTCATTGCAAGCAATTTTTATCCCGCTTTGCTCAAATCTGTCAAAAAAGATTACGGACTGACACACACACACACACACACACACACACACACACACACAAGGAAGAAACGTCGATTGTCCGTGCACCTTTTATTTGCGTTTTTAGAAAAATGGACTATGGTTAAACATTTGCTGTTCCGAGTTTCTAGTTGTCAGAACCATCAAGACATAATCTAATATAAAGCAAATGGGGCAGATATTCTTGTTCTTTTGGGATTGTCATTAAATATGGATTAAACTTGGAGCGTTTTACACTGTGATCTATGCGCAAACGTTGTTATAATTTCATTCGATTTTATCCATAAAAAACGCAAAAGTAAAACAAATCATTTGAAAATGGTCATATAAAAATTAATGACATCTATGGCGACAACTATTATACGAGTTTCAAAACCATGTATCATAAATATCTTTTCCAGAATACGTTTGCAAGTCTATGTGCTTTTTGTATACTAAATGTCTTCAGATTAAGATTTTATCCATGAAAAATGCACAATAAAGCAAATCATTTGAAAATGGTTGTATTAAATGAGGTAAATGAAAACTATGGCGACAATTAAACTGTTTTGACTGTCATAAGAGTTTCAAATAGTCGCCCCATAAAGTCCTTCTTCATTTTACAAAATATTGATTAGTTTTGCATTTTATGTGGTCTTTCACATTTTTATTGTGTTTTATAATATTTCTCTAGCAATTTATTGATTTTCTGTGATACTGCAAAGAAATGACTTTCCATGTGTTTCATTATGAAAACCTGCCCATGCAATATACAGAGATTATTAAAAAAAAAAAAAAAAAAAAAAAAAAAAAAAAAAAAAAAAAAAAAAAAAAGAAAAAAAAAAAAAATCAGTAGGAAATTGTTGATATTTTTCTTATTTTTGCTCAAAACATAGATTGTGTTTAGAACCGCGTCGGTGAGTTGGTTCTAACGAGTACACACAATCTATGTTATGGAGCAAAAATAAGAAAATTAGGTATACCCCTGCAAAACCCAGTTTTTCAATATAAAAGTGGGGTTTAAGGGGGGTATTCATATCACGGACATGTTTTCCTGGTGGTTACAAGCATTTCTTCTGTGATTCATTTTGTTATTATTTTCTTTAAGAATCACATTTTTATATGTTTGTTTTTTCTTTCATATTCTAAGTATATAATATAATGTCTTATGTTAACGAATTAAAATCGAAAATGTTATTTATATTTTGTGTTGCCTGATATTTACCAAAGACGTACAATAACATGAACATGTCTGAGTTACAAAAGTGTCTACAACAGTGACAAATTTCGAGCGTGTTACAGACACTTGAAAAATTTTGGGATTTAAATGTCATGTTTGTTATTTAATTGCTAGTTTTGTTTGTTAAATAAGTCATGGGGTTTTATTTTGCGAAGTCATCGAAACTTACTTACCTTTGCAATAATTTAGGAACATTTTCTTCCCTATAATTATAATAATTTGTATTTTGTATTAATCATGAAAACTTTGCTTAAAGTATTTCACAGACATTTTATTATATTTTACATAAACAATGAACATCAAATTGAGTGTAAGTATACAGTAATTAAATTTGTTCTTTGAATTGACCGACTGTATAGTAGATGGGATAATGCTTAAACATATTTGAACACATGTACCGAGTTTAGTAAACACTACTAACATGTAGAAATGCATTAATTAACTTTTACGTCATTTTTTATTCAGACCTATGACGATTGTAAGGTTTATACCGTAAATACGTGGATGTCACAACTCACAAAATAATTTGAATAATCCGGTCAAATAAAAACTATAAGGCTCTAGATTTGTTATACATGTACATTCAAAGTATATTTTCTACTATTCAAAATATTTTCTGAGGATAGATTTTCCATGTTGTGGCCCATTTAATTTGGGACAGTAACCTCTCAACCAATTAACATTTACATATACAAACATATATGCCAACACAAATAACACATTCTAATTATCCGTCTTGGCATTAAAATTAACGCCTCGGCACATTTAAGAACCGCAACGCTTCAAGCAGTCTTAACTGTCTCGGGCCTTGCTAATTGAAATTATTTAACACATGAACTCACCCTTTCTTAGGAGATTTCTTGGAGAAGAGATTTAGGGTCAGATTGGCTGTCTTATCAAATATCAATTCTCTATATTAGACTTAGATGAAATTTTCGGGAAGTGTTTTGAATAGAAAGTTGTACATAAAAAGGTACAAGTAGGCAAAGATCAGGAAAAGGCGCAATCAGAAAAAGATTCCCACTCCAAAAACCGAGGTGGGAAAAAAACAAACTAACAATCAGGTACTTATACCATGAAACATATCGTAAGCCGAATGAGCAGCTATTTTCCCAATAGGTGGCCACTCAGTTACCTTAACTTAACTAAAAATATGAAAACATACATAAGGCGCCAACAGCACAAAAAAATTTTTTTTAAACACCAAGACATAAAACAAAAAGAACCACTACAGAAGTATCGACTTGGAACGATCAGTAACACAAAGTTACTGGCGGGCTTAAACCGGTTTTACAGGTACCTAACCTCACCCTCAGCTTCTGCAGTGGTTCACAACATTTAGTTAGTTCTTCGGTCCTCGTGGTGAATCTCTAACTAGTCAATGAATCATCAAGAACAAACAAATAAATCATGATAAACATCCTGATGAATCAAAAACCAGGACTCACAGATTGAGTAAGCTGCCCGACGATGGAGATCCCTGGGCGCCGAATAACCTACTAACTCCGGAGCAAAAGAAAAACACCAGTTGGACCCCGGTGGGCCAAGCAACAGACAAGAAGCTCCGGCCCCAACCAACTAAAATGAATAGCTTTAAGTCGGGGCCATCATAGAGTCTGACGCCCGACCCACCGGCGTGCAATTAATAAAGTTTAGTATGCGCAGTACTAAAGAATCTTACCGTGCAATAAATTACCAGGGCCCAGTTGTTCAAAACTAACGATGTCGTTAGTTAACGTTTCGTTAAAATTTCAAACATTAATATTACAAATACACTGTTATTTTTTGTTGAAAAAATGTGAGAATCCTTTGCACTGCAAAGGATTCTCACATTTTTTCAACAAAAAAAAACAGTGTATTTGTTACTTTAGCTGATATTTGCTTAACAAATTTATGTCTTAACGATATCGTTAAGCTAACGATGCTTTGAACAACTGGGTCCAGATCGCTTCCCAAAGCATTGTCCATTTGTTCCACTTGAAGGTTATGATGAAAGCTTCAACTGAAGGCAATGCCACTGTAAGTGCGAATGAAAAGTCAAATACCAGACAATGGCTGTTTGAAAATATTCAGATTAATATACTAAGATATTGCAAATGCAACATAAACTACTTTCGGTAACATGCATTGTTATTATTCTTTTGGCATATGTTAAAAAAGCATCAAAACAAATTACCAGGACTTTTCAATACAAATAAGACATTTCAATCCAGACTTTTGAGACAAATATTAATCATTAATCAAGTCAGTTCCGAGGAGTAATGACCATGAGCTTACAGAATCATAGGAAAAATAGCAAAACAGGTACAAGTAGGCAAAGATCAGAAAAGGTGCAATCAGAAAGAGATTCACACTCCAAAAACCGAGTTGGGAAAAAACTAAATTAACAATCAGGTACTTATACTATGAAAACATATCGTAAGCCGAATGAGCAGCTATTTTTCCAATAGGTGGCCACTCAGCTACCTAAACTTAACTAAAACATGAAAACATATATAAGGCGCCAATAGCACAAAAAATTTAAACACCAAGACATAAAACAAAAAGAACCACCAAAGAAGTATCGCCTTGGAACGATCAGTAATATATAATTACTGGCGGGCTTAAATCAATTTAACATGGGCATAACCTCACCCTCAGCTTCTGCAGTGGTTCATAACATTTAGTTAGTTCTTCGGTCCTCGTGGTGAATCTCTAACTAGTCGATGAATCATCAAGAACAAACAAATAAATCATGATAAACATCCTGATGAATCAAAAACCAGGACTCACAGATAGAGTAAGCTGCTCGACGAATGGAGATCCCTGGGCGCCGAATAACCTACTAACTCCGGAGCAAAAGAAAAACACCAGTTGGACCCCGGTGGACCAAGCAACAGACAAGAAGCTCCGGTTCTAGACAACCATTTGTAACACGTTTTGTCGACAAATAAAATTATCTCTGATGTGTTAGTGTCCGATATCATTTCAAATCATCTGTGATATGTCTGTAGTGTCCGCTGCCATTTTATATCCTCATGCAATAGGATCTTTTTGTCCTCCTACACGCATGTTAAAAGCAGGTTATTGGAAATGATAGCCGTCGATTGCGATGTCAAGGTGCCTATAAAATTCAATCAAGGCATTAGGTTAGGAAATCCTTTTGTGATATAAATACGATCCGCTAAAACCGCAATACGAGAATTGAGCAAAATATCGAGTGCGTAAGTAGAAACGTTTTGCTATGCGGACCCGAAAGCGCCTTACTGACAATAGAGAACTCAAAGCAGACATGGAGGAGTAGGAATGCGACTTACCCACAGACTCTCCACTCGTCGGATTGTTTAAGCGGATTTTGTATTATTATTATTTGGTAAGAAATGATCAGAAAATGGCGCAATCAGAAAGAATGATTCCCACTCCCAAACCGAGGTGAGCTAAAATTAAACCGAAATTCAGGTACTCACATAAAGAGAACACCTCGTAAGCCGGGTGAGCAGTGCTTCACACCATTAAATTAGTTGTTAGGACCCGATGGTGAATCTCTAACTAGTCAATGAATCATCGCGGACAAACAAATAATCAAAATAAACACCATGATGAATAAAACAAGATGACTCACAGCTGCCCGACAGTTGTAGATCCCTGGAAAGCCATACAACATCACTGGAAATCTGGAGCAAACGAAAACACCTGTTGAATCCCAATGGGCCAAGCAACAGGCAAGAAGCTCGGGCCATCATGAATAAAAATAAAACTGAGATGTATTGGTTACCTAAGCTTCACAAAAGACCATACAAAGCTAGATTTATTGCAAGTTCTAGCTCTTGTACTGCCACTGAACTTTCTAAATTATTAACTTCCTGTCTTACTGCTATCAAATCTCATGTTATAAGATACTGTGAGACAGTGTATGAAACTTCAAATAAAAATTGGTTTTGGTCAAAAAAAATTCTGGTGAGGTGCTCAGTAAATTGAAGTGTAGAGGGTTCCGTGCGACAAGCTTGTCCACATATGATTTTTCTACTCTGTATACAACATTACCACATAATATAATTAAAGAAAAACTTCTGGATTTGATAGAGTGGACCTTCAAAAGGGCATTAAAAACTATGGTTCACTTTATTTGGCATGTAATGACAGAAAGGCTTTTTTCACTTCCTTTGACAAAAGTCGGTATACACTTTGGTCATGTCAGAATGTGTGCGACGCCTTGTCCTATCTCCTTGATAATATTTATATTAGAGATGGGACCAAGTTATACAGACAAATTGTTGGAATTCCGATGGGTACAAATTGCGCACCTCTCGTAGCTGATTTATTTTTATACTGCTACGAAAGAGATTTCATGGATTCTCTTAACCATGATAATCAAGCTGATGTTATCGAGGCTTTTAATTCCACATCTAGGTACCTCGAAGACCTTTTGGACATTGACAACCCTTATTTTGAAGGCATGGTCAATCAAATCCACCTGAACTTCAGTTAGACAAAGCCAATAACTCAGATACCGAAGCCCCCTTTTTAGATCTACATCTTTCTGTTTCAAATGGATTTGTTTCTTCTAAAATTTATGATAAGCGCGATGACTTTAATTTTGATATAGTAAATTTTCATTTTGTGGATGGTGACGTTCCTCGTCGTGCTTCTTATGGTGTATACATTTCGCAACTTATTAGGTTTGCTACAGTCTGCAATCATGTTACAGACTTCAATAATAAATAAATGTTTAACGGCAAAACTTCTCCAACAGGGCTATCGGTATCATAAACTTCGAAAAACCTTTTCTAAATTTTATCGTAGACACTATGAATTGATTTCCAAATATAATGTTGGGTTAAAGACGCTTTTAAGTGAGGGCCTTTTGGAACCTGAATTTTATGGTGACTTGGTTTACAAATTTGAGAAACTAAAAGGAATTAACGATTTTTCTTTTCAGTTCAGAAAAATCATAACACGTTACAGACGTATAGGTTATAACTTGAATGTTATGCGACAGTCTGCATGCTTAGTTTTTAACCCAATCATGGTTGATAACTTTGCTGCCTTCTTTAATTTCACGCCGGTGGGTCGGGCGTCAGATTCTATGATGGCCCCGACTTAAAGCTATTCTGAGAGTCCTGGGTTTTGATTCATCATGATGTTTATCATGATTTATTTGTTTGTTCTTGATGATTCATTGACTAATTAGAGATTCACCACAAGGACCAAATAACTAACTAAATGTTATGAGCCACTGCAGAAACTGAGGGTGGGGTTGGGTGCCTATGGAGCCGGTTTAGGCCCGCCAGTAACTTTGTGGTACTGATCGTTCCAAGTCGATACTTCTGTAGTGGTTCTTTTTGTTTTATGTCTTGGTGTTTAAAAATTTATTTTGCTGTTCGCGCCTTATGTATGTTTTCATATTTTAGTTAAGTTAAGGTAACTGAGTGGCCACCTATTGGGAAAATAGCTGCTCATTCGGCTTACGATATGTTTCATGGTATAAAGTACCTGATTGTTAGTTTGTTTTTTTCCCACCTCGGTTTTTGGAGTGGGAATCTTTTTCTGATTGCCCCTTTTCCTGATCTTTGCCTACTTGTACCTTTTTAAGAGCAGTGAACATACAAATGAGAAAGGGGATGGGCCATACCATGATTTCGGCTTCTTAAGCCTCGTCAGTGACCCTACAGGTTTGGCAACATGAAGCCAAAGAGAATTACTGTAATTTTGCATCTTTCAACAAGATATTCGATAAGACTATTATAATCAAAATGGGGCAAAAATATTAAACGATGGTTAGAAAATGAATCTTAACCAATATTTATTTTCTGACTGACGTCCGTTAATTACATACAAATACACAGGCAACCGACGCAAGAACAAGGTCGACGTTATGTACCCACTTATACAACGTATTTTGGTAGGTCTAACCAATGTGAGTTAATCTCTGATGATTTTTTTTAAACAATACTTTTGAGTATTGAAAATTGATATTTGGACGTGTTGAAAGATGATAACGATGATAAATGTGCTGTAATGATTCTAATCTTGAGTCAGTGAACATGCCGGTGTTATAGTAAAATCATGAGATGCGGCACTGGCTAAGAAAAAGACCAAGAAAACGCAATCGCTCTTCTCCTTCACATATTAAGACAAGTAAAAAGACTAAAAAGCCGTCCCCAATTGAAAGTGAATCTGACCAATCTGACCAATGGTCTGATGCTGAGACGGTCTCCTCTGAGTCAGCAAGTTCTGTGGCAGATACATGTAGAAATGAAAACACCACAAGCTCCGTACTTGATACGTGTAACTCTGTGTCTAGAACAATTGGTCAATCCCCTGTTACCCCTGTCGTTACCAAGCCTATCACAAGCATGTCTTCAACACAACAAAATGTATCGCTTGTGAACCAGGGAGTGGCGTCTTCTCAAGTGGCATCAGTCTGTGATCAAACAGGAACTATTATGCAAAACTCGTTTGTCCAACCTCCACCGTCACAGCAATGGGTGGATTATGGTGCAGGTTTCCCTCAACAATCCCAACAAACTGTTCAAAATTTGCCTCCAAACATTAACTTACAGGCTATGCCTATGCCCATGTCAGGAACCATGCAATCAATGGCACCTCCTCCATCTCCGATCTCTGATATTGATTGTTTGAGGATTGCGACTATGGTCAAAAATCTCCTGAAGACTGAAATAAACCAGCTTGTCAAACAGGAAGTGCAGATAGCCACTAATCATCTCACTAGGAAAATAGTCTCCCTACAAAAGTCCAACGATGATCTAGCAACGCAGGTTCGTGATCTAAACGGAAAAGTCGATGATCTCGAACAGTACGGTCGCAGAATGTGCATAAGAATATCCGGGATACCTGAAATGCAGAACGAAAATGTGAATAATCTCGTTATGAAAGTTGCTGGCGATATAGGAGCAAATGTTACACGACATGACATCGACAGAGCTCATCGTGTCGGTCGCAAGGACGATTCAAACATTATTGGAAATGTGGGTGAAGATGACGACATCACCGACGAGCAAGCCGCAGAAACCGCCGTGAAAACACAAATCAAATCTCGCGACGTCATTGTGAAATTTACGAACTCAAATGCCCGTCTGGAATTTCTGAAGGGACGCAAAGTTCTTCGCGAAATTAAGTCTAAGGTGTTCATTAATGAAGACTTAACCGCCACGCGCATGAAATTGGCATTCCAGTGTCGAGACCTCAAACGTGACAGAAAATCTAGTGTTTCTAAAACATGGGTATTCGGCGGAAACGTGTACGTGCAAGACAAGGGCGGGGCCAAGTACAAAATCCTAACCTTGGCTGACCTTGCCTCATTCACTACCACCAATGGACAATCTGCCCCGGCGGCCTCTCAGGGTAACAGTTCTGGAACTCCGATGCCAGTCTGAAATCACACAGCGAAATGACAGAACTTTGTTGTCTTGAGTGGTACTCTGAAACATATATGGATCCATACATGTATTAATTTAAGGAACTTTACGTTACAAGTTGTAAGAATCTGTACGGCCACACGTTACGCAAATAACGCTACATTCCATGTTGTTTTTTTGTTTTGCAAATTTATTTATTTAAACGATATTGAACCATTTTGTGTCCTTGAGCAAGACACTTAAGCCTTCCATAGTACTGGCAACGACCCAGGAAATGGTAGTCCCGTCCCGACATGTCCAAAAAATTATTGTTTGGGTCAACATATGCAACCGGTAACGTTTTGTGGACAATGTTAAGCCTGAACTTTTTAAGGTTTACAGCAAATCAATCCGATGTATCGATTATGATCACATGACCAACTATTATTGTATTTATTGATAGCCTTGGAATGTGTATGATGTGCGTCATGTTTAAAGTCATGTTTTACATTGTAGGCCTGACATTTGAGCATACATGTATATTTTGTATACTAATTACATGTACTACCTTTGTCATGTTTGTAGATCTTTCTCACTGGAATAACTGTTGATAGCAAACATCACAAAAATGTTCGAAATGTATTCAAAATCATCTTCTTTTCTCCATGCATGGATGGGGTCTTTTTCCAAACTCAGACGCAATGTAGCCATAAAATAAGAATTTCATTTTCTTTTTAAATCATGCAACTTCAGCCATTTTGGCCGGATACTGCAATTATGCCAACTGTATCAAGTATGCGTGCGCATATGCTGTCACCAGTTGATACCCGGCTGGCACGACGTTAAACACTACGTCAAGCTACGTACGGAACCTGAACCCTTGACCACCTTATAAACGTATGTAACTGGGATGTCCAGAACTTACAAATGTCATTTTGCACACAATTATAATGTATAAGCAGACCAGTTTAGACCCAAACCGGCTCTCGCAAGTGTCTTTGTACCACTAAATGCCAGTGCATGACTAGATTTGTCCATGTCGCGACTGACTAGTAAGCGTCATACAATTTTTGACCATTCTCTTAATATCATATTATATCGTCATTTGTTATCTTTAATACAGGTGTAGGTTTACATGTATAGTACAGTCTAGTCTGTATCCGAGATAGTGGTTTTCTCTCCGAGTCAAGGCGGTGAGTTTATGGTGTATTTTGTATGTACAGACTGAGTTATGTAACTTTAACCATACGGCATACTTTTGTTATGATTTTGTACTTTCTTGAAATTATTATGTATACGTACACTTTCAACGGTCATGGTTTTTATGAGAATATGTTTCATCAGGAATACATGTCCGTGAAATGTATACCCCAGCGAACCCCACTTTTACATAGAAAAATTGGGGTTTGCAGGGGTATACCTATTTTTCTTGTTTTTGCTCCGGAGCGTGGATTGTGGGTGCTTGTTGGAGCCGCCTCGACGAGGCGGTTCTAACGTGTACCCGTGGTCTGTGTTTTGGGCGGAAATGGGTAAAATATCAACATTTTTTCTGCTCAAAAATTTCGATTTTTGATCTGACAAAATTACTCTATACCATATGGACATGTTTTCGTGATGTGATCACTCACACTCGCAATATGCTATTAGTACTGTTGCGGTCTTGTACTCTTTCAGATCCCATGTTCGATACATAATTTTTCTTGTCGTCCTAGGCGACTCAAACGTAACTGTACAGCCAAATGCATGCAAGTTTGTGCTACGCCACATGAACATTAATCTTATGTTCATTCCTTAGTATTAATGCTTGTCTTCTTCAACAGTCATGAAATAAAACAAGTCATATATATGTGACGGAAGCATTCCACCTTCTATGCATTCAGCAATAAGGACGCAGCTAAGATTGTGCAGATGTGTGAACTTACCAGCGCCATTCTTGCTCGAATGTAATGTTCGTTAGTTACATGTAAAATTGACCATGATGGAATCTTGTATCTCTTTTTACAGTTTTTAAAATAGTAATTTGATTTTTGTGTCAGTTTAAAAAATCTCTCTTGCTAAATTCAAAAACTTAAAAACTTCAAAATAATGAATCTCATTCAACGATATATCACAACCCATGAACAACCTTTTACTGCTGAATCACACTTATGTTCAACTCCACGGGGAACCTTGTTTAGCTTTGCCGCGTAGCCTCCTGAATGCATATTTTTTCATGCCAAATTGTAGCCTGTATGTGCCCACCAAATTTGTCCGTGCAATCGTCGATTGCATAACCTAAAATGATTGATATTGCAATGTATAGGGCACGGATAGGCTTGCATTATCATAAACACTTCAAAGTGAAGGGCATTAAACATTTTACAAGTTTCGAATTTTTAGTGATGCTCTCCATTATCTTACTGCGATGTGGCGATGTTCACCCAAACCCTGGGCCGCCCTACACGGGATCAAACTCATCTGATGAGCACAGTTCTAGTGATTCTTCGATCAATGATTCTACATTACGATATTATGATCTTATCCAGGAAAAGTTTTCCGTCGTTCATTATAATGTACATAGCCTGCAACATAAGGTATCCCTTCTAGAATCTGAGCTTTCTTCTTTCCAAGTTCTATGTTTCACTGAAACATGGCTCAACAATAGTATAACTGATGATAGTATACACATGTCCGACTATAAGCCGCCCTTTAGGCGAGACCGCCAGGATGATAGCCACGGTGGAATATGCGTATATGTGAAAGAAAACCTATTTGCTAAACGTAGAAATGATCTTGAACCTCAAGATATAGAATGTGTTTGGATTGAGATATCGTTAAATCGCAAGAAAATGCTTATTGGTACATTTTACAGACCTCCCACCTCTCCCGCTTCTACACTTACATCAATTGAAACATCAATCGGCCTTGCTTGCGACACAAACATCAGTGATATTTTAATTGTAGGGGATTTCAACTTAGATGTTCTAAAGCGAGCTTCTGGAAATAAGATCAATAGCATTTGTTACCAGTTTAACCTATATAACCTAATTGAGGAACCTACCCATTTTTTCGCTGACTCCTCGTCGTGTATTGATCTCATATTGACTTCCAATAAAAATTCTATACTATTAAGTGGAGTAGGGGATCCCTTTTTAGAACAAAATATCAAATATCACTGTCCGGTTTTTTGTATTTTCGAATTTTGTAAAAATGTTCCAAAAACATTTACAAGACATATCTGGCTTTACGATAAAGGCAACTTTAATGGATTACGTAATGCACTGTCACAAACAGACTGGGAGACAATTAAACACCCCAATATCGATACTTATGCAAAACAATTTTCTGAGCATATATTGAATACGGCAAAAAAGTTCATACCTAATAAAAATGTGACAATTCGCGAAACAGATCCGCCCTGGCTTACCTCCAAAATAAAGAAAATGAAGCGCAAACGCAAACGCCTTTATGACAAATACATGCAATTAAGGACTGAAACAAATCATGACAACTATAAGATGTATAGAAACAAAGTTACGAACGAAATTAGAAAATCTAAAAAGTCAGTCACAGATAAAATCTCCAGCAAACTTCGAGACACAAACTTGCAGCCTAAAGACTACTGGCGAACACTTAAACAATTTATCAAACCCCAACAGCGCTCTTCCATTCCTCCATTAAATGCAGACGGCATAATTCTCGACGACGACACAGACAAAGCGAACTTTCTTAACGATTACTTTACCCAACAAACATCTTTAGATGATACCCATGCATCACTTCCGGCTACGCCCCTTGAAAACAACAGTACTCTTAATTCTATTTTAATAACCAGAGGAGAAGTTCAAGAGATATTAAAATATCTGAAAGTGGGCAAAGCAGTGGGACCCGACACAATTAGCAATAAACTGCTGAAAGAGCTTTCAACACCTTTGTCCTCGCCTCTTTGTGACCTGTTTAATTTTTCTTTACGACGTGGACAGTTTCCCAACTCCTGGAAAGAAGCTAATATCACACCTATACACAAGAAGGATGATCCGTCTGATGTCTCTAACTATCGCCCTATCTCTTTGTTAAATACCATTGGAAAAGTCTTTGAAAAGATTGTTCATAAACATGTATTCAATTTCTTCCGTGACAACAACATCCTTACATCTCTCCAGTCTGGATTCTTACCAGGGGACTCTACTGTCAACCAGCTTGTAGACTTGTATAATACATTTTGTAAAGCTCTCGATGACGGCAAAGAAGTCCGTGCTATATTTTGTGACATCAGCAAGGCATTTGATAGAGTATGGCATAGAGGTTTACTATATAAATTAAGGCGTGCTGGCATTACCGGCTCTCTTCTCTCTTGGTTTTCTAACTATCTACAAGATAGGAAACAACGAGTTGTTCTTCCGGGTGCTTCTTCCAATTGGTCTACAGTGCAAGCTGGTGTTCCCCAGGGATCTATCCTCGGCCCTCTTCTTTTCCTTCTTTATATTAACGATATTGTAGTTGACATCCAGTCTTCAATTAGATTGTTTGCTGATGACACGAGCCTCTATATAATTGTTGACGACCCACTCGGCGCCGCAGTCACCTTAAACTCTGACCTTTCCAAAATCCATAGATGGGCCTCTCAATGGCTAGTCAAATTTAATCCTTCTAAATCTGAGTCTCTTCTCTTTTCAAGGAAAGTTAACAAACTCTACCATCCACCAGTAACTATGAATTATCAGGAAGTGACAGAAGTTACTAGTCATAAACACTTAGGAATATACTTTTCAAATCAGTGTACATGGCACGAACATATAGAATACGTAAAGAAAAAAGCTTGGCAACGCATTTATATTATGCGTCGCTGTAAATTTCAACTTGATCGAAAATCTCTCCAAACCATTTATTTCTCTTTTATTAGACCGCTACTTGAATATGCTGATGTTGTGTGGAATAATTGCACTCAATATGAAGCCGAAGATCTAGAACTTATTCAAAATGAAGCAGCTCGTATTGTAACCGGGGCAACCAGACTAGCATCAGTTGAATCACTTCTAACCGAAACTGGCTGGGAATCACTTAGTGACAGAAGGAGAAAGCACAAACTTATCATGTTCTATAAAATGAAAAACAGCCTATGTCCCGAGTATCTGTCTTCTCTCATCCCGACAAGTGTCGGGTCATCTGTTGGCTATAGCTTACGCAATGCAAATGATATAAAGACCATCAAGGCTAATTCTGAATTGTACCATAAATCGTTTTTACCGTCCACCATAAGAGAATGGAATGACCTACCCCGTACCGTTCGAGATTCTCCCTCCCTTGCAAATTTTAAACACCAGTTGAATAGCAATTTGATAGCACCCCCAGCATATTACTTGACAGGAAACCGCTCAGATCAAATTAATCATACCAGAATCAGGACACGCAGTAGTGCATTAAATCAACATTTGTTCGCACGAAATATGGTACCTAGTAACTTATGTGCGTGTGGCGGAATTGAAAGCTCTCGCCATTATCTCCTAGAATGTAACCTTTATCAAGCTATTCGTATAGACATGTTAGCAACAATTTCGACAATATGTATTCCCAGTATTGATATTTTAATCTATGGTAGCCCAGACGTTTCAATTAATGATAACACTGTAATCTTTAAGGCTGTTCAAAGATTCATATCAAAATCAAAACGCTTTTGTTAATATCATAACAATGCCCTAGAAACACGTAAAACGAATATTGATATGTTTTATTCACCCTTTTACAATTCTTGAGGCTGTGCGGCTCCCAACTTCCCCGTGGAGCTATTACTCAAATTATAATTAGTTTTTCTTGTTTATCTAATCTTGATTACAAAGATAGATATCCTAACTTGTCGTATATTGCTGACAATATGCTTCTTCTGTTCAGCATAAAATACTTTATTTCTGGTATCACATTCATCAGTGTGTATAATATATAAATACGATTGTCTCACGAGTCTAATAATTAGTGCAGTTTCTAAGTGTCACATCGGGAAACGGATCACAAAAGTCTTAACTGACTTACTTCCGAATCCTTATTGTATGTAAAATCTGTATTGTTGTCATCATGCTTGTCGTTATCATATGTTATACAATAGAAATAAAGTTTAAACCAATCTCTGATGATTGTTACAGAGGTTCCTGATTAAATGGCATTTGCACACACAAGATAACAACATCAGCATCCAAGCTTCGAAGGCACGTTTTTTTTTTTTTTTTTTTTTTTTTTTGCTTTGACTACTGTGCTATTTGCACTTTGAGAGAACTTACAATATTATGTTAAAACAGCCAATTGGTTCAGTTTTGACAAAAAGGAAAAACTGCTCACTTGGTTAATTGTATTCATATATTCAAGTTTGATTGTTTCATACCTTGTTATATTTGAGGAAGCCTTTCCTGTTCTCATTGACTTTCAATTTACGTTCTAGAGCATCAAATATTTAAAAAAGATAATCAATTGGTATAAAATAATTTGCTATAACATGAATGAAATGCAAAATACAGCATGCTTAGAATTTAACCTGGGCTTATGTGTGTGTGTTTGTGTTTGTGCATCAGGATAACATGTCCGTGAAATATATACCTCTTATACCCCACTTTTATATAGCTTTAAACAACTTTAAATATCTCTGTGTATCGTATGGACATGTTTTCATAATGGTGTGTGTGTGTGTGTGTGTGTGTGTGTGTGTGTGTGTGTGTGTGTGTGTTACCCCTTTTTATGATAAGTATATTATAGAATATCAAAGGAGAAAACTGAATTTGAAAACATTTTGATCTCACTAAGTTCACAGCGGATTGCTTTCTGCAAGGGGAATTATTGCGCAATTAGTCATGTTATTTGCAGAACATTAATTAGTAAATCGGACTCAGTACATAGGTTATTCGAAACGTTAATGCTGCGAAAACATCATTTCGAATATCTGAGGCTGGTATTTTAGGAACTGTGCATATTGTTTAACAGAAGATTTAGCTTATGGCATTAACTATATTTCACAGTAGGTTGTACGGTTCAGAAACACAGCTAAAATATAAATCACGTGCTGGTGAGACTTTCCGTAGTGAGAAAAGCAATAGCATGTGATTACAAGGTTTTAGACTGGCTCCCGTCTTATATTCAATATTACCTTATCAGATCATGTTCAATAACCTCTACAAATATTTTTTGTATCAGTTCCCTATCTTCTTAGACTGACCATCAGAAGATTTGAAACGATATAAGATTTGCCTGCTTTATTGATTAAAACATAAGTTTGACGACGGAAGCCAGTCTAACGAGGTTTATGTCATTAACCAAACTTAGCGCTCCTTGCTCATCGTCCATTTCATAACGGCACATCTGTTATGGATATGCAGTCAGCTCGTGTTCGATTCCTAACTTAGGAATCGTCAGTTAGTAGCAATTGCATACTATTCATAAACCCCTTTATAGCACACGAATGTGATCACCCCAGTGAATGTTCGATCTGTTTATTGCAGAACTAATCTTTCTTTCCTAAAAAGGTGTGTAGTAAAACTTTTTTCGAACACGACAACATTTTTTATTTATTCAAATTTCCACTTTCACGTAACTTACAATGTAAGATTTTGATTATGAGACTGGCGCCAATAGGCAAAATTCAATATACAGGTATAACACAATAACTGATTTGTTTAGTATCGAAATAAACAATAAGTCACTATCGGAATCTCCTTACCCAGTTTAAAACATGAATGGTGCTTCATAGTGGATACAAAACTGAGAATATTCTTAATCAACAGAAATAAAATATAAAAGTGTATCAGTTTGGAGGCATTGAAAAATTCAAACGGAGTGAGTGGGTTAGATCATCAGAATACTTCTATCATCTGTCTCAAAAGTTTATTTTGCCACACCAGAAGAGATGCTGTCAAAATATAAAAATCAACTTGAAGGTGGATGGGAGTATCGAGACCAACCCTGATTAAGATATCAGTAGATCTGACATATAACTTTGATGATATACATATCTAAAATCAGATTCATATCACATTTGTTTTCTTTTTGTGGTCATTTGTCCTATCAATAAACTAAAACATCTAGGTGTAAGGCGTGATACAACTACTGTAAAGAATCAACTAGGCGTTTTCAACTTCAAAACTTCGAGGTTGTTTATCACCATAATATTGTTGTACATTATCATAAATACGGTTTTGAAAATTGATAGATATTCATGAAACCGGTATGCCAAAATGTAAAACATTTTTTGGATCCGACTTTTTATCATTTATTAACTTTATTTACTATATATACCTATGTATATTAACTTTATTAACTATATATACATATATATACATACTATATATAACTATATATATAAAACTTTCAATTTACTTGACATGGATAAATGTCCTTCACAATGTAAGAATTGTGAAAATATGTTGGTTTTAGTCACCCTGGCATAATACTGAAAACATTATCCTAATCAAACTTTTAGTAGTATAATTTAAGTGGATTAATATCTGGTAGTATTTGAATATGCATGGGGATCAATCTTCCAGAAAGCTAAGTTGAAAACGTTATAAAACTTGAAGACAAGCTAACTGATTTATTTTGTGTCTCCAAATTACCTTAAATTAGGATAAGAGCATAGGATTTTTGTCCACGGGGTCCTTGGTTCGAATCCCGCCAGGAGTATTTTGTTCAAATCCAGTCAGGATTGCGTTTTTTTTTTTTTTTTTTTTTTTTTTTTTTTTTTTTTTTTTGTTTGTTTCAAGTTATGATTCTTTAATAGATACGATTTTCATATTCGTAAGTCTTGTCAGCAAATACTATTATAAATATCTGATATTTCCAGGGGTATTGAGTGTCTGATGAAATTAAATCAGTACCTCAGGTTTTGACAATACTTTTGTATTTCTTTCAGTGATAATCAATGTCCGGGCTGCAATCTGAAAATTCAAAATCTCAAAAATATGACAGTATTATTCAATATGCCAGTTCCGTCTGTTAATTATTCATATCCGAGGGTGAATCATACATACATAATTTTGTCCATCCTCATTCTAAGATAGCAGATTGACAGATAAAAGACCGGTCAAAAACTTAAGGAGTGGGTATAGTAAAAATGGAAGTATCCATGGCCACGGTGTGGCTTATGATTTACTCATGGGTCCATTTATTTTTGAATCATGCATAGAATGTTGATCTTTATATTCAGAAGCATTGTGTTATATATACTTTTTACCTCGAGGACTGAACAACTAACTAAATGTGGTGCACCACTGCAGAAGCAGAGGGTGCTGTTAGGTACCTGTAAATTTGAAATGATTTAAGCCTTCCAGTAATTTAAATTACTGACCGTTCCAAGGCGATACTAGAACTTTTGTGGTTCTAATTGTTTAAAGTGTTTGTGTTGATTTTTGTACTGGTTGCTTCTTATGGACGTTTTCGTATATTTATTAAAAAGTTCAGTCAGTGTAACTGAATGGTCGCCTTTTGGGAAATAGCGGCTCTCTCCGCTTGCGATATGTTCTCATTGTATTATAACCTGATTGTCAATTTATTGATTTTTGCACCTTGTTTTTGGAGTGGTAATTTCTTTCTGACTGTGCCATTTCTTGGCCATTGTTTACATTTTCCTTTTTACACAGAGAAAAGAAATTTACAGAAAATAATGACTCCCAAATATCCAAAACTGGTCAAAAATAGATACGTGCAGCCTAATTTAAGCTGCTTGTTAATCAAAGACGTCACGTGATCACTTTGTATGAAACAACTTCATTCTAGTCGCCTTATATCAAGTTTACTGAAAAGGTAAAAGTAAGCAATCAGGAAATGGCGCAATCAGAAAGAAACTCTCACTTCAGAGGGGAGAAATAACAAAATTGACAATCAGGCATTTAAACAAATAGAATGTATCGTAAACCGATTGAGCAGCCATTTCCCAATAGGTGGCCATTCAGTTACCAGGAGGTGACTAAATATATGAAAACGTACACAAAAAATAAACAACAAAACATAAAGCAATTAGCATGAAGAGAACCATAAGAGATGGAACGGTCAGTAATATAAAATTACTGTGTGTGGGGTCTACAATCGATTTTACGGGATCCCAACCCCTCCCACAGCTTCTGCAATTATTAACAACATTAAGTTAAGTGAGATGGTCGGTCCTCGTGGTGAACCTCTGCCTTGTCGATGGGGCTTATTAAATACACATCCAATGTAGGTACGATATAATCTTCGGTTTCATTATGAGACGTAGTAGAGTAGCATCTATTTCTCATAAATCCATGACAGCATGAATAGTTAGGGCAATAATATCAGCTGGTCTTTTCATAGCGTTTTTAAATTTTGACAATGAACCGTCTGGAGAATTGAACGACAATTATTTTCAAAATGGCAGATATGAAAAAGGTACAAGTAGGCAAAGATCAGGAAAAGGGGCAATCAGAAAAAGATTCCCATTCCAAAAACCGAGGTGGGAAAAAACCAAACTAACAATCAGGTACTTATACCATGAAACATATCGTAAGCCGAATGAGCAGCTATTTTCGCAATAGGTGGCCACTCAGTTACCTTAACTTAACTAAAACTATGAAAACACACATACTATGAAAACACACATAAGGCGCCAACAGCACAAAACATTTTAAACACCAAGACATAAAACATAGAATCACCACAGAAGTATCGCCTTGGAACGATCAGTAACACAAAGTTACTGGCGGGCTTAAACCGGTTTTACAGGCGCCTAACCTCACCCTCAGCTTCTGCAGTGGTTCATAACATTTGGTTAGTTCTTTGGTCCTCATGGAGAATCTCTTACTAGTCAATGAATCATCAAGAACAAACAAATAAATCATGATAAACATCCTGATGAATCAAAAACCAGGACTCACAGATTGAGTAAGCTGCCCGACGATGGAGATCCCTGGGCGCCGAATAACCTTCTAACTCCGGAGCAAAAGAAAAACACCAGTTGGACCCCGGTGGGCCAAGCAACAGACATGAAGCTCCGGCCCAAACCAACTAAAATGAATAGCTTTAAGTCGGGGCCATCATAGAGTCTGACGCCCGACCCACAGGCGTGCAATTAAAGAAGGCAGCATAGTTATCAACCATGATTGGGTTAAAAACTAAGCATGCAGACTGTCGCATAACATTCAAGTTATAACCTATACGTCCGTAACTTGTTATGATTTTTCTGAACTGAAAAGAAAAATCATTAATTCCTATAAGTTTCTTAAATTTGTAAACCACTTTTAAATCACAATCTTAATATTGAATTGAGGGGTAAAAATACAATCTGAGTTCGTTGTTCATATTTACAATATAGATTTGGTTTATCAATTGGGGCGTTTCTTTCTTTCATTAGAGGTTATGAGACAAGCACAGTTGATTCTGAGGGTTGGATAATAATGAAGAGTCGTACGAAGTCAATTTGAACATGTACAAACGTAAATATCAACACAAATGACATCTTTTAATTATCCGTCTTGACATTTAAAATGAATGTCTCGACACATTTAAGAACTGCAAGTCTCCGCATAGTCTTTTATATTTGAATAACAGTCCTTGATGTAATAAGGATCGTGTTAATTGAAATTACATAACACATGAATTCACCTTTTCTTAGAAGATTTCTTGGAACAGATTGACTGTCGTATCAAATATCAATTCTCTCAGCACAGTTGATTCTGAGGGTTGGATAATAATGAAGAGTCGTACGAAGTCAATTTGAACATGTACAAACGTAAATATCAACACAAATGACATATTTTAATTATCCGTCTTGACATTTAAAATGAATGTCTCGACATGTTTAAGAACTGCAAGTCTCCACATAGTCTTATATATTTGTATACCAGTCCTTGATGTAATAAGGATCGTGTTAATTGAAATTACATAACACATGGACTCATCTTGTCATAGGAGATTTCTTGGAAAAGAGGTTTAAGGTCAGATTGACTGTCTTATCAAATATTAATTCTCTTATATTAAGCCTACATGATCTTTCCAGAGAAGAGTTTTGAATAGAAAGGTTGAAACAAAGTTGAGTGGGCACAGTAGTTACACATCTAACCGTACCATGAGTTACCGAGTCGCTTCCCAAATTGTCCAATATTTCGCCCCTTTTAATGTCATTCACCTAAATGAAAACGATAGTTCCGTGAACTTTAGGTGAATGGCATTAAAAGTGTGAAAAGTCAAATACCAGACAATGGCTGCATTGAAAATATTCGGATTCTTAGAAGATTTGCAAAATGCAAAATAAATGACTCTCGGTAATACATATTGTTAATATTGGCATATGCTGAATTTAAATAGCATCAAGACAAATTACCAGGATTGTTCAATACGAATAAATAGACATTTTAATCTAGACTTTGAAGACTAGACAATCCACTTGTCTATAGAGGTATTACAGCGCATTTTTGCACAAATGTAAATTACGCAGATTTTTTCTACCCATATTGTAGGTTGCATTATTAACAAAAATGATATTTAAATCAGTTTTTAGAAGTAATGGCCATGAGCTTATAGACAATCGAAATAACTAAAACGACATATATTTTCAGGAAATAGACTGTCGCATCTCACTTAAAAGTACTACGCACATTTGACATGAGTGAAACATTGATGCACTTACAAACCACGGAAAATGCTTTGATATAACAACTGCATTAGCTGTCTCGATGCCGATTGAAAATAGTTGTTAACATGGCCCTGAAAATAGCTGAGAAGATGTTAAGACAATCAGTTTTAACACGTTTTGTCGACAAATAAAATTATCTCTGATGTGTTAGTGTCCGATGTCATTTTATATTCTCATGGAATAGGATCTGCCTGTCCTCCTACACGCATGATAAAAGCAGGTTATTGGAAATGATAGCCGTCGATTGCGATGTCAAGGTGCCTATAAAATTCAATCAAGGCATTAGGTTTGGAATTCCTTTAATATTTGTCATATAAATACAATAAGCCGCAATTAGAGAATTGAGCAAAAATAGAGAGCCAAACCAGAAGAAACGTTTTGCTATGCGGAACCGAAAGCACAACACGTACAATGGAGAACTCGAAGTATCGACCGTTCCAAAGCGGTGCTTTTGTTGTGGGTCTGGTTGTTTTATGTTTTGTCGTTGGATTTTCATGCTGTTTGCACCTTGTGTGCGTTTTCGTGTGTAAGGTTAGGTCCGGGTGTCTAAGTGACCGCCTGTTACTCAGCCTACTTCTCCATGGCTGCTACAATTACTGATGGGGGACTAAAATCGATATGACAGGAACTTTACCTCAGCTTCTGCAGTGCTTCACAACAGTTAGTTAGTTGTTCGGTCCCGGTGGTGAATCTCTAACTAGTCAATGAATCATCGCGGACAAACAAATAAATAAAATTAAACACCATGATGAATAAAAAAAATGCCCGGCAGTTAATATCAGAAAGCCTGGAAAGCCAAACAACATCACTGAAAATCTGGAGCAAAAGAAAAAATACCTGTTGAATCTCGGTGGGCCAAGCAACAGACAAGAAGCTCTGGTCCCAACTAAAATAAATAGTTTTTTAAATAGCCAGGCAACCGACGCAAAACAAGCTCGACGTTATGTCCCCATTTGCAAGAAATATTTTGGTAGGTTTAACCAATATTACTTACCGTTCAAAGGCGGGTTTGTCTGTTGTGGCTCAGTATATTTCTTGGTTTGATTCCTACATGATACTATTTGCACCTTATGAGAACTTTAAGATATTAAGTTAAGGCAGCTGATTGGCTCAATTTTGAGGAAATTCTGTTCACTTGGTTAAGCCGCACTTTGTATCACTTAGACGGTTTCTGGTTCTGATTGTTGTGGTTCCTGGTCATTGCTTACAGTTTACGTTCTAGATCATCAAGCATTAAAATGACATTTTTGTTTATTACCCAACATGCTATATAAAAAAAAAATAAAACATTTCAGGCTGTTAAACCAGTTTAAACCAGTTCAATGAACTGTTTCATGTCATGTGACGAACTGTTTCATGGGCAACAGTTTTTACTGTTGCCCAGTCATGTGACATGCTTTGCATGCTTTTATACTGCCTCACCATACCTGCAAATTTGTCAAACAAAAAGTAATCAAAAGCAAACAACCCATCAAATGACTCAAACAAACAAACAAAACATGACCAAACAAACAAAAACAAGCAAACAAACATAAAACAAACAAATCCAAACAAGCATTAATCACAAATAAGCACATGAAATAAGAAAACAGAAACAAAAAAACTAACAATTATGTAAAACAAAACAAACAACATACAAACAAGCAAAACAAACAAAAATGAAATAAAACATAACAAACAAACAATCATACAAACCAAAAAATGAACCAAACAAACAAGCAGAATAAACAAAACAAAAACAGTAAGATAAGTAAAAAAGTAAATAAACAAGCAGAACTTACAAAAAAAAAATACAAAAAAGCAAATCAGAATCAAACAAGGAAGCATGAACCAGGATAATAAGCATGTTTCAACCATATTTTCAGTTTTAACATTTAACTGTTACAACCAGTCTTGTCATAATACTCGTATAGTATGTGTCTGTTATGAAGTTTGTAATGAATGTTTGAGTTGGGTAATAAAACAACTATTTCAAACCTTCCTGTGTGACAGTCATAACTATCACCCCTCGGAGCTGTGGATGACCCGATGAACTGTTGCCCGAGGCCGAAGGCCTCGGGGTGGTAGTTTTGACTGTTGCAAAGGAAGGTATGAAATAGTTGTATAATGATATTTTGACATTTTGTAGATATAACAAATGAAAAGGTAAAAGTAAGCAATGATCAAGAAATCGCGCAATCAGCGATTCCCACTCCAAAAACCGAGGTGGGAAAAACTAAACTGTTAATAAGGTACAGCTAAGGGGACATTTCGTAAGCCGAGTGAGCAGCTATTTCCCCATAGGCGGACACTCAGTTCCCGAACTTAACTAAATGTATGAAAACGTACATAAGGTGCAAACAGCACAAAAAGTCAACTCCAAAACATAAAGCAATTAGAACCACAACAGAAGTATCGCCTTGGAACGATCAGTTATAATTAATGTAGGGCTTTAATCGTTTAAATCTAACTTACGAAACCTTGTTTCAGCCGGTAAAGAGAAAAATAACAACTTTGAAACAGCTAACTTTCCTGCATATTTTAATCAGACATTTAACAAACACATGTAGACATTACATACATAACTTTACTTAACTGCAGACAGAAACATAAATGATACTTATATTGTTACATTTTCATATATATATTTGCATTTGCATTTGTTCTTGAACTTATCTAACTGATATGGAAATATTTAAAAAGCAATTGTATAAAAAGATAAAACCACCCCCATTAAACTTTCTTTACCTCATAAAACGGAAAAGTAAACGTGCAAAAGTGTTGATTCAAAGAAATCGGTCAGTCATTGTTATTAAATGGCCGAGTTTGCCAATTTCAGAATAGTATAAAGCATAATTATCCTATTTTATTCATTGATATTTTATTTAACCTACTTAATTTTGAGGTCAGTCATTGTTATTAAATGGCCGAGTTTGCCAATTTCAGAATAGTATAAAGCATTATCCTATTTTATTCATTGATATTTTATTTAACCTACATAATTTTGAGAATTAACAAGGCAATATCCCTCCTAATTTAGAGTTCGTTCGAAGTCTCCTATATATGCGAGATATTTTTTTTTTCAAGACGATTCTGCTCTGATTTGAGCCTGTGCATGAGAAAACCAACAATTTGGGTTTCCGACCAGGTCCGACAGAAACCAAGCTGTATAGTCACGGAAGAAAGCTAGTATCTTGAAATTTTGGATATACATGTAGGTAGAGGAGAAATTGGACTATCCGTGTAGCGAAAAACAAATCCGCTGCTCAGCTTCGCAGTTACTGCGAAGCTGATCTGTGTCTTTGTTTTTCGCATATGCAAATTGTTGGTTTTCTCATGCACAGGCTCATTTATACTCATTACATTACGAAAATATTCCCATGCCATATATAGAATTTTCTTAAGCTGTAAAAATTGAAAATTTTCAGTATTTTTTTTTTTTATTTATTTATTTTTTATTTTTTGGATACTTTTCTTATTTTTGCTCAAGACATAGATTAAGGGTACCCACAATCTATGTTTTGGATCAAAAATAAGAAAAGTAGGTATACCCTTGCAAACCTGATTTTTTTTTTTCTATATAAAAGTATGGTGCAAGGGGGTTACTTTACATGGACATGTTTTCCTGATTAAGTTCTCTCTTCAACTTATTGTTAATAGAAAAGTAAAGCATGAAATACAGTAACTTTTATGATTGTTGAATTACACTTCAAAGTTCAGCAAATTACTGCACATGTACACTAAATTAAGCAATTTTAATATCAAATTATGGCGAAGAGACGCCAAGAATAATTCTTGCAATGCTGCGTACATAAATTGCAAATCTACTGGTTAAGTGAAAACAATGCGAACGTAATTCTTATTAAATCCGTCTTCAACAAAATAATAAGTAAAAGTGCTCCTATCAAACTGATAAAGTTGGCAAAGATAATATTACAACTTTCATCATGTTTATACTGTACACTCATTCGTTTGATTACATTCATTACCAATAATAATCAAAGTTAGTCCATTTACCACTTGGAATATCACAATATTTGCCCTAAAACTTACTATGTACATGAAAATGATAGGTTCAATTTACAATTGAGCTGCGTAATGAGCTGATCAGTGCCTTTGTTTTCCTACACAGATTATGAGATAGTACAATTTCCCTACTTTCTAAATCCAAAATTTCCAGCCTCTAGCCATCTTCAGTGCTTGTACAGCTCGGTTTGTGTTGGGCCTGTTCAAACTACATTCGGCTTGGTTTTCTTATGACACGGCTCAATTATAGACTTAACCCGGATCAAACATGCGATGGCTCATACTGAAGCAAGTGATTGCTATAGTTTACCAGATAGCACTAACCATATGTGTGTACTTGCCACACTGTAATGCTCACCTGAGTGCCAAAGCGTTATTTATAAAAATAATTTGATATACATGCCACTACTAAAGTCTACACAACGTTCCCTTATAAGCTATCTTTTACCATGGAAAGTTTAATCTCAATCTGGCCTTAAGCTCAACCGAGTTTGTACTAGATGGTTTAGTGATTATATTCCATGCAAGTTGCATATAAGCGCTTATGTGCCACTTGATTCCATGGAACCATTATAGCTCGATTTTGACATCAGATGCGACGAAAAGATCGACGAGAAACCAGATTATAACAGTACAAATACTTACAGTACGTGCAACCAAAGTGTAACGGAAAACTTGAGGCATTTCGTACTGAATTACCTGTCACGTGGTACTTAATGGACACTACGATCTTTTAACGCGACTGAGGTCAAAATTGACAAAATCGAAAATAGTTAAACCAACATCAAAAGTCCGTCGTTCTCATTGTTATTAACGTTTTAAAGAGTGGACATTTACTAATGGACGCTTTAAACACACAGACGTACGGACACCGAATGAATCCCATCCAATTGGTGAGCTATAATATATACATGTAGCTATCACAGTCACCTGCTAATATCTTTGATCCGTCGAAAGACAAAACTAGATTCATATGAAATACAATTCACTTAAATAGTTTTGTCCATGATTTACATGTAGAAAGCATGCTTCATTCTCTGAAAATCTCGTATCTGTTATCAATGTATAAAATACAGGGCTGTATAAATTGATGGTATCTTGTAAAAGGTGGATATTGAAACGATTTTAGTGAATACCTGCATGGGATCTTTCTGGAGGATAAAAATGAGTTTTTTCGTCTGGTTATCCGAACATTACTTCTTTAAATTGATAACTTTATGGTCAGTGTATATCAAGCGGCCGTGTTGCTATGAACTGAATGGCAATGTATAAATCAAAACTAAAGGTCTTAAACACTGTCATATCACAATTTGCCTTACTGGCAATGAATGGTTTCGTTTGTCTGTGAATTGCACATTCCTGCTATTCTTGTGAAAGTATATCAAGTTTCATTTCTCACAAAAGTGTCAGATAACGTAATCTCCAGTAACACCGCCATCTTTTTCAACTGGTAGATCTACGCGGCATTCCATTCACATTGTAATGGCTTCACCCGTCCACACCCAAGCCATTGTATCGCTTTACCTGAAATCAGAAAATGGAATTTGTGCTTAATTGGAGAGAAACCATGGTTAATAACAAACACCAGGACCCAGTTGTTCAAAGAATCGTTAGCTTAACGATATCGTTAAGACATAAATTTGTTAAGCAAATATCAGCTAAAGTAACAAATACACTGTTACTTTTTGTTGAAAAAATGTGAGAATCCTTTGCAGTGCAAAGGATTCTCACATTTTTTCAACAAAAAATAACAGTGTATTTGTAATATTAATGTTTGAAATTTTAACGAAACGTTAACTAATGACGTCGTTAGTTTTGAACAACTGGGCCCTGGCCTGGCTTTTTATTATGGTTGCAATTCTATTACTCGTCCTTATGTCTTTGATACACGTGGTTCATTTTTAATAAGTGCACTTCCTTGTTCATATTACTTTTTAACATTAGGAAAGCATGTCCGTGTGATGAATACCCTCTTATATCCCACATTCATGTAGTAAAACTGGGGAATGCAAGGGTATACCTATTTTTCTTATTTTTGCTCTATAACATAGATGTGGGTACTCGTTAGAACCTCCTCGCCAAACGTGCACCCACAGTCTATGTTTTGAGCAAAAATAAGAAAAATAACAAAATTTTCTACTGAAAATTTTAAATTTTTACAACCTAACAATCTCTGTATATTGTATGGGCATGTTTTCATAATGCTTGCAAAAGCAATGGAAATTAAAAAGGAGGAAGAAAACAATGAAATATAAAATAAATAAAAACCTTTATATGGCTGAAAACTCGCTCTGATATTATAGTAGCGATATTCAAGCAATAATCGCGAACATTATGTACAATGTTGTGCTTAATTTTCATGAATAAGCAAATTCACGAAACCAGTTATAACAATTATAAATTAGGAAAATATCACATACGTAACGCATCACTCACACTCTAAAAATAATCAAGGCAAGATTTAAAAGAACTTCAGTGTTTGATCTCACGTACACATTGGACCAAAGCATGTTTACATTTCACAAGTTCATTGTCCGACCTTGATGAAATATTCGGAACATTTCAAAGCGTTTTCAATATTGCGTCTCCTGCATGGCCTTGATGTTATATTGCTAGAAAATGTAAACATGCAGCTGCTTACAAGCATAACACTACCTATTAAATACTAGTCTTATGTTATTATAATATTCATGGGTATGATAAATTACAAGCCCGCTGAACTAAAGTTTCATATAGGAGCTTAACTTTTACGCACACTTTAGATGAGCATCACAAGGAAAGTGAAAGTGAGTTGATGGAAAATTGCAAAATAAAGCCTCACCCGTTTTGTCCAAATCGGTTCATGGTAGCAACCTCAGCCGAAGAACTCCTCTGATAGCAGAGCCAACAGGAATTCTTGGTTCAACATTTCACATCGTAAACCCGTATAACCGATTTTACACCTGAAAATAGATAGTAATCAAATTTTAATGAACATAAGAATAAAACCCCAGAAATTGGCACAATGAATAATTCAAAATTCAGACATTAGACGGAAAACAGACAACGCAAGTCGTCATCGTAAGTATAACAATGCGCAAGGTGATCAACTCTTCTCCATGCTAGGTTAGTGCCCCAGTGTATGTTACATTAAGATTGTGGTCGTGTAGGTCAAGGCCAGATGAAATATTCGAAAATTACGCTTCAAAGCCTCACAGACCGTAAACATGGGTGTATATGTATCATAAGTTTGTTTGTTGTTCTCAACATGGATCCAGATATTAATCAAATGGAAATCATGTGTGATGATTCAGATTGTTTTATGTCATTTACATCAATCTGATGATGTGCTTCCATTGCAATGGCGTTTCCCTGCAAGTAAACAAATATGTATGAATGCCTGTTATCGAAGGGGTTCATGTAAGCTTTGCTAGCGACTCACTGTGGTTCATATATATAGTTTCACGAACCTTTGAAAAATTAAACCCATTGCTTTTATTTACATTCATTTCTCTTGATCGCGTGTTGAAAAAAATATCAAGGCATTAACATTTACAAGCAAACAGAGAATGTACGCACAGAGTGTACTCGAAGAGCGGGACGGCATCGATGACGTCATGACGTTTAAAACGTCCAATCACATTAATGAAGGCCATGGTTTTTATGACGTCAAGTTTGAATCATGTGGCGTCGCGTGACACGATGTTGTTCACAGAACTATGAATCGCATTTTTGTTCTGTAGATTCATACGAATTTGCAACAGAAATGCAAATTCTGTGTGATATATTAATATTTATAAGTTTATGATGTAAGTGCAGTAGACGATGTATCTATTTAATGATTTCTCATTTAAAACATTTGTACTCTGTTTACATGAATTATTACATTCCACGGGTTGCTAATTTGTGTATCTATTTTCGAAGATGAGATAAATTCCCAGTTAGAAGTTCTATGAATTAGCCAGTTTTAGCACCGGGTGGGCATAGTTTCGGTGGTTATTAGGTATTAATAGTACCAGACCTTTGTTCTTAGCTAACTGTAAAACAGGTGGAGTAAATAAAGATAATGCTTGATACACCAAAATTTTCCTCCACTAAACAGCTGTTTGATAATATTCCAAGCATTAAAACATTCATACGGGAGATCTGATTTATCAATGACCTCAAAATGATATTGATGACGTGATGTAGGTAACTTAAAGTACTGTTTTTGCAACATTGTTCATATTTTTTCTGTCAGTGTCAATTAACGAATTTTATTTGGGGACGGCATCGTCGTAAAACATGTTTTCCTACAGTATGAAAGGCGATATAAATTATATTGTTTACTTTATACTTTACAGTGAAAACCAATGTATATCAAAACTTGATAAAAGTTCTTGGTATTTTCATTGATATGAAATTTCACTGATATCAAATCTCACTGCTTTCAAAAGTCACTTGTGACTGATATCAGTCTTTATCTTCACTGTAGATTTTGGATTACTTCTGACGTTTCCATTTACTTGACGTCATTAAATGTGTCTCACTTCAGAAATTCAAACGCCTATAACTCCGTTATTTATGAACGAAAACATAAAGTGTGGTTATTCATTTTCTTAGTTCGAACGTAATGAACAATGTGGTACCAAAATTATTTGTGTTTTCAAAAATGTTTGGTTTTTGCATTTTCACCGCCTGCCTTGTGAATTGGAAAATGCTCGTGTATTGTATAAAATAAAAAGAAAATTTGCTTTTTTTTCGGTGAATACCAAATATCTCGTGAGTTGAAAACATAAAAATTTTCACTCGTGAAAATTCTGATGTTTTCAACTCACTCGATGAAATATATTTGGTATTCACCTCAAAAAAGCAAATATCCTCTATATTTTTTTAGCTCGCAGAATGTGCCACAAAATGTTTGAGGTTAGCTAATCAGTCGTCATGTTACATTTGCATCGTGCATTTGCAAAGTGCATTGGAATGGTCATTTGGTGGATGGCATAAGGATAACTTATCCGAGAAATGAACACCCTCTTGTACTCCACTTAGTAATACTGAGGTGTACAGTGATATACGAGCGTACTTTTGATCTTATTTCTGTTCCAGAATATAGATTGTGTGTACCGGTTAGAACCGCCTCGCCGAGGCGGTTCTAACGTGTACCCACAATCAATATTTTGATCAAAGATATGGAACATATTGAAATTTTCACGTGACTGGAATTTTTCAGTTGCAAAGCCGAAAAACTGTATAATTACGAGTTTTCGAATGGGCGGATCCAGATGGGGGACAGGAGGTCCGGACCCCCCTCCCCCCCCGGGAATTGCCAGATTTTTAGTTTTCGCCATGTTGAAATTGTCCGTCAGATCCCTTCTGGGAATTGGGACCCCCCCCCCCCCACCCCCCTAAGAAAATTTTCTGGATCCGCGCACAAAAAAAATGCAAGAAGTAAAATTTGAGTCCTCCCCCAGCCTGAAACATCCATCTCACGCCGAAGGTCAATGGCATCAACTAAACATACTGCCAGAGGGTCTGAGAATCACGAATTACTAGGGATGCTCTTATCTGTATAAAAGTCACAAATGAAATGCCAGAAGCACCTTTAAAGAGTATCTAGTGCAGTTTCGCAACAAATCCGTGATAAAAACATCGAAAGGTAATAGAAGTTGGCAGCGATCACTTTCCGAGCAAATTGGTATATCTGATTTGAGGACCATCGCGTGAAAACATATCGTTGTGGCTTCTAGACACGTTAGGTATGCAACAACTGTTTCCTCTCCCTCAAACGACAGTGATGTGACTTGCAAGTTTAAGATTAATTGAAACGTCCCCATGTACGTGCTGATGCAATGAACGTCCCGACCTGTACCTCAAATACTCGCATGGAATACAGAAGGTTTACATACGACGTATAAGATTTTTGTTTATCTCAACAATTAGATATGAAAACAGCTAATTACGTAAAAATTAGATAGTGCTAACGATTCAGTAGCAGGTACAGATAAGACTTTTCAAAGAAATCTTCAATACAGGTAAATATTTCTGATATTTAAAATAACTTTCTTTAGAACGAATATGCAGTAAAGTCGGTGCCCACTTGCAGGTATGAAACTCAAGTTAAAAAAAACTGGATGAAATTAAGAAAAATATTAACTAGAATAGTAAAATAATACTTTGATACATCGATTAATTAATTTTAGTTGATTGGGACCGGAGCTTCTTGTCTGTTACTTGGCCCACCGGGGTTCAACTGGTGTTTTCTTTTGCTCTTGACTTTCAGCAAGTTATTTGGCGCCCATGGATGTGCATTGTCGGGCAGCTTGCTGGATCTGTGAGTCCTCGTGAGTCATCGTTTTTGATTCATTATGGGGGTTATCATGATTTATTTGTTGATGATTCATTGACTAGTTAGAGATTTGCCACGATAATCGAAGAACTAACTAAATGTTGTGAACCACTGCAGAAGATGAGGGTTCAGGTTCTTATGAATCAGATTTCAAGACTATGTTCTTACATGAGCGTACCACAGGCATCTTAATCATGTGACCTGAATCTTTATAAACAATTTTATGCCGTCTCCCCATGGGCGTTTAACATGATTTTATAGTTCGCTTTCATAAATGAAATGGGTTTCAGCGGAGAAGTCCTCGAGAGCCTTGAGCAACCACCTGACATTTGAGTAGAGGTAGCAATGATTGAATAAAACTGCAGTGTTACGAAGCACGTATTTAGGACACGATGTTTTCCTGTGAAGATCTCCAAACGGTGATTGTTGTTAGTAGGTTTATAGGCCAAAACGCAGATAATCATAATAGTGCTTCCGGTTATTGTAATACGTTCCAAGAAAGCAGATGTTTCCAAACACTATAAACGGCATCTGCATTTCATCTGTAATTGCACTTTTGGTTTTATTGAATCTATTGCCAAACAAACTGTGAATGATCTTGAGCAGAGTAACAACGTTTCAATGAATTTCCTGATTTTGTTTTTATTTACGCAATGCCATGTAAGTTTGACACGCGCACACATCTATTATAACTACATTCGGTTAGGACCTCCAGTCAAGTCGTAGACTGTCGTCACAAAGTTAATGCTATTTTAGACTAGAAACTGCACGTGGGGCGTTATTATAAGACTATGCACTTTTGAAAGTTGTAAGACAAGTTTGGCTTTGCAGTATTTTAGAGATTGATCGCACCTCTCGTTACAAACCGAGCTTTGTAAATATTTTAGTCCAAGAGGTGTCAGTCGTTGCATAGTGTGTTTTGTGACGAACATTTTTCGATCATGAACTCGATAGCTGGTTACGTTTCAAACAAAACCAAATGAAGTGACTGCAACACCTCTCTATACAGTAGGGGATCATACATAAAGACATATATTATTTATTATATTAATGCTGTAGGGGTACTTATTGCTGATGATGCTGTTTTCCCCTAAAATATTAGAATTGAAAACTATTGCCATTCAAATATTATCAGCGTTGTATAACATAAATTAGATTACATTTCCTAATAGAGTTGGATTGGTAAAGGTAAAACAATATCTTCAATTGTCTTCGAAAGGTTTCATCCCATAAGATTCATATTGCCCTTTCAAGCATAGCAATGAGATTCAGAGTCAATACCATATATAGCAACAGAAATAAGTTAATTGGTTTATACGTACTAAAGTCATTGTATATATACGTATGTCATGAATAAAGGCCATTTAAATCAAAATATATGCATACACAAAATATGGCGAGCAGTTATTATTTGATATTACACACGTTCTTTGTGTTGTCGCACCGGAATTTAACAAATATTTGATATTGTGTTTCTACAAATGTTGGTTAACTTGTGGCCCAGACCCTTGCTTAATAAGAGCAATAAAGCGTTTAAACTAAACACTTTTCACTTGGCTTGCTCTGATGCTAGCATGTATCTGGGTGACTAAATAGAACTAAGTGAGCTTGTCATTGTTTATGAAGTCTATTTTAAGTACTGAAAAAAGCAACACATATTAGGGATTTTATTCTTGTCGGCGGTTCCACTTTTTAAATGGTCAATTTAATATGAGTTTATCTTAATTAAGTAGGAATTTGCTCAGAACATCATACACAAACACACTTGCCTATAGCTGAAACAATTAATGATCATACAGTTCCTGATGGGTCATTCGTGAGCATGCAAGATCCAGCGACACTTGTTCAATAAACGGCTAGAGAAATATCAATCGACTGCCATCTTGGCAACCATCTTGCATTTATAGAACATAATCATTTTTATTATGCATATTTATGAGACAAACGAGCGTCTCCATTCCGTCGACTGTACGTGAAAGTACAGGCACTTGCGTACGTAACTAAAAATACGTTGTTATGCTTGCTTAAGAATTTTACAACGAAATTCCATCGTATTGTTTAATCTGCAGAGATGAGATGTGAAAGATTTTCATCTATACAGATCTGATATAAAGCCAATAAAAACAATAATGCATTGAAAGATTTTATACAGATGCCTTTTAAATTGTTTGAAAACACCTGCTGACCTAGAAGTCCTGAAAAGAGGAAGTCAAGATGTTAGTGTTTTTATTACGATGAACAATTGAGCCGCATCGTGAGAAAACCGGTCTTCGGGGTTTCCGACCAGGTGCGACACAAATCGGTCTGTACAGTCACAGGAGCAGGCTAGATACTTGAAATTTTGGCTATGAGTAGAAGAGGAATTATACTATCCGAGTAGCGAAAACAAAGGCGCTGATCAGCTTCGCGGTTACCGCGAAGCTGATCTGCGCCTTTGTTTTCGCCTAGGCAAAAATCCGGTTTTCTCACGATGCGGCTCAATTGTGTTTATTTACCACCTAGTTCGATATGAATTTTTGATGTATGTGAAGTAAGCAGTAGCAGTAGCAGTAGGCAGTATACTGCTGTACTGCTAGCAGTTGGCAGTATACTGCTGTACTGCTAGCAGTTGGCAGTATACTGCTGTCTCTACTGCTAGCAGTTGGCAGTATGCACACATGCGCATGCGCACATAATCACCAGTAAACGATTAGGATGTCGACTGAAATTAACGTTTTATTATTACAAATAAAAAAGTACAAGTATATAGGCAATGATCAGGAAATGACACAATCAGAAAGAAATTCCCACTCCATAAACCGAGGGGTGGGGAAAACAAAATGGCATTTAGGTGCTTGTGTACTTATACCAATACCAAGAAAACATATAGTAAGCCAAGTGAGCAGCTATTCCCCTATTCTCCACTCAGTTACCTGAGCTGAACTAAAATATGAAAACCTACATACATGTAAGGCTAAACAACACAAAAATAAGTACAAATAGGAATAGAGAGATGAGGAATCCATTAATCCCAGCATACACGCAGACACCAGTAAGGGCAGCGCATAACAGTACAACCCATTGTTTTTCAACAATGTAGCTTTCCGTCTACTAGTTTTAATCGAGGAAGCGAGGTAGCCGGCGGCGAGGAAAATTTGTCCGTCCGAACACGCTTCCCTTCGTGTCATTTGCAGGAATGACATGCTACAGTGTGCCGTCCTTCGGATCGGGATGTTAACTGGAAGTCCCCTGTGCACGGACAGTCACCCCCTGTGCAGGTTAAAGATCCCTCCACAGGTTCTATCTATCCTAATGCATGTAGGCTCATCCTGCAAACACACCGGAGTGTACAATGTACACCTCCCAAGAATAATCAGAAATTGATTGATGGAAGAAACAAGAAAACAAAACAAACTAACATATAATAATAGTTTCGGATTAACTTTTTTAGCCTTTAGGGTAACGAATGAATGCAAAATAAATATGGACACGCCTTGATAGATTTATTTGTGTTTGCATGATAGGGATAGTTACGGATAACTTACGGATATAAAAATGCTGTAAAATAAGTTTGCGTCAACCGATTGATATGAAAATTTGTCCGAATAAACATTGATCGTTTGAAATTAAATGCCATTGTCATTTTAAAACAATGACGTGAAACGTTCTTGCACGAGACAGCGTCATGACGTCACTTCATGTGATCAGGCGCACCTGTACCCCATGGGTTGACTTTTTTTTTTAGTGTATTTGGGTGTTAGAAAAGTTGGTCTACAATTTTAAATGAAAAATAATTTTCTAACATTAATTGACCATTTTTTCGGAAACATACGGCATTGTGTTGCTTTATTTGTCGAAGACATCCCAGATCATTTTTACCTGCATCCGGGTTTTTCCCATATGGGAGATGAAAAAGGCAACAAACAGTATCTCTTTAAAAAGTACTTTAAGATTATGCTTTTTTTATACAAGCCACCATTGGTCCTTATTGTTATTCATTTCAATCACTTTTTGTGTGACGAAAGCTTTTGCAAAGAAAAATTAATATCTAAAATCTGCGGATTTTGAAATTTTATGATGCATGCAGGCCATCGTAGATAAGATGCGTTCGGATTTTCTCCATTAAATATAGGCGTGTTCAGTTCAAAGGCTCTGCTCAACAGAACGAGTCGTTTCGGTCCAGCGACTCTTAAGGACTCTCGCCGTAAGGACATTTGAAAAGCATTTCCTCTCAGTCATGTTATTCGTCATGCAATTCGTCAAATTATTTGAGCCCCGCCCCAAAATACTAAAATACTTTACCCGAATATATCCCTGAATTATTAAAAACATGCTATAAATCATAGCAAAACCTTCGTTTTTGTAACTATCCATTCTAATGTCATTTCCACATGCAAAGAATGCGCCTTAAATATATACATGTAGTCTCACCAAGGGTTTCGGAGAGAAGGACCGTTTATTTCCAGGGAGCTGAGGAGAATGATAACGTATTTCATTTGTGCTGGAGAATGAGCATAACGTTTTTGATTATACGGAGCAGGGACCAGAAAGCTCAGGACTATTTTAAGGAGCCGATGAAAAGGGTCATTTCTCCTATCAGGCAGCAAGGAACTAAAATATGTCCTGGTTGGTCTCAAATAGTCATCAATGGTTCGATTTAGATAGAAATATAAAACATGTATCGTTGAACAAAGTAAAATATAGCGTTGTCAAATAAAGGGCAGCGTTTTCTTCGAAGTGGCCATCCTCGATTTTACAAATTCAAAAACTCAAATATAAATACATACTGCACTCAACAGGGGAAAGTTTATTTTACAAAATTTTGATACAAAATCAAAAAAAGGCCATTTTCAGATAGCTTTGAAACTATGGGCCATTTTCAAGTTAGCAGTACGTATAGTCAGAGAGTTTTGAAACTAATGAAATAGTACGTATAGTCAGAGAGTTTTGAAACTAATGAAATTTGGGTCAAACTTAGGACTGGTCAGGACCTTGAAACAGGGCAAGTTTAAAGAAAATCGTTCGCTCAGTTTTCGAGATATCGAAGTTCGAAATAGCCGACCCCATACCCAATATGGGCAGTATGGGCCATTTTCAAGTTAGCAGTACGTATAGCACAGAGTTTTGAAACTAATGAAATTTGGGTCAAACTTAGGACTGGTCAGGACCTTGAAACAGGGCAAGTTTAAAGAAAATCGTTCGCTCAGTTTTCGAGATATCGAAGTTCGAAATAGCCGACCCCATACCCAATATGGGCAGTATGGGCCATTTTCAAGTTAGCAGTACGTATAGCACAGAGTTTTGAAACTAATGAAATTTGGGTCAAACTTAGGACTGGTCAGGACCTTGAAACAGGGCAAGTTTAAAGAAAATCGTTCGCTCAGTTTTCGAGATATCGAAGTTCGAAATAGCCGACCCCATACCCAATATGGGCAGTATGGGCCATTTTCAAGTTAGCAGTACGTTTAGCACAGAGTTTTGAAACTAATGAAATTTGGGTCAAACTTAGGACTGGTCAGGACCTTGAAACAGGGCAAGTTTAAAGAAAATCGTTCGCTCAGTTTTCGAGATATCGAAGTTCGAAATAGCCGACCCCATACCCAATATGGGCAGTATGGGCCATTTTCAAGTTAGCAGTACGTATAGCACAGAGTTTTGAAACTAATGAAATTTGGGTCAAACTTAGGACTGGTCAGGACCTTGAAACAGGGCAAGTTTAAAGAAAATCGTTCGCTCAGTTTTCGAGATATCGAAGTTCGAAATAGCCGACCCCATACCCAATATGGGCAGTATGGGCCATTTTCAAGTTAGCAGTACGTATAGCACAGAGTTTTGAAACTAATGAAATTTGGGTCAAACTTAGGACTGGTCAGGACCTTGAAACAGGGCAAGTTTAAAGAAAATCGTTCGCTCAGTTTTCGAGATATCGAAGTTCGAAATAGCCGACCCCATACCCAATATGGGCAGTATGGGCCATTTTCAAGTTAGCAGTACGTATAGCACAGAGTTTTGAAACTAATGAAATTTGGGTCAAACTTAGGACTGGTCAGGACCTTGAAACAGGGCAAGTTTAAAGAAAATCGTTCGCTCAGTTTTCGAGATATCGAAGTTCGAAATAGCCAACCCCATACCCAATATGGGCAGTATGGGCCATTTTCAAGTTAGCAGTACGTTTAGCACAGAGTTTTGAAACTAATGAAATTTGGGTCAAACTTAGGACTGGTCAGGACCTTGAAACAGGGCAAGTTTAAAGAAAATCGTTCGCTCAGTTTTCGGGATATCGAAGTTCGAAATAGCCGACCCCATACCCAATATGGGCAGTATGGGCCATTTTCAAGTTAGCAGTACGTATAGCACAGAGTTTTGAAACTAATGAAATTTGGGTCAAACTTAGGACTGGTCAGGACCTTGAAACAGGGCAAGTTTAAAGAAAATCGTTCGCTCAGTTTTCGAGATATCGAAGTTCGAAATAGCCGACCCCATACCCAATATGGGCAGTATGGGCCATTTTCAAGTTAGCAGTACGTATAGCACAGAGTTTTGAAACTAATGAAATTTGGGTCAAACTTAGGACTGGTCAGGACCTTGAAACAGGGCAAGTTTAAAGAAAATCGTTCGCTCAGTTTTCGAGATATCGAAGTTCGAAATAGCCGACCCCATACCCAATATGGGCAGTATGGGCCATTTTCAAGTTAGCAGTACGTATAGCACAGAGTTTTGAAACTAATGAAATTTGGGTCAAACTTAGGACTGGTCAGGACCTTGAAACAGGGCAAGTTTAAAGAAAATCGTTCGCTCAGTTTTCGAGATATCGAAGTTCGAAATAGCCGACCCCATACCCAATATGGGCAGTATGGGCCATTTTCAAGTTAGCAGTACGTTTAGCACAGAGTTTTGAAACTAATGAAATTTGGGTCAAACTTAGGACTGGTCAGGACCTTGAAACAGGGCAAGTTTAAAGAAAATCGTTCGCTCAGTTTTCGAGATATCGAAGTTCGAAATAGCCGACCCCATACCCAATATGGGCAGTATGGGCCATTTTCAAGTTAGCAGTACGTATAGCACAGAGTTTTGAAACTAATGAAATTTGGGTCAAACTTAGGACTGGTCAGGACCTTGAAACAGGGCAAGTTTAAAGAAAATCGTTCGCTCAGTTTTCGAGATATCGAAGTTCGAAATAGCCGACCCCATACCCAATATGGGCAGTATGGGCCATTTTCAAGTTAGCAGTACGTATAGCACAGAGTTTTGAAACTAATGAAATTTGGGTCAAACTTAGGACTGGTCAGGACCTTGAAACAGGGCAAGTTTAAAGAAAATCGTTCGCTCAGTTTTCGAGATATCGAAGTTCGAAATAGCCGACCCCATACCCAATATGGGCAGTATGGGCCATTTTCAAGTTAGCAGTACGTATAGCACAGAGTTTTGAAACTAATGAAATTTGGGTCAAACTTAGGACTGGTCAGGACCTTGACACTGGGCAAGTTTAAAGAAAATCGTTCGCTCAGTTTTCGAGATATCGAAGTTCGAAATAGCCGACCCCATACGCAATATGGGCAGTATGGGCCATTTTCAAGTTAGCAGTACGTATAGCACAGAGTTTTGAAACTAATGAAATTTGGGTCAAACTTAGGACTGGTCAGGACCTTGAAACAGGGCAAGTTTAAAGAAAATCGTTCGCTCAGTTTTCGAGATATCGAAGTTCGAAATTGCCGACCCCATACCCAATATGGGCAGTATGGGCCATTTTCAAGTTAGCAGTACGTATAGCACAGAGTTTTGAAACTAATGAAATTTGGGTCAAACTTAGGACTGGTCAGGACCTTGAAACAGGGCAAGTTTAAAGAAAATCGTTCGCTCAGTTTTCGGGATATCGAAGTTCGAAATAGCCGACCCCATACCCAATATGGGCAGTATGGGCCATTTTCAAGTTAGCAGTACGTATAGCACAGAGTTTTAAAACTAATGAAATTTGGGTCAAACTTAGGACTGGTCAGGACCTTGACACTGGGCAAGTTTAAAGAAAATCGTTCGCTCAGTTTTCGAGATATCGAAGTTCGAAATAGCCGACCCCATACCCAATATGGGCAGTATGGGCCATTTTCAAGTTAGCAGTACGTATAGCACAGAGTTTTGAAACTAATGAAATTTGGGTCAAACTTAGGACTGGTCAGGACCTTGAAACAGGGCAAGTTTAAAGAAAATCGTTCGCTCAGTTTTCGAGATATCGAAGTTCGAAATAGCCGACCCCATACCCAATATGGGCAGTATGGGCCATTTTCAAGTTAGCAGTACGTATAGCACAGAGTTTTGAAACTAATGAAATTTGGGTCAAACTTAGGACTGGTCAGGACCTTGAAACAGGGCAAGTTTAAAGAAAATCGTTCGCTCAGTTTTCGAGATATCGAAGTTCGAAATAGCCGACCCCATACCCAATATGGGCAGTATGGGCCATTTTCAAGTTAGCAGTACGTATAGCACAGAGTTTTGAAACTAATGAAATTTGGGTCAAACTTAGGACTGGTCAGGACCTTGAAACAGGGCAAGTTTAAAGAAAATCGTTCGCTCAGTTTTCGAGATATCGAAGTTCGAAATAGCCGACCCCATACCCAATATGGGCAGTATGGGCCATTTTCAAGTTAGCAGTACGTATAGCACAGAGTTTTGAAACTAATGAAATTTGGGTCAAACTTAGGACTGGTCAGGACCTTGAAACAGGGCAAGTTTAAAGAAAATCGTTCGCTCAGTTTTCGAGATATCGAAGTTCGAAATAGCCGACCCCATACCCAATATGGGCAGTATGGGCCATTTTCAAGTTAGCAGTACGTATAGCACAGAGTTTTGAAACTAATGAAATTTGGGTCAAACTTAGGACTGGTCAGGACCTTGAAACAGGGCAAGTTTAAAGAAAATCGTTCGCTCAGTTTTCGAGATATCGAAGTTCGAAATAGCCGACCCCATACCCAATATGGGCAGTATGGGCCATTTTCAAGTTAGCAGTACGTATAGCACAGAGTTTTGAAACTAATGAAATTTGGGTCAAACTTAGGACTGGTCAGGACCTTGAAACAGGGCAAGTTTAAAGAAAATCGTTCGCTCAGTTTTCGAGATATCGAAGTTCGAAATAGCCGACCCCATACCCAATATGGGCAGTATGGGCCATTTTCAAGTTAGCAGTACGTATAGCACAGAGTTTTGAAACTAATGAAATTTGGGTCAAACTTAGGACTGGTCAGGACCTTGAAACAGGGCAAGTTTAAAGAAAATCGTTCGCTCAGTTTTCGAGATATCGAAGTTCGAAATAGCCGACCCCATACCCAATATGGGCAGTATGGGCCATTTTCAAGTTAGCAGTACGTATAGCACAGAGTTTTGAAACTAATGAAATTTGGGTCAAACTTAGGACTGGTCAGGACCTTGAAACAGGGCAAGTTTAAAGAAAATCGTTCGCTCAGTTTTCGAGATATCGAAGTTCGAAATAGCCGACCCCATACCCAATATGGGCAGTATGGGCCATTTTCAAGTTAGCAGTACGTATAGCACAGAGTTTTGAAACTAATGAAATTTGGGTCAAACTTAGGACTGGTCAGGACCTTGAAACAGGGCAAGTTTAAAGAAAATCGTTCGCTCAGTTTTCGAGATATCGAAGTTCGAAATAGCCGACCCCATACCCAATATGGGCAGTATGGGCCATTTTCAAGTTAGCAGTACGTATAGCACAGAGTTTTGAAACTAATGAAATTTGGGTCAAACTTAGGACTGGTCAGGACCTTGAAACAGGGCAAGTTTAAAGAAAATCGTTCGCTCAGTTTTCGAGATATCGAAGTTCGAAATAGCCGACCCCATACCCAATATGGGCAGTATGGGCCATTTTCAAGTTAGCAGTACGTATAGCACAGAGTTTTGAAACTAATGAAATTTGGGTCAAACTTAGGACTGGTCAGGACCTTGAAACAGGGCAAGTTTAAAGAAAATCGTTCGCTCAGTTTTCGAGATATCGAAGTTCGAAATAGCCGACCCCATACCCAATATGGGCAGTATGGGCCATTTTCAAGTTAGCAGTACGTATAGCACAGAGTTTTGAAACTAATGAAATTTGGGTCAAACTTAGGACTGGTCAGGACCTTGAAACAGGGCAAGTTTAAAGAAAATCGTTCGCTCAGTTTTCGAGATATCGAAGTTCGAAATAGCCGACCCCATACCCAATATGGGCAGTATGGGCCATTTTCAAGTTAGCAGTACGTATAGCACAGAGTTTTGAAACTAATGAAATTTGGGTCAAACTTAGGACTGGTCAGGACCTTGAAACAGGGCAAGTTTAAAGAAAATCGTTCGCTCAGTTTTCGAGATATCGAAGTTCGAAATAGCCGACCCCATACCCAATATGGGCAGTATGGGCCATTTTCAAGTTAGCAGTACGTATAGCACAGAGTTTTGAAACTAATGAAATTTGGGTCAAACTTAGGACTGGTCAGGACCTTGAAACAGGGCAAGTTTAAAGAAAATCGTTCGCTCAGTTTTCGAGATATCGAAGTTCGAAATAGCCGACCCCATACCCAATATGGGCAGTATGGGCCATTTTCAAGTTAGCAGTACGTATAGCACAGAGTTTTGAAACTAATGAAATTTGGGTCAAACTTAGGACTGGTCAGGACCTTGAAACAGGGCAAGTTTAAAGAAAATCGTTCGCTCAGTTTTCGAGATATCGAAGTTCGAAATAGCCGACCCCATACCCAATATGGGCAGTATGGGCCATTTTCAAGTTAGCAGTACGTATAGCACAGAGTTTTGAAACTAATGAAATTTGGGTCAAACTTAGGACTGGTCAGGACCTTGAAACAGGGCAAGTTTAAAGAAAATCGTTCGCTCAGTTTTCGAGATATCGAAGTTCGAAATAGCCGACCCCATACCCAATATGGGCAGTATGGGCCATTTTCAAGTTAGCAGTACGTATAGCACAGAGTTTTGAAACTAATGAAATTTGGGTCAAACTTAGGACTGGTCAGGACCTTGAAACAGGGCAAGTTTAAAGAAAATCGTTCGCTCAGTTTTCGAGATATCGAAGTTCGAAATAGCCGACCCCATACCCAATATGGGCAGTATGGGCCATTTTCAAGTTAGCAGTACGTATAGCACAGAGTTTTGAAACTAATGAAATTTGGGTCAAACTTAGGACTGGTCAGGACCTTGAAACAGGGCAAGTTTAAAGAAAATCGTTCGCTCAGTTTTCGAGATATCGAAGTTCGAAATAGCCGACCCCATACCCAATATGGGCAGTATGGGCCATTTTCAAGTTAGCAGTACGTATAGCACAGAGTTTTGAAACTAATGAAATTTGGGTCAAACTTAGGACTGGTCAGGACCTTGAAACAGGGCAAGTTTAAAGAAAATCGTTCGCTCAGTTTTCGAGATATCGAAGTTCGAAATAGCCGACCCCATACCCAATATGGGCAGTATGGGCCATTTTCAAGTTAGCAGTACGTATAGCACAGAGTTTTGAAACTAATGAAATTTGGGTCAAACTTAGGACTGGTCAGGACCTTGAAACAGGGCAAGTTTAAAGAAAATCGTTCGCTCAGTTTTCGAGATATCGAAGTTCGAAATAGCCGACCCCATACCCAATATGGGCAGTATGGGCCATTTTCAAGTTAGCAGTACGTATAGCACAGAGTTTTGAAACTAATGAAATTTGGGTCAAACTTAGGACTGGTCAGGACCTTGAAACAGGGCAAGTTTAAAGAAAATCGTTCGCTCAGTTTTCGAGATATCGAAGTTCGAAATAGCCGACCCCATACCCAATATGGGCAGTATGGGCCATTTTCAAGTTAGCAGTACGTATAGCACAGAGTTTTGAAACTAATGAAATTTGGGTCAAACTTAGGACTGGTCAGGACCTTGAAACAGGGCAAGTTTAAAGAAAATCGTTCGCTCAGTTTTCGAGATATCGAAGTTCGAAATAGCCGACCCCATACCCAATATGGGCAGTATGGGCCATTTTCAAGTTAGCAGTACGTATAGCACAGAGTTTTGAAACTAATGAAATTTGGGTCAAACTTAGGACTGGTCAGGACCTTGAAACAGGGCAAGTTTAAAGAAAATCGTTCGCTCAGTTTTCGAGATATCGAAGTTCGAAATAGCCGACCCCATACCCAATATGGGCAGTATGGGCCATTTTCAAGTTAGCAGTACGTATAGCACAGAGTTTTGAAACTAATGAAATTTGGGTCAAACTTAGGACTGGTCAGGACCTTGAAACAGGGCAAGTTTAAAGAAAATCGTTCGCTCAGTTTTCGAGATATCGAAGTTCGAAATAGCCGACCCCATACCCAATATGGGCAGTATGGGCCATTTTCAAGTTAGCAGTACGTATAGCACAGAGTTTTGAAACTAATGAAATTTGGGTCAAACTTAGGACTGGTCAGGACCTTGAAACAGGGCAAGTTTAAAGAAAATCGTTCGCTCAGTTTTCGAGATATCGAAGTTCGAAATAGCCGACCCCATACCCAATATGGGCAGTATGGGCCATTTTCAAGTTAGCAGTACGTATAGCACAGAGTTTTGAAACTAATGAAATTTGGGTCAAACTTAGGACTGGTCAGGACCTTGAAACAGGGCAAGTTTAAAGAAAATCGTTCGCTCAGTTTTCGAGATATCGAAGTTCGAAATAGCCGACCCCATACCCAATATGGGCAGTATGGGCCATTTTCAAGTTAGCAGTACGTATAGCACAGAGTTTTGAAACTAATGAAATTTGGGTCAAACTTAGGACTGGTCAGGACCTTGAAACAGGGCAAGTTTAAAGAAAATCGTTCGCTCAGTTTTCGAGATATCGAAGTTCGAAATAGCCGACCCCATACCCAATATGGGCAGTATGGGCCATTTTCAAGTTAGCAGTACGTATAGCACAGAGTTTTGAAACTAATGAAATTTGGGTCAAACTTAGGACTGGTCAGGACCTTGAAACAGGGCAAGTTTAAAGAAAATCGTTCGCTCAGTTTTCGAGATATCGAAGTTCGAAATAGCCGACCCCATACCCAATATGGGCAGTATGGGCCATTTTCAAGTTAGCAGTACGTATAGCACAGAGTTTTGAAACTAATGAAATTTGGGTCAAACTTAGGACTGGTCAGGACCTTGAAACAGGGCAAGTTTAAAGAAAATCGTTCGCTCAGTTTTCGAGATATCGAAGTTCGAAATAGCCGACCCCATACCCAATATGGGCAGTATGGGCCATTTTCAAGTTAGCAGTACGTATAGCACAGAGTTTTGAAACTAATGAAATTTGGGTCAAACTTAGGACTGGTCAGGACCTTGAAACAGGGCAAGTTTAAAGAAAATCGTTCGCTCAGTTTTCGAGATAATCGAAGTTCGAAATAGCCGACCCCATACCCAATATGGGCAGTATGGGCCATTTTCAAGTTAGCAGTACGTATAGCAATACGATAGATGAGAAGATCTAATGAAGTTCGAATATAGCCGACCCAATACCCAATATGGGCAGTATGGGCCATTTTCATGTTAGCAGTACGTATAGCAGCACAGAGTTTTGAAACTAATGAAATTTGGGTCAAACTTAGGACTGGTGAGGACCTTGAAACTGGGCAAGTTTAAAGAAAATCGTTCGCTCAGTTTTCGAGATATCGAAGTTCGAAATAGCCGACCCCATACCCAATATGGGCAGTATGGGCCATTTTCAAGTTAGCAGTACGTATAGCACAGAGTTTTGAAACTAATGAAATTTGGGTCAAACTTAGGACTGAAAATGAAAATGGACTGACTGACTGACTGACTGGACTGACTTTCAGGACTGACTGACTTGAAAATGGCCCATACTGCCCATATTGGGTATGGCGTCGGCTATCTCGAACACCGATATCACGAAAACTGAGCGAACGATTTTCTTTAAACTCGCCCAGTTTCAAGGTCCTGACCAGTCCTAAGTTTGACCAAAATTTTATTAGTTTCAAAACTCTCTGACTATACGTACTGCTAACTTGAAAATGGCCCATACTGTCCATATTCGGTATGGGGTCGGCTATCTCGAACACCGATATCTCGAAAACTGAGCGAACGATTTTCTTTAAACTCGCCCAGTTTCAAGGTCCTGACCAGTCCTAAGTTTGACCCAAATTTCTCTTAATGATTTAGCTGTTAAACTAAGGATTCACGGTCGACATCCAATGCTGTCGTATCTTAGTTCTCTACCTATTGCTGCATTACGTTCCTTGGACACAGAGGCTAATAGATTTTACGATAGAAATCATCAAATGTATGACGCTGCACTGTTAACAAGATGCTATACTCAGCATGCTCTTCGTCCATTTATCGATTCCGAATCTAATCACATTAGAAGTTTTATTAAAATTCCTTTCATCAATAAAGGAATTGACTTTATTGATTTACCAAGCATATTCCAGGATAAATCAGTGATACAGTCTATACCTACCTACTTCCAAAATTCAGAACCTCCTATTATTTGTTACAAATATAACAAACCAATCAGAAATACAATTTTTAATTTCAATAAACTTGTTTCTGATCTTGATATCCATGCTAATACTCCTAAGTCTTGAGATTGTAAAGATTCAAAATATGTTTATCAACCCGCTGGACATATTGTTACTGGAAATTTAAAAATAATTTCGGATTCTAGAATTCGCAAGATTGTTTCTAAAGGTCCGAAATATAGATTCCCTTCCTACATTAATTTCGACAAATGTAGAGAGGAGATTTCATCTGCATTAAATGATTTCGGTAATCGATGGTGTAAACGTGAGGGTGTTGAGGATAATGCTCTTAAAGAATGGAAAAGAAGTATCTTCACTATCGTGGATAAACGTATTAAGTTTTATTCACAAAATACTAATCTTTTACCTCCTAAACCCAAATCGTCATTTAGGCATTTGAAGCAGGGTATCCAAGAATTTCATAGAAAGTATGTCTTGGTTCCGGCAGATAAAGCCGCAAACAATGTTGTTGTCGTTTGTAGGCTTCACTACGTTAACACCTTAAAACAGGAGCTTGATGGTACCAGGGCTTATCTGGAGACAGATACTGATGAGGTGTCTGTAGTTAATGCCCACTTAAACGATTTACCTGTTAAGTTTTCTGTTTGTGTCAATGAAGGCCAAGACAGACTTCCTACGATGTATTGGTTACCTAAGCTTCACAAAAGACCATACAAAGCTAGATTTATTGCAAATTCTAGCTCTTGTACTACCACTGAACTTTCTAAATTATTAACTTCCTGTCTTACTGCTATCAAATCTCATGTTATAAGATACTGTGAGACAGTGTATGAAACTTCAAATAAAAATTGGTTTTGGTCAATTAAAAATTCTGGTGAGGTGCTCAGTAAATTGAAGTGTAGAGGGTTCCGTGCGACAAGCTTGTCCACATATGATTTTTCTACTCTGTATACAACATTACCACATAATCTAATAAAAGAAAAACTTCTGGATTTGATAGAGTGGACCTTCAAAAGGGCATTAAAAAACTATGGTTCACTTTATTTGGCATGTAACGACAGAAAGGCTTTTTTCACTTCCTCTGACCAAAGTCGGTATACACTTTGGTCATGTCAGAATGTATGCGATGCCTTATCCTATCTCCTTGATAATATTTATATTAGATTTGGGACCAAGTTATACAGACAAATAGTTGGAATTCCGATGGGTACAAATTGCGCACCTCTCGTAGCTGATTTATTTTTATACTGCTACGAAAGAGATTTCATGGATTCTCTTAACCATGATAATCAAGCTGATGTTATCGAGGCTTTTAATTCCACATCTAGGTACCTCGATGACCTTTTGAACATTGACAACCCTTATTTTGAAGGTATGGTCAATCAAATTTATCCACCTGAACTTCAGTTGAACAAAGCCAATATCACAGATACTGAAGCCCCCTTTTTAGATCTACATCTTTCTGTTGCAAATGGATTTGTTTCTTCTAAAATTTATGATAAGCGCGATGACTTTGATTTTGATATAGTAAATTTTCCTTTTTTGGATGGTGACGTTCCTCGTCGTGCTTCTTATGGTGTATACATTTCGCAACTTATTAGGTTTGCTAGAGTCTGCAATCATGTTACAGACTTCAACGCTCGAAATAAATGTTTAACGGCAAAACTTCTCCAACAGGGCTATCGGTATCATAAACTTCGAAAAACATTTTCTAAATTTTATCGTAGACACTATGAATTGATTTCCAAATATAATGTTGGGTTAAAGACGCTTTTAAGTGAGGGCCTTTCGGAACCTGAATTTTATGGTGACTTGGTTTACAAATTCAAGAAACTTAAAGGAATTAATGATTTTTCTTTTCAGTTCAGAAAAATCATAACACGTTACAGACGTATAGGTTATAACTTAAATGTTATGCGACAGTCTGCATGCTTAGTTTTTAACCCAATCATGGTTGATAACTATGCTGCCTTCTTTAATTGCACGCCGGTGGGTCGGGCGTCAGACTCTATGATGGCCCCGACATAAAGCTATTCATTTTAGTTGGTTGGGGCCGGAGCTTCTTGTCTGTTGCTTGGCCCACCGGGGTCCAACTGGTGTTTTTCTTTTGCTCCGGAGTTAGTAGGTTATTCGGCGCCCAGGGATCTCCATCGTCGGGCAGCTTACTCAGTCTGTGAGTCCTGGTTTTTGATTCATCAGGATGTTTATCATGATTTATTTGTTTGTTCTTGATGATTCATTGACTAGTTAGAGATTCACCACGAGGACCAAATAACTAACTAAATGTTATGAACCACTGCAGAAGCTGAGGGTGAGGTTATGGCCATGTAAAACCGGTTTAAGCCCGCCAGTAACTTTGTGTTACTGATCGTTCCAAGTCGATACTTCTGTGGTGGTTCTTTTTGTTTTATGTCTTGGTGTATAAAATTTTTTGTGCTGTTGGCGCCTTATGTATGTTTTCATATTTTTAGTTAAGTTAAGGTAACTGAGTGGCCACCTATTGGGAAAATAGCTGCTCATTCGGCTTACGATATGTTTCATGGTATAAGTACCTGATTGTTAGTTTGGTTTTTTCCCACCTCGGTTTTTGGAGTGGGAATCTTTTTCTGATTGCGCCTTTTCCTGATCTTTGCCTACTTGTACCTTTTCATTAGTTTCAAAACTCTCTAATATGCGTACTGCTAACTTGAAATTGGCCCATACTGCCCATATTGGGTATGGCGTCGGCTATCTCGAACACCGATATCTCGAAAACTGAGCGAACGATTTTCTTTAAACTCGCCCAGTTTCAAGGTCCTGACCAGTCCTAAGTTTGACCAAAATTTCATTAGTTTCAAAACTCTCTGACTATACGTACTGCTAACTTGAAAATGGCCCATACTGTCCATATTGGGTATGGGGTCGGCTAACTCGAACACCGATATCACGAAAACTGAGCGAACGATTTTCTTTAAACTCGCCCAGTTTCAAGGTCCTGACCAGTCCTAAGTTTGACCAAAATTTCATTGGTTTCAAAACTCTCTGACTATACGTACTGCTAACTTGAAAATGGCCCATACTGTCCATATTCGGTATGGGGTCGGCTATCTCAAACACCGATATCTCGAAAACTGAGCGAACGATTTTCTTTAAACTCGCCCAGTTTTCAGGTCCTGACCAGTCCTAAGTTTGACCAAAATTTCATTTGTTTCAAAACTCTCTAATATGCGTACTGCTAACTTGAAAATGGCCCATACTGCCCATATTGGGTATGGCGTCGGCTATCTCGAACACCGATATCTCGAAAACTGAGTGAACGATTTTCTTTAAACTCGCCCAGTTTCAAGGTCCTGACCAGTCCTAAGTTTGACCAAAATTTCATTTGTTTCAAAACTCTCTAATATGCGTACTGCTAACTTGAATATGGCCCATACTGTCCATATTCGGTATGGGGTCGGCTATCTCGAACACCGATATCTCAAAAACTGAGCGAACGATTTTCTTTAAACTCGCCCAGTTTCAAGGTCCTGACCAGTCCTAAGTTTGACCAAAATTTCATTTGTTTCAAAACTCTCTAATATGCGTACTGCTAACTTGAAAATGGCCCATACTGCCCATATTGGGTATGGCGTCGGCTATCTCGAACACCGATATCTCGAAAACTGAGCGAACAATTTTCTTTAAACTCGCCCAGTTTTAAGGTCCTGACCAGTCCTAAGTTTGACCAAAATTTCATTAGTTTCAAAACTCTCTAATATGCGTACTGCTAACTTGAATATGGCCCATACTGTCCATATTCGGCATGGGGTCGGCTATCTCGAACACCGATATCTCGAAAACTGAGCGAACGATTTTCTTTAAACTCGCCCAGTTTCAAGGTCCTGACCAGTCCTAAGTTTGACCAAAATTTCATTTGTTTCAAAACTCTCTAATATGCGTACTGCTAACTTGAAAATGGCCCATACTGCCCATATTGGGTATGGCGTCGGCTATCTCGAACACCGATATCACGAAAACTGAGCGAACGATTTTCTTTAAACTCGCCCAGTTTCAAGGTCCTGACCAGTCCTAAGTTTGACCAAAATTTTATTAGTTTCAAAACTCTCTGACTATACGTACTGCTAACTTGAAAATGGCCCATACTGTCCATATTCGGTATGGGGTCGGCTATCTCGAACACCGATATCTCGAAAACTGAGCGAACGATTTTCTTTAAACTCGCCCAGTTTCAAGGTCCTGACCAGTCCTAAGTTTGACCCAAATTTCATTAGTTTCAAAACTCTCTAATATGCGTACTGCTAACTTGAAATTGGCCCATACTGCCCATATTGGGTATGGCGTCGGCTATCTCGAACACCGATATCTCGAAAACTGAGCGAACGATTTTCTTTAAACTCGCCCAGTTTCAAGGTCCTGACCAGTCCTAAGTTTGACCAAAATTTCATTAGTTTCAAAACTCTCTGACTATACGTACTGCTAACTTGAAAATGGCCCATACTGTCCATATTGGGTATGGGGTCGGCTAACTCGAACACCGATATCACGAAAACTGAGCGAACGATTTTCTTTAAACTCGCCCAGTTTCAAGGTCCTGACCAGTCCTAAGTTTGACCAAAATTTCATTGGTTTCAAAACTCTCTGACTATACGTACTGCTAACTTGAAAATGGCCCATACTGTCCATATTCGGTATGGGGTCGGCTATCTCAAACACCGATATCTCGAAAACTGAGCGAACGATTTTCTTTAAACTCGCCCAGTTTTCAGGTCCTGACCAGTCCTAAGTTTGACCAAAATTTCATTTGTTTCAAAACTCTCTAATATGCGTACTGCTAACTTGAAAATGGCCCATACTGCCCATATTGGGTATGGCGTCGGCTATCTCGAACACCGATATCTCGAAAACTGAGTGAACGATTTTCTTTAAACTCGCCCAGTTTCAAGGTCCTGACCAGTCCTAAGTTTGACCAAAATTTCATTTGTTTCAAAACTCTCTAATATGCGTACTGCTAACTTGAATATGGCCCATACTGTCCATATTCGGTATGGGGTCGGCTATCTCGAACACCGATATCTCAAAAACTGAGCGAACGATTTTCTTTAAACTCGCCCAGTTTCAAGGTCCTGACCAGTCCTAAGTTTGACCAAAATTTCATTTGTTTCAAAACTCTCTAATATGCGTACTGCTAACTTGAAAATGGCCCATACTGCCCATATTGGGTATGGCGTCGGCTATCTCGAACACCGATATCTCGAAAACTGAGCGAACGATTTTCTTTAAACTCGCCCAGTTTTAAGGTCCTGACCAGTCCTAAGTTTGACCAAAATTTCATTAGTTTCAAAACTCTCTAATATGCGTACTGCTAACTTGAATATGGCCCATACTGTCCATATTCGGCATGGGGTCGGCTATCTCGAACACCGATATCTCGAAAACTGAGCGAACGATTTTCTTTAAACTCGCCCAGTTTCAAGGTCCTGACCAGTCCTAAGTTTGACCAAAATTTCATTTGTTTCAAAACTCTCTAATATGCGTACTGCTAACTTGAAAATGGCCCATACTGTCCATATTCGGTATGGGGTCGGCTATCTCGAACACCGATATCTCGAAAACTGAGCGAACGATTTTCTTTAAACTCGCCCAGTTTCAAGGTCCTGACCAGTCCTAAGTTTGACCAAAATTTCATTTGTTTCAAAACTCTCTAATATGCGTACTGCTAACTTGAAAATGGCCCATACTGCCCATATTGGGTATGGCGTCGGCTATCTCGAACACCGATATCTCGAAAACTGAGCGAACGATTTTCTTTAAACTCGCCCAGTTTTAAGGTCCTGACCAGTCCTAAGTTTGACCAAAATTTCATTAGTTTCAAAACTCTCTAATATGCGTACTGCTAACTTGAATATGGCCCATACTGTCCATATTCGGCATGGGGTCGGCTATCTCGAACACCGATATCTCGAAAACTGAGCGAACGATTTTCTTTAAACTCGCCCAGTTTCAAGGTCCTGACCAGTCCTAAGTTTGACCAAAATTTCATTTGTTTCAAAACTCTCTAATATGCGTACTGCTAACTTGAAAATGGCCCATACTGCCCATATTGGGTATGGCGTCGGCTATCTCGAACACCGATATCTCGAAAACTGAGCGAACGATTTTCTTTAAACTCGCCCAGTTTCAAGGTCCTGACCAGTCCTAAGTTTGACCAAAATTTCATTTGTTTCAAAACTCTCTAATATGCGTACTGCTAACTTGAATATGGCCCATACTGTCCATATTCGGTATGGGGTCGGCTATCTCGAACACCGATATCTCGAAAACTGAGCGAACGATTTTCTTTAAACTCGCCCAGTTTCAAGGTCCTGACCAGTCCTAAGTTTGTCCAAAATTTCATTAGTTTCAAAGCTCTCTGACTATACGTACTGCTAACTTGAATATGGCCCATACTGTCCATATTCGGTATGGGTTCGGCTATCTCGAACACCGATATCTCGAAAACTGAGCGAACGATTTTCTTTAAACTCGCCCAGTTTTAAGGTCCTGACCAGTCCTAAGTTTGACCAAAATTTCATTTGTTTCAAAACTCTCTAATATGCGTACTGCTAACTTGAAAATGGCCCTTACTGCCCATATTGGGTATGGCGTCGGCTATCTCGAACACCGATATCTCGAAAACTGAGCGAACGATTTTCTTTAAACTCGCCCAGTTTCAAGGTCCTGACCAGTCCTAAGTTTGACCAAAATTTCATTTGTTTCAAAACTCTCTAATATGCGTACTGCTAACTTGAAAATGGCCCATACTGCCCATATTGGGTATGGCGTCGGCTATCTCGAACACCGATATCACGAAAACTGAGCGAACGATTTTCTTTAAACTCGCCCAGTTTCAAGGTCCTGACCAGTCCTAAGTTTGACCAAAATTTCATTAGTTTCAAAACTCTCTGACTATACGTACTGCTAACTTGAAAATGGTCCATACTGTCCATATTCGGTATGGAGTCGGCTATCTCGAACACCGATATCTCAAAAACTGAGCGAACGATTTTCTTTAAACTCGCCCAGTTTTAAGGTCCTGACCAGTCTTAAGTTTGACCAAAATTTCATTGGTTTCAAAACTCTCTAATATGCGTACTGCTAACTTGAAAATGGCCCATACTGCCCATATTGGGTATGGCGTCGGCTATCTCGAACACCGATGTCTCGAAAACTGAGCGAACGATTTTCTTTAAACTCGCCCAGTTTTAAGGTCCTGACCAGTCCTAAGTTTGACCAAAATTTCATTTGTTTCAAAACTCTCTAATATGCGTACTGCTAACTTGAATATGACCCATACTGTCCATATTCGGTATGGGGTCGGCTATCTCGAACACCGATATCTCGAAAACTAAGCGAACGATTTTCTTTAAACTCGCCCAGTTTCAAGGTCCTGACCAGTCCTAAGTTTGACCAAAATTTCATTTGTTTCAAAACTCTCTAATATGCGTACTGCTAACTTGAAAATGGCCCATACTGCCCATATTGGGTATGGCGTCGGCTATCTCGAACACCGATATCTCGAAAACTGAGCGAACGATTTTCTTTAAACTCGCCCAGTTTCAAGGTCCTGACCAGTCCTAAGTTTGACCAAAATTTCATTTGTTTCAAAACTCTCTAATATGCGTACTGCTAACTTGAATATGGCCCATACTGTCCATATTCGGTATGGGGTCGGCTATCTCGAACACCGATATCTCGAAAACTGAGCGAACGATTTTCTTTAAACTCGCCCAGTTTCAAGGTCCTGACCAGTCCTAAGTTTGACCAAAATTTCATTTGTTTCAAAACTCTCTAATATGCGTACTGCTAACTTGAAAATGGCCCATACTGCCCATATTGGGTATGGCGTCGGCTATCTCGAACACCGATATCACGAAAACCGAGCGAACGATTTTCTTTAAACTCGCCCAGTTTCAAGGTCCTGACCAGTCCTAAGTTTGACCAAAATTTCATTAGTTTCAAAACTCTCTGACTATACGTACTGCTAACTTGAAAATGGCCCATACTGTCCATATTCGGTATGGGGTCGGCTATCTCGAACACCGATATCTCGAAAACTGAGCGAACGATTTTCTTTAAACTTGCCCAGTTTTAAGGTCCTGACCAGTCCTAAGTTTGACCAAAATTTCATTTGTTTCAAAACTCTCTAATATGCGTACTGCTAACTTTAAAAATGGCCCATACTGCCCATATTGGGTATGGCGTCGGCTATCTCGAACACCGATATCTCGAAAACTGAGCGAACGATTTTCTTTAAACTCGCCCAGTTTCAAGGTCCTGACCAGTCCTAAGTTTGACCAAAATTTCATTTGTTTCAAAACTCTCTAATATGCGTACTGCTAACTTGAATATGGCCCATACTGTCCATATTCGGTATGGGGTCGGCTATCTCGAACACCGATATCTCGAAAACTGAGCGAACGATTTTCTTTAAACTCGCCCAGTTTCAAGTTCCTGACCAGTCCTAAGTTTGACCAAAATTTCATTGGTTTCAAAACTCTCTAATATGCGTACTGCTAACTTGAAAATGGCCCATACTGCCCATATTGGGTATGGCGTCGGCTATCTCGAACACCGATATCTCGAAAACTGAGCGAACGATTTTCTTTAAACTCGCCCAGTTTCAAGGTCCTGACCAGTCCTAAGTTTGACCAAAATTTCATTTGTTTCAAAACTCTCTCATATATGCGTACTGCTAACTTGAATATGGCCCATACTGTCCATATTCGGTATGGGGTCGGCTATCTCGAACACCGATATCTCGAAAACTGAGCGAACGATTTTCTTTAAACTCGCCCAGTTTCAAGGTCCTGACCAGTCCTAAGTTTGACCAAAATTTCATTTGTTTCAAAACTCTCTAATATGCGTACTGCTAACTTGAAAATGGCCCATACTGCCCATATTGGGTATGGCGTCGGCTATCTCGAACACCGATATCACGAAAACTGAACGAACGATTTTCTTTAAACTCGCCCAGTTTCAAGGTCCTGACCAGTCCTAAGTTTGACCAAAATTTCATTAGTTTCAAAGCTCTCTGACTATACGTACTGCTAACTTGAAAATGGCCCATACTGTCCATATTCGGTATGGGGTCGGCTATCTCGAACACCGATATCTCGAAAACTGAGCGAACGATTTTCTTTAAACTCGCCCAGTTTTAAGGTCCTGACCAGTCCTAAGTTTGACCAAAATTTCATTTGTTTCAAAACTCTCTAATATGCGTACTGCTAACTTGAAAATGGCCCATACTGCCCATATTCGGTATGGCGTCGGCTATCTCGAACACCGATATCTCGAAAACTGAGCGAACGATTTTCTTTAAACTCGCCCAGTTTTAAGGTCCTGACCAGTCCTAAGTTTGACCAAAATTTCATTAGTTTCAAAACTCTCTAATATGCGTACTGCTAACTTGAATATGGCCCATACTGTCCATATTCGGTATGGGGTCGGCTATCTCGAACACCGATATCTCGAAAACTGAGCGAACGATTTTCTTTAAACTCGCCCAGTTTCAAGGTCCTGACCAGTCCTAAGTTTGACCAAAATTTCATTGGTTTCAAAACTCTCTAATATGCGTACTGCTAACTTGAAAATGGCCCATACTGCCCATATTGGGTATGGCGTCGGCTATCTCGAACACCGATATCTCGAAAACTGAGCGAACGATTTTCTTTAAACTCGCCCAGTTTCAAGGTCCTGACCAGTCCTAAGTTTGACCAAAATTTCATTAGTTTCAAAACTCTCTGACTATACGTACTGCTAACTTGAAAATGGCCCATACTGTCCATATTCGGTATGGGGTCGGCTATCTCGAACACCGATATCTCGAAAACTGAGCGAACGATTTTCTTTAAACTCGCCCAGTTTTAAGGTCCTGACCAGTCCTAAGTTTGACCAAAATTTCATTTGTTTCAAAACTCTCTAATATGCGTACTGCTAACTTGAAAATGGCCCATACTGCCCATATTGGGTATGGCGTCGGCTATCTCGAACTTCGATATCTCGAAAACTGAGCGAACGATTTTCTTTAAACTTGCCCAGTTTCAAGGTCCTGACCAGTCCTAAGTTTGACCAAAATTTCATTTGTTTCAAAACTCTCTAATATGCGTTCTGCTTACTTGAATATGGCCCATACTGTCCATATTCGGTATGGGGTCGGCTATCTCGAACACCGATATCTCAAAAACTGAGCGAACGATTTTCTTTAAACTCGCCCAGTTTCAAGGTCCTGACCAGTCCTAAGTTTGACCAAAATTTCATTTGTTTCAAAACTCTCTAATATGCGTACTGCTAACTTGAAAATGGCCCATACTGCCCATATTGGGTATGGCGTCGGCTATCTCGAACACCGATATCACGAAAACTGAGCGAACGATTTTCTTTAAACTCGCCCAGTTTCAAGGTCCTGACCAGTCCTAAGTTTGACCAAAATTTCATTAGTTTCAAAACTCTCTGACTATACGTACTGCTAACTTGAAAATGGCCCATACTGTCCATATTCGGTATGGGGTCGGCTATCTCGAACACCGATATCTCGAAAACTGAGCGAACGATTTTCTTTAAACTCGCCCAGTTTTAAGGTCCTGACCAGTCCTAAGTTTGACCAAAATTTCATTTGTTTCAAAACTCTCTAATATGCGTACTGCTAACTTGAAAATGGCCCATACTGCCCATATTGGGTATGGCGTCGGCTATCTCGAACACCGATATCTCGAAAACTGAGCGAACGATTTTCTTTAAACTCGCCCAGTTTTAAGGTCCTGACCAGTCCTAAGTTTGACCAAAATTTCATTAGTTTCAAAACTCTCTAATATGCGTACTGCTAACTTGAATATGGCCCATACTGTCCATATTCGGCATGGGGTCGGCTATCTCGAACACCGATATCTCGAAAACTGAGCGAACGATTTTCTTTAAACTCGCCCAGTTTCAAGGTCCTGACCAGTCCTAAGTTTGACCAAAATTTCATTTGTTTCAAAACTCTCTAATATGCGTACTGCTAACTTGAAAATGGCCCATACTGCCCATATTGGGTATGGCGTCGGCTATCTCGAACACCGATATCTCGAAAACTGAGCGAACGATTTTCTTTAAACTCGCCCAGTTTCAAGGTCCTGACCAGTCCTAAGTTTGACCAAAATTTCATTTGTTTCAAAACTCTCTAATATGCGTACTGCTAACTTGAATATGGCCCATACTGTCCATATTCGGTATGGGGTCGGCTATCTCGAACACCGATATCTCGAAAACTGAGCGAACGATTTTCTTTAAACTCGCCCAGTTTCAAGGTCCTGACCAGTCCTAAGTTTGTCCAAAATTTCATTAGTTTCAAAGCTCTCTGACTATACGTACTGCTAACTTGAATATGGCCCATACTGTCCATATTCGGTATGGGTTCGGCTATCTCGAACACCGATATCTCGAAAACTGAGCGAACGATTTTCTTTAAACTCGCCCAGTTTTAAGGTCCTGACCAGTCCTAAGTTTGACCAAAATTTCATTTGTTTCAAAACTCTCTAATATGCGTACTGCTAACTTGAAAATGGCCCATACTGCCCATATTGGGTATGGCGTCGGCTATCTCGAACACCGATATCTCGAAAACTGAGCGAACGATTTTCTTTAAACTCGCCCAGTTTCAAGGTCCTGACCAGTCCTAAGTTTGACCAAAATTTCATTTGTTTCAAAACTCTCTAATATGCGTACTGCTAACTTGAAAATGGCCCATACTGCCCATATTGGGTATGGCGTCGGCTATCTCGAACACCGATATCACGAAAACTGAGCGAACGATTTTCTTTAAACTCGCCCAGTTTTAAGGTCCTGACCAGTCCTAAGTTTGACCAAAATTTCATTAGTTTCAAAACTCTCTGACTATACGTACTGCTAACTTGAAAATGGTCCATACTGTCCATATTCGGTATGGAGTCGGCTATCTCGAACACCGATATCTCGAAAACTGAGCGAACGATTTTCTTTAAACTCGCCCAGTTTTAAGGTCCTGACCAGTCCTAAGTTTGACCAAAATTTCATTGGTTTCAAAACTCTCTAATATGCGTACTGCTAACTTGAAAATGGCCCATACTGCCCATATTGGGTATGGCGTCGGCTATCTCGAACACCGATGTCTCGAAAACTGAGCGAACGATTTTCTTTAAACTCGCCCAGTTTTAAGGTCCTGACCAGTCCTAAGTTTGACCAAAATTTCATTTGTTTCAAAACTCTCTAATATGCGTACTGCTAACTTGAATATGGCCTATACTGTCCATATTCGGTATGGGGTCGGCAATCTCGAACACCGATATCTCGAAAACTGAGCGATCGATTTTCTTTAAACTCGCCCAGTTTCAAGGTCCTGACCAGTCCTAAGTTTGACCAAAATTTCATTTGTTTCAAAACTCTCTAATATGCGTACTGCTAACTTGAAAATGGCCCATACTGCCCATATTGGGTATGGCGTCGGCTATCTCGAACACCGATATCTCGAAAACTGAGCGAACGATTTTCTTTAAACTCGCCCAGTTTCAAGGTCCTGACCAGTCCTAAGTTTGACCAAAATTTCATTTGTTTCAAAACTCTCTAATATGCGTACTGCTAACTTGAATATGGCCCATACTGTCCATATTCGGTATGGGGTCGGCTATCTCGAACACCGATATCTCGAAAACTGAGCGAACGATTTTCTTTAAACTCGCCCAGTTTCAAGGTCCTGACCAGTCCTAAGTTTGACCAAAATTTCATTTGTTTCAAAACTCTCTAATATGCGTACTGCTAACTTGAAAATGGCCCATACTGCCAATATTGGGTATGGCGTCGGCTATCTCGAACACCGATATCACGATAACTGAGCGAACGATTTTCTTTAAACTAGCCCAGTTTCAAGGTCCTGACCAGTCCTAAGTTTGACCAAAATTTCATTAGTTTCAAAGCTCTCTGACTATACGTACTGCTAACTTGAAAATGGCCCATACTGCCCATATTCGGAATGGGGTCGGCTATCTCGAACACCGATATCTCGAAAACTGAGCGAACGATTTTCTTTAAACTCGCCCAGTTTTAAGGTCCTGACCAGTCCTAAGTTTGACCAAAATTTCATTTGTTTCAAAACTCTCTAATATGCGTACTGCTAACTTGAAAATGGCCCATACTGCCCATATTGGGTATGGCGTCGGCTATCTCGAACACCGATATCTCGAAAACTGAGCGAACGATTTTCTTTAAACTCGCCCAGTTTCAAGGTCCTGACCAGTCCTAAGTTTGACCAAAATTTCATTTGTTTCAAAACTCTCTAATATGCGTACTGCTAACTTGAAATGGCCCATACTGCCCATATTGGGTATGGCGTCGGCTATCTCGAACACCGATATCACGAAAACTGAGCGAACGATTTTCTTAAAACTCGCCCAGTTTCAAGGTCCTGACCAGTCCTAAGTTTGACCAAAATTTCATTAGTTTCAAAACTCTCTGACTATACGTACTGCTAACTTGAAAATTGCCCATACTGTCCATATTCGGTATGGGGTCGGCTATCTCGAACACCGATATCTCGAAAACTGAGAGAACGATTTTCTTTAAACTCGCCCAGTTTTAAGGTCCTGACCAGTCCTAAGTTTGACCAAAATTTCATTTGTTTCAAAACTCTCTAATATGCGTACTGTTAACTTGAAAATGGCCCATACTGCCCATATTGGGTATGGCGTCGGCTATCTCGAACACCGATATCTCGAAAACTGAGCGAACGATTTTCTTTAAACTCGCCCAGTTTTAAGGTCCTGACCAGTCCTAAGTTTGACCAAAATTTCATTTGTTTCAAAACTCTCTAATATGCGTACTGCTAACTTGAATATGGCCCATACTGTCCATATTCGGTATGGGGTCGGCTATCTCGAACACCGATATCTCGAAAACTGAGCGAACGATTTTCTTTAAACTCGCCCAGTTTCAAGGTCCTGACCAGTCCTAAGTTTGACCAAAATTTCATTGGTTTCAAAACTCTCTAATATGCGTACTGCTAACTTGAAAATGGCCCATACTGCCCATATTGGGTATGGCGTCGGCTATCTCGAACACCGATATCTCGAAAACTGAGCGAACAATTTTCTTTAAACTCGCCCAGTTTCAAGGTCCTGACCAGTCCTAAGTTTGACCAAAATTTCATTAGTTTCAAAACTCTCTGACTATACGTACTGCTAACTTGAAAATGGCCCATACTGTCCATATTCGGTATGGGGTCGGCTATCTCGAACACCGATATCTCGAAAACTGAGCGAACGATTTTCTTTAAACTCGCCCAGTTTCAAGGTCCTGACCAGTCCTAAGTTTGACCAAAATTTCATTTGTTTCAAAACTCTCTAATATGCGTACTGCTAACTTGAAAATGGCCCATACTGCCCATATTGGGTATGGCGTCGGCTATCTCGAACACCGATATCACGAAAACTGAGCGAACGATTTTCTTTAAACTCGCCCAGTTTCAAGGTCCTGACCAGTCCTAAGTTTGACCAAAATTTCATTAGTTTCAAAGCTCTCTGACTGTACGTACTGCTAACTTGAAAATGGCCCATACTGTCCATATTCGGTATGGGGTCGGCTATCTCGAACACCGATATCTCGAAAACTGAGCGAACGATTTTCTTTAAACTCGCCCAGTTTTAAGGTCCTGACCAGTCCTAAGTTTGACCAAAATTTCATTTGTTTCAAAACTCTCTAATATGCGTACTGCTAACTTGAACATGGCCCATACTGCCAATATTGGGTATGGCGTCGGCTATCTCGAACACCGATATCTCGAAAACTGAGCGAACGATTTTCTTTAAACTCGCCCAGTTTCAAGGTCCTGACCAGTCCTAAGTTTGACCAAAATTTCATTTGTTTCAAAACTCTCTAATATGCGTACTGCTAACTTGAAAATGGCCCATACTGCCCATATTGGGTATGGCATCGGCTATCTCGAACACCGATATCACGAAAACTGAGCGAACGATTTTCTTTAAACTCGCCCAGTTTCAAGGTCCTGACCAGTCCTAAGTTTGACCAAAATTTCATTAGTTTCAAAACTCTCTGACTATACGTACTGCTAACTTGAATATGGCCCATACTGTCCATATTCGGTATGGGGTCGGCTATCTCGAACACCGATATCTCGAAAACTGAGCGAACGATTTTCTTTAAACTCGCTCAGTTTCAAGGTCCTGACCAGTCCTAAGTTTGACCAAAATTTCATTGGTTTCAAAACTCTCTAATATGCGTACTGCTAACTTGAAAATGGCCCATACTGCCCATATTGGGTATGGCGTCGGCTATCTCGAACACCGATATCTCGAAAACTGAGCGAACGATTTTCTTTAAACTCGCCCAGTTTCAAGGTCCTGACCAGTCCTAAGTTTGACCAAAATTTCATTTGTTTCAAAACTCTCTAATATGCGTACTGCTAACTTGAATATGGCCCATACTGTCCATATTCGGTATGGGGTCGGCTATCTCGAACACCGATATCTCGAAAACTGAGCGAACGATTTTCTTTAAACTCGCCCAGTTTCAAGGTCCTGACCAGTCCTAAGTTTGACCAAAATTTCATTTGTTTCAAAACTCTCTAATATGCGTACTGCTAACTTGAAAATGGCCCATACTGCCCATATTGGGTATGGCGTCGGCTACCTCGAACACCGATATCACGAAAACTGAGCGAACGATTTTCTTTAAACTCGCCCAGTTTCAAGGTCCTGACCAGTCCTAAGTTTGACCAAAATTTCATTAGTTTCAAAGCTCTCTGACTATACGTACTGCTAACTTGAAAATGGCCCATACTGTCCATATTCGGTATGGGGTCGGCTATCTCGAACACCGATATCTCAAAAACTGAGCGAACGATTTTCTTTAAACTCGCCCAGTTTTAAGGTCCTGACCAGTCCTAAGTTTGACCAAAATTTCATTTGTTTCAAAACTCTCTAATATGCGTACTGCTAACTTGAAAATGGCCCATACTGCCAATATTGGGTATGGCGTCGGCTATCTCGAACACCGATATCTCGAAAACTGAGCGAACGATTTTCTTTAAACTCGCCCAGTTTCGAGGTCCTGACCAGTCCTAAGTTTGACCAAAATTTCATTTGTTTCAAAACTCTCTAATATGCGTACTGCTAACTTGAAAATGGCCCATACTGCCCATATTGGGTATGGCGTCGGCTATCTCGAACACCGATATCACGAAAACTGAGCGAACGATTTTCTTTAAACTCGCCCAGTTTCAAGGTCCTGACCAGTCCTAAGTTTGACCAAAATTTCATTAGTTTCAAAACTCTCTGACTATACGTACTGCTAACTTGAAAATGGCCCATACTGTCCATATTCGGTATGGGGTCGGCTATCTCGAACACCGATATCTCGAAAACTGAGCGAACGATTTTCTTTAAACTCGCCCAGTTTTAAGGTCCAGACCAGTCCTAAGTTTGACCAAAATTTCATTTGTTTCAAAACTCTCTAATATGCGTACTGTTAACTTGAAAATGGCCCATACTGCCCATATTGGGTATGGCGTCGGCTATCTCGAACACCGATATCTCGAAAACTGAGCGAACGATTTTCTTTAAACTCGCCCAGTTTTAAGGTCCTGACCAGTCCTAAGTTTGACCAAAATTTCATTTGTTTCAAAACTCTCTAATATGCGTACTGCTAACTTGAATATGGCCCATACTGTCCATATTCGGTATGGGGTCGGCTATCTCGAACACCGATATCTCGAAAACTGAGCGAACGATTTTCTTTAAACTCGCCCAGTTTTAAGGTCCAGACCAGTCCTAAGTTTGACCAAAATTTCATTTGTTTCAAAACTCTCTAATATGCGTACTGCTAACTTGAAAATGGCCCATACTGCCCATATTGGGTATGGCGTCGGCTATCTCGAACACCGATATCTCGAAAACTGAGCGAACGATTTTCTTTAAACTCGCCCAGTTTTAAGGTCCTGACCAGTCCTAAGTTTGACCAAAATTTCATTTGTTTCAAAACTCTCTAATATGCGTACTGCTAACTTGAAAATGGCCCATACTGCCCATATTGGGTATGGCGTCGGCTATCTCGAACACCGATATCTCGAAAACTGAGCGAACGATTTTCTTTAAACTCGCCCAGTTTCAAGGTCCTGACCAGTCCTAAGTTTGACCAAAATTTCATTTGTTTCAAAACTCTCTAATATGCGTACTGCTAACTTGAATATGGCCCATACTGTCCATATTCGGTATGGGGTCGGCTATCTCGAACACCGATATCTCGAAAACTGAGCGAACGATTTTCTTTAAACTCGCCCAGTTTCAAGGTCCTGACCAGTCCTAAGTTTGACCAAAATTTCATTTGTTTCAAAACTCTCTAATATGCGTACTGCTAACTTGAAAATGGCCCATACTGCCCATATTGGGTATGGCGTCGGCTATCTCGAACACCGATATCTCGAAAACTGAGCGAACGATTTTCTTTAAACTCGCCCAGTTTCAAGGTCCTGACCAGTCCTAAGTTTGACCAAAATTTCATTTGTTTCAAAACTCTCTAATATGCGTACTGCTAACTTGAATATGGCCCATACTGTCCATATTCGGTATGGGGTCGGCTATCTCGAACACCGATATCTCGAAAACTGAGCGAACGATTTTCTTTAAACTCGCCCAGTTTCAAGGTCCTGACCAGTCCTAAGTTTGACCAAAATTTCATTAGTTTCAAAACTCTCTGACTATACGTACTGCTAACTTGAAAATGGCCCATACTGTCCATATTCGGTATGGGGTCGGCTATCTCGAACACAGATATCTCGAAAACTGAGCGAACGATTTTCTTTAAACTCGCCCAGTTTTAAGGTCCTGACCAGTCCTAAGTTTGACCAAAATTTCATTTGTTTCAAAACTCTCTAATATGCGTACTGCTAACTTGAAAATGGCCCATACTGCCCATATTGGGTATGGCGTCGGCTATCTCGAACACCGATATCTCGAAAACTGAGCGAACGATTTTCTTTAAACTCGCCCAGTTTCAAGGTCCTGACCAGTCCTAAGTTTGACCAAAATTTCATTGGTTTCAAAACTCTCTAATATGCGTACTGCTAACTTGAAAATGGCCCATACTGCCCATATTGGGTATGGCGTCGGCTATCTCGAACACCGATATCTCGAAAACTGAGCGAACGATTTTCTTTAAACTCGCCAAGTTTCAAGGTCCTGACCAGTCGTAAGTTTGACCAAAATTTCATTTGTTTCAAAACTCTCTAATATGCGTACTGCTATCTTGAATATGGCCCATACTGTCCATATTCGGTATGGGGTCGGCTATCTCGAACACCGATATCTCGAAAACTAAGCGAACGATTTTCTTTAAACTCGCCCAGTTTCAAGGTCCTGACCAGTCCTAAGTTTGACCAAAATTTCATTTGTTTGAAAACTCTCTTATATGCGTACTGCTAACTTGAAAATGGCCCATACTGCCCATATTGGGTATGGCGTCGGCTATCTCGACAACACCGATATCACGATAACTGAGCGAACGATTTTCTTTAAACTCGCCCAGTTTCAAGGTCCTGACCAGTCCTAAGTTTGACCAAAATTTCATTAGTTTCAAAGCTCTCTGACTATACGTACTGCTAACTTGAAAATGGCCCATACTGTCCATATTCGGTATGGGGTCGGCTATCTCGAACACCGATATCTCGAAAACTGAGCGAACGATTTTCTTTAAACTCGCCCAGTTTTAAGGTCCTGACCAGTCCTAAGTTTGACCAAAATTTCATTTGTTTCAAAACTCTCTAATATGCGTACTGCTAACTTGAATATGGCCCATACTGTCCATATTCGGTATGGGGTCGGCTATCTCGAACACCGATATCTCGAAAACTGAGCGAACGATTTTCTTTAAACTCGCCCAGTTTCAAGGTCCTGACCAGTCCTAAGTTTGACCAAAATTTCATTGGTTTCAAAACTCTCTAATATGCGTACTGCTAACTTGAAAATGGCCCATACTGCCCATATTGGGTATGGCGTCGGCTATCTCGAATACCGATATCTCGAAAACTGAGAGAACGATTTTCTTTAAACTCGCCCAGTTTTAAGGTCCTGACCAGTCGTAAGTTTGACCAAAATTTCATTTGTTTCAAAACTCTCTAATATGCGTACTGCTAACTTGAATATGGCCCATACTGTCCATATTCGGTATGGGGTCGGCTATCTCGAACACCGATATCTCGAAAACTGAGCGAACGATTTTCTTTAAACTCGCCCAGTTTCAAGGTCCTGACCAGTCCTAAGTTTGACCAAAATTTCATTTGTTTCAAAACTCTCTAATATGCGTACTGCTAACTTGAAAATGGCCCATACTGCCCATATTGGGTATGGCGTCGGCTATCTCGAACACCGATATCACGATAACTGAGCGAACGATTTTCTTTAAACTCGCCCAGTTTCAAGGTCCTGACCAGTCCTAAGTTTGACCAAAATTTCGTTTGTTTCAAAGCTCTCTGATTATACGTACTGCTAACTTGAAAATGGCCCATACTGTCCATATTCGGTATGGGGTCGGCTATCTCGAACACCGATATCTCGAAAACTGAGCGAACGATTTTCTTTAAACTCGCCCAGTTTTAAGGTCCTGACCAGTCCTAAGTTTGACCAAAATTTCATTTGTTTCAAAACTCTCTAATATGCGTACTGCTAACTTGAAAATGGCCCATACTGCCCATATTGGGTATGGCGTCGGCTATCTCGAACACCGATATCTCAAAAACTGAGCGAACGATTTTCTTTAAACTCGCCCAGTTTCAAGGTCCTGACCAGTCCTAAGTTTGACCAAAATTTCATTTGTTTCAAAACTCTCTAATATGCGTACTGCTAACTTGAAAATGGCCCATACTGCCCATATTGGATATGGCGTCGGCTATCTCGAACACCGATATCACGAAAACTGAGCGAACGATTTTCTTTAAACTCGCCCAGTTTCAAGGTCCTGACCAGTCCTAAGTATGACCAAAATTTCATTAGTTTCAAAACTCTCTGACTATACGTACTGCTAACTTGAAAATGGCCCATACTGTCCATATTCGGAATGGGGTCGGCTATCTCGAACACCGATATCTCAAAAACTGAGCGAACGATTTTCTTTAAACTCGCCCAGTTTCAAGGTCCTGACCAGTCCTAAGTTTGACCAAAATTTCATTTGTTTCAAAACTCTCTAATATGCGTACTGCTAACTTGAAAATGGCCCATACTGCCCATATTGGGTATGGCGTCGGCTATCTCGAACACCGATATCTCGAAAACTGAGCGAACGATTTTCTTTAAACTCGCCCAGTTTTAAGGTCCTGACCAGTCCTAAGTTTGACCAAAATTTCATTTGTTTCAAAACTCTCTAATATGCGTACTGCTAACTTGAATATGGCCCATACTGTCCATATTCGGTATGGGGTCGGCTATCTCGAACACCGATATCTCGAAAACTGAGCGAACGATTTTCTTTAAACTCGCCCAGTTTCAAGGTCCTGACCAGTCCTAAGTTTGACCAAAATTTCATTAGTTTCAGAGCTCTCTGACTATACGTACTGCTAACTTGAAAATGGCCCATACTGTCCATATTCGGTATGGGGTCGGCTACCTCGAACACCGATATCTCGAAAACTGAGCGAACGATTTTCTTTAAACTCGCCCAGTTTCAAGGTCCTGACCAGTCCTAAGTTTGACCAAAATTTCATTTGTTTCAAAACTCTCTAATATGCGTACTGCTAACTTGAAAATGGCCCATACTGCCCATATTGGGTATGGCGTCGGCTATCTCGAACACCGATATCTCGAAAACTGAGAGAACGATTTTCTTTAAACTCGCCCAGTTTCAAGGTCCTGACCAGTCCTAAGTTTGACCAAAATTTCATTTGTTTCAAAACTCTCTAATATGCGTACTGCTAACTTGAAAATGGCCCATACTGCCCATATTGGGTATGGCGTCGGCTATCTCGAACACCGATATCTCGAAAACTGAGCGAACGATTTTCTTTAAACTCGCCCAGTTTCAAGGTCCTGACCAGTCCTAAGTTTGACCAAAATTTCATTTGTTTCAAAACTCTCTAATATGCGTACTGCTAACTTGAAAATGGCCCATACTGCCCATATTGGGTATGGCGTCGGCTATCTCGAACACCGATATCACGAAAACTGAGCGAACGATTTTCTTTAAACTCGCCCAGTTTCAAGGTCCTGACCAGTCCTAAGTTTGACCAAAATTTCATTAGTTTCAAAACTCTCTGACTATACGTACTGCTAACTTGAAAATGGCCCATACTGTCCATATTCGGTATGGTGTCGGCTATCTCGAACACCGATATCTCGAAAACTGAGCGAACGATTTTCTTTAAACTCGCCCAGTTTTAAGGTCCTGACCAGTCCTAAGTTTGACCAAAATTTCATTTGTTTCAAAACTCTCTAATATGCGTACTGCTAACTTGAAAATGGCCCATACTGCCCATATTGGGTATGGCGTCGGCTATCTCGAACACCGATATCTCGAAAACTGAGCGAACGATTTTCTTTAAACTCGCCCAGTTTTAAGGTCCTGACCAGTCCTAAGTTTGACCAAAATTTCATTTGTTTCAAAACTCTCTAATATGCGTACTGCTAACTTGAATATGGCCCATACTGTCCATATTCGGTATGGGGTCGGCTATCTCGAACACCGATATCTCGAAAACTGAGCGAACGATTTTCTTTAAACTCGCCCAGTTTCAAGGTCCTGACCAGTCCTAAGTTTGACCAAAATTTCATTGGTTTCAAAACTCTCTAATATGCGTACTGCTAACTTGAAAATGGCCCATACTGCCCATATTGGGTATGGCATCGGCTATCTCGAACACCGATATCTCGAAAACTGAGCGAACGATTTTCTTTAAACTCGCCCAGTTTCAAGGTCCTGACCAGTCCTAAGTTTGACCAAAATTTCATTTGTTTCAAAACTCTCTAATATGCGTACTGCTAACTTGAATATGGCCCATACTGTCCATATTCGGTATGGGGTCGGCTATCTCGAACACCGATATCTCGAAAACTGAGCAAAAACAATTTTCTTTAAACTCGCCCAGTTTCAAGGTCCTGACCAGTCCTAAGTTTGACCAAAATTTCATTTGTTTCAAAACTCTCTAATATGCGTACTGCTAACTTGAAAATGGCCCATACTGCCCATATTGGGTATGGCGTCGGCTATCTCGAACACCGATATCACGATAACTGAGCGAACGATTTTCTTTAAACTCGCCCAGTTTCAAGGTCCTGACCAGTCCTAAGTTTGACCAAAATTTCATTAGTTTCAAAACTCTCTGACTATAAGTACTGCTAACTTGAAAATGGCCCATACTGTCCATATTCGGTATGGGGTCGGCTATCTCGAACACCGATATCTCGAAAACTGAGCGAACGATTTTATTTAAACTCGCCCAGTTTTAAGGTCCTGACCAGTCCTAAGTTTGACCAAAATTTCATTTGTTTCAAAACTCTCTAATATGCGTACTGCTAACTTGAAAATGGCCCATACTGCCCATATTGGGTATGGCGTCGGCTATCTCGAACACCGATATCTCGAAAACTGAGCGAACGATTTTCTTTAAACTCGCCCAGTTTCAAGGTCCTGACCAGTCCTAAGTTTGACCAAAATTTCATTTGTTTCAAAACTCTCTAATATGCGTACTGCTAACTTGAAAATGGCCCATACTGCCCATATTGGGTATGGCGTCGGCTATCTCGAACACCGATATCACGAAAACTGAGCGAACGATTTTCTTTAAACTCGCCCAGTTTCAAGGTCCTGACCAGTCCTAAGGTTGACCAAAATTTCATTAGTTTCAAAACTCTCTGACTATACGTACTGCTAACTTGAAAATGGCCCATACTGTCCATATTCGGTATGGGGTCGGCTATCTCGAACACCGATATCTCGAAAACTGAGCGAACGATTTTCTTTAAACTCGCCCAGTTTTAAGGTCCTGACCAGTCCTAAGTTTGACCAAAATTTCATTTGTTTCAAAACTCTCTAATATGCGTACTGCTAACTTGAAAATGGCCCATACTGCCCATATTGGGTATGGCGTCGGCTATCTCGAACACCGATATCTCGAAAACTGAGCGAACGATTTTCTTTAAACTCGCCCAGTTTTAAGGTCCTGACCAGTCCTAAGTTTGACCAAAATTTCATTTGTTTCAAAACTCTCTAATATGCGTACTGCTAACTTGAATATGGCCCATACTGTCCATATTCGGTATGGGGTCGGCTATCTCGAACACCGATATCTCGAAAACTGAGCGAACGATTTTCTTTAAACTCGCCCAGTTTCAAGGTCCTGACCAGTCCTAAGTTTGACCAAAATTTCATTGGTTTCAAAACTCTCTAATATGCGTACTGCTAACTTGAAAATGGCCCATACTGCCCATATTGGGTATGGCGTCGGCTATCTCGAACACCGATATCTCGAAAACTGAGCGAACGATTTTCTTTAAACTCGCCCAGTTTCAAGGTCCTGACCAGTCCTAAGTTTGACCAAAATTTCATTTGTTTCAAAACTCTCTAATATGCGTACTGCTAACTTGAATATGGCCCATACTGTCCATATTCGGTATGGGGTCGGCTATCTCGAACACCGATATCTCGAAAACTGAGCGAACGATTTTCTTTAAACTCGCCCAGTTTCAAGGTCCTGACCAGTCCTAAGTTTGACCAAAATTTCATTTGTTTCAAAACTCTCTAATATGCGTACTGCTAACTTGAAAATGGCCCATACTGCCCATATTGGGTATGGCGTCGGCTATCTCGAACACCGATATCACGATAACTGAGCGAACGATTTTCTTTAAACTCGCCCAGTTTCAAGGTCCTGACCAGTCCTAAGTTTGACCAAAATTTCATTAGTTTCAAAGCTCTCTGACTATACGTACTGCTAACTTGAAAATGGCCCATACTGTCCATATTCGGTATGGGGTCGGCTATCTCGAACATCGATATCTCGAAAACTGAGCGAACGATTTTATTTAAACTCGCCCAGTTTTAAGGTCCTGACCAGTCCTAAGTTTGACCAAAATTTCATTTGTTTCAAAACTCTCTAATATGCGTACTGCTAACTTGAAAATGGCCCATACTGCCCATATTGGGTATGGTGTCGGCTATCTCGAACACCGATATCTCGAAAACTGAGCGAACGATTTTCTTTAAACTCGCCCAGTTTCAAGGTCCTGACCAGTCCTAAGTTTGACCAAAATTTCATTTGTTTCAAAACTCTCTAATATGCGTACTGCTAACTTGAAAATGGCCCATACTGCTCATATTGGGTATGGCGTCGGCTATCTCGAACACCGATATCACGAAAACTGAGCGAACGATTTTCTTTAAACTCGCCCAGTTTCAAGGTCCTGACCAGTCCTAAGTTTGACCAAAATTTCATTAGTTTCAAAACTCTCTGACTATACGTACTGCTAACTTGAAAATGGCCAATAGTTTCAAAGCTATCTGAAAATGGCCCATATTTTGTTTTTGTATCAAAAGTTTGTGAAACAAACGTTCCCCTGTTGAGTGCTGTGTGAATTTATATTTGGGTTTTTGAATTTGTAAAATCGAGGATGATGGCCAGGATGGCCACTTCGAAGAAAACGCTGCCCTTTATTTGAATGCCGAAACCCTTGGTGGGACTCGTGTATTTTAGGCGGATTCTTTGCATGTTGAATTGACATTGGAATAGATAGTGATTTATGGGCATGTTTTCTTTTTATTGTATTTACCTCTCTTTTGTGCACGTCATATTTGGCTTTAGTTGTTGTAAGCCCGGGCTAGGTCACATTAATGATTCGGGGATAGTTTCGGGTGAAGTCTTTTAGTATTTTCTGCCAGTTAATGTACAGTCAATTAGTACGTGGAGTGATCGGAAAGTAAAATTGTTGTCATTTCTTTCGTTTTTGTTATTTCGAGATGAAATTTCATCAAATAATGCAGCAATATATATTCGAGTATATAGGCAGTTATTCCATTGCAATAACGTTGAAGCTGTCGTTATTCGCCTAACGTTATGTGACGCAACGTAACGTCGAAGTTTTATCATAGTGTGTACATTCTCTTAACTCCAAAAATCCACTTTGGTCATTAGACACCCATGGTGCAAAAGGCAGTAAAACCAATTAGCAGGGATAATTTCAGTTCAGCAGCCTCTGATAAGAAATTCCAGGTAAGGAACATCTGCTCTGATCAGCTTGTACAAATGATCATACAAAATCCTTAATACAGAACCGATTTAGACCATTGAAAATGTAAAGTCGCTTAACTTTTTATGTTTATTTCAATTAATTTGATTAAATTGTATTTTGATGACAAATGAACAAAAAAAAATACTTTTTGGGTTTGGTTTGTACTGTACAATACCTGGAATTCTAGGTATCAGATTACAGTAAATCCGACCATTCCTTGCATAATTACCCAGGAGAGGCAGCTCAACACTGATAAGCTGTATATAATCACAGCATGTATTACAGCATAAGTGGACACCGCACTTTACCCCCAAAACATAGGAAAATGGGGGTAAAGTGCGGTTATTGAGATAAGAGGATGTACACAGTATGCTTATGTCAAAAAACTTCTTTGTTCAAAGTTTTGTAACGCCCCCGTTTTAATTGCGTTTGTCAGCATATTATATAATACTTATTAAATGCAACGTACAAGCTACGAGGATGCTTATCGAATGGATTTGTCTCTATAGAGTCTCGCAAATACCGACTCTTAAGATTAAAGAACATATTTCATTTTCGGGAAGTCATTTTTATAAGTACGTATATATTTACTGCAAGCTCGAAACATTCTAGATAGTTTTTGCCAGTCTTTTCTTTTTATCATTTCGTTAAACATAGGCTAGAAAACAAGATACATTCAGTTTAGGTTTACAAAATGAAATCAAAATTCTTGCATATTTTAGGCTAAGTTCGCCGTATTAGTAGATAAAGCATCAGAATGCCGTATGTTTTCGAAAAAAATAATGTTAGAAAAATTAATATTCATTAAAAAATATCAACCAACTTTTAAAAAATAATATTCATTAAAAAATATCAACCAACTTTTCAAACACGCCAAATACACTAAAAAAAGTCAACCCAGGGATACAGGTGCGCCGGGTCACATGAAGTGACGTCATTACGCTGTCTCGTGCATGAACGCCTCACGTCATTGTTTTCAAATGCCAATGGTATTTAATTACAAACGATCAATGTTTATTCGTACAATTTCATATCAATCGGTCGACGCAAACTTATTTTACAGCACTTTTATACGTACTTTCCGATCGCCCCTCGTACATATGGTTGCATGCGGATAGGCCATTCGCATTCTATTAGTCACATCCGTAACAATTCTTTTCTTATTCATAATCAACCTTAAGTTTAGGAATCGTATTTGCAACAATGACATCCGTATCTGTGTGTATAATATCCGCAGCATCTGTTAGGTCAGCGAACACATTTTGAAAATAGTCAAACTTCAGACAATGATGAAAATCTAAACCGATGGATAATACCACGTTGCTGAAGGCCCTACGGACGATTGCGGATTAGGTACGATTCTTGCTACGAATATGACGGACAGATACGGAAGACTTATCAGCAAGCATCTGTATTTGCTAGTGTGACTGTTCTATGACCAATAGGAGTGGTTGCTGAAACCATAGCGAACGTCTCCATATACGCAAGTGACTGGTAATATGTAATATCCGTAACTTATCCGTATATATCCGTGGCTGTCCCTATCATGCAAATACAAATAAATCTATCAATGCTTGTCCATATTTATTTGGCATTCATTCGTTACTTTAGCCCCGCCCTTTACAGCTAAAAAAATAATCCTAAACTATTATTATATGTTAGTTAAACCTAGCCCTCAGACGGAAAGCTACATGTAACTTGTTGAGAGAGAGAGCGTGTCCTCCTCTTCATACAAGTTGCTGAAAAATAATGGGCTGTACTGTTATGCGCTGTCCTTACTGTTGTCTGCATGTAAGCTGGGATTTTGAATGTAATTGTATGGATTCCTCATCTCTCTATTCCTATTTGTAATTATTTTTGTGTTGTTTTAGCCTTATGTACGTTTTCATATTTTAGTTCAGTTCAGGTAACTGAGTGGCCGCCTATTGGGGAATAGCTGCTCACTCGGCTTACTATATGTTTTGTTGGTATTGGTATAAGTAGTGTCATTTTGTTTTTTCCAACCCCTCGGTTTATGGAGTGGGAATTTCTTTCTGATTGTGCCATTTCCTGATCATTGCCTATATACTTGTATCTTTTTATTTGTAATAATAAAACGTTAATTTCAGTCGACATCCTAATCGTGTACTGGTGATTATGTGCGTATGCGCATATGTGCGTACTGCCAACTGCTAGCAGTACAGACAGCAGTATACTGCCAACTGCTAGCAGTACAGCAGTATACTGCCTACTGCTACTGCTACTGCTGACTTCCTACCGGTGAATTTTTGGTATTTATTATAAAACAATGCTGAAAACATAGTTATGTGATCTAGGTCGCGATTAATATGTGCAGCTTCTGCATATATACCCTGCGAATTGAATTTTATAATGCAACAGTTACTAAATAAAAACGATTTATTACAGTATCTGTGTACAGTTTTTGTTCGTTAGTCAGGCCTGAAGACTCTAGGTCCCTTAGACTATAAGCATTAGGCACAACATAATCTCCAGCTTCGTCACAGTATGTCTTGGCCATCAATTTATCCTTAGAAAAGTATCATGGTACCTCGGTTTATGGTCTTATCCGAAGGACTGGAGACGCTCGGGATCGAACCCATGGCCCCTGTTTTACAAGACGAGTAGCCTAACCCCTGCACAATGGAGGCTTCTAAGAATGATCATCTGGTATATGGTGTACAGATTTTACAGCTGGTGTATGGCGTGGAGACGTGTTATGCATGAAGCATGGCCAGTCACTGTCATAACGATATACTTGTTCTAAAAACGCTTAATAAATGTATTTGAGTAAACCAATCCATGATGTCATCCACAGAATATATACTGGTCATTATACTATTTTCCATATGTTGGTTCTTTGAGACACAGTTAGTCTATTCTAGAAAATCAGAAAATTAGAAATAGATAGTGTATGAGGGTGGTTATCGATTCCATTTTTTTTACTTTTAAAACATAGTTCTTAGTTTTGTTTCCCCTCATTGGTTACACCTGTATTTAAGATTGTTCTGTCAAATCAGCATCTGACCGACACGACAAAACTTTGCGTCCCCTGCCATTACAAAAACTTGCGCATGCAATATACAGAGATTTGTTGAGCTTTGAAAATTGAAAATTTTCAGCTGAAAATTTTGATATATTTCTTACTTTTGCTCAAACATTGATTGTGGGTACACGTTAGAACCGCCTCGCCTAGGCATGTTTTGGAGCAAAAATAAGAAAAATAGGTATGCCCCTTTATACCCCAGTTTTTTCTTTATAAAAGTGGAGTTTGAGGGGGTACACATTTCACGGACATGTTTTCCTGAAGATGAACAGAACATGCTGCATAGCAGTAAAAACCAGTTGAAAATGACGCCCGTTCATTAAATGCACTCACTGAACCTGTTCATGAAATATTCACCAAATTCGTAAAGGACAATAAAAGACATAATTGATGTACCGATACTTCTAAGCGAATCCAGGGAATAACGGACTTAGTCTAATCGTGTGCTCATGACAAGAAAATTGTCGCTACAGCAGAAAAAAATTCAACTCCGTAGTGAGAAACGCTGTCTCGGGGTTTACGACATAATTATGATTCAGTCTGCGCAGGCCCATACTAGTCTAGGGGATACAAATATGAATAGCACATTGAAACAAAAGAACTGTACAATGTTAGACAAGCAGCAAAGGTCTTTCTTATAAGCACAGCCTTTTCGAAGAGTTCCACTGACTCAATTAATAATGTATATGATTTGATATTCCCTATTCAGCCTTAAACAAGGCAGTATTTTCCAAGAAAGATATTAAACCACCCCCTCAAATAATGTGACACGGCAGTCACTAGTGACTTGTTGGAAGTCTAGTATCATTTTTGCTTATAAATATATAAAAAGGTTCATATAAGCAATGATCAGGAAAAGGCGCAATCAAAAAGAAATTCCCACTCCAAAAATCGAAGTGGGGAAAATTAATTGGCAATTAGATACTTGTACTAAGAAAACACACCGCAAGCCGAGTGAGTAGCTATTTCCCTATATGCGGCCACTCAGTTACATATATAGGCTGGGTATCAAATGTATATTTTGTTGTATTTGTATATGTATCTGTATTTGATATGTGACACTTAAATAAACCATTACTTACTTACTTACTATACCTAAATTGAACTTAAATATGAAAACGCATATGACGTGCAAACAGCACAAAAATTCAACACCAAGACATAAACCAATAAGAACCACAACAGAAGTATCGCCTTGGAACGATCAGTTTTCTCTCGGGCATAAAGTAATTTTACATGGCAATAACCTCACCCCGAGCTTCTGCAGTTGTTCACAATATATAGTTAGTTGTTCAGTCCTCGTGGTGAATCTCTAAAGAGACAATGAATCATCAAGGGCAAACAAATTAATTATGATAACCCCCACGATAAATCAAAACGAGGACTCACAGATTCAGTAAGCTGCCCGACGATGGAGACCCCTGGGCGCCCAATAACTTACTGAAAGTCCGGAGCAAATTGAACCCCGGTGGGCCAAGCAACAGACAAGAAGCTCCGGCCCCAACCAAATAAATGAATAGCATTAAGATGAGGCCATCCGGACAGAATGTCGTTAAATGACAAACACGTTTTACTTATATAGTATAGAAATATTACTCTGGGAGATAGTGACGCTTTAGTGCACAATGATTTGACCTCGACTTCATACAGCTGACCTCGAACCTTAAGGCTGACCTCGACTCTGTATTGAATGACATTAAATTAAATCAGAAATCGCTGGTCCCGACTGGTCAATGAACTGTGCAAATAAGGCACATTGCAAAACGAAATGGTAGAAATCTCCACTTCGCCGCTAAGACTGCTACAGAACTATTATATTAGTGTATTAAAATGCTAATATTTGTGAACAGGGAGCAAACGATATTTGGACAGGACGTTTTATTTTCTTTTTTTTTTTTTCGAAGAAAGACTTGACCCTTTGAATACGTTGTGTAGCTTTGAGTTTGGCTTCGCATCACGCAAATGCATTGATTGTCACCTCGGACCCGTAGGCCCAAACCGGGCTTATACGAAATAACTTGATAAAAAAGTAACATTATAGAAACTAGGTCTTCCTATGTTTTTTTTTCGATTTGTATAAAAGGAACGAAAATAAGATGTATATCTATTTCGATTATGAAGGTATGACTAATTAGATGACGAATAGTGTAACTCTGACTGGTACAATGTACATGTTTTTACATTTTCTTGCTGCCCAGTTAATGCTTCATCTATTCATTATATGTTTCATCTGAATCGTAAAGCGTCTTTCTCGATATTGTAGCTGTCAGCAATAGTTCCGTCTGTTAGCCAGCCAGTCATGCAGACCAAACCCCAAAATATGCAAATAAAGAGACAGTTGCATAATGATTCTGAGTAATATATGGGCCGCCGCACAAGAAAACCAACAATTTGCTTATGCGAAAACAAAGACGCAGATCAGCTTCGCAGTAACTGCGAAGCTGATCAGCGCCTTTGTTTTCGCTACACGGATAGTACAATCCCTCTTTTTCTTAAATCCGAAATTTCAAGCTTCTAGCCTGTTTCTGTGACTGTACAGCCCGGATTGTGTCAGACCTGGTCGGAACCCAAATTGTTGGTTTTCTCATGCACATGCTCATATTATAATGTACATCTTAGCGATCATGTAACCAAGCCTACATGGCATAAACACTCAATGATTCACTAAAATATGGACGACATGGTTGACGAAGATCTCACACTTGCGTGAAAATCTGATTCTGTTGACATTTAAATCAGTTGCCTTCTAAATCGCATAAAATTGTAAAATCAGATTTTCTTTTTATCACGCCCAACATGGGATCAGGATTTAGCTAAAAGCCAATTCAGACCGTGACTCAAATGGTCCATTAGCATGCCATGCGTTGTCAAATTAAATTTAATTCAAAATGGAAGCAATAAATACACCCCCAGATTCTCAAAACAAAAAAAGATAAAAGTGATCAGGAAATGGCGCGATCAGAAACAAATTCCATCTCCAACAAAAAACCGAGCTGGGAAAAATCTAAACTGACAATCAGGTACTTATACAAAGAAACCGAGTGAGCAGCTATTTTCCGATAGGCGGTCATTCAGTTACCCAAAATTAACTAAATCTATGAACACGTGCATAAGGTGCAAGCAGCACAAAATGTAACACCAAAACATAAAATAGTTACAACCACAACAGAAGTGTCGCCTTCGAACGATATGCTTGTATTATCTCATTATTCCTTTTCAATAAAACGAGCCGCCTCGTGAGAAAACCAACAATCTGCATATGCGACAACAAAGACGCAGATCAGCTTCGCGGTGACCGCGAAGCTGATCAGCGCCTTTGTTTTCGCTACTCGGATAGTACTATTCCTTTTCTACTTTAATCCGAAATTTCAAGCTTCTAGCTCTTTTCTGTGACTGTACAGCCTAATTTGTGTCGGACATGTTCGGAAACCATATTGTTGGTTTTCCCACGAGGCGGCTCAAATAAATAAATATTGTGGGTGTGTATAAAAGCTGGAGTAAGATCATACCGCGAAGCTGACCTGCGCCTTTGTTTTCGTCTAGGCAGATTGTTGGTTTTCCCATGTGGCGGCTCATATTATGTTCCAATATCAGTTACAGTAGTCGTTGTCACACCTTTTCACGTTTGTTTCTAACAAGATATTTTTTAAGACGAGAAAGCCATTTTATAAGATATAGACCAGAAACTATTGGCGAAATATACAACCTCCTGATCATTGCTTACTTTTACCTTTCCAATGTATCAAACTGTACGATTTATCTAGTATATATCACAAAACGTTATAAAAATGATTATCATTATATGACTTAAACGCCCTTTTCATACTCTTTTGTATCCCATTAGATATCTTACTGTACTTTACTTCTGGAAAGTTCTTTACTTCTGGCAAAACGATACGTCTCTTTCATTCAAAATTTGAATTTGCATCTTCTGAGAACTATTATCAGAACGTGGGATGAATGAATTGAAAACTAATTATGCTGAGACAACATATATAAGAGCCGCCTCATGGGAAAACCAACAATTTGCAAATGCGAAAACAAAGGCGCAGATCAGCTTCGCGGTAACCGCGAAGCTGATCAGCGCCTTTGTTTTCGCTACACGGATAGTACAATTACTGTTCTTTCTAAATCCAAAATTTCAAGCCTCTAGCCATCTTCTGTGACGGCACAGGACGGTTTGTGTCGGACCTGTTCGGAAACCACATTGCTGGTTTTCCCGCGAGGCGGCTCATAATTTGTGAATCAGTACAAGCTGACTGTGATAGCGATGGATAATATGCTTGGTTGATAGAACCACGAAATTACCTTTGTTTTTATTCAACTAGAATGCATTCATTGAAAACAACTTCTGGCAAAGCTATTTGTATCATAAAAAATTTAATTCTGTATCTAGTTTAAACATATGTTATTGCCTTTTTTATGTGCAATAGGGTTGGGCTACAAGTTCTATCAACATTAGGTTCAGCCCGCCCCCTACAACATAATTATACTGCAGCATGGTAAACATATTTACAAATATAACAAATATATGTAAATGGCAAATAACAAATAAGGACAGAGTGACACGATAAAGTAGATAAAATAGATAGATAAATATATGTAAATGGCAAATAACAAATAAGGACAGAGTGACACGATAAAGTAGATAAAATAGATAGATAGATAGATAGATAGATAGATAGATAGATAGATAGATAGATAGATAGATAGATAGATAGATAGATAGATAGATAGATAGATAGATAGATAGATAGATAGATAGATAGATAGATAGATAGATAGATAGATAGATAGATAGATAGATAGATAGATAGATAGATAGATTCTGTATCTTTTGAATACTGGGGTGAATAAATTGAATAAATTTAATTATTCTTGAATAATTCGTTGAACAACTTTATGAATCAGTATACTTTGAACATGAGCCGATAGATGGCTTATTTTTATAGAGTGAAATGCTGTGGTACTTAAAATTCACTCAACAAAACAACCCAATGGCGCTTTTTTGGAAACCAAGAGAATGTTTTATTTTATACTTTACAGTGAAAACCAATGTATATCAAGACTTAATAAAATTGGTATTTTCATTGATATGAAATTTCACTGATATCAAATCTCACTGATATCAAAAGTCACTAGTGACTGATATCAGCCTATATCTTCACTGTAGATTTTGGATTACTTCTGACGTTTCTATTTACTTGATGTCATTAAATGTGTCTCACTTCAGAAATTCAAACGCCTATAACTCCGTTATTTATGAACGAAAACATAAAGTGTGGGTATTCATTTTCTTAGTTAGAACGTAAGGAACAATGTGGTACCAAAATTATTTGTGTTTTCAAAAATTTTTGGTTTTTGCATTTTCACCACCTGCCTTGTGAATTGGAAAATGCCTGTGTATTGTATAAAATAAAAAGAAAATTTGCCTTTTTTCGGTGAATACCAAATATATTTCATCTTGTGAGTTGAAAACATAAAAATTTTCACTCGTGCTGCGCACTCGTGAAAATTCTGATGTTTTCAACTCACTCGATGAAATATATTTGGTATTCACCTCAAAAAAGCAAATATCCTCTATCTATCTGGAATTTCAAGATGAGTGATTTCTACTGCATTGAGTGCATTGATATTGCATCGATAACACGTGTGATATACATAGGGCGGGGAAAGTATTGCCAAAATGCAGAAACGTTCTTATCATCAAGAATCGCAAGCTATCATCACAGAAATCGATAGGCTGGTTAACGCGATGTACCCAGTTCAAACGTAATCAAACATACGAGATGTTACAATAGAACGGTCCGTATTTTATAACCGGGCAAACAGTGCAAAATTTTGCGAAGTTGCAAATATCTAATTAGTAATGCGCTATTTTTGTGATTCAGTATATGTTCACACATTATAGAATGTATTAATACTTGTGGTGAAAGTGTGGAAAATAAAAACAATCTCTACGTTAATATTTTGACACTTTTACAACAAAAATAGCAGCATTGGTGGTATTAAGTAAAAGCATGGTCACACTTTTAAATAACCGGTGTCAGCTGCCAATGATACCAAACAAAATGCTCAGGAATTGACTGTTAATCCAATACGTTTCTAAAAGTCCAAAAATATTTTTAGAAAACATGCCCATGTGATTTACAGATTAATGAGCCGCTGCATCAGAAAAATAACAATCTGCAATTATGCGAAACCAAAGGCAGTCCCATTGCTCATTCATTATTCGAGATTATCTGCCGTGGTTGGAATCACATGATGCATAGTTTCTATAAATAGCACAGAGCTGGCAGATCACATGATGCGTAGCGACCTTCCAACCACGGCAGATGAATTCTCTGTCTTAAATATAAGGGGGTAATCATTTGGTGGACTTGTTACCTTGGTGTTGTTCTACAGGTAAGTAGTTGGATACTTCACCCGCATAACATGTAGAAGAAATATACGCAAAAACATTGAAAAAACCTAAATGATCACACCTTACTTCCAGTGAAGAAAAATAGTTATAAGCAAAGGGAGTACCACAATCAAATAAACTGTAAGTTATGACAAGCATCGATCAACGAAATTGATTCTTTCTTTCCCAGTCGAGGTATAAGGTACAGAATATTTTCATTTGGTATATAGTAATGCTTTTACTTCTACATGAATGTCCTTCGAATTTCTATGAATGTAACTCCTAACAAATCTGTAACCGAAATGAGCTAACTACTTAGTTTCACGTAACTCCTACTGGAAATGACACTGTACACGTACTAATTAACCAATTTCACAGGTAAGAAATGGTGTAAGAATTCATCTGGAAGTGTATCATGCATTGTTCTATGCTGTCGGGTTTATATCAAACAAAACACCAACTTATAATATAACAAGGCAAACAAGCACAGATTTACAACATGCTTATTTTCAGGAATGATCTGATTTACAATGTTAACTAGGTTTGTTGGTATAGTTCTCAGGTATAAACTGATGGATAATTGAGTGTCTCTTCAATACACAAAATGTTTTATGAGCACACTCATTGTGACATACTCATATCAATCTTTGCGGCTGTAAAGTTGTTTTTCTGTTTTAAACCGATGTACCAGCCATGCTTACAGAAACACAAACGTGTATGAATGAATCATGTTGTTTACTCTTTTATCGTATCAGTAAATGGAACTGTATTACGTGATACTGTAGCATTACAATGTACAAAAAATTTCCCATATTTTCCTACACAGTATGAAATGGTAAGCAATGGCATGTTGTCGAAATCAACGCCATTGGCACTCGTTTTAATGTTTGCAAACTTCTTAATTTTAAAGTTTATTTTTTCTTTGCTATTTTAAGACAACTATGATAAATTCTTTCAAGTCATTCTAGACATGTTATGTCTGGAATATGATATATTTTAGACAAGCGCCTTTGATGTCAGTATGCTTTGATCAAATATTGGTGTCGAGCTAACCCAGCCAAAATTGTGTTTGTTTGTTTGTTTGTTTGTATGTTTGTTTGTTTGTTTGTTTGTTTTGTGACTGAATGCCCCAGTCAACAGCTAATGTCATGTCAGGGCGGTGTCTTCATTTTATTGGAATTTTACGTAACATTAGGATGTCATGAGATCCATATATAACCACTTAGGAACACTTATTTGTATGGGTGGTTTAACTTGGCCAAATATTCCTGGGCTGGTTCAGACCTGGAGACATAAGCAGCCCATCTATTTCTAAAAGCCCCAAATGAGAAAGAGCCTTCAGCCAAGATTTGTTTCAATCATGGAACAGTACCGGCTGCAGCAGCCCCCCCCCCCCCCCAACCACCACCACCAAATAGTGCTTTGTTTGTATTGTTTTAATCCATACTTTCAGTATTCATTTAATTACTGTAAATCCGGAAATATTCGCGAGAACTTAATTTTCGCTAATATTCGCGAATTCATCGCCTCGCGAAAATAAAGTTCTCGCTAATAAAGAATCACTATAAGCTTTATAGACTGCACTAGTAATCACTCGCGAATTCAAGAACTCGCTAATAATTCGGAAATTGAAAATTCGCGAAATAAAAGTCTCGCGAAAATTTTCAGACTTTTCAATTTTCAATCAAATTCTATTCCTTTTTCTTTTTTCTACAAAATTTAATTTTAAGTGCTCCTCTCCACTTTCAAACTGCCATAGCATGCTCTGGTGCCAGTAACTTCAAAAGCAATAACAGAAGTTTGGCCAATAAGCTTCTGAAGCAAAATTATCGCTATCATTAACTCAGCGACGCCTTTTCCAAATTTTCACCCATTTTTGAAAATATCAACTGAAGAGTGGGTTATTCGGCCTTAGTTTGGAGAAAGGTGGTCGTTTCTTATCTGCTATCCATTACTCTGTTCTTGTGTTCTCTGTTTTGTGTGTTCTTGTTTTTTGCCATGCTAATGATATGCTGTCGTATTTCAATGTGACATACACTGTTATATGTGTCTATTTCATGATAACTGTGTAGCTCAGCATTTTCTTTCGTTGAGACGCATGTTTCATAATATGCCATCAAAGCCAGCAGTTCGTAACTAAATTAGACATTACTTTATCTATTGAAATTGTTACTACAGACATGACAATTTACAGGTCTAAATGCCAAAGAGTGCCGAAAAGTTAAGTTGAAATTCTATTGTCTGTATTATTACAAGATATATATTGTTTAAGACTTACATAAAATTAGATTTTAATGATAAAAACCAAATGAAATTGCACGAATGTGGAACAATCTTTCAAAACATCGGCCACAAAAAAGAGCTAAAGCTTTTATCTTTAAACTCGTACATGCTTCCATTACAGTCGAATTTAGTGTCAAACACAAACAGCAACAAAGTAACTCGGGTTAGATACATTGGTCTATTTCAAGATTAATCTGTGTAGTTCAGCATTTTCTTTTGTTGAGTTGTATCTTTCATAAAATGCCATCAAACCTAGCCATCAAGAAAATATGTCTGTGAAATGTATACCCTTAAACCCCACTTTTATATAACAAAACTGGGGTATGCAGGGGTATACATACTATTCTTATTTTGGCTCCAAAACAAAGATTGTGGGTTTTCATTAGAACCGCCTCAAGGCGGTTCTAATGTGTACCCGCAATCTTTGTTTTGAGCAGAAATAAAAAAAATATCAAGAATAATCTCATGAAAAGTTTCAATTTTTACTGGTGAAAAAATCTCTGTATTATTGCATGGGCGTGTTTTCGTAACGGCAGTATTACGGTATTATCTTTCCTTCTGAAATTACCACTACCGTGCATGATTTTTACAGTTCTAAATGCCAGAAAGTACCACAAAGTTAATTTGAACTTCTTTTGTCTGCTTTATTACACTTAACATTGTTTAAGTCATACGTGAAATTGGATTTTTATAATAAAAACTAAATAAAAGTGTACGAATGCATCTGAAACAATCTTAAAAAGTCGTCTGTTAAAAAGAATAAAATGAACATTTCTTAACACATGATTCCATTGCCGTCCACAACTAAAATGTCAAACACATACCAGAAACAAATTGACACTGCAATACGAAAACACGCCCATGTAATATATAGTTTTTTTTTCAGACGTTGTAAATATTGAAATTTTTTAGTATGTTTTTTTTTCTATATTTTTCTTATTTTGATCAAACATAGATTGTCGGTACACGTTCTAACGAGTACCCACAATCTATGTTTTGGGTCAAAAATAAGAAAAATATGTATACCCCTGCAAACCCCCGTTTTTCTATATAAAAGTCGGGTTTAAGGGGGTATTCATTGCTCGGACATGTTTTCCTGATGGGGTTTCGAATCATTGGCCAAACTCCACTGTTGTTTTCTGTTTATCAAGTCTACAAGTGATGGCTTAACCATGACGTTTGGACAATACTACAATATAACATAAACAGTCCAATGTATTTAACAGTCCAAAAGTTTCATTGACGACCACAGTTCATATATTTTGTAGAATTCATGCACGAGGTTTTCTTCCAAATCTCCACAAACTTCGTAAGTATGCACATGTATGTAAATTGCCGGTCCCACTGAATCAGACTGCGTAAGTAAAATTTCTCAAATGTTTTCCAAAGGGGTTCTGCTATCTTAATTTGCATATCGGGGTCAAAGAAATCATAGTGACCCCCAAATTAATATTAAGACAATCGTTTGGAGGTCTTAAGTGATCTTACGCGCAGTGGGACCGGCATATATGTAAGCGATGAACTTGACGGTTTGGAAAGCATTATATAGAGGATATTTGCTTTTTTGAGGTGAATACCAAATATATTTCATCAAGTGAGTTGAAAACATCAGAATTTTCACGAGTGCATTTTTATGTTTTCAACTCACGAGATGAAATATATTTGGTATTCACCGAAAAAAAGCAAATTTTCTTTTTATTTTATACAATACACGGGCATTTTCCAATTCACAAGGCAGGCGGTGAAAATGCAAAAACCAAACATTTTTGAAAACACAAATAAGTTTGGTACCACATTGTTCCTTACGTTCTAACTAAGAAAATGAATACCCACACGTTATGTTTTCGTTCATAAATAACGGAGCTATAGGCGTTTGAATTTCTGAAGTGAGACACATTTAATGACGTCAAGTAAAGGAAACGTCAGAAGTAATCCGAAATCTACAGTGAACATATAGGCTGATATCAGTCACTAGTGACTTTTGATATCAGTGAGATTTGATATCAGTGAAATTTCATATCAATGAAAATACCAATTTTATCTAGTTTTGATATACATAGGTTTTCACTGTAAAATACAAAATAAAATGGAATCTTTCCCACATTACATGTCATAAGCTTACGTATGTTTCTGACCAACTTATTTTGCTACACAGTACGCCTTCTATATCATTGACGCTTCTTTGAAAGAAAGAACAAAATTGTTATAAAAGCAGTCACAAACACCCGCAGTCTATTCACACAGTCTACAGCTAAAGACGTCGTTCAGGTGCCGTTTGGGGTAGGCATTAAATTCTGGTGACTTTGAGGTAGCCATTAAATTCTGGTGACTTTGGGGTAGCCATTAAATTCCGATGACATTAGGGTAGCCATTAAATTCTGGTGACTGGGGTAGCCATTAAATTCCGATGACTTTGGGGTAGCCATTAAATTCTGGTGACTTTGGGGTAGCCATTAAATTCCGATGACTTTGGGGTAGCCATTAAATTCTGGTGACTTTGGGGGAAGCCATTAAATTTAGTTAAAGTTGACTGTCTTACACCACGATGTATATGAAAATTAGTGGTGGTCCTTGGCGTGTTTTAAGAAGTTTTATATATGCAATGAAACAGTTTGCACGTAGCTTGACACACATATTTAACCACACGCCTTGATTACAGGTGTGAAGGCATAGTTTTGCAAGATGGGTGGCCTTACTTACTAAAAATATACAATATGTGCCTGTGCGTGAGAAAACCAACAATTTGGGTTCCGACACAAACCGAGCTGTACAATCACAGAAGATGGTTAGAGGCTGGAATTTTAGGATCTAGAAAGTAGTTACTGCGAAGCTGATCAGCGCCTTTGTTTTCTATGCAGATTGTTGGATTTCCCATGCGGTGGCTCATATCTTATGGTCACCTTTGTATTCACAGAATAGTCCGCTTATTTCAATCTTTATTGCTGAGCTAAATGAGCCGCCTCGTGGGAAAACCAACGATGTGGTTTCCGAACAGGTCTGACACAAACCGGCCTGTACAGCTACAGAAGCAGGCTAGAAGCTTGAAACTTTGGAGTTAAGTAGAGGAGGAATTGTACTATCCGAGTAGCGAAAACAAAGGCGCTGATCAGCTTCGCGGTTACCGCGAAGCTGATCTGCGTCTTTGTTTTCGCCTATGCAGATTGTTGGTTTTCCCATGAGGCGGCTCAAATGCGTTTTTCATTACAGCGGATGCAAACCATCCGTCTTTTAAAAACATTATTTGCATAGTTTGGAAAAATAGTCTTCAATTAGATGAGTTGAGCGTTAATTAATTTTCCTGCTGATACACAGACGGCAAACGCACTTTTTGGTAAACATGCATGCCAAAATAAGAAACCACAGATATTCAATCCATTGTTAATGCAAATATGTCAAAGACGAAATAGAAATAGAAATTAGTATCATTCAGAATAATTTGGTGAAGAAAGCAATTCGGTTATTCCACAAGCCTTAAGCCTTGTGTACCCACAAACAATGTTTTGAACAAAAAAAAAAAAAAAAAAAAAAAAAAAAAAAAAAAAAAAAAAAAAAAACAGAAAAAAAAAAAATATTCTTTCAGGAAACAGGAAACACGCATTTTCAGTTTTAGTAATGATGTTTGATGAGTTAAAACAAAGCGAAAAGAAAGTCGCACAGCAGAGGTATTTTTGAGAAAGTACAAAAGGATGGGTTTTGATAGATTAGCATTGTTGCACCAGATCTCATCAATTGTGATACGTAATATTGCTTTAAGACAAGTTTCAGACACCCAATACGTAATCCATCAAAAACTGAGAATCTTTATTCGAAAAGTGGTCAGATTGCTAATGTTTGAAATAAATCTAATACACTACCAAACCTTTTAAATAGGAAGAGAACTTAAAATTAAAGAGGTGAATAATAAATAAAAATAAGCATGTTTTCGAGAAGATAACCAAATCAAGTTCATTATAAACTGAAAGAGCTACTAGTAACTTATATTAGATTGTTCATTCATTTTGGTCGAATGCGTCTTATGCTGTAGTTAAACTCCCATTAAAGATTTCCTCTATTTTATAAATCTAATTTCAAGCTGTGTCTGAAAAAGTTAATTTCAAAATTTAAGGCAGTGATGTTTTTAAGCTCCCTAGCATTTATCTAGAAGATTCGGCATTTAGAAGACCTCTATTTGTGCAGTTAACGGAAGAAGAGGCACATTGGGTCACTGCTGTGTGAGATACGCACACTTTCACCAGATATTTCCAAAAATAACAGTCAAATGATAAAATAACCTTATTTGCTTAAATATTTCCAGAAGTATCAGTAAACAGTCAATTGATAAAATTACTTTATTTGCTTCAATATTTCCAAAAGTAACAGTAAACCGTCATTTGATAACCTTATTTGCTTCAATATTTCCAAATGTAAAAGTAAACCGTCAATTGATAAAATTACCTTATTCGCTTCAATATTTCCAAAAGTAACATTAAACCGTCAATTGATAAAAATACTTTATTTGCTATAATATTTCCAAATGTAACAATAAACAGTCAGTTGATCAAGTTACCTTATTTGCTTCAGTAAATGTAACCCCAGAAACAATTCTAAAGCAAATAGATACTCCTTTGCTTATGCTTGTGAGGTTAACCGACAAGTTTAAAGTGAATTTACTACAAAATGGTAAAGAAGACATGTTTGTGTGCTTCACGTGACACTAAAATGTCAGAAGCAAAAAGATACCCATGAGCTAATAAAACGTTTACCACTGAGATTAAGCGGTCAAAATATTTTACAATAGCTAGCCTCTTTTCTCCTGAGTTTGACCACTTACTCCGGATATCCTTTTTAAAAATATAATTCGACGATACTAATGGATATTGTACGACTTAAACACTATACGTTACTTACGTACGATGCTTCTATTGGATTATATGATATATTAGATAGTCACTTGAAAGCGCTCGTAAACAATATTGGTGATATTAAACATGCACTTATTCCTATTATTTCCATCATTTTTACCTGAGAACAATATCAACCGCATCGTAAACATAATAGTATTCTAGGTTATTTCGGAAACAGTGACTTACAACATTATAAATCATACTACAGTGTGTATTTACAAAGTAACATAACTATCTTCCACTGGCCTACTTGTACGTGCAATAAGCAATGGTGAGTCTTCTTCTGCTTTCCTATACCTTTCACATGAGGAAACCAGATTTTGCCTATGCGAAAACAAAGGCGCAAATCAGCTGTGTAACTGCACAGCTGATCAGCGCCTATATTTTCGCTACAAGGATCGTACGATTCCTCCCTTACTTATACCCAAAATTTCAAGATTCTATCTTCCTTCTGTGTGTGTATATGCCGGTTTGTGTTGGGCCTGGTCGGAAATACTGAAGACCTGGTTTCTCTCGTGTTGGGTCAAATAAAATCGGCTATAATCCACGCCAAGATATAAAATGCTATTGTTACTTCAGATTGCTATTCTTGCTCCAGATATCATCTTTCGAGATGATAGCCGTATTGGTTAAAGACAAGTTTCAGCAGACAAAGACACAAAAAAGTGATCTATCAAAGAAAGTTTGTCTAAATTAAAACAGTGAAGAAAACGATCGGAGAGTGTTCAGATTGCCTGAGATAGAACGAAACTAACGTTCTGCTGTATCAAACTGATAATGAGTGCAAAGAGGTTCTTACTTTACGTAAAAGTTAAGTATGATAAAGTGAGGCTTATCTATAAAATGACAAACTATTGTCTATAAAAACAAACCCCAGTGGCATATGCATCACTAATAAGTTTAATAGAAAATGTCACTAAGGGATGCTTAAACAATTGAATTTGATTTCTTGCTAAAATGAGTCTGATGCTTTAACCTCATTTAAGATTTAAAGGAAATCTAATTTCAAGTGATGTCTAAAATAGAACCCTAGGACAGTCATGCCATTACGAAAACTTGCACATGTAATAAACAGAGATTGTTTGAGCTTAAAAAAAATGAAAATTTTCAGCAGAAAAATTTTGATATTTTTCTTATTTTTGCTCAAAACATAGATTGTGGGTACACGTTAGAACCGCCTCGGCGAGGCGGTTCTAACGAGTTCCCACAATCTATGTTTTGGAGCAAAAATAAGAAAAATAGGTATACCCCTGCATACCCCAGTTTTGCTATATAAAAGTGGGGTACAAGGGGGTATACATCACACGGACATGTTTTCCTGATGCTTTCGCGATTCTAAGCTTCAATTAGAAACTAAGGTCTAACTAAAGGAGACGTTTGAATTTTAAATATGAGTGTCGGCAATGAATATGCATATCGGACTATTAAATTTTGTCACTGCTGGGTCCAATAATAATGCTTACTCTGATAACGACTATATATTTATAGTTGCAATATTGTCAGAAATAAGGTTGGCAGTCGACTGATATTCCAAATAAGTTTTGACGCATCATTCTCTTCGATAAGTGATGCATTGGCAAAAGCAAACGCCAACCATCGGCGTTTTACGAATGCGCGAATCGATATGTCAAATGCGCAGATTTTTTTTTTTACGAATGCGCGAAAAAAAGACTATCAAATGCGCGTTTAAATTGCGCGGAAATTAATTGCTTTTACAGGTATTTTAAGGTATACCGGTATCTCGCTATCAAGACCGAAGTTATGATAGCGAGATTCATCCACAGTTCTTCCGTTAGCCAGCGTTGAATTCAATGTCTGTTGCCTCCTGCTCACTAAAGGGGAGGTGGAAGTCAGAGTACAACATCAATGCTATCACTATTACCATTGTGTAACAAGCTTTTCTTTTGAAATTTTAAAATCCATGACGTTTAAACAATATTCTTGGATAAAATACAAGTAAAAAACACTTTAAAAACGTCTAAAACCTATAAAAGCATGTTAAAATATGACTGACATAATGGTCGTATCTGTCCAAAGCCAGTGTGAACATAAGTTACCTGAGTGATTATCGGGGCCATTCGCGCAATTGATACCTCGATTTCACGCGCAATTCGAACAACGTCACGGTATGATTTTCGCCCAGATTTTCGCGCAAATGATATACGGCCGTTATCATATATGATTACTCAAGTGGTTGCATTTCCTCAGAATAACTTCGAAATTATATGCCGTGGTTGGAAGGACGGATTGGCAGATCACAAGGTGCATAGCTCCTATAAATAGCACAGCTATTCAATTAATACTATCTCTGAATACTGCGTCAGGGAGTCGACTCTTTCGCTCAGTGGTTAGAATTCTACCCCGGCGATCCGGGTTTGAATCCCATCAGGGACGTGGGATTTTTTTTTCAAACTATGCATCTCTTATATTATTTACGAATTTTCATATTCATAAGATGGGGGCGCGTCGAAATGGACCAGTTGAGTCATTACATTCTCGTGGGGTGGGATTTATGTCCCATTGTACCACTCATTCATTCGAGATTATCTGCCGTGGTTGGAAGGTCGGGATGGCAGATCACATGATGGGTAGCTTCTATAAGAACGCAGCTATTCGATACAATGTATCCGATAAGTAGAAATTCTGATATACTGCGTCAGGGACTCGACTTTTTGGCTCGGTGGTTAGAGCAATGGATTTCTACCCAGGCGATCCGGGTTCGAATCCCATCAGGGACGTGGGATTTTTTTTTTCAAACTATGCATCATTTCTTTGTTACAAATTTTCATATTCGTAAGATTTCCATACTTCGAATAGTACCTTTATTTGCACACAATATCACAATAACTTCTGACATGTATGAATTGACAGTATTGTGCCAATGATCCCAGCAGGCACATGACGTCGTAATGACGTCGCATCGACGTTGATATGACGTCATTATGACGTTATGTGCCCGCTGGGATTGTTGAGAAGTTTAAGGATGTTCGCTGCCAATGAAAAAGTATTCAAACTTTTTTTCTAACCACTCTTTTTTGATTCCAAAATACAACACAAGACATTTGAAAACAAAATAAATATAGGGTAGTGTGCATTTTTTCAAGCTACAGGCCTCTGAATGATACCTCTGAGCACCATGTTTTAAATTTGGTAAAATTAATTTAATTTATAATTCTTTGAAACATACCTGCCTTGAACGAAAATACACCTAGAATGCTTTCAAAAGTCATAATATTTACGTAGCGCAGACAATTTTGGACCAAAAGCATAGAAAAATTTGCAACTTGGAGTGGATGACAAAATTTTACGATTCCTTTTCTAACCCTACCCCCATACTTGAAAAGTCGGAAAAAATCAATATTTTGAATTGTACCAAACCCATATTTGTTGATTCAAACTTTTTCTTGTATTTTCACACAATATAGAACTTGGTAATGTTGTTCGAATAAAAGAAAGAAAAATATAGGGTAGTGAGCATATAAGAGAGAACCAACAACTTGAAAATCGCCATTTTCGGCCTTTTTTCGGCTGTTTTGTTTCTAAAAGCCCATTTCATAAAACCACCTTAAATTTTAAAACCAGCACACCAAAGACACAAAAAATGACTTAGAATACCATGTACACATATACTGCTGCTAAAATAAACATCGAACTAGTGCAATTAATTTGAAGATGTGTAATATTCAAGTTTAATCTACCCTACCCCCTAAATTTTACTGACAACTAAAATTTTCTGAAAAGTTGCAGAAAATGGGGTGAAAAAATGAAGTTTCTTATACTGACAATTTTCATGGCTCATTCGATGCATATTATCAATATGTATCCAAATATAAAATATTAGGAAAATATCTGCAACCGTTTACGAGATATTCAAGAAAAGAAAAACCGGAAGTTCCGAAATGTCAAATGTTAGCAGCGAACATCCTTAAAAGGCTCTACTACCATTTTAGTAGAATGGGTGCTAGTTTGCAATCGTCTACAAAGCTAAGGGAATCAATGTAGCCAAATGATTGGAAATGGCTCAATGGGGCATAGTAGATACAATTGCATTTCTTTGTATAATCCTTGCATTGTTTATCTTCGCACCGCCGTGACATGCTTTGTCCCGTTTACCTGTTAAGTGTCCCGTTTACCTGTTAAGTTAACGGAACACTGTACCAATGTGACCTTTGCCACGACATGTTTACAAAATGGGATTATAATTATTCATTTGAATGTCTTTGCAATTGAAATTGCATTTCTTAATTTTTGTTCCAGTGCGTTACCTGCTTTAGCGAAGCTCTCATTTATATCTTTAATAAATCTTATTTAGATTTGTGTCTAAAATAGAAAAAAATAAATGAACTAAAACCTATGACATTCATGCTTTTCGCATCCAGATTTCAAATGAGATGCTGTGGCATTTAGAGGGAAACTGTTCTACAGCGTACGGAAGAATAGGCATATTGGATAATTTGTCACTGTTGGCTGTTTTAGTCGCGCTTTCATCCGAAAATGACTGCACATTCATAGTTCTCCGTAACATTATCAGAAATTATGGAAAATAACTCATTATTCAAATTAATTTTAGGTGGGTCAGACTGACAGACCGGTTTAACCAGATCATTTTGATAGTATGTGACGTACCAATATCTAAAGCGAACGTAACAATACATCTCATGAAAAAAAAAGAGAGAGATGGGAAAAAACAAATTGACAATTATGAGACCATATCATAAGCTGAGTGAGCAGCTAATTCCCAATAGGCGGCCACTCAGTTACCCGAACTTAACCAAAACTATGAAAACGTACATAATGTTCAAACAGAACAAAATTCGACTCCAAAACATGAGACAAATAGAACCACAACAGAAGTATCGCCTTGGGACGATCAGTAATATACTTCGTCACTGTTTATGAGGTTTGATTCAATGTATTCCTCCTAACAACAATTGCACTGTCATCATTTTAAGTTTGAAAATGTAGGTTAGGTAGATAGCAGTTGCACTCACCATAAATGTGTCGGTAATAACACGACTGGAACATAGAAACTTTAAACAGAACAAAAGGAAATTGATCGACTTCAATTAATTATTCTCCTCAATGCTGTTGACGCTTGCTTTTGGCAACAGATACGCCAGAAAGTGTATGAGACTGCTCTTTCTAATCAAATCAGTCTGTAAAACGGACCCGACATAAATGAATTTGAATAATGGGATAGTTTTAACAAGTAAATACTGTAAATAGTGCAACAATGAATAAGCAGCGGATTAGGCGCGTGACAAAATATCCGATATGCCTAATCTTGTACCACGTCTAGCAGGTTTGACAGTAGTCCGATTTGACTTTTCTTGGAAACTGCCTGTCCGCATATCTTTCGTCCCTCTCATAGTGACCCGGCCCTTTGAAGTAAAATGCAAGTACCATTCAGTCATTCTACGCTTCGATGGACATACAACGGACATGGACAGACTGTGATGAGGCTATGAACTACACTGTGCCTAATATGTCAAGTCCCGAAGGGACCTAGTTCTTTGACCTGACGTATGGACGTAAACAACACACACACACACACACACACACACACACACACACACACACACACACACGCACGCGCGCACGCACGCACGCATGCATGTCCGCCTGTCGTATCCGCTGCTTATTCATTGTTGCACTATTTACTTGTTAAAATTATCTCATTATTCAAATTCATTTATGTCGGGTCAGTTTTACAGACTGATTTGATTAGAAAGAGCAGTCTCATACACTTTCTGGCGTATCTGTTGCCAAAAGCAAGCGTCAACAGCATTGAGGAGAATAATAAGTTGGAGTCGATCATAGTCGCGTCATGAGAGACTTGTTATATTGGCTGGAAATTAAAACCTCGGCAAATCCTCGGCACTGCCGGGACTACATGTATCCCGGCACTTAAGCCATGCTATGTAACTGCAGCTTAGGGTCGGGGATACAAATGACTGGTGCATAACTGCGAAGCTGATCAGCGCCTTTGTTTTCGCTCCTCGGATAGAACAATGCTCTCTCTTCTTCTTATATCCAAAATCACAAGCTCTCTGGCCATCTTCTACAACTGTAAAGACCGGTTTATGTCTGACCTGGTCAGAAACCCGAATACCGGTTTTCTCGCGTCGCGGCTCACTTTCATTTTGTTCTGTTTAAAGTTTCTTGTTACTTTCTAGTCGAATTATTACCGAGACATTTATGGTGGGTGCAGTTATTACCGAGACATTTATGGTGGGCGCAATTATCACCGAGACGTTCATGGTGGGCGCAATTATTACCGAGATATTTATTGTTGGCGCAGTTATTACCGAAACATTTATGGTGGGCGCAATAATTACTGAAACATTTATGGTGGGCGAAACAATTAGCAACGGAACATTTATGGTGGGCGCAATTATTACCGAGACATTTATGGTGGGCGCAATTATTACCGAAACATTTATGGTGGGCGAAATTATTTGGTGGGCGCAGTTATTATTAAGACATTTATGGTGGGCGCAATTATCACAAAGACATTTATGGTGGGCGCAATTATTACCGAAACATTTATGGTGGGCGCTACCTACATTTTCAACTAACCTAACCTACATTTTCAAACATAAAATGGTGACAATACAATTGTTGTTAAATTGTTTTGCTTGCAAACCAAGACGAATTCAGTCAGACATTTTTTTTTTTTATTTTTTTTTTTTATTTTTTTATTTTTTTTTTTTTTTTTAATTTTTTAATTTCAGAGAGTTTTCTTTATCGTCACGCATTGTTTCTTACATACTGTGATGAAGTTGTTTTCAGAAGTCTCAGAAAAATGTCCCTATTTCTTATTGTAAAAAGTCTCACGACCACCTAAATTAGTGTGTATGATATGCCAATCTTATGGATGCTCGATAACTGTTGTTTGATGCAAACATTCATTGCACGTATCCTCCTCTCATGTTGGAACGTGTCCTCGATAAAATGTCATCATTTTCTTGCATTTGCTGAAAAACCGTCTCATAAAAACTCCTTCAAAAATGCATGATCAACGTAAGACTCGTCGACAACACATTGAATTTTATGGGGCGTTCACTTTTGACTTTGGTATGATGGAAAGTAATGACGTTATGTGCATCGTAAAAGACCTTCATGGATTTTTAGCAAACACATGTCCAAACAGCACGTGAATTCATGATCCGCACCTGGGTTTCTTTTCATTAGCGTGCAGTTTATATCTGTAGTGTTATTGATCTATGGATGAATATTACATGCAGACAGGATAGGGTATTATTTTGTATAGCGGGCTGGCGCAGTCGGTAGCGCATCGGACTTTGGATCGAAGGGTCCCTGGTTCGATCCGCGTACGGGGCTTTGTCTGTTGTTGCCTTGAGCAAGTCACCAAGTTCCACAGCTCTATGTATCTAATGCTCTTAAATAGCCCTAATAAAAGCTCTGCAGAGCTTATGTTGATTTTTGAAATATGAAGCGACTTTAAATAAAGATTATTATTATTCACGTTACCTACAATACAGCGGTTTTATAGTAGATAGTCACTTGAAAGCGCTCGTAAACAATATTGGTGGTATTAAAGAAGTACTTATTTTTCCTGCCTCTATCATTCTTACCTGCGAACTATCAACCACATAGTAAACAGTAGAATTTCAGGTTATTTTGGAAGCGTAATTTTCAGTGTCTTTAAAAATCATGCTCATATCGTAGGCTACGGCGGCTGACTATCGCGCCAGCACAACTTTACAAAGAAGAATTACGTTTTCTTACAATACATAAAATAATGAGGCAAGATGTAAGTGACTAGAGTTTGTTTTGTAGCTTGAATAATCAATCTACATGCAGTGAACTTGAGAGCTTCTTAGTCTAAATGATATTCAGAAAGCATGAAACCATTTTGAACAGCTTGGTCCGATTATCTGATCGTTCCATAAATCAGACGAGCAAGTATGTAGGACTGACTCCCACACAAGCTGTTGACTGCAATGGCTTGAGACTTTATTACCTCTGTGAATTTTAGATGACCGGCAGACATTTTATGGTTACCGTGGGTGCTGTTCTCGTAAAATGGTCTTAAAACAACCCGGTATACTTGATACCACCGAATTTAGTATACTAAGCAGTCTGTTATGTCTTTCATGTACTTATAAGTCTAGACTGATCATTCCGCCGTTTTAAACAGAGATTCGTTTGCGTCAAAACAAACGGCAAAAATGGTTTAAAGCATGGAATCCAGAGCAATACGATACCTAATTACAGCCCCTTTCACTCGAGTTTGCCGTTTGAGCATTTGCATTACACAAGAAGACCATGTGTTCTGAAGATCTGAGTTTCTTTTCATGTTGTCCACAAAGACACATCTGTATTGATTGATTTGCTGATTTGACTGACAGTTTCAAACCAAATGACCTTTAAAACGGCCAACTCAAGTGATTTTTTATCGTATGTGGAATTTTGGCTATGAAGATACCTATGGGTAACTGTTAAACTTAATAAAATTTCTGCTTTTGTCCAATCCTATATATTTCAAATGGTGTTTTTAAAATGCATTGTATAGGTTTTGCAAAGAATTTTGAAATAAAATGTTCTTGAATCAAACAATTACAAATATTTTTAACAGAAGACGTGACAGCATTGCCTAAAGTTATATGCTGAATTGATTTAAGATAACCTGGCACCTTGGACACTGTTTCAGTTCTAAAATAGAACACAAACTTGATTTGTTTGCTCAAACGGCAAACTCGAGCGAAAAGGGGTTGTATCTATCATACTTTGGCATATTTATCTGCCCTCTAAAGGTTTCAAGCACTCAAAGAAGCCATATTTATTCGTTCATGTATTAGGAATTATCAAATGAGTAAAAATGTGACATTAAGTTGTACTTTTTCGAGTAGCGCATTTGTCCTTACTGTCCCTGGTAGCGGTCATTTCTCAAATAAATGCATTTTTTAAATTTTCCGCTTTGGCGTGCCACAGAAAGAGGCAATTAGTTCATAGTGACCATATGTCGTCGAAGAAATAAAGAATTCTATTGCACCTTGACTTAACATGAATAATCTAAATAGATTTTAAAGTCCAATTGTGCCTTATGTATTGCTTGTAACAACCTCCTCAAATAAGCCCCCTAAAACGAAAGTGGACCGTTACGAGGCGGTACTTCTGTTAAGATTCTATTTTCTATGTTTTACTGTTCATTTTTATCTGTTTGTACCTTTCATATACAGTGTATATACATATTAAGTTATGTTCAGGCAACTGATAGGCTACCTTTTGGGAAATAGCTGCTCGCATGTCATGCAGTTTGGTCTTTATATATCAGTACCTATAAGTAATTTTGTTATTTCCACACTGGCTTTCCAGGGTTGGACTTTGTATTTGATTCAATAATTCCAGATCATTGCTTACTTTTAACTCATCCAAATGATAATGGTGGAGTCCATTGACACAAACGGGTATTAAAAAAACAAAATTCTTCATCAGGAAAACATGTCCGTGAATTGTGTACCCCCTCAAACCCCACTTTTATATAGCAAAACTGGGGTATGCAGGGGTATACTTATTTTTCTTATTTTTGCTCCAAAACATAGATTGTGGTTACTCGTTAGAACCGCCTCGGCGAGGCGGTTCTAACGTGTACCCACAATCTATAAATGCATTTTTTAAATTTTCCGCTTTGGCGTGCCACAGAAAGAGGCAACTAGTTCATAGTGACCATACGTCGTCGAAGAAATAAAGAATTCTATTGCACCTTGACTTAACATGAATAATCTAAATAGATTTTAAAGTCCAATTGTGCCTTATGTATTGCTCAAATAAGACCCCTAAAACGAAAGTGGACCGTTACGAGGCGGTACTTCTGTTAAGATTCTATTTTCTATGTTTTACTGTTCATTTTTATCTGTTTGTACCTTTCATATACAGTGTATATACATATTAAGTTATGTTCAGGCAACTGATAGGCTACCTTTTGGGAAATAGCTGCTCGCATGTCATGCAGTTTGGTCTTTATATATCAGTACCTATAAGTAATTTTGTTATTTCCACACTGGCTTTCCAGGGTTGGACTTTGTATTTGATTCAATAATTCCAGATCATTGCTTACTTTTAACTCATCCAAATGATAATGGTGGAGTCCATTGACACAAACGGGTATTAAAAAAACAAAATTCTTCATCAGGAAAACATGTCCGTGAATTGTGTACCCCCCTCAAACCCCACTTTTATATAGCAAAACTGGGGTATGCAGGGGTATACCTATTTTTCTTATTTTTGCTCCAAAACATAGATTGTGGTTACTCGTTAGAACCGCCTCGGCGAGGCGGTTCTAACGTGTACCCACAATCTATGTTTTGAGCAAAAATAAGAAAAATATCGAAAATTTTCTACTGAAAATTTTCATTTTTTTTAACAACTTTAAAAATCTATTTATATTGCATGGGCTTGTTTTCGTAATGAAACAAACAAAATTCTTTTACTTACCGACACGTTTTGATTTCCAGTGCATGGACAAAAACACAAGTACCCCCATTTAAACAATAAAATCTGTCCGCCCAGTTACAAGGAGACGTGTGTGCACTAAACACTACGTCCGTCTCCTCGCTATCTTCGAAGTCTGTATTAAACAGGTCAAAATCAAAGAAAAATGACCGTCTCTGACGGTGTTTTCTGTGTCCTGGAACGTGTATAGTTTCCCTAAGAAATCCCTTTAAGGGGTCCTCTTTTTGCAGGTATTGTTTTAAATAATGAGGCAAATGTATTAAGTATGAACTAAATTTGTTATTATCACTTTTAGTTTTATCATAAACGTCTACTTCAGTTTTAGTAGTCAGTGGGTCTGATGTGACGATTTTATTCCAACTTTTTGTTTCATTCTGACTTACGTTTGCAGAATTATAAGTTGAATTAAAAACAGTACTATTTACAAGTAAATTATTTGATTCATCCGTCAAAACAGATTTATTTGATTTTTCGGATATAATTTCTTCTGCAGTATGGGTTGTATCTGTACCCATATTTCTTTCCACGTCTGGGATAGACGTCCGTTCGTCCGACAACGTTTTACCCAGGACGTGTTTACTTATATCCCGAATCATTTTATCCTTTTCCGTAAAAGGGTAAGATTTTCCAGTAGCTATGCAATGAAGCACTACAACATAGAACATCCACATTGGTATATCACTCATTGTAAATCATTGTGATTTAGTCTAGCCACATCTTTTAAATGGAACGCCTTCACCAATAGCCAAACATCGTATTTCCAATAGTAACCCTTCCCAACGCATACAATATAATCCCGACCTTACAGACACGATTTGTCATGTGATTATTTTTTCAATGAAAATTCCACGCACTTTTGCAACATTACAAATCATGCTTCTTTTTCATTTCATCATGTTTGATTGATTGGCTACGATACTGAATAAGATGATATTTCAATTAATTATTTCCAGGAAAGATTCTTTCCAATATGAACATCAGTTTAAATCTTTTAATAAAATAATAATAAATTGATGATTCAGATTTTTTTTCACAAACAGGAGCATTTATTATTGCTTCCAAGAACAAGATATATATAATAATTTACGATAATTGAAAAATCCGCTTCTTTTATTTTAGCAGAGCACGTAATCATATCCCTCTATCTCTCAGCTGAGGAAAACATGTGCGCGAAACCAAAACTCAATAATTTGAGTCACATCATAAGAAAACCCAATCTGACCTTATACGAAAAAGTTATATGTAGATAAAGCTATGCATTAGATATTAAGCGACATACATCTTTGGTTTGGCATTAGTGATAAAAAGTTGCATAACTTGCTTAAACAATATTTCTGGGCACAAGATAGCGTTCATACCAACGCAAACTCATCTAATTCTTAACAATTTGCAAACGACAAAGTCAAAGTTTCGTAAGTCACGGCTTGTTTGCCAGTTTCTTTCTCCAATATACCAGAGTACCTGTGCTGCTTAACGATATAAGCATAAAAACCGACGAAAGAAATTAGCTAAAACAATGCAATTTCATATTTTCCAATATATATTCCCACACGCAAAACTGAAAGTTCAGTCTTCCAACTTGTTTTCTGCTTTTTCGCTCAATTTTATATGCAAAAATAGCTTTATGAATTTTGCATCCTGTCTGTCTTTATTAGTAACAATATACTTCTAAAGTGACAACTAGAAAATCAAACAAGCAACGTCACTGCTTTTGCGACCATATCGTTTGTCGACAATCCAGAAAAAGTAATTGCAAATCTTTGCATTACCAGTATGTATAGCAATGCCTTAAACCTGGAAGAAAGTATCAAATTAGACTAACTATCCAGATGCAAACAGGATGGCAATCTCGATGGGAAAAAGCGAGTAAACTTGAATTTCCTGCTTGTATTTTTAATAATTTGTAGCATGTCTGAAACTTGGAAGAAAGTATCAAATTAGACAAATTGTCCAACACAAATGTGGTTGATGCAAACAGGATGGCAATCTTGATGGGAAAGAGCTAGCAAACTTCCGGTATGTTTTGAAGGAGACTGCAATATTCAACAAACTAAAGAACTGTTCAAAGCAAAGATTTTGGCGCAAATTTTGTTCAAATCGGTCAAGTAATAAGTGAGATATTGACATTTGAAATATTGGAACGAAGTGACTTTTGGTGGCCATTTTGAATATTTAATTAGAAAACTGTAAATCTTTAACTTTGAATAAAACTCATATTTCAAACATTAACAGAAAAATATTAATATTGTTTCATTAATATTGATTATGCATATTTAATTAGAGCTTTATAACGTCATAAAGCCTCATGAATATCCAAGGTGGCCGCCCCCTTAAGTAAAAATTGGTGAATATTCAAACCCCAACATAACATTCTTAATTTGCGTCCGATTTTGATAAAACATGTACAATATCGTTAAAGAAAGCGAGTTCTTTCATTTAAGATGCATTGAATTTCAACCTTGCCTTTCCCTTTAAGTAGTTTGTGATGTCTTTCTTTCTTGCTGAAGTAGGGGTATGAATTTTATATTCAACTGCACTAATGCCTGGACTTTCTATTCTTATTTTACTTGGAACAATGGCAGGCTGCTTAAGTAACTTTCAGAATTAGGTTACTGAGTGGCCACTTTTAGGGAAATAGCTGACCTCTCAGCTTGCGATAGGCTTTCTTTGTATCAGTACAAAAATGTAACTTACTGTCTTTTTGGTTTTTCCCACCTGGGTTTTTAGGGTGGTCTTTGAATCTGATTTACAATCAGGTGCGAGTACAAAGAGAACATACCGTAAGCTTACTGATCAGCTATTTCCCCAGAGGTGGTCACTCAGTTGCCTTAACTAACTAAGCCCTCGTATGAATACTCACATAAAAGAAGCAAACAACACAAAAACAACACCAAAACATGAAACAATTAGAATCACATCAGATGTGCCGGCTTGTAACGGACAGTAATATTAACTTACTCGGGAGGAGGTCCTGTAAATATTGGTGCATATTGGTGCGCGCCAGACTGTGATAGGTTTGCTAGAACTGTTTAGGCATTAAATATCCTATCTGAAAGATTTTGGCATTTGAACATGTTACATGTAAATGGCTATTCTGGAATTTACAGAATACATCATATATCTGAAAATAAATCATTGAAAACATATTTATAAGCGGTGTTTAATAGATAAGGATTCACTTCCAAGGAAATATATGTCAATAACGCGTCAGAATAAAAAGAATGTGATTTATGCGTATTTTCTATCTCACAAAGTATTTGATACTGATAAAATTGACAAGATATAGAGATGTGCCGAAACTGTACACTTAAAATAACATTTATATGATTTGATAAAACCGCTAAGCATGGCAAAAACATATTTGAGAACCTGTTAGTGTAATCATTGACTAATTCGCTAGAGTATGCGTGTGCAAAATAGCGGCTGTTTTAATCAGAACTAATTTTGTAACTCTTAGCACTGCTAGCATAGGGATAAATAATCAGTTCAAAGAGGCATGCTGTGGATTTCCCGGTGCCTTCGACCAATAACAGAAAAATGTAATTGTTTACATTCCATTTCAAATAGTTATTTCAATAGTCACTAACACTCAGTAATCAACAAGTACAGCATCTTTATAAATGGACCACACAGCAACATATAAGACCGGTTGTGGGATAACATATGAACCACTGCCTCAGAAAACAAACAATCTGCATGTGCGAATCAAAAGGCGAAGATCAGCTGTGCAGTTACTGCACAGCTGATCAGCGCCTTTGTTTTCGCTTCTCTGATAGTATGATTCCTGTTCTACTTAAATCAAAAGTTTCAAGCATCTGGCATGCTTGTGTGACTGTACAGGCCGATTTGTGTCGGACCTGGTCGGAAACCCAGACTGTTGGTTTCAGTCTAATGCGAAGGTTCATTCTAAACAGTATCGTAGATGTATTCAAATCCTCTGCACGCGGGCATTTTGCGCGCGGCGGCAGCGGCGACGACGACGACTAGGCGAAGACAATGGAACCAAGAGTCTGGCCTTAGCAACAATGCCAAATGGTTTAACCTTTAACAAGGATTTCCCTTTAAACATGTTGAACAGTTTACTGGAGCAAATATGGTTAAAACGTATCCTAGAAATGGGAGTACTACATTTGCTTTTAGTACCTTAATTATTACGTCAAAAATTGTATGGAAACACCTATTTGCTAGTAAGCCTGGTTGGTGAATAGTCAACTCTATTCTCCGAGGGGCCCGGCCGATGGCAGCTCAATGAATACAAGAATACAAGATCTTTATTATGAATTTTCGGCCCACATAGGAGCAACAAAGCAAGGGTATAACATATAAAACATAATATAAGCAAGGAAAGAATTTCAAATGACAGATGTTACACATTTCAATGAATTAAAACTCCAGAGACCGTTAGGCCGAGGGCAATTGCGCATTGGGCTGTCAGTAGCAACGAGGGGCATAAGTTTGACTATTCTTCCAAACAGTCATGAAATAATCGCTTTGTTACCCAACTAAACCAGAAACCATGTTAGCGATTTCGTTGCAAAATTGATAATTTATTGATTATTTATTTGCACGCGACGTTATTTACGCTCGAGATATTCTACGTCATTCTTTTGACGTCGACGTCACTCGCCATGCTATACGCGAAAATGGTTGTCTTGGTCTCTTCTTTTGAACTCCAGCGATTGGAACCTTGCAAGATAGACCATGATATTTACTCCACTATAACAATTGAGCCGCCTCGTGGGAAAACCAACAATGTGGTTTCCGAACAGGTTCGACACAAACCGGCCTGTACAAGCACAGAAAAGAGCTAGAAGCTTGAAATTTCGGATTTAAGTAGAAAAGGAATTGTACTGTCCGAGTAGCGAAAACAAAGGCGCTGATCAGCTTCGCGGTTACCGCGAAGCTGATCTGCGCCTTTGTTTTCGCCTATGCAAATTGTTTGTTTTCCCATGAGACGGCTCAATTATTCAGAGCTGCAACTCAGCCAAACATTTCGGTATCAAAGAAGACTTAATGCGATCGAGATGTGCATTTGTCAGAATAAGCAATCACATTAACAGCGAAAAGGAATGGTATAAAACTATTTAGTGGATGCATAATTTATAAATGCTTCCATCATAAGTATGGCAAATAAGTCGGCTTATGTGTGAATGGTACTTCCGCTATTGGAAATAGCATTCCATCCCATGCTTGGGCAAAGTTCAGCTGAACTGCCTGCCTGATCCTTGAGGTCCTGCAAGGATATGTAAGGATATGGACAAAATAATTAAAAGGCACAATGGACTGATGGATATTATTACGGGATGTGGGATACAGAAGAAGCCCTGGAAGGGTATGATATGAGCCACCTCGTGGGAAAACCAACAATGTGGTTTCCGAACAGGTCCGACACAAACCGGCCTATACAAGCACAGAAAAGAGCTAGAAGCTTGAAATTTTGGAGTTAAGTAGAGGAGGAATTGTACTATCCGAGTAGCGAAAACAAAGGCGCTAATCAGCTTCGCGGTAACCGCGAAGCTGATCTGCGCCTTTGTTTTCGCCTATGCAGATTGTTGGTTTTCCCATGGGGCGGCTCATATAATGATATCAATTTTGGTGGTATTTGCCAGAATCTAAAACAACGATATAGGGCAAAAAATAACCAGAGGACCATTGGTCCTTGGAACGCTCACTTGAGATTTGGTCTTCGAAAATGACATTTGACTAAAATGGCATTGACCTTGAAAACTAGCTCATAAACTTCATGAACTCGGTATTGATTTGTCTGTTTCTACCAGATTTCAGGTAACAAGGCAACAGGAATGAAATAGATGGGCTGCTTGTGTCTCCATGCAAAGCTTATATTATCTTCTGACAGATTATCTGATTACTGGTTAAGCGCTGAGAAGGTTTTTTTTTTTTTTTTTTTTTTTTTTTTTTTTTTTTTTTTTGATTCAGTTTTACGTCCCTTTCAAGATTATTTCAGCTCATATGAGACGGGCCAATCAGTAGGTGGGGCGAAAACGGGAGAACCCCGAGAAAAACCACCTGGCACACCCGCAAGCAGAACTTGGCTTGTCTCACATGTGGCCAGAGCGGGGCTCGAGCCCACACCAGACACAGCGGTGAGATGATCGCGCTCTTAACCGCTCGGCCACGGGGGCCGCCCTGAGAAGGTTTGAGTCTGCCCAGGAAAAGTTGTTCAAATCAAACTATCCATACATATACATGCAAGCCTTTGCTATTTACTTGACCGTTTACACTTCCGACGCCCCTATACATTGAACTCGGTTAATCGGTTCCTTATTACCAAAATTGACTTTGCTGTAAAATAGGTCAAGGTCAACCCAAGGTATCGATTTATACAAACTATGATGGGCCAGTCCCCGATGCTACATACCAAGTTTCATTGAAATTGGTCCCCCGGTTTCAGAGAAGTTTTTTTTAAAGGTTTTTACCATATAAGGGGGCTATCCGATAAAAAACATAACCGGGCCGGACCCGGCCAAATTTACGGAAAGTACCGAAGGTTCCGGGCCGGGTCTACGGAATTTTTCGGAAAATGACGATCTTTCGGTACCGGAATGTAGCTCCTGGTCCGGTTCAAATAGGTAAAAAGCTATTACGAGGGGTGATCGGAAAGTACGTATACAAAATGCTGTAAAATAAGTTTGCGTCAACCGATTGATATGAAATTTTGTACAAATAAACATTGATCCTTTCGTAATTAAATTCCATTCTCATTTTAAAACAATGACAATGCACGAGGCAGCGTAATGACGTGACTTCACGTGACCCGGCGCATCTGTACCCCTGGGTTGACTTTGTTAGTGTATTTTCGTGGGGTTTGGGAAAGGTGGTCGACATTTTTAATGGAAAATAATTTTCTAACATTAATTGACCATTTTTCGAAAATATACGGCATTCTGATGCTTTACCTACTAATACGGCGAAATTGAATTCAACAGGTTAGCGTAAAATATGCAAGAACGTCGATTTCATTTTGTGAACTTAAATTCAATACCTTGTTTTCTGGTCGATGTTTAACGAAATGATAAAAGACTGGCATAAACTATATATCAAGAATAGATATGTTTCGAGCTTGCAGTAAATATATACTTTAAAAAAATGACTTCTCGAAAATGCAACATTTCCGAAACTCTTAACAGTTTTGTCTATTTGGCAATATAAGTCTACTATCCTTCCTCCTTTTCTTAAGAGATTCCCATTTCAGTTGACCAGGAGCCTATAATCTTAGGCTCCTAAGTTGACCTAAAATGCCAGTCATGCTCCCAGTTTCAAAAACATAATTTCCCGTCACAAACCTTGCCGCACGATTTTGGACCTTTTCCAGTTCTTCCTGGAGGCCATGAGTGTGAGGGTCCCAAACTGAGCTTCCATATTCCAAGACCGGCCGCACCAGTCCTTTATAAGCTGCTTCTTTCACATCTAGGGGACAAGTCCATTCCCGTATTCAGTTTGCCTAGATTTTGAAAGCCTACATTGGCAAACATGCATAAGTAATGCCTGAAATTGTGTGTTATTGTGGAAGCCTGACACAACAAAACAAGTTTGAATTGAAAATTTTACATATACTTGCCATAACATTAGTTTTTGGGGGGCAGGGGTAAATTTTTTGACAAAAAAAATTTTGATACCAAAAACCAAGATTTTCTCAAGTATTGATCGAAATGCATGGTAAAATAATATTTGCAGCGTAAAACTATGCTGCAAATGGTCACATTTTGATAAAAACGAGTTAATATATTTCAATGTTTTTGTCAAATAATTATTTTATCTATAACTTTTGAACATTGCCTGTAAAACCTATATCCTACAGTGTCATCATTCAGGTGTATCACAAATACATACTGTCTACATGAACTCTACATGTCTGATAAATGTACCTTCTTATACATGCAAGCAACAACAAAAAATCGACTGTGTTGAAAGGCTAGTAAATATTTGCCCACTTACATGTATTTTGAGCAGCACAGTGTTTGACATAACATTTAGCAAAACATAGAACCCGATGAATATGTAGACCATGACTTGCCTCAAATATGCTAACACAAGCTTACATGTTACTAAGCCAAGACAAGAGTATGAGTCACCACTTAGACATAAACGAACACATTGGTACAGACACTCTAATTTCTAAAACCTAACCAGTGATGCTCATCAAAGTTCACCAGAAGTGTGTCTGGTTGAAGAACAGAGGACAGACTTTCACCTGATGTGGCTACTTTTCTAACACTAGGTCATGTTCAACCAGGTAGAAATATGTATATAAACAAGCTACAGTCCTTAACAAAATTATTGAAGTCACTTGATTTGGTGGGTTAGCATTATAGATTGTTTTTGAGCATTTTGACAGCCTTCCCCCCGGGACCAAGCATGCCATTTTTATATGATGTCTGTAATGTAAAACTACAGCTGTGTGCAAAAGGATTTTCTCGGTCCCGGGGGGGAACACACCTGAAAAAAACCTTTTCAATTTCCATTAAGGTTAATTGCAGAAACTATGTTTTCACGCCAAAAATTTGAATGGGTACTTTTTCCTGGAGGAAAACATTCTAGGAATCAATGAAGGCATATTCAAACTATAAGATTCACTGATAAAAAGTGTTTTTGAAATAAAAACGTTTTTAGCCTTTTCTATAGGCAGTCTACCATAGAGAATGGACGTTCTCCTTTCTCCTCAAGAATACGAGAGTTCTGTTAGCCTTTGTACAAACATTGGAAATATGAGTATTCCATTTCAAATCATTTGTGATAGTTACACCCAGGTATTTTATGCTTTCAACGTTTTCCAGTACAGTGCCCTCAAGGGTGTAGTAAGGAGTTTCTATACCTGGAGTTCGTGCTTCATTATCAGCTTATTTAGCACATTTAGTCACATGCTGTGAGCGCAATGCAAGTCAACGGAAAACATCTAATCTGAAGGGTTATTATCATCTAATTAACAATTCCTTTGAACACCATGTCCGGCACCGTCTCCAGGAGTGAAAATGGATAAAATCGCCACTTCAGTTTTATAACAGAAAATCACAGACGTAAATGCGCACTTGTCACAGCACAATGACACTTGCAATAAATTATGCGCGCTAGATTATCACTGAAAGTAGATATATAGCTCTACCACGATAATTAAGAAATTATTACCAAACAGGTGCCAGTAATCTTTAAATCGCTGAAATAAGAAAGTTGTTTATTTTATTTGCATCATCAAATTTATTTAATTCCTAATTTACAAAATGTTCCGAAGGTTTCCTAAATTTTAAAACCATATGTTAAAAAGGGAAATTTTCTCAGCTTTCGACCAATCAGTGCGTTCTCATAACCACGTTCATTGCCGCGCATGCATGTGGTATGTCTAGTGTTCCACTAATTTCACCACTCAGGCATTCACTAGTCTTTAGACAACTTCTCCATCACTCATGCTTTCATTTGGTAGTCAGGCAAAACTACCTGCACCGTTTAGTAGAACTTCAGTCCGCCAATATAGGACCGCTCTCTCAGCTGTTTGTGATCTTTTAATAATACCAACACATCACTTCTAAGTGCATGATAACTAAGGCAAATTCCAAACGGCCACTATCATTATTGTTGAGGGTTTTAAAAAACTTCACAGGTACCACAAATAACTCCCAAATACCTCCGCACCGAGGTACTTTATGTCATTAAAGGTACAAAAAATGACGGGTCTCAGACTATCGTGACAACCCTAGGACCAGCTCAATATACCTACATAGCTAAAGAGACATTAATTGCACACCTGTGACTATCAACACCACCCCCGGACCACCCATTTACACGCAAAGCTACTAATCAATGCTAAGACCAGCACAGTACGTCCATTGGACAAGAACCACGGCCGATCAGACCTTTGTTGGTCCTTCAAGATCAAATATGCGATTCATAAAGTTCATTTGCACAATCACTCATGCTTTTAATGATCACAAGCGGTATTTATTGTTAGCGAAAATACACTCTAGTACCTGCTGACGACCTTAGGGCCTGGTCACTGACGGTCTTTTTTCATAATTTGTGTATAGTTTAAAATATATTTCTTTAATTGACATCCTAGATGAATAGTTAAGCTTCCCTCTGCCAAAATGCATTCTTAGCTAGCCTTTGTGTGTAACCCGTGGCAGTAGCTGAAATGCGCCAAGGTGACGACTTTAGGGCAGCGTACGTGACTTATTAAAAGGTGTCGCGGTGCCGGACATGGAACCTTTGATGTGGTGAAGCACGATCTCCGTGTCTTGAAACTCCTTGGGTGTAGTTAGCCTGTATCTTACTAGACCGTTTATTTGTCAGCTGCATCATGTTGCATTTGACGGGTTGAAATCTCATTCCCCATTTCCTAGCCCAACTGCCTAAACGATCAATGTCTCTCTGAAGTTTCAATGTATCCTCTTCATTCTTGATTTCACGATAGCAAACACAATCATCAGCAAAGAGTCTTATTTCAGACTCAATGTCTGCTGAGATGTCATTTATATACAAGGAAAACAGCAAGGGGCCGAGAACGGTGCCCTGAGGGACACCCGACACAACTGGAGCCCAATCCGATTTAATACCATTAATTACTACCCTTTGTTGTCTGAAACAAAGGAAAGCATTTATCCAATTCAGTGTTGTTCCACCTATTCCATTGCTAAACAATTTGCTTTTAAGGAGTTCATGGGCAATATTTTAGCAAAATAGTTCCGTTGCCATAAAAACAGGATTTGATTAACGTCGTTTAAAATAAATCAAAGCTTTAACCGTAATAGTTCGATTCCAATAAATAATGATTTTCAGTCCCCATAAGGACTTTATAATACAATGTAGCTGTTTACCTATTTGAACCGGACCTTCCGATAAATTCCGTAGACCCGGCCCGGAACCTTCGGTACTTTCCGTAAATTTGGCCGGGTCCGGCCCGGTTATGTTTTTTTTATCGATAACCATATATGGGCATAGTGGGCATCTTGGTCATGTGATCTGGACCATTTAAACTTTAGTTCCCTCTTCCTATGGATGCTCTACTTGAAGTTTAGCTTTGATTGGCCCTACGGTTTCAGAGGAGAAGACATGTGAACATAGTGGACGACTACAACGACGACGACAACGGACGACGGAGCATATAAGCTCACCAGGTGTGCTAACAATTAGGGAGCTAAAGAAAGTTAGTTTAAATATTATATTTGCATTTACAGTCATTTTAAAGTCATTGTCTACACCCTTCTTTAAAAGTTTAAGTAGTGGCTTATAACGTTTATTTAAATGGGCCTTTAGTCTCATACATAGGTGAACGAATAAGCCTATTTGAACATTACATTTGAGCCGCGTTATGAGAAACACGGAGTTTTGCCTTTGCGAAAACAAAGGCGCAGATCAGCTTCGCAGTAACTGCAAAGCTGATCAGCGCCTTTGTTTTCGCTGGACGGATAGTACAATTACTTTTCTTCTTAAATCCGGAATTTCAATATTCTAGTATGATTCTGTGACTGTACAGACCGATTTGTGTGGGACCTAATCGGAAACCCCGAAGACCGGTTTTCTCGCTCGAGGCTCATGTATTTATATGATAACCTTTAAAGGTTATATGCACTTTTATATTGTTTGACATACAGTTGCAAAGTAATTGCAGGATGGTCGTTAATTGTTGTCCCAAAAGGCCAATTCCGCGACGAAACAATCTATTTAAAATGATGTATTTGATCAATTAACAATTTTTGTTTTGATTTGGTTTTTGAACAATTTATCATCATTTGTGTGTTTAATGTGCGCTGCTAAAATGAGTCACACAATATAGGGACATTTGGGATCTAACATGAGCCGCCGCACCAGAAAACCAACATTCTGCATATGCGAAAACAAAGTCGCAGACCAGTACAGCTGATCAGTGACTTTGTTTTCGTTACAAGGATAGTACAATCCATCTTCATCTTAAATCCGAAATTTCGAGCTTCTATCCTTCTTCTGTGTCTGTATAGGCCTAATTGTGTCGCACCTGGGCGGAAACCACGAAGACCGGTTTTCTCGCGTTGCGGCTCATTTTTGAAACACGTAATCTTATTTTACACTGCTCAGGAACTGATACAATCACGAACAAACACCGATCCTTGAAACCCAATGGTAGCAAACATGTACAATACCAGGAACGCGTGGTAAACCAAGGGACTCTTTCCCCAAAGGCAGCCACTCAGCTACCATAAATCGAACCAGATATATGCACACACGTGAGCAATTTTCCCCGAAGGCAGCCACTCAGCTACCATAAAGCGAAACAGATATATGCACACACGTGAGCAATTTTCCCCAAAGGCAGCCACTCAGCTACCATAAAGCGAACCAGATATATGCACACATGTGAGCAATAAACATTACTAAAATGAAATTAGCAAAAAGTAAATGTAGGCAACGATCAGGAAATGACGCAATCAGAATGAAATTCCCAATCCAAATACTGTTGTGGGGAAAAAACAAAATAAACAATCAGGTACTTATACTAAGAAAACACATAGTAAGCCGAATGGGCAGCTATTTTCCCAACAGGTGGCCACTCAGTTACCCAAACATAACCAAAAATATGTAAACATACATAAGTTGCTAACAGCACAAAAATTCAATACCAAGACATAAAAAATAGAAACTACCACAGATGTTTCGCCATGGAACGATCAGCAATATAAATTACTGGCGGGCTTAAATCGATTTTACATGGCCACAACCTCACTCTCAGCTTATGCAGTGGTTCACAACATTTAGTTAGTTGTTCGGTCCTCGTGGTGAATCTATAACTAGTCAATGAATCATCAAGGACAAACAAATAAATCATGATAACCACCATGATGAATCAAAAACGAGGACTCACAGATTCAGTAAGCTGCCCGACGATGTAGATCCCTGGGCGCCGAATAACACTGAAATCCGGAACAAACACCAGTTGAACCGCGGTGAACTTCTAAAATCTGAAATTTCAGTTCGCTAGCGTGCGGGCTGGTTTGCGTCGGACCTGGTCGAAAAACCCCGTAGACCGGGTTTCTCGAATCGTGGCTAAATTATTTTCCATGACCGAAAAAAGACTCAGTCAATATGTTTAGATGCGCCTGAAAGTGGCCGATAAATTGTTTCTAAAAATGGCCTTTGATCAAAGACAATATTATGCATAACTGCAGGCTTATCGGGTAATAAACATCACATTTATCATTCTTTTTCTCCCTCATTCTCATATCAACTTTGCCTTTTAATTTTCTTAAAGGTCAACTTGGTCATGTCTTATGAAACCCTGCTTTGATAAGTTATAAACGATTCCAAAAGGCGTTTATCAGACTGTATTGGAGCAATTCTACCGTCGATCGCCCTCGTTTTATCACAAGAACAATACAGCCCTATCCAAACACAATTTGTTTAAAAGAAGTTCCTGTTGCTATACAGGTATCAGAGCTGGTTCTTCTCATCAATGATAAATGGCTATGGTCAAGTCGGGACGATGGGATATTCTAATTATACAATGCAAGCTCGAAGCTATTAGGACGTAGTGCACAATCCTGACACTGCTGTCCAGAAACTTTTTTTTTTTTTTTTTTTTTTTTTTACGTCGAGAACCGTTTTGCGTTTTAAAAGTCTTAAAAAGTGTCACAAAAAATGAAACTCAGCTGACAAATAAAAATTTTATGCCGGAAAATAATTTCGAATAGGGCTTTTTTACATTGTGAAATGTCAGCAAGGGAAGTAACTATTTTTCCCGGAAAAGAATCTAAATTGATTATTTTTCATTTTTAATGCAATAAATCAAAACAAAAGTTTAAAGTGTACATAGCTGAGCGCAAAACTCTTAAAATTATTCCACAGATTTGCTCGATTTTCAATTTCAATGGGTTTGGATTACCTCCCTTGCACATGCATATAATTTTGGGCATAATATTTTTTATTACTGAACCGATTTTGCCGAACCAAAAAATGTGCAACGCTTTTTATGACTTATTAGCTATATGGGTTACAAAAAAATGACATGCAATTGGTCATATGTTTCTTGAGAATTTCGTGGCCGAATCTTCCCGAAAGAATGTGGCAGGTTTCGGGTCTGTATAGAAAGCCCTTATAGGACAGTAATTTCATAACTAACCTTCTTTTGTGATTTATATTTTCATTATCTGTTATTCGGTCTGCCTGCTGTTGTAATCGCCATCGTTGTCAGTTGATGCTAACTGAATGGATGCCTAGCTTGGAAAGAGCCAGTCAGATTGCTCTTCACATTACAATAACATGTCCGTATACCATATATCCCCTCATACCCCACTTTTATATACTAGTAAAAGTGGGGTTTACATGGGTATACTTATTTTTGTTATTTTTGCTCCAAAACATAGATTGTGGGTACTCGTTAGAACCGCGTCAGCGAGTTACATCATTTAAGCAGTTTACCAGTTGAATATGCTCATTAATACTATTCATTTACTGTCAATATTAGTGTGTTTTCAGCTTTTACCGTTAACGTTTTGGTGCATTGAGTAAGATTAAACAGAATAAAGCTAAACCACCTCTTATTCTTCGTTCCTGCATCAAACACGTTTAACTATATGTAACAGCCCCAAGCTAAGTGTGTGTGTGTGTGTGTGTGTGTGTGTATGTGTATGTGTGTCACGGTGTGTTTCAAGATTATGTAGTGTTTTGTGTTGTCATTCTTTCCCGCCTGATGTCTGGATTGGTATAAACTAACGAGAGACTGCTCTTTGAAAAGTGGGCGCTCGGCTAAATGGATAGTGCCAAATCACACACTTGTATAAGCTGACATCGTAAACCTCCGTCTCAAGTGAGCGTCGTGTAAAATGCCACTTCTTTGAACTTATGAACGGAATCGGGTCACCACTTCTCGTCTTTCGCTAATTAATAAAGACACTTTCTCTACATTGTTCAGAAATCTGATCCCCGCTTTGCAACCAAAGGCCAAGCCTGCGAGACAAGCGTAAAACAGGAACTCAAAACCAGCGCGTATTGAGCCTTCGCAAAAGATTGCTTCCTGTTATGCTTTAAATCACATGTGCAACCACAAGTGCTGGAAAGAAAACATGTCCATGTACTCTATACCCCCTTGAAGGGCTTGAACCCCACCTTTATATAGCAAATCTGGGGTATACAGTGGTACACCCACATGTATTTTTCGGCGAGGCGAGGCGGTTCTAACGTGTACCTACAATCTATATATGTTTTGAGCAAAAATAAGAAAAATATTTTGAAAAATCTATTGAAATTTTTCAATTCTTACAATTTAAGAAAAATCTGTACATTGCATGAGCATGTTTTCGTAATGTTGTTGTAAAATCTGACAGCAGAAACCAAACGGACACATGCAGAGCTCCTAGGCTTCCATGTGCCTTTTTCACAGACAAATTCAGAGTTACATGTTCTCATAATGCCAGAGTGGTTGTTGAAGCCGTGTTGGATCATATTTGTAACAAATCATATATGTAACACATTTGTTACGTACATGATCACATTCGTAACAGATAAAGTGTGTTACAAATGTGTTTGTCCGAAATGGGGGTTGACATGAGACGCATATATGTAACAGGTTTAGTTGTCTATTTGTATTCAAACAATTAACAGCAATAGCAACATCATTAGATTCTTTACACTATTGATTTTATTCTCGAATTGCAAAACAATAGTTAGCACATTAAGATAATCGCTCTCGAGACTCACTCCAACTTGAATCAACCTCAGAGAGAGAGAGAGAGAGAGAGAGAGAGAGAGAGAGAGAGAGAGAGAGAGAGAGAGAGAGAGAGAGAACGTGTGGAATAAGGAATAATGATATATTTTTTCTATATCTATCGTTAAAAGGTAACCATAGCAACCACATCGCAATAAAATACACAAAATAATTTCAACATATTGCCGTAACAATACGGGGTTTGATCAGTGCTTAAACAGTTTTAAGCAAATGCATAGAGTTTTGTAGGTTCTACTAACACGCAGAAATGCATTACGCAACTTTGACTTCATTTTTCAGGTAAATGACGTTTGCAGGGTTCATACAGTAAATTGGTCATAAGTCACAAAATAACCTGAATAATCTGTTCAAATAAAGACTAACATACTCCAGAAATATTATACATTCAAAATAACGTTGTTTATCAAATACTCACCAATTGTCCGAAGGTACATTTTCTCACGTTGTGGCCCATATATAATATATATAAACAGAGAGCAGCCACGATATCGGACATTATATTCATGAATATCCTTTAATGAGTTGAGGAAATATGGAGCGGACGCGAAAGAGTGACGTCGACGTCACCGCCGATGACGACGATGGACAAAGTGACACAACAAATCAGTATCAAGATATTGGCCCATCTGGTGAATTAAAACCTGCTACACATGTGTTTCAGATGTAAATATGCAATTTTTGTACTGCTTTTAAATCAAAATTGACCTGTGACATATGTGATTTCATGGCACATCAAAAACCGGCATCGATCATATTCGTCACAAAATATGTTACATCTATGCTTGATTGCCGAGTCATATACGTAACACATGTTACACATGTGATCATATATGTAACAGGTGTTACATATATGATTTGTTACAAATATGATCCAACAAAGCCGCAACTTGATTTTTTAGCACTTGTTACGAGCAATTCACTGAGCGCGCATTGATCTAGATGATTCAAAATACCAAATCTGTGCAACACATTTTGAAAGACACCTGTATGCGCTTCAAATTTTCTGCCTCACCACCAGTCAGATGTTATCATTTTGCATTCTAAATGTTCTCAAAACAAAACACAGACTAACGGTATGGCAAATAACTTTGGCCATGTATTTCGTACATGAAAGGGAGGTGATTAAAATATCAAATCAAAAGTTCTAGCAAATTCTGGACTTTAGGCGTAAAATAAAAATAGCCTTGTTTCCGCTAACATGCCGAAGACGGGGTAGAGTCGGTAGGTCGAAAATCTTTTTATTTTTTGTGTGTTTTTTTTTTTTCTTTCTTGAAAATGGGTAAAAAGGTAGAAACGTGCTAAAATTAATCATAAGTACTCGAAGCAAACATGCGATGAAGTTTAAAACCAGTAGGAAGCTGAATGCGAGTTGACCTAGTATTGTTGAAATTATAGTAGTTTTTAAATCATTTTCTGTTTTCCACTTCAAATTTTGAGGGTCGGTCCGCATGAAAATATTTTTATTTTATTTTTATTGGCAATAAAAACTGCAGGGTCGGCGCAAAAACTCAGAGTCGGTCGGGTTAGCGGAAACACAGCTATTTTTTGTTTACGCCTTATTCAAGTGTTTGGCCATCAGTCAGTCTTTACTCTTTTCATTTGGAATCGGTTTACAGTATTTGCAATGAAAAATGTGCTGTTTGGGTATAGTCACCGCCATTGCAAGTAAAAAAAAAAAAACATTTTTAATATTTTATGCGTAAAAGTCTTTAGTCTTTATCGGGAAAGATTTTCGAAATTTTAGACTGAGTTTAAGAGCTGTTTAAGACTTTTGGAATGCAAGAAAGATGACAGTATCTTATTTGTCTTGTTTGTTTCTGCAAACAAAACAAAACAAAAACAAGCCAGTATGCAAATATTCCAAGCTTATCCAATCTAAGTCACCGACATATGAGCCGCCACATGATAAAACAAACAATTTGCATAAGCGAAAACAAAGGCGCAGACCGCGAAGCTGATCAGCGCCTTTGTTTTCGCTACATGGATAGTACAATTCCTCCTCTTCTTAAATCCAAAATTTCAAGAATCTAGCCTGCTTCTGTGACTGTACAGGCCGGTTTGTGTCGGACCTGGCCGGAACTCCAAATTGCAAAGTCTGCAAAGCCTTTGTTTATTAATGTATTATCTATAAAATACAGTGTCCTCAAAATCACAGAACTATACAGTTGGAACCTTCATTGATGTCTAGATTGTCTTCGTGTCGCAAACTCCGGTGTCTTGAGTGGCGCCTGTGTCTATGGACATCGTCACCTGCAATGTGTCTGTGGCGTTTCTTTTCCAGCCGTGGCGATCTGTGGTGATTTCTTGGCGTCAAGTGTTTATCTCGTGATTTTTCATGCCTCTCCTTCGCCTCGGCAGTGTGCGATAAATTACCATCTTGCCCTCTGCTTTTACTTCGAATTCTTTGATGCTTGGCAAGGTCTCGACTGTCAACATATAATGACCGCCTCGCAGGTTTACTGGTCCCTGGAACAGCGGAGTCTGGGCGATTATGGTGTCCATCTACAAGACTTGCACGAATGCTAATTTCACGATGTGGTGATGACGATGCGCGTTGGTTCACGTCGTCGTGCTTCATTTCGTCTATTCTCCGAGCCTTTCGTCTTCCATCATAGTGTGTTTGTACCGTATTAAGCCATTTTTCTATCGAAGATACTTTCTCGGGATCAAAACCAGAGGGGTGCGCGTCAATCCTTTTTGGTGTTACCTTGCAACTGTTCTTCGCGCTCTGATAAGTCGTTGGCGGTGCAACTCGAGTAGATAAATTGGCCTTGTCATCTTTCATGCGACCCGCCAGGTTTGAATTTGAAGCACATGTATCCGTTTCGTTTCGTTGAGATCGCTTTGCAAGTTCATATATAGCGACGATGTGCGCACCGGACAATGACTTTCTTACTGAGCAAGGGGTGAATGTTTTCAAACTGTTGCTCGATGATTTCTTGCTCGGGGAAATCGCTATGACTGGAAGACAAGGCTGGAATTGTTGATAATGTTCACAACAGCATGCACCGCATGGACTTTGAATTTGTGCTGTAGTTGTATCTTTAATCTTAATTCTAGCAATTGAGTCTTCAGTTTTCTGTTTTCTAAACGTTACCTTTGAAATTACCGGTGATTTTGCTGTTCTTTTTACAATTTTGAATGTTTTGCAGATTTTCTGGAATATTTCTTCATTGACGCCCGGCAAATTCCGTAACTCACAGAGATCTTTTATTTTCGCTTCTCTTTTCCTGTACTGAACTATGGATTTTGCAACATGTAAAGGAATGTCTGCCGTTTTTGCAATCTTTCCTTGAGTGCTGGTATTGATATCCGCCATCTTGCTTTGACGGCTTCCGCTGTGACGTAAAACGTTGTGGCGACGTCTAACGCAATTTGTAGCGCAAAAACGCGACGTAACAGTCGCAACGAAAACGTTCGGCCTAGAAACATTTTACTTAATTTGCCAAGTATACGAAGGTAAACTAACCATTAATAATTCTCCACGAGACATGGTCTTGGTTATCGGTCCTCAAAACCAATGTGGAATATGCTGTGATATGGTTACTCATGTGTAACACAGCTTATAGGTGTATGTGACAAATAGTCTGAGGAACTTGACAATAGGAACAGCTACCTGGATTTCCAGAAAGCTTTCGATAGCGTCCCACACCAGAGACTGTAACAGTTGTTAAAACTCAAGGGATATGGAATCCAGGGTAGATTGCTAAAATGGATAGAAAACTTTCTAGAAGATAGAAGACAAGTGGTACAAGTGGACGGCGCGTCATCAGATTGGGCAGATGTAACTAGCGGTGTCCCACAAGGTAGCGTTTTAGGGCCAACACTGTTTTTGATTTACATCAATGACATCCCCGATGTTGTCCACAGTTTTGTCAAGCTCTTTGCTGACGATGCCAAACTATACGCTGTGGTTAATACAGCCAATGATGCTGGTATAGTTCAGCAAGACTTGACAAGAGTGGATAAATGGTCTGATGTATAGCAAATTAGGTTCAATTATAAGAAATGCAATCACATGCATTTAGGTAAACATCAAAACTTTAGCAAATATTTCATGTCTGTAAATGGGGAACAAACAGAAATAAATCAGTACCAGAGCAAAAAGATCTTGGTGTTATAATAGACGACAAATTAAAATTTGTACCACATATTCAAGCTATGGTTAAAAAGGCCAATAGAAATTTAGGGATAATAAAACGTACCTTTAGTTACCAAGATAAAACAATATTCTTAAATCTGTACAAAAGCATTGTTAGGCCAAATTTAGAATACGCGTCAACCGTCTGGTCAGTCATATATAAAAAAGACAGCATTTCTATCGAAAACGTACAGAGAAGAGTAACAAGACTGGTACATAACATAAGACACCTAAATTACACTGACAGAATGAAGGAACTAGGGCTACCCTCGTTACAATACCGAAGAGCTGACCTAATTGAAGATTTTAAGATCCTTAATGGTATAGACAAATGCGACAAGGATCAGTTATTCCGCATGCAAACAAATCAAAGGACAAGGGACCATACGCAAAAACTGTTCAAACGGCAATTTAGACTGGATTTAAGAAAGTATTCATTCTCACAGAGTAGTAGACGACTGGAACAGCTTGCCAGAGGATGTGGTATCTTCAGAATCCATCAATCAATTCAAAAATAGACTAAACAAGTTCTGGAAAAACAAAAACATCAAATTTGAGCCAGACTGTTATTCATATCCACTTGCGCATGCTAGACATCACCGGTTAAATGAAAGAAGACATGAAAGGGCCCAAGAGTCGAGAGACTATACAAGGCCTCAACGACAGTAAGACAGTAAGATGATTATGGGAAAAGGGCGATCTTCAACGTATTTATCGCACAAAATGCGCTTACCCACACTAATATGTGGCGTTTACACTTTAAACAATGTATTTTTATAGGCGGCCACGCCAGCCATGTTTTAGACCACCGTGATAAAAATGGGATGTATACGAGACAGGAAGGGGCGTCCGTTGTCAACCATTTTCAATGACCTCATCAACCACTTGCCCAATCACAGCCACCTCCATCGGCGGCGGGAACCAAAACTTGTAAAAATGGGCCATAAGATAAGATATTTTATTACCAATTATGACACATAACTGAAACAAGGATGGACGCCTCGCCCAGATATAAAAAGCCTTCTTTTCAATTCAAAACACAAAGTTTTATGATCTGTTGAATGTTAGCATGTAGCTTAAATGGCTCAAGCTTTACATTTGTACAAATCGCAACCTTGACCTATTTACGGCATCGTCAACTTTTGGTCGCCTATGTGTGTATAAAAAGGTAAGCTAATGCAGAAAATAACGAACATTTTTCTCCCTGAAGAGCATGTGTTACTTCAAATGCATAGGGGCTTGACTTAGCAATACACGCCACTTGAGGTCTTCTCTGCTATTATCGACCACCCCCCCCCCCCCCCACCTGACGTCACTTTTTTCAGCAATGCAACTCTCTTGCCGCAACAATAATTGAGCCTTCTCATGAGAAAACAAATAATCTGGGTTTCCGACCAGGTCCGACACAAATCAGCCTGTACAGTCATAAAAAGAAGGATAGAGGCTTGAAATATTGGATTTAAGTAGAAGAGAGGAATTGCACCATCCGAATAGCGAAAGCAAAGGCGCCGATCAGCTGTGCAGTTACCGCACAGCTGATCTGCGTCTTTGTTTTCGCATACTGATGGTTTTATGGTGCGGTGGCTCAATTATGATGATATTGTGATGTAATATATCCAAGGTACTAATTTTCTTGGAATCAATTCATATTCTCATAAAAACCAATTGTCAAAATCTATTACTTGATTAGCCCACCTGAGCCGTTATAGTATATACCCATGTTCCGTCGTCGTCGTTCATAATGTTCAAACATCTCTGAAACCCCTGGGCCAGTCAATGCCAAACTTCATCATGGAGCATCCTTGGGTAGGGGGAACCAAAGTTTGTATAAATGGTCCAAGTCACATGACCAAGATGGCCGCCATACCCATACAGTGTATATGGTAAAAACCTTAATTTTTTTTATCTGCTTCTCTGGAACTGGTGGACCGATTTCAATGAAACTTGGTATGTAGCATCGGGGACAGTGGCCCATCATAGTTTGTATAAATCATGACCTTGGGTTGACCTTGACCTATTTTATGACCCGGTCAATTTTGGAAACATAGTCTTATACATGGGAAAAGGTAAAAACAATGGATATTTTGGAAACTGTTGTTGGAGCCTGAGACTTGAAAGTTGCTAGATGCAGACAAATGATGGGGTCAATGGAGGTATGTAATCGATTAAGGTCAAGGTTATTTCTTGACCTTGATCTAAGGTCATTTAAATATCAAAATTAAGATTATGGTTTTCTCAGAAATCGATTGGCTGATCAAGTTGAAATTTTATGTCCCCCCTGATGGTTGATAAGTGTTTTTTTTTTAATCGTCCTTGTATTGTTTTAACCTTTGTGTTACAGAGTGGGATTTAATTGAAATTGGGAATTTTTGTAATTAAATGGTGTGAAAAGAAAAAGAATATTTCATTGTACATCTGGTTTCGCGGTTTTATCTCCACCTTTTGTCGGTCAGTATACATGTACAAGTATTGCCATCATGGTAGGGAATTTTAAAGAAACAAGTTCTCCTTTTTGTTTTATTTACATTTTAATGGTCAAATATGACATAAAATGACTATGAATGGTATTTATATAATGAAACCTTTAGTATTAATGATCTGATTCCATTTTAAAATGTGTTTCAACTTTTTCAACCCCTTTTTCTCTATTCAAGAATGTCTACACAGCAACTTTGCTGCCTAATATGAACTGTTCAAAAGATACATCCCAAGAGGTTTCTCAGCTCTGCATTAAGAAAACATACCCATGCAATAAACAGAGATTTTTTTAGCTTTAAAAATTGAAAATTTTCAGCTGAAAAAATTTGATATTTTTCTTATTTTTGCTCAAAACATAGATTGTGGGTACACGTTAGAACCGCCTCGCCGAGGCGGTTCTAACGAGTACCCACAATCTATGTTTTGGAGCAAAAATAAGAAAAATAGGTATACCCCTGCAAACCCCAGTTTTACTGTAAAAAGTGGGGTTCAAGGGGGTATACATTGCACGGACATGTTTTCCTGATGGGATTTGGCAGGAGTATAGAGTTCTTTTACTCAGTCTAAAGTACAAGATTACATACATGATTAAAAACCTCGTCAATACCATATTAGCTGCAACATGAGAAACCAACAATGTGGTTTTCGAACAGGACTGACACAAACAGAGCTGTACATGCACTGAAGATGGCTAGATGCTGGAACTTTTAGATTTAGAAAGAAGAGAAGTTGTACTATCTGTGTAGCGAAAACAAAGGCGCTGATCAGCTGTGCAGTAACTGCACAGCTGATCTGTGCCTTTGTTTTCGCATAGGAAAAAAATCTGGTTTTCTTATGACACGGCAAATGAAACAGAAAATATTCCTCTAAGAGGAGCTATTAAAAGTTTAGCCATGATACATGGTTCTCAGTACAGTATTTTGATTTTATTTTCCCATACATTACATGGGACAAGCAAAAGTTATGCATATATCCTTACATAGCCTTACTTCAAGTATATGTGCATTTTCCAAATAAAAACAAAGTTGTATAAAGTTAAAAGAAGCAAAATCATCTGCTACTTACTCTACACAAAACACCCACAATGAATATTCAATAAGGTAGTGATAAATATTTTCATGTGAATGTGGTTGAAACAGCTATGATCAATGTCTGACATCTAGAGACGAGGGTCTATTAAAATTTCTTCAAGCAAGAAACTCCTGTCATTGTCAATATCAATGATCTGTCTACATTATTCTATTCAACAACTTGTTTTATTGTGTTTTACACATCACTATTTCTGTCTGATGGTCATATCCTTTCACAGCTTAGATCAAATCAGCAACTGAAAAAAAGATGTAAGAGTGTATATTTGGAAAATAAATAAAACTGTTTGAATTCTGAAAGTTCTGCTACGGTCCAACATCAGGATAACATGTCCGTGACATGTGTACCCCCTTGAACCCCACTTTTATACAGCAAAACTGGGGAATGCAGGGTATACCTATTTTTCTTATTTTTGCTGAAAAACATAGATTGTAGGTACTCGTTAGAACTGCCTCGCCTTGTGTACCCACAATCTATGTTTTGAGCAAAAATAAAAAACATCAAGAAATCTCTACTGAAAATTTTCAATTTTTACAACTTCAGAAAAAGCTGTATATGACATGAGCGTGTTTTTGCAATGAATCATACAAAATCATAAGACAAGATAAATTTTGAGTCAACAAGATGCAGAACAATGAACTTAAGCTCCATGGAACTTTAGAACCGACTATGATAATGAATTGAACATCATTTTCATTGGAAACAGAAACAAAGACTTGCTAATAATGTGTGGTAGTGAAAACCAAATCCTTACTCGTATGTAAAAAGCAGTTTTTCACATTTTATTGCTTGTTTGACAAATAAACTTTACCATTCATGGGCATTTCATCAATCTGTGTAGAGTAGTACTGTTCAATATCTCGTAAGATTCTGATGTCGTCATTCTTGACAAAGTTGATCGCCACACCCTTACGACCAAATCTTCCTGATCTACCAATTCTGTGTATGTACAATTCTCTGTTGTTTGGGAGATCATAGTTTATGACCAGGGACACCTGCTGGACATCAAGACCTCGGGCCCATACGTCTGTGGTTATCAATACTCGGCTACAATATAAAGGACAATATAGTAGTGATAGTAGTAAATTATTGCATGTTGCCAGAAGCTCTGCACATTCAAAATTGATATCAATATATATGAACAGTATTCAAGTCAGAAATAAGACACAAAGAAAGGTTTTAATGCACATTTGAATGGAAGGACTACACGCAGATGGACCTCTCACAAAGCATCTAAGATAGGCTAATGTTTTAACAATGTAAACTGCCTGTTTTGGGAAACAGTGTTCAGTAAAACAAATACATGTACTACAATAATAACTGTCCTACAATAACTTGACTTGCAATAATCACAATATGTTTTAAGAGTGATTTTGCAATGACAGTTCAATTTGTCTACCTTGCCCCTGATCTGAACTCTTTCATAATAGCTTCTCTTTCCTTCTGTACCATGTCACCATGCATAGACGACACTGTGAAATTAGCATCTCGCATCTTCTCTGTTAGCCAATCAACCTGTGGGGGTTTATAAATATTCTTAATAATTAAGCAAAGCCAATCTTTGTCATTGCATCTAAGATGTACAAACTGCAGTATTTTGTACAATGCACTTGCAAATCAATGGCATGCAAATCTACCACATCATTTCTTTCTTTGTTAAATAAGACATCTACAGATCAATATAATTATGTGTTAAATTGGTGTAAAATATAAATATGCTAGTCGAGACAGTGCCTTTCTGTGCAGGTTTTCGGAAACAATCAAGGTGTGCACTTATTGGTGTATGGGCACTAATTAGAACAAGTAATCACTGTAGTTTACTTATTTTTCTACTTGGTACTTTATCTCTAACTTAAGGCTGTAAAATTTACCTTTCTCTTAGTGTTACAGAAGATGACTGCCTGTGTTATAGTTAGAGTGTCGTAGAGATCACAGAGTGTATCAAACTTCCATTCCTCTCTCTCCACAGCAACAAAGAATTGTTTGATACCTTCCAATGTCAACTCATCACTGGTAAAGAATTAGTCTTCATGAAATGATGAAAAACTCTGTCCAAAGGGTTTCTTTAAAATGAGTGGTTTGCCTTTATGAAGCCAGGATAACATTAGTCACCAACTTGACAGGCATGTACACGCCAGGAATTAAGCTCACAGGTTACAAGGCAAATACCTTATTCACTTGACCACCATTGCTAATCTGACAAGGTCTGACACAAATTGTGCAATTCACAGAACATACATGTAGCTTAAGGATTGAGTTTCTTGTTTATGAAGCAGCGGAACTGCACTATGTGCATAAAACAAAGTTAAAATGCAAGTCAGGCTGCACAAATCTGTATTATAATAGCTGTTTACTCAATAAATGTATATTGCTAAAATACCTTTTTTTTCTTACAAGTCAAAATCTTTTTTCTTACAAGTCAATATTTTTCTATCTTTTTCCTAATTTTTAAATGATGCATTACGGATCCCTTATTATAATGTGTTTGGCAGTTATATCAAAACATGTAACTTTAAACATCAAAATAAATTTGAAAACTATTGTATTTCTACGAGCATTATCAACAACCCTACCGTTTGACCAATATTCTGATGGGATCTGTCATGAATTTGTTGGTCATTTCCAATATTTCGTGAGGAAGTGTGGCCGATATGAGGACGACCTGTGTTGCCGGCGGCAGATATCTGTACACATCATAGATCTGTTCCTTAAAACCTAGAATAGTGAGATAAATGTGTTGTGATGTGAAGAAACTGTCTTCTTGTTTCTAACCAGGTTCGAGAAAAACTAGCCTATACAATCTGGGAGACAGAGGAAGGTTAGAAGCTTGAAATTTAGAATATAAGAAGAAAAGGAGTTAAGCTATCCATGAATTGAAAACAAATATGCCATCAGCTATGTGCAACTGCACAGCTGATCTGTGTCTTTGTTCTCGCATATGCAAAAAGCCAACTTTCTATGGAATGGCAACATTAATATGCTTCATTTAGCACACAGAATTTAGCTTATATCTGGAGTTTGACATGAAAATTTGTTTGCAATTTGACAAGTCTCGTAATAGCTAAATTTTGAGAAAAGCTAAAACTTGACCATAATATAACAGCATCATTTTTATGGTACTATTCTTGTTCTATTACACAAGACATTAAAATCTTCTAAACATATCTCTAAAACTGGTCATGAAACACACAATGCCAGAAATATTCAGATTATACATACCTTTGTTCAGCATTTCGTCAGCTTCATCTAAGACTAACATCTTGATAGCTCTGGTTCTGAGATTTCTACGCCGTATCATGTCTACAAAGTAGCAAAAGTATTTTAACATACGGTTAGTTTTCTATCAAGTCAACAATATTTAGGTTATATTAGGACAGAGCCACTGCTTTCTCATCATGGGTATTAATGTGTCTTGCTCTGTTTGCTCAAGGACATAACATGGCACCTGAGCAGGTGTCAAACCCACAGCCTCTGGATTTGTAGTCTATCACTCTATGACAAGGCAAGTGTGCTTCCCTAGCAAGAAAATTAATTTGTCGAGTATTATGATAAAAGAATGTATCAAGCCGTATTCACAAGTTTCTGTTTCACAGGCCTGATCCTGAGAGGTAACTTACCGAAGACCCTGCCCGGTGTTCCTGAGACAACATGCTGCCCGTAGTCTAACTTTCTGATGTCCTCTCCAACATTGGTACCCCCGATACATGCATGACACTGGACATTCATGTAATCTCCCAGAGCTAGGATAACCTGAAAGTGACACAATTTTGTATAACTTTAAAGATACCCTTTCAGATTCAATTACACTTACTGTAATTCTTTTTCTCATGGTGCAAAGCCTATTTGCATCAAATTTTGTATTATCCTAGCCACGTTTTCTATGTACTGTAGTGTGATCAAAAATGGTCAAAAGCTTGTCAAAAGCTCTTTAGATGTAATGTGTAATTTTCAATCTTGCGAGGTCATCCTAAAATAAAATTCATCTTAACCAAAGCTTGACCAGTAGTCCAGTACGGGTATTCAGTGTTCATACATTCGGTTTCAGTTTGTATACAAGATGTTCTTATATTAATGCTGCTAAATGTAGCTTTAAAGAATTTTGACACTTTGTCCAAGAAATCAACGAACCTTTTGAATCTGTACTGCCATTTCCCTGGTGGGTGAGAGACAGAGGGCCTAGGTGTCCATACACAGCTATGTCATGGCTACAAATGACTCATACATGACATTTCTAATTCCAACCTTTTGAATCTGTGCTGCCATTTCCCCGGTGGGTGAGAGACAGAGGGCCTGGGTGTCCATACACAGCTATGTCATGGTTACAAGTGACTCATACATAACATTTCTCTATACCAACCTTTTGAATCTGTACTGCCATTTCCCCGGTGGGTGAGAGACAGAGGGCCTAGGTGTCCATACACAGCTATGTCACGGTTACAAGTGACTCATACATAACATTTCTCTATACCAACCTTTTGAATCTGTACTGCCATTTCCCCGGTGGGTGAGAGACAGAGGGCCTAGGTGTCCATACACAGCTATGTCACGGTTACAAGTGACTCATACATAACATTTCTTTATACCAACCTTTTGAATCTGTACTGCCATTTCCCTGGTGGGGGAGAGACAGAGGGCCTAGGTGTCCATACACAGCTATGTCATGGTTACAAGTGACTCATACATAACATTTCTCTATACCAACCTTTTGAATCTGTACTGCCATTTCCCCGGTGGGTGAGAGACAGAGGGCCTGGGTGTCCATACACAGCTATGTCATGGTTACAAGTGACTCATGCATAACATTTCTCTATACCAACCTTTTGAATCTGTACTGCCATTTCCCTGGTGGGGGAGAGACAGAGGGCCTGGGTGTCCATACACAGCTATGCCATGGTTACAAGTGACTCATACATAACATTTCTCTATACCAACCTTTTGAATCTGTACTGCCATTTCCCCTGGTGGGTGAGAGACAGAGGGCCAAGGTGTCCATACACAGCTATGTCATGGCTACAAATGACTCATACATGACATTTCTAATTCCAACCTTTTGAATCTGTACTGCCATTTCCCTGGTGGGTGAGAGACAGGGCCTGGGTGTCCATACACAGCTATGCCATGGTTACAAGTGACTCATACATAACATTTCTCTATACCAACCTTTTGAATCTGTACTGCCATTTCCCTGGAGGGTGAGAGACAGAGGGCCTGGGTGTCCATACACAGCTATGTCATGGTTACAAGTGACTCATACATAACATTTCTCTATACCAACCTTTTGAATCTGTACTGCCATTTCCCTGGAGGGTGAGAGACAGAGGGCCTGGGTGTCCATACACAGCTATGTCATGGTTACAAGTGACTCATACATAACATTTCTCTATACCAACCTTTTGAATCTGTACTGCCATTTCCCTGGTGGGGGAGAGACAGAGGGCCTGGGTGTCCATACACAGCTATGTCATGGTTACAAGTGACTCATACATAACATTTCTCTATACCAACCTTTTGAATCTGTACTGCCATTTCCCTGGAGGGTGAGAGACAGAGGGCCTGGGTGTCCATACACAGGTATGTCATGGTTACAAATGACTCATGCATAACATTTCTCTATACCAACCTTTTGAATCTGTACTGCCATTTCCCTGGAGGGTGAGAGACAGGGGGCCTAGGTGTCCATACACAGCTATGTCATGGTTACAAGTGACTCATACATAACATTTCTCTATACCAACCTTTTGAATCTGTACTGCCATTTCCCTGGTGGGTGAGAGACAGAGGGCCTAGGTGTCCATACACAGCTATGTCATGGTTACAAGTGACTCATACATAACATTTCTCTATACCAACCTTTTGAATCTGTACTGCCATTTCCCTGGTGGGTGAGAGACAGAGGGCCTAGGTGTCCATACACAGCTATGTCATGGTTACAAGTGACTCATACATAACATTTCTCTATACCAACCTTTTGAATCTGTACTGCCATTTCCCTGGTGGGTGAGAGACAGAGGGCCTAGGTGTCCATACACAGCTATGTCATGGTTACAAGTGACTCATACATAACATTTCTCTATACCAACCTTTTGAATCTGTACTGCCATTTCCCTGGTGGGGGAGAGACAGAGGGCCTGGGTGTCCATACACAGCTATGCCATGGTTACAAGTGACTCATACATAACATTTCTCTATACCAACCTTTTGAATCTGTACTGCCATTTCCCCGGTGGGTGAGAGACAGGGCCTGGGTGTCCATACACAGCTATGTCATGGTTACAAGTGACTCATACATAACATTTCTCTATACCAACCTTTTGAATCTGTACTGCCATTTCCCTGGTGGGTGAGAGACAGAGGGCCTGGGTGTCCATACACAGCTATGTCACGGTTACAAGTGACTCATACATAACATTTCTCTATACCAACCTTTTGAATCTGTACTGCCAATTCCCTGGTGGGTGAGAGACAGAGGGCCTGGGTGTCCATACACAGGTATGTCATGGTTACAAATGACTCATACATAACATTTCTAATTCCAACCTTTTGAATCTGTACTGCCATTTCCCCGGTGGGTGAGAGACAGAGGGCCTAGGTGTCCATACACAGCTATGTCACGGTTACAAGTGACTCATACATAACATTTCTCTATACCAACCTTTTGAATCTGTACTGCCAATTCCCTGGTGGGGGAGAGACAGAGGGCCTAGGTGTCCATACACAGGTATGTCACGGTTACAAATGACTCATACATAACATTTCTAATTCCAACCTTTTGAATCTGTACTGCCATTTCCCTGGTGGTTGAGAGACAGAGGGCCTGGGTATCCATACACAGCTATGTCATGGTTACAAACGACTCATACATATAACATTTCTCTATACCAACCTTTTGAATCTGTACTGCCATTTCCCTGGTGGGTGAGAGACAGAGGGCCTAGGTGTCCATACACAGCTATGTCACGGTTACAAGTGACTCATACATAACATTTCTCTATACCAACCTTTTGAATCTGTACTGCCATTTCCCTGGTAGGGGAGAGACAGAGGGCCTGGGTGTCCATACACAGCTATGTCACGGTTACAAGTGACTCATGTATAACATTTCTCTATACCAACCTTTTGAATCTGTACTGCCATTTCCCCGGTGGGTGAGAGACAGAGGGCCTAGGTGTCCATACACAGCTATGCCATGGTTACAAATGACTCATACATAACATTTCTTTATACCAACCTTTTGAATCTGTACTGCCATTTCCCCGGTGGGTGAGAGACAGAGGGCCTAGGTGTCCATACACAGGTATGTCATGGTTACAAGTGACTCATACATAACATTTCTCTATACCAACCTTTTGAATCTGTACTGCCATTTCCCCGGTGGGTGAGAGACAGAGGGCCTGGGTGTCCATACACAGCTATGTCATGGTTACAAGTGACTCATACATAACATTTCTCTATACCAACCTTTTGAATCTGTACTGCCATTTCCCTGGTGGGTGAGAGACAGAGGGCCTGGGTGTCCATACACAGCTATGTCATGGTTACAAGTGACTCATACATAACATTTCTAATTCCAACCTTTTGAATCTGTGCTGCCATTTCACTGGTGGGTGAGAGACAGAGGGCCTGGGTGTCCATACACAGCTATGTCATGGTTACAAATGACTCATGCATAACATTTCTCTATACCAACCTTTTGAATCTGTACTGCCATTTCCCTGGTGGGGGAGAGACAGAGGGCCTAGGTGTCCATACACAGCTATGTCATGGTTACAAGTGACTCATACATAACATTTCTCTATACCAACCTTTTGAATCTCTACTGCCATTTCTATGGTGGGTGAGAGACAGAGGGCCTGGGTGTCCATACACAGCTATGTCACGGTTACAAGTGACTCATACATAACATTTCTCTATACCAACCTTTTGAATCTGTACTGCCATTTCCCCGGTGGGTGAGAGACAGAGGGCCTGGGTGTCCATACACAGGTATGTCATGGCTACAAATGACTCATACATGACATTTCTCTATACCAACCTTTTGAATCTGTACTGCCATTTCCCTGGTGGGTGAGAGACAGAGGGCCTAGGTGTCCATACACAGCTATGTCATGGTTACAAGTGACTCATACATAACATTTCTCTATACCAACCTTTTGAATCTGTACTGCCATTTCCCTGGTGGGTGAGAGACAGAGGGCCTAGGTGTCCATACACAGCTATGTCATGGTTACAAATGACTCATACATAACATTTCTCTATACCAACCTTTTGAATCTGTACTGCCATTTCCCTGGTGGGGGAGAGACAGAGGGCCTAGGTGTCCATACACAGCTATGTCATGGTTACAAGTGACTCATACATAACATTTCTAATTCCAACCTTTTGAATCTGTACTGCCATTTCCCTGGTGGGGGAGAGACAGAGGGCCTGGGTGTCCATACACAGCTATGTCACGGTTACAAGTGACTCATACATAACATTTCTCTATACCAACCTTTTGAATCTGTACTGCCATTTCCCCGGTGGGTGAGAGACAGAGGGCCTGAGTGTCCATACACAGGTATGTCATGGCTACAAATGACTCATACATGACATTTCTAATTCCAACCTTTTGAATCTGTGCTGCCATTTCCCTGGTGGGTGAGAGACAGAGGGCCTGGGTGTCCATACACAGCTATGTCATGGTTACAAATGACTCATGCATAACATTTCTCTATACCAACCTTTTGAATCTGTACTGCCATTTCCCCGGTGGGTGAGAGACAGAGGGCCTAGGTGTCCATACACAGCTATGCCATGGTTACAAGTGACTCATACATAACATTTCTCTATACCAACCTTTTGAATCTGTACTGCCATTTCCCTGGTGGGTGAGAGACAGAGGGCCTAGGTGTCCATACACAGCTATGTCATGGTTACAAGTGACTCATACATAACATTTCTCTATACCAACCTTTTGAATCTGTACTGCCATTTCCCTGGTGGGTGAGAGACAGAGGGCCTAGGTGTCCATACACAGCTATGTCATGGTTACAAGTGACTCATACATAACATTTCTCTATACCAACCTTTTGAATCTGTACTGCCATTTCCCTGGTGGGGGAGAGACAGAGGGCCTGGGTGTCCATACACAGCTATGTCACGGTTACAAGTGACTCATACATAACATTTCTCTATACCAACCTTTTGAATCTGTACTGCCATTTCCCTGGTGGGTGAGAGACAGAGGGCCTAGGTGTCCATACACAGGTATGTCATGGCTACAAATGACTCATACATGACATTTCTAATTCCAACCTTTTGAATCTGTACTGCCATTTCTCTGGTGTGTGAGAGACAGAGGGCCTGGGTGTCCATACACAGCTATGTCACGGTTACAAATGACACATGCATAACATTTCTCTTTACCAACCTTTTGAATCTGTACTGCCATTTCCCTGGTGGGGGAGAGACAGAGGGCCTAGGTGTCCATACACAGCTATGTCATGGTTACAAGTGACTCATACATAACATTTCTCTATACCAACCTTTTGAATCTGTACTGCCAATTCCCTGGTGGGTGAGAGACAGAGGGCCTGGGTGTCCATACACAGCTATGCCATGGTTACAAATGACTCATGCATAACATTTCTCTATACCAACCTTTTGAATCTGTACGGCCATTCCCCTGGAGGGTGAGAGACAGGGGGCCTGGGTGTCTATACACAGCTATGTCATGGCTACAAATGACTCATACATGACATTTCTCTATACCAACATTTTGAATCTGTACTGCCATTTCCCTGGTGGGTGAGAGACAGAGGGCCTGGGTGTCCATACACAGCTATGTCATGGTTACAAGTGACTCATACATAACATTTCTCTATACCAACCTTTTGAATCTGTACTGCCATTTCCCTGGTGGGTGAGAGACAGAGGGCCTAGGTGTCCATACACAGCTATGTCATGGTTACAAGTGACTCATACATAACATTTCTCTATACCAACCTTTTGAATCTGTACTGCCATTTCCCCGGTGGGTGAGAGACAGAGGGCCTAGGTGTCCATACACAGCTATGTCACGGTTACAAGTGACTCATACATAACATTTCTCTATACCAACCTTTTGAATCTGTACTGCCAATTCCCTGGTGGGGGAGAGACAGAGGGCCTAGGTGTCCATACACAGGTATGTCACGGTTACAAATGACTCATACATAACATTTCTAATTCCAACCTTTTGAATCTGTACTGCCATTTCCCTGGTGGTTGAGAGACAGAGGGCCTGGGTATCCATACACAGCTATGTCATGGTTACAAACGACTCATACATATAACATTTCTCTATACCAACCTTTTGAATCTGTACTGCCATTTCCCTGGTGGGTGAGAGACAGAGGGCCTAGGTGTCCATACACAGCTATGTCACGGTTACAAGTGACTCATACATAACATTTCTCTATACCAACCTTTTGAATCTGTACTGCCATTTCCCTGGTAGGGGAGAGACAGAGGGCCTGGGTGTCCATACACAGCTATGTCACGGTTACAAGTGACTCATGTATAACATTTCTCTATACCAACCTTTTGAATCTGTACTGCCATTTCCCCGGTGGGTGAGAGACAGAGGGCCTAGGTGTCCATACACAGCTATGCCATGGTTACAAATGACTCATACATAACATTTCTTTATACCAACCTTTTGAATCTGTACTGCCATTTCCCCGGTGGGTGAGAGACAGAGGGCCTAGGTGTCCATACACAGGTATGTCATGGTTACAAGTGACTCATACATAACATTTCTCTATACCAACCTTTTGAATCTGTACTGCCATTTCCCCGGTGGGTGAGAGACAGAGGGCCTGGGTGTCCATACACAGCTATGTCATGGTTACAAGTGACTCATACATAACATTTCTCTATACCAACCTTTTGAATCTGTACTGCCATTTCCCCGGTGGGTGAGAGACAGAGGGCCTGGGTGTCCATACACAGCTATGTCACGGTTACAAGTGACTCATACATAACATTTCTCTATACCAACCTTTTGAATCTGTACTGCCATTTCCCTGGTGGGGGAGAGACAGAGGGCCTAGGTGTCCATACACAGCTATGTCATGGTTACAAGTGACTCATACATAACATTTCTCTATACCAACCTTTTGAATCTGTACTGCCATTTCCCTGGTGGGTGAGAGACAGAGGGCCTGGGTGTCCATACACAGCTATGTCATGGTTACAAGTGACTCATACATAACATTTCTAATTCCAACCTTTTGAATCTGTGCTGCCATTTCACTGGTGGGTGAGAGACAGAGGGCCTGGGTGTCCATACACAGCTATGTCATGGTTACAAATGACTCATGCATAACATTTCTCTATACCAACCTTTTGAATCTGTACTGCCATTTCCCTGGTGGGGGAGAGACAGAGGGCCTAGGTGTCCATACACAGCTATGTCATGGTTACAAGTGACTCATACATAACATTTCTCTATACCAACCTTTTGAATCTCTACTGCCATTTCTATGGTGGGTGAGAGACAGAGGGCCTGGGTGTCCATACACAGCTATGTCACGGTTACAAGTGACTCATACATAACATTTCTCTATACCAACCTTTTGAATCTGTACTGCCATTTCCCTGGTGGGTGAGAGACAGAGGGCCTAGGTGTCCATACACAGCTATGTCACGGTTACAAGTGACTCATACATAACATTTCTTTATACCAACCTTTTGAATCTGTACTGCCATTTCCCTGGTGGGTGAGAGACAGAGGGCCTGGGTGTCCATACACAGCTATGTCATGGTTACAAGTGACTCATACATAACATTTCTCTATACCAACCTTTTGAATCTGTACTGCCATTTCCCTGGTGGGTGAGAGACAGAGGGCCTGGGTGTCCATACACAGCTATGTCATGGTTACAAGTGACTCATACATAACATTTCTCTATACCAACCTTTTGAATCTGTACTGCCATTTCCCTGGTGGGTGAGAGACAGAGGGCCTAGGTGTCCATACACAGCTATGTCATGGTTACAAATGACTCATACATAACATTTCTCTATACCAACCTTTTGAATCTGTACTGCCATTTCCCTGGTGGGGGAGAGACAGAGGGCCTAGGTGTCCATACACAGCTATGTCATGGTTACAAGTGACTCATACATAACATTTCTAATTCCAACCTTTTGAATCTGTACTGCCATTTCCCTGGTGGGGGAGAGACAGAGGGCCTGGGTGTCCATACACAGCTATGTCACGGTTACAAGTGACTCATACATAACATTTCTCTATACCAACCTTTTGAATCTGTACTGCCATTTCCCCGGTGGGTGAGAGACAGAGGGCCTGAGTGTCCATACACAGGTATGTCATGGCTACAAATGACTCATACATGACATTTCTAATTCCAACCTTTTGAATCTGTGCTGCCATTTCCCTGGTGGGTGAGAGACAGAGGGCCTGGGTGTCCATACACAGCTATGTCATGGTTACAAATGACTCATGCATAACATTTCTCTATACCAACCTTTTGAATCTGTACTGCCATTTCCCCGGTGGGTGAGAGACAGAGGGCCTAGGTGTCCATACACAGCTATGCCATGGTTACAAGTGACTCATACATAACATTTCTCTATACCAACCTTTTGAATCTGTACTGCCATTTCCCTGGTGGGTGAGAGACAGAGGGCCTAGGTGTCCATACACAGCTATGTCATGGTTACAAGTGACTCATACATAACATTTCTCTATACCAACCTTTTGAATCTGTACTGCCATTTCCCTGGTGGGTGAGAGACAGAGGGCCTAGGTGTCCATACACAGCTATGTCATGGTTACAAGTGACTCATACATAACATTTCTCTATACCAACCTTTTGAATCTGTACTGCCATTTCCCTGGTGGGGGAGAGACAGAGGGCCTGGGTGTCCATACACAGCTATGTCACGGTTACAAGTGACTCATACATAACATTTCTCTATACCAACCTTTTGAATCTGTACTGCCATTTCCCTGGTGGGTGAGAGACAGAGGGCCTAGGTGTCCATACACAGGTATGTCATGGCTACAAATGACTCATACATGACATTTCTAATTCCAACCTTTTGAATCTGTACTGCCATTTCCCTGGTGGGTGAGAGACAGAGGGCCTGGGTGTCCATACACAGCTATGTCACGGTTACAAGTGACTCATACATAACATTTCTCTATACCAACCTTTTGAATCTGTACTGCCATTTCTCTGGTGTGTGAGAGACAGAGGGCCTGGGTGTCCATACACAGCTATGTCACGGTTACAAATGACACATGCATAACATTTCTCTTTACCAACCTTTTGAATCTGTACTGCCATTTCCCTGGTGGGGGAGAGACAGAGGGCCTAGGTGTCCATACACAGCTATGTCATGGTTACAAGTGACTCATACATAACATTTCTCTATACCAACCTTTTGAATCTGTACTGCCAATTCCCTGGTGGGTGAGAGACAGAGGGCCTGGGTGTCCATACACAGCTATGCCATGGTTACAAATGACTCATGCATAACATTTCTCTATACCAACCTTTTGAATCTGTACGGCCATTCCCCTGGAGGGTGAGAGACAGGGGGCCTGGGTGTCTATACACAGCTATGTCATGGCTACAAATGACTCATACATGACATTTCTCTATACCAACATTTTGAATCTGTACTGCCATTTCCCTGGTGGGTGAGAGACAGAGGGCCTGGGTGTCCATACACAGCTATGTCATGGTTACAAGTGACTCATACATAACATTTCTCTATACCAACCTTTTGAATCTGTACTGCCATTTCCCTGGTGGGTGAGAGACAGAGGGCCTAGGTGTCCATACACAGCTATGTCATGGTTACAAGTGACTCATACATAACATTTCTCTATACCAACCTTTTGAATCTGTACTGCCATTTCCCCGGTGGGTGAGAGACAGAGGGCCTAGGTGTCCATACACAGGTATGTCATGGTTACAAGTGACTCATACATAACATTTCTCTATACCAACCTTTTGAATCTGTACTGCCATTTCCCCGGTGGGTGAGAGACAGAGGGCCTAGGTGTCCATACACAGCTATGTCACGGTTACAAGTGACTCATACATAACATTTCTCTATACCAACCTTTTGAATCTGTACTGCCATTTCCCCGGTGGGTGAGAGACAGAGGGCCTGGGTGTCCATACACAGCTATGCCATGGTTACAAGTGACTCATACATAACATTTCTCTATACCAACCTTTTGAATCTGTACTGCCATTTCCCTGGTGGGTGAGAGACAGAGGGCCTAGGTGTCCATACACAGCTATGCCATGGTTACAAGTGACTCATACATAACATTTCTCTATACCAACCTTTTGAATCTGTACTGCCATTTCCCTGGTGGGTGAGAGACAGAGGGCCTGGGTGTCCATACACAGCTATGTCACGGTTACAAATGACACATGCATAACATTTCTAATTCCAACCTTTTGAATCTGTACTGCCATTTCCCCGGTGGGTGAGAGACAGAGGGCCTGGGTGTCCATACACAGCTATGTCATGGTTACAAATGACTCATGCATAACATTTCTCTATACCAACCTTTTGAATCTGTACTGCCATTTCCCTGGTGGGTGAGAGACAGAGGGCCTAGGTGTCCATACACAGCTATGCCATGGTTACAAGTGACTCATACATGACATTTCTCTATACCAACCTTTTGAATCTGTACTGCCATTTCCCTGGTGGGTGAGAGACAGAGGGCCTGGGTGTCCATACACAGCTATGTCATGGTTACAAGTGACTCATACATAACATTTCTCTATACCAACCTTTTGAATCTGTGCTGCCATTTCCCCGGTGGGTGAGAGACAGAGGGCCTAGGTGTCCATACACAGCTATGCCATGGTTACAAATGACTCATGCATAACATTTCTCTTTACCAGCCTTTTGAATCTGTACGGCCAATTCCCCTGGAGGGTGAGAGACAGAGGGCCTGGGTGTCTATACACAGCTATGTCATGGTTACAAGTGACTCATACATAACATTTCTCTTTACCAGCCTTTTGAATCTGTACGGCCAATTCCCCTGGAGGGTGAGAGACAGAGGGCCTGGGTGTCTATACACAGCTATGCCATGGTTACAAATGACTCATGCATAACATTTCTCTTTACCAGCCTTTTGAATCTGTACGGCCAATTCCCCTGGAGGGTGAGAGACAGAGGGCCTAGGTGTCCATACACAGCTATGTCATGGTTACAAGTGACTCATACATAACATTTCTCTATACCAACCTTTTGAATCTGTACGGCCAATTCCCCTGGAGGGTGAGAGACAGAGGGCCTAGGTGTCCATACACAGCTATGCCATGGTTACAAATGACTCATGCATAACATTTCTCTTTACCAGCCTTTTGAATCTGTACGGCCAATTCCCTGGAGGGTGAGAGACAGGGGGCCTGGGTGTCTATACACAGCTATGTCATGGCTACAAATGACGCATACATAAGATTTCTCTATACCAACCTTTTGAATCTGTACGGCCAACTCCCTGGTTGGTGAGAGACAGAGAGCCTGGGTTTCTCTGACCTGGGTATCCAGACACTGTAGGATCGACATAGAGAAGGTCGCCGTCTTACCAGTACCAGACTGGGCCCTGCAATGTAATAAACATGAGAATAAGTAAGTAGACATGATTTTAACATATGCAAAAACAAAAATGACTCAGATCAGCTGATCAGCCAGTGCATAGCTGACTGTGCCTTCGTTTTTGCTTCAAGGATAGTAAAAAAAGTTACATAGCGAGTACCAGTATGCATGCTTTATCTACAGAGGGTAACCCAATTGGTGAGTTTTTCTTCTTTTAAAATCTAAAATTTCGAGCTTTTAAAAAGTCTTCTGTGACTGTACAGGTTGATTTGTGTCAGACCTAACTGGTTGTAAATCGGAGTTTTATTATGATGCAACTGGTATGGTAATAATGGTATGTGCCTCACTACAAGAAGTGTAGAGACAGTTGTCAAACCTGTCTGAGCCGCAGGCTGGGCTCAAGTTAAGTACAGCCACAGAAACAGGCTAGAAGCTAGAAGTTTTGAATTTAGAAAGAAGAAGAATTGTACTATCCATGCAAAAAAGGTGCTGATCAGCTGTGCAGTTACTGCAAAGCTGATCTGCAGCTTTCTGCACCTTTGTTTTCGCTTATGCATATTGTTGGTTTTCTTATGTGACGGCTCAAATTATTGGTAAGATGCCTTCGGCGTTTTATGAATGCGCAGATTGATATATCAGAAGCGCAGATTTATTTTTACAAAAGCGCAGAAAAAAGACTATCAAATGCGCATTCAAAAGGCGCGGAAATTAATTGCTTTCACAGCTATGCTATGACAGTATCTCGCTATCAAGACCAAAGTTATGATAGCGAGATTCAACCATAGTTTTTCCATTAGCCAGCGCTGGATTCAACGTCTGTAGGGGACCGGAATGTCCGCGGACCGGAATGTCCGCAAAAAAATTAAGTTGTTTTAATTATGTATAAAAACATAAATAATCATTAAATAAGTCTATCAAATGCAAAATTTCGGGGAAATAATTTTTAAAAAATCGAAAAAAGAACTTAGAAAAAATTCCTTGCGGACATTCCGGGACAGCCCAAAGGGACCGAAATGTCCGCAGACCCGAAATGTCCGTAAATGATTTTTTTCTTTAAAACCGATATAATATCTATCGATTATGCTTTATTAATGCGGTAAAACAAGTAAATTATAAATATAATGATCATATGACCCACAAACCACGAATGTCTGTTTATAATCATGTTTGACCGTTTGGTCACAATTTCTTTCATGTGTACACAATTGTAATTCTATCGTTCAAATTATTGCATTTCAACGAAAAATTTAACTCTGAAGTGAGTTTACATGACATTATTCATAGTAATTGACAGTTTTTGTAGTGATAGTTTCAATAAAAGATATTGCAGACATCCCGGTCCATTTAAACTGTCCCGCAATGTCCGCGACATTTAAAATTTATAATAAATGATGAAAACGGTTTAATGATTAAAAGCATGTCATATTATTGCGAAAGCTGAAGCGACTAATCTTCAACTTATTGTAATTATGGTCCATAATGCCTATTATACAACAAATCCGATCCCCACTGATGATTTAAAATAACAAAGACATTATGCTTTGCTTGTGTTTCAACGGACAGTCGGAACCCTTGTTAGTTTACACCCTTGTAATTCTTACGTAACAAATGCATTTCAACGGAAAATCAAACATCTTCAATGAGTTTCCATGACAATATTTATAGTTTTTTACAGATATAATAGGGATAGTTGCAATAAAAATGTTGCGGACATTCCGGACTATTTACGCCGCCCAGCAATGTCCGCAACATTAAAAGTTTATCACAGATCCGATCACTTTGTTGTTATGTTATTGAATACATCATCTTTAAGTATTTTTAAAATAAAACTTGTTGCAGTTCATTGTTGTTGAGTGAAATAAATAAATAAATAAAGCGAGAAACCTTTTATTTCTATAATGACATGACAGGTGAAATAATTATTGTCTTATTTGCATATGCAGATATGCAGGTATACGCCCCGCCCACAATTCAGTGATTGTTTATACAAGGTGGGTTAGGGTATAAAACATCTGTAATTTGATTGGTTGAGAAAATAAAGAGCGGCGCAAACTGCAGTGTGTGAAATTACCATTCACACACATTTTATTATCGTTCAGAAAATGCTTTTTCAGAAAAAAAAAAGATTGCACGATGTGCAATTTATGGTGCATTTGTGTTGCTTCTAGTACAGGTTCTTTGTACACATTTCGAAATATATAACCAATAGAACAGACATGGTGATTTTAAATTGCATATATGTTATATATAAAATCTATTTTCATCGACAAATGTTTTCGAAGCAATAAGAAATCTCTCTCTCTCTCTCTCTCTCTCTCTCTCCTCTCTCTCTCTCTTTGAATGTCGAAAGTCCCACAATTGGTAAACCATTTTTCGTTTCCAAGATAAATTAGCTTTTCGGTAGTGCTGAATATCTACCCGGCCTTAGATTCGGGAAATGCCGTATCAAACAAGATTGCACAACGGCTTTGTATCCGGGCACTATTTTGATTTGTTTGCTTATGGCATTACGTCCCAGTAAATATTTTACTTCCATTTTGGAATATACATGAAGTTGGTTTTAACAGTACATGTACTATCGGGAGCTTCATCAAATGACATCACACGGCGAAGTAAGTATCGAACTAAAGACATCTAGCTTTAGATTCGTCCACCGAAAGCATGGTCAGGTTCAAATATGTACATGTATGGTGCATGTTTTCTCTTTTTGTTATCATTCATTCGGATTTGTTTTAATTTCTTTCTTTCTTTCTTTTCTTTCTAACTTTCTTTCTTTCTTTCTCGCAAGAGAAACCAGAACTTTATTCACAAAATCAGCTATCGACAGAGAAGTGAAGCAATCGATTAATGATCAACACGCGTCACATTACAAATTAAGTTACCAGTGAATTCATGCGGAAGGTTGGTTGATTGAGTAAGATTAAGTGATAGGAAAAAAACAAAAAACAAATACGCGCATTCACACCTCATGTTCAATTAATACATATGTTCACACATCGAAGAACACTACCATTTTACAAGTAGAAACCTTTACTTATAGAGAAGTACATGTACTTACACAAGCTTTCAAGTCCTAGAATGCTAGAACATTTTGTTTGACAATTCTGTAGCTTTCAAAACGACACAGAAACTGATATATCGTTTCAGCTTTATGCATTTTTGGCATCGTATGAAACTGTCCGCTTTTACCAACAAAAGCAAATTTAATAATGCCGTCACATATTGACAAACTAAAATTTCTGTTGGGCCCGCGCCAATTCCGGCCGTGAAAAAATGATAGGCTGCTTAACTCTCTCGCTCTCTCTCTCTCTCTCTCTCTCACCATGCGGCTGACTTATGTTCTGTATTGCATATGCTTCAATTGTAAATTTAGCCCCGAGTCGTTTTAACCATATGAGCTCATAATCGCCTAGATTAGATGTGTATGGGATATTGTACCTGGACTGTTTATTTGGGGTGATTATGACAGGTAATCCCCTGTTACGAAGTTTACAATACACAGAGTCGGATATTGCACCGACTGAGAACTATTCCGCTTACCTTTATGTCATATAGTTTTCAATTCACAAATACACACACGGAGGTGGCACTGGTTTTGCATCCACGCAGCATTAAATTTCCCTTATTTCTCATGTAACATTTTCGATACTCAAAGTCCATGTATGTGAATATGGAACATTGTCAGTTAACTGTATATGATTTAGTTTAAACTCTTAAAAGTGTATCAAACAGTCTTCATGTAATGCTGCCATTTCCCTCTTACTTTGTTTTAATAGATGCACGACATTTCAACAAAAATGTGTTTTGTCGAAAATTTTGTAACTTCAAAAATATTCACCGCAAAAATTTGAGATTTATTCCGTAGAAGACAGCGGTTTCGGCTACTCAAGCCTCTCCATTGACTCTTTAGATTTGGCAATCTTGGTGGTCTAAATGGCACTTATGTTATCTGTATAAATATTCGTTCATCCCCAGTTTTCCTGTTGGCATTTTAGCATTTTGATAACATAAGCTTCAGAATATTTTGCATGTACAACAGTTTATTGCTCGAAATGTTTTCCTCTTGATTAAATTCTAAATTAAGACACCCACCCAACACCTGAGGTGATGATCAGAATTTGATCGACTCAGTACCAGAAGATAGATAAAAGTGGTCCACAAAAAGTAGGTATACTCACCGACAAAAACTGAAACCCGAAACTAATTTGTAGGTGTGGCACGCATGTACATGTATATTGCTTCAAGTTGTCACCTATGTAATTACCAAATGTTTTGATAGTACGAAGTGTGATACTCTTGAGCACCTTTAATTTGTAGGTGAAGCCATTGAATGAGACGCGTGTACATGTATATTGCTTCAAGATGACACCTATGTAATTACCAAATGTTTTGATAGTACGAAGTGTGATGTTCTTGAGCACCTTTAATTTGTAGGTTTTCACGGTAGCCATTCAATGAAACGCGTGCACATGTACCTACGATATTGCTTCAAGATGACACCTATGTAATTACCAAATGTTTTGATAGTACGAAGGCAGAGCAGGTGTAAATTTTCACGGTAGCCATTGAATGGCATGCGTGTACATGTATGGCACTAATGTTATTTAGCTAATATAATCCTTACATAAAGTTAATTCAATTAAAATATCTGAAGGTGCTTGGAGGTCTCTGCTTCATACCTTTACCATAGGCGACTACTGTAGGCCATAAAATAAAAGTGTTTCTTACATGTAACTGATTGCACTAAACAGCTACCTAATTGCGATAAGCGACTATCTTAGGGGCCATAAACGATTGCAATGTACGGCTTCCTTTTTCTAAGAAATTAAAGTCTATGACAATCTTATATGTGTTTCCGAAAAAAGGAAAACGTAGAATTAAGAAGAAAAGAACTTCCCACGTCATTCATTCATTTGAAAAGAAAGCGCTACATGTTTGTATGTTTCAAACAATCGGAAACAAGCGTATTCATTCATTAATTCATCTTTCTTTCTTTCTTTCCTTCTTTCTTTCTTTCTTTCAGCATCATACATGTATGCATACATGAGTATACAGCTTACAGCTGTAGACGTATTAATTTCAATGACAGTCAATGGTTCGACATAATCATCGTTGGTGCTATGTATGATATCATTTATGAAACATATGAACAGCACCGGGGAGAGCGGGTCCCCTTGCTTTACCCCGGTGTCAGTGTTGAAAAAGTTTGAAAAATTATTACATTCACGCCTTTTCGCAACTACACACATTCACAAAATCGGCTATCGACAGAAGTGTGGTAATCGATTAATGATCAACACGCGTCACATTACAAACTAAGTTACCAGTGAATTCATGCGGAAGGTCAAAATGAAACTTTGGTTGATTGAGTAAGATTGAGTGATAGGAAAACCGTCATTCAGAAAACAAATACACGTGTTCACACCTCATGTTCAAACAAATACGTATGTTCACACCTCGAAGATTAACACTACCATTTTACAAGAATAAACTTTTACTTAGAGAGAAGTACATGTACTTGCACGAACTATCAAGTCCTAGAATGCTAGAACATTTTGTTTGACAATTCTGCAGCTTTCAAAACCACACAGAAACTGATATATCTTTTCAGCTTTACCTGTACTTTTGCCATTATATGAAACCCTTCGAAAAGCAAAAACATTCAAGAAGCAATGAATAATGTTTAATAATGCCGTCACATATGGACAAACTAAAAACTAAAATTTCTGGTGGAAATATGTGCCCGCGCCAACTGACTGACCATCTGATTACGGGTTAACCATCCAGAAGTCTGATCCTGCCCAAGAAAAAGTGGTTCAGGCCAATCCATCTAAACATATACATGTAAGCATCAGCTGTGTACTCGGGTCGTTATAGTTTCAAGCGCATTATGATTGCCATGCCATTCTTATAGTGAGTAAAAGTTCCATACAACGGAAGCTAGCTTAGTTTAAACATATTTATTGCTCTTGTTAAGCATGGGGTTAATTGGGCCACAAGCTTTTCCAAAATTAGTTACGGCCCTTCCCCTACAGTGTACATACAAAACGTAGAAAGGCGACATATTATAACTTTGAGAAAGCTTCATCAAGAATATGGTAAACGGTGAAGAACGATGAATGATAATAATAATTTCAGAAGCTGAACTCAATATGATTTTAAGATGAGGAATAATTATGAATGTGTTTAGGATGAAAAACATGATGAGACGGCCTTGGTGGTTTAGCGTTCTTTTGATAGTTTGGAAAGCATATTTAGATGGAGGCAACATTCCCACATGGCCATAGCTGTTGACTGGGACGCAAAACCACAAATCAATCAAACAAACACCCGCACCCATTTATTGTTTCTATGTTTATACGTGTTTTTTTAGAATTGACATATCCGGAAGGCCTGTCTTGCACTATTTTTCAATTTCTTCAACTGGTAAATGTTACATGCATTTCTAATCGAACCCAGACCGGACTGCACATTCTACGATATACACTTTTCTGTGAGAATTCTGTCCAAGTAGAGCACAACACATCATATGAAACCATAGCCACTGTGGAAAGTTTTGATTTCTTACTAAGCAAGCTAAATGTAATTATCTCGAATTACGGTGATATGATCAGACTGCGCGATAGCGTATCAAACTATCCACATGCATACATATATGAAACTGCAGGAACTATACCGAAAACATAACAGTTTGAATACTTTTGATGCACTTCAATACATCATAGCTAATTTAATTCAAATCAGCACATCAGCAAAACCGACTGTCAAGTTTTTAAATGGTATGATCGCACAGGGTCAAAGACGCTGCATAAACACTGACAAATGTTATCAAATACATAAAATTACCATTTGCATTTGCTTAACAACGATCAAAACTGGTTTACAACAAAAAATCTGCAGTTCAGTATTTCAGCATTTTAGTATATTTCTGCTGACCAGTCAGTTGCTGAATTCAGCAGAAAATTCAATGTTTTAGTCTGTCCCGTATATCTGCATATGCAAATAAAACAATAATTATTTCACCTGCCATGTCATTATAGAAATAAAAGGTTTCTCGCTTTATTTATTTATTTTACCGAACAACAGCAAACTGCAACATATTTTATTTAAAAAAAATACTTAAAGATGATGTATTCAATAACATAACAACAAAGTGATCGGATCTGTGATAAACTTTAAATGTTGCGGACATTGCTGGGCGGCCTAAATAGTCCGGAATGTCCGCAACATTTTTATTGAAACTATCCCTATTATATCTGTTAAAAACTATAAATATTGTCATGTAAACTCATTGAAGATGTTTGATTTTCCGTTGAAATGCATTTGTTACGTCAGAATTACAAGGATGTAAACTAAAAAGGGTTCCGACTGTCCGTTGAAACACAAGCAAAGCATAATGTCTTTGTTAATTTAAATCAACAGTGGGGATCGGATTTGTTGTATAATAGGCATTGTGGACCATAATTGCAATAAGTTGAAGATTAGTTGCTTCAACTTTCGCAATAATATGACATACTTTTAATCATTAACCGTTTTCATCATTTATTATAAATTTTAAATGTTGCGGACATTGCGGGATGGTTTAAATGGACCGGGATGTCCGCAATATTTTTTATTGAAACTATCACTATAAAAACTGTTAATTACTATGAATAATGTCATGTAAACTCACTTCAGAGTTAAAATTTTCCGTTGAAATGCAATAATTTGAACGATAGAATTACAATTGTGTAAACATGAAAGAAATTGTGACCAAACGGTCAAACATGTTTTATTATTAACAGACATTCGTGGTTTGTGGGTCATATGATCATTATATTTATAATTTTCTTGTTTTACCGCATTAATAAAACATAACCGATAGATATTATATCGGTTTTAAAGAGAAAAATTATTTACGGACATTTCGGGTCTGCGGACATTTCGGTCCCCTTGGGCTGTCCCGGAATGTCCGCAAGGAATGTTTTCTAAGTTCTTTTTTCGAGTTTTTGAAAATTATTTCCCCGAAATTTTGCATTTAATAGACTTATTTAATGATTATTTATGTTTTTATACATAATTAAAACAACTTAATTTTTTTGCGGACATTCCGGTCCGCGGACATTCCGGTCCCCTACAAACGTCTGCTGCCCCCTGCTCTCCAACAAAGAGGAGGAAATCAGAGACTGATGGTTAAAATAATATTATTGGCTAAGATACAATTTAAAAACACAAACCTATAAAAGCATGTTAAAATATGACTATCATTACGGTGGTACCTGCCCAAAGCCAGTGTGAATATAGGCTACCTGAGTGATTATCAGCTAATTACTCTACAGGTCATCCGCACATTTGATATCTCGATTTCACACCCAATTCAAACAACGTCACGGTATGATTTTCGCACATTTGATATACGGCTGATGCCTTACATGTATTTGTATTGGAATGTAGTCAATGGTAGGATATTCTTTGCTTTCCGATTGAGGCTCATCAATAGACAAGAACTCCGTGGAGGTCGATATCGCACCTGCATCGGGCAAAGTCAATGGAACGTGAAATATAGGTCAAGGGCACCGGGTCAAGGTGAGTGCTTGAAGAGTATGTCAAGGACAATTACTATGCAAGGTCTACACTCACAGCTTCGAAGTAACTTTGAAGTAAAAATTTGCAAAGTCAATGGATCACAAAATATAGGTTAAGGGCACTGGGTCAAGGTGCATGCTTGAAGGGTATGTCAAGCACAATTACTATGCAAGGTTTCACACTCATGGCTATCATTGATGCAGAGAAAACCAAACTTCGACGTAACTGCGACATAAAAATTAACAAAGTCAATGGACTGTGAAATATAGGTCAAGGGCACTGGGTCAAGGTGCATGCTTGAAGGGTATGTCAAGGACAATTACTATGCACGGTTTCACACTCGCGGCTATCAATGATGTGGAGAAAACCAAACTTTGACGTAAAAATTAACAAAGTCAATGGAACGTGAAATATAGGTCAAGGGCACTGGGTCAAAGTGCATGCTTGAAGGGTATGTCAAGGACAATTACTATGCAAGGTTTCACACTCATGGCTATCACTGATGCAGAGAAAACCAAACTTTGACATAACCGACATAAAAATTAACAAAGTCAATGGACCGTAAAATGTAGGTCAAGGGCACTGGGTCAAGGTGCGTGCTTGAAGGGTATGTCAATGACAATTACTATGCAAGGTTTCACAGTCACAGCTATCACTAATGCAGAGAAAACAAAAACTTCGACGTAAATGTCAAACTTCGACGTAAATGTTGACGAACGGACGAACCAACGGACGGAAATTTGGACTCCTATATCGCACCCTGCTATATGCAGGTGCGATAAAAACCTTCCTGAGTGACCTAATTTTAGATTTAGTTGTGGATTAACCCATTAGTAGAATGGATTATACCAGGGCACGTTTTTTTTGTCCAGCCATTTTTGGTTACATCCCAAATTATTTATCAAAAGTGAAAACATCTTTCCTCTGGTGCACCATATGATACACAATTTTTTTTGGATAAGAAAAAGTAATATCTTCTCGGATCAACAAACCCCAAAACTAGTGTTCAGTGCATGCATGGAGCAAGAAATAGACATACGAAAGTGTTTATTTTGGACATTCTTGTGGACCACCTTGGTAGGGGGGGGTCCATATATGTTTATACATACATAATGTAAACTGTTAAGGTAAATATCAAAATTATATGTTTATTTCTAAAGGTTACTCTCTTAGGCTGAATCATAAAATTTATCTATTGTTGTGTAATTTTGTTAGTAAAATCATTTTTTAAAAAAGAAATTGGTGATGTAACTTTTCGTGTCCAACATGTTACATCATGGACAGAAGTGCATAAAGCACACCATGTATAGGGATACATATGCAGTATCAGTTCAAATATGGAGATAAATATGTAAGAAAGGTCACCATGATATATAAATAGACTTATAGCATTGAGACAGAGTAGAAATAATCAATAGTACCTAGTGGGGTATAAATGGTGTCCAGTATGTTACATCATAGCCCTTTTGAAAAATCAATATATTGTAGGTACTGTTCTATAAATACTTAAAAAAACTTGTTTACATTAATTTGTAATGATATAAGCGACCAAACTTTTTTTTAAGCATTGTAAGCACCTGTGTTGTTATAATGACGGTGGAAGGAGAAAGAACACATGTATAAGCTAGGTAAAGTGTTACATCTTGGACAATAGAAAAACCTTCTTACATTGATTTCTGTGTAGCAGAAGCATTCAAATAAATGGACATACTCATTACTACATCTATTTAGATATTGATCTTGCAGAGAAATGCATCTTTAAGAAGGTAATTCTTATCTGAATAGGGTCTTGAACACAGTGTATATCCGAGCGTATGCAGAACAGACGGTTACGGAACGGACAGACGTTTACAGGAGCACGCGCTTTTTCGCGCCAAAAATGTTTTTCCGTTCTTTTAAAGTGACTAATGCAAATATTGAGACCAAACTAGAGCAGATGTGTTGCATACATACCCGTCTAGTTGTCTGTGCTCAAGAGCACAATGGTTTTTCAGGGGGTTCGCCATAACTGCCCAAGACGTGTGAAAAATGGCATATTTTGCATTTTTTGACTGTGTGTCGAGATTGCTTGCAAAATAAGCCATTGTCAACCTTTTGGATTTAGTCCGTATGTAGTTAAATATGTCCTGAACCACCAGACATTAAATATTTTATATGTTTTCCAGTAAAAATAGCAAAGATTTGTTTTTTTCTGAAGCGTATGGTAATTTCATGGTTACGGGGCGGTACAGTCGTTTGTTACGGAGCGGAACAGACGAAATGACGCATTTCCATACGAAACGGAACAGACGTAGGCGAGCTTTAGAATACGGATAGAAACAGCACGAATGCCAGCCTCCCATATAGACCTCCGGTTAAAACAGACATGAGTCTTATTATCGGACCTTTTCAGACTTTTTCAGTCTTTTATTTTAGAATTTATTGTTAGATATGCACTATTAGTGATACTATATTTAAAGGAGAAGAAAAGCCGTGATTGCCTCGTGATGCTGAGCACCAAGGAAGCCATTGGTACCATTTTAACGTATTTGATATGGCGCGGCCTGGGCGAACCCACGACATCTCGCCCCCGAAGCGGGCGCTTTTACCACTGAGCTATCGGGACCTCTCCCCCCCTCTCTCTCTGATCTGCTGTTTGCCCCGAAACAACTTTTTGTTTTCACAACATAGTCGATGCTATTCTGATACATGTACGATGCTGATCCAGGTCACCAGGTGTATTCCATCTGGTCACGTTCGAGTGCTACAATACAGAAGGTTGCCGCAAAGTGTTATATTTGACATCACAGTGTTGTTCATGTAGTATTCATGGCCGTCTGTGACCGCTCCGTATGCTGATTCGTCTGTTTTTTTCGTAGGCTACGTCTGTTCCGCCCCGTAACATAAACGAATCTGTAGACTGTTCCGCTCCGTAATGTTTTTGTTGCTAAGCAACAAAATTCTGCTTAAACAACAAGGCTTCCATGCCGGAAATTATGGTGTTTTGAAAAACTGTACAAAACATTTTTGGCGCAAAAAAGCGCGTGCGCCTGTAAACGTCTGTCCGTTCCGTAACCGTCTGTTCTGCATACGCTCGGATATACACTGTGTTGAATTACCCTACCCATTGTCACGCACTGTGTCTAATCTTTTTAGATAAATAAATCGTGTACGTTTGGGCTAAGGTAAAATTGCTGAACTGGAAGCAGTTTCACCTCAGCTTAAAAGACCTTTTTTAATGATTTTTTCCTCATTGTGACTAGAATCCATGACAAAATTGAGATAAGATGCAAAGATGTAACTGGACAACAAAATTTTATTATTTTTTTTTCTCGTCCAGTTACATCTTTGCTTACAATGGAGGATAACCGAAATGAAGATGCTTTACACATGATGAAGTGATGATAAAATCTCTTAAAATGCAGATAGTCAACTAACCTTGACAATCTATAATGTCTACACTTTATACAAAAGAAGTCAGGGTACTAAGACTAACAAAGACACTATAAGAAATGATCTGCCGTCTCTGTTACCTCTTCAACGCATTTTTGTATAATTTATAGATGACAAAAGTTTGATTATTTCTTTGAAACTTTCCAGAAAGTAGAATTGCAGGAACTGGGTCTGTCATCATTTGTTTTTGGGTTTTTGCATTTGGCACCCTATCCAAATACAACATTTAAAGCAAAGATGTAATGAAGACTCCACAATTTTGGGGTCATGTTACATCATTTTTCATAAACTGAATTTATCCTGTTCCAAGTAAAATCAAGCATAGTGCAGGGTCTTCAAACTAAAAAACAATATCAAGGAACACTACTGCTAATAGTTACACGTTTTTAAAAACAATTTTACCCCCTGTTTTGCACACCTTCTCATTTCAGATGTAACTGGGACACAATTTGCTAGCATTTGTGTTGTAACATGGACACAAGGAATTTTAGTGATTTGTTGTCCAGTTACATCACAAATGCTTAAGGTACAGTCAATCCTTTATTTTTGTTTTAACTAAAATAAATTGTCCAGATTTTAAATTCAATAACAGAAGGATTTCAATAAACATTAGAAATGAAATCAGGAAAAGGCAATTCTTTGGTCTACAACCCTGTTTTAATTGTGTCGTCAAGCATTACATCACTAATTATTGTGAATATTAAATCGCATATAAATTCAAAACTACTAGTAAGTTTTGCTTTTTCTTTGAAAAAGCATTAGTATATGACTTTGACTTGACACTGCAATAGATATTTTTAAAAGAAGAGCATGTTAATTTTTTGGAAAAAGTTGGACACGAAATGGTTTATGATGTAACCAAAAAGGGCTGGCCCACCACTATTCTCCATTATATTATGGCCACATTATATATAAATACGTAAAAAAGTAATTAAAAATAAAATGTTGAACATACTGTGCAATAACATCTCTTCCCTTCACAATAGGTTTGACAGCTCTCTGTTGGATGGCTGAAGGCTTCTCAAACCCTGTAAATAAACACAATGTTAAACCATTTGTGACAAATGACGGGAAATGGGTTTGCAAGGTTTGAGAAATCCACCCGTCCGCTCATATTTACGAGTAAAAGTTGGGTAGGGGCGAGTGAAAATTTCCATATGCATGCCCGACAGGACAAGAGCTTTTCTGGGCTAATGAGTGGACTTTTTTGGCTGAACTTATGAAGTGCGTAGAAAAGAACAAAGAGTAAGTGTAATAGATATTGTGAAAATATAAATTGTTTATTTACATTTAGACCGACGTTAATCACATCCGGTAATGCACCAGTCTGAGTCATTTGTAACCACTGCTCCCCCACCTACGGGGAAAGGCGGGGATTATGAATTTTCAGCTTTCAGTGCCCTGCTATAAGCCCCATCCCCAGGGGACAAACTGGAGGTCAAAACTTTGCTCTTTGCCCACCCTTAGCAATAGAAAATCTCCTTGAGGTAAGGATCTTGATGTCAAACAGACCTGTGTTCAATTACTTTGAAATGTAATTCATTACATTACAATTATTTTCAAAATCATTGCATTACATTACAATTACAATTACAGCTAATTTGATAATGTAATGCATTACATTACAATTACATGGCAAAGTAATGCATTACATTACAATTACTTAAAGACATTTGAGATGTTGAGACATTTATTCATATAAAATTAAAATCTTTTATAACATGCATACATTATTACATTAACACAATATATTTTCAAAATAGCAAATTGATTAAATTCTCCGTTTTAAAACAACAGCCATGGCCCATTGCTGACTGGCTTTACAGTTGGTGTCCACAGAGAAAACTTGAATTTCATTTTCAGTCTCACTATTTATTTCTTCACCGTTGTCCAGTAAATGTGAATTCACTGAATTGTAATAGTAAACATTCATTGATGTTTGCTGGCAGAACAAACCTTGATATTCAAAACAATTGGAGGATTAGTTAATCAATATGAAAGCTAACACTTTGTTATACTTTCTACAATCAATAACAAGAATAAGAAATGTAAACTGCACAAGATTAAAAAGGTAGATCCTTTGGAAGCAGTCAGGTTGATTCTTGATTATACATTCAAAGATAGGACTGTATTGACACAAGACCAACTGATTGGTAAATATGTGTACAAGGGCATTTTGACTCAACAAATGAAGCATAATTAATGCAAATAATAGTGTTTCCCCTAGCCACTTTTACTAGGGCGCCGCGCCATGCCCTTTTTCTCCAGCGCCATGCCCTTTTTCTCCAGCGACGTGGCTTTTTTCTGAATTAACATTCTGTGCCCTACATTTTGGTAAAAAGTTTGTCAAAATCGGACAAAAAATAAGGAAGTTTCAAGATTTTTTGGTTGAAGTCTTAGAAACAAATTTGGCAAATTAATTATCATGACTTCCACAGTTGTTGATTGCTTTAATCCCTTGTTTATTGTCACTTAATTGCAGTGGCCAAAGTTGATAATTACTCATTGACAATACCTATACCCAATTTGACACCAAATGAGCTGTTAATCAGGAAATGTGTGAAAATTGAATGCCCTACCTGTGCCAGTTTCAATTACTTTTCAAAACAAATCTTAAGTGAGGTTTTCTCTTATTTTGACAAGCCTGGTAAAGTCAGTATTAAGTAATGTGAGGCAGAGGGAAAAGAACTTTTCTAAATTCTCTGGTAAAAGTGAATCCTGAAATATTGAGATAGATAGAAAGATGAAGTGACAAAACATTTTTATTTGTAGAAATGTATGCAGAAAAGTGACCATTTGGAAATGTAATTCAAAAGTAATTCAAATGTAATTGCCATTACAGATCAATTTTGAGTTGTAATGCATTACATTACAATTATGTAATGAAAAAAACTGACCCATTACAAATTACTTTGCATTACTTTAAAAATGTAATTCATTACAATTACATTACAATTACGATTACAATTATCACAGGTCTGATGTCAAAACCCCGTCATTTCCCCTGCACTGCAGGGACACTCAAAAATTTAAAAGTAATTGCCCCACACTATAGCCCAGCTATCCCCCACCCTTCCCGATAGGTGGGGGAGCAATGATTACAAATGACTGGTGCATAACACACGGTCTAACTTGGTTCTACATACTGGAACGTATTGCTTGATTTTAGTATAATAATAATGCAGTATTACCGTCAGTCCCGCTTTTATATCTGTTCCATGTATAGGCATATATAGAAGGTAAAGTAAAAAAAGGAAGTCTTTGATATCAAAAGTAGACTACTAAATCATGCCAAAGAAAGTGATATAAGGAACTTTTACAAGCTTAAATTAAGGACATCCAGCTGGAGTAAGGACGAGGGAAAAATCAAGACCACTCGTCGGAGTCTCGCCCCACAGGACGAGTTGGTCATCTGGAAATTTTCTAACCCTGCTTGCGGCAATGCCCATCATTATAATTTGGGTGCATCAGAATGTGGATATATTCACAACCAAGACTCAATGCACATGGAGATTTTAAACAAACGCAATTGAAGGTTGGACATCTATTTGCAACACAGCTTAGCCTCAGACTAGAAACCTCATGAACCTGACCGTCTTAGACAGACTTCACCATGGCACCAGTACAGTTTCTGCAGTTGGAATAATTGAGTGTAGTACACTCAGTTATTCCAACTGCAGAACTGGTTATCTTTAAATTTAATTCTTTCCCCAGATTATTGGGGTTTGGAATGACATCCCTGAATCTAGATTTCAACCGCTGAAATGTCAGATGATTGTGTGCCTAACTTCGCTTCCCTTGTGCATACTTGGGACTAATAACTGTAGACCAGACATGGGGTAATCATAATCAGTAATTTAATCATCAGTAATCGATTACAAATTTTTGAATAATCATGGATAATCAATAATCACAAAATTTCAAAGTAATTCTAATCATAATTCAATCATAATCATGCTTTATAAGGCCATTAATCATGATTATTTATGATTACTTTCATGATTACTGAAAAAAGTTACAATATCAATGCCATTAAGAAAATCTGCCCAAAACTAGTTTGTATTGATGCTGCTTTAAACTTAAGATGAATGAAACCCTTATTTATGATTACTTTCATGATTACTGAAAAAAGTTACAATATCAATGCCATTAAGAAAATCTGCCCAAAACTAGTTTGTATTGATTTGATGCTGCTTTAAACTTAAGATGAATGAAACCCTATGTCATGCATTCTATATAATGATGAAGCACAGCTAAAATAATAGCTGGCCTGATAAACCATGACTTGTTTGACATAACCACTTTCCTAGAGGAAGGCTGTAACCTTGTACATGTAAGTGGTTTGCAGGCATTTAACAGCTGACAAGAAATGCATCTAGCAGCCCAACAATTCCTCAAAGCTTTATCAGACACAGATGAGAAATGAGACAATACCATCATTGTGATCAATTGTTTTCTACTCAATAGTTGAAGGGTCAACAGTCAGTTTTAAACTTTACAAATAGCCAATTATCTCTCCTTTAGCAAACATTATTGTTTCTCATTTACTCAAAATTTTCCCCAGAGGGTCTGAACTGACACTGAGGCAATGTGAACATGTTTAAAAGTGATTGTTGCAAAAACAATGAGTTATAAATAAGGAACCATTTCAAATACTATAATGGACCAGAGGTTTTTTTTACCACCAGGGGCTTGTGAGCAGTTTTGATCTTCATCCCAATGAAGGAGGTTTGAACAGGATGTACACTTTTTAATCTAGATTGTACATTGTTGGGGGGGGGGGGGTCTATGGTTTAACTATATTTCATGGAGATTTAGAACAACTACCATTCACACCATGCACAATTGCCAGTTTCAAAAATATAATTCAACCCTTCATTATCAGTCAGGGACAAAACCTAAACAAGTTATAAAAAAAATAACTGAAACAAGTTATTAATACACTTTAAATGATCTCCCTTTCCAAGATGTTAGAGTTCACTTTTCTTGGATATTTTTTTCAGATCAAAAAACCACTTATATAAGTTATGCTTTTTTTAGTAATTATGACAATATTAACTTGAATAGGTTATTAGTATCATTACCCCACTTGTCTTTGAAGTACCTGCGTACCACTTTTTAGACTATGCGTACTAAGAAATTCTTTTGTAGTAGCTACATTAAAGTTACATCATCCTAGGAAAATTGTCTAGACATGTGCCAAAATTCTTGTAAGGTGGGAACAGATGTTTTAAAATCAGGGATTTTGCCATTCTGATGCCAAAAAAATGCATAAAAAACTGAAATTTTCAAAATCTTAATGGTATATACTAACTTTCAGCCATGTGAGTATAAAGCTCTCATCTTGCTGCATCTCCCATTAACATTTTAATTATGTAAAACCCTGCATATTTCAATTAAATTAAGAAAAACTTCACAGATTTTGACTGATGCAGGGAAAATGAAAAATAACTTGTTTCAGTTATTTTTTTTATAACTTGTTTAGGTTTTGTCCCTGACTGATTATTTAATTTAAAATTCAATAATACATCCGTGTAATGGTCAGGATAGCTATATCTGTTAGGTTTCTGTTGTACCAGAGGAAGTGTCTGGATCTCATTCAACAAGGAGAAAATAAATAATAAAAAAAAATAATCATTAATCATAAAAGTAATCTGATTACTTTTTCACATTAATCATAATTTAATCAATTACTTTTGAAAAATAGGGTAATCATAATCATAATTTAATCATACAGACAGCTGAGTAATTGTAATTTAATCATTACTGATACCCCAGTAATCGCCCCATGTCTGCTGTAGACTGTAGGGTCAGTACTCAGTAATCATAATTTAGTTGCTTTTTGGCAATTTGAAGCCATTTTCGAAATATTCCTTAATCAGGTCTGGATCATCTCCAAAAATCGCGATCTAAATTATCGTGCAGATGTGCGACGGACGTATTTACCGGCAGTACAGGAGGTTCCATTTTTCAATAGAAATGAGACAATTTTATCGCGGTTCTGCGTGATAGAAAGCTTATACGATTGTTATTATGTAGCCTGGTTTTCGGCTTTTTTCAGATGTGATCAGACCACGTGGAGTGAAACTAGAGGTATGCAGACGAAAATTTTGCAAACGAACTAGGATTTCAACCAAACGACAGAATCACAGAATTTTTCTACTAACTATTTTTACATCATTTTGATCTCTGATCTTTGAAAGAGTTTCAAAGGTAAAATATTTGCTTGTAATCATTTATTTCTGGGTTGTAATCTTTTTTGAAGAGAGGGACCTTACTGCTGGAGCCCACACCTCAAGTATTCGAGATCGCGCATGTGTGCAATCAGCCATTTCCGATTCGTTTCATTCTTTAGTCCCAATTCATTTCATTATTTAGTCAGAGTTGTTGGTTTGGACACATTCCTCTTGATCAGGAGAAATAATGTCCCGTAAATACGCGATATAATATACGCGATATAATGTCGCGTATACGCGATAATTTCGATCAGTCGATCACAATTTTCCGAGATGATCCAGACCTGTTAATACCACATCTTGTCACTATCAGATATTGCTTAAAGGCACTTAAGTAAGTGACAATCATCAGTGACAATTTAGCGAAACAGTTATCATTAACACAGGTAGTGATAAAACCGGAATGCATAGTAGACTCACAAAACTGTGTATCGCTGGTTTATTTTACATTTTGTTATGCTATCTATCTTCTGATACTGAGTCGATCAATTTCTGATCATCACCTCAGGTATCGGACCGACTTAAACTAACTGGAGACTAACTATGCAAATATGTATACTAATTAAGCGACTGTATTTACACTCGATCGAGAAAGTATATACTTTGGTGCCGAATTTCTCTTTACACCGAAAATTGGCGAAATTACGAGACTGGAAAAAAAATATCAATTTTACATCTTATATCAAAAGAATACCATATGCATATACGCCTCTCAGGAGCTCCTCTCTTAGGCCCATATTGTCAAATGTAGGTGTGACCTCAACATCCTCGCTAGTTTCGAATTCTAGCGTTTTCAAATCGTCCGACAACACACGCCTCGACGACATTTTTCGTTTTTGTTTTTCTGTGTGGTTGCACTTGTTTAAATTTGTGCGGCGTTTGCTCAGCAGTATTACGAGTTGCCGAAATTTGAATGTTCCTCCACTTCAATGATGCAACCACGGAGAGCTGTTGTACCTAAATAAGTGGGTGGATAGACACCTCTCGAGCCAATTTATGGCAAGATTTGGTTGCCAATGCAAACTGGCACAGTTGTTAGCGCCATTGGACCGTTCGTGATCAACGTTCGGTTCGGAAACTCACATTAAACCCCTTAGATTTTGGAGTTTTTTTGCTGTGTCCATCGTGTAGCAAATTCTCCTCCTGCACTGTGACTGTGGGATGAAGGGGTTGAGTCTATCAAGGCTGGATACCAGATACGGCAACTACAAATACAACAACTTTGGACTGGTCAGGGGCGTCCTCCATTGTGGCCTTGAGTAAGTCACAAGGTGTGCAGACACTTCATGTAGTCTGCAAAAGTCATATATGGGAACTGATCAATGTCTTTTGTGTGGTTCTATAACATAAAAAACTGACGGACACTGGAAATGAAGAAAAGGTGCGAACGGAACGAAGAACAATCTATGCTACAGTCAAGGACCAAACGTATTTCCACAACGTTGAAGGAAGCGAGGTAGCCGAGTGGTTAGCGCACTGGCTTCTTGTGCTAGAGGTCCCGGGTTCGATCCCCGCCGGCGGCGAGGAAAATTTGTTGGTCCGAACTTGCTTCCCTTCGTGTCATTTGCAGGAATGACATGATACAGTGCGCCGTCCTTCGGATCGGGACGTTAACTGGAGGCCCCCTGTGCAGGGACAGTCATCCCCTGTGCAGGTTAAAGATCCCTACACAGGTTCTATCCTCATGCATGTAGGCTCATCCTGCAAACACACCGGAGTGTACAATGTACACCTCCCAAGAATAATCAGAAATTGATTGATGGGAGTAACAAGAAAACAAAAACAAAACGTCAGAAACTCCATAGACTTGTGTATTTTCATGCTTACAATAAAAAATATGGTTAATATATTTTCATTATTTCGGTGTCATTTAAAAGGTGATAAACAAGTTCCATACATGCGTTTTAAAGCTACCAATTTTTAAAACAACATGTGAAACGTATTTTGACAATTTTGGGGTAACGTCACCATTGCCGTCAATGGGAAAGTAGTTTTTTTCCTCAAAATTTCATAAAAATCAAACTGTTGTATATAGAAAATGCAATGTCGAAACTTCACCAAATGACATTGTTTATTTCTTTACTTATTGAACTTTCAAACGGCACCAACACCGTGCATGCAAATATGTTCACCACTAGAAGACGCATCTTTTTCTTGTAAATACGAAACTACATGTAAGTCTACGGAGTTTCTGACAACGTGGAAATACTTTTGGCCCTTGACTGTATACATAGGATAGCATGTCCGTGACATGTTTACCCCCTTGAACCCCACTTTCATATAGCAAAACTGGAGTATGGAGGGGTTTACCTAATTTTCTTATTTTTGATCCAAAACATACATTGCGTGTGCTCGTTACAACCGCATCAGCGAGGCGGTTCTAACGTGCACCCACAATCAATGTTTTGAGCACAATTATTAAAAGTATCAAAAATTTTCCAATGACATTTTCAATTTTCGCTTTAAAAAAAATTCTAATGCAAATTCTCTATATATTGCATGGCCAAGTTTTCGTAATGAATGGGGCGGGCCATCTAAGAACCGTCCAATGATGTTGTATGCAATCGCGGTTTGTAACTTGCATCAGGATGATGCCGAGCTGTATGAGTGTGCCCAGAGAGGTAGCCGCTGCGACGAGGAGTATCTAGTGTCTCATTAGGAGGACCCAGTGTCTACCTGACGGAGTGGCTAGTATTGTTGTTCATGGCAGAGTCAATAGCGTTTGGCAGTTACAGTTACAGTAGGCCTACAACAGATGTTCATATGCCCCTATCACACTACGATAACTAGTCTCACGAATTGTCACGAATTGACAATTTTTGACATTTTTCTGAATTCGTAGCTGAAACTTAATCGATTCGTGACGTTCTTAACTAATTCTTACAGTTCGTAGTAAGTTCTTGCCATTCGTGGATCAGTCAGAAACTCGTGGCCAAAATTTTGAACTGTTCAAAATTTTGGTCCCGAATTTTCGACCATAAAAAATCGCAGTTAATTCGCAACAAGGTCGTAGTGCATTCTTTGACATCGTAACTGGATCTTATTTGATTCGGATGCATTCGTAACTCTTTCGGGAATTCCGGAGCTTGTCACCCAACTACGAATTGACCAAGAATCCGTTACGAATGTCACGAATACGTGCCAAAGCAGATAAGAAATAGATAAGAACTATCTACGAATTCAAAGCAGTATGCGAATCAGCCAAGAGTTTCACAAATGACTTACGACTTAACTACGAGTTTGTTAGAAGCAGGTGATTAATGGGATGTAATATCGAAGTTTCTATCACGAATGTTAGTCGATTGTACCGGAACGCGCCACGAAGTCCACGAATCAGACAACAGAAATTTAACTAAAAAGGTACATTCACCAAAGGGCAGGTGAAAGATGTTGAAAACACTGTTATCATTTAGGATGCGACAGAAGGCAGTACCGTCAGAGAAGCTACTTCTTTACTTCTAAGAGGATCCAGCCTCAGAGGAAAACGTTGCAGGGACTCAGTAATTGGATGGTTATGTTGTAATTCATAACCAAGTGTTTTCCAAGTATCATCAAATGCGTCTCGGGGCCATAGCCGATAAAAATAGCACGAAAAGTGATCATCGTCCTTCATTTATTTTGAAACTGATTCTCAAGCAGAAGTATTATAACTTTTATAACTATCTTGAGGAAAATCTCACGAATTGTCAAGAACAGCTACGAATATTCATTATTTGCACATGTTATCATTTTACTCGTAACTGATTAGTAATTGATTCTTAAACATTCGCGCAGCATACATGTACCCTCAATAGATTATGTAAATCGTTAAGAATTCTTACCAAGGTCGTGCGATTGAGAGTCCACCGAATATTCGTATTCTTTACTGGTTCGTAAGTAGTTTCAAATTAACCAAAAAAGTTCACGAAATTCCACGAATCCTAAAAAATATGAATTCGTGACGATTCGTGAGACTATTTATCGTAGTGTGATAGGGGCAATAGAGCTAAGACTAAGGGCAAATCAACCCGTTCCGATAAGTTATGTCAGTACGCGATTCCTGATACGTGCTTGTTTTGCAAGGACACATCCATTTGAATGCTCGAGTCTACTGTTGGTTGGTGTGGGATACATTTCTGACATTTAACGACGACTCCCTCACACGTAGTACAGTTTCATATACATGTAGTTCTAAAAATCGCGTCATGTTTATGATATTCACAAAACTGGTCAATGCTCGTTCGATAAAAAATTAAATCGGAAAGGACTATCTAGAACGATATATAAGTTTCTCTTTTACGTGAAGAAGTGGGCGTATATTTTATCTGACTTTATATTTTGAGCGAATTATACGGTGAAAACATTAGAAACATTTATTTTAGCTCACCCGAGCCGAAGGAGTAAGTGTCTATGATTTATTTGCACTGGAAACCTCAGACTCAGACACGACCGACTATCACTGATTCTTTTCCTGAATTGTCACCGGTAGCATAAGTCCAGGGACCAGTTCTTTTCTCATGATAAATAAGCCGCCTCATGAGAAAACCAACAATCTGCATATGCGAAAACAAAGACGCAGATCAGCTTCGCGGTAACCGCGAAGCTGATCAGAGCCTTTGTTTTCGCTACACGGATAGTACACTTCCTCTTCTTTTTAGATCCGAAATTGTTAAGCTTCGAGCCTGCTTCTGTGACTGTACAGCCTGATTTGTGTCGGACCTGTTCGGAAACCACATTGTTGGTTTTCCCACGAGGCGGCTCAAATAACTAAACAGGGTTTTTTTTCTCTAGTGTTAAATACAAACGATCTCTTTTAGATTGCATTTTTCTCGGACGAATTAGAATTTGTCAGGTGGAGCTCCGACATCTATCTTCGGGGTAAGTTATAGCAGTGCATTTGAAAAATCCCACCCAAAGACATGTAACTGAGAAATGGCGACATTTTCCTTGTTCTTCATCGACCATGTTGATAGACTTAAAGAAAACGGACATTCATAAACGGTTATAGATTTCGTGACAAAACCTTCAATTGACTATGAACTTCCCTTCTTCTGGGTAATGTTTCTCGATGTCTCTATTGCCATTTTAATATTGACGGATCATAAATGTATAACAAATCGGATTGTGTTATAAGGGCATAAATAAAACCAACGTCTCACTATGTACGATGAAAAACAACGAAAATTGACATCATTCTACATTTATGTATTGTTTTATTAATCAGAAGGTAATCTTAGACTAATCGGACCACCACTGCCCTCGAGTATTTAGACTTACAATGACTCTCAGGTAAGCGAATACGTCCTTTAGGATCAATGTTATATCATTATGTAAACAATGAAATACCTTGAGAGGTTTTAAGTTAAGCCTTCTTATAAGTAAATTTACAATACACCGTCATTTCACCGAGTGCGACCCCAGGTCATGCCGCATTGCGACAAACTTTTTCATTCATAAAGGAAAATTCAAACTTTTCGCCCACTTTATAAGGTTTCTCTGTGTGGTGTGGACAATATTATTTTTTCTATCCGTCATGGTATGTCTTTAACTATTGCCATCCACTTTCCAAATTGATTTCTTTGACAAAAATAGTATTCGTTTATCATGTTAATATGTTTAACATTGAAAGTTTCATAAAAATAATTTGAATTAATCAATCTGAAAATTACAGGAAACATGTTGTTAACCACCGTTGCCAAGGTATCGTCCTTCTGGTAAAATAAGGAATCGAGAAGGCAAAATTGAGATCGCTGAACGCATTGACTTATCCTTACGCGGGTGATCGTCCTGTCGATTTCAGAGTTTGCAAATCCCAAATGGAACGACTAGCCATCATCCGACGACGAATTAACCTAAAAATATTCCCTATTTCCAAGACGTATTCTGATTCCATTGTGTTTTCTTATTCTAGGCGGACCAACTTACCGAAGAACAGATCGCCGAGTTCAAGGAGGCGTTCTCTCTGTTTGACAAGGATGGAGATGGTACCATCACAACCAAAGAGTTGGGCACCGTGATGAGATCTCTGGGTCAGAACCCCACAGAAGCCGAGCTTCAAGACATGATCAACGAAGTCGACGCGGACGGAAACGGAACTATCGATTTCCCAGAATTCCTCACCATGATGGCACGTAAAATGAAGGACACCGATAGCGAGGAGGAAATTCGTGAAGCATTCCGTGTATTTGACAAAGACGGTAACGGTTTTATCAGTGCCGCTGAACTGAGACATGTGATGACAAACTTAGGCGAAAAGTTGACAGATGAAGAGGTTGACGAAATGATCCGGGAGGCAGACATTGATGGTGACGGACAGGTGAATTATGATGAATTTGTAAAAATGATGACCACAAAGTGACCTTGACATTGACACTGTTGCCATGACAATTGATACAGAATAGAATGTGTTCTCTATTTAAGTGTGGACAGTATTTTAAGCGCAGATATGTATTGTTTTCCAGTAAAATTGTTAAAATCTGGTTTGCATACATCCTAGACCTAAGCATCGATGTGCTTATATCATTGTATATTAAAAAGAATTCATCTTTGTTACACATTAACCATGTTATAAAATATGACGTTAAAATAATACACACATTTTGTATGAACTGTTTCTCTTTGTATCTTTACTTGATTTACTCAATCTCTCTATGCGGAAGGGAAGGAAATCAAACAGAATTTCTTTGTGTGGACAGTTTGATTTGCTTAAACTTTAGCCATGTTAGCACTCTTTTGGCTTGGATAATGCCTTTTGGTTGGTTAACTCATATAAGCATGGCGTTCTTTTTATGGGACATAGGCAAACAAAATAGCCCTAGATGAGACGCCGCAGGACGCGGCGCCCCGTTCTGCGGTGTCCCATCAGGGGTTATTTTGTTTGCTTAGAGGATTGAATAAAATTTTAAAATCAAACTAGAAGCCCCTAAAAACTAAAGTGGACTCACCCAAATGGTAACGATGGGCAGATCCATTCGTCAAATAGGGGTTAATTGAACCTGATATGTAACCAATACATCCCTGATATGTACCGCCATTTACCCATGTCCACTAATCTACACCCACAAAATTTTCTAATCTGTACCTAATTGTTCCCTTATCTGTACCCATGCTTGTCAATGCTTACGGTCCTGGGTACAGTACGGAGGTCATACAAAGCCTGGATACAAATTACGGAGTGCATGAACATATGTACGTGGGTACAGATCAAAGACCGAAAATCATGGGAACAGATCAGGGATAGCGTTGGCACATATCAGAAAACAGAGAAAACAAATATAGCGCGTGTACAGAACAGAGAATCGCTATTATGTAATCGTGGGTACAGATCAAAGACTGGGTACACAGATTAAAGTTTTACCTATACTGTATACATCTCAGTGTGGAGGTCTACTGGTAGGGTACCGGACCGCAGCGAGAGGTCATGTGTTCGTTTAACCACCTAGTAGATTATTTATGCAAGCAGCAATAATGGCGACGAAACCTGATTAGGCTAAAGACAAGAAAATGGTACGTTATGGACAGTTGATATTTTCGTTAATCACAAGAAAACGGTACGTTATGGGCAGTTGATATGTCTGTTAATGACAAGAAAACGGTACGTTATGGGCAGTTGATAAGTCTGTTAATGACAAGGAAACGGTACGTTATGGGGAGAGTTGATATGTTTGTTAATGACAAGAAAACGGTACGTTATGGGCAGTTGATATGTCTGTTAATGACAAGAAAACGGTACGTTATGGGCAGTTGATATGTCTGTTAATGACAAGAAAACTGTACGTTATGGGCAGTTGATATGTCTGTTAATGACAAGGAAACGGTACGTGCATGATGGGGAGTTGATAATTTCGTTAATGACAAGAACACGGTACGTATACATTCATGATGGGGAGTTGATATGTCCTTTTATGACAAGAAAACGGTACGTTATGGGCAGTTGATATGTCTGTATCAAAATTTTTTGATATTTTTCTTATTTTTGCTCGAAACATAGATTGTGGGTACACGTTAGAACCGCCTCGCCGAGCGGCGGTTCTAATGAGTTCCCACAATCTTTGTTTTGGAGCAAAAATAAGAAAAATAGGAATACCCCTGTATACCCCAGTTTTGCTTTATATAAAAGTGGGGTTTCAAGGGGTATTCCTTGCACGGACATGTTTTCCTGATGTGTCTAATCAGCATTCTGTATAAGATGAAATACACGTACTTCCGAAGAACATATTTCGACTATAAAACATATTAGATAAAATCTTACGCTAGATTACAAGCTCGGATAACCTGTGAATTCTTTGAGGAATTCTCTCCGGTATGTGGTCAATTGTTTGAAAAACAACAAACTTACATGGAAGGCCAAAGGTGTGAAACTACTTCTATATTTTTGTGCATGATTGTCACACAGTGTAAGGTATACTGTCAAATGCGCGGTATGCACTTGGAATTCAGGCACATAATCAAAACAGCGCATTGGGTCATCAAAACAGCGAAAATCAGCTATCAAAACAGCGTATGGACTATATAGCTACCTGTAAAATCGTGCTCATCATGACAGCGCAAAATAATTTGGCAATTATCTGTAATTACCAGTAATTACCCGTGTATATTTACCTGAATAAAGACCTTCCATTAGCCGTATAATACAGAAAAATATAGACACTGTCTTTGTGTTTCTGTATTATCCCTTGCCCCCTGCTCACCGCGGGGAGGTGGAAGTTAAGCAGCCTATTGCATTCTTTGTTTTTTTCTATCCTATCTATATGTAAATCCATCGTATATTATGCTTTTTCCTCCCTTCTTGGTTGTAGTTTGTATTATTTTATCCATTAAAATTTCAAGCTAGAATCAGGCTTAAAGACTGATTAAAACGCATTGCTGTCAGAAACTTGATCCATGCAAGCTGTCGCCTTTAGTAACTGTCACAATGGGTCGCCAAGCCATCAAGCCACCAAGCTTAGTTATTCACCGCTCAGGTAGACGCGCTCAGGTAGAAAATCACTAGTGATTACGATAACAATAGGATAATTGCCCAATTATGTTGCGCTGTATCGATGAGCATAGTTTGCGCCGTTATGATGAGCTAAGATAATTACCCCTTGCGCTGTTTTTACAAAACACCGGAATTCAAAAGTAGTCACGATTATGAATATTATGAAAACGTATTTTTAAGTTCCCCTTTCAATGTTTCAAGTTAAACAAACAAACAAATAAATAAATAAATAAATAAATAAATAAATAAATAAATAAATAAATAAATAAATAAATAGGAAAAATAGTCATATGGCGCGTAAATTTCTGCACATAAATAAATAAATATATAAACAATTGTCAAATGACGCAGAAAAAAGTTTGGATTAATCTAAAGCAAAGCATAGGATAATACTTCGAAAGTTTTCATCACACGGTACATGCAAAGGCATGTACTACAGGAGGAATAAACCAGAGGACCAATGGTCCTGTAAACGCTCACCTGAGATCTGCTACATATGCAAATAAACATGTTTGAATATTATGGTATTTAGCCCCAGTGCAGGGGCAGATGAAGCCCTTGGGCCATTTGTTTTCAGAATAAGCAATATTCTGTCCATTTGCCAATTTCTATTTTATTTATTCCCTTCAAATGACATGTTAACAGTTTTCCCCATTCTAATACATTGGCAACCTATGTTGACCTTGTCGTCAAATAGATCAAGGTCTCCAAAGGGTCATGATTTATATACACATTGTAGTACTTTAGCCATAAATGCTTCATGCCAAATTTCTTTGAAATCGATCCACCTGTTCCGGAGAAGAAGATTTTTGAAGGGTTTTTACCATATATGGGCATGGCGGCCATCTTGGTCATGTGACCTGGATTATTTACATATACATTGGTTACCCCATCCTATAGATGCTTCACATAAAATTTGGCTTTGATTGGCCAAGTGGTTTCAGAGGAGAAGATGTTTGAATATTTTGGAAATATACATGCATACTGCCCCAGGGTGGGGGCATATGAGATCCTGGGGACCAATCTTTTTCAGAATCATTAATATTCAGTCCTACTGTGCATTTCCTGCAAGACTTTCACTTTAAATGACATTTCAAAAGTTTTCCCCATTCAAATGCATTGGCGACCTATGTTGACCTTGCGGTAAAAAAGGTCAAGGTCATCCTAAGGTCATTATTTATATATACATTGTGGACCTTGAGTCACTAGTGCTGCATGCCAAGTTTCAAGATCCTAGGCCTTTGGGTTCTGGAGAAGAAGATTTTTATAAGGTTTTTACCATATATGGGCATGGCGGCCATCTTGGTCATGTGACCTGGACTATTTATATACACATTGATTCCCCCTTCCTATAGATGCTTCATATAAAATTTGGCTTTGATTGGCCAAGCAGTTTCAGAGGAGAAGATGTTTGAATATTTTGGAAATATACATGTATATTGCCCCGGGGTGGGGGCACATTAGCCCCTGGGGTCCAATTTTTTTCAGAATCATAAATAGTCAGTCCTTCTGCCCATTTCCTGCAAGACATTCACTTTAAATGACATTTTAAAAGTTTTCCCCATTCAAATGCATTGGCGACCTATGTTGACCTTGCTGTAAAATAGGTCAAGGTCATCCTAAGGTCATTATTTATATACACATTGTGGACCTTAAGTCACTTATGCTACATGCCAAGTTTCAAGATCCTAGGCCTTTGGGTTCTGGAGAAGAAGATTTTTAAAGGATTTTACCATATATGAGCATGGCGGCCATCTTGGTCATGTGACCTGGATTATTTATATACACATTGGTTCCCCCTTCCTATAGATGCTTCACATAAAATTTGGCTTTGATTGGCCAAGCGGTTTCAGAGGAGAAGATCTTTGAAAATGGTGGACGACGACGACGACGACGACGGACGACGGACGACGGACGGACGCCGGATCATGGCCATCCTATAAGCTCACCTGTGAGCCTACGGCTCAGGTGAGCTAAAAAATGATCCAACAAGATTAGCAATCTCACGCGCAACTTATTAAAATTGATTGAATGCTAATAAAAGCAATCGAAATGCTTGGAACTCTAAATACTTTCCATTAATTTTCAAATCGAACAAAATTTTACAATCAAATTTGCTGATAGTCTGCGAAATATCAAATGAACCATGCCATGCATAAACCCAATGTTTTCAAGTTGCTTTTGCAGACCAAAAGAGCAAGATTTTTTGCACGATCCCTGTTTTTCCTTAATCTGAAACTTAAACCAACCGGTCACCTTCCTTTGTCACTGTACTACATAGTTTCGCACAACTTTATATATGACATATTCGGAAACCCTGAAGATAGGTTACCTGTTCGGAAACCCCAAAGATAGGGTTTCTTAAACGAATTCTTAAATAAACTTCTTATTACAAGGTTTAGTATAAGCGATGCTCGTTTTGTCGAGAAACTTGAAACCTTACAAAATCACAAGAATAGACAAAATCAATATACTTTCATTAAGTAAAACATTTCTGATAATCCGCGTTATAAAAAAAACAGCGAAAACTACGAGATTTAAGATTTGCAATGACAAAGTAATTATTCTCCAAACATTTTGATCTTTTTCTAGCATACAAAGATAAGATTACGGAAAAATTCCAGCCGTAAGCAAAGAGCGTGGCGGCATGATATATATACACGTGGGTCTGCGATTGCATTTCAGATGAACCGAACGTGAACTTGTGCATTTTTGCTACTCAGTGATGAGGTGGCCATTAACAGAACTGAAGCAGGCTATATTTTTCTGTAAAGCATTTCTGTGATTCTACGATAAGAAAAAACTATAAAACGGTAGCTCAGTAACAAACTTGAAAATGTTTAGTGAAAATAAAAAAGTCAGCAAACTGTTGGAATAACACTTAACGAAAATATTGAAGGAGAGAGCAAGCAAAATTTGGATTTCTTCATACTTTCTAATTAGGATGATTATAATGAAAATTTAAAATATATTGGAAAATTAAAATGGTTATTAGTATTGTTTTTACTTTACAAAGAGACAAAAACTAACTGACGCTTATGAGTGCTTAGAGGGCTTGGAACTTGATATTCTATTTTCGAAGTCATTGCTAAAACAGCTTTTGCCAAGTGTTGGCTCTTGGTACAACTCTTAATAGAAGTAATTACCTTATGAGCCGCGACGCGAGAAAACCGGTCTTCGGGGTTTCCGACCAGGTGCGACACAAATCGGTCTATACAGTCACAGGAGCAGGCTAGATACTTGAAATTTTGGCTATGAGTAGAAGAGGAATTATACTATCCGAGTAGCGAAAACAAAGGCGCTGATCAGCTTCGCGGTTACCGCGAAGCTGATCTGCGCCTTTGTTTTCGCCTAGGCAAAAATCCGGTTTTCTCACGATGCGGCTCTTATTATGAAAAAGGAGAGTCACTTTACTTAAAAATTCTTGCTATTTACATTCATTAAAACCGCGGGCTTTTATCCAACATTTGTTACAGTTTTTCGCTGAATATCGTAAACACTCAATCACTTCGACAGGGCAGCTTTATAAATGACACGTAAAAAAATTGGATTTAAATCACGGGTTCGAATTACGCAATGTTTGAAGTGGACAAGATTTACGGGCACAGACCGGACATATTGTTCGTTAAATTAAACTTATCTTTTTTCCACATTTCTCGATAAAGTCGACATTGTTGTGGATACTCACCAGAATCGCCTCGATAATGTTGTTCTTATGGAAATCGCCAAGTGTAGGTTTTATAGAAAAATAAGTAAGATTATCAACTTGTAATTATAAAATACAAACATAAATTGGGCTTATTATGAGCCGTGTCTTGAGAACATCATTTTGCTTGTGCGAAAAAAAAAAAGGCACAATTACTGCTCAGTCTGATCTAAGCCCATGACTTCACACACAGATAAACCTATTAATGCCCATAAAATCTCTCCTAGATATATATCCCGGTTTGTTTGTGGCCTGGTCAGAAACCTCGAAGACAGATATTCTCGTGACGCGGCCCATTAGTGCCTTGTACCTATACTTCACGTGACGTCTTTGCTTTGGTCATTTTTAATGTAAACATGAGACCCAGGACTCAATTAACAACAATACAGCACTCTACCCATCCTATATTTTCAATAGAAAATGCTAAATGAAGTATAAGCGGTGAGCTTTGATCTCGGTTTACACCTGTATTCTGAATAAACATCAAAGGATAACATTCGCTAATGAGCGAGAACGCCACTGTTCGCACGGTCACCGAGGCCGCACTAACAATTTCCGACAATGGCCGAGCAGACGATAGTCAGAGTTCGGCTGATGCGGACGAAAAAACGAGAAAGGAGAAGAAATTCCGACGATTTCTTCGGATTTTCGAGAAGATAAATATGTTGTTTATACTTGTGTTTGTTTGTTATCTCTCATGGACTATTCCTGCTCATTATGGACTGTATTCTGGTAAATCAGGTTCTCAGAAATCCTCAGGGAATCAAACATTCTTTCTTCAGGTAAGTACGATGATTTGTGACGTCAGTATGGTCAGAGAAAGTGCGGTGGCCTAGTGGTAGAGCTTGATTCTAAATCGCGACACACGCTGTTGCTTCTCAACTTAAGTCTAGTTCGCATGCGCCAAAATACACGCGTGTAAATATACTCCGGTGTGCAAATTGTACTCGGGGTAAGTAAATGGCGCATGCGAACGCAAATACACACCGGAGTATATTTACATATGGGTAAATTTACTCCTGGGTCTGACCAGATGCAAATTTTATTTTTACAAATACACACGTGTAAATTTACTATTTTGTCCCAAAGTAAAATTTACCCATGAGTATTTTTATTTCAAGTCATTTATTCTGCTTTTTAGATAACAAATTTTCACAGTTTTGTTCATAACATTAATATATGACAGTTGCTGAAACTAGGGTCATTTTTGCTAAATAAGAGTTTATTGTCATTCATCACATTTTAAATCATATGGAGTGCAAACAGCCACACTTTTTCTTCATCATTCTTGGTGAGGATTCTTGGGGCATTTTAACAGTAATTCCTTGTGAAAGGATGATAAAAGGGAACTGCATAATTGCTAAGGTTATGCCTGACCATTACATGATTCTCCTCTGCTGCCAAAGTCTACAGGAATACCTTGAAGCAGCCTCTTCTTGTTTTGCAAATATAGAAAACTTAAATGAAGGTTTTTATTCAGAAATGATAAAATTACATACAAAATACTCCTGGTGATAAAACCCATGCGAACGCAATTTAAATTTACTCACAGATTGATTTGCACACCGGAGTATATTTACACACCGGAGTATATTTACACGTGTGTATTTTTTGCGCATGCGAATTGGACTTATATAAATATACTAAAAAAAACAACGTCATCAGGAAAATATGTCCTTGAAATATATACCCACCCTTAAACCCCACCTTTATATGGATAAATGGGGTTTGCAGGGGTATACCTAATTTTCTTACTTTTCATCCAAAACTTTGTGGGTATTCACATGTACCCACGACGTATGTTTTAAGCGAAAATATTAAAACAATCAAAATTTTTCCAATGAAATTTTCGTGTGTGTGTGTGTGTGTGTGTGTGTGTGTGTGTGTGTGTGTGTGTTTTCCTTCTGAAAACTCTCTGTATATTCCATGAGTTTTCGTAATGTAATATGAATCCGGGTCGTTTCGGCCCTGGGTCGTTTCGGCCTGAGTCGTTTCGGCCTGGGTCGTTTCGGCCAATTTTGGGGGTGGGTCGTTTCGGCCTTGGTAGGTGGGTCGTTTCGGCCAATTTTCTGGGTGAGTCGATTCGGCCCTGAGTCGTTTCGGCCAAAGTATATGGAAATCTTCAGGTAAGTAATAACTCATATATAAATCGATCCTCTTGAGTACATGCGTTTTCGTGGACATATACATGATGTATGCATGTGGGGTGTTTTTAAAGTATTGTAGTCACAGTTCCAGCCTCACATATTCTTAGTGTCTCAGAAAGAAGTTCCCATTAATATTTAACGATTATTACTGGCGACAGAAAGGATTGATAGAATGAATGCATGCATGAGTGAATGAATGAATAGATAGATAGATAGATAGATAGATAGATAGATAGATAGATAGATAGATAGATAGATAGATAGATAGATTAAACTAAACATGTAGTTATGAAGTAATCGGCAATTGTAAAGGAAATAAAAATAATTGTTAGATCCTTTTCAGTGATGCACCGGCTGTCGGTGATTTAATTATAAGGGTGATTAACAAGGTGTGAAAACTCGTGTCTGTAATCAGCAATGCTAATCCATGGTGATTGATTATTAATCTACTCAATTAAGGCGTGAAAACGTGCGCTTGTCAATTCAATTTGAGTCTACACATGAATAAAAACAACGGTTTTGGAATCCGACCAGGTCCATCACAAACCAGCCTGTACAATCACATAAGCAGGCCAGAGTCTTGAAATTTCGGGTTTAAGAAGAAGAATGATTGTACTATCTTTGTAGCGAAAACAAAGGCGCTGATCAGCTGTGCAGTTATCTGTGCCTTTGTTTTCGCCTATGCATATTGTTGGTTTTCTTATGCGACTTTGGAAAGAGATTTTAAATACCGTTAAAATGGTAGCTTTAAAAAGTTATGAAAAAACTCAAATTTTGTTACAGTTGAATCTTTACGTTTGAAAGTCAAATTCTATTAGATACATGTACTATATTTACAGATTTTATATAGACTTCTTAGAAATCTCTGAGATGGGATTGTTAAGTTGCTGTTTGCATTGTACATGTAAAGCTTAGATTGCATTAACTGGTTTCATTTCTGTTTGATACAGGCATTACTCCAGAAATCTCTAAAGTTGTTTTTTTTTTTCAAAATGATGTTTAGTTTAAGATGAGAAAAACGTAAGGAAAATTATGAAATTAAACCGTTTGTGCTTTTTTGTTTTATAAACCATGACGCCATATAAATGACCATTGTAGTTTCTCTATCGTTTTTAATTGAATAAAGATGCAATTTTTCACCCTGTAATAGACCCAAGTACCCTTGCAAGACTGGTTGCATGGTAAACTAGCCTCGTATAGCATACACATCTTGCATAAAGTATATAATATAGTATATACGGATTGAATAAAAAAATCAGGCCGAAACGACTCACCAAAATTGGCCGAAACGACCCAGGGCCGAATCGACTCAGGCCGAAACGACCCAGGCCGAAGCGACCCACGGCCGAAACGACTCAAGGCCGAAACGACTCACGGCCGAAACGACCCGTTACCATGTAATATGCACGTGACTCATAAATTGACAGAATTTGTAGAGGGTATTAGATTATATGTCCTAACTTAAAATACATGTACTTGCCCGACGATGGGCATTGCCAGTAGGCAATTCACAATTTTGCTTTACAGCGCATGTGGCTTCTATGTCAATCTTGAACAACGTGGAGACTCCTCACAAAATTTTAAATTGGTTAAATGAAGAGATTTTATTGTTTCTGGTACTGTTCATATCAAAAGTTTTGCAAACAGAAGGTACGCACATCGTTTCAGCAAAGAACTTATTAAAAAAATTAAAGTAATTTACTGCATTCTGGTGTGGGGATTTCAGAGTGACGTTTTATCGCAAATTTAGCTCCGCGGTGCACGGCTTTAGTAGGGCTTTAAAATTGAAAAGTTAAAAATAGTGCTTTTGCGCGGCCCCTACACAACGTCTACTGCATAATTATCAAAGAATACTCCGTACGATAAAATTGGCACTAATCACTTTTTCTGCAAAGAGTTTGCTGGATGTCTTCTACAACATTTCTCCGTCCTCTCCATAACAAGGGTATAATAAATACATTTTTGGAACCAAACACCAATAGAAAAGTGATGAAGAAAAAACAGAATGCCGATTGGTTTCCGAATAAAGCATGACCATTAGTGCATGTTGTGATAAACATGTGTGTTTGTTTTATCTTTCTAAATCGATTCAGTGGAATCATTAATGTTGAAAGTCGGATAGTCTTAGAACAGATTAAGCATACCACACACAGTCTGGCAGAGCAAAGAAGTGCATTTGGACAAGTACTTGATAAAATAGATGACTTTTATAAGTATCGGTAATGAAATGTTAAATGAGCCACAGAGAAAGAAGCTTAACGTGTTTTTGCACAAAACGCCGAGACTTACTCCAACTGTATTTTTTGCTATCTCTCATGGTCCAGGGGCTGATCCGCGGAGTCATCGAAATGCGGCGATCGGAAAACAAGGGATATCTAAGCCTCGGCTAGATTCAAATGTTAAATGCCAAATGTACGAACTGTTTCCAATTTTGTAGACATGCTAGACAGATTTCCCTAAAGACGATACAAGTCTCAGGAATGCCCGAGTTGAAATTGGCGTGTACATGTATTTTCAGCATTCCCGAGGGAAAATCTAGCTCATATATTGTGTTCTGTGTAACTTTACCAGGTGATGTTATAACTAAATAAGAAATCAAACACAACTTTATCAACTTCTTTATTGAAATAGTAATCCTTAAAAGCCGGTGCTTCCATTTCAAAGTCAGTCCTCCATTAACGTCATGATATGATTTAGAAGAAGGCTTACATGGAATCGGACTGTCATGACTGGGCATGCACGGAATGTATATATGTTTTTCATTAGAAACGGATAGTGGTTCGACTGCAAAATACTTGGTAATCAGTTGGTGGCTCTGATTTTGACATTTATGCGTCAGTCATTTGTAATCACGGTCCCCAGTCCCGGGGAGGGTGGGGGATAGCCATGGAAATGAGCGCGAGTTTAACCTTCGAATTGTCCCCACAGTGCGGAACTATCACCCGTGGGTTGCTCTATACATACACACAAAAAGGCAGTGCAATTAAAACTTTAAACAGTGTTTTGATTTTAGAAAAGTCAAAGTCCCTTTTCCCTGGGACTTGGGGGCATGGTCACGTTGGCTCTGGCCATAGGTGAGCATTGGCACTAAACGTAGAATGTCCTAAAATGAAATACGTGTTATAATCTTGTATCATTGTATCTGAGGCGCATGTCTTAAATGGCTTCATTTAACTTGCTTCTGATGACGTATAGGTGAAGCCAGCTGTTAGCTGTAATAAGAGCCTCGACGCGAGAAAACCGGTCTTCGGGGTTTCCGGCCAGGTCTGACACAAACCGGCCTGTACAAGCTCAGAAAAGAGCTAGAAGCTTGAAATTTCGGATTTAAGTAGAAGAGGAATTGTACTATCCAAGTAGCGAAAACAAAGGCGCTGATCAGCTTCGCAGTTACTGCGAAGCTGATCTGCGCCTTTGTTTTCGCATAGGCAATAATCCCGTTTTCTCACGATGCGGCTCGGTGAAGCCAGCTGTTAGCTGTATGACAGATACTTTCATCTTAAGGGGAATATAAAACAATCTTCAAAGCAGAGTATATCGAACATCTTTATTTTCATTACTTTCTATCTAACACTTTGGCTTATTTTTGTTGAAAACATGAATCAGACAAAATATACACAAATCACGATTAATCATGCTCTGTCGACGAGTGACGGTGGCCAATTTGGTCTTAAAGTTTTTCTATTCTTTTAATTTAAGGAATTCAAGAATTTTATTAACAGAGCAAAGTCAGATGTCACAATACGGCAATTCGCCGGTATGCCTTTTCTCACATCAAAAACACAAGACAGATGAATATGCAATCAATGTTCATAGTTGGAAATTTTACGAATTGAAATAAATTTCTTAGTTTTGACTAGGACATAACCAAACGTTGTACTCGGTGTACTCGACCGCTAATGTTTGTATTCATCACTGTAATTTGCCAAAAATATTAAATCTGCCTTTTTCGAGATGGAAGTAGAAAACAAAGGGAACCTGGTCGTAACAACCATGCGGAAAATGTGGAATTTAAGGATGTTCGCTGCCAATGATAAAGCTTTCAAACTTTTTGCTAACCTTTTTTGATTCCAAAATACAACACAAGACATTTAAAAACAATACACGTATAGGATAGTGTGCATTTTTAGCTCACCTGAGCCGTCAGGCTCACAAGGTGAGCTTATAGTATACCCATGCTCCGTCGTCCGTCCGTCCGTCCGTCCGTCGTCCGTCCGTCGTCCACCATTTTCAAAGATCTTCTTCTCTGAAACAGCTTGGCCAATCAAAGCCAAATTTTACATGAAGCATCTATGGGAAGGGGGAACCAATGTGTATATAAATAATCCAGGTCACATGACCAAGATGGCCGCCATGCCCATATATGGTAAAAACCCTTCAAAAATCTTCTTCTCCGGAACCACTGGACCGATTTCAACCAAACTTGGCATGAAGTATCGATGACTCAAGTACTACAATGTGTATATAAATCATGACCTTGCGGTGACCTTGACCTATTTTACGGCAAGGTCAACATAGGTCGTCTTTGCATTTGAATGGGAAAAATTGTTAAATTGTCATTTAAAGGAAAAATCTTGCAGAAAATGAGCAGTAGGACTGAATATTAATGATTCTGAAAAAAATTGGGCACCAGGGGCTCATCCGCCCCCACCCCGGGGCAATATACATGTATATTATCATAATATTCAAACATCTTCTTCTCTGACACCGCTTGGCCAATCAAAGCCAAATTTTACATGAAGCATCTATGGGAAGGGGGAACCAATGTATATATAAATAATCCAGGTCACATGACCAAGATGGCCGCCATGCCCATATATGGTAAAAACCTTTAAAAATCTTCTTTTCCAGAACCCAAAGGCCTAGGATCTTGAAACTTGGCATGTAGCATAAGTGACTAAAAGTCCACAATGTGTATATAAATAATGACCTTAGGATGACCTTGACCTATTTTACGGCAAGGTCAACATAGGTCGCCAATGCATTTGAATGGGGAAAACTTTTAAAATGTCATTTAAAGTGGAAGTCTTGCAGGAAATGGGCAGTAGGGCTGAATATTTATGATTCTGAAACAAATTGGACCCCAGGGGCTCATATGCCCCCACCCCGGGGCAATATTCATGTATATCTCCATAATATTCAAACATCATCTCCTCTGAAACCGCTTGGCCAATCAAAGCCAAATTTTATATGAAGCATCTATAGGAAGGGGGAACCAATGTGTATATAAATAATACAGGTCACATGACCAAGATGGCCGCCATGCCCATATATGATAAAGACCTTTAAAAATCTTCTTCTCCAGAACCCAAAAGTCTAGGATCTTGAAACTTGGCATATAGCATAAGTGACTCAAGGTCCACAATGTGTATACAAATAATGACCTTAGGATGACCTTGACCTATTTTATGGCAAGGTCAACATAGGTCGCCAATGCATTTGAATAGGGAAAACTTTTAAATGTCATTTAAAGTGATAGTCTTGCAGGAAATGGGCAGTAGGTCTGAATATTAATGATTCTGAAAAAAAATTGGACCCCAGGGGCTCATCTGCCCCCACCCCGGGGCAATATACATGTATATCTCCATAATATTCAAACATCTTCTCCTCTGAAACCACTTGGCCAATTGAAGCCAAATTTTATGTGAAGCATCTATAGGATGGGGGAACCAATGTATATATTAATAATCTAGGTCACATGACCAAGATGGCCGCCATGCCCATATATGGTAAAAACCCTTCAAATATCTTCTTCTCTAAAACCAATAGACCTTAGAAGTTTATGGCAAGGTCAACATGGGTTGCCCATGCATTTGAATGGGAAAAACTGTTAAAATGTCATTTGAAGGGAAAAGCCAGCAAGAGCCAAGAAATTGGCAAATGGACAGAATATTGATTATTCTGAAAAAAGGAAAACCGCCCAAGGGCTTCATCTGCCCCTGCACTGGGGTTAAATACCATAATATTCAAACATGTTTATTGGTATATGCAGCAGACTCAGGTGAGCGTTTACAGGACCATTGGTCCTCTGGTTCAAGTTACATTCCTCTAATTGAGATCTCTGAACACCATGTTTTAAATTTAGTAAAATTAATTTAATTTTTCATTCTTTGAAACATACCTTTTTTGAACAAAACTACACCTAGAATGCTTTCAAAAGTCATAATATTTCCGTAATGCAGACTAATTTGGACCAAAAGCATAGTAAAATTTGCAACTTGAAGTGGCGGATGACAAAATTTTTCGAGTCGTTTTCCAACCCTACCCCCATACTTGACAAGTCGGGAAAAAATCAATATTTTGAAATGTGCCCAACCCATATTTGCAGATTAAAACTTTTTCTTGTATTTTCACACAACACAGAACTTGGTAATATTGTTCGAATAAAAGAAATAAATATATAGGGTAGTGTGCAACTGTGCATATAAGAGAGAACCAACAACTTTAAAATCGCCCATTTCATAAAACCAACCAAACTTTTAAAACTAGCACACCAAAGACAGAAAGACCAATAATACACGCGTGTAAATACACTCAGGTGTGTAAATATACTCCGGTGTGCAAATCAACATGTGAGTAAATTTAAATTGCGTTCGCATGGGTTTTATCACCAGGATTAGTTTTCTGTATTTGCAAAACAAGAAGAGGCTGCTTCAAGGTATTCTTGTAGACTTTGGCAGCAGAGGAGAATCACGTAATGGTCAGGCATAACCTTAGCGGTTATACATATCCCTTTACAGTTCCCTTTTATCATCCTTTCACAAGGAAATGCCCCAAGAATCTCACCAAGAATGATGCCTTGAAGAAATAGTGTAATTGTTTTTTTTTTTTTGCACTCCATATGATCTAAAATGTGATGAATGGCAAGAAACTCTTATTTAGCAACAATGTCCACAGTTTCAGCAACTGTCATATAATCAGTTATGAACAAAAAATAAGAACATTTGTTATCTGAAAGCAGAATATTGACTTGAAATAAAAATACTCATGGGTAAATTTTATTTTGCGTTCGCATGGGACAAAATAGTAAACTTACTCGTGTGTATTTGTAAAAATAAAATTTGCATCTGGTCAGACCCAGGAGTAAATTTAACCAAATGTAAATATACTCCGGTGTGTATAAATTTGCGTTCGCATGCGCCATTTGATTTACCCCGAGTAAAATGTTTACACGCGTGTATTTTTGGCGCATGCGAATTGGACTTAAGAAGACTATGTACACATATACTGCTGCTAAATTAAACATTAAATAAAACTAGTGCAATTAATTTGAAGCTGTGTAATATTCAAGTTTAATCTACCCTACCCCCTAAATTTTACTGACAGCTAAAATTTTCTGAAAAGTTGCAGAAAATGGGGTGAAAAAAATGAAGTTCCTTAGATTGACACTCAATGCATAGCATCAATATGTATCCAAATATAAAATCATCATCGAGTTAGGACAACATCTGCATCCGTTTACAAGATATTCAACAAAAGAAAAAACGGAAGTTCCGAAATGCCAAATGTTAGAAGCCTCTTTCTAACACTCTGTTGTTGGGGATCAAAACCAGTTTCCATTGCTATACAATCCGTGTTAGAACGAGAGTAAAATGTGTAAACATTATCAAAATCAGTCTTATAAGGTGTCTATTTGGGTCCACAAATGATAGTCCGCGTTGTATCCGAATCCGCGTTGTAATGAAGCGTGTTATAAAGAGGTTCAGGTGTAAAAGTACCAATGATAATTATTTATTTCAGGTGGAGGAGTCCAATTCGACAGGGAAACAAATCCCATTTTCCAATTTTACTGAGACTAGACAACAAAATGCGTCATATCACATGGACGTCATCCTTCCAACGCATCGTAAAGCGTCCAAAAGACGGAGAAAAAAGGAGCGAAATAGAAAAAGACACAGAAACAGAAAGTTTTACGCCAATATAGATGACTATTTAAACCTTACAGATTCCAATTATCAGGGAAAACGAACTAGATCAAAATGCAAAGACTGTAAAATAAGGAAAAGGAAAGGTCGGAATAGACAGTATGTTAGTAAAATGAACACTTCCGTGTTACGTAGAATAATGGAGCGTGTTGCAGACGACACTCTGTCGGGCGCGCGCTCTGGCGATGGAACGCTTGGAAGTATTATGAAAACTACCTCAAATAGACATGAAGTTGACGACAAAGGGACAGAATACACCGAAAACTGGGGCTCTAGTCAGAACTGGTTGAACCTTGCCACGCAGACGGGTTACAACATCGATGGAAATGTTCTTTCCTCAGGTAATTTATATGCACCAATTAGCTGAATGACCCAGGTTTAAAAACTTCAATTCGCGCCTCGCACGGGGCACGAATTCATATGTGAGACAAGCCATGTTCTGCTTGCGGGTGTGTCAGGTGGTTTTTCCCCGGGTACTCCGGTTTTCGCCCCACCTACCGATTGATTCGTCTCGATATGAGTGAAAAAGCTTGAAAGGGACGTAAAACTGAATCAAAAAAACAAAAACAAAAAAAACAAAAAAAACAAAAAAAACAAAAACAAAAAAAAAAAAAAAAACTTCAAAAATCTTCCGCCTCAGAAACCAAATCCATTTATAGTAGTAATAGAAATTCAAATAATTTTGGGGAAAAAAATCATGGCCTTGGAATGACTTTGACCTATATTATGGCGTGTATTTATGAGATTTGTGAAGAACGTTCCGGAAATTATATTTATATGTATACACATTGTGGACCTTGAGTCACTTTATGAAAGTACATTCGAATGCATACCAAGTCGCAGGTGAGCGTTTGCAGGACATTTAATCCTTTTTCTTATTATGGTATTATTGTCATCAACTACATGCTCTGTTGCAACCAGAAATGTAACAATGTAACAATTGTTACATTTTGGGCAGTTTGTTACATTTTGGGCCGACAACAACAATCATGTAACATTTTTTTTGTTACATTTTGGGTCGATAGACTGCCTATCGACCCAAAATGTAACAATGTAACAACAGTTACATTTGGGCAGTTTGTCGCTGTCGACGCTGTCAGTCCAAAATGTAACAAAAATAATTTTTACAAAATGGGATACTCTAGCTGTCTACCATATTCCATTGTCTATGATAAACTGTAGGTAATATAGGACTGATTAAATGAGTAACATACGAAGATTTTCGTTTTCCCATAGTTTGCATCTTATTTTTTGAGTTTTCTTAAATATTAATGAGTATGCAAATTAGATAATTTACGTGTATGACAAGTAGACAAAGGTTCAGCGCCTAAACCTTAACTTGGTACCATATTCACATGTTAAGGATAATAGCTTGTACATGTAAGATATGTCTGATTTTGTAGGTACACCATATTGTCTTAATTGAAAGTGACGAACTTGGGTACATGTCGAAATACGAGTTTTTAGGACAAAAGCTATCGATATGAGACAGCTATCATACTGAAAAATTCTCTGTACTTATCAGGCTCATCGACAAAACACATGTATAGATTTTTCCTTCCCAAGTGGTAACAAATGGCCAAAATCCCGGGCCAAAATCACGTACTATTTAAGTCTTGGGTATTCAATATCTGATTATAGACTGGTTATCCTGATGTACCCAGCAAAGTAGCTACTTTTCTTTTCAAAACCTTACAGAGGAAAATGGTTAGGAAACGCTAGTGGTCTGGAAGAGAAAGTTTAGATTTTGTTACATTGTTAGATTTTGGGTCGTATATGGAAAACCTAAATTGTAACAATGTAACAACACGAATGTCTTGAATAAGAAAAATGATAGAATAATTTATTTTTTCATCAGTTTTGGATATAACTGGAAAAGTTTCGACATGCGATGGTAGGGGATAGTACTCGTTGGGAAGTCATTTTCTAAGTTTTAATTCAAAATATTAAGTCTTAATATTATAGTTTGTTGAAAATGTGGATTGAGTGAAGAAATTGAAAGATAAACGTGTTTCTCTTCATCGTCTTTGGCGGATAATAGATGCTAAAGGGTTTGTTTAGATATTCATTTTTTTTTCATAAATATGCCACTCATCGACCCAAAATGTAACAAAAGTTTTGTTACATGATTGTTACATTTTTGGTCGACGTTGTCGGCCCAAAATGTAACAAACTGCCCAAAATGTAACAATTGTTACATTGTTACATTTCTGGTTGCAACAATGCTCAAAATTCAGAACCTCATTATTTTGTCAGCAAAAACATTGAAGCCGGTTTTTGGTGGAACTGGTTGTTTGTTTGATTAGAGAAAACCAGAGGACCAATGGTCCTGTAAACGCTCACCTGAGATCTGCTTCATATACCAATAAACATATTTGAATATTATTGTATTTAACCCCAGTGCAGGGGCAGATGAAGCCCTTGGGCCATTTTCTTTTTTCAGAATAATTAATATTCTGTCCATTTGCTATTTTTTTGTTGATTTTCCCCTTCAAATAACATTTTTAAAAGCAGATGAGCCCCTGGGGTCCATTTTTTCAGAATCATTAAATTTCCGTCCTACTGCCCTTTTCCTGCAAGACTTTCACTTAAAATGACATTTTAAAAGTTTTCCCCATTCAAATGCATTGACGACCTATGTTGACCTTGCCATAAAATAGGTCAAGGTCACCACAGGGTCATGTTTTATATAATCATTGTAGTACTTGAGTCATCCATACTTCATGCAAAGTTTCGTTGAAATCGGTTCACCGGTTCTGGAGAAGATATTTTAAGGGTTTTTACCATATATGGGCATGGCGGCCATCTTGGTCATGTGACCTGAATTATTTATATACACATTGGTTCCCACTTCCTATAGATGCTTCATATTAGATGCTTCATATAAAATTTGGCTTTGATTGGCCAAGTGGTTTCAGAGAAAAAAAATCTTTGAAAAGTGTGTATGGTCGACAGACCGGCCAAGGTCAAGAGATGACCTTGACCTAAATTAATCATATACCTTCATCTAATCCATTAGTTGTTTGCAATCTACCACTTTTCAAATCTCAGGCTGCAATAGTTTTCAAAACATAGCTAATTTCCACTTTTCCCATTGTAAGTCTATGGAAACTTAAAGTTACCATAGCAACCAGACACAATTATTCTTTCCCTCTACCTGTAGATGGTGTATGTGTAATATGAGAACAATCGGCCCAGCGGTTTCAGAGAAGAAGATCTTTGAAATTGTGGTCGACGGACGGACGGACGACGGACAGACGCCGGAGCATGGGTATACTATAAGCTCACCTATGAGCCTTCGGCTCAGGTGAGCTAACAAGAAGAAGAAGAAACGGCACCCGCATAGCTTCGATTATATGGCAACCTCTACCGCATTTTTGTCGGCATTACCAATATAAAATCTAATAATTCCAACATATCTCGTATTCTTTCCTGAAGATCTATTCTAAATAAGTTATCTTCCAATGTGCAAAAATGTTACTATAGTTAAAAATAATCATCAGGAGAAAGATAATCAACCTTCTTTTCATGTTTAGAAATTTTTCGTGTAAAACCTTAGATATAGTTCAACGTTTTGCAAGAAAGAAAGTTAAAGGTGGCTCAGACAGGTGCATTTTGCACCAATATTGATATAGTCTTGTCTGTTTCATTCAAAGAATAAGCCTCGAGCAAAACTGTCTTCAGTCGAGTGTTTCTGACAAGAAGTCTTGCGCACAGAGGATACTGAAACGTTTTTTTTTTTTTTTTTTTTTTTTTTTTTTTTTTTTTAAAGTTTCGATATATTTACAAAGAAGACACATCTCACTATTTATAAGCCCGATCACAGTGCCTGGGTATACATTATATCAAAGTATGTGTTTTCTCAGTACGAAGCTCATTTTACTTCACAAAGTTTGCGTACGTACACCTGTACACGCACCTTCCAAACTCATTCATGCAGTTTTGAGTGTGTGAAGCTTCCAGGTTGGAAACATACATGATGGACAGCACCCGAAATCAAAAAAGAACCTGTGCGTGAGAAAACCAACAATTTGGGTTCCCGACCAGGTCCGACACAAACCGACCTGTACAGTCACAGAAAAGAGCTAGAATCTTGAAATTTCGGAGTTAAGTAGAGGAGAAATTGTACTATCCGAGTAGCGAAAACAAAGGCGCTGATCAGCTTCGCGGTTACCGCGAAGCTGATCTGCGCCTTTGTTTTCGCCTATGCAGATTGTTAGTTTTCCCATGCAGTGGCTCAAATAATTTCATGGCAATTTTGTTTTAGAAGGCATTTTGCCAAAGTGTCACAGGCCCATGAATATTGCTTGACCGATTGCGTGTCAGAAAGTTGGCTCTTTAAACATTTTGATGGATTACTCTCAATTTTGTTGAAAAACTACACGTTTAAGTTGCAAGATGGTGTAACTCAAAAGACTATTTCATATACGTGCACTCGGACACAAGAAATTAGATGATGGTAAAAAAGCATGTAGGACATTGCCTGGGTTTCCATTGCCATGCATGACTTTGAGACGTTTTATTTGTCTTTTGAGCTGTACAGAAATAGAACACTTCTTGTGTGGTGGCCGATGTTCATTTGTTGTTACCACTTTGTCTAAACACAGGCTATCGTCTTTGTCACTACGTTTACTTCCTAGAAAATGTACGAGAAAAGAATCGGTAAACATTCTAAGAAAATGATGGATCATTAAAAACACATCAGTGTTCAGGCGGCTACTCATTCATTTCGCACCATCTGACCTCAGTTTTAAGAGGTATTTTACGAGGAACAAAATGTATCCTAATTACAAGTCGAGCTCTGGCTTTTAATTCCAGTGGCGATTCTAGATTTTATCGCTTGAAGTCTATGGCTATATTAGATTAAGTACTTTTTGAGCCAATACAAGTACAAAAAAGTAAAATTAACATTGATACTGATAATGCATCAACTGGTCATCAATGTTACCAATGTTACCTCAACAGCGCATGAGCGGATGTTCAAAACCTTGGTGTATTGATTTACCTCGACGCTTTATTAGCAAGTTTTAACTCGATTTTGCTTGGTTAGAATTTCCTCGGAGCAAGCCCATTATCATTACAACTTCCGACATTTTAGATTTTTATGCCAGTTGCTTCTGTCCGGTCTATTAAAGCATCGTGGAAACATAATAGTTTCCCATAAATGTTTAACTTTTTTTAATTACAGCAGTCCTAGTACATTAAGGAATGTTCAATCATTCACTGGGCCACTAGTGACCACTGACCAGCCAATGGCACAAAGTTAATATTGCATAAAGCAAGCTGTCACGTGCAAAGCTCTTTTCACCAAATGTTTCTTTTTTTTTTTCTTAAGCATTTTCTTCAGTATAAATAACGTCCACAAAATCTGTATGTCATGAACTTAACAATGCAATAATTTATTTGTATATTTTAGATGACTTCACTCAGTGGTCCCACTGGAGCAGTTGCAGCACTTCCTGTGGTGCTGGTGAGCGAGAGCGCATGCGCACGTGCGGAACCGCGTGCAAGGAAGTAGAATCCATGGTCTGCATGAATCCAGCATGTGAAGGTAGGTTGACATGGATTTTAAAACTATGTCTATCTTTAAGATTCACCTGGCCAAACAGTTGGATCTTTTCCAAGGTTACCATGTACGCACATCAGTGTTCAATTTTACTTATTCACTTTCCTCTTTGATTTTCTTTCCAATCTGCATATCTCATATTTCAGCGGACACCCCTTATATTTTAGAAAAAAAAAAAAAAAAAACTCAGAAGCTGCAAGCAATTATGGTACGTAATAGCAAAGTCCACATTAATCACGACAACACCATTGAGTTTGTGCACCTTGTATTGAAACCTCCAATTATACTGACAAAAAGAGCTACATACCAACGTACTCAAAAATGGGGCAATTTTTGTGTACATAGTTATGCCCATGCTAGGCAAAGTATTAATGCCCTAGCTTCAGTTTGGTCGCAGTGTGGCATACGCTTTATTCTTCAGCTTGGACATAAAGTTTTTACCAAGCAACCTTTTTTATGAGGTCTGTTTTATGTGAGATAGAGAATTTTGCCATATAAAAAGCAAACTTGATTGATTTGCAAGTTAAAATAGAACTGGAACTATAAAGATTAAACCTAAAGAACATAACCTCGGTCATTAAACTAAATAAAAGTAAATACAGAATACCTTAATGTATGTGGAAAAATATTTTAACCTGAATACAGAAAAATATGTTTTAGCACCTTGATACTAAAAATGTTAATAAAACCGGAAGTGACTCGTAAAACTTGTATAATAGTAGGCTCGTATCTTAAAGAATTGGGGCCGCTTGGGTTATATTGTATGCCCTTGCACCACTGAAATGATTTCAGAATGTAAAATCCCAAAATTAAAATAGACTCGATAAATGCAAATAAGCATTTTACATTTTTAACTGCATGTGATGTCAACGTCTTATTTTTCTGTACTAGAAATTATGAAACAATTCTAAACATGTGGAAAACTGTGTCATAACACCAATGTTAACCTTTCCATGTCAATTACAATCACATAACACGGTTTCATCACTTACGTATCGGCATAACTGAATCAAAACTTCCGCAGGTGAAAACTCATTCAGGTAGGCATTCAGGAAGAAAATATCAAAACATACCATAGATTAAGCATAGATTGAAAACCACTCAAGCTTCTAAACTAAGATCTCCAGGAGTTCTAGCATGGCAGGGAAACAAAGACGTCAAAACAAGTGATTAACAATGTAAAGGTATTTGTTGTTTCTACTAATTAACATACTAGTATGGCACTTAAATGACTTTGTAGCAGATACGCGTTCCATCACATGCGGTATTGTGAGTAAAATGCCATTTGTGCGTGATACTGAATGAAAACAGAAGAGCCTACGCATGAGAAAACCAACAAGCCTGGTTTCCGACCACGTCCGACACAAACCGACCTGTACAGTCTCAGAAGAAGGCTTGAAGCTTGAGATTTTGGATTTATGAAGAAAAGGGATTGTACTATCTGCGTAGCAAAAACAAAGACGCTGATCAGCTGTGCAGTTACTATGCAGATTGTTGATTTTCTCATGACGCGGCTCAAAAATGAGGAGTTCCGTGTAACAGAAGCTGCAAATGTTCTAAACTGATATTTAGTCACAACTTTCAATTCTCACATTTCTTTGAATGTTTTAACCGAGATTATTGCATAAATAGTATTATACCCGTGTCACGCGATATTAATGAAGAGAAAGCCATAATATTGCAATTCACGCGCGCACGTGCTGTTAATACATGGCTTTTACTTATGCTCGTTACCGGGAGCCACGCAAAGCACGTGCTGAAGTCCGCCCGGAACGAGCATAAAAACGAAAGCTTTTACGCGTATGAAAATGTGATGAGGCTGTAAAATATAGTGCACCATATTTCTTTCGTTTCTGCACCTTATTTCTTTTGTTTCTGCAGAATTTATGCAATAATAGCGATCAAAAATGATTTTGTCATTCATTAACATTCGCTAGGTCCCGAGGGGAGTGTTGAAAACCGAGGGCGTAGTCCCGAGGGGAGTGTTGAAAACCTAGGGCGTAGCCCGAGGTTTTCAACACTGCCCTCAGGACCTAGCGAATGTTTAATGAATGGAAAATCATGTTTGATCCCTATATTAAGTTTGGTTTCTCCGTTGAAGCGATGATCCTTTATTCAACAACGGGTACCATTTCTAGACGGTGATGATTTTAGGTTGTTGAATGCTGATGGTTTCAACTTGTACAGAGTAGGTCTTAGTTGTGGTGAACAGTTAAGCCATATAATACATTCATTATCCCCAAAAATTGTTCCCCACACACAGCCCGAATTAATGCGTGTAACACGACATATATTGCTTGGTGGGGCTTCTTTCAGTAATATAGCAGTGTTGCTATGTTTCAGGCATGGATACGGACGTCAGTGCCAAAACCATCACAGAGTTTTACCAGTGGGAAAATGAGGGATTTATCCCACCTATATCCAGACCAGAGCAGGAATTCTTGGATTCTGGTACGTCGTAGGCTTAGTGGTTTGGCTAGTTCTATATGTGCATTTTAGCGCATGCCTGTACAAATAAATATGCATTCAGAATTGTTTTAAATTAAGAATATAGGGCACATTAGATTTGGATAAAACAATACTAGATGCAGCATTTATCAAACAAGTTCGATTGTTGTCGACTCAAAATATCTCACTTCAAAGTTCCTATGATGGACCTCAAATTGGTCATTCTAAAACTCTCTCCTTAAAATAACTCTGAATTTTATACAATGTATTCATATCCTTCATACACATGTACAATTGTTTATTATTGTAGGCGCCGACGGCTGCGACCAGTGGTTGAAGTGTAACAGACATATTGCTCAAAAGTTCATTAAAAAATCCTCATTACCCGCATGCCCATGTACATTCCCTTTAGAACGGGTCAAAAGTCGAGCCTTATGGGACGCCAAAGTGGCCAGAGACGTTTTATGGCTCGACGTTAGCACGCATAATGTTCTTGTATACAAACCAGGGGCTAAATATTGTATCAGGCAAAAGTTGTCACCAGGAACAAAAACTCTAGCTGTTCAGCAGTGTTGTTACGATATTAAGGGGTCATTGCTGACACGAGGAAAGGCGGCAGGCACGCCTAACCTGGTCAGTCCGTACATTTCCAAAGAATTACATTATAAGGTGGATCTACTTCCCTGGATTATCTGCAAAGGAGATTGGACGAGGTAAGCATCCATTTTCGAGCATGGGTTTGTCTGGTACATGCAGAGCAAACTGTAAAGTAATTGTATTTTTCAAACACCACAAGTGACCAAGGTACATGTAATTCAAAGTTATTTTTCTCTCTAAAATGCACTATTAAAAAACTTTTCCACGGAACGAGAAATGGTAAATTAAAGTACTTAAAATTCAAAGACATTCCGATCAAAAACCATTCAGTTCTGATTTGTTTTGCTGTAGATACAACAAGGTTCTTCCCCCTAACAACGAGTTGTTGTGCGATGAAAACCCAGAGAAGGACGAATTAGAACGTCAAAGAGCTGAAGTTGCAAACTATTGAAAAGAATCCTCAGAACCAACAACTTCAGGAATGATGCAGGAAAGGAACAAGGAGAAAGTGATGAAACAAATATGGACAACATCCTAAGAAATCTGTAACGGATATGAACAACCACTGAATAGTACATGAATTCCTCTGCCTTATTCATGAATGTTCAGTTCATGAATTTACTTTGTTCATGAACTACATGCATGTTCATGAACACCTGTCCATTTCCTGAACATTGCAGTCGTGGATTTGCTCTGTTTTGTGAACGACTTATATATTCATGAACAGTTCATGAACACCTCAGTTTGGTTCATGAATATTTCATTCATGAATTTAACTGCATGTACATTCTGAACACTTCAGTGTGGTTCATGAATAGTCCATTCTGATTTTATTGACTCAGGAGAGGTGTAGACTTGAAGATTTCTGAGCAAGAGAAGAGTTTAATGTCTCATTTCACTTTGTGCAAGCCTCAGTTAAAGAATGTATTACATGCAGCAACAATATTTGCATGTGAAATCCATACTTCCTAATTAAAAGAAAAAAACAAGAGTATGGATCTAACACTAAATTTATGAATATACATTTGAATTAAAGCTATTTTACCATTTTTGTTTCACAAATTTGGATTAATAAAAATTATCAATCTTTCACGGCATATGTCAGACTGATGTGAATTTGTACAGCAACATCAATTGCTTCTTTAAATGTTGGTATAAAGTTCATGAATGATCAGTCAGTTCATGAACTATTCAAGAGCTGGAACAGGTTTATAAGAGTGATCTCCCTTTCACTTTATATTTTTGGTGCAAAAAAGGCACGTGCTTCCGAGTTGACTAGTAAGTTGTTGTTTGTTTGTTTTTTTATTCGATTGTTGCCTGTTTAAATTTATGAGTTTGTAATTTCCAGAATATGTAACTTATCAAGATGTTTCTAATAAAGGTAAATGGCAACTTAGATTTTGTAACAGAAAATAAGCAATACGAACAATACCCCACACACTAAAATTTGATTCTTCCATTAACATTCTTTTTCTCGTTTTGTGATTTTAAAGGCTTAATCCGTTAGTACGAATACCAGAGGACCAATGGTCCTGTAAACGCTCACCTGAGTCTGCTGCATATACCAATAAACATGTTTTAATATTATGGTATTTAACCCCAGTGCAGGGGCAGATGAAGCCCTTGGGCCGTTTTCTTTTTTCAGAATAATCAATATTCTGTCCATTTGCCAATTTCTTGCTGGCTTTTCCCTTCAAATGACATTTTAACAGTTTTTCCCATTCAAATGCATGGGCAACCCATGTTGACCTTGCCATAAACTTGGTCAAGGTCATCACAGGGTCATGATTTATAAAAACATTGTAGTACTTTAGCCATGGATGCTTCACGCCAAGTTTCACTGAAGTCAATCAATTGATTTCAGAGAAGAAGATATTTGAAGGGTTTTTACCATATATGGGCATGGCGGCCATCTTGGTCATGTGACCTAGATTATTAATATATACATTGGTTCCCCCATCCTATAGATGCTTCACATGAAATTTGGCTTCAATTGGCCAAGTGGTTTTAGAGGAGAAGATGTTTGAATATTATGGTAATATACATGTATATTGTCCCGGGGTGTGGGCATATGAGCCCTTAGGTCCATTTTTTTTTTCAGAATCATTAATATTTAGTCCTACTACCCATTTCCTGCAAGATTTTCACCTCAAATAACTTTTTAAAAGTTTTCCCCATTCCAATGCATTGGCGACCTATGTTGACCTTGTCCTAAAATAGGTCAAGGTCACCACAGGGTCATAATTTATATACACATTGTAGTACTTCAGCCATTGGTGCTTCATGCCAAGTTTCTTTGAAATCGGTCCACCAGATTTGGAGAAGAAGATTTTTGAAGGGTTTTTACCTTATATGGGCATGGCAGCCATGTTGGTCATGTGAACTAGATAATTTATATATACATTAATTCCCCCATTCCATAGATGCTTCACATAAAATTTGGCTTTGATTCGCCAGGCAGTTTCAGAGGAGAAGATGTTTGAATATTATGGTAATATACATGTACATACATGTACATTGTGGAGGCAGATGAGCCCCTGGGGTCCATTTTTTTTCAGAATCATTAATATTCAGTCCTACTGCCCATTTCCTGCAAAACTTTCACTTTAAATGACATTTTAAAAGTTTTCCCTATTCAAATGCATTGGCGACCTATGTTGACCTTGCCGTAAAAAAAGGTCAAGGTCATCACAGGGTCATGATTTATATACAAATTGTAGTACTTGAGCCATCAATGCTTCATGCCAAGTTTCTTTGAAATCGATCCACCGGTTCTGGAGAAGATTTTTGAAGGGTTTTTACCATATATGGGCATTGCGGCCATCTTGGTCATGTGACCTGGATTATTTATATACACATTAATTACCCCTTCCTATTGATGCTTCACATAAGATTTGGCTTTGATTGGCCAAGCGGTTTCAGAGGAGATGATGTTTGAATATTATGGTAATATACATGTATATTGCCCCGGGGTGGGGGCATATGAGCCCCTGGGGTCCAATTTTTTCAGAATCATTAATATTCAGTCCTACTGCCCATTTCCTGCAAGACTTTCACTTCAAATGACATTTTAAAAGTTTTCCCCATTCAAATGCATTGGGGACCTATGTTGACCTTGCCGTAAAATAGGTCAAGGTCATCACAGGGTCATGATTTATATATACATTGTAGTGCTTGAGCCATCAATGCTTCATGCCAAGTTTCTTTGAAATCAGTCCACCGGTTCTGGAGAAGAAGATTTTTGAAGGGTTTTTACCATATATGGGCATGGCGGCCATCTTGGTCATGTGACCTGGATTTCTTATGTACACATTGGTTCCCCCTTCCTATAGATGCTTCATATAAAATTTGGCTTTGGTTGGCCAAGCGGTTTCAGAGAAGAAGATCTTTGAAATTGTGGACGGACGGACGGACGCCGGACGGACGCCGGATCATGGCCATCCTATAAGCTCACCTTGTGAGCCTAATGGCTCAGGTGAGCTAATAAAACTCCAGTGTATTCTTGTACATCATTCTGTATTTTTTTACACATGCTTTTATTCCCCAATTTTACATGGTCATGGCTGAAACTGTAGTTATCCACGACTCACCCCATATACCCGTGATTCTAACAGTGCATATTGATACAGCAAAGTTGATATTTTTTGACCAAGTAAATTAGTTGAATCCAATTCGACCCAATCCAATTCGACCCAGCTTTCATACATTACGAAAACTTGCCCATGCAATATACCTAGATTTTTTAGCTTTAAAAATTGATTATTTTCAGCTGAAAAAAAAATGATATTTTTTCTTATTTTTGCTCAAAACATACATGTAGATTGTGGGTACACGTTAGAACCGCCTCGGCGAGGCGGTTCTAACGAGTACCCACAATCTATGTTTTGGAGCAAAAATAAGAAAAATAGGTATACCCCTTCATACCCCAGTTTTGCTATATAAAAGTGGGGTTCAAGGGGGGATACATTACATGGACATGTTTTCCTGATGAATTTGAATAATTCATAAATTGGTTGATGAATTTGAAATTCATGAATTTAATTTTTAAACCATGATTCATGAACTGTTTAATCTTCATGATTGTCATTTGTTGTTCATGGATTATTCATAAAAAATACATGAATTGGTTTATAAACGGCTCATGATAAGTTCACGCACACATGAAAATCACTGGTAGTTCATGAACATTATGGTCCATGAACTGTCATTTGTTGTTCATGAATCATTCATGAAACCAGTTACCTGTCTTAATAAGTTCATGAACCATTCATTATTTCCCCACATAAATTAGCCCAACATAAATCAGTGTTATTTTCAGCATAAAAAAATAAAAAATATATATATTTACCTATTCCAAATTCAAACTTCTATTATTAGGGTTTTCTTTTTGAGCTACAGTGCAAAGATGAGTTTGTATTCGTGAAATGCATTGCTAATTTCAGTATAAGGTGGCTCACATGTAAAATGATTGCATTTGATAATGATGATTGTGTCATTACCAAACATATTGTTTTCTAAGTTAAATTTTAAACAAATATCATGTCATTGGGATTTAGCTACAGCGTATGCACTGACTGATTTGCATTCATGAAATGCTAATTTCATTTTAAGGTGTATTTAATGTGCATAAGATAGTGAAGATTGTGTAAATACTAAATCAATGTACAAATGCTGGAGTTTGTCTTGTTGTTTAAAAGAAAGAAAATTATTAATACAAGTACAATCATAAATGTATCCATAAAAATTAATGTGTTCACCATCGGTCCCTTCATTGCCAGTCAGACTCCAATCGGACGATGCAAGTGTGACTTAACAGTGGCCGCTTACTCTCATTGGTAGGATCTGGTCGAAGCTCAAAACATTTTTCATGTTACATGTATGTGTTGCTACCAACTTTCAGGTCCGAGGCTGCAGTGGTTTCCAGAAGAAAAAATATCAATCTTTTTTTTCTGTTTTCAAAACTGTCATTGCCGTAAAACAGGTCAATGTCCTCTGAGGGTCATCATTTTAGAGCTGAAGTCTATTGCTTCATACACAAGTTCCATGAAAATCTGCCCACTGACTGGAGATGATATGAGCAGTTTTGCACATCTATGGCTGCCATTTTGGACATATGACCCAGATTTTGTGTTGTTTTATCAACCTATGAACGTTACATATAAAACTTGGAATTTGTTGGTCAAGTGGTACAAGAGACGTGGATGGGCGACAGACGGACGCCGGGGCTGGTATAATATAATCTGTCATTATGAGGCTGTCTGCTAGGAGAGCTAAAATATAAACATTGTAGGGCTGGAGTTACTCGTGCTACATGACAAGCAGATACCAATGTCAAAGTACATGTAATTTGGATTCGGCAGAAGAAGAGTTTTTAGGTTTTTTCCATATATCAACATGTCGGTCCTTGTGGTAATGTGACCTAAACATTGGTGCCTTCACAAGGAATCTTCTGTTTTCAGAGAAGGTGTACATGTATTCAAGCATTTCGTCTCTTGGCAGCGATAGACAACCTGTTCTGTCTCCAGAAACATGAATCTTTTGTCAGTCTGTAAAGTTTTTTACAACACTGAAATGGGCATGGTGACCATCTTTGCCATGTGACCTGGATCATTTAAGGATGTTCGCTGCTAACATTTGACATTTCGGAACTTCCGGTTTTTCTTTTGTTGAATATCTCGTAAACGGTTGCAGATATTTTCCTAATATTTTATATTTGGATACATATTGATTCCATGCATTGAATGAGCCATGAAAATTGTCAATCTTAGAAACTTCATTTTTTCACCCCATTTTCTGCAACCTTTCATGAAATTTAAGTTGTCAGGAAAATTTAGGGGGTAGGGTAGATTAAACTTGAATATTACTCATCTTCAAATTAATTGCACTAGTTCGATGTTTATTTTAGCTGCAGTATATGTGTGCATGGTCTTCTAAGTCAGTCTTTGTGTATTTGGTGTGCTGGTTTTAAAATTTAAGGTGGTTTTATGAAATGGGCTTTAAGAAACAAAACAGCCGAAAAAAGGCTGAAAATGGCGATTTTCAAGTTGTTGGTTCTCTCTTATATGCACACTACCCTATATATTTCTTTCTTTTATTCGAACAATATTGCCAAGTTCTGTGCTGTGTGAAAATACAAGAAAAAGTTTGAATCAACAAGTATGGATTTGGCACATTTCAAAATATTGAGTTTTTCCGACTTTTCAAGTATGGGGGTAGGGTTGGAAAAGGAGTCGTAAAATTTTGTTATCCACTTCAAGTTGCAAATTTTTCTATGCTTGTGGTCCAAAATAGTCTTCGTTACGTAAATATTATGACTTTTGAAAGCATTCTAGGTGTATCTTCGTTCAAGACAGGTTTGTTTCAAAGAATAAAAAAATATATTAATTTTACTAAATTTAAAACATTGTGCTCAGAGGTCTCATTCAGAGGCCTGTAGCTTGAAAAAATGCACACTACCCTATATTTATTTTGTTTTCAAATGTCTTGTGTTGTATTTTGGAATCGAAAAAGTGTGGTTAGAAAAAAAGTTTGAATACTTTTTCATTGGCAGCGAACATCCTTAAGTGAACTTTCAATCCCGCTTCAAAAGAGGCTCCATACAGAAATTGACTGATTATGGTCATACAGTTTCAGAATGAAGGAAGGCCGGACAGACTGACAAAAGACCATTCATATACTATAAGCTCACCTACTGGGGAAAAACTGTATATTGTATGGGCCTTTTTACGTAATGAAAGGCATGGCAGACAATGGTCACAAGAGACATTGTCATATGTGAATAGATTTGAGTTTTATGCCTGGCAAACAGCTAAGGTCATACTAGAGAAACCTTCATTTAAAGTCTCATCCAAGAGACTAGAGAATTCTAGAATAAAACTGATGATCCATTGTTTGCAAGTAGAATGAATTAATAAGTTACCACTATGCCATGGAGGCTTCTGTTGATGTTTAAAGTGTTAACAGGCAGGCCCTCACTCAGTGTGGTACATGTACATTATGCTTACTTTTTGAGCCTTTGGCTTAGATAGGCTAAAAGCCTTAATAAGAGCTGTCGCAGGACAGCGTAGCTCGCCTGACTTGTGCTATGCCACTACATCTGTTAAAATCTATGACCCATGACCTTGACCTCAAGGTCACTCAGGTGGGTCATGATGGTACAACATAAAACTTCAGACCAATGCAAAGTATCAACTTGATCAATTTACATGTTCAAGAGATATAGACTTATAAAAAAATTAACCAAAACTTAAACACAAAACTTCCAAGTCCGACCTCAAGGTCATCCAGGTGAGTTGTGATGTACAGCATAAAACCTGAGACCAATATCTATCAACCTGCAAGTATCAACTTTATCCATCAACATGTTCAAGAGATTTAGACTTTAACCAAAAAATTTAACAGAAAATTTCTAAGTCTGTTACCTTGACCTCAAGGTCACCCAGGGTAGGTCATGATGGTACTGCATAAAACTTCAGACCAATATCTACCAACATGCAAAGTATCAACTCGATCAATCACTATGGTCAAGAGATATAGACTTACAAAAACTTAAATCAAAAACTTAAACACAAAATTTCTAAGTCTGTGACCTTGACCTCAAGGTCACCCAGGGTGGGTCATGATGGTACTGCGTAAAATTTCAGACCAATATCTAGCAACATGCAAAGTATCAAAACAACCCATCAATATGGTCAAGAGATATTGACTTACAAAAAATTTAACCAAAAACTTAAACACAAAATTTCTAAGTCCGTGACCTTGACCTCAAGGTCACCCAGGGTGGGTCATGATGGTACTGCGTAAAATTTCAGACCAATATCTAGCAACATGCAAAGTATCAAAACAATCCATCAATATGGTCAAGAGATATTGACTTACAAAAACTTAACCAAAAACTTAAACACAAAATTTCTAAGTCCGTGACCTTGACCTCAAGGTCACCCAGGGTGGGTCATGATGGTACTGCATAAAACTTCAGACCAATATCTAGCAACATGCAAAGTATCAAAACAATCCATCAATATGGTCAAGAGATATTGACTTACAAAAAGGTACAAGTAGGCAAAGATCAGGAAAAGGCGCAATCAGAAAAAGATTCCCACTCCAAAAACCGAGGTGGGAAAAAACCAAACTAACAATCAAGTACCCACACCATGAAACATATCGTTAAAAACTTTAACCAAAACAAAAACTTAAACACAAAATTTCTAAGTCCGTGACCTTGATCTCAAGGTCACCCAGGGTGGGTCATGATGGTACTGCGTAAAACTTCAGACCAATATCTATCAACATGCAAAGTATCAACTTGATCCATCAACATGATCAAGAGATATAGACTTCTAAAAAACTTTAACCGAAAGTGTGATGCGGACGTAAACGTAAACGCGGACGACCGAGGTGACTACAATAGCTCTATGCACTTCGTGCAGGCGAGCTAAAAAGGTAAGACTCCTCATTTGACACTGTGTGCATGTATTTCTGAGATAAAATCCAATTTTATGTTGACATACAGCAAATATTTCAAAGAGATCTACATCTAAATAAGCAGTATTTGCACAATCTGACAATGTGCAGGTCATGTAGGGATTACTTTCCTGTATGTCTAAAAAGAGACTATAATTTGCTTCTTGTACAAGTTTCTATACATGTATACCATACGTTCTTTTTTAATATGGTACTGTTTTCTGGTATGATGCAACTTGCATGTATGCGTTTTCTTTTTAATTAACGGCATTGAAGATGATTACTGTGTAGTATACTTCCATTAAAAATAACTGATATCCAAAATCTAAAATGTCACCAAAAAGGCTCACAAAAATTATGATCATCTTCCCACATTTTCATTTCGTAGTAATTCTCTCTTTTCTGGTTGAAACTGTTTTTCTTGACTGCTCTCTGCCTTAATTACACCCTCTTCCACTGAAGATCCATTTTCTTCTTGCATCACATTTGCTTCATATAGAGGTTTTGTATCTACCTTAATAACATGTATTTCATGTTTAGGATCATATACAACATCGCCTTTAGCGAACTGTATTTCATCATGCTTATACCAGTCATCTATATTGAACTCTGGAAAGAAGAATCCAATTTCCCTCCTGGCAGTTTCATCCGAGTCTGAACCATGAGTAGAATTTCTGGTATCAGTCAGTCCAAACTGTCCTCTCAGACTTCCAGGATCCTCGTGAATTGTTTTGAAAACTTTCGTAGGGCCCATTAACTTCCTCCATTCCGAAATAGCATTTTCTCTTGCTAATATATGGGTACTTATAGGTCCACTAGACATAAATGTGACTAGTCTGTTATGAAAGAATTTTCCCTCATGTTCTTTGTAGAATTCTCCAGCTCTTCCCCGTGTCAAGTGCAGTCTTTTTGACCTGACTATGTAGAACCCTCTCTCTAAGATGGCTTCTTTAATCTTATGCACTACATGTGGATGTGCTGTGACATCAGGCTTTAGAATAGCTAATGTGAGCTGTAACAGTTTAGCTGACATGATGTTCTCAGTATGGTCTAAGTATAATCTGATCTAGCAAAAAAAGCTTCAGAATGCTCCAGAATATGTATAGCATTGAATTCAATATATGACAAGTTTTAACTTGAATAATTTAGACAATTTTTTTTTTAAGTTTTTCACAATTTGAAACAACTGATTCAATGCTTTATCAAAGTTCATCTGAGTTACTTCCCTTGATTATTTATCATCTTTAACGACACCAGCTTGACGTTTTATCTGGTCAATCAAAATTTCATTATCCTTCCTTGTTTTCGTATATTCTGCTCCTGGAATGTTGTATTTCTGAAACATAAAGACAGTTAGAATTTATATAATTATTAACTTATGTTGAACTTCAGGGAATATGAAGTGTTATAATACAATTACTCTAAATTTCCGACTAATGAAGGGGTTTCATATTAAAATAGTCCCTTTATTTACATGATTTAGCTACTGACCTAATAAAGGCCACCTCTACTGACTAAATAAAGACATGTGTCGCAGTTTTGTTTAATGCACCAAAAAGAAATGCATTAATGACATCAATTGTAGTCTCCACCATTGTTATGCAGCCTTACAGACAAGAAAAATATAATTTATCAACAAAATGTCCTGCAATGATGGCCAATTTTGAGAATTCTTCTGTAGACTGTCGAGTGTATACTGAGCTGTTGACTAGATAAACAAAATGGCGGAAAGCATATCTCCTCACATCGTGTGACCTTTTCTTTGCCAGATATGCCAATTTTCGTTGCATTATAAAGTAATTACATTGTAACAACACATTGACCAAAAATAAATGTTTATATAACACATTCAGATTTTAAACTGATGAAATGGCTTTAAAGAAGTAGAACCTTGCCATTTCTTCAGTTTACTAATCCTCACCTAATTATTTTTGGTCATTGGATAGTTATTAACTATTTTTGATCAGTAAATTTCAAGCTGATAAATGCAAAGGGAGGTTGTTGTAAATAAAAAAAAGCAGTGAAAACAGTAATGGGGATTGACCATTACTGTAATTGTAATTGTTATACCTAGATATTAAATGCTATCAACGTTTTCCAATACTGCATGTCCACTCGAGGGTGTTAAGGAGACCTCATTTTTTTTTTATTTATTCGTTTATTTGTCAGCTGCATCATGTTGCATTTGACAGGTTGAAATCTCATACCCCATTTTTCGGACTCGGGTCCCTAAAAGGTCAATGTCTTTCTGAAGTTTCAATGTAAAACAGAAAATTGTGAGACCTGGTTGTGTCGTTCGTCTCTCACTAATGAGAAAGACCATCATTATTTCTTGAATAGGTTCGTGTGCGTTGGTGAGTTCTTTGATGGCTGACTAGGCCAATTCTAGCTCTAAACTGTCGGTTGCAAGTAGAGCAAGTCAATGTCATTGAATCAGCTGGTGGCCCATTGGTAATTGGCTTTGCGTTCTCTGCGCTTTCTTTCAGCTTCACAGATTCTCTTTTTTTCATGGAGAGCTGCTCCTTTGTTGATGAGACCTCGCCACTTTGATCGCTCCTGTGCAGTCTGTTCCCAAGACCCAATTGGTATGTCAAAATCCTTCAGAGAGGCTTTCAGGGTGTCTTTGTAGCGTTTCTTCTGGCCACCTTGAGAGCGCTTTCCCTCTTGTAGTTCTCCATAGAAGACTTTCTTTGGAAGTCGCTCATCAGGCATTCTTATAACATGGCCGGTCCACCTTAGCTGTGCTAGCTTTAAGACAGTATGCATGCTTTGCATCCCTGCTTTCTTCAGGACCTCTGTGTCTGGGATCTTGTCTTGCCACTTGATTTTTAACAGCTTTCTCAAACAGCTTAAGTGGAAATGGTTAAGTCTCTTTGCATGACGCTGGTATACTGTCCAGGTCTCACATGCATACAAGAGGGTCGGAAGTACCACAGGTTGTGTAAACCTTGGATTAATAGCAAACACACATGTGTGTTTGCTTAAGGGTATACACGTGTATATAGTTGTTGTTGCTGTTGTTGTTACAAAGCGAGAAGCACAAACCGGAAGGGGAATTCTGTGGGCGGCCATTTTTGTCGTTAATTCTGGGAAATTTGTCTGAATCTGAATCTGAATAGTTTACTGGTGACACGCCAAATGACATTATTTCACCAGGGGGTTCGGATGGGGGAGAAATTAGTCCCTTGAACGCACGAGTGTAGCGAACTTGGACACACAGTCATCAGACATTTCAGCAGAGGAGATAAGTGAATCAGGGAGGTCATTCCAGTCCCTGATAGTCTGTGGAAAGAAACTACTTTTGTACGCTTCTTTGCTAGCTGAAGGTATATGAAAAGCCAAAGAGTGTTGATTTCTACAACGCCTATTCTTTGGGATAAGGTCATCTGTGGGTATTCTGGCTGTACCCTTTAGACCTTTGTATAGCAATATGAGTCTACTATCCTTCCTCCTTTTCTTAAGAGATTCCCATTTCAGTTGACCTAAAATGCCAGTCATGCTCCCAGTTTCAAAAACATAATTTCCCGTTACAAACCTTGCCGCACGATTTTGTACCTTTTCCAGTTCTTCCTGGAGGCCATGAGTGTGAGGGTCCCAAACTGAGCTTCCATATTCCAAGACCGGCAGCACCAGTCCTTTATAAGCTGCTTCTTTCACATCTGGGGGACAAGAATACAAATTTCTCCTTAAGAATCCGAGAGTTCTGTTAGCCTTTGTACAGACATTGGAAATATGAGTATTCCATTTCAAATCATTTGTGATAGTTACACCCAGGTATTTTATGCTTTCAACGTTTTCCAGTACAGTGCCCTCAAGGGTGTAGTTAGCCTGTATCTTACTAGACCGTTTATTTGTCAGCTGCATCATGTTGCATTTGACGGGTTGAAATCTCATTCCCCATTTCCTAGCCCAACTGCCTAAACGATCAATGTCTCTCTGAAGTTTCAATGTATCCTCTTCATTCTTGATTTCACGATAGCAAACACAATCATCAGCAAAGAGTCTTATTTCAGACTCAATGTCTGCTGAGATGTCATTTATATACAAGGAAAACAGCAAGGGGCCGAGAACGGTGCCCTGAGGGACACCCGACACAACTGGAGCCCAATCCGATTTAATACCATTAACCACTACCCTTTGTTGTCGGAAACAAAGGAAAGCATTTATCCAATTCAGTGTTGTTCCACCTATTCCATAGCTAAACAACTTGCTTTTAAGGAGTTCATGGGGAGGAGTATCAAAAGCCTTTTCAAAATCGAGTATAAAAGTGTCGACCTGGCCTTTTTTGTCTAAGATTTTGGCCCAGTCATTTATCACTGTAGTCAACTGAGTTTCACAGCTATGCCATTTCCTAAATGCGTGTTGCCTGTCCGACAAGAGTTCATGTTCATCAAGATGGGCCATAATATTTGAGCATACAATATGTTCAAGAAGCTTACAAGGAATGCATGTCAAAGAAACAGGGCGGTAATTGCGGGCAAGTGACCCGTCGCCCTTCTTAAACAGGGGGCAAATATTAGCAAGAGACCATTCTTTAGGAATTTCACCTGTATCAATTGACTGCTGGAAGAGATGGGCGAATACCGGCCCTAATTCCACAGCCAGTTCCTTTAGGACTCTGGGATGAAGCTCATCAGGCCCTAAGGCTTTAGACGGGTTTAGACCTTTGAGAAGTTTGGTCACCCCTTCCTTTGTGACCACAATATCATGCATGAATGGGGCAGATCTATCCATAAGAGGGACCTGTTTGTATTCACTTTTAGTGAAAACATCCGAGAACTGACCATTAAATTCTTCCGCCTTCTCAAATTCGGATTGTGCAATTCCACTTCCATTTCTCTTTTTCAACGGGGGAATACCTTGGGTATCTTTTTTCTGACTGTTTATGTACCTGTAAAAATCTCTAGGATTAGCCTTAACATCTCCTACCAAGTTGTTCACGTAAAGATCATGCTGCTTCCTGATATCAGCTTTGATCTCTTTCCGTAAAGATTCAAATTTAGATCTAAATTTTGCACTACCAGTCTTTTTAGCTTTTGCATGAGTTGCATTTTTTCTGCGAATCTTCCTCCTTATTTCAGGTTTTATCCAAGGGACAGAGGAAAATGAGCGACTAGTTTTTGAGGGTATATGTTTATCTGCCGATTCCTGAATAAACGATGTAATGAGATTGAAATTTTCCTGGACCGACCGAGTATCTGAGTAACCGTTGAAGTATCTTTCCTTTGCAAATTTAAGTGTTTCTGCTCTCATAGATTCATAATCACCTTTCTGATAACGATACACTTTTCTCCTAGGTTTCTTTATTGGGGGGATAGCAATTTTCAAAGTGCCAGAAACAATGTCATGATCACTGAGCTTATCCGGGGAATGAATGTCTGCAAACTGACCAGGAAGAGAGGTCAAAATTAAGTCCAAAGTATTTCTTTCTCTGGTGGGGAAATTGACTAATTGTTCCAAACCGTGGTCATTCATGATATCTATCAAAATCTGACCCTCCGTCTGACTCAATGATGACCCAGATTTGCTGAGTCTGTCCGGCCATACAATATCTCTAAAGTTGAAATCACCTAAAACGTGAATTAAGGGGGGTTTGTTGCCTTTATTAATATTTTTGATTTTGTCAAGCTGTTCTCTAAATAAATTGTCAAACTTTTCCAGGGAATTCAATAAGTCATTTCCATTGTCCGATACTGGTAAATGACCATCGACAGGTGGTCGATACCAGCTAGCCACAAAGTGAGTTTTCTTATTTACAAAAAGTTTGACCCAAACTGACTCTGAGTCATTGTCCGATTCTGTGAGGGGCATGTGTGGGATGTCCTTGTGCACAAGAAGCATAACACCACCACCATTTAAGGTTCTATCCTTTCTGTACACGCTGTATGGAAAAGATTCCGGAAATAATTCAGACGTTAATATGGAATTGTCAATTTTTGTCTCCTGAATCGCCAAAATCTGAGATTGATGAAAATCAATGAAGGCCAACAACTCAAGTTTTTTGCCTCTTATACTGTTTATGTTGATACTGGAAAATTTCAGACCACTAATAAAACTGTTTTTGCTAGTCAAGGTTTCAGTGGACTTGGTTTCATGACCTTTTGCAAGTAGGTCAAACCTATTTTCACTTTCCAAGTTAAACTGTTCATTGAAAAAAGAGTCTGAGAAATTGAAAAAGTCACATTTTGGGCAAATCAGTCACATTTTGGGCAAATTTGTACATTTCTTTTCTGGACTAAACCGTTTTTCTATGTGAAACGTACTTCCAAAAGTCCTATTTCAGATCAAATTTGTTTACAAAACTGTGAAAAAAATATTAAAAGCAAAATTTACAAATTCAGACGACAATCTCTGGGTAACACGGTTTACCGGACTTTTTTTCCACTTCCGGTTCGAGCCGAGCAAACCGATCCACAAAAAGGTCGTTTCGGGCGCGAATAGTTTCTCTCTCGATTCGAACACCCCAAAACATCTGTAACAGGTCGTTTCGGCCCCACTAGTCGTATCGACCTGTCAGATACCCAACGTGTCGTTTCGGTCCCAACAGTCGTTTTGGCTTTTAGTCGGAGACCCTTCACTAGTACACACCAAACCCTCTTGTTTGGGTTTTTAGCCAAATTATTTATACCTTTTTCAACCTTTTTTGTTAACCTACCCTACATACACATTGCCACCCACCTACTTCCACCCACCCACCGACCTACCTCCACCCACCCATCCACCCACCCACTATCTATCTACCTACCTATTTACATCCACCCACACACCCACCGGACAACCTACCTCCACGCACCTACATCCACCCAACTACTATCTACCTACCTTCCTACCTCCACCCAAATACCCATCCACCTACCTACTTCCATCCACCCAACTATCGACCTGTCAGATACCCAACGTGTCGTTTCGGTCCCAACAGTCGTTTTGGCTTTAAGTCGGAGACCCTTCACTAGTACACACCAAACCCTCTTGTTTGGGTTTTTAGCCAAATTATTTATACCTTTTTCAACCTTTTTTGTTAACCTACCCTACATACACATTGCCACCCACCTACTTCCACCCACCCACCGACCTACCTCCACCCACCCATCCACCCACCCACTATCTATCTACCTACCTATTTACATCCACCCACACACCCACCGGACAACCTACCTCCACGCACCTACATCCACCCAACTACTATTCACCTTTTTTGCATTATCCGCTGGTTCCCAGCTTTAAAAAATCAATATTGGAAATACAGGTAACCAGAACCCCCCTGAGGGGGGTTTCTGGTTACCTGTTTTTCCAATATTGATTTTTGTCAGCAGGTAACCAGCCAATAATGCAAAAATGGTGAATCTACCTACCTTCCTACCTCCACCCAAATACCCATCCACCTACCTACTTCCATCCACCCAACTCCAGCCACTCACTCACTTACATACCTACCTACCTACCTATCAACAAACCCAACCCGCCATTCTCAAACCACATATCCACCTACCTGCCTACATACCACCTACCACCTACCTAAATACCAACCCATCTTCATTTCTACCTACTCACCAACCTACATACCAATCAACCTACCAACCTAACCACCTTCCTACCTACCTACATCCACCCACACACCTACTTGCCTACCTACCATCACCTGCCTACCTACCTACCTGCCTACTTCCACCCACCATCCATTCATCACATCCTGCTACCTATCTTCCGACCTACCTACCTACCTCCACCCACACACCCACCTACCTACCTACCTCCACCAATCCACCTACCTATATAACTACCTACCTACCCCCGCCCACCTACCTACCTATCTCAACCCACTCACGTACCTACATACCTACTAATCTACCTACCTCCACCCACCCACCTACCTACCTACTTCCACCCCTAACTACCTAGCTACCTACCACCTACTAGTACTTACCTACGTCCACTCATCCACCCACCTACCTCCCCCATCCAACCACCTAATTGCCTTCCTCCACCCTCCGACCTACCACCTACCAACCTGCCTACATCTATCAACCAGCCCACCTACATCCACCCACCTACCTACCTACCTACCTACCTGTCTCCAACCTCCACCCACCTAAATGGTGAATCAGGGAGCAGGGAGCTGAGAACTCACTCCTTCAAATCAAATCAAAATAGTCTGGTATTCTCCCACTGGACGGCTGGATAGACACTAAATTTGAATGGTTTACTGGTGTCACACCAAATTGACAATACTTCACTTGAAGATGACGGTAACGATTAAATTAAGTTAATCAACAAAAATTTCTAGCAAAAGGTTTAGCGTGTGTGTTTGCGGCTAAGGCAGTGTGCCTTTATTTCATATTATTTTTATCAGGCCCATGTTTAATTAAGGAATCTTTTTTGTCTCGGATCCAATTATTGCATCCGATTTTTTGTCAAAGCCATATGTGTATATGTATGTTATAGTGTTCCGCCGCTGACTTATCGGCGCACCTCGTTTTAACCCCGAGTAAGGGTATTACCATCACCAGACCCCAATGATAGAACTACACTGCCCGCCACCAACCATCACCTTAACATATTTACTGTATTCCAATCACTGAGGTTGTCCCTCCCCTTTACATATTTACAATTTGCTACTCGCCGATTGTACATTTCATCACTCACTTTTCTAAGCTCTAACTGTTCACTCTCTGACAACTCTTTGCCCGGTTGTAAAATAGCATAAGCAACAAAACCTGAGAGTGCTAGAGCAGCCCAATTTAACATATTATAACGGGACATCTTTAAATAAAAATCAAAAGTTTCGAGACATTTGTTTTCTGTTGACCTTTCTAAGAAGGAGATGTTGTTTGTTACAGTTTATGATACGCTGTTCTATATCTAAAGTTCAACGGGTGACACGATTCCCCGGAATCACCGGAATCACCGCGGAATCACCGGAATCACCGGAATCACCACCGGAATCACCGGAATCACCACTGAAATCACCGGAATCACCATCTAAATCAACCAGGATTCGGTTTAGGAATATATTTGAATAAAGAATATTGCATTTGAAAGAATAAAATTTAATTTTAATCAATTATTAATGGACTTTTTGGTGATTTCGATGAAGAATTATTGTTGACAAACATGTAGGTAGCTTGTTTATTCTTTGGACCTCATTATCAAAATAATTGTTGCCTATTAAAATATTTTCATTACAGATGAAAAGGTCCGTATATTGCATGGGCAACTTAGGTGTGACTAATACATAACGCAAATAATTGTTGACATACGTGTTATATTATACATGTAGCATTCGTGAGCAGGTTAAATTTCTGTCTCAGCTAAGTTGAGCATTTAAAGTTTTATAACTTCAACCAAACCATACGATATAGCTGGTGTTACAAAGTAGAGAGCAAGGTTATAATGCATAACGGAAACATTTACAATTTGCCACGTTACATAGCAGAGAATGACTTGTTACCAGTGTCGATATAACGAGAATTTATTCATACTGGAGAGACTGGTCAAACGGTCTCGACATGATTGAGAATTAGTCAGAATAGAATCAAATATTTGTCATACATATCATGCAACTGTCATTGACGGAATCTGAGGACCACTAAGATTTTATTTTTCCAGGACCGATTTTGTTCTATAATTCTCAATTACATGTATGGACGACCGGTGCTCCCAATGTATCACACTGGTCAACCTGTACGATTAATATGTGAGGCTAAAAGACACAAATGAACACCAAATGAAACAAAATCGTGACTTGCGAGATCGTTTCATAGACGCACATAAAAATTTAAAAATGCAACATGCACAGAATGAATTAAAAGAATGCAACAAGTGCTTTCCATATAAACATGCATGCTCGTAAATTTATCTAGAACGGACTAGACATGACTCACAAATTGTTGAGTGGGTCGTTCAACACAGAATGATCTAAATGATGCAACGTGCGCTTTCCAAATAAACATGTACACTTGTATATATAGCTAGGACGGACTAGACCGAAATGGCTGACAGATTGTTGAGTGGGTTGTTAAACATAGAATGAACTAAATGAATGCAACGTGCGCTTACAAAATAAACATGGTTGGTTGTAATTATATGGGTACGATATATTATCAGGTAGAGGAGTTACATTAATTTCTATAATATAAAAAAACTGTTATATAAATGTATAGACAAAACACATAATATGTCTGCTAAACTTGGCTAAATGAAAATCACATTTCGAATCTGTGCACATTTGTGTCGATGAACTTCAATTTTCGATTTTGCAAGACAATTGAGAATCAAAGACTTACGCCGCCCATCATCAATAAAGGGGGAGAAATAACAAAAAAATGACCATATTTTTCAGTTCTTTTTTTTTTACTGTATACTTGAAAGACTGCAATTATCGATAATTAATACACACGTGCGAGGTACACGTGCTTGGCCACAACGTAATCCAATTAACATTAAAGCGGTACTGTCACAATAGGATAATCACCATTCCAATCAACAACCAGGCGTCACTGGACGGAACTTGAACAAAATTATGTAAACTCAATAAAACAAATAAATATCGGCATTATACATTTTAGGCACTCAAAACTACCCGTTTGCAATCCAATATCATTTCGAAGTTTGCATAATTTTATGGTGATTTTGGGAATCGTTTTATTTGAATCACGGATGATAGATTGAAGGCTGACTGTCGTAATTGAAGATGCGAAATAAATTTATACGTAAAATTGAGAAAACCTTATGTCCTTAACATTTTAACTAGCGTATTTAGATACTCATTCAACAATTAAAGGCCATGGTCTATAACATGGCTATATTATGAGCGATTTTGGTAATTTCAGCGGTGATTTCGGTAGGGAATGGTTAATTGGTCTGCCGGTCTTGAAGAATTCTTAATTAGTTCATGTACAATCGGGAAAAGATATTTCCTTTATGTTTGATATATTCAAATAAAATATTTAACAAGTGAAGCTAAAAAAATGAATATTATTAGTGATTTGGATAATTTCAGTGGTGATTCCGGTGGTGATTTCGGTGAATGGTCTGTCGGTCGTAAAGATATCATAAAAAATCTATATAAAACAGGGAAATATATATATACTTTAGGTTTAAAATAGTCAAATAAGGTACCTAATCAACAATTCAAGCATTAATTGCATTATTAATGGTGATTTTGGTAATTTCAGAGGTGATTCCGGTGATTTTGGTGGTGATTCCGGTGATTCCGGTGATTCCGGGGAATCGTGATACCGAAGTTCAACTACATACCGATTGCTGTTCTTTGGAAGTTACGCCACTGGCTTTCCGGCGCACCCGGTACTATCTATCTTCTGATACTGAGTCGATCAATTTCTGATCATCACCTCAGGTGTGGGGTGGGTGGCTAAATTTAGAATTTAGTCAAGAGAAAATAAAACATTTGGGGTGGACCATTAAAACTATTTACAAGATATAGATGAGAGGCATACTAAAACGCATGCCTCTGGGCTAATGATTTAAATAGAAGCCTTAAATTCCTCAATGGTCTTAGATAGGACCACTGAAGAAGGGAGACTATTCCAAACCGGAATAGTTCTGGGGAAAAAGGAATTTTTCAGGGCATCACTATAGGCAAATGGTCTTGTGTATTGTGATTCATGTGATGCCCGAGTATGCCTTAGATTGGGTGCCGGGGTCAGGTATTTGTCTTTATCAAGAGACACTGTACCGGAGTGTATCTTGTAGAAGAAGGTTAAGGAGGACCGCTCCCTGCGAGACTCCAGGGATGGCCACTCAAGTTCGTCTAGCATTTCACCGACGCTACTGGTGTTCCTCCATCGCCTGCAGGTCCACCGGGCAGCAGTCCTCTGCACCTTCTCCACCATCTCAATCTGAGTTTCATGATAGGGATGCCAAATAGGAGCTGCATACTCAAGTTGAGGCCGAAACAATGTTTTGTATGCAACTTCCTTAGTATGCCTAGGTGCCAGTGCCAAATTGCGCCGAAGAAAACCCAAAGTCTTAGTTGCCTTGCATGTAATTTCAGAAATGTGTTGACCCCAATCAAGATCATCTGTGATAGTTAAACCGAGGTATTTAGCGGACTGAACCTGTTCTAATGTTTGCTGATGCAGTGTGTAATTGAAATCTATATGCCTGCTTGGATGTAGCCGCGTCACCCTCATTGAATGACATTTGCTAACATTGAATTTCATTTGCCAATCCATTTCCCATTTGGCCAAGCTATTCAGGTCATCTTGTAAAATTTGACAATCCAATGGTGACTTGACATTTCTGTATAAAACACAATCATCAGCAAATAGCCGAACAGATGACCTGATGTTGTCAGGAAGATCATTAATGAAAATAAGAAATAGGTCCGGTCCTAAGACAGATCCTTGTGGGACACCAGAAAGAACCGGGACTGGATCTGAGGCACGGCCATCTAATACCACTTTTTGAGAGCGCTCAGAGAGCCACGAGTCGATCCACTTATGTGTAGATCCTCTAATCCCGTAGAAGTCAAGTTTGTATAATAACCTTTTATGTGGGACCTTGTCAAAGGCCTTAGCGAAATCCATGACAATCACATCCGTCTGCCTGTGGCCACGACCCACTGCTCGGTCCAGATTACTAACCAAATCATGGTACATCTACATCTATACGATGAACCGTCATGCTTGACTATTACTCAACGGGTTTGACTTCAGGTGGTAACGCAAGATAAAGATGAAAACAAGAGAATATAGGCAGTTAGAAATAAGTACAAGAATAAGGAGATGTTGAATATATATAATAAGTAAATTATAAACATATTAGTATGATGATAAATAATAAGAATACGATAAAAGGCAGAAAGAAGGAGAAAAGTGTTCCCAGAAGCTTTTGGCCCACTAGGCAAAGACCAAACTGCCTTCCTTGCAGGTACCAGGGCCCTTACGTCCCCGACAGCATAGCTCCCCGCCTTGGTGAGTTACTAAGCAACTGGGCCCCTACCTAAATTTACTTGAGAGAGAGGGTGGGTAGCCCCTTCCTGAAAGATGCCAGTGAAGGGGCCTCAGCCATAGAAGCTGGGAGAGAATTCCATAGAGGTATAGTCCGGGGGAAAAAGCTATATTTAAAAGAATCTGTTGATGTAGATATCTGTCTAAACTTCCTGGAGTGGGCTGCTCTGGTTCTTGATGTAGAAGGGGTAAGATACTTGGCGGCTGGTATGTCAATTAGGTCCTCGACTACTTTATATAGGAGGCTGAGCTGTATCTTTGCCCGTCTGGTTTCTAAGGTTTCCCATTTCAGGTGGTCAAGCATGGAGATTACGCTGCTGGTGTTTCCATATCTGTTTGTAGCGAAACGTGCAGCGCGGTGTTGAACCATCTCCACTTTCTTGATTTGGTCTCTGTTATGGGGGCTCCATACGCTACAGCAGTATTCCAAATTAGAGCGCACCATGCAAAAGTAGGCATTGGCTTTTGTTTCTTCTGTACCGGCCTTTAGGTAACGTCGCAGAAATTCAAGGGTGCTATTTGCCTTCTTTGTGATCCGATCAATATGCGGTTTCCATGACAAGGACCAGTGTAAGTCCACTCCCAAGTATTTGGTACATTCTTGGACTTCGAGAGTGTGTCCCTTGAGTTTGTACGGATGCTTGATTGTTGATCTGGATCTGGGTCTAGTGACGCTCAGTACACTACACTTTTGAGGGTGGAATTCCATTCCCCATCTGTGTTCCCATTCTGCCAGTTTGTATAGGTCCTGCTGGAGAAGCATACAGTCCTCTTGGTTTCTGACTGTCGTATAGACGATACAGTCGTCAAAAGTCTTGTTTGGGAAGTAAGGTTGTCCGGTAAATCATTGATGAAGAGTAGGAACAGCAGTGGCCCTAAAACAGATCCTTGGGGAACTCCACTAACAACAGGTGCGCTATCAGATGTTACGCCTTCGATGATAACATTCTGTGTCCTGTCAGTGAGGAAATCAGCTACCCATCTATGTATGTGTCCTCTGATCCCATAGTGATGGAGTTTCTGTAGGAGGCGTTTATGCGGAACACGGTCAAACGCCTTGGAAAAGTCGAGGATGACCATGTCCGTCTGTGTTCCTTCGTCCTGTGCTTGGGATAGCTCGTGTACCAGTGTGACCAGTTGCGTTTCACAGCTCCGTCTTGCTCGGAAACCATGTTGGCAGTCGGTGAGTATTTTGTGTTGGTCCACATGCTTCATCACATTGCTGACAACCACATGTTCAAGAAGCTTGCAGCATAAACAAGTCAATGACACTGGGCGATAGTTCGCCGGGTCGTAGTGTTGTCCCTTCTTGAATATTGCTGAGACGTTAGCTTTCTTCCAGTCAGTTGGTACTGTGCCAGTCTGTAGTGACTTATTGAAGATGGTCGCCAAGAGTGGAGCGAGGTCTTTGGAACATTCCTTCAAAAGTCTGGCCGGGATCATGTCAGGTCCTGATGCCTTGTGTGGGTTGCTCTTGTGCAGCAGCTTTTCCACCCCTTCTTCAGTAACTGTAAAGTCCTTCATACAGGGGTATGGTACACCTTCTGGCTCTGGGACGGGACTATCCTGGTCTTCTTGTGTATATACAGACTGGTACTGGCGGCTTAGGATCTCTGCTTTGTCATTGGGAGCATTAAACAAACGGCCACTATCCTTGAGAGGTGCTACTCCAGTTGTGTCTTTCCTAAGTGACTTGATATAGCTCCAGAAGCGCTTCTGCTTGGGCTGTTGGTCAGAATCTGGGTCTCCTACTTCAATGATGCTATTAATGTACTTCCAATACGATTGACGCTCTTGCTTTTGAATGGCACTCTTGCAGTCCTGATACTTTCTTACATCTTTCTCTTTCTTTGTTTTCCGCATGCGTCTGAAGAGCTTGTCTCGGCATCTCATCTGTGACTTGATCTTTTTGTTGATCCAGGGCCTGTTCATTTTCTTACCGCTTAGGAGTTTGGTTGGAATGTACTTCTGCATCAGAGTTGAAGTCAGGCGGCGAAATTTGGTCCACAGCTCTTCTGTAGATTCTGTTTGTGCCATTCTGTCAAAACAGGTAAACGGTGGATTTTCTTTATTCACCATTTTTGCATTATCCGCTGGTTCCCAGCTTAAAAATAATCAATATTGGAAATACAGGTAACCGGAACCACCTTGACCTCAAAGGTCAGGGGGGTTCTGGTTACCTGATTGATTGATTGATTGATTGATTGATTGATTGATTGATTGATTGATTGATATTTATTCGGTAAAATCAACACATACATACATATATAGAAACATAAAAAGTATAAAGCACATTATCTATCACAGTTAATTGTTATGAATAAATCAATCTTAAATATACATAAAGCCATTTTATTAATCAGTCTAAAATGTATAAATAAACATTTTTGAAAAACGACTATTTATAAATAGTTTTTCCAATATTGATTTTTTGGAAGCTGGAAACCAGCTGATAATGCAAAAATGGTGAATAGCGACGCTCCTGCGTCGCTCTTATGGTTGAACGTGGTAAAATGTTCTGTTCTATTCTGTTCTAGATACATTGATAGAAAAAAAACTTTCGTCAGTCGGAACCGGAATTCGGGGTAGCGAATAGATCTAGCAACAACTATTCACGTCGAAACATTCGAAATATTGTTTTGACAAACGTTTTGTTCGACTGCGGCTGCCCTAAATGGACGAATTAAACAAAGATACTTACTCAAGAATATCTGTCGTTTTTGTTCCCGATAGATCATGATGTAGTAGGACGCCCGTGGGTCGGGACAACGCTCACTAAAAGTTAGAGTAAACTCGAGTGCATAAGCACTAAAACTGAACGACGGACAGAGCCGGTTAAGCTGGTGCGATCAGGTGAGCGATACGCACAAAAGGCAAACCCGAGTCCCACAAGTATGCCTAGGGTGACTTAGACTGGGCTGCTGTCACCCCCGTGGACCGTATAGTGCAGGTTCGATCTCAAGGATACAAGTTGGTTGTTTTGTGGGGAGCAAAGTCAGTGAAAATGCAGTTTAGATTTTAACTATTTTATTTACAAGAGAATTCCAAGTGATTTAATGAAGTAATGAACTGATTTTGATTTAGAATTGAAGTTAAAGCTGCATTTTTAATGTTTAGTTTGAATTATCCTAGCGGATTGGTTATGAAATATGAGGTGAAACCAAATGGGCTTAAATTTAGGGGGTGGGAGAATTTAGAAAAAAGGATCCAAAGTTTGGGCGTGAGTTACAGCATATAGCATGCCGTTCTTTCAGCACATCGCGTGCCGACCTTTCACATTTAAAAACTAGGGCCAAAAGGGACAGCGCACATACGTGCAAATATTTTGCCAAAGTTACTACATAGTTAAGCCATCAAAAGATTGATTTGATCGAGAGGTATATCAAACTCAATTACACTAGAAAAAGGTGCAAAGTACAAAATCACTAATTTTAGTGTAAACAAATTTCAACAAATGTTATCAATTAATCATTGCATTTGAACTAAGAAATGTAATTCAATTCAAGAATTACTTATAGAAAGTAAAATTTATGACAAAAAATCAAGTTTTCATAAATGAAATTGCCAAAGTTAAAGTTACTTCCCTTGAAAACAAGTAAAACTTTTAACAAGTTATGGCTTTTCAAATGAAAATTGCTCTAAATAGGCAAATGTAGATAAATTTCAAAATCACTGCAAAGCAGTCCTACTACAATGACAACATGACGTCACAGTTTTGCTTAGTATGACGTCACATGGTTGCGTTCGGTTAACTGCACAGTGCACGACCTTTGTCGCACCGAGCAACGAAGGTTCGTATGAAACAAAACGACCTCCTTTATTTCGGAATGGTCTATCCTAAAAATACAGATCTAGAACTTTATGTTGTACGGAAATCATTGTAAATTGTGCAAAAAGAAAAACTGAAGAATTTTATGGCCCATGCCCTTATGTGTCCCTGATCATCTGGGTAAGGTCCTACCCGGTGGGTCCTTTTACTGCCTGCTCTCTGAAAGAATATTGTTTTCCTAATTGCCCATTTCCTCTGCTCCCTAAATCTCCAAACGTTAATGCTTGCTCCCCAGATCCCTGAAAATAAATGACCTTCTCCCCAGATCCGCAAGACACATGGCAGGGCCCCAGGGTGAGGATAAGGAACTTATCAGCTTTTAAAATCATTGGCGCAATAGGAGCAGAGCGTCGCGCCAAAGGTGGTGCCTTATTTCATATTAAACGTTAAATTGTTCACTGTTGAACGATGGATTGAATTTAAAATTATTATTGTGCCATTTTTGTTTAGTCAAAGATAAAATGCTCAGGGTTGGTACTGATACCCGGTGACTGTTTTCGGTAAATTGACACCCAGACTAAAACTAAGGATGACAACACTTGTATTTATCTATCTTCTGATATTGAGTCGATCAATTTCTGATCATCACCTCAGGTGTGGAGTGGGTGGCTATGTAGAATTAAGCCAAGGGGAAAACATTTGGGGTGGGCCATTAAAACTATTTACAAGATATAAATAGAGACCTACTAAAACACATGCCTCTGGGACTATGATTAAATAGAAGCCTTAAATTCCTCAATGGTCTTGGGTGAGACCACTGAAGAAGGGAGAGTTTTCCAAACCGGAATAGTTCTGGGGAAAATGAATTTTTCAGAGCATCACTATAGGCAAATTGTCTTGTATATTGTGATTCATGCGATGCCTGAGTGCCTTAGGTTGGGTGCCGGGGTCAGGTATTTGTCTTTGTGTTACTGATCGTTCCGAGTCGATACTTCTGTGGTGGTTCTTTTTGTTTTGTGTCTTGGTGTTTAAAATATTTTTGTGCTGTTGGCGCCTTATGTATGTTTTCATATTTTTAGTTAAGTTAAGGTAACTGCGTGGCCACCTTTTGGGAAAATAGCTGCTCATTCGGCTTACGAAATGTTTTCATGGTATAAGTACCTGATTGTTGGTTTGGTTTTTTCCAACCCCGGTTTTTGGAGTGGGAATCTTTTTCTGATTGCGCCTTTTCCTGATCTTTGCCTACTTGTACCTTTTTATCAAGAGACAGTGTACCGGAGTGTATATTGTAGAAGAAGGTTAAGGAGGACCGCTCTATGCGGGACTCCAGGGATGGCCCCTCAAGTTCGTCTAGCATATCACCGACGCTACTGGAGTTCCTCCATCTCCTGCAGGTCCACCTGGATGCAGTCCCTTGCACCATCTCCACCTTAGCAGTTTGAGTTTCATTATAGGGATGCCAAATAGGAGCTGCATACTCAAAAGGTACAAGTACGCAACGATCAGGAAAAGGCGCAATCAGAAAAAGATTTCCACTCAAACGAGGTGGGAAAAAACTAAATTTAATAACAATCTGGTACTTATACCATGAAAACACATCGTAATCCGAATGAGCAGCAATTTTCCCAATAGGTGGCCACTCAGTTACCTAAACTTAACTAAAAATATGACAACATACATAAGGCACCAACATTACAAAAATTTTAAACACCAAGACATAAAACATTAAGAACCACGACAGAAGTATCGCCTTGGAACGATCAGTAATATAAAATTACTGGCGGGCTTAAACCGGTTTTACAGGTACCTAACCTCACCCTCAGCTTCTGCAGTGATTCACAACATTTAGTTAGTTGTTTGGTCCTCGTGGTGAATCTCTAACTAGTTAATGAATCATCATGGACAAACAAATAAATCAAGACAAATTCCATGAAGAATCAAAAACGAGGACTTACAGATTGAGTAAGCTGCCCGACGATGGAGATCCCTGGGCGCCCAATAACTTACTAACTCCGGAGCAAAAGAAAAATACCAGTTGAACCCCGGTGGGCCAAGCAACAGACAAGAACCTCCGGCCCCAACCAGCCCTTTTTTTGCCCGTCTACCACTTTGAAATTTTCAAAACAATTTTTGCATATGATTGGTGATTTAGTGTCTGGATCAGGAATCTGACCTAATAAGCCACTTTCTGAATTGCAAATAATCGCAGTCTAGATTATCTGACTCGCCATGTTTGTTCTCATCAACAGACATTTAATTTAATTCATTTTTAAAATTCTGATTAAATTCTGATTTCTATTTAACGGTTAAATGTCTGGGTATATCTGAAACGAGGGGTGTTCGATCCATGCGTCACCATGTTCTAATGGTAATGGGTGACTGCGGACTTGCAACCGTTTTGATTCGTGTAGCAAGGATGTTACTTCCATACGCCACTCGTAACTATCTGGGAGACTGACCACATGAGACTCTGGATTAGCAACCGTCCTTGTTTTTTTGTAGCTGGGCGTAGTGGGCAGCAAGATTCGCACTCTAAGCTGTCTGATATATTTAATTCGTTTCCAGTATTCCTTGTCCCATCTGCAATACCCGCTGGTCACTTGAGATGGGGGTTCTTTTTTACATGCAACATAACAAGTAATTTTCTTATCATTTTGTTGACACTCGACCACTCCAGAAGCTCCTTTCTTCAATAGCGTTCTTTTGTCGTCGATGGCGTCTTTTTCCACTCTCGAGGACACTGAGAATCTTTAGGAAGTGTTCGGGAATAAAACTGACAGAAGGCTTTTCCTCTGTGTCCATTTTGAAGGATTCAAGTCCCCTTAATGAAAGTTGGTCTGCCATCTTGAGCAATTTCATTAGTCGTATTCGTTTGTGCACCTTTCATAAGCCCCTATATAACAAGAGACTATGTTACCCTTCTCCAGAAAAGTAGAAAGGGTAACATACTTAATTCATGTAATTCTCTTTATTTACCAGAGTAAAGTTTGCATCTTTTGTGGGAGCTACTTAGCAATTTCCCTCAGCCCAAACCACAGGTGAAGTATTCACACTTTGTCTTAACTATGATGATGTTCCTTCTGCAAAGGAGCGCTTCAATTGCTTACTGTCATACTGATACTAGTTTAACGAACGATGCTGTATAGGTTTAGATGCGTTATTTACTGTGGTGTTCTGCCGAAATGTGCATGTAATCGGTACATCACAAGGAGCCGGTATTTTATTAAACATCAGCTTCCAATCAGCCATAGCAAAACTGGCCGACAGAATATTGGTTCCCGTCTTTAAACACTGATGTAATTGATAATGAATAGAAAGACTGACACCAGACTTCCTGCATGCTAAAGGGAAACCATACAGACTGAAGAAAAACCCATTTCGATTAAACCCAAACGGGGTCATATACGTACATATCACCATAATTCCATGCTCACTTGTAGCTTATACAACTGCAAGCAAACAGCATGGTGTAAGTGAAGGGGTTCGCTTTGACACAAGCTGCCATGGCATCAATGACCAAGCAAAGGGTTAACTGATCATATTTGTACCAGACACATGCAGAAGATATGTACAACACAAAACAACGAACAGAACAGATGAAGCACGACGGAAAGAAGAAAATAACATAACATAAAACTGCTACACAGAAACGGGTCTGGTATTTGAACTGGTTTGTACTTAATCATCCTTTGCTCGATCCTTTGTGGTGCATGTAGCAAACAGATAACATCTCTTTCTCAAAATACACCGTAATTTTTCTCAACGGACATGAAGTGGTAATAGAGACGATTTATTACATGTTTTGATGTTAGCAAATCACTGACTATATCAACAGAAATTGGCGAAAAGATAGAGATTATCTCAAAATTGTCTTCATTTGCTCATACATAAGCCGCGTCCCCATTAAAGTATATCCTCGATCAGCTCCTCATAGTTTCCGATCCGTTTCGGCGCACACCACCAACTTGAAGCTTGATAGAGTTAGACCGTCTGATACAGAAGCATGAAAAACAAGTGTAACACAGTACTTAGCGAAACAGACAGTTGACAGTCCGACCAACCATTGCAGATGCATAGACCTAAAACAAAATTTAATGCTCTTATGACGATATTGTTACTATTTACATACTGTATTTATAAACACTTAAAACTGAGAAATATATGACGAAAGTTGTGGCTTTAACATGCAGGTGGTAGAACAACATAATGATGTTTGAAGACATTTATGACCACTCCTAAGTAAATAAACTTTATTGCAAACACCTTATGAGCTTTGTTTCATGTCCTATTGTTCATTTCATCATATTCCTGACTGACATATTTGGATTCTGGCATAAGTTCTAAGTTGGTGTATGTGCGGCCTCAAAAATACAGAAGCAAAACAGTAGCACGAATTAAACTGTACTTTTTATTATTTGTGGAATGCTTGTTTGACTTCAAAGATGGTTCGGAAAAGAAAGCTAAAATCTCTACCAGTGAGCGCTATTATTGACGCAAATGATATAGAAACACAGGTGGAAAGGGACAGACTCAAAGAACTTGAAGAAGAGCAGCAACGATTGGGCACTCCCAAAGCGACCAATGGAAACAGCGGAAGAGAGAACGTGATACAGACGGCGGGTTCTTGCAACGATGACATAGGTAGTGTGGGCACTTTTAGTTCTGCCAGGAAAAGAAATCAAAAACGTGTAAGTTCAAAATCCGATTCAATAAAGTCGATGTCAGTAGAAAGTGACAGTAGTGGCATCAAAAAGAAAGACGGTTTCTTTTCTGGAAACATGGCGAATCGAAATAGCAGCCCTTGTGATACAAAGGATAATTCGTGTCTACCAATCGGTAACTTTACTGCCGTTGAACTGAATCTTGAACGCGACGATGTAATTTTTACAATAGACAAAGCCTGTAATGGCTTTACAGAAATCCAGAAAGAGAAGACATTAACAAATGTCCCGATTTTTGAAAGTCAACTGGACTGTCAGTTTGCTAACTTAAGTGATGTGTCATTGCTAGAAGAAGATGCAAGCGCCTGCGAAATTGACAGTATTACGATTGTTCAGAACTACCTCGAACAGCTCAGTGAAGCAAATGAAGAGAACAATAAAACTAACGAAAATACCTTATCACTTGGCTCCAAGTTTACTCAGCCAAAGAAAGGGACACAACTCTTCGATGAGAATAGAACACCTTCTTTTCATGAAATTCGACGGAAATCTTCGCTTAGAAAGAAATCGACTGATGACTACCATAAAGTTTCAGTTTCATTTCAAGAGCCAACTGGATTGAATACTAGACGAGTAAAATCAGCAACCACAGTTAGAATAGATTCACAATCAGACCAACAACATAGACCGAAAACCGCTATTCATAGACCTTATCTCCAAACAAAATCCGATGTTTTACACCTTACACCTGACCAACGACGTGTATCTATTTCTACCAACAAGTCACAAGAAGAACATTCACTTGGCCCAATTCATAGCGATGCAAAAGAAAAATCTGAAGTCAGGAGAAAAACAAGTACCGTAAGCAAGGTATCGGAAATATCATACACCAGTCGACAAAGATGTCCATCCGTTACCTACGACCCAGAACTAGAGAAAGCGACAAAGTACATCCATGGAACAAATAAACAATTCAGCAGAGCTAATACATCTATAACCCCTTTGAATCATGGACTTAAATACTTGCAGATGAATTACTCTGAAAATAACATCGAAAATAATCAAAGTCTTATATTTCTAGACTTGTTGAAAAGTTCGTGCAGCAAAAGTTACATACGGAATGCAGAGATCAAAAATATTGAAAGAAGACTGGAGCTAAAGAGAATAAATCCACTATACTCTACAACATTTTACGAACATAAACACCTTGTAGATCCATACCGGGTCAAAGTGAAGAAAGTTGCGAGAACAGTCGCACAGAAGAAAAAAGAAAGAAAAGAGAAAATAAAGAAAATGACAGATGAGGCTATGGGTACTTTGACACCAACTTGTTTGACAATGAAAATGGCCGATCAAAAAGAGGTGGATGACATTGGACGTAATTGTAGATATCTAAGGTGTAAACCCCTACCTAGACTGGAGGACATTCCTTATGTTTAGCACAACGTTAAAAGCTCCTTTAGGGAAGTATTGCCTGTGTTTGAGGACCTCGCCAAGGTGTAACGCGCTGTTTCGCAATGGACTGTGGATTTACGTTTGTGATCGGTCTTGACCAAACTGCATTTCAGGTTGCAGAAAAAAAAAACAACGAAATCTTTATAGGTTTGTACACTATAAACTAATAAAAATAAAAACTGTACATGCACTGTTTCGTCATTGGTGGAATTAATTTTTCGACAAACCGGACAGTCTTGACGAAATCGTACCATTTTGTTTCCGAGTTTTAAACGTTTTAAAGCAATAATTTACCAAAACTTCATGCTTTCTATGACAGATGATGGTTAGTCTTATTCATTATTATTTCATAAGAGTACGTATATAAATACGTATTTAGATAAAGTCCTGAATCGCCTATACTCGTAATAAAAGTTTTACCAGATTCTAAGATTTGATATGTGGTAATGTTTAACTTGCACCCGCATTCAAAGTTTGAAGATGTACACTTAAGAAGCTTATGTGTTGTTTTCATATACTAATATGCGCATAAAGTGATAAATTTTATTTGGCTTGTTGCAGGAAATCTTACATATACAGTATATTAAGGATACGTTTTTTGTTGTTGTTGTCTTTCACGATAGAATCCTTTAGGGTGAGATACCTTATTTAATTTTGACACTCAATGTACCTTCATTTTAAGCAAATGTATAATGGCCATGATCATTATATTCTCCATGAACTTTGCCAGGCCATTTGAAATAATTTTCATTGCGGCTTTATCATCTCAAAGGTATTAATTTCAAGAGTCGAAATGTCAATGAAGATATATTCAATTCTGTATGTCGTATTTATACAGTGATACTTTTAATCTGCCTAGTCACACGCGTTTCTATTCAAATATAATGATTTTCTTCAAAATGCCTGTCACGGAGTTGAAAAATGTTTTATAAAGTACGTGCTAGTTTCCCATTTCAAAATAATTGATAATATAAATTGATATTTTAATGAAAAGCGGGTGGTGTACCAATATTGGAAAATATAAGTAAAAGAACTGGAAGATGAATGACATTTTTGTCATACAACGGTTTTAACTTCATTCGGTTTATTGTGAATTTATGTATAACATATAATTGCACTTTTTGTAAGGCTGTAAAACGGATTTGAAGAAGCCTTAAGTGAATGTTAGGTCTGGAGTAAATATATGAGATTTAATATCATGTTGAGTATGAGCTTCAAGTTTAATAGTTTGATTTAATGTTTACACTTATGGAAGGAAACAAATACATTACGAGCACTTGAGATGGTTTGATATGCTCTAACTTTATTTGTTTAAGTGATATTACAGTTGAAGACATAGATAATTTAGCTGCACATGTCAACTTAACAGATAATGACAGACTTATTGTACCGAAATAAGAAGGATCTGTGAAACTGTAAAATAGAGACTGGCATATGCGCTCTTGAGATATGAATGGTGTTAATGAAGAAACTGCATTAGATGGAGTCAGTTAGCCGGTAAAGACAAAAGTGCGATCGTAGTTGCAAGACACTACAAGATCTTTTGAGAAACTTTCTTCCTCAAGTACGAAGTCGGGACAAGTGCTAGGATGAAGATGAAACCCATTCGCACCAAACCGTCACAATCTCTTGCAGGCGACAAGGTTTTATCGGGAAAAGGAGATCAAAAGACAAATACTGGACTCAGCAATTTACTTGTGTATTTCCCTAAATCACAGAATGTTTTAAGAAAGGGGTCAAGTTTAGACGAACAAACTTCGCCTCGAAGGAAGGATACTCTTACAATAAGAAGTAACGTAGCAAAAACAAAGCGTAGACATTCTGTAGACATCGTTACAGTGCGGTGCGGTGAAGTAACAACGACAGGTACACAGACGAGTCACTCAAAACTTACTCCTCCAAAACCAGAGACAAAATTGAAAAGTGTGATAATTCCGAAACAGATATCACCAAAGAAGGTGACTGGAACATCAACTTTGAAGAGCACCGGCAGTTTTACCAAAACGGGAACCCGGAATGGTAGTTCAATGAATAGTATGGAAGTAAGTGACAATAAACGTGATAGCAAAAGTGTAAAGAATACCGGCATTTTCACTAAAAAGGGAACAAGACTTAGTAGTTCTATGACTAATTTAGAGATCAATGACAGTAAACCTGACCCGAAACCAATTTTGAAGAGTACTGGGAGTTTCACTAAAAAGGGAAGTGTAATTAGTAGTTCAATGACTAATTTAGAAGTCAGTGACTGTAAACCTGACCCGAAATCAATTTTGAAGAGTACAGGGAGTTTTACTGAAAAGGGAACAGCTGATAACAGTAGATCTACGACTTATTTGCAAATATGTGACCCTCTAGATAGTCGGTTTAGGTATCGCTTACCAGAGAAGAGACAAGGAGCACTACGAAAAACTGTATCATTTCAAGAAGAGATTCTGAGGAACAAAATAAAAGAAAAATCAAGATCTAGAAAGCTGAGTTCACCGGCACCATCATCAGATTCTAGTGATGACATGATTGAAATGGACGATTTGACTGACGGTCCTTCGAATACGTGAAGGCATCCTGTCTGAAATGTCAGTGACAGAACATAATACAACGGACCATGTCCGACACAGACAATGGTGTACAAATGTCAGGATTGCTTAAAACATTGTATTCTGGATTTAGTGTGTAGAAAAATGTATTTTATTTGTAGTTGATCGGTGCCATTATTAACGCATATGCAAAAATGCATGTTTTACCCATCACATGGCCCCTGCAATCTGTGTAATGAAAAAAGCCTTTTGTTTTGTATACGTAAATGCAATGGAGCAGATTAGATACGATGGCACAGTGGCTGATAAACACCTTTTTTAATTTCCTTGCATTAAACAATTTCTATACATCTGTTATGGTTCTGCTTGTTTTGTGTTGTGGTGTCGACCTGTGCTGTTTTCGCCTTTCATATGCCTATTCTTATATGATGTTAAGTTCGGGTAACTGAGTGGCCTTTTTAGTGACACAGCTGCTCACTCACCTTACGATATGTTCTCTGGGTTGTCAATTTGGGTTTTCCACCACAGATTTTAAGGTATAACTTACAGACGTTCATGTTATAACTTAAATGTTATGCGACAGTCTGCATGCCTAGTTTTTATCCCAATTATGGTTGATAACTATGCTGCCTTCTTTAATTGCACGCTGGTGGGTTGGGCGTCAGACTCTACGATGGCCCCGACATAAAGCTATTCATTTAAGTTGGTTGGGGCCGGAGCTTCTTGTCTGTTGTTTGGCTCACCGGGGTTCATTGGTGTTTTTCTGTTGCTCCGGATTTCAGTAAGTTATTCGACACCCAGGGATCTCCATCGTCCAGCAGCTTACTGAATCTGTGAGTCCTTGTTATGTATTCATTATGGTGATTATCATATTTTTGTTTGTCCTTGATGTTTAATTGACTAGTTAGAGATTCACCACGAGGACCGAACAACTAACTAAATGTTGTGAACCACTGCAGAAGATCAGAGTGAGGTAAGGGCCCTGTAAAATCGATTTAAGCCCGCCCCCCACTACCACCAAGTAATTTTATATCTATCTATCTATCTATCTATCTATCTATCTATCTATCTATCTATCTATCTATCTATCTATCTATCTATCTATCTATACTGCCACACGCCCTCGCGGACATTCTATTACTGATCGTTCTAAGGCGATGCTTCTGTTGTGGCTCTTTTTATGTTTTGATGTCGAATTTTTGTGCCTTTTGAACCTTATATACGTTTTTATAATTTTAGTTAACTTCGGATAACTGAGTGGCCGCCTATTGGAAAATAGCTGCTCACTCGACTTACGATATGTTTTATAAGTATAAGTACCTAATTGTCACTTAGTTTTTCCCACCGCGGCTTTAGAGTGGGAATGTCTTTCTGATTGCGCCTTTTCCTGATCATTGCCTACTTGTACCGGTTTTGGTTCTGATTGAGGCCCTCCCAGTGGTTTTGGGGATTCAGGGAGAAGGGCTATTTATTTTCAGGGATTTGGGGAGAAGGATCATTTATTTTCAGGAATTTTTAGGAGAAAGCATAACTTTTTGGGGTTTTAGGGAGCAGGGAGCAGGGGGCTGAGGAAAAACATTTTAGGGAGCTGAGGTGAAAGGTCATTTTTCTTTCAGGGAGCAGGGAGCAAAGACCCCTCCCCCTGGTGGGGCCTCCTGATTGTACCAGATCCCCAGTGTTGCTTACTTTTATATTGTATTGATTGAAAGTTTGATCCAGTAGTTGTATATATCTTTTAAGTTCATAAAACAAATATTGAGACGAATCGGTCAGTAGTTGGGCTATCCATCAGGAAAACATGTCCGTGCAATGAATACCCTCTTAAACCCCACTTTTATATAGAAAAACTGGGGTTTGCAGGGGCATAGCTATTTTTCTTATTTTTGCTCCAAAACATAGATTGTGGGTACTCGTTAGAACCGCCTCGCGCATCGGCGAGGCGGCTCTAACGTGTACCAACAATCTATGTTTTGAGCACAAATAAGCAAAATATCAAAAAAATTTCAGCTGAAAATTTTCAATTTTCAAAGCACAAAAAATCTCTGCATATTGCACGGGCAAGTTTTCGTAATGCTTGAGAAAATGTATACTTCGCCCGCCATCTAACCCTTGTTTGTCCCATTTTGCCCGAGTGAGGATGGAATCCATAGTCGTATCTAATAGATTATATAGAATATTTATAATTCTATGAAATATATGTAGGTTAGTGTCCGAAAACGATTGTTGATGAGATTATTTATTTGATTTTCAAATGAAATCCATTTAACAAACGTTTTCAATTAGTGGATGTTTTAGAAATTTTCTGTTTGTTGTAACCTCTGCCGGCTAACTTGTTGTAAGGTGAGCAACAGTTGACAAAACAAATATTTACATATCGCGGATTGCTAAAAATTGAATTTTGCAATACACTATTGAGACAAGCAAAAAAAAAAACAAACAGTATGTATTATCGAGCACAAAGGCATAGAACAGCTGCGCAGTGACGTCTCAATTTACGAGTGCCTAAAGTTGTATTTGATGCAAATGGAGCCTCTATACACCTCCCTTTTGTATCAAAAGATGTCAAAAATTACAAACACATGTTTCATGTTCCCCGTGGGAGTCAAAACACGCGATTTTGTTTAACTAGGCTAACCGAACTATGGTATAGTCAGATAATAATGAATCTAACCAAATTCAAACAGGCGAATATAATTAAACGTTGACTTTCATGGCCATCTACAATCTAACCTTGGGTTTCAATTTGGTTTGAGGCTGGAGTGCAACTCCGAAATGATTTCTCCAAGCTCAGTCACACGTATTGCAGCTGGTATGTACATGAGTGTAAAGTTTTTCTCTGACTTTGTTGTATCAACTTTTGTTTCACCAAAGATTTGTTATTATAAGTTCACGGGGAAAAATCAAATGGTACTATAGCAGTGCTGTCGTCCGATCGCGAGTCGTTTGTATAAGATTCATGCAAAAACCTATTTGTCCGGGTATTTCGGCAGTCGTACCGTGCCTCGGTCGACATCCGGCAAATCATAAGCATCATAGACGTGTATTTAACCGCTGTCGATATCATCGGACGATAGCAGAAAATTTTTCTTCTGTTAAATGACAGAACAGGTAGTACGTTTTGCTCCCCGTAAAGTACCAGGCGTTGATTTTGATTAAAACAATGAATTATTATTTTTCAAATGTTTGACATTTCTTATTAAAAATTCAAATGAAAATCATTTTGGTCCTCAACAAACAGGCAGAATACCCTTTAACTCATTTAAGCCTGGCGTCCCTTTTATGGGACATAGGCAAACAGCATCGCACCAGATGGGACGCCGCGTTCTGTTTGCTTGGAGGAATTTCATCAAAAAATGAGATAACAATTAAAAATCACACCTAAAGCCCCTAAAAATGAAAGTGGACTGGATGGGAAAATCCATTTGTTAAATATGGGTTAAATATGTAGCTTCTGGAGAAGCTAATGTGGTACCACTGTTATTGGATTTATGACCCATTGCTGGTGCAATATGATCCACACATCAAAGGACCGTCATAATGAGGTGATAATCATATCTCCACAGGAGGCAATAAAGAGGCCCCTAAAGAATGATACCTGTATTACCACTCTCAGCTGGTTTTGTTGACCTAGATTACCCGTGAAGCAAAACTGCTTTTCTTTGCAATCGGTAATGATTTCCTTTTAGGAAGCCCCTAACTGCAACCAGAGTCATTGTCAGTCCCAAAGATTTTCTCACGCACCGTCCCTTATCCCTGATAAACTAATGACGGGCAATACATGATAATATACATGTTGGTCTGATTGTCAATTCCATTTTTATCTAACTCGCTTTTAACAACATTAAATATGTTAAACCCGAAATCATTAACTTTGGAGGCATTGTTGCGATAGTCAAAATGATAAACACAATCACGGTTTAAAATTCTTTAATTTGAATCACAACAAACAAGGTTGACATCAAAATTTATATATATGCCTAAAATCAAAGGGCCACTGTATTATTTTCCATATACCACAATGTTAAGCTACCCAAATTAAACCCATATTTAATGGACATTCCAAAGGACGCAGAATGGCCGTTTCATTTGCATTATTTTAGGTATTGCCCCGAAATTACTGACTGCAAGACATTTGAAATAGGAAACGCCCTGCCAAAGCCTATATAACAGTTTTTGCGTTTTTCAAAAATCATGAAATTATGGCATTTTTCTGAAATTCCAAAGATTCACAAAAAATCAACTCCAGTCTGATGTTTCCGCTAAAAGCCAGTCTAAAAAGCATTGCAGTAAATGTTGTTTGTGTCAAATTCATTTTTGCTAATGATGGTCATGTTTGAGCAAAATTTGAAAAAATGCAATTTTTTGGAAAAATTGAAGATTTACAAACACATCTCACTGGACTTTGACATGACATTTCCGTTTTCAAATAATTTATAGTCGGTAACTTCGATGCATTATTTAGGATAATGCAAATGAAGAAGGGAACTGGTCCCTGGGGATTGGCATTAAATTTGAGTGCATTACACTACGATATATGGAAAATAATACTGTGGTCCTTAGAATTTTTTAGGAGTATATTTTAACCGGGATTTATATACTTAGCTAATGTAATCTGAGAGTGGTGAAGTTTTTGTCTTCTGGCTGAGTGTCACTTATTTCTGACAATTAAATTTAAATGGGTTGGTGTGAATGACCGGAGTTGTAAATACTACTGGACTAATTGACTAGACATATAAACCACATAAATATTAATTGGTCACTGAAACCTCTGAAACTAGAGGGCTACTTGACTCTAGCAACCCCAAAGAGGCATGGTTGCGAATGTTTTCTAGGACTTTATATATAGAGTTCATCGCAAAAATATCTATTCCGTGGGCCGTTGACTGTGTCATATAACTACGATTGTGTGTAGGACGGGAGATTGAAATATGCACGACATGCAAGATTTGGAAACTTTGAAATGGCGATCATCAAAGCTGAAGACGATGAACAGCATGTTTGGTGTCAAAACTGGGTTTCCTGTGACGCAGTTTATATAAGCCCACTCTAACATGCACAGTTGTCAAATATTTAACAAACTATTATTCTGTTCAAAGATACCAGAACACTTCACATATTGATAAATCAACTAACTTCAAATATGATGGAAAAATCAAATATTGAAACTGTAGTAGATTAGTATAAGGAAATCAGACAATCTGACTCGTGTTATATTTAAGGAGCTATTCACGTTGTCATCATATATCATGAAACACCCATGAGTTTTGTTCCTGAACGTGTTTCACGTCAGTTGCTTATAAACAAAGAATAAAACACTAGGAAACAACAGCGATAGAACAATAAAGATACAAAACAATATAAAACAAAAATAATGCTATAAAAGGGACAAAGAAACTCCAACAGATACAGACATTTAAGTTATGTCTAAAAGGGCGGATGGTGTTATTGAAATTAATCAAACTTTGAAACTCAAATGGGATTCTACGAAATAGAATTAATAAAAACGGATTTGGGAAACGAAGCAAATTTTGTTTGAATATCAGTTATTATGGAGAAAATTAAAAGAAAGGATTCGAGTAAAGCATCAGATGCTAATGGAATGGCGACTTTTTCACGACACGTAAATGAATTAAACACACAACGAAATAAAGCAACAGCCGATCGAGTCTGCAGAAATGCATCACTAAGAGGCAAATCTGAAGCACTTACAACTAATTCAGGAAGGAAAGCCAACTTCAAAAATAGTTTACAGCAGACAAACGATAGCCTAGAAAGTGTATGCAACAAATCAAAGACAGTTAGAAGTAACTCAGAAAGGATAAATAATGGTTCTGAAAGAGTATGTGATAGACCAGACACAACAGGTAATTACTCGAAACGACTACATAACGGTTCTGAAACGGTACGTAATAGACCAGACCCACTAGAAAATTACTCGGAACGACTGCATAATGGTTCTGAAAGAGAACGTAAATATAACACATCAAAACCAATTAGAACTAATTCAGAAAGGATAAGTTATGATACTACGCCTTTTGGAGCAAATTCAGACCTAAAAACTAACGCAGTGACACACAGACGTTCATTCTCAATAAGACGTGAACATACTTCTATAATTAATAACTCGATTCGAGGACCAACGTCGAATTATTTGGTGCGAGAAACAACAGCTAGCCAATTAGTTCGAGAATCTACTTCTGAACAATTATTTGGAGATTCGGCGTCTGGCCAGTTGGTTCGAGAAACGACTTTTAATCATTTGGTTTGTGAGTCGACGTGCACTAAAGAAGCGAAATCTTCAGTATGTGACACTAGTGACAGTCAATTCAGTATCCGCAGACAGGAGTTAAAATCTATATTGAAATGTTCCGAATCAAAAACAGCTTACCATGAATCAAACACTGATACTCAAATTAGAGACGTAAAACCTGAAAGGGTGTACAGATGCTCTTATCGGTTACCTGTGAGGAGACGGATAAATGTACAGAAGGCTGTTTCTTTTAGAGACGATTTTGTCGTCAGGAGATTTAAATCTTTCGATGTGATGTATGCCTCCGGATAAATGGTCGAGTATTTGTTAATCAAGGCGTAGTAAGGTGGAAATATTTTACAATAAAACACATGTGTTTGCGTATTGTATTTGTTTTATTTTGAACTGAAATACACTACTCAAAAATCCAAAGATGACTTTCACCAAGTTAAGTCAAACTGGTTTATTGGATATAAACACACATGTGTTTCCACTAACAACTTTTTCCTTCTTTGTCTTTGCTCCTGTGAAAAGCTGGAATCCCACCAAAATCTATTTTTAGATCTGTATTTTCCAATAAATCAGCATCACTGAGCATGCTCAGATAAATAAGGAGGGGTTATTACATGAATATTTATAAGCAAATTCAAATCTGACAGTTAGAAATTCACAAAATTTTATCATTAAACAACCAAATTTTATTTTCTTTCTGTTGTTAACATATTTTTTAAGTATTTCCTGTCTGCAAATGTGAAACTGAAAGAAAAAATTATTCAAAATAAAAAAAATAATTTATTTACTTTCCAAATATGGTCATCTATGTAAACAAAAAGTAGGGTCCAAAAACATGCCATGACTCTCGCAGCAAACGTGTGACTCAAAATAATTTTGATATATTATGAAAATATAGACATCATTCTTTCCAGGAAAATTCTGACCTGGCTCAGGAAAATTCATTTAAAGGCTATATTTCAGTGTCCAAAAACATGTAAACACAGGAAGTGGTACTGAATTTCCTATTTATAGGCATTATTTGACGCTTCAAAATCATATTTTTTATTAATTTATATTTATAAATGCACTATTTTAGTTCTCCTTCACTTATCATGGCAAGGAAACAAAAAGTATTTAAAAAAAGAAAATATTTAAATTACCAAAACAAATATGGCTGCTAATTATGCAAGAGCAAAAGGAGCATAGAAAGTTGTTAGTGGTTTCTCACCCTAACATATACAACACGGTAATGGCGGCATGAGAAGAGCATGACAAAAAAGTATAAGCTTTTCACCAATCAACATCAGAAAGTCCCGACAAGCTTTTTGTGTGTCTACCTTGTTTTTGGTCAAACGGGGACGGAACCCTCAGCTAAAATTTTGATACATAAAACTCCCAAGAGAATCCAGCTGTCAAAGTCACGACCCCTGCCTGAGACGAGGGCATAATCGCTACTCCTTGTAGGCTTCTAAACAGCCAAAGAAATGACTGAATAACATGTTTAATAAATATGGGTTCACAATGCTCTGTTTGAGCCATACATTTATCAAAATAGATAAAATGATCAGCTTCCCCCTGCTGTCACCGCTGTTATACATGGTGTCAGTACAGTTGATGGACTGTCATTCCTCGCCTGCGCTGCAGCTTCCCCCTGCTGTCGCGCTGTTGTACTTGGTGTCAGTACACTCATTATAAAATAATAATAAAAGTGTAAGTCTGGTAAGATGCAAGATTTCAAGCTTCGATAACCTTGAATGCACATGGGATAGAACAAATATTATGTAAGATGTCAACCAGATGATAAGTCATTTTAAAAAACTGGTTTTACTTGGTGTCGAATTTTCTTAGAACGAATGAACTGTCTCAATATTCTGACATTAATATGGGACATCTCAGCTTGTTAATGTTGTCGTAGATAAAGTACTCGCTGACTTCGTCAATAAGTGGACTCGTCAAATCAACAGCGAAATAGGCCCGCCTGGCAGAGGTCGCAATAAGCTTCGAATGTATAAGTTAATTAAGTCCAGGTTTGTCGCAGAAAATTACTGTAAAATTATATTGCCACCGAGACACAGAGCGGCGTTTAGTAAATTTAGATGCGGCGTAGCGTCATTAAGAATTGAAACTGGCCGATATTAGGGTTTAACAGAAGACATGCGGTTGTGCCCTTTTTGTAGTGTTGTAGAAAACGAAATGCATGCCATTTTAAAGTGTCACGTATACGAAGATCTAAGAGATACTCTGTTTAAAAATGCTACAGAAGTTTTAGACCAATTTGATTCTTTGTCAGATGAAGATAAATTTGTGTTTTTATTTTCCAATAATGAACTAGTCCGTCTTTGTGCCAAAACCTGTTTAATACTGCAAAGGAGACCATTTTTAATTTGTAAACAGTAATGGTCAATTCTAAACAGTCCTGAATATATGTTGTAAACTACACTTGCTTATAATGCTTCTTTATGTCAAATAGGTTTGGTCTAAGATTTAAATGAGTGTTTTCTGCTATCCTCCATCCACACTCTAGGTCTGCCGCTTGCTCTGAGCCCACTAACGTGGCACCTCGAGAGGCGGGGATGGTTCGCGGAGAAGCTCCTCGTGACGCTCCGGTTCCAGAATCTTGGTGGGTCAGTATTCATAACGACCTGCTGTTTCGTACCCGTTGGCTTTTCGTGTGGGTGAAGGGTACCACTATCACTTCATGTGGTATATATAACTTGTTTGAATCTTAGTGTAAAGCTTATTTGGCTGATTTTTTCTTAATTTTTCTTAATGTGTAACTCTTAACTTTTCTTTTTTAGGGTCCATTTTACATGTATATATAGATCAATGTAATCTGAATTTTATGTTATCTGTGATATAGTCTCTTGTAGTTCTATTAAAAACGGTTTGGTGTATTACTATATGTTTTATGTGTAAATATGTATTTGTAGACTGTACATCAAAATGAGACTTTAATAACAAATAAACCGTTTTAATGGAATAAATGTTTTGTTCAAGTTTTCCTATAGGGTGAGAAATCAATTTGTGTCCATGAAATTAAACTATTTCGCATATCATATTTTGTGTTATTATCTAAAAAATGATCAATCAAAATAAAAATGTTACAACCAGTACATAATTCTGTGTATTACAAATGACTTAGCGAAATCTGCAAGCACCCAATAAAATTTGGCCGCGCTTCAAGTACTGGTACTTCTATGAACAAATTGCTATGTACTAAACTTATGAAACGGACCTGCACACCTTGTTGTTGACCATTGGTGTTGTTGGGACCGTTGTTGTTGTTGTTGTTGTTGTTGTTGTTTCATCCTCTAAAACGTATAACAGGCATAATAAGCACAAATCTATCTAGAACTTTTTGATAATTATTTTGTTATGTTGGATTTACTTGCAATCACGATTAATTATACACAGCTAATGCCCTTTTGGAGATGTAATGTGGACAATGTGGATCTGCGACAGATTCTGCACAAAAAAGTTACAAGTAGGCAATGATCAGGAAAAGGCGCAATCAGAAAGAAATTCCCACTCACAAGTAGGCAATGATCAGGAAAAGGTGTAACGTTGCCACATCTGAAAGTGTTAAGCTTAGGTACAACTAAACGCCAGCTTTTAGAAAAAGACTGACGTGACCATAATGCTATAGTACTTATATAGTAACAGGAGACCTAGTCCTCAGACCTGATTTACGGGATAAAAACACTGCACATACACATGCACACATAATATATACTTTATATACTTATTGGTTCTCCTGCCTTGGTGTTTATATTAGAACGGACTCTGGCACTGATGGCACCATTTCTTGTCCCTTGCGTACTTTTTGTCCCCCGCCTTTTCGAAGAAAAGCGGAGGGACATAGTTTTTGGCTTTCCGTCCTTCCGTCCGTCCGTCCTTCCGTCCGTCCGTCCGTCCTTCCGTCCGTCCTTCCGTCCCCCTATAGGAGTATGTACCTTGTGTGCGCAACTCCTCCTACACTTTTATTCCGATTCTTTTGAAACTTTACAGATGTCTTCATCATGCTTTGAAGATGTGCATGTGGTTTGGATATAATCCTCAGATTAATTTTTGACATTTTTTTCGCAATTTGAACTTAGTCATTTTTCGGGCATTTTGATAATGAAAGTGAATAGACAGTGGGTACCTTGTGTGCGCAACTCCTCCTACAGTTTTATTCCAATTCTTTTGAAACTTTACAGATGACTTCTTTATGGTTTGAAGATGTGCATGTGGTTTGGATATAATCCTCAGATTAATTTTTGACGCTTTTTTTGCAAATTGAACTTAGTCATTTTTCGGGCATTTTGATAATGAAAGTGAATAGACAAAGGGTACCTTGTGTGCGCAACTCCTCCTACAGTTTTATTCCGATTATTTTGAAACTTTACAGATGTCTTCATCATACTTTGAAAATGTGCATGTGGTTTGGATATAATCCTCAGATTAATTTTTGACACTTTTTTTGCAAATTGAACTTAGTCGTTTTTCGGTATTTTGACAATGAAAGTGAATGGACAGTGGGTGCCTTGTGTGCGCAACTCCTCCTTCAGTTTTTAATTCAGATTCTTTTGAAACTTTACAGATGTCTTAATTGATGATGTTTTGAAGATATGCATGTGCTTTGGATATAATCCTCAGGTTAATTTTTGACACTTTTTCGCAATTTGAACTTAATCGTTTTTCAGGCATTTATACAATGAAAGTGAATGGACATTGTGTACCTTGTGTGCAAACTCCTCCCTCAGTTTTATTCTGATTCTTTTCAAACTGTACAGATGTCCTGACCATGATTTGAAGATTTGCATGTGGTTTGAATATAATCCTCAGATTAATGTTTGACATTGTGACATGAAGTAAATGCATGTGATTTGGATATACATTATTGTCAGATATATTTGTGTAACTAAACAATTAAGGCGGGGGACATAAATTCTCTGAATTTGCTTGTTGATTAAAAAATGTATAGTGACTGAGCCACCACACAAAAAAAAAACCCGACACTCTGCATATGCGACACCAAAGGCGCATATCAGCGGTGCAGTTACTGAACAATTGACCAGCGCGTTTTTGTTTTCGCTGCATGGATAGTGCAATCCATCTTCTTAAATCTGAAATTTCAAGCCTCTTACTATAGTCTTTGGCTGTACATCCTGGTTTGTGTGCGACCTGGTCGGAAACTCACATTGCTGGTTTTCACATGTACAGGTATAATGATAATATAATTTCTGAATATCTGCGATAACTGAAATAACAAAGCTCATTGAGTATTCAGAGTCTCCGACATGTATATCGAAATGAACACATTTGACAACGAAATCGTTGTTTAAGGCATATACAAAGAATGGTCGTTGTATATCATACGCCGTTCTGGAAATACGAGTACGCTAATCTGATATGTATGTCTGTAAAACGCAACGGAATATGAATATGTAGAATTAGGTGTTTGAAGCAAAAATATATCAGGTTTGAGTTGTAAGTGTGATAAGTATGATAAAAATCAAAATGACGAGACGGAAAATTACTCAAATTATCATTAAATTACTTATGTGGTGTTGATCTTCTTCTTCTTCTTCTTCTTCTTCTTCTTCTTATTATTATTATTAATTATTATTATTATTATTATTATTATTATTATTATTATACATGACATAATAGTTTGTAGCGGAAGGAAGAATCGAAAGAAAGCATTCATGAATTAACTCGCACAAAGAGCTACCTTAGAGACTTCAATGACTGTTAATGTTAATTCAGGCCCTAATATTTTGATGTTTGGAAACAATGAATTTCGGCCATGAATTTTCCATTTAATTACTGAGCACAACTTTTGTTATTGTATGATGGACTGTAGCATAACTATCTATACTGATGTTAATGTAATTTTTCGCAATTTGATTTCTCTCGAGACTGCAAACGTTTTTGTCTCATGATTCTCAAGTTAGTAATTGTGCTAGGCAAATAATGATATCTAAATGGATATTGATCAAAATAAAAACATCAGAACTTCTCTTTTAAACACAAGAACAGAGTGTAATTCCCGGACGATCGTAGTAGACTCACGACACAGATTTATCATTTACCGTCATAAAAATAAATGACACATTGGTCAAATGCATCCATTTCATTCTTATTTATAACGGTAAATATCTGACGTAAGTCTACTTTGATCGTCTGGGATCTATACGAGAATTCATAACAGTAACATAATGTGGTATAGTCTGTCAGCTGTCTATAAAAACTAACGTTTTGCTGAATTTCTGGCTTATTATAAGGGATAGAATTAAATTTCTTGCGCCAATGTTATTTGTATACTAATACATAACTGGAAACTGATTTTCAGAATTTTCACTTGTTGTTTTCTTGCATTTGTCTATTAAACGTAATACAAAAAATTAAGGCTTAATGAAGGGGAGTACTTTAAGTTATTGTAACAGCTATAGGCACAGCCCAAGCACAAATCCCATTCAATAAAATTTCTATAGGCAGATTAATGCCATTCAATGTGCATCCAATAGTATACCCTTCAACAAAGTGAGTGCTCTAACTAATGTAAATGACTTTTCAATAATGTTTTTAGTAACCACTTTCATTATACAAGCTTCTAGTGTCATTAACAGTCTCAGTTGATTCTCCTGCCTCTCTATCCTCACTATCAGAGTCAATGTTTCAAAAATATTTTAAGGTGTTCACAATCACATCCTATTTTTCTTGCAAAGTTTTAGGTGGCATTTCTTTTTTCTTGGTGAATAAAAAGACAGGTAAAATATTAACAGTTATACATACAGGTATTATAACTGCATTTTGCGCATTATAGCCATGACAGTTTAAAACCTACATTATGGTATCTGTTTCCAATGAAAACTACATTCTTATAGACTTACTAGTCTCTACTCACCATCGGTTGGTCAGTTTGGGACCTTGCTATTCCCATGTGCAAGGTTTTGAATAAAACAGACCACTCAAAGTCTTACCTCTGTTGGAGAACAAGCCGGTTCTTTGTTTTACCTAGTGCAATTTTCCTAATGTGCAGTTTAATACTAACAAAGTATAGAGTTATACAAAGGAGCATATTCCAAGGCTATTACATAAACAAAACTCCCATGTTCATTACAGCCAAAATGCCCTGTAAAAATGGACAGTTTTCAAAAGAAAATTTTTAACCTTAAATTGTAAAAACTGTTAAAAATATAGATTGATTATGTATAAGATACCCATTCAATATGCACCATACCGCAAAGCGATTGGTTTTGTTGTTTTGAAGATATTCAGCAAAACATCAGTTTTTATAGACCGCTAACAGGCTATAGCATGAAACTACATGTAAAATTTGTTCCAGTCGGATCATGGTACATATACATTCAACAAAAAAATCTGCTAGCCTGAAAAAAATATATATAAGAGTACGTATGTATTCCCATTATTGTTTGAAAGAAACTGTTACAACGAATGAAGTTCTATTTCTTTCAACGTCTCTGTCTGATTATACCTTATTTTACAGACATTAAACAAATCTCTCTTTTAACCAAAGACAGGTTGTAATTGGAGGTTGCAATTGCTATCTGTGCATACGTACGTATATATGGTGTTGACAATTCTACTCGAATTAATTTTTTTTAAAAATAATTGTATTGGGTATTTCTTTGCTTTCTTGTCTGTAACCTGTTATTATCGAAAGCACATCGTTATTTGAGCCGCCTCGTGGGAAAACCAACAATGTGGTTTCCGAACAGGTCTGACACAAACCGGCCTGGGCAGTCATAGAAGCAGGCTAGAAGCTTGAAATTTTGGATTTAAGTAGAAGAGGATCTGTACTATCCTAGTAGCGAAAACAAAGGCGCTGATCAGCTTCGCAGTAACTGCGAAGCTGATCTGCGCCTTTGTTTTCGCATATGCAGATTGTTGGTTTTCCCATGAGGCGGCTCATTTACTTACATGGGATATGAAGTTGTATTTGAATATGAAGAAAAATGCGCTCCGTTTTATTTTTAAATCGAAATATTCAGACGTGACGCGCGATGTTCGTACAAATTTGTGTAACACGACGTTCACGTTCTAGTTAGGGCCCCAGGCATCAGAAAAATGGTGATAGGTGGTCGGAAAGTAGCACAAATTCCATTCATACCCTCTTGTAGAGGAACCCACTGGAAGCTAGAAAACCAATGTTTGGTCAATTTTAAGTCTTGCAAAAGTGTTGAAATTATGGGATGTATACTGCTACAGATGACATTCTATAATGCGATTCTCAAAAATGAGCGTGCACATACAAAATTGGTCATATCTCTGCTGTTACGTGTCCTACATCACTGAAATTGGTCCCATTTTAAAGCTGAGACATAGTCCTTTTATCCTATGACACGTTTTGCAATCTATCTAATTAGCATATTCATGACTTTTAATGAAAACATTAAAATGACAGAAAAAAAAACATTAAAAATCCATAAATAAACTAATTTCAGGCCCAAACTATCACTGTGACACTTTGTTATTGAGCCAGTACTATCATATGACAAATTAATTGATGTCAAGGGCCAAAATGAAAATCATCTCATTTGCATATTCATGAAAATTTACGAAAATGTCAAAAAACGAGGAAAAACAAGGGAAAACTATTGCCATTCGCTAGGTTTTGGATGGGTTAAAAGGTCTATCTTGCATCCCTGGGACCATACTATAGTTGGTCTGATAGTGATGCATGGACCTATCAATCTAACCTTGATACCTAATATTCAAATCATTGAATTTGCTTAATCATGAAAATTACAAAAAAAATATCCCCTGTAAGAAATTGGAGACAAATCAAGGACAAATAGTGGGTGCATGTACAAAATCACTTATTCCAGAGCTGTTAATAAACCCAAGATATTGAAAGAGGTATTAAATGACTGCTACGGCAATGTACCATTTTCCTAAACTATGATAATCTGATTTTCAATTTCATGAATTTTAATGAAAACTTAAAGATTGGAGAGAAAAAGGTGAAAATATTAAACGCATAAACTTACAAAATGATTTTTATCTCGGCAATCAAAAGCCCTAAAGTGCTGAAAATGGCATCAAATTGTTGCTAGAGCAATCGTTTTCTACCCTGTCTTACAAAATATGTCATTTGATTTTTAGTTTTAAGAATATTAGCAAAACCTTCAGAATTTAGAGACAAATTACGAAAAAAATAAGAAGGTATACATAGAAAAACGCATGTATCTTGGCTACTGATAGACCTAGAGAGCTATAATTTGTGTCAAATGATTGCTAGGACTATTTTCTATAACCATGTAATCTCATATATAAATCATCAGCTATTTTTGATGTACTGATGTTAATGATATATTTATAAATAAGACAAAAACAACGAAAAATGAAGGGGTACACAAACAAAATCACGTATATCTTGACTGCCAAGAGCTGTAGTACAGAACTTAAAATGGCATCAATTTATTGGTAGGATACTGTTTTATTTCCATGTGTTTAGATATATAAAGCATGCTTGCTGAAAATCAAGATTTAATAAATTTTGTTGGTGCACAACCTTCAATTGTCTGTCATTTCCACAATTTTTCAAAATTTTGTATAACATTCAGAAGATGCAATAACATATGCTTAAACTATCAGACCATGTCGCAATAGTGCATTGTCCCAGCATTCTATTGGTACCATTTTCAGTTCTCTCAGGACATTTGCAGCCGAGATATAAGCGATTTTGCTGGTGTGCCCCTTCATTTTTCATTGATTTTTCTATTATTCATAAAGAACCTATTAATATCCATACATCAAAAATAACTGATTATTTATCAGATAATATGCTGTAGGTATGGAACATTGTCCTAGCAATCATTTGATACCAATTATAGCCCTCTAGGTCTATCAGTAGCCAAGTTACATGTGGTTTTCTACGTATACCGCCCTAACTTTTCCGTAATTTTCCAAAGGTTTTGTTAATATTCAGAAAGCAAATAATCAAATGACTCATTTATTGTAGTATAGGACAGCATCATTTTGCCCTAACAACCATTTAATGCCATTTTCAGAATGTTAGAGATTTTGAATGCCGAGATACAAGTCATTTTGGTACGTTTACCAGTTTCATTTTTCTTTTTTTTTTTTTTTTTCATTCCTGTTTCTAGAGTTTTCATGATATTTCATGAAACTGAAAGTCAGATCATTATTATATCAGACTAAAGGGATATAGAACATTGCCATAGCATTCTTTAGATACCTTTTTCAGCATCCTGAGTTTGTTACCAGCTCTGGTACAAGTGATTTTGTATTTCTTATGTATTTTTATTATTTTTCATGAATAAGCAAATTCAACCATTTGAATAATAGGTATTACGGTTAAATTGCTTGGTCCATGCATCACTATGAGACCAATTATTCTACAGCATGCTATGTTGGTATATGTATATTTTTGTGAGTACCCTATTCATTAGAATCACACTAGGAGTAGGTGTGGAAACTAGTATGTAATTTTACATTATGAAAATGCGTTCATGGTTGAGGACAATATTTTATGGCATTAAGGTGATCCCTCTGACTGCCATATAGAATTGGTCCCAGGGATGCAATATAGAACATTTACCCATCCAAAACTGCAATGGTTACAGTTTTTCCCATGTTTTTCCTCGAATTTTGACAAGTTCATTAATATTCATGAATATGCAAATGAGATAATTTTTGTTTAGGCCAAAGACATCAATACATTTGTCATATGATACTAGTATTACTAGCTCAATACCAAAGTGTCACATTGATAGTTTGGTCATGAAAGTAGTTTATTAACGGTTTTAATCATTTTTTCTGTCATTTTAATGTTTTCATTAAAATCCATGAATATGCAAATTAGATAACTTGCAATACTTACCATAGGTTGAAAGGGCTATGTCTTAAGCTTTAAAATGAGACCAGATTCAATGGTCTAGGATAAGTAACAGCGGGGTTATGACCAATTTTGTATGCACAACCCCATGCTCAAGAATCATGTTAATGGTTGCCATGGAAACCATGCAACTTTTTCATAGAGCAAAAGAGTTTATCTTTGACAACAAACATTCTTTGCATTTCTAGGGTCCCAATAAATGATTTGGCACCCTTTAAAGATTGTCTTGGGAGGGGATGTGCAAGGTAGGTCAAATTAGCCCCTGGGGTACCCGGAGATAAACATCCTTAATGTCGCGGATCAAACAAGCTAGGGTACATCATTTTCACCCAGAATAAAAGTACTTTTGCAAGACCGAAAAAAATTAAAACATTGGTTTTCATACTTCCTAAAGACAGTACTAAACAACTATACCAAGGAAATTTGTGCTAAACAGGTGGCCACCTAAAGTGATTTTTTGATGGCTTTTCTCAGTCTGGGGCTTTAGCTACAACGCAAAAATCGCATGTGTGACATTTTTTCAGCCAAAAGTAAAGATTTATAAGAGTTAGCTTTTCAACGTTTTGTACTGAATATTTCTGCAAACATTTCAATCAGCCGTTTATGAGCATTTATTTGGTATAAAAATAGTCTTACTCGTTAAATTTGTGTAATAATCGTTTATTTTATTTTCAAGTGCACCCTTGGTTTTCCCCACAGCGTGACACTTTTGGCACCGACAGTTATTTGACTGCCAAAAATGGAAATGCGGTCCAAAGTTAACATAAATTATGTCAGTGATATCTACATGTTTTGTCATTATTCCGCCGTATTTTGATGGGATTTGGTATAAAAACTTCGGAGATATACGTTTTCAAACCGTTTAAGCAATGCGATTTTGTTACGCGTGACACGCTGTTTTGGCGTAAAAATTGCATTTTATTTGTATCTTGTTATAATTTGCGCGATAAAAAACATAAAAACATGCATGATTGTTGGTATGCAATTGTCCATGCGAAGCGGATTATTTTGATATATAAAACATAGATATTGAGCCGAAACTGAGTTTGTTATTGCGTTTTTACTGATACAGCAAGCATTATTTTTCAAAATTTGTACGAACTTTGCGCGTCACGTCTCAAACAATAGCAGAGGGCGCAACGTTTTATTCAATAATGTCTTCCGCACACCTTACATATACATGTATCTTACGTAGACCAAAACGTTTGGAACACACTAGCAATTACGTATTGTTTGAACTTTTTGGGCGGGGCAGAGATAATTTATGCATAACTATCACCTATGAATGCGGGTAGTTACGGGTACTAAAGGATGGAAACGGATAACTCTTTATAGATAATTTTACAGGTATAAATGCATGATAATGACAGTAACGGTATATACGAATAAGATACGGATGTTGCCGGATACTTGCGCATATCGACGTTTGGTAAGGCGTAAGCAATCACTACTTTTGGTCAATGTCCAGTCACACTAATACATACGGATGCCTGTGGATAGGTCTTTTGTATCTACCCATAACGATTCGTATATTCGTACTCACCCGTAGCTATGCGTATCGTATACACAGTCATCCGTAGTTGTGAGTATCGTACCCGCAGCGTCCGTTAGATGTACGTCCAATTTTTGAAAAGATTCAAACTTCAGACACGGAATTCTCTCCCAATTGAAACTAGAGGAATATCAAATATCAATTCATTCAAAAACGCTATCAAATTATATCTGGTTCGCTCATAGTAGTCTACCAATTTCAACCATTAAAAGTTCTAAAACTCTCCTTAAACCCATCCTCTTGATTTCGGGATTGCACACGTGTTCGATCACTGAACTTTGTTCTTTGTGAGCACGTCCGCTTTCGCGAGGCGGTGTTGGACGTTTCGGAAGCGTCCGCTCCACGGAAGGAGTGGGACGAAAGAAAGGGGATGAGTAGCAGGAGAGTTAATTTTAATTTTAACAATAAGCAACTCTTTACTAAAAGAAATCAGTTTTCGCTCAACTTGGCTGAACAGGTCTGTTAATGTTAAATGCACCATAAAATGCAATTTATATACTAATTTCCATCGTAATCATTTTACATTACCTCATATTTTATATTTTATAAAGCATATTACTTTTAACCAAAGTTACAATTATAAATTTTAATATAGATTTCATCATTTGTTGTGCGCTTTAAAACGTATTTTACAAAGAAAAGGTCTTAAAGACATATTTTACTGTTTAAACACAGCATTTACAATGTACTTAAGAAATGAATTTCATTTTTCTGGTGTTCATGGAGCTATGAACCGCAGTGGGTAGCTAGCATCGGGGTTCATTCACTTTGCACGCGACCCACTGCGGTTCATAGCTCCATGAACAACAGAAAAATTAAACGCATTGCTTATATTTACATTCATTTCTCTCTATCGCTTATTGAAAAATCACCAAGGCGGTCACATTTACCAGCAAACAGAGAATCTACACGCAGTGTGTGTTCAAACAGCGGAACGGCGTCGACGTTTACAACGTCCAATCAGATTGGCGAGATTCATGTTTTTTGACGTCAAGTTTGGATTACGTCATGACGCGTGACACAATGTTGTTCATGGAAGTATGAACACAGATGAACATAGATGAACATCTAATGGTTCATCTAAGGAAGTTTTAGAAAAATGTAAATATAATACTATAATATATTGATTGTTTATCACTTTTAAATGCTAGGATTCCTAGGTAACAGTCTTAAGGATTTTTGTAAATTTGTATATGTTTGTTAAATGTATATATGTAACTTTTACAGAGGACCATATGTAAGATTAGTTGTTTCAGATATGTAATCCTCTCGAAATAAAGACATTATTATTATTATTATTATGAAAAAATAAAAGTCGATACGTAATAAGACGTTATTACGCTACGTAGTAACGCGTTACTTTTAGCCGTACGGACACGATAATACAAACACGAACAATTCCGGAATAGGTACGATTCATTACGGATAGACACGAAAGACCTATCCGCAGGCATCCGTGTGTGACTGTACTTTGACCAAACGCAATGGTTGCTGACGCCATAGGGAACGTCTCTATACGCAAGTAACCGGCAACATCCGTATCATATCCGTCCATATCCGTAAGTATCCCTATCAGCAAATTCATGTATTATCAAGAGCTATCCGTTTTCATCCTTTAGTACCCGTATCTAACTGCATTCATAGGTAATACTGGTGCATAAATTAGTTAAGCCCCCCCCCCCCCCCCCAAAAAAAAAAAAAAAAAAAAAAAAAAAAAAAAAACATCCGCAACTATACGTAATTGCTCGTGTGACCGAGGCCTTACAGGTTGGTTTTGCTATCTGTGCATAGAATGTAGACAATTCTACTCGAATTGTTTGCGTTTAGAATGATTCTTTTCGTTTTGTGTTTTACCTTCATTCCTTGTCAATAAAATGCTATTATCGAACACACATCGTTATTTACTGAGTAATCTTTCTCTTATCTCAGAGGAATATCGCAAAAGGTATGAACGGGCATACAAAAACATACCAAAATAGTATGTTTTTATATTTCAACAAAGAGACTATGCAATCCATCTGAATATTTTGATCCGAGGCATTATGCGCAGCTTGCAACACACAATACACTTAATATACAATGGGCATGGAACAAAAAGTCACCAAATACGCTCGTAATTAATACAATGAAATTAGTTTCTGTTTTTAACGTTTGGACTACTGCGCATTGTTGAACTAGAACTCATCGCAAGAAAAGGACTTTGAGGTCACAAATTCCACAAATTTTAGCCTATTCAATACAAAGAGAGGTAAAAGCCCACCATTTTCGGATGTTGAAACAAACGAGGATGCTTCGGCACAGCTTCAGTTTAACATTTTGCAATTAGCATGTCGCCAAGGCATTTATACTATGAGCTGATATAATCCATGCAAGAGTCAAAAAGCGTTCTCGCGACTCGGCTAAATTCCATTGATGAGCTAAATAAACTCAGACATTTCCTGGAACTATGGATAAAGGTATGATAGTTTTTTTTTATTTGTTTAGGCGTTACAAATTACTTTTTACTTTCCTTTTAATAGTCTGAAAAGGGCAATTTCACATTTTGTAGGCAATATTATTCATAGTACCCATTTTGACGAATGGATTGGTTAAACTTAATTGAATTAATAGAATATAGTCACTGAATATCGAGAATTATTACGTAAACAGAGATGTCGCCAACAGATGTTTAATGACGCTTTTTGCGGTATTTTCTTTCCCGCCTGGTGTCTATGTTGGGACTTTAATTTTGCTTGTATCGATTCCTGCCCCCCGTATTTTTACTTTATATTAAGTAAATCCATATCTCATCATTGTTATGTAAATTCTATTATTTTTCACTGCAAGATAATGATTCGCGGCAATACGATCTCTAAATGTTTGCAGGTCAAGACGCCCCTGTCCATCAGCATGGACATCATCAGAAAGAGCGTCGAAAGTCGATAAACATTTTCAGACGGACCTGGCAGGAGTGGGCATCTGCAACAAGTTGCCATGGAATAAAATTTGTATTCGATGGAGGAAGATCGGTTTTCAGAAGGTGTGTCATTTTCTGCAGAATTGCTTCTCGATACTCTTCATCTTGATTGTGCAGTAGGTTTATTTAACGCCTGTTTTAATGTCTTGAAAACGCTTACATAAGGGTCTGGATGGGGATTCCTGTATTCACTAATCAATAGAAATTTAGTCCATAAAATTTTGGCGTAATCATTAAAATCAGCTTTATTATTCATTAAAAGCCTATTCATAAGCAAAGGGATGCTTTTATCCTTGTTCCCCACCTCAAGCATCCCTCATCTCAGGCCACCAGGACTAGTTCTAGAATATTTAATTGTAGACTGCCAGGTGCAAAGGTCATGAAATACAGATTTTTTGAGCGACTTTATTTTCTAGATAACCCCGTTTCCATTTGTGAGAGAAAAAAACCCTTCCCCTTGAATACTGAATACTATCTTCAGTGTAAGTTTTACCTTAAATCTTGAATACTCTTTCATTTAAGTCATGAATACCAAATACATCGTATCATTAATAACAAACTCATTACTCCATGGATAAAAGTGAATTAAATATTTTGGTAGTTAGTAAATGTACTACATAAAGTCCTATGAATTTTTGCTTGTGCCTGGTTGCACAAAGCATTTTATTTATATGGTCTCAAAAATTGAGCGAGCGAAGGGAGCGAGGAAACATGATATGACATATACTATACAAACTGACATAGAAAGATTCACAATAACCTTCTTTAATACGCGTGTGTCTGATTGCAATAGACAAGTACTATAATGCTGTATCATGTTTTCAGATACATGTATTGAGTGACCGATAAAACATATTCGTCCACAGAAGAATTTATGGAAACTATGTCCAGATCTAATGATAAGTTTCTGCCTGATTGTAGAGTATCTTTTTAATTCTCTTTGAGCAAGCGAGTGAAAAACAAATATGAATTTGACTCACGGAAAAGGTCAGGGAAGCATTCGCAATACCCAGTACTGACTGCACTGTCATATCTTAGTACCAAGCGAACTTTACTCTCAGAAAGGGCAACATATTTTTTAGCCTTATGCAGAGCTGTTTTTTGTCATTTTCAAGAAAATCATTTAGTTTTACCAATGATTCCAAATAATGTTAGATATACCTCTAGTTCTAAGTATAATGTGGGTTAATATGCCTTGCACAAGGACAGAAAAACTCTTAAACCTAATTCAGTTGCAACCAAAATAGTAAAATAATGTCAGTAAACAACCAGAATGATCAATTCATTTTCTCTGTCTTTTTCTCTGTCTTCAAATGACATACATGTACATGTATTACTTTTTCAATGTTGCAAGCAGGCAAAACTATTGTCAATCCAAACATTTGTGAAGTCATTGTAATAATTTTAAATAATTATGAATAAAACAATATTTGAGATAATGTAACGGGGTCTGGGGGTCAGAAAAAAATGAAAATTTAGAATGTCAGAGTAGAGAGGTCATGTAAGACAATACTGGAGCCAAATTTTATATATTCATTATTCTTTAAAATTGTTATTCACAATTCATTATTTTATTCTGCTATTCATTAAAAAGACATTTATCCATTATTCTTTATGACCTCATTATTCACTAATCATTAAATTGTTTGCTCTTTATTCACTCTCATGAAAATAGTTTGGCCATTATTCATTAATCATTATACCCCATCTAGACCCTCTTACATGCCCGTTGATCTACATTTATACTTTAACCAATTCCTAAAGCACCCTGTAAGCATTTTCGTTAAATATTTCAAAAACAAAATGACCGAAAATGTTCAAATGAGTTTCAAATACATTATTTGTAAATAAGATTCATCCTTTTTAAATATAAAAAATAATAAAACTGTATGCTTATTCAAGATACCAAATAAAAATTAAAACTGAGATCCTTTAAGAGCAGTGAAGACACTTATGAGAAAGGGGATGGGCCATACCGCGGTTTCAACTATTAAAGTCTCGTCAGTGACCCTTTAGATTTGGCAACACGAAGCTAAAGAGAATAACTGAAATTTTGCAACTTTCAACAGGGTAGTCGATACAAAGACTAATATTGTCTAAATGGGACCAAATATATCAAACATTGGTAAGAAAATGTGTATTTTGCATACACTATATTGCTTACACTTTATTTTCAGGATATTCTGGTTTCTCATATTTGGAGGTTTAGTATATTACCTAGTCAGCACTTCAGTTACACAAACTTTGCGTTTTCTGGAGTACAAAACTGCTACAAAAACTACAATGACTATTGAGAAAAACATGACATTTCCTGCAGTAACACTTTGCAATTTCAACTTGATAAAGAATGATTCTGTTACCGACCCTAAAACAAGAGCTTTGTTGAAGGAGCTATACATGAAGGCGCCGAATATTACCTTTATCCAAGAACTTGGAGACGACTTTCTGAGAAATGTTAGTCTACGTCAACTGTTTGCAAATGGTACGCCTACAATTGAAGAAACATTTATTCTTTGTCAATGGCTGACGGATTTTCAAGACTGTGACGACTTAATTACGCCAAAGGAAACTGAAATTGGTTATTGTTACACATTTGGTTCGAAGGATAGCAATGAAACATATACCATTCAAACGGATGGATTAGCAGATGGCGTTTCATTGACCATGTGGCTAAACCAAGATAATTATTTTATAGGAGACACGTCGAGTGCTGGAATAAAGGTATATAATGCGCGAACAAACATACACATACGTATAAATTATAATACTATATGTAAAAGCTTTACATTTTTCAACTGCGCTTTGATTTAGACTTGTTTCGAACATAAATTATTATGATCCGTTTATACAAACATGCTGGATTTGCACTATTTGCACTACCCCATAACCATTAGTTTAAGGAAATATATTCATCGCTTTATTCTGGTCTTGCTACCGTATGCAATTAATAATTAATTAAAAGTGCAAGTTGATTACTTCTTCCAGATTGTCATTCATGACCCACACGAAGACCCTAACTTCAATTTTGCTCGTTCATTAAGTCCTGGATACTCCTATTTTGTATCACTCAGGAAAGAACAGGTAGGTGCCTGGCAATTAAAAAAATGCGTTCGCTTGGTCACATAGTTCACCAATGGTACCATTTAAAAAAAAAAAAAAAAAAAAACATTTGTATTCTTATGTCAACGGTGTTGTTGGCAGCCATTGATTCCATTGGTAAACAAGAGATCATTGGACGATTGTAGCATTTGTGCCTATAGAAATTGTTAAACCCTTTGTTAAAATGGTGCCATTTGTTAACACACAATTTAACCCACGGATTTATCTTACTAAAAGATATGTACTGTCTGAACACCATCTTTCAGAAACTGCAAAAAATATGACTATGTCATCGTTTTGCAGCCCAAAAGTCGTAAAAAGTGCCGCAAACATTTTAAAAATCGGTTCACTAGTAAAATAATTATGCCCATTAATTATTTTGAATAGGCATTTTGCATGTGCAAGGGAGGTAATCCATACATCTGAAAATTGAAAATCAAGCAAATCTGTGGAATAATTTTAAGGGTTTGGTGCTCAGCTATGCATACTGTTACGAGCTAACGTAACTAGACATATAAAGAAACTTTCAACCCTTAAAATGATATCAAGGATCTGGCCAATAAAAGAATTGCTGCCCTCGTTGCAATATTACCTGCCTCGGGTGAACAAATCGTCATGTCACCCTCACTAAAGGGCAACAATTGTATACTGTTCTCTAGAAGAACGGAGACGAACCAAAGAAATGTTCTCCAGAAGCCTTTGAATAGATCCTAAAGGATCAAGGGCCGAAATCAGACCACTCAATATTTCACCAGATTTTGCTAGTAGGTATAGAAAATATATTATTCCTGTTATATGGTGACAATAATAAATCACCCAGTTCGAATCACCCAACCAGAAGCTTCTATAATCTGCAAAGAACTTCTTAATTATAATAATAGCTATAAAAGTAATCAATGACACATTTCTGTCAAGTTCTAGACTCTAAAAATTCTAGAAACAAAAGAATATCATAAAAATGAAATTTATATTAATCAAGGTTACTCCCCTTTGATTATATATATAACAAGTAAAGGGTTAAATAAAATATATCATATATATAACAATACAATACAATTCTGTTTTGGTTTGGTGCATTTTAAATGAAAAATAAACAATTTGGATTTTTTTCTGGGAAAATAGTTACTTCCCTTACTGACATTTTTACAATGGAAAAAGCCCTATCCAAAATTATTGTCTGGCATAAAAGTTTTATTTGTTAACCGATTTTCGAAATTTTTGTGGCACTTTTTTAAGACTTATGGAATGCAAAATGGTGACATGATCATATTTTTCTTGAGGTCTTTCAGAAAAGTGAGATTTTGAAAAATGCAGTTTCTGGAAGATGGTATTTAGACAGTAGTATTTATTTTTAAGTGAGCGGCTTAGAATAAACCAGGTATTTTATAAAGGCTGAGTCAGGAGCAGTGAGCTAAGCAAAGCATGTTGAGTTTTGAATCACAAAGGTCTTGTATTTTCGCTGGAAGATTGTTTTATTTCAGAAAACATTCCTGCCACATCCAGTGAAAGCTTTTGGCAGCAAGGAATGTACCGACACCAAATCACCAGATTTTAAGAATCCATTAGAGTTTCCCGATTATTACAATAGCTATGCTTGCATGACAGAATGTAAATTCAGATACATTCGAAATACATGTGGCTGCTCATCTATCTATAATGTCAGTAAGTATTCATGATATCTTGAAAGGGGATTTTGAGTTATTTCGCTTACTTCTTGTTTGAATGTAATTTTAGCTCCTAGTGAATATGTAATTCTATTTTGTTCGTGTGTTAATAACATAAAATTCCTTTCAAAAATGAAGTGTATTTATTGAAGAACAATTTTATAGAAGGTCAATCGTTCTAACTTTACATGAACGCAAAAATGGTCTATGATACATATATATTTTTTAATATATTATTTAGTTCAGACTTAACGGTGTTGGCATTCAGACATGATTACCCAAAACTTTGTACTGCAAAACTCCAAACATTTTTTCGTTTTATGTAAATTAAAATTTTTGCAGGTGGTATGAGAGAATGTACAGCCTTAGATCATATCTTCTGTACACATGAAGCTACCAGTGAGTTCGACTACACAGTTATTTTAAGATTTTTGGCGCACCACTTTGGTTTATTATACCTCATTAATCATATTCATTGGCTGAGTTTTGATTGGTCCAGAGCAGGTGTGCGCGGAGGGTGCTATTCTGTCATGATCATATTACCCGCTAAAGTCATATCTGTCTAAAAACGTGCAGCTGCACTTGTAGTCACATGCGTTTGTTTACAGTGCACGTGGAGGGTGCTATTCTGTCAAGTCGCATGATCATATTACCCTCTGACGTCAAATTCGCCTAAATGTGCAGTTGCACATGTAGTCACATGCGTTTGTCATTTGGCATGGTCGCTAATTTGTTTCAAAAGCGGTTTGGTATAATAAAACAATATTTGCCCATGAGTGAGGGTGACATGGCGATTTGTTCACTCTCACTCAAGGGCAACAATTGTATAATGTCACACAATCTACATTTACATTTTGGAGAAAATAAGTAATAAATCCGTGTTAAGATATTTCTATGGGATTATCTTCTCATTAAATACCTTACATTCATAAATTATGATGTACATTTGGTGTTGCAAATGAATAAACTTTCAGAAAAAAAAATGTACTATTTTGTTACCTACAAAGATAGGTGCATCCACTTTCCAGTAAAATATACATATTATGCATACCATCCAGAGCATCAAAACAGTACTGAATTTGTGGCAAGAGTTACCTTTTGTTGTAACATCACTGAGAGCGCTAATAGATACTGCATTTCATGATTCATACATTTCTGTTATCAGGAAACTTTTCGACGGCGTATGATACAGATTTATGCAATTGTCCGATCCCGTGCAGTTTAACAACATACAAAACAACAGTGTCATCAGCATATTTTCCAAACTACAACTACATGAAGATAGTTTATGGTAACAACAGTGAACATCGTCACCATAGGTATGGATGGTGATATTTATAACAATCAAGCATTTGAAAATCTGGAGCAAAAGAAAATCACCAGAACCTCGGTAAACAAAGCAATAGACAAGAAAGCTCCGGTGTTAAAATAACTTCTTTAGTAAACCGGCTCTGGAAACCAATGTCTCCAGACTTTGCTTTGCACAGAAATGAAGAAAAGTATCATTAATAAAAAGTCTCAAAATGTCGTTTTTAATGATGTTTGCCTCTGATCGTCTTTTCAGATTTTAAATTTTATTTTTGAACAGTTGTGATTTTGTTGTATGGCGAAATAGAAATGTTGTCTACAATAAAACAAAATATTTATTCTTAATGCCGTTGATGGCATTGTTTCAGTAGAGATAACTTGGTACAAGTTCGAGTCTACTTTGAGACGTTGATGACGAAACATAAAGACCAGATACTGGAATTCACGAGAGAAGATTTAATAGGTAAGCCTGGTGCTTTTATGCAAGAATTGATAAAACAAAATATATCTTGATAGGCATGTGTTATTGAATAACAATTTTAATTGATCGGTCTAAAATATTTTAAAAGTGAGCAATGATCCGAACCGTCGCATTCAGAACCAAAGACTTTATTTTATTTTATTCAGTTTTGTCCTGATGCGGAACAATTTTCTATGATAAGGTTAATAAGAAGACCATGACTGTGTTGAAACAAACAGCACAAAAATCCCGCCAAGGATAAAGAGCCCTTTTTTAAACGACTCATATGTGGGGAGCACCTACTCGTAAAGTCCAATTAATAAAAATAATATTTATTTAACGCCTTTATATTTGCCACAAAACGCTATAACATTGATCGAAGAATTTGTTTTCATTTTCAGCATCATTTGGCGGGTTCCTTGGACTAGCTATAGGAGCCAGTGCCATCACAATTCTGGAGTTCCTTGAACTGTTTGTCGTGTGCCTGTGTAGATATTTCACCGACCACAATAAGATGAACTCTCAAGAAAAATGATTTTGGGTCTCTCAAATTCTTCGGTTTTTGGAGTGGAAATCTTTTTCTGATTGCGCCTTTTCCTGATCTTTGCCTACTTGTACCTTTCTCCAACAAGTCATTGATAATCAGCTGATTTTTGCTTCAAGTGCAGGGTTTTGGATATTAAATCAAAGTTGCAATAACCTTCCATCATGACCTCACGAGCTGTAGCGAGCGAAAAGGCCATGATGAAAAAATCACTCAAACTATGCATTAATTTCCAAAACCCTGCACTTGAAGTAAAATTCAGTCGATTATCTGTTGTTGTTTTCTCCGATAGGCTGTAAGATCCAGATCAGCTTTGTTTCAACTGTGCAGTTGATCAGTGGCTTTGTCTTACAGTAACTGTATAAATAGTACTGTTCATGACGTTTGTTGTGACACAGCTTTGATCTCGAAGAATCTGTGACATTCTTGGGGGTTTTATGCCTCGTTTTCAAAGTACCATAACAATGTCTCAAAGGTTCTGGTGGTGGTATTTTATGATTAGGGCAAAAGCCCAATGTATTCTGAACCTATAACTATTCAAAGTTTTGACTATTTCCTCCATATAGTGTTAAAAAAGGCGATTTTAGCGGGGGTGGGGGTCAAAATTTCATATGTCAGAAAATTTTAGTTTTTCGCTTTTCCTTGCATGTAGTCCTTTAATTCCACTATTGTATCATATTTTGTGCATGCAACACTGTGTAAAGTGGGATAAACATGCATAATGCCATTGAAATAAAATTGAAATATTACAACGTCAACATTTTGTGTACAAATCTTTAGCAGCTACCTGTATAATATTATTGTCTAAGTACTGCCAAACATTATACAAGGCACTGTTAACTCATAAGGAAACCTGCCATCTGTTATATGCAAAACATTATACTCAGATCAGCGATGACCAGCCAGCTACTCAGAATTGTGTCATTAATTAACAAAACTTCAACCCATCTTCTATGTCTTGCACAGCTTGATTAGAGTTTGATCTTAACCACAAACATTTTCTCCAGACACGGCCCATTGTGACAAAACTTGGCCACACTGAGCAACCTTGCATGAATATTTATTTACCTATATAAACCTGTTTCAACACGGCCTTTAATGTATTTATTTTTCTGATTCACTTTAATGTCCCTTTCAAGATTATTTCAGCTCGTATGAGATTGACCAATCAGTAGGTGGATGAAAACATGAGAACCCAGAGAAAAAACTCCAGGCACAGCCGCAAACAGAACTTAGCTTTTCTTACCTGTGTCTCGTTTCAGTATAATGGTTGTGTCGAAGTGATTATAATCATAAAAGTTATTTTTGATTCGATTAGATTATGGCCGAGCATCCTTTAATGGGAAGTTTTTCAGTCATTTTGGGATTGAGCCACGTATTACTTCTTGTACCCAGTACTCGGGGGTGGGGGGTGGGGTTAGTGTGTCTCGAGCACAGCACGGCTCCCCACGATTGGATCAAACCCAGGGTCTTTTTTTAGAATTACTTTCATTAAAGAACTGAAAGATTCTTGTTTTGATGCCTAACGTGATATAATAAGCAAATTTTTTATGAGAATGAATGGAAAATTGTGTAAGCACCCTTAAAGTTGGTGATTTGAAATTTTACGTCGCTGTATTGTACCAATGACAAAGACATTTTAAGTTCCCATGGTACCTAGACAGTGGTGGCATCGTACCGACCTGGCTGAAAAGTTGTTGATTTGGATGTTAATACATTTAAAAAAAATAAATAGGAAAACAGTCCACCAATGTTACTGTTTGTGGTGCAAGAAGTTATTGGCCGTGTAATGAAGTGGACAATAATAGTATAGAATGATTACAAAAGTTTGTTCCACAGAATGTACAGTACCCTCATTTTCTGGGGAATGGAACATAAAAAGTGGTTATAAATCAAGCAGATTTGGGTTAATTTTGGAAACAAATGTATATATCATTTTTTTTTGTACTTTATATATGGCATACAACTTAACTGCTTTTTTTGTTTTCTTTTTAATTTTAAGTTAAAAACAATTTTACATACTTGGGCTCTAGTACTGAGATAACATTCTGGGTTGTAGGGTACTGTTCCCCCCCCCCCCCGAGTCCCAGAACGCCATTCACATATATTATGTATAATATGACAATACATTCATATGCAAATGGATTTCTTGGGACTCGGGGGGGGGAACAATGTTAAATAAATACTTTTCTATTTTTCTATATGTTTAATACAAAATATGTCCATTTTAACCCAAAAATAAAGCAGTACTTCTTTTGAAACAAGAACCTCAATCCAATATCATAAACTATGGACTACTAGCAAACATGTATACAAAAACAGAAGCATTTAACCAACATTTATTTTTATCAAAATCTGAGGCAGCTATACATTATGGCTCCCATTACCACCGTCAGAGGTCCTTTGGACACTTCCTCTATTGTATAATAAACCACCTCATGAAAACGGTGCCTCTTTAAATTCAAATGTGATCAGCAGCGCAAAGGCCTAGGGAATTTAAGGCCTGATTTCAGCCTCATGTGTTGATAAAAAACTGAATTTTGGAATTTTGAGGAGAAACGTATTTCAAACAGCAGGTATAGATCCCTGCTTATAAACTCTAGCACAACTATCACATTCAACTTACACATGTTGCCATGGCAACGCTCCGAAAACTATAGAAATATCACATTTTGCAATTTTGGGTCTATTTTTCACCATTCAACATCATTTTCAACTACCGGCCCACGCGACGAACAATTTCTTATTGTGAAATAATTATGAAGTATCATCCAGAGATATTGTATGCTGAGTATAATTTTGTTCGGAGTGTGGGCTGGCACTTAAAAATTAAAAAATGTGTTCAGAAATGGTCCAAAATAGACCAAAAAGTGCAGAATGTGCTCTATCTAAGGTTCTTTTGGGCGTTGCCATGGCAACGCATGTAGGATAAATGAAGTATTTGTTCTTGTTTTTAATAGAGGAGACATATGGCTGTTTTAAGGAATAGTTTTCTCACCTAAATTCCAAAATTTACTTTTTAGCAAAATCTGAGGCCAAAATCAGGCGTTAAATGCCCTAGTCCTTGACTAGCGGTAACTAGTACAAAACAAAGACTGTTATCAGCCGTGAGGCAACAGAGCAGCCTATCTGTGTCTTTGTTTTCAATGTATGGAAAGAACAGCCACTAAAGATAGACTTTGTTGTGCTATGGTAAAAGTGTACTGAAGAAACAGATATATTCAAACCAGAAACCGACATTAAACACATAATTAACCAATATTATATAACTTTCAAATTAGTTAACTGATTTTATCACAGTTTTGTCTACACAGACTCTGTACTATGCCTATAGGATACCTTAAAAAAAACAAACACTTTCCGCGGCGTCACATCTGACTATACGTGGGTTGAGATTTAAGTTCGTAGACTTTCTTTGTAAAAGATCTGATGTCTGTCACACAGAAATTGAAATGCTATATTCTGAAAATAAATCCTTTTCTTATCGTAAAAGGTATAAAACATTGTTCTACTCAAAATGGTATTCGCACAACAATGAATTAAACACGATGACATCACCCAGGGCACGTCGTGGAAATTCTGAGGTCAAAACTATGTCAAATTTCAATAAGTGTCAGCATTAAAACGCATTGTTTCGAACCATACAACAAGCCATACCTGTACTTATTTGTAAGATTTCTTTCAGGGATTTCTTAATTATTATTGTGGAAATAAGGCGATCATGAGTTAAAGTCTTATACATAAGTTTCTATGCGTATCAGACATATCAGTGTTTTAAATCAAGAATGTTGGCCGTAGCATTTGAAGACTAATTGTAGAGGTCTGCATTTCTCATCGTCAAATTTCAAGAACGTCCATCTGAAATCTCACATACCATTTAAATACCACTGAACGATCTGTTCCACAACTGTATAGCACATCCCTTTTATTTTGAATGTTTCAGTGGGTATTTTGGCTAATCAAACATACGACTTGATCAATGCTGTTGTTTTGACGTTGCCAGTTAACGCCATTTTTTTTCAAGGAGCGCGACTGGCCATACATGTTTTCCAATAAAAAAAACAAGTCGTCGACATAATGCTAAAAATTTGAACTGAGATAACAACATGATACTACAAGGCCTTAAACTAATTTACCTTAAGTTTTGATTTACAATATGATAATTATCGGTAGGTTATTCAACGCCACATAACTTCAGAATTGTAAAACATTCGACGTGCCCCGGGTAGCGAAACCTAGGGGTTGCTATAGAGACCATTTTAGTAGCACTGTGTAATATTTCTTGAAAAATATTGTAAACACGAAACAAGGAGACTTTGTTTCTCGTAACAATGCATCAAATATTGGATAAATGCTGTAATATTCAAACAGTAGCCTAAGTCTACGAACTTAAATCCCAACCCTCGTACTGTTTGCCTATGTCCCATAAAAAGAACACCAGGCTTAACTGAGCTTATGCAATTTATGTGAACACAGCTCAAAAGTGGATGCGTCACGAGACATTGATAATAACGCACATAACCAAATCTTTACGGCAAAGGTGCACGAGGATTGATCATGTCAGAACATGATCTTCAACGCAAACCTTCGTATGCACTAAATGGTATTATGGCTCCAAAGCCATTATGGATTGTGTTGGAGAGATGAGTGATATTAGAATCACTGTTACAGTATTAAATAATACATGCATTATCATGTAGAGTCCCATACATTAATATTACGATCATTTGCAGAAATAGTGAAAACAACACATGCCACATTAACAAAACAGATGCAATCCTTGGCACAGTGGCACAGTAGACAATGTCACAATAACCGAATATTGAGTTAGCATGCATTAGAGTTACATTTTATTTCATTGTAATGCTACCCATTTGTCATTCTTGGCACAGTAGACAATGTCACTATAACCAGCTATTGAGTTAGTATGCATAAGGGTTACATTTAATTTTATAGTACTTTTACCCAACAATGGGGATGTCCTGACATCCGAAATATGCTTAATTCGATTATGAATAGATGAGTTGATTTCACCACTTTGGCACATTATCTTATTATTGAGCGGTTAGAAAACAAAATTACCATTTTCTCCCTATCCGTTTAAAGATTGAAATCTGGATATATAGCACTCGCTTTCTGAAATAAAAGGTCCCTTATTTTTCATATGATCTACACTGGGCAATAACAGGAATCTCATTTTCCATGATTTTCTATCTGCTTTCGACAAAATGGACATATACGTCCATTAACCGGTAACCGTGAACATATCACCTCGTTTCAAGGCGTAAAGAAGCCACGCCGCACCGAAATTTTACGGACTCGTGGGCATTATCGTTTTACAGTACTGTTCCACTATAATCCAATTATGTAAACATGTCGTAGCAAAGGTCACTTTGGTTCCATGTTCCGTTAACTTAACAGGTAAACGGGACACAGTTGGTCACGGGGAGGTGACAATCAACAATGCGCGGATTATAAACAACTTGTACGGTCTAAGTTTGTTGCCCCCGTTGCAAGGTCGACTATTATAACAGTTCACTCATTACACACAACAAACAACTATTGAAGGTATCACAGTAAAATATGAGCCACCTCGTGGGAAAACCAACAATGTGGTTTCCGAACAGGTCCGACACAAACTGGCCAGTACAAGCACAGAAAAGAGCTAGAAGCTTGAAATTTCGGCTTTAAGTAGAAGAGGAATTGTACTATCCGTGTAGCGAAAACAAAGACGCTGATCAGCTTCGCGGTTACCGCGAAGCTGATCTGCGACTTTGTTTTCGCCTATGCAGATTGTTGGTTTTCCCATGGGGCGGCTCATATATTCTTATATTTTATTATGTGCAAAGACATGTTTATTTCAAACCTATCTGAGTCTCCTATTCTGTAAAGAATGGGTCAATGTTTTTTTTTTTTTTTTTTTTTTTTTTTTTTAAACTGTCTATATGTTTGTATCTGTGTATGATAGGTCGACATGAGACTTAAATAAACTATTAAACTCATTATGTGTCATTGATCTGTAAAAGTGTTCATCATAATGCCCAGACAAAATGTTAAACATCTGCCGACTACTAAATCTGTATTACCTCTGAATATAGTCTGTGCAACGATTGCTGGATAAATGTTTTTAAATCTGCAGAGCGCCATTCCTACTTTTGTAAAAGGTAAAGATGCGTTTATTTACGCGATCATCCAGCATATTTGAATAGCGCAGCCATTGATTACATACATTTTATACTATTTAACATGCGTTGGCACCCACAACATATCCACGACAACTGCGCCAGATGGAGTATATGTTTTCCTGTACCAAGAAAGAACCGTTGAACTTTTATTTAAAAGGTCTTAAAAGTACAAATCAAATAGGCCGACTCCTATTAAGGATACGAGTGTCGCCATCAAAGTACGGGAATTAATTCAGTCAATATCTAATTATACCGTGGACAGAAAAGTGTTCATGCATTTTGCTTTATCATTCAATTACCCATGATTCAAAATTGTAACTTTTGAAAATAAGTAAGAAACCACTCTCATGGTCACTGCCTGTTAAGCCCCGTTTACACATTCACGATTTTTGGCTACGGTGCCGCTACGATTCGCCACGATTTGTAAAATCGTCGTACCGTGGTGTACCGTGGTGATTCGTAGTAGAACCGTGGTGAATCGTGGCGAATCTTGATGAATCGTGATAATTCGGGAAACTCCACGGTAGCGCTACGGAAGTTTTAAACTGTTTAAAACATTCGTGGCGTACCGTGGCGAATCGTGGTGGTTATTGGGCGTGGCCTAATTCGTAGCGCAATCGTAGCGGAATCGTGTTTATTCGTACTGACACCGTAGCTATATTCGTGGCTATTCGTGAGAGATCGTAGCCAATCGTGGAACTCCGTAGCGAAACCGTGGAATCTTTGACACCACGAACTCTCACGATTCACCACGAATTGTGTACGGTTGTCCTACGAATCATCCACGGTTTCGCTACGGAGCTCCACGACTGGCCACGACGGCTACCGCCGTGAATCGTACTAGTACCGTATCGAACCGTAAAAGCACCGTGAGCATTCGTTGTGCCACCGTGGTCAATCCTCATTGACCGTAGCGTTGCCGTCATGAATCGTCATTGATTCGTAGCGATACCTTACAGGCACCGTACTAATATCGTAGACATTCGTACTGGAATCGTAGTGACACAAAATATTTCCCCTTTTCGCCACGATTCATCCCGATCCATCCCGGTTTTTCTGACCATGAGAAATCGGGGTGAATCGTGGTGAATCGTAGAGAAAATCGTGAATGTGTAAACGGGGCTTTACCCAGGTGAAAATTCCAGAAATCGAAAAATGTTCAGTTGTCTATTACAAAAACTTGCCCGTTCTACCTAGATTTATTTCAGCTGTAAAAATTGAAGATTTCACCTGAAGAAAAAAAAATGGATATTCTTATAGTTTTGATCAAACCAATGTTTGTAGGTAGTCGCCGAGGCGCTTCCAACGAGTACCCACACTCTATGTTTTGGATTAGAAATAAGAAAAAAAAACTGCAAACCCGTGTATACCACAGTTTCACTACATATAAACGTGGAGTGTAAGGGGGTATTTATTACACGGACATGCTTTCCTGACGAGTAATTTATCTTTGTTACAAGCAATGATAACGTCCATTGTCATGAATTAACAACTTACCTAAATATATACGGAGATCAATGACTAAAGCATGAAATGTTCCTTTCAGCATCCAGTTTGTAGAACAGATGATCACCTTGACATTGAATGTCAAAGTAACTTGAACTACATCAACAGCCGTAATTCGAGAGTCTGACAAGCTAAAATTAAACATGTAAAGATTTAGAAAAAAAAAGATATCTGAAATATTCAAATAGATACGTATTACAATAATACCGACAAGCTGTTCCATTTGCTTATTATCGTTTTGAAATCTAATTACCTTCTGTTCCATGTGATCAGAAAATAAAGGTATACCTGAATAGAGTAACTTAACACTGGTTTAACACTATCCGAGTTGTTTCTAAGACTGACAACTTGAGACGTTATAAAAGAAGCACGCTAAAGGAAACTTCGATATTGAAGACTTGAGTGGTGATGAATTTACCTATCATGGAGCAGACTTGTTTGAAGCGGTGAGAATTTCATTATGAAAAAACGCTTGTGTAATATCCTGCCGTGGATTGAAAATGTTTGATATTTTTCTTATTTTTGCTCAAAACATTGATTATGGGCACACGCGAGAACCGCCTCGCCGAGTACCGAGTAACGAGTACCCGCAATCTATGTTTTACGGCTAGGCGGTTCTAAGAACGTGCACCCACAATCAATGTTTTAGAGCAAGAAAAAAAAAATAGGTATACCCTTGCATACCCCAATTTTGCTATATAAAAGTGGGGTTTAAGGGGTGGGTATATTTTTCACGTAAATGTAATCTTGACGTAACAAATTTTAGCCAGGGTCTCTGAATGTTTAGTGGCTGATGTTAAAGCTATGATATGTTACTTGAAATTATAAGAAAATATCCGTCTGAAATTAATGTGGTATATTTAGAAAAGCACAATCAATCGTTCTCGAGCATTTTGTCGCCATACATCAGGAAAACATGTCCTTGAAATAAATACCCCCTTAAACCCCACTTTTATACAGAAAAACTGGGGTTTGCAGGGGTATACCTATCTTTCTTATTTTTTGCTCCAAAACATAGATTGTGGGTACTCGCTAGAACCGCCTCACCCCGAGGCGGTTCTAACGTGTACCCACAATCTACGTTTTGAGCTGTGAAAATAAGAAAAAATATCAAAATTTTTCAGCTGAAAATTTTCAATTTTCAATGCTCAAAAATATCTGGTTATTTCATGGGTAAGTTTTCGTAATGATATGAAATCATTTTGTTTTGTTTTGTTTTTTCATGATACTCAAAATAGTATGCACGTAAAAAATTGTCATTTTCTGTGGGCGTTTATCTATTTTATGAGAAAATCTTAACGACAGAAGGAAAAGGAAAAAGCGTTAAGAAAAAAATAGAAGGGATGGCAACGAATGCCAAAATTGGGATTCGAATATTCGTATAGGATATTCGAAAATATTTGAATATTCGTATAATATATTCTGTACCCTATGGACCCATGCCGGTGACTTCTTAATGGTATTGTATTTAATCCGTTCATGTGATGCGTTATTACGTTTTGCATTGTACCTGTACAATGCGAAGGGGGTCAACTCGGCCTGATACCAACAATTCATAGTATGCTAAATGTAAGAAAATCAACGTGTTATTTGCTCCTAGAATACTAGACAAACGTCCATTCTTGTGCAATTAATAACGAATTTATGATTATTAATCTTAGAAACACAACGCGACATTTATGCCAAACTAAGCCTGATTCTGACCTGTCTTTGCGTGTAGATCGCTGTTGTCCACCATGACTGAAAAGATCACATGATTGTACCGTGACTGTTTGGTAACAGATTTACCAATTTACAATTACAATTTATTAGTTTATTAAAGTCTCGTCATGGTTAACAAAATATTACATAAATAAATTATGTACATAATAAAACATGCTAATAAAAATTAACCATGTCATTCTATATAGAATTATAAGAGACTGTACATGTTAAAATATCAACATCTTAAAATTAGTTATTTGTAGATCAAATACCGACGTCTGTCTAAAATATCGGAGCAGATTTTGGCTGAACATCTTATCACGTTCGCATTGTAGCTTCCTAAAATAATACAAAACTTATCACGGTTTGTAAGAGAATCGTATTCAGCATATTCAGACTTGACAACACTTTCCATAGTTAGACTTTTAAAAAATCGTCATATACTGGACACGACAGCAATACATGTTCTTCAGATTCTATGCAATCAGTACAATAAAAACAAGTTCTTTGTTCTGGTAATAATCTTTATAACGTCCCGTTTCAAGCCTCAGTGGCGCAACGCCACACCTAAATTTAGCAAACGCACTTCTGTGTTTGAAGGGTAAAAACATTGCTGCATGACATTCTGTGCGGTAAACTTGTTTAAACTGTTTATATGTTCTTAGTTTAATACGACCCTTTCTTCTCTGAGAAATATCTCTGTTAACATCCGTTGCTCAAGAATTTATGATGTAACGAGTCTTGAATTGATGCAACAACATAATTATCCTTTATTTACAATGGAAAAATCTACCCCTGAAAATAAATGTTCAATTTGACTTTCTTTAAACATTTTACGGACCCTAAAACACCAATTTCTACAATTATTATACGAAACTCTGAGAGCCCACTTATAAACCTTCTTATTAAGACGTCCGTCGTCCATGACGTTGATTCTGTACCAATGATTTACCAGTGTTTTCCATTGTTTAGTAAAAGGCCGTAGCCATCCGATATCCCCATTAACAGCGGCATTTGGGGTGCACCGACCGACGCCGAGGTAGAACCGCTCCGCTCTGTTTTGTACTGCCGTTATACAGCCAAACTCCCCACACGGCTCCACCGTAGCTGATGGTACTCCAGACGACCGAATCGAAAAGTTTTGTATACGTACTGAATAATAAACGAAATTTTAAAAAACGTAAAGATGATGACCTTATAGCAGCACAAAATTTAGACCAGAGAGAATTTTGGAAGAAAATAGGTTCTATTGGGGTTGCAAATGCTCGTCAATCTACTATTCCGTTGCAAGTTGAGTCTGAAAATGGTTCGATCACCAATGATATCCCAACAGTCTTGCAAAAGTGGAAAAATGATTTTTCTAATTTGTTTAACCCGAATGAAAATGAGATTCTAGACAATGAGGCAAATATACTAATGTCCAATGAAAACGTACCACCTACAAAAGTGTAAAAAATATGTTTTTGACTGAAAATTTCAGTTTGTCTTTTTGATATTTCGGTACTGTGATAAGCTGTCCAAATCATGGCACGTTCGCAAATCTGTCTGATAAGTGATGCTCCGAGGATAAAGCAACCAAGACGTTAACCGTCAAAAAGAAAATCACAAAACCGGTATTCGAATGCGCCAGATGTGAAGAAATCTTCAATCACGCATCGACTCGCGCCTAGAAGATGCATAACGTCGAAACATGAAGAATTCGACAGTCAGTGTGCTTCGAAAACGTCAACGTGGAATTCTTGACGTCATAAGCAACATTTTGACCACTGCACAATAACAGAGACATTAAAAAGGCAATCAAATGTCTGCAGCAAAATTGCGATTAAATCACAGATGTGAGCCGTTTTGTCCAGGAATCTTGCCCATTACATCATAAAGGCTTAGGATTTTGACGTTTAATGGCTAACGCAAAGCGTTAAAATCGCAAAGACGTTGAACCTAAATGACCTGTACATCTTTTATTGTACGCTTATATTCATCTCGACAAACAAAAGCGATTTTCAGAAATTCTGACTCGATAGCGTTTCCGGAAGCGGCTGGAGAGAAGCTTAAAATTGACGTCAGTCATCGAACGTCATTCTAGAAAATGATTTTGGTGACGTTTTGCATATGTTAAGATTCGTATTCCCAAAATAAACTGTTTTTGGGATATCTGTATGAAAGAAACCGTTTGTGAACGTTTTTTGACCGAATTTGCAAGACTTTGCGTTTTTTAGGCGTGCATGGTGACGCGTAGAGCGCTTTTACCGTGTGTTGTGATGCGAAGTAGTGTTTGAGTAGGCGGCGAATAGTTCGTAGAGCTACTCGCATACGGGAAAATCATTTCCGGGATTTTTGGATCAGTCATAGCTTACGTAAAATTGAATAAACGTAATTTGTAGTCTGACGTAACGTCGCTTACAAACCGTCGCGGGGGGATAAACTTTTGGCGTAGAAACATTGTATTCAACCTATATAACATAAGGAATCATCATATGTGCACAAAGGTTTTGATGTCCCGCAACTAAGAGCATCCGAGGAGTGGTACGTTTTCATTGGACATGAGTATATTTTACATACTATAGGCGCTGCACAACCTATGATGAACGACCCTGAAATGAATGGTATGTTTACTTGCGATGAACTTAAAAAAGTTGTCAAACGCGCAAAATGCAACAAAGCACCGGGATTCGACGAAATTCCAGTTGACGTCTTGAAGAATGAAGCCACGTGTCTTTTCCTAGTTAAGTTTTTCAATATATGTTTTTCCGTTGGAAAAATTCCTAAAGAATGGTCTAAATGTGTATTAAACCCAATTCCAAAGTCTTCTAATTTGAACAAACATGATCCATTGTCGTATAGGGGAATAGCACTCGCGCCTGCATCTTATAAGCTGTTTTGTGCATTAATTAACAATAGGTTAACGAAGTGGACAGAGAGTAACAATATCTTAGCAGATGAGCAAAATGGTTTTCGCAGTGGAAGAAGCACTATTGACCACATTTCGTCTTTAACGAACATAATTGAAACACGCAAGTTGAAACGCAAACAAACTTTCACCGCTTTTATAGATTTCAAGAAGGCATACGATTCCATCAACCGCAATTTGTTATGGTCTAAACTAGAAGACTTAGGCCTGGCTGGGAATATCTTAAATGTCATCAAAGTTATATATATGGATGTTCAATATTGCATACGTCTAAATGGGCTCCATACTGATTGGTTTAATGTTAGAACCGGCCTGAAACAAGGTTGTTTGCTTTCACCACTCTTGTTTAACTTATTCATTAATAACTTAGTTCAAACAATCAACTCATTGAATGTAGGCGTTGATATTGACGGAGAAAAAGTAGGAATCCTCCTTTACGCTGATGACTTGGTTTTAATAGCTGAAAATGAAACAAATCTACAACTTATGTTAGATACTTTGGGTATATGGTGCAGAAACAACAACATATGTGTTAATGGTGAAAAGTCGAACATTGTCCATTTCAGAACGCCTTCTGTCCAAAGGTCATCTTTCAGTTTTAAATGCGGAGATCTCAGCTTGGGAATTACCCATCAGTATAACTATCTAGGACTTACACTCACAGAATTCTTGAACTATGATATCATGGCATCGAATGTTGCAAAGTCTGCTAGCAGGGCACTCGGTTTAGTTATTCATAAAAGTAAACAAAACAGTGGCTTTCCTTTTGAATGTTTCTAGTACTAAGCTGTATGACTCGCTGGTGTGGCCTGTCATTGAATATGGGTCAAGTATTTGGGGGACTAGCAAGAGGTCATGTATAGAGGCCGTTCAAAACAGAGCATGTCGTTATTTTATGGCTGTGGGAAAGTATACGCCAAATATTGCAGTCCAAGGAGATATGGGTTGGACGCCAACGTCGGTCAAAATCTGGAAATCAATGGGAAGCCGGTGGGTTAGATTTAGGGAAATGGACGATAACCGCCTCAACAAACGTACTTCCAAATGGTGCATGAAACATGGTGAAAATAGGTGCAAAAATTGGTTCTATAAATTTCGAAATCATATGTCTTTGCTAGAACTAGATTGTATATTTGACGATAACCAAAACTACACTAAAAATGCCATATTGCGAATGATCCAAGAAAAAGAATTTGAGTTTTTTAAACAGAATTGGACAGAAAATCTTAATAATGTTAACAGAGCAAACGGCGCACAAAGCAAGCTACGTTCATATCGACTCTTTAAGTCAGAATACAAAAGTGAAAGCTATATTACTGCAAACCTTCCAATTCATCACAGACGCGCGCTCGCAAAATTTCGATGTGGGGTTAGAGGATAGATTATGTACTAATTGCAATGTCGTCGAAAGTGAAGAACATGTAATATGTGAATGCCCATTATATGAAGACTTGCGAAATTCGTTATTTGATAAAGCTAAACATGTCATCCAAAGTTTTGATTTCTTAAATTCAGAGGAGAAAATGATTGCTGTGCTCTCAAATTGTCACTTAGTAAGAACTACTGCCAAAATCCTTTATGACATACTTTCACGCAAACGTTCCTTTACGTACAATTAGTACAAATGTATTAACAAACGTATCTTGTCCGCACGTACTTAGTACCCTGTATGCTCCGGGCACAACCGGTTCCTGGAGATACGGGGCTGGATCGTGGAGAAGCTATACGTGACGCTCCGGTTCCAGCAATAGACTACGAGTCCTATAACTCGAGCTTATTCAATTGCGGTACATCCTTATTGTCATTTACTTTATTTCATATTTAAAGTAAGAATATCAACAACGCAGTATTTGTTTAAATAGTTGTCTCTTGCTTGGTCATGTGTTTAAAACAGAATTTATTTTATTACATATACATGTACAATTGTATATATAACGTTATCTGTAATAGATATGCCTTTAAACAATTGTAGTGATACATGCATAATTTAGATGAAAGTGTTTCATCGTCCCACTAATAGCTAACGTCATACGGAAACAGAAAATGGCTGCAAATGGTTTATGCATGAATGACTGTAAAAAGCTTGTACATAGATTTTTAAATCAACATCGAGCGAGTGAGTCAACACTCCGTTGTTAACAGACGCACGCCGAGACAGGTGCGTCGTCGCCTGTCTCGGTGTGCGTCTGCTAACAACTGACTGATCTGGAGCCTGGATAAATCGTACCTCCCCCTCCACTGGAGTAGGGTTGGGTAGCCCGCTCGCAGTCGGCTCGATGTACGGAGAATTCACAAACTCTGTACATAGTGTAAATACCAAATGTCATATTTTAGACTTGCCTTCGTGTTATCATCATCATTATGACAGGCAAAATGCCAAATTATAGTGTCTCGTAAGCCTAACAGGCTGGGTATCAAATGTATATTTTGTTGTATTTGTATATGTATCTGTATTTGATATGTGACACTTAAATAAACCATTACTTACTGTTTTTACCCACTTTGGCTTTCTTCATGGGGCATTTAAAACAAAAGGTTTTTACACCTTGAACACGTGATGACATCTCAATTTGAATCAACAAAGTGTCAAACTGCAAACTGAGTCATCTCAATTCGCAAACGTGTCAAAACATTTACCAACGTCGGCCAGTAGGAATTAGAGTATAAAGTGATACACTGTTTAAAGTCTTAACACTTGCCTCTGATAATGGTTTATCGCAGAAAATTTTTGTATGGGGGACGACAGAAAAATTATTTTCATGTCAAAATCTTGATCTTAGATTGTCCTAATAGGACCTTCAAACATTTTGAAAGTCTGTGAACAAATAACGTTTTATGGCCAAAATGAATTTTGAATAAGGATTTGCATTGGCAAGGGAGATAATCGATGGTCGTGAAAATGCTTACTTTTTCGAGAATTTTTACTTGATCGTGAAGATTTGGTCTCAGGTATGTCATTTGTGCCCTTTTTTAATCATTTTGGGCAACCATGATTAAAAAGCAAGAATTTAAATTTTTTTGCAGGAAAATATTTACCTCCCTTCCATGAGATTGCACGGGGAATCCCTTTTCAAAACTGTTTTTGACCACAACTTTTTTATTTGTCAACCGATTTTCAAAATTTTTGCTGCACATTTTGCGACAAACCAGATACTCAATTGTGCCAAGAAAATATTTCTTCTACATTTGAACAGTTGTAAAATTTCGGCGAAAAACCATTATCGCACACAACCAAACGCACTTTACTTTTACAATTTTTTCTACAAATAAAGTTTCAAAATTATGTTGACAGGGGAATAATGCAAATATTCGAATCCTGAAATGCGAGTATTCGAACATTTAAATATTCGTTGACACCTCTAAACAAGTAAAGTAACGATATGACCCAAAGTGTCATATCAATTGACTCAGTTATGGTTACTCTTCTATAAGGCCGAAAAATGTTTCTCAGGACCCTCCCTCATCTGTTTTAACCGTCCCTTATCTTTTTTTATGGCTCAAATAAAAACGGCCTCTTTTTTGCAGATGTCAAATGTGAAATCTAAATATTATTTCATGTGTTAACTGATTTTAACATCAGCTTTTTGACTAGAAATGTATAAAAGCTGTTGAAAATAAACCATTTACATAATTTGTATATAGATTCTTTCATATATGGTTCAAATGTGATAATTTGTAGTAGTCTGTACTTGGTATTGATCGTTTTGTCAGACAATAAAATAAAATGGTGGCCTCGTTTGATTTTGAAGAATTGAAAAATAAAATAAAGAATCTGCCTCCATTCTCTCAAAAAGTGGCATGAGAATCAATTATATTAATTTGTTTGGCAAGTCAGTGGGACACACGTAATTGTAATTGTATTAAGAAGCATTTGTGCCGAGATGGTATAATTATGGCAGTTTAATTCAAGTGACATGGTTCACACATATTGAAGAATTTGAAATTTTCTTTTTCAAAAATGGTCACATTTTTTAGTTTCAAATGCACCTGCATGATTGTTGTGGACTGTTATTTTTTCCTCTTTGACAATTGAGATGTTGGAAATCCACAAACGGATAACCTGCTGTTTGCAGGGTTGCAATGTCTAGTTCCGAAGATTACACGTAATGGTAAATATACATAATGGTCATTGTTCCTTCCTTGGTTATGTAAGCTGTGGCATTGGTTTTTTTTGTTGCCCTTTGTCCCAGTCCACTGCAATGGTCAAATCGAGACGTTGTCTCCATTTTATTGGACTTCTACTTTTAATCTTTGAAATGATTTGATGTATGTGAAATGTGCTCAAAATATAATAATTGAACACTACCAAATTGAATGCAATTAGGTTTTGGGCAAGTGAGATGATCCGAAAGACCTATCATTAGTTTAAACATATTTTATTGTCAAACTTATTGTCAGACCTATCATTCCAACCCAGCACGCATTTTCGCTGACATTTTGCATTCATAGTGATACCATCCAATCTTGCAAATGATAAAAATAGTGAAGGAAGAAAAAAAAAAAAAAAAAAAAATTCTTAACAAATTACAAACGCAAAATATGTGCAGCTGAACCAAGCCACAGCAAACCCTGTCGGTGGAAAAGCATGCTTATCCACCAAGGGTGGTTTACTCTTCATATAAGTTGCATATAACCCGCACTCCAGATGCCGCTAATAGGTACTTTTCGTAAATTTGGCCGGGTCCGGCCCGGTTATGGTTTTATCGATAACCGTGACGTAATGCTCTAAAAATAGATAAAAACGCATGATGCATCGTCTTAAAAATAGAAATCGACTAATCCGCAAAACTGTACGAAAGCAGAGCATCGAGTCGTTTCGAACCAGTATAAAATAAAGATTATCACAAAAGGACAAATTAAAAAAAGCCAACAGTGCATCACGAAAAACAAACCAAGACAGTCAATTAAAGCATTATAAATAGCTAAAACATACTGTTTTGGGCATTCTGTAATTATACTTTAGAAAGCAAAACCACAATCTGTTTCGAAATATTTTGGGGCAAAATATATAAGTATCCCAAAAACCGCGAACTAAAATGGCTGGGCGATCTACACAGCATGGCCAATAAACACACTTTTCAATTCTAAACTTTAATAGCATTCAAATTGTCAAGTGGTACAATTGACCAAACAATTGATTTTCATAAACAAGATTATGATTTCATTTAAAAAAAAAAAACACACACTAATTTCGACAAATAAACAGTCTTTCAAAAACGGACTATTTTGTCCCTCGGACGCATATCTATTGGAACATAATGACATCTTTAATAACGTTATGGAGGGGAGAGCTTTGAGTCATGAAAATAGCATTGCTATATGTTTTAGAGAATCACCACGAGGACCGAAGAACTTACTAAATGTTATGAACCACTGCAGAAGCTGAGGGTGAGGTTAGGATCCTGTAAAACCGGTTTAAGCCCGCCAGTAACTTTGTGTTACTGATCGTTCCAAGGCGATACTTCTGTGGGGGTTCTTTTTGTTTTATGTCTTGGTGTTTAAAATTTTTTTGTGCTGTTGGCGCCTTATGTATGTTTTCATATTTTTAATTAAGTTAAGGTAACTGAGTGGCCACCTATTGGGAAAATAGCTGCTCATTCGGCTTACGATATGTTTCATGGTATAAGTGCCTGATTGTTAGTTTGGTTTTTTCCCACCTCGGTTTTTGTAGTGGGAATCTCTTTCTGACTGCGCCTTTTCCTGATCTTTGCCTACTTGTACCTTTTTCTTAGTAATAGTACCTGATTGTTCCCATCTCGGTTTTAGAGAGAATATCTTTCTGATTGCGTCATTTCCTGATCATTGCCTACTTTTACTTCTTTGTCCTGAACATGTGTCCGTAAAATTAAAACTAAACCTGAAATTATATTTTGATAAAATTATTAGATCCCTTATCTTGCTTTTAACCCTACAATCAACTTCAAATGAATAACATGAATATTAGGCTGAACATGTTGTTTATGCTTTTGTTAAGAAATAAAAATAAAACTGAGATTCTTTAAGAGCAGTCAACTTATTAATGAGAAAGGGGATGGGCCAAACCGCGGTTTCGGCCACTTAAGCCTCTTCAGTAACCCTATAGACTTTGCAACATGGAGCCAAAGAGAATTACTGTAATTTTGCACCTTTCAATAGGGAAGTCGATACAAAAACCAGTATTTATAATCGAAATGGGGCAAAATATATGAAACGTTGGTTAGAAAATGAATCTAACCGATAATAATATTCTGATCTCGCTGATCTCAAAGGACCAAAAGGTAAATATAATCTGCACTATGGTTCATGAACGGGAAGACTTTTTAGGGCCGCCACACGGCACAACACCAGCTGCAGTAATAGCAAATAAAAAATAAAACTGAGATCCTTTAAGAGCAGTGAACATATTAACGACAAAGGGGAATGGCTAAGCCGCGGTTTCGGCTACTTAAGCCTCTTCAGTGACTCAGTCTACAGACTTGGCAACATGGAGCCAAAGAGAATTACTGTAATTTTGCACCTTTCAACAGGGAAGTCGATACAAAAACGAGTATAATTCAAGAAATCATTTCAAATGTAGAACGGCTGGCTAACCTGCACTCCGATACACTTCGTGACTTCGCCCATGTTGAGAGGCCTAACGGAACACTGATCGATGTAAACATTGTTCTGTTACCTTATACGCTGTTTTCTTTTATCCCAGTACCCCAAGAAGTCAACTGACTATAACAGTACATGTTATAATATTGCTGATAGCGCGAGTGGGGCCCATAGGACTCGGACAGTGTCTGGGCTGGGACAGTGAAGACAGTGATGACAATGATTATCCGCAATTATTGCCGCCGATTCCACCCTCAAGCTCAATAGAGGGCCACTTTAGATTTGCCGCCGTCGCCGCTGACGCTGGAGAGTGTTCCAAGATAGGAACGTAAGTTTACAGAATTATTTTCAATGTTTAGAGTGGGTGGCTTTAAGAACGTGCACTTTGCTTCGGTTGAGGGTGTTGTTTTTCCTTTTTCATATTCGTACAATTCGATTTCAGAAGACGAGTTCATAATGAACAGTATAAAAACAGATTTCAGTAGAAATTGTGCCTGTTGACGGAAGTCACATACATGTAGGTTTTTTTTATCTTTGCATAATTATTGACACTAATTGAGTCAATCATCACCTCAGGTGCGGAATGAGTGGCTATATTTTTGACAGAGGCCAACTTTTCTCCTGTAAAATGCGAAGCGCCAAAACGTACGCATGGGCACCCACTCTCCTTAAACATTTTGTTTCAAAAATTTGTTCCAAAGTCCAAATAGACTGTCCAAGAACTGATAAAAAGTAATTGTAATAATCCGGCGATTTAAAATAGCATTTTGACAAATTTTGTTCTTTGTGCATATATGCTAGTAGTGGTCTGTATCTATTCTTTCCAAAATAGTCAAATAATGGCGAGGGAATGTGGTTCAGCAATAGATGCTGCCATCGCTACTATTCTTTGTGTTGGTGTCCTCAACTCCCACAGCTGTGGCATTGGTGGTGGACATTTGCTTACCTACTACAATCGGTAGGCATATATTGGACTCTACCTCGTTTATAATGGCCGATAGATATTTCGTTATAAATTACAATCGGCAGGAAATTATAAACTTGCTTCCTTGTAATTCGTGAGCTTAGTTTACTTTAGAGGTAAGGTTTCTCTGTGCTTTTCTGATGTTAAATATTTAAAGATATTCTCAGGGATCCAACATTTCCAATGTCAGCGCATCGTTGCTGCGGTTTCCTGTCTATGTATAATTTACTGAAGTTTTAGAAGTTAACAAGATTATGAAAACGATAAAGAACTAAAATTCATTAGCATGCACGCGTATGCCTTTAATCGCATAAATGTAGACAAACATTCCTGTCAATGAGGGTAGGTATAGATTCTCTTACATTTTCGCTGATTCCAATCCTCGTGTACTATTGTTAATTCTAGGGCCACAAGAACTGCCTGGAGCATTATCGCCAGAGAACAAGCACCTGCAGCAGCGACAGAAGACATGTTTGTACCAGAAAACGTCTCTTCGACCTTAGGTAGGTTCTGCCCACATGACTACGTCTTCTAATAATCTACATGTATATATACTAGTATATGTGTTCTGATGTCTATGCTATGATGGGGGAGTCGCTGTCCAAGACGGGGAAACATCATATTCAAAGTCATCTCGCGTTTTACTGAATTCTGGTTTTGATGATACATGTATAAAACCATTTGAAACTGTTTTTCCAGAATCACAGATTTGGTATTTTAATCATTAGATTTGCTAAGCTACAATCTAATCAAACCATCCATATTTAGCAGGATGTTCACACCCTACAATTTACTACTAGGTAAAAGAAATCCTTTCAAAGGGACAGTGGCATAGACTTGACTAATACAATTTAACACAAAAACGAGAATCACTGAAATTGGATACAAGATAAGCAAATTATACCCATCAGAATGCCAAAATACAATTGTAAGAGTATTCAGTGTTCAAAACACTTACGTTTAGAAACATACTTCTAACCAATGTTTTAATTACTAGTATTTGATAATAAAAATAAAGCTGAGATCCTTTAGGAATGTGTCTTTGATTTAGACTTCACGTATAAATTCTTGAAATTGCAGCAATATAGACTAACTTTCGTTGCCGGTTTAACAAGGGCTACTGATGAGGGTCCATTACCCGAAATTGCGCAGTATAGTCCATACTATCTCCCTTTGAATGTTTTACTGCTTCCAAAGGATCAAACCATCATATTTTATTTATGACTTAATCTATATACTTAGAAAAAGAAATGAAGGATATTTGACTTTGATCAAATTTCTTACATTTAATGAAAATTAATTAAATATGAAAATATTTGCAGCCGACAGTCCCAAATCCCTACTGTCGAATGGTGCGTTTAAGTTCAGTCACACTTCAATGGCCCTGGTACTGTGCAGTCCCAAATGGCATAACCCTCCACAAAAATTCTCAAACATTTGAAAATGATGAACCCCATTTTCGGAGATTGTTTACCGATTAGTTTTGTGTGCAAAATCACGATTGCCTCTCGTAGTCAATTTGTTGATGTATTGCTGCCATTTTCGTAGTATTGACCGAAGGGTGACACCTGATAGCATGTTTGCAGGTATTGTATCGCATTTGCTTTGACTAATGAGTGACACAGGATCATGAAAACTTTTCCTTGGCTGGTTTAAGAAGGTAAGCAGTAGACTGAAAAGGGTTGCAGCAAACTGAATCCAGTGGAAAAATATGCATGTGACTTTTGGGTATAGAGGTTTGCTTCATTTGGCTCATTACTATATAGCCCCCAATGATCCGTGAAATTACGTTTGCATTCTGATCGATTGCAGATTGTTTCTCTAAGTATATAAAGTCTGTCATAGTACGCATCAAGAAAACATGTCCGTGTAATGTACACCCCCCCTGAACCCCAATTTTATACAGCAAAATTGGCGTATACAGGGGTATACCTATTTTTCTTATTTTTGCTCCAAAACATAGATTGTGGGTACTCGTTAGAACCGCCTCGCCGAGGCGGTTCTAACGTGTTCCTACAATCTATGTTTTGAGCAAAAATAAGAAAAATATCAAAAATTTTGAGCTGAAAATTTTCAAATATCTCTGTACATTGCATGGGCAAGTTTTCGTAATGGGCACATCAAGAGGCTATAATTGTAAAATCAATTATTTTCATTTCCTTTCATGTGTATTTTTGAAATATTTCAGGAGGCAAATCCATTGGGATACCCGGTGAAATTCGGGGACTCTATGAAGCCCATCAACTTGGTGGCAGGTTACCATGGAAAGATCTCTTCCAGCCTGCTATCAAGCTGGCAAGAGATGGGTTTCTAGTCGGCAGTTCTAATGCCATAGCCATTGCTGCGCAGGTGGAGCAAGTCAAATCTAATGCTAATCTAAGGTATAAAATGAGTCGTTATATGAATGGCTGTCCATGCAGTTCAGACTGAATAGTAACAAATTATGACAAGTATCGTTGGCAACCCAATTTATTTGTTTCAACGTGGATTTCATTGTCCTTCAATCATGGTTTAGCCCATTGTTGATGAATGGACGTGCCCATCATTATTATTTGGATTAGTCCACTTTCATTTTAGGGGCATCAGAAGTGATTAATTTTTTTATTTGATTTCTCGATAAAATTCCTCTAAGCAAACAGAACATACCCATACAGGACGCCGCGTTCTGCGGCGTCACATCTGGGGCTATGCTGTTTGCCAATGTCCCGTAAAAAGGACGTATGGTTTTTCACTGAAAAGTATGTTTAGTTTAGACACTTTCCTAACCTTGCAAAAATAATTAACATTTTGTTCTCATAAAATGATCAGCGCTGGTCAGAGTACGAACTTCGATTCTCTACAAATTATTTCAAGCCATGCGAATAGCGCAATATAAACATCATATGATAAACTGGTATAAAAATGGAGCAAACGCCATTAATATTCTTATTGAATATTTCAGGGAAATATTGACAAATCCAAACACTGGTATGCTGTACCAAGAAGGTGAAATAATGACGCTCCCCAAGTTGGCTCAAACTATGGAAGTTATCGCGAATGAGGGACCAGATGCTTTTTACACTGGTTCTCTAGCAGCAAATATTGCCGCAGATATACAAGATGCCGGTGAGTAAATAATAATAAGAAGAATAGAAAGAAGATGAAGAAAATAAATAAATAAATAAGAAGAAGAAGAAGGAGGAGAGGAGAAGAAGATTACGAAAAAGAAGAAGATAATGAATGAATGAATGAATGAATGAATGAATGAATGAATGAATGAATGAATGAATGAAATATGATCTGTCCTATCTTTTGAACATCCATTTAAGCTCGCATTAAGCTTCGGCGAAATATCTTAAGGAATAAAACATAAGAACAGTTTACTTAAATAACAACAACCCATCAATTTCATTTGCAGGTGGGATCATAACAGAGGCCGACTTGGCAAGTTACACCGCAGTAGTAAAAGAACCACTACAGTTTACATTGTATGACAACAACACTGTCTACTCCCCACCCCCACCATCCAGTGGGGCCGTATACTTGATGATACTCAATATATTGAATGGTAAATGATATTAAGCGTGCCTGGAAGACAACACTTGTGGGAAAAAAGATCGGCTTTAGGGATAGAGAATTAAATAAATATTTGTTGCATATTCTAAATCAATATGTTTACATAAACAACAGCATGAACCGAAGAAAAGATCTATTTTAGTTAACTCCATGCGACAATCTCTAAGACATTTTATCACATACAGAGGGTTTTCAATTTAGAAGAAAACATCGATTTATTATTAGAATGATATATTTATTCTGTAACAGGCAGAAAGAAATGTTAAGCGAGCATAACCCTTTACATTTTTTTTTTCAAAACGGGACCTTAAATTTTGTAACCCATTTTTGTTAAAAAAAAGGAAAAATTGTAAACCATATCACCAAAACATCCAACAATTATATGAGCCGCGACGCGAGAAAACCGGTCTTCGGGGTTTACGACCAGGTCCGACACAAACCGGCCTGTACAGTCACCGAAGCAGGCTAGAAGCTTGAAATTTCAGACTTAAAGCCAGATGTACGTAATTGAAGGCGCTCAAAGGAACGTGCGTATCTAAAGGTCGAAACATCATTTTACGCCGCATTCGTAACGTCAGTTTTCGCTCGAAACGTCATTTCTAACGTCAGTTTTTCGTTCGGAATACGAAACTATGTTCATACAATTATGCAAAGGACTTCAGAAATGTAATAAAAATTGATATTATTTATTTTTTGCTAAGAATATAGATTGTGGACATGTTATCCCGAGGAATATATCATTTGCACGACAGTTAGCAATATCAAATACTAAATAGCGTCGGAGATTTTGGCGCAAAATCGACTTCGCGCGTAAAACGTACTGAATTCAGCAACGACTACCTCTCTTCGCACGCTTATAGCAGGAAAACGAATCCGGTAACTAAAGCTAGTATCTCACTGGCATGCAAATTTCTCGCGACTGTTTTGCGAATATTGTCGCGGACTTTCGCACGACATTCGTGCGAGTGTCGCACGAGTGTCGTGAGAACTTTCATGTGTCGCGAACTAGTCGCGAACTTGTCGCGAAGGTTTTAAACATGTTTAAAATTTAATGCGAACTTTTTCGACAAAATATTTCGCAAGACTGTCGCGCGAGTGTCGTACGACGGTCGCGCGACGTTCGTGCGAGTGTCGAGAACCTGTCGCCGCGAAATTTTGGCGAATTTACAATGCGAAATTTTCGCGACACTCGTACAAATGTCGTGCGAGTGTCGCACGACGGTCGCGCGACAGTCTTGAGACAACATGCGAAAAGCTCGCGACTATCTGGCGAGAAAATAAAACTAAGCGACATTTGTACGAATGTCGTGCGACACTCACACGAATGTCGCGCGACTGTCGTACGAATTAAAATGAAAATAAGCTACATTCGCGGGAAAGTCGTGAGACACTCTCACGAATGTCGCGCGACTGTCGTGCGACAGTCGCGCGACTATCGCGCGACAGTCGCGGGATATATTTTCAAAATTAGACCGAAATTCGCGAATTTGTCGCATAAATGTCTATCCAATGAGACTGCAACATGAAAGTTGTGTTTATATCGTTAATCTTTGTCGCGAAATAGTCGCGAACTATTCGCGAACTAGTCTCCAGTTGTCGCATTCCAGTGAGATAGGGGCTTAAGGACATTCTCGTTATCTACTTATAGTTAAGGAATTTCTGTAATACATATCAGTTTTTTAAAACATCCTACCGTGGATTTTTTTTTTTAAATATATCAAGAAAATTAACAATAAGGGGGTCTAAAAATCGCATTTTACGTTGGCGTCAATGCATTTTCGCTCTCAAATTTGACGATTTTGAAGGCCGATATCTCGAAAACAAGCTCGGAACGGTACCGATTTCTTTTCATTTTCGTATGTAGGACACCAAAATACACTCATATGCAAAAACTAAAGTCATTCTACCGTGAGGCCAATTACGTACATCTGGCTTTAAGAAGAAGAGAAATTGTACTATCCGTGTAGCGAAAACAAAGGCAATGATCAGGTTCGCACTTACTGCGAAACAGGTCAACGCCTTTGTTTTCGCCTATGCAGATTGCTGCTTTTCCCATGTGGCCGCATTTTGTTACTGTAGGATACAAATTTGATGCTTCTAGTGTGAAATATGTGGACAACTCAGCACTTACGTTTCATCGTATTACTGAGGCATTTAAACATGCATACGCTCAACGAACGCTCCTCGGAGACAATGATGTTGGGTCTGATGCTTTCAAAACCTTCGTACAAGACGTAAGTATGTATATGCATTTTGAATACGAACATAGATAGAAGATATGTACTGAATGTAATAAAAGCTATGTACTGAATGTAATAAAAGCTTAGCTTAAAATACCCCAAGGAAAATAAAAATAAACTTTAGTAAAGTCCCAATGAAATAGAGCAACGTGCATGTAATATGGAAGAAATAACTATGTTTGATATACAAAGTGATTGTTAAAAGTAGCAAAACAAGACTTCCCTCGTAAAACGTAGCTTATGTTAAAATAGTCTTCGTATAACAAGCATGTTCATGACCAGATATTAGATGCAACAGTTCCCCGTTCCAGGGTTTACAGAAAAAGCAGTTATGTATTTCAAAGGGCGAATGACAAACATTTGTTCACGAATCTCTTTGAAACGAGATTGGCTAGAAATAAGTCACATACCATTATACATCAGCTGCAAAGTTCCTTTTCTATTGCAGTTGGTTGGAAAAATGACATCAGCTGACTTCGGAGAGCTCAAAAGGTCCGCCATTGACGATACTCAAACTTTTGGGTCGGACTACTACAACGCTTCATTCGGCGTGGAGTGGGACAGTGGAACGTCTCATCTGTCTGTGATGGGACCAAATGGAGATGCTGTATCGATAACGAGCACAATTAATCTTTAGTAAGAATGCTTGCTTGTCATATGTGTATGTAACTAAGGTGGTGGGGATACTAGAATAACTGTAGTTGATTTACAAAGGAAAAGTAGCTATAAACAGCAAAAAAAAGAAAACGAAATGCAGTCGCTTTATAAAACCATATCATGCAAAATGATCAGGTATATGGTATACGTGTCATTTATGTCAGTTTTTCTCACCGTATCTAACGAGACGTCATGCCGTCTCTCTCATAGAAACACGTCGGCTGATAGCCCAGTTGCAGGAATGGGCTCGACCGCGGGACACGACAAGCTATTCGTAACAATCGTTTCGACTCAGATTTACCTAATTGAACAAAATGCGAGGAGTTTGAGTTCAAATAGATAATGTAACAAGCAGGAGCTGTGGAACTTGACTAAAACCGTGCTTTTTGGGCATATAAACTCCCTAGTGGGTAACATAGATTTGTAATAATCTTTTTTGTTTAATTCGCAATTGTGACAAACAGTCTGGGTGCGCAACTAGCGGCAGCACTCTGATATTAATCTTACTCCATATGCAGCTTATAAACCTCAGTGTCTGAATTTACAGCTTTGGGTCAAAAGTTGTTGGGTCAAGGACGGGAATTATTTTCAACAACGAGATGGATGATTTCTCTACACCTAATACTACCAATTATTTCGGCGTCCCAGCATCTCCCGCCAACTTTATTGTACCAGGGAAACGTCCTTTGTCCTCGATGAGTCCCAGCATCATAGTGTCATCAGATGGTGACGTCAAGATGGTTGTGGGTGCGTCAGGGGGAACGAAAATAATAACTTCAACTGCTCTGGTAAACCGATTTTTGTGTTTTATTGTGGCTTTTCCTTGGCCTTCCAGTTATTTTATAGATATAAAATTATAAATCAATGTTCAATTGTTTTTAAAAGTTTAATAGATACATATCTCCATTTCAAACAAAGCTTTGTCATTATGTTTTCAATTAATGAGCTAAAATGGGGAGATATTACTAACTGTTTATCATGTTGCGTATACTGACTGTAGTTCAGTTTAATAACATATCTACATACATTTGTTAAAGGTACATGACGAAAAGGATTAGAACTGCTTTTGTTATCATTACTTTTATTTTGTGAGTCTAATGCATGTTTGAGCATGTAGCAATGTATTGTGTGAGTTTATATATTCATTTTAGATCCGAAAATTGGGGCACTGAATAAAATTGTAGTTATCTTGTAAGGGCCAGTTAAAAGCAGGTTAAAACACGAGCGCAAAACACAATGAGTCGATAAGAATTAGTATAGATCTATAACAGTAAGTGTACCTTTCACTACTGAGAATCACGTGGTATTGTATACATACAAACCGATAAATGATCGGTGACACTCACTGCAATTGAGACCGAAATACATTTGATGTTATTGTGATGTAAGTACTATTTGTAAATTTTTCTGATTTTCTGTGTTTACGAAAACAAAATAACGTCGATTTCTTATATGTTACTTTCATGCAATAAATGTTCAATTTCTACACAGCCTGCACCTATCTATCAGTCAATAGAGTAAACGTTATAGGAGAAAACTCGAATTTCTCACCTCAACTTCGGCCAGAATTTTAGTGTGCGTCACCTATTCCGTACCACGTGTTTCTCAGATGTGCCTTTCTAGACTAAGTCTGTATAACTTGTATTTCTGAGAGGCCACAGTCAATCATTGATTGTTTGGCTTGTTTTCTCAGGTAACAATGGAGTCTCTGTGGTTCCAATGGGGTATAAAACAGTCCATAGATTATCCCCGGCTTCATCATCAGCTCTTCCCAAGCAACCTGATGGTGGATAAAAACTTCCCAATGGTATTTGAGCTATCGCATGAGAAAAGCAACAATTTGGGTTTCCGACCACGTCCGACACAAACCCGGCTGTACAGTCTCAGAACATGGCTAGAAGCTGGAAATTTTGGATCTAGAAAGTAGAGGAATTATACTATCCGTGTAGTGAAAACAAAGGCGCTGATCAGCTTCGCCGTTACGCAGGTTTGAGCAATAATGAAATAAAACGACGATAAAAAACAGTGTTATGGCAGGGATAATTCTGGCATAAAATATCATACGAGAAATCGCTCATTAGGCCAAAAATAACGAAAGATTACTAATGCTCAGTGAGAAATATTTGCAATTCTTTGGCTAAAATAGCACTTTATGAGCTTTATCCTCCTATGTAGCCAGTTCCAATAAGAGTTTTTTTGCAGCAAAATTGGAGAATATCTCAAAATCTTTGCAGAAATATTATGTCTATTATCGGCTGATGGTATGACTCGCCGTTTTTTGACAGACTGCCTTTGGAATGACTGACCAACATATAATGCCACAAAATAAACACACTGTTTAGTTCGTTCTGTTTTGTTTTGATTTCACTTTAATACAAGAAAGTAGGCACGGTCCGAGCATATTGCAACGAACGTCTTCCGATAGGGGCTTAAAATTTCATCATGTTATAAAGGTAACTTAAGAAAATTCTCATAGTCCTGGTTAAGTTTTATTTTAAGCTTATTTGATGATGCTTTATTGGAATCAGGACGCGCTCCACTACAGCTGATACAGTACACACCTGTTTTTCTACGTATGGGATTTTTATGTGAAGTCGCTCTTATTTCAGCAACTACGAGATAGACTGCAAGCACTGGGTCACAACATAACGCTGCTGGAGTCCACGGGCAGTGTGGTTCAAGGAATCGTAACGTCAGGACAATACATCACAGCAAACAGTGACTTTAGGAAGGGAGGTGCCCCAGACGGTTATTGAACCAATTTCAAATATGAACAGTCTAATCAACATTGTTCCTAGTATTGAATATGAACAGTGTAATCAACAATGTTTCTAGTATTGAATATGAACAGTGTAATCAACATTGTTACTAGTATTGAATATGAACAGTGTAATCAACATTGTTTCTAGTATTGAATATGAACAGTGTAATCAACATTGTTACTAGTATTGAATATGAACAGTGTAATCAATATTGTTACTAGTAGTGAATATAAGCAGTATAATCAACATTTCTGATCAAAATTGTTACTAGCAGTGTAATCAACATTCTTACTAAAGTCTTAACATTACGAAAACACGCCCATGTAATATATAGAAATTATTTTGGTAGTAAAAACGAAAATTTTCACTGGAAAAATTTGGATATTTTTCTTATTTTTGCTCAAAACATAAATTGTGGGTACACATTAGAACCGCCTCGGCGAGGCGGTTCTAACGAGTACCCACAATCTATGTTTTGGAGCATAAATAAGAAAAATAGGTATACCCCTGCATACCCCAGTTTTTCTATATAAAAGTGGGGTTTAAGGGGGTATACATTTCACGGACATGTTTTCCTGATGACACTTGCTTCTGATAATGGCTTTTCGCAGAAATATTTTGTATGGGAGACAACAGAAAAATTATTTTCATGTCAAAATCTTGATCTTAGTTTGCCCTAACATGACCTGCAAAAATTTTGAAAATCGGTGAACAAATAAAGTTTTTATGGCAAAAATGAATTTTGAATAGGGATTTTGTATTGGCAAGGGAGATAATCGATGACCGTGAAAATGCATATTTTTCGAGAAGTTTGAATTGATCATGGAGATTTTGTCTCGGGTGTGTCATTTGTGCCATATTATAATGATTTTGAGCGATCATGAATAGTAGGAATTTAACCTTTTTGCGGGAAAATACCTATTACCTCCCTTCTACGAGACTTTTGTACAGGAAATCCCTATTCAAAAATGTTTTTGACCAGAACGTTTTTATTTGTCAACCGATTTTCAAAATTTTTGATGCATATTTTGCGACAAACTAGATGCTGAATGGTGCAAAGAAAATATTTCTTCTAGATTTAGAACAGTTGAAAAATATCTGCGAAAAACCATTATCACACATTACGAAACGCACTTAAGTATTGAATGTGAATTGTCTAATTAACATTGTTACTAGTATTGAATATGAACAGTCTAATCATCATTGTTACTAGTATTGAATATGAACAGTCTAATCAACACTGTTATTAGTATTGAATATGAACAGTCTAATCAACATTGTTACTAGTATAAATATGAACAGTCTAATCAACTTTGTTACTAGAATGAATATGAACAGTCTAATCAACATTTTTACCAGTATTGAATACAAAGAGTCTAATCAACATTTTACCAGTATTGAATATGAACAGTCTAATCAGAATTACTAGTTTATGGGGTCAAATACTTTTGAAAGTAATAAATTGCATTACCATTTACAATGTATGGTATTCTCTTATTATGTATGGTATTACCTTACCGCTACCATTACACACTTTTTTGAAATTGATCATTACCATTACCATTACCTCGGAAATGTAATCATGACCATTACACATTACTTTTTGTCCAGATATGACCGATATGAAAAAAACTTTACATTGGACTTGAAGATATTACAAATGACCTCAGACAGCATCAACACATATAGGGTTTAAATTTTTATACCTTACCACAAGTAGACGAATAGGCTTTTAAAATCAACTTTCTTGATTTAAAATTTGTGCGCATCTAACATTTCGTAATTTTGAAGTTTTTATTTCAAGTAACTTTAGGCAATTGTTTGTGACATTAATCATTAATGTGTGCATGTCAAAAAAGAGATTAGGATAGTCTTTAATTTGAGTTAATCTGTCTAAATTGAGCAACTTTTTTCACACTTTTGTAAGCTTTTTTGTTCTTTTTATCACCTTTAGTAACAGAGTAGATTACCAATGTACATCTTGATGTTTCTTTAGAATTGTACCATAATGATCAATGATAATAATATAAAAAAATCTCCTGGGAACTAAAAGGTATTTTTGAGTCCTTGAACAGAAACTATATTTGTTATTCATCATCACCATCGCTGCTGTTGTTGTCTTTAGTTATTGTTTACCATTATAAATTTAACTTGGTAAAAAACTAGTATTTGTTAACTTGGTAAAAAAAACTGGTATTTTTGTTTATTCATTTGGTGTTTAACCTGTCCTTATACAGAATATGCAAACTTGCCGAAGCTGCATCAAGCTTTTTATATACAAAGTAATGATAATGTAATTAGAAGTACTGGTGGCATTACAGGCATTTCTTTCAATTGTAATTGATTACATGCAACGATAAAATCCTTCATTACTCATTACTTTCCATTACTTTGAAATTTGAATCTTATCAACATTGTTACTATTACTGAATATGAACAGTCAATTAACATTGTTACTAGTATTGAACATGAACAGTCTAATCAACATTGTTACTAGTATTGAACATGATCATTCTAATCAACATTGATACTAGTATTGAATATTGTTCAAAATTGTGGTAAAAGAGGGTTCTGTTCAATACAGATAATGCAACGGATACATGTATTTTTGTTACTTCAGAAAAAAGTGGTGCTAGGTATTTATAAAGCGAAAATGTACGAGGTTTGTAGCCAGCGTATTTTGGAAGTTATTTGAAATTTTCGTTCTGTACGCTCAGTTCAACTTATTGCGCGCACTGTTCCAGTCGTCGAGGGTCACTGTACGCATTAGTCGTGTTTGGACAAAACCCTACTGTATGCATAATTTGTTTGTTTTTATCTGATTCCAGCCAAGTTAGGGGACATAATCGAAAGTTTATGATCCTGGTTTATCTCCCTGCCACTGCAAACCCCCATTCAAAATTAATTTTGGCCATAAAATCATAAAATGTTTATTTGTGAATCGATTTTCAAAATTTCCATTGAGAATGTTATGAGAAATTCAGTGTCAAATTTTAACCCATATTTGACGAATGGATTTTCCCATCATTATCAATTGGGTGAGCCCACTTTCATTTTTAGGGGTGTTATGAGTGATTATGAATTTTTATCTCGTTTTTTTGATGAAATTCCTCCAAGCAAACAGAATAGCCCCAGATGGGACGCCGCGTTCTGCGGCGTCACATCTGGGGCTATGCTGTTTGCCTATGTCCCATCAAAGGGACGCCAGGCTTAAATGAGTTAATGCATATCTAAATTTTTTAACAATAATCGTCAAAAAAGTGTTATCAGAGGACAAAAACTGAACAGTAAATACCCTTATTTATCCTGCTCATTAATGTTAAAATGCAAGCAAATTGCTGACATCTTAGCATTGATCAAAAGGATAATGAGTTAATAGAATGATAAAAAGTACTATATAAACATTGGAGCCTAATGTCAATTGGAATGTGCGAGACTGCCCAGGCGGCTGGTAGGATTATTTGTGCTCAATACTGGTTATCTTCTTCGGAGCGCATGGTTAGGTGCACCTGTCGTCTACAAAATTACCTAAAAGTATTGACAAGGACGTAAGACCTGAAAACATCCAAACGTTTCGACTACGAATATACAAGCTCGCATCGACTGCATACAGTCATGCCCCGACGACAGAGTACGAATAAAATATTTAGTCACACGACTACTATTACAGTGCCAACGACTACTGAATTTGGCGTACAGAGACAAAAGTGCTTGTAAGTTTGCTAATGGCGGACAGAATTACACCAAACTCAAAAGCGTATCTTTTACTTGTTTTCGCCATTGTCATATACCATAAGATACTAATTATCGCCTGTGATTATGCACACGTCCTTGTATAAACACGCTTCGGACACAAACAGTCCACTGTATATTAATGAAAACAGTGAATACTACTCGACTGATTTTGTTGCCCACATCGACTGGCACAGCCCGCAACTACTGCGGTTTTAGAGTACAGTTGTTCTCTAGCGTGTGAGGAATACTGATAAAAATTCCACCATTTGATCTACCAAAGGTACCATTTATTACCAACAGTACCATTGCCAGCAGAAAGAACATTCAGAAATTTCTGGTTACCATTGGTAAAAATGGTGCAAACGGTACCATTGGCAGATTTGCAGATTATACCATTTGGGGAACCCCGAACTAAGTCATTCTCTCTTAATTTGGTGGTAATTTTAAAACAAAACCAGTCTGTAACACTATTAAGACTGAGTTTTATATGTCTTATCCTGTTTGAAACTGCCAAAATATTATATTAACAACCGTGTTAAGGTTTATTCGATGTAGTCAGAAACACTGGAGAGAAGTTTTCTCACATCTTATTTTCCTACTCGCTTATTTTGTGCATCTCTTCCTTAACTTGCGGGCAAAGTAAAAATAAATTCATAGGTCAGAAACCTTCTCTACATAGGTCAGAAGCCTTGTCTACATGCACGTTATATATACGCTTGCTATCGGTTGTTAGCGTCATGACATGAGCCGCCTCGTGGGAAAACCAACAATGTGGTTTCCGAACAGGTCCGACACAAACCGACCTGTACAAGCACTGAAAAGAGCTAGAAGCCTGAAATTTCGGATTTAAGTAGAAGAGGAACTGTACTATCCGAGTGGCGAAAACAAAGGCGCAGATCAGCTTCGCAGTAATTGCGAAGCTGATCTGCGCCTTTGTTTTCGCCTATGTAGACTGTTGGTTTTCCCATGGGGCGGCTCAGTTATACACGTTCTGACGGATTTGGCTTAAGAGCATGTTTAGCAAGCAAAACAATTGGAGTATAACAAAACAGATCTCGGATTTTCAGTTAAATTACATGGCAAATGAAGAATATTTTCTTTTTAACGCCAGAAAAAATAGGATGGTTTGAACTCGCGTAAAATCTAGACAATAGCATAGCTGCCATTTGTCTTTCAGATGCATACGTAATTCATACGTCTGCTCACTTCTTTGTTGTGGTGCCTTGACACCGTGCGATACGTTAACATAAATTCATTTTGGACTTTGCAGTAGGCAAAGCAAAACATTTCCAAGTTAATATTTGTGCATAAACATCCATCCGAAGTCCCTACGTTTAACGCTTTATCTAAATTAATTTAGTAAATGCTTTTACTGTCAATGGTGTTATTCTTAACATGGTAACAACATTGACAAATATATTAAAAAGTGGCATAATTTATCATGACTGTACAATATACGAAACATAAAACAAAATCTCAATAAGAGGATTTTCAAAGTTGTGCCGTATGTTAATCGGCATTTTTTGAATCAATTCTTGTATATTATTTCTTTATTCATCTGCAATATAGAGAAAATGGGTGGGATTTGTTATTTCAAAATTTTCATTGCGACTGGACGTCAAATGTCTTATAAAATGAACCAGTCCGGGAACTTTCCGACGGTACCTCGTATTTTTTGATAATGCATGCTTTAAGGTGGCGTCATACCTAGCCGATTTTGACACACGATGGCCACACGAATATGAAATTTTCAATTTCGCGCGATTTTCTTCACTAATTTGGTAAAAAGCCAATATTGAGCCGACGCATACACGAAGCCTGCCGATTGCAACACGATGGACACACGATGGACACACGAATAGCTCACGATTATACCCGAAGGACTCGCGAAGATAGAGGAACTGGCAGTTTTGCATACGATGTTGTTGCGAATGATACACGAAGGCCTCACGATGGCTTCACGATGGCTGACGACATCGTGTTAACTGTTAAATGTATTCCCGATTGTGTCCCGAAGGCATCAGGTGAATCAGGAATTTATTATCGGTTAAGATTCATTTTCTTATAAATGTTTAATATGTTTGGCCCCATTTGGATAATATTAGTGTTTGTATCGACAACCCTGTTGAAAGTTGCAAAATTTCAGCAATTCTCTTTGGCTCCATGTTGCCATACCTAAAGCGTCACTGACGTGACTTTAACAGTCGAAACCGCGCTTTCTCATTAATGTGCTAGCTGCTCTTAAGGGATCTCAAGTTTTAATCTTTATTTATGGGTTGGAGCCAAGGCTTGGAGTCTTGGAGTGGTCTTAGGCTGCCGTATTGGAGTGGATTCTTGAAGTGGAACCCTGGAGGGAATGTTGCGAGTGGCACAGGAACTACCTTTTTTTTTTTAATACAAAGAAACTTTCCGATATGGGTGTTAATTTCAATCATAGCCATTTCAATCATAGCCATACCATGATCAAACAGATTATCTAAGATAAGGATCTACCAAAATGTAGAATCTACATGAATGACGTGCTAAGACATTAACAGTCAAAATAACGTTTTATCTGTTTTGTTTTGATATAGTTTTCTGCTCAGCTCCGCAGTTCCACTGCAGTCCATGTCTCCATAAAATACACGGTACCTACATATACTGTAGGCTGGTGGTTGAACGAGCCCCAGTCTCATTTGCGTGCAAACATGGTTTCTTTTGAGAAAGCATTTTTGTATGCTTTCGTTGTTGACGTCCATATAGTAATAAGTTAATTAATATCAGTAACTTTACAACACTGTTCAAGCTTCATGGTGACAGTTTTCTAGTACTTTAAATCCATCTTTCACATGAAACTGGCACAAAACTGTTCTTGTTTAAACGCTCGTTTGTCGAACTCTGCAATGGGTTTGTCTGTTAGAAGAAAAACGGGCGCTGCTTTAAAGACAGAGTAATGAACAAGCCAAATACATGTACCTGTAAGAGATGATGTTGCTCCTGCAGGAGTTTTTTTGTCATGCAACAGCTTGATCTATAGCAGCAGTGCTATCGGGATGTTTATCTTGATTTATATGTTTGTTCTTGATGATAGATTCACCACGTGGACCGAAGAACTAACTATTAAATGTTATGAACCACTGCAGAAGCTGAGGGTGAGGTTAGGCGCCTGTAAAACCGGGTTAAGCCCGCCAGTAACTTTGTGTTACTGATCGTTCCAAGGCGATACTTCTGTGGTGGTTCTTTTTGTTTTATGTCTTGGTGTTTAAAATTTTTTGTGCTGTTGGCGCCTTATGTGTGTCTTCATAGTTTTAGTTAAGTTAAGGTAACTGAATGGCCACCTATTGTGAAAATAGCTGCACATTCGGCTTACGATATGTTTCATGGTATAAGTACCTGATTGTTAGTTTGTTTTTTTCCCACCTCGGTTTTTGGAGTAGGAATCTTTTTCCGATTGCGCCTTTTCCTGGTCTTTGCCTACTTGTACCTTCTTTTTCCTATTTTTTTTTTTCATCGAAATACGCCATGATTTAAAAGTATTCCACTTGAGGCTTCTGAGAAAATGTTGTGTGGGTGCTCATTGTTTTTGTTTTGTATGTCCACGTTATCCGGGGAAGTATTATAACAGTTTTGGTTAATATCGTGTTTCCATCTTAGTGCCATCGTGTTCTAGATTTTTCAAATACGATGCTTATACGATGGCGTTGCGAAGGCCACCCGATGTCGTGTTGCCTTCGTAACACTATCGGGCAGCATCGTGTGTCCCTCGTAGTGCCATCGTGTAGCAAAACCTAGCCGATGGTGCCGATGACCACACGACACAAGTACGATGTAGTTCCGATGTGAGAAGATGGCCTCACGATGGCTTTACGATGGCCAAGATGTACTCGCGAACTCAACACGAAATTGAACCATCGTGTGTCCTTCCTGTATTTTTTTGGCATGTCAAAGATTTTGATGCCGCTCGCGATGGTACTGCCGAAGGCTTAAAAAATCTCCCGATGGACAAACGATGGGTAACGATGCACTCACGAATAGCCCGATGTCTTCACGATCCCCGCCGAATTTGAAAATTTTCATAATCGTGTGTCCATCGCGTGTTAACATTGGCTAGGTATGACGCCTACATTAACAGATGACGTCCTATCATTGTTCGAACTTCTTCTCACCAAAACATAGTAACAACTAACAAGTGTGACCAGCATAGTAAGAAAGATTATGTTGATTTGTTGCGAGTAATAGTAAGACATGGTAACATTGTTAAAGGACGGAGATTAAGCTAGCAAATGACTAATCCTGAGCTCCCATATGTACACTCCCGCCCGCGTAATTGTACTCATTGAATGCGCGTAACATACGCGAATAATACTCACGTAATACGCATCTATTTCATACGCGTATGTGTCAATAGCCAGTCAAAATTCAATTATTCTTACGCGTATGATACGCGTAATGCGCGTACATTACGCGTTATTACTTTAACCAGTGAGCGGTGAAATAGCCAAGCAAGTCATTACGCGTATTTGGAGTATATACGCGTATGTATAGGTATTGGTCTAACCAATCGAGAGTTAAAACGTTTCACGTAAAAAATAAGCGTAATATACGCGTAATGAATGAGCCTGTATGGTTAAACGAATTTTTCGAATTTTGCTTCAGACCAAAACAATATCTAATCTTTTTTCAAACTAAGACCTGCAGTATTAACAGTCTCGATCACTTCATAAATACGAAATAACATGTCCTAGATCGCCCCGCTCTTACTAAGTGTCTTACTTATCTGTCCAGTTGTCTTCCCGAGACGATTCAAGTCTAAAATAATGTTCCTCACTTCGATATTCATGTTGATTCTTTCGCCATCTTGGGTACAACGAATTTCCGGTTTACCAATAAAACCCATAAAACTTGCACATTCTTTATTTTCGATGGAATTAATAAAATCAACCTATGTACTTTAGATTTTATACTCCTTGTCATTACGCGTATGGTACGCGTAAATACGCGTAAACGTTTTGCCAGTCTGATTGGCCGATACTTCATACGCGTAATGACTCAGCCTTACGCGCATCGACGCATTTATCTCTGCTTATGAATATTAATGAGATATGTTACGCGTAAATGCGCGCATGATACGCCTAATTGCGCGTAATTGGCCTTACGCACGTAATACTCGCGTAATACGTGCGTAATACGCGTAAATGGAGTACAATTACGCGGGCGGGAGTGTAGTTCCAATGTATAAACGCAACATAAGTTGAAAAGCAAAGACAGACTAGCTTTCTTTCAAAGTATTTCTTACTTTAAATGTGCACATTTTATTAAGACCCACACATGTCACCTCAAACCTATCAATCAATCAATCATTAATTTGCCAAAGGCTACAACAGTTACTGTACCAGAAAAATATTACTGATTATGTAAAAAGGTGTGATATATATATATATATAAATTGTAGTATACAGTATACATGTAACAGCAACGATATGGCGGAATAGAAAACGTATCCTTGTAAGTAGTTTAAATAGGCATTCTCGACTCCCATTACGAAAACACAACATTGATACACATATAGAGAATTTTAGAAGCTGTAAAAATTGAAAAAAATAAAAAAGCTGAAAATTTTGATATTTTTCTTCACTTTGCTCAAAGAATTGATTGTGGGTACACGTAAGAACCTCCTCGGTGAGGCGATTCTAACGAGTACCCACAATCTATGTTTTGAATAGAAGTAAGAAAAAATGTTTACCACTGCACATTCCAGTTTTACTATAAACGAGTACCCACAAATCTATGTTTTGAAGCAAAAATAAGAAACAGAGGCCCATGGGCCACAAAGCTCACCTGATTTAACAGCTATCGTTGAATGTAAAATTTTTTGGCCACCCGACAATATTCTATCCAATGTCTTTGCAAAAACACCATATTAGAATTAGAGTCATATATTAACACATAGAAGACTACTCAATAAACATTTATGCAAAACCAAAATTCAAATATCCGAAATGAGACCATTATAAGTCTCTGCAAACTGAAAGTTGCCATGGCAACCAGAGTTCTTATCTGACTATAACAAAAAAAAATTTTCTTTGTAGAGGCTAATGCCAGGAACATGGATGAAAAGTATCAGCTTCATATAGCAAACAGTTTCTGAGAAAAAGATTTTTAAAGATTTTTTTTTTTCGAAAATTTGCCTTTTAGGGGCCACAGCAACCAATCAAAGTAAGGGATTGGGATGGAGTTCATCTGCAACATAGAGGACTACTCAATAAACATTTCTGTAAAAAACAATTCCAATATCTCCAATGAGACTGCAGAAATATAAATTTTTCACTTTTCCCATTATATATGTCTCTGCAAACTGAAAGTTGCCATAGCAACCAGAGTTCTTATCTGACTATAACAACAAAAAAAAAAAAAAAAAAAAAAAAAAACATTTCTTTGTAGAGGTTAATGCCAGGAACATGGATGAAAAGTATCTGCTTCGTATAGCTAACAGTTTCTGAGGAAAAGATTTTTAAAGATTTTTTTTTTTTTTTCGAAAATTTGCCTTTTAGGGGCCCCAGCAACCAATCAAAGTAAGGGATTGGGATAAAGTTCATCTGCAACATAGAGAACTACTCAATAAGCATTTCTGTAAAAAAAAAAACAATTTCAATGTCTCCAATGAGACTGCAGAAATATAAAATTTTCACTTTTCCCATTATAAGTCTATGGAAACTGAAAGATGCCGTAGCAACCAGAGTTCTTATCTGACTGGAACAAAAAAAAAAACAACTGTTTTGTCGAGGCTAATGCTAGGAAGATGTATGCAAAGTATCAGCTTCATAATATAACCCAAACAGTTTCTGAAGAGATGATTTTGTAGGATTATTTTCGAAAATTTACCTTTTATGGTGCCCTAGCAACCAATCAAAATAAGGTGTTAGGGCAAATTTAATATGAAACACAGAAGACTACTAAATAAACATTTCTGCAAAAGCAAAATTCTAATATCTCCAATGAGACTACAGAATAACAAATTTTCACTTTTCCCATTATAAGTCTATGGAAACTGAACAACTTTTTTGTAGAGGCTAATGCCTGAAACATGTATGCAAAATATCAACATCATAAAGCAACAGTTTCTGAGGAGAAGATTTTTAGAGATTTTTTGCCCTTTTTGAGGCCCCAGCAACCAATCAAAATAAGCGAGCAGGATGAAGGTCATCTGAAACGTAAAGCACTTCTCAATAAACATTTCTCTAAAAATACAATTCAAATATCTCCAATGAGAAAGCAAAGATTTGCAATTTCCACTTTTTTCCATTATAAGTCTATGGGACGTATAACTTGCCATGGCAACCAGAGTTCTTATCCGATCTGAACAAAAAAAAAAAAAAAAAAAAAAAAAAAAATTGGGTCCCCCCTCCTGTAGATGCTTTATACCAAATATCAAAAGTTTTGGCCTCACAACTCAAGAGGAGAAGTCGTTTGAAAATGTAAACGGACGGACGACGGACGGACGACGGATACCTGCCTATCCTATAAGCTCACCTTTGAGTCTTCGGCTCAGGTGAGCTTAAAATAGGTATACCCCTGCATACCGCAGTTGTGCTATATAAAAGTAGGGTTCACGCGGATATACACGGACATGTTTTCGTGATGTTATCTTTAAGTGACCATTCCAACCTCTGCTATTTATCATGGACGTAAAGCAATACAGAAAATACCAGTCAGAGTAAAAACGTTCACCATCTGTAGTAGAGAGAAAGAGTTACTTAGTCCTTCAGATCCCACAATGATAAATCATCATCAGATGGTAGAGGAGAGCAAACTTTCAATACAATTGATGAAGAGAATCGGGAAAAGTTCTGGATCCTTGGTACGCCGAAGGTAAGAGTGCAAATTCCAAAAGAGTACCCAATACTACCAATGTAAACCTGGTTGAATAGTTCCCTATATAACATTTACTACAGCTTCCCCAATGTAGGGTAAAGAATGACACACAAATGCATACAGCGTCAGCAATATATGTAAAATATATACAAGAGCAATAGTAGACCAAATCAAGCCACCGTAGCCAACCGAAAAACCATGAAGAAGGATCTGTTCTCTTGGACGCAAAAACATGAAAATTTGGTCGGCGTAATTCATCCATAAGAGTCAACAATGGAAAAAAACCAACAAAAGAAAATGCAACACACTACGACATTTAAATAATCACTACTGATTGTATACATACAAACAAAATGATCGGTGACATACACTGCAATTCCGAGTTTTGAGATGAGATACTGTAAGTTTTATGCGCTCTGTAAAGTAAAAGATTACCCCGATCAATCGATTTTTAAAATATAACTTCAATTGCTCGGGGTAATCTTATAAAGTGCATGGCGCATAAAAATTACAGTTATATAACAGTTTGGAGCATAACTTTCGGAGGTATGTGCACTTTACCGCATGACATTTCATCCAGTTTTAAGAAATTTATGACCGATTTGCTTACTGGTTCTGTCCGAATACTAGTATAAAATATACAATACAATATTATATTTGTCTCGTGATTACCTTGACACCCAATGAAAGTTCAAAAACTTACTAAAAGACCAAGGGTGTTAAAGGCCTGTTTTTGTCTCAAATTTTGCTAAAAAAAATAAACTTTGGAATTTAGGTGAGAAATCTATTCCTAAAACTAACATATTTTGCCTCTTCTAAAAACCAGAACAGGTTCTTCTTTTATCTTACAAGTGTTGCCATAGTAACGCGCAGAAGAACGATAGAAAGAGCACATTTTGCACTTTTTGGTCTATTTTTGACCATTTCTGAACACATTTTTTTTAAATTTTAAGTGCCGGTCCACACGACATGATACTTTGCATACAATATCTCTGGGTGATACTTCATACAGCCCCTTTCACTCGAGTTTGCCATTTCAGCATTTGCATTACACAAGAAGACCATGTGTTCTGAAGTTCTGAGTTTCCTTTCATGTTGTCCACAAAGACATCTGTATTGATTGGTGACAGTTTAAATGACCTTTAAAACGGCAAACTCAAGCGAAATTTTTATCTTGCTTTTTGGAATTTTGACCATGTAGATACTGATAGGTAGCTGCCAAAAGTGATAAAATTCTGCATTTGTTCCTATCCTATTACAAACGTGTGTTCTTAATATGCATTGTATATGTTGTGCAAAGAACTTTGAAATAAAAATGTGCTTTAATCAAACAATTACAATGTTTTTATCAGAAGAGGTGACATCATTTTCTAAAGATAAATGCTGAATAGATTTTAAGAACGCCTGGCACCTGGGACACTGTTTCAGTTCTAAAATAGAATAAAAAGTTACCCGATTTACACACAAACTTGATTGAACTAAATGCTGAAACGGCAAACTCGAGTGAAAGGGTGTGTAATTATTTCAAAATAAGAAAAATGATGTTAAATGGTGCAAAATAGACCCAAAATTGCAAATATTTATATTTCTATGCGTTTCTAAGAGTTGTCATGGCAACATTTGTAATTTGAAAGTTATAAGCAGGGACTTGTACCTGCTATTTGCAATACGTTTCTTCTTAAAATTCCAAAACTCATTTATAAACCTACGCATGAGGCTTAAATCAGAGCTTAAATAACCTAGGCCTGTGCAATTTGACCATCAGTATGTTTAATTGATAATTTCTTTGCATAGTTGCTTTTGCAAGTGTTGCTTTGTTTTCAGATTACATAATTCGTTGACTAGCAACCAAAAAATTATGGAAAATTCATAAATTTGCAAGGTTCTTTCGTTGCTAAGCAACAGCTAACATGTGTTGGGTTCTTTGATCATTCGCGTTGCCTGGAAACTTCTGGCTAAGTTGACATTACACAAACATGTCAATAGATAACTATCTAAAATACCATTATAGAAATACCAAACCTTAATACTTATTTATTTGACTTTGGACATAAGGTTTTCGCAGCCATGACACGTTCCATGCCATTATATGGTTACTAAGCAACATGAAGTGTGTGGTCCGACAGAGTTGGCGTGAATTTCCTTAATGCAGATTTAATCAAACTCTCGGTAATTAAAACATTACTTCTGAAAGATAAAAAATAAACAGCAATATGCTTCAAAGTTCATACTGCATGACCTTTTGAGTGACCCACGTACATTATATTACATATATACCTTTCAGAAATATATTGAAAAGCACATTGGTCATAATAGTAACAGTACTATTGGTGACGCCAGTGGTTTTGAGTATCAACCGCTGTTGGCGGTTATGGCCGCGAAGTCGGACTATGCAACCGCCGTTGTTCAGACCACCAACATATTCTAAAGAGGGTTTCTATAGATTTGCTGCCGTTGCTGCTGACGCCGAGGAGTGCTCCAAAATAGGAACGTAAGTTTATTGAATTAACTTCAAGTTTTCAGATGTTTTCTATTCTGACTGTATCAATTCCGTAACAATATCATTTTTATGCTAACAATTTTATCTCAATAAACGGCTCAAAGCGTAAACGAGTTAAACATTGACTAGGAACTGGCACAATCAGGAATGAATGTTTCAACGATATATCAGCTTCATAAAAATATGGAAATAGATCCGCGGTGCTTTTTAATGTATCGGACATAAAAACTTTTTTCTATATTTGCGTTTTCTATTTATTATGGTCTATTACTAGTCGAATAATGGCGAGGGAATGTGGATCCGCAATAGATGCTGCCATCGCTACCATTCTTTGTGTTGGTGTCCACAACTCCCACAGCTGTGGCATTGGCGGTGGACATTTCCTAACCTACTACAATCGGTAGGCATATACATCACGAAAACATATCCATGTAATGTATAATCCACTGAACCCGTCTTTTATATAGCAAAACTGGGGAATGCAGGGGTATTTTGCTCACATCAGGAAAACATGTCCGTGTAATGTATACCCCCTTATACCCCACTTTTATGTAGCAAAACTGGGGTACGCAGGGGTATACCTATTTTTCTTATTTTTGCTCCAAAACATAGATTGTGGGTACTCGTTAGAACCGCCTCGCCGAGGCGGTTCTAACATGTATCCACAATCTATGTTTTGAGCAAAAATAAGAAAAATATCAAAATTTTTAGCTGAAAATTTTCAAATTTTAAAGCTAAAAAAATCTCAGTTTATTGCATGGGCAAGTTTTCGTAATGAAAGCATAGATTGTGGGTACTCATTATGTCATCTGAGTACCATAAATGGACAAAAGATGTGACTTTGTTTGATGTAAAAGTTGAATAGAATGAAACTAGACATACAGTATTTTGAATTCGCTGGATATTTCACAGATAGTTAAAATGAGTTGATCTGTATTGTCGATAAAAATGAGCTTTTTTGCCCTTGGTGCGTATAAATTGAAATTTTCTGGTTACTGTAGGATGGCAAGTAAAAAATAGAGGATCAAAGGGCAGGATTTTTTCAGTGAATTTTAAGAAGTAAGAGATGAAAGAAACGGTTTACAAAAAAAGTACAAGTAGGCAAAGATCAGGAAAAGGCGCAATCAGAAAAATACTCCCACTCCAAAAACCAAGGTGGGAAAAAACCAAACTAACAATCAGGCACTTATACCATGAAAACACTTCGTAAGCCGAATGAGCAGCTATTTTCCCAATAGGTGGCCACTCAGTTACCTTAACTTAACTAAAAATATGCAAACATACATAAGGCGCCAACAGCACAAAAATATTTTAAACACCAAGACATAAAACAAAAAGAACCACCACAGAAGTATCGACTTGGAACGATCAGTAACACAAAGTTACTGGCGGGTTTAAATCGATTTTACACGGCCGTAACCTCACCCTCAGCTTCTGCAGTGGTTCATAACATTTAGTTAGTTCTTCGGTCCTCGTGGTGAATCTCTAACTAGTAAATGAATCATCAAGAACAAACAAATAAATCATGATAAACATCCTGATGAATCAAAAACCAGGACTCACAGATTCAGTAAGCTGCCCGACGATGGAGATCCCTGGGCGCCAAATAACTTACTAACTCCGGAGCTAAAGAAAAACATCAGTTGGACCCCGGTGGGCCAAGCAACAGACAAGAAGCTCCGGCCCCAATATTTAGATGGCCTTTTGATGCACTTGTAAGAAAAATGTTGTATGCTGTGATCCTTGATCGTTTGTTATATTTCAAGTGCCACAAGAACTGCCTGGAGCATTATCGCCAGAGAACAAGCACCTGCGGCAGCCACAGAAGACATGTTCATAAATAATATTGATTCGTCAATGTTCGGTAAGTTTGACAACCCACCTTATCAAGTGTGGTTCATACTGTTATTGCCATCTGCTTTTGTCGCAATACTGCGAGTGATTTTGGCATAAATAAACGTCCAAATCGTAAGAAAATAATGTGATATATGTTGACCGACCTTCAAATATAGATAAAGATACTGACAAAATGTTATTTTCTTGCACACCAGATAGAGAAATCCTCTGTTTTAACCCATGTGAGAAATTCTTTACTTACATACCTCTATCATAAAGATAGAAAAATTCCGGTATTGTAGTGGTGGTAGATAAATCGATCTTGCACTGCTGGCTTGGTTGCTCATACAAGATAAGAAAAGCACGCGACTAAATTCGATCGTTTCTAGCCCAAAGCAGCTGCTTGCAGCAATAATGTTCAACAAAACTAGACTAAATTGGTGTGAATTCATTGTGTATAATCTTGATTCATTCTCGTTTTCAACGAAAAACAAATCAAAACTGCATCTCTTTTGACTTTGAAAACGATTTATTTACATTTGACGCCATATCCGTAATAAACACTACGTCATCAGAGTTAAAGCACGGTACCAGGTTACTTTACAGGTAAAATGAATTTAAGCCTGATCGGGATATGTGAGAAAAAGAATCCATCAGTGGTGTTCAGTGGAGAAAGGAAAATCTCAACCCTCGGGTCCATCGTTCCAGTGGGAAATTCGGCGAGCTTCCGGATGGACCCTCGGGTTGAGATTTTTCTATCTCCACATTTTTCTATCTCCACTGACCACCCAGGATGGATTCTATTTATCTCACCCTCAATATCTCACCCCGGTCGCACTATGCGTTCAAGTGTTCTTTTTTAACATTGGTTGTAAAAGATGTCACGTAATTTCGTCGCTATACACACACGTCACAATGACGTCAAACCGTTTTAATTCAAAATGGCGGACGCCGCGATTGTATCATTTTTTAATGTAAATATACTGACGTCAATAAAAAACGCCTCATCGAACATTATGCATAACTTGGTCAATAGATATACAATATGAACGAAATTTGCATTTTTCTTATTTTTACGTTCTCTCTCATGGTATAACATAAACCAAATTTGGTTAAGATGCGCACTTTTCTCAAAACTTGCATGGGTGCACCATTTTTAGAAATGCACGCTGACGTCATTATACAGACGTTTTTGACATAAAAATTCTTGAAAGCCTTGCAAAGTCGTTTTACAAACTTAAGAACATCACAATTTTGCAACGAAACATTACTGGACTAAGTCAATAACGCTAGAGAACGAAATTCGGTTTTCAAAAATGTGTTTCAACAACATATGGTTATGTATGGATTTCCCACTCTATGGCTTATGTGTTGGTATTGCAAAGGAGGCTTTCAGTAATCGAAAGAAGCGATGCCTGACAGACCGGTTCATGACCAGAATAGGGAATTTGCGAGGGGTGTATGTTTTCGACAGCATGCCATTTTTCAAGCAGCTGTCTGAATAATTCCATTTCAGCATTTCCGAATGCGTAAAAGGTTAGCAAAAGATATGGCTAATATCTGAAATAATTTAATTTTATTTATTTATTTATTTATTTAGTAACAATATTTAAAGAGGGTAAGCACATTTAACCTTACGGCTATTCTACCATGTGGCCCTCTAAAACGACAAATAAATTACAACAACATATTTACAATATATACATAGTATTAAAATGTTCGATAGTTTCGTTAAAGGAGCTGCTGTGAGACTAAAATATTCTTTATCACAGCTTTTATTGCTAGAGTTTAGGAAAGAATGCATCCTATTTTATTGGTACATTATACCTTAGAGCCCACAAGTTGTTGATCTTGGCAGTATGACGTGTCAAAGTTGACTGAGGCGTTTTTTGTTGACGTAAGTATAGAATGAAAATTAAGCTTCGCCGCATTAAGGCGTGCAAGAAAAAGAATCTTACATGCGTGTCAGGTATGGATAGGCAAATCTGTCCCTCGGGTCACATTTGTCTATCCATACCTGAATCTCATGTAAGATTCTTATATTCTCGTCTATCTTCGAGATGATTATATACACTACTGTCTAGTATGTGTATATGTATGTAGCAAAGAGCATGTGGTTTGAGTTTGTCATTGTTGTATAGCGCCTTGAAAAAAAAAGATAAAAGCTCCCAATGTACAGGTTCGTTTCATAAGTTTAGTACATAGTGATTCGTTTCACTGTAAGTAATGACATAACATGTACATAGAAATATTCACTGATTGTAACATTTTAGATTTTAATTGCTTACTTTATAAATAGTAACACATTAAAATGACAAGCAAAATATCATAACTTCTGGGATACAAATATCAGTTTTAACATTGATTTCATACACTTCAAGACAGTTTTAACCAAAAACAGATTGTATTGTTACATTGGCATATCATCCGGTAGACTACACCTAACGTAATACTTGGTCTACCCTGTGTATATTCAATGTTATCAAAGCTTGAAATATTGCACCCTACTAGCCGTGGTACATCATTTTATACAATCAATCAGCGTTTGATACATAATAATACATACAAGTGGTTGTATTTACAAATATCACTAGTCAAACAGTTGCATGTAAATATTTTATCTCAAGGAATCCGCTCGAAAAGGAACAGGGACACAAAATGGCGAAAAGACAGTCCAAACAAAATAAGGCAATATTGTATGACGAAAGATTTCAAGCTTCGATAACCTGGAATGTACATAGGGTAGACCAAATATTATGTAAAGTGTAGTCTACTGGATGATCTGTAATAAATATTTAGTTCAAACTTCCCTGAAGTGTGTGAAATCAATGTTGACGATGATATTTGTGTCGCAGAAGTTATGTTATTCCGTTTATCATATTGTTGTGTTATTATCTATTCATTAATCGATCAAAATCTAAACTATTACAGTTAGTGAATATGTCTTTGTATTAGGATTGACTTAGCGAAATCCGTTCAAATCTGCAAACACCAAATAAAGTTTGCCCAAGCTTCAAGTACTGGTACTGCTATGTCATTACTTATGAAACAACCCGCTATGTACTAAAGTTATGAAACGAACCTGTATTGTATTACTCAGATACGCTTGGATGCCCAGTAAGGAACAACATGGGTCTGTATTTTAGGTGGTAAAGCCATCGGGATACCCGGAGAAATTCGAGGACTCTACGAAGCCCATAAACTGGGTGGCAGGTTACCATGGAAATACCTATTTCAGCCTGCCATCCAATTGGCTCGAGATGGGTTTCGGGTTGGCAAAGCTCATGCTAAGGCTATAAATGGACAAAAAGAGCGAGTCAAAACAAATTCGAGGCTCAGGTACGAGTGTAAAGATTGAGTCTTTTTAAAAAGTATAGAAGATTCAGGAATTTTAAAAAGTATAGAAGATCCAGGAATCGATACAATTAAATACAAAATCACAACCCAGACACCAGGCGGGAAATAAACGACAAGACATTTAAAAACAAATAACAGCACGCAAAAAGAGCAAGATGACTAGCTATTTTCCAGCTTGAAGAATTGCCGTCCGGCTAGGATCAATCATAATCAAAGATAACGACCACAACGCATGTCGTGTCTTTACGTATGTTTCGGATTAATATTAATTTGGTCGATATTAAAATGTTTATTTTGTGATATCTTCTGCATTCTTTCATATTGCATGGAATTTTACAACTTTGAAAACGCCTCACTGTACATCGGTTATCATTTGCTTAAAACTTCCTTAAAAATAAGTGGATGTACAAAATAATTATAGTATCGTGTACGTCAACTCGATAAGCAATATTTATTTATAAAGATCCATACAAATTTGTTCGCTCATGTGTTTGCTACAGCTTTTTTCACAGACGTCATCGAGACGTAAGAAACCGTAAAACGGCTACAAACAATGGATTTTTAAAAACAAACCGTCTCCGGTGATAGCTTACAACCTTAAGCACAAGAAAAAAAAAATAAATAAAAATGGGGGATTTCATTTATTTGATGACGTCAAGCGTAAGTGTTCAAAATACCTCTAGACATTCGATTACAGTGTCAAAAGTAATTGTAATTATTAAGTAAGTCTGTGATTATTTATTGTGCACAAAACTGTTGAATTCGTTTAATTTTACTCGAAAAAAAAAAATCCTAATAAACGTAAAAGTGACGTAACTACCGCGGTTTTAGTGCAAATGAAAGCAAACAAACAGCATTTGCTTGGCTTTTGGTGTTTCTTTCCAGAAATCATGTTGTATCTGATGGATATTTGCCGTCCCCATACTTTGGTTTTGTTGAATTCTGAGTAACGCTTGAATTCATTGTGTATGCCGTTTATAATAGGCGTTGACGTTTCGGTTTTGGTATCGAAGTTAAGCAGACTAGCCGTACTTTTCAGTACGCAAATATTTTTGCCGATATATCTTGTATTCTGAGAGATTGGACCAATAAAACAAGTGAGTCGTTTTCAAAGACCTTGAGTATAAGTACCTAAAATTACTTAAATAGATCGTTAAACAAGGCAGCAATGCAGCCATTGATATGGATGCATTTGTGTTTACCATGAAATTCTTTATATAGGGCTATTTTGATAAATCCAAAAACAGGCAAGTTATATAAACACGGCGAGATAATGAAGCACCCTGCTTTGGCGAAAACTCTCGAAATTATAGCCCATGAGGGACCAGATGCCTTTTACACTGGATCTCTGGCAGCAGACATTGTCGCAGATATACAAGAAGCAGGTAATGTGATCAAGAAGGAATACTGTCACGCGAGTCGAACCAAACAAAAGCAAATTACATCTCTGGAAAAGTATACTCACCAACCAGGAGTAGTTGATTGTTTACTTTAAATTGCTCACTACAGAATTAGAGTAATATTTGAGTGGTTATAGAAAAAAGACTATTTTCAATAGCAAATACACATAGAATATTCAGAACAGATCTAAATATATGAGCCGCCACATGGGAAAACCAACAATCTGCCTAGGCGAAAACAAAGGCACAGATCAGCTTCGCGATAACCGCAAAGCTGATCAGCGCCTTTGTTTTCGCTACACGGATAGTACTATTCCTCTACTTTCTTAATCCAAAATTTCCAGTCTCAAGCCATCTTCTGTGCTTGTACAGCCCGGTTTGTGTCGGACCTGTTCGGAAACCACATTGTTGGTTTTCCCACGATGCGGCTCATATATATTGAACCCGAAAGGAGAACAGCAACCACTGAATAAGGAGGCTTTATTTGTAGGTGGCATCATAACAGAAGCCGACTTGGCAACCTACACTGCAGTAGTAAAATCACCTCTACAGTTTACAATGTTTGACAACAACACGGTCTACTCCCCACCCCCACCATCCAGTGGGGCCGTATACTTGATGATACTTAATATATTGAATGGTATGGAAATGTATAAAACAGGTCACAATGAAAACGTTTGTTTGTATACATCAATAAATTCAACTTGAATCTCAAAATTGGTACATTATGAAAACATGCCCATGCAATATATAGAGATTTTTAAAATTGTAAAAAATTAAAATTTTTAGTAGAAAAAAGTTTGATATTTTTCTTATTTTTGCTCAAAACATAGATTGTGGGTGAGGCGGTTCTAACGAGTACCCACAATCTTTGTTTTGGAGCAAAAATAAGAAAATAGGTATACCCCTGCATACCCCAGTTTTGCTATATAAAAGTGGGGTATACATTTCACGGACATGTTTTCCTGATGAATAGAATATAATATCAATAGACCCAGATTTTCGTACCTTTTTCTTGTTCTCAGTTTTTCCTAAAGAATTCAATACGAATACAATATACACCTCAAAATACTCCTAGGACTATGGCAATATTTTCCATATAATTATCGTTGTGCAAGACACCAAATGTTTAACCCAAATTGAATCGCTATCGCAAAGGACTCTTTTTATTTTTTATTATTTTAGAGATTGTCTCAAAGTTTATAACTACAAGAGTTTAAAATAGTTATGGCCCACACAACAGCTCTGAACAAAGTCCAGAGATTCAATTGCAAAATTCATATTTTGCCGAATCCAACAAGTTTTCAAAATCAGCTAAAACGTGTCCATTGAAAGCAAGTTAGACTCCCATACTCTCAATGCAGTGCAATCTGACTTTCATCAACATATCAAATTGAAGTCAAATTTTCGTAAACTTACCATTTTTAAGAAAAATGCGATTATTTCATGATTTTCGAAAAATGTAAAAATGGTTCAAAGGCCGTTGGAAGGGTTTCTTTCAATCCACATTTTTGTATTTTCATGAAACAGCCGCTTTATTATGAATTAGGTATCATAATAAGGATTTCTTTATGACAAATTCATTGTTTCAGAAGATTTAAATACCACATAAATATTAACGTGGACAACATTGTCGCCGACAGGTAGCGCTATAACACTGACCTGTCGCCTTTGGCTCGTTGCATGCTGGGAATGTCCGCCATGGAATCCATTTTGGAAGCCATTTTATATGTAGATCATATTGATATAATTTTACATACATTTTATTTTTGTCTTTTTGTTACGTCCTGTGTTTTACCTATGCACAGCTCGAATGAAAGAAATACATTCTAGTCCAGCAAATTCAAGAAATCTATTAATTGATTCTCGCGAGAACTGAACGGGATTAGCCGATTTTGGCTATATCCCATAATTCAAAGCGTCAAATGCGAGAGATCTAGATGAGATATCGTCAGATCTCGCGAGAATGCGTGGACAATGAAGGGCTGGGTACGTTAAATACATTCTGTGTGTATTTAATTTTGATAACACCTTACACCAACCCGACCGCCTAAGTTTTATTTTTCAGGCTATAAATTTAGCCCTAAAAGCATACAGTATATCAGAACAGCAGGACTGACGTGGCACCGTATCATTGAGGCTTTTAAACATGCCTTCGCTCTACGTACGATCCTCGGTGACACCGATGTTGGGTCCGAATCTTTCAAGAATTACGTGCAAAAGGTTAGTAGGATCATATGTATTTTCTACCACATACCTAAATGCTAAACATATTAAATAACATACAATGCCATTTGCTTGGACACACTCAAACAATGGGCGCATGTTGAACATCGCAAAAGATTATAATTGTGGGGGAAATGCGTTCATCTTTATTGCAGTTTGTAGCCAATATGACGTCAGCAGACTACGGAGAATTTAAACGGGCCGCCATTGACAATACTAGGACGTTTGAAGCTGACTACTACAACGCTTCATTCGACGTTCAGTGGGACCTTGGAACTACTCATGTATCCGTGCTGGGGCCAAACGGGGATGCTGTGTCAATATCGAGCTCAATTAACAGATAGTAAGATCATTTGACCCGCGTCATGAGAAACCCAACAATGTGGTTTCCGAACAGGTCCGACACAAACCGAGCTGCACTTATGTCTACATTCCAAAACATTTTATGCGTTATGTGCATAGGCTGGCGGATGTAAAGAAAATTGCTGCTAAATTAACTGTACATATAGTAATTTTGTTGTAAATGGAGATAATCAAGAGGTAACCTACATATAGGTGAGGTGCCGGTAGCTCTATACACATTATTACCTCACCTGAGCCATTAGGCTCACAATGTGAGCTTATAGGATGGCCATGATCCGGCGTCCGTCCGTCGTCCGTCGTCGTCGTCCACCATTTTCAAAGATCTTCTTCTCTGAAACGGCTCGGCCAATCAAAGCAAAATTTTTATATGAAGCATCTATAGGAAGGGGGAACCAATGTGTATATAAATAATCCAGGTCACATGGCCGCCATGCCCATATATGGTAAAACCCTTTAAAATCTTCTTCTCCAGAACCCAAAGGCCTAGGATCTTGAAACTTGGCATGTAGCATAAGTGACTCAAGGTCCACAATGTGTATATAAATAATGACCTTAGGATGACCTTGACCTATTTTACGACAAGGTCAACATAGGTCGCCAATGCATTTGAATGGGAAAAATTTTAAAATGTCATTTAAATTGAATGTCTTGCAGAAAATGGGCAGAAGGGCTGAATATTAATGATTCTGAAAAAAGTTGGACCCAGGGGCTCATATGCCCCCACCCCGGGGCAATATACATGTATATCTCCATAATATTCAAACGTCTTCTCCTCTAAACCGCTTGGCCAATCAAAGCCAAATTTTATGTGAAGCATCAATAGGTAGGGGGAACCAATGAATATGTAAATAATTTAGGTCACATGACCAAGATGGCCGCCATGCCCATATATGGTAAAAACCCTTCAAAAATCTTCTTCTCCAAAACCGGTGGACCGATTTCAACGAAACTTAGCATGGAGTATGGATGACTCAAGTACAACAACGTATATATGAATCATGACCCTGCGATGACCTTGACCTAAATTAAGGCAAGGTCAACATAGGTCATCAATGCATTTGAATAGGAAAAATTTTAAAATGTCATTTAAACTAAAAAGTCTTGCAGGAAATGTGCAGTAGGACTGAAAATTAATGATTCTGAATAACATTGGTCCCCAGGAGCTCATATGTCCCCACCCCGGGGCAGTATACATGTATATTTCCATAATATGCAAACATCTTCTCCTCTGAAACCACTTGACCAATCAAAGCCATATTTATGTGAAGCGTCTATAGGATGGGATAACCAATGTGTATATAAATAATTCAGGTCACATGACCAAGATGGCCACCATGCCCATATATGGTAAAAACCGTTTAAACATCTTCTCCGGAACCGGCAGACCAATTTCAAAGAAACTTGGCATGAAGCATTGATGGCTAAAGCCTAGGTTACATTTGCCCCGGTCATCGTACGATTTTTCGGTCTGCGATTTCCTCTACGATTTTAAGACATCGTAGGAGATCGTGGGCTACGACGTATGTGTTAACAATTCATACGGGCATCGTGCGATTTTTTGATCTGCCATTTGTCGACGTTCTCATACTAAAACGCAAGGCGATCGTGCGGCAATCGTATGTCTCCGCAGATAGTACGCAGATATCGTACGGATCCCGTGCGTTGTCCGTACGGAGTCCCTATATGTTTTGATGCAAAACACAAGGAGGCCGTACGGTAGTCGTAGGGTCTCCGCAGACTGTTAGTGGATATCGTACGGAGTCCCTTGGACTTCTGACTGATGCCTCGGTTACATTTGGCCTACGATTAGCTTGCGATGATCGTACGATGCCATTTTTTGCATTTTCGTTCGGCCTCCTTAGGGTGACCTTACGATGTCCCTACGATTCTACGACTTCCTACGATCTCCGTAGCCTCTACGATCTTGTAATAGTCTGCACTTTTACAGATTTTAAAATCGTAAGACCGTAGACCGTAGACACGTCGTAGGGCATCATACGGGCACCATACGGATACCCTGCGATAATCGAGCGATCACCGCACGATTTTTTTATGATAATCTGGGAACAAAAATCGTATGTAGCGATCGTAGGGAGGCCGCAAGGGGTCATGCCTAGTAGGTAACATTTGCCCCGATCATTGTACAGATTTCCCTACGATTTTTTAAAAATCGAATGTGATCATGGGCTACGACGTAGGTGTTTACAATTCATACGGGCATCGTTCGATTTCTTGTTCTAGCTTTCTTCGATGTCCTAAGTCGGAACTGTTTGGAGATCGTAGGGAAATCAAAAGGTTTCCGCACACTTTAAGTTGAAATCGTACGGAGCCCGTGCGATGGCCGTAAGGAGTCCTTACGATTTCTTGCGGTCTCCCTACGATAGCCGTACGATGTTAGGTGTCCGTACGATTTTAATAAACTTGTGATATAACCGTACGGATGCCGCACTAAAGGTCTACGATTATCTTATTATTTTAGTCCCCAAATTATCATAAAACCGTGCGGTGACTGCACGATCATCGCAGGGTTTCCGTAAGGCCCCCGTACGATGATGCTATCTACGACGTGTCTACGGGCTACGGTCTTACGATTTTTAAAATTTGTAAAAGTGCAGACTACTACAAAATCGTAGAGGCTACGGAGATCGTAGGAAGCCGCAGGAAGCCGTAGAATCGTAGGGGCATCGTAGGGTCACCCTGCGGAGACCGCACGAAAATGCAAAAAATGGCATCGTACGATCATCGCAAGTTAATCGTAGGGCAAATGTAACCTAGGCTTCAAGTACTACTGTGTGTATATAAATCATGACCCTGTGGTGACCTTGACTTATTTTACGACAATGTCAACATAGGTCGCCTATGCCTTTGAATGGGTAAAACTGTTAAAATGTCAGTTGAAGGGAAAGACTTGCAGGAAATTGGCAAATGGTTAAATAGGATATTGATTTTTTTGAAAAGAAAATGGCCCCAGGGCATCATCTGCTCCTTTACCATAATATTCAAACATGTTTATTGGTTTATACAACAGATCTCAGGTGAGCGTTTACAGGACCATTGGTCCTCTGGTTAGGCTTACTTCAGTAACTTGATCTGATGGGTCGGATCACGCGTCATACATGTAGCTGCGCCAGAAAAGACCGGATCACGCGAGTCGAAAGTAATAACGCGTTTATTATATACCTACCAAAAATAATCAGCAATGGCACCGTAAGAATTTAATAAAAGTCGTTTTTCGACTTTGTGACGGCGTACCATACGACGATGCGCCACTGAAATTTTGATGACGTAACCGTGATTGTGCCAATTTTTACGTCAGAGCTAGAAGAGTCGTTAGCTTTTGTTGATTTTGTTTCTTTGATGACAAGCGAACCGCTGACACGTCTGAAACAGTTGTTGTTTTATGAAATAAAACAAAAATAACTCTGATTGTCATTCACATTTAGAGTCCGGCTTTAGGTGCTGAATTTTATATTGTTGGTTAAAAAATGGAGGATGGTGATACGGAATCGTAAGGGTGATACAAGATTCCGTATTTTTGTGTCGGAAAATGGGTAGTATCAATGGTAATTTTGTTAGGTATATAATAAAAACCCATATCAGTCGTTAATATTAGAAGTTCAGTGCACTTCCTTTAGTATGGGCGTTATAAGACCGACACTGTGACACTTTTAAAAATCTTTGACGGACTGAAAGCTAGAATTGTTTAAAACTAAATATTTTCATGTCATTACTGGAAAACGTTATTGAAAACACACACACACACACACACACACACACACACACACACACACACACAAACAGCATTATCTTATTATAACCACCCAGCCACCGCTTTGAGCCGCCACACCAGAAAACAAACAATCTGCATATGCGAAAACAAAGACGCAGATCAGCTTCGCAGTAACTACGAAACTGATCAAGTTCTTCGTTTTCGCTACATAGTACAACTCATCTTTCATCGTCATCTTTCTAAATCCAAAATTTCAAGCTTCTAGCCATCTTCTGTGACTGCACAGACGGGTTTGTGTCGGGCCTATTCGGAAACCACATTGTTGGTTTGCTCATAATGCGGCTCACTTTGATAAATCAATCAGTCTGTTAGCATAATCTAAAATTCGCGGAATCGAGTGTGCAGATCGTCTACTAGTTTATATATATCATCTTTTTACAGCTTTGGTTCAGGAGTAATAGGCTCAAGGACGGGAATTATATTTAATAGCAACATGGATGACTTTTCCACTCCAAATACAATAAATTTTCACAAGGTGCCAGCTTCTCCCGCCAATTTTATAGCACCATGGAAACGTCCTATGTCATCAATGTGTCCGAGTATAATTGTATCACATGATGGTGATGCTAAGATGAACGTGGGGGCAGCAGGGGGTCCGATGGCTATCACTTCTACGGCACTGGTAAATTTCGCATCTGTTTAATTTTGAATATTAAAATTTTTGTAAATATTTACTTTTCCAGCAAGTAAAGCATGTACAGTCGATTCATAGATATGCGGTAACAAGGCGATAAACAAGTAAATAACGGTAATCAGCTGCAATAAGTACCGATGCATTCTAGCACCTTGGATATAGCTGCATGTTGAAATAAGTAGTAGCGTTTTAAACGTTGTGATAACTTCTTTGTGGTACATCATACCTGTAAAACCTAAAACACGGATGAGTCGATTTTCTTGGTTTGTAACGGTTTCCTTAGATCTCTGAAAGATTTATACCAACTGGTTAGATTATAAACACATTCTCATGATTCATATTCGCTTTGGGAAAATACTCAAGACTGTGCTAATAAAAAGATCATCATTACAAATAAAAATAAAACTGAAAGCATATTAATGAGAAAAGAGATGGGCCATGCCATGAAGTGAATTATGAAGTAACAAAGCTATGTATATGTGTAGGGTGATCTATAGTATGATGCAGCAGCGAAGTAGATAACGATGCGTATTGTGTATGTCGCACGATTTTTCGATTTGTACGCATAAAAAATCAGACCTGTGCGTACGCAATAAAAATCAGCGGTACGCAAACAGTTTTCGGTTTAATGCGTACTCAGATAAAATACCTTTAAAATTGTCACAAAACCACAACTTCAAGTAGTTTTGTCTGGTTGCTTTGTCAACAATCGAGAAGTAGTTACAATAGTTAATGTAGCCTTTTTATCGTTCCATACAACATATCATGCAATACATTATGTATCTACAGTAGTTATACCATTCGGTTACCAAAGGTTCATTTATGACATTTAATGGTAGTGTGTCACTTTGCTTTATGGAATAGGCAATTCGCATCGGTTTCTGGTCATTATTTTCAATTTAACACTTGATGTATTCCATGTTCTACAGCCATCCAAGTTTATCATTTTTCCTCACTTTGTTCTCTATTTTTGTTTATGCAAGGGACAAAAATATGAAGTTCTATACCTAGATAATAGAATAACATGTAATTACAGGATTATCAACCAGTTTATTTTGAATTTTCATTATCGAATAATGGTCTTATCTGTTCTGGGTGAGAGGTTAGAATAAGAATCCTCGCAAAACGTGTACACAGTTGTATTGTCGGTACGCACTGTACCTTCATTTGAATGCTTACAGTACGCATTGTGAAAAAATATAATCTACTTCCCTGGATGGGGTCTTTACTTAGAGACGAACCAACCATGCTACTATCAATAACTTTCTATTTCATCAATGAAATCAAACCATGAATGTTTTCATTTTGTTCCATATTGTTGACTGTTTTCATCAGGTAACAATGGAGTCCCTTTGGTTTAAATGGAGTATAAAACAGTCCATAGATTACCCCCGTCTTCATCACCAACTGTTTCCAAATAATGTATGGCTGGAGAAAAGCTTTCCTCAGGTACATGTACGAATCGGAGCATTTATTGTACAAGAAAAAGTAGAAAGGTGAATAAAAACGAAAAAGGAAACGGGAAAAAGGAAGAAGACATAGAAGAAGAAGAAGAAGAAGAAGAAGAAGAAGAAGAAGAAGAAGAAGAAGAAGAAGAAGAAAAATGATGATGATGATGATGACGATGATGATGATGATGATGATGATGATGATGATGAATCTGTTAAACCACTTTGTAAACACGACGTCTGAGTTTGATATCTACCTCGGTCATGTAGTGTCCCTGAGCAAAACAATTTAAGCTTTCCACAGCACATTTGTATAAACCAATAGAATAGCTCCAGATGATACGCATGTCACTTTTGTGCTGTGCCACTTTTGAAGCTACACTGTTGGCCGACATTAACTAATGACTAGTCGCGAAACTTCTATTTTTGTTCTATTTGTTCCAATTGTTTGGTGTCGCTTTTTGTGCTGTTTGTCGTTTATATGAATGTATTCGCATATAATTAGTGGCCACCTTTTTATATTCTCTTTGTATCAAAACCTACAATTTATTTGTCCCACCTGGATATTTAGTGTGAGACTGATCTCCACTGATCTGTAATAGCACACGTTCCTAGGCATTGCTTCATGCATTTATTAGGATAACATGTCCTTGAATTGTAAACCCCCTTAAACCCAACTTTTATATCGTAAAACTGGTGTATACAGGGATGTACAATTTGTCCTAACCTTTAGTCAAAACATAGATTGAGGCGGTTCTAACATGTACTCATAATCTACCTTTTGAACAAAGATAAGAAGAAAGTCAAATTTTTCAAATGATTTTTTTTTTCAAGTTTTGCAACTTAGGAAAATTCTCTATATTACATGGCATGTTTTCATAATGTATATGTATCTTTCAGCCAATAGAGGAAAGACTGAGGAGACTGGGACACAATGTGGGGTATATGACGGGCCGTAGTATGGTTCACGGCATTGTTAAGCCAGGAACATATATCAGAGCTAATAGTGACTTTAGAAAGGGCGGTGCCCCAGATGGATATTGAATTAGCTTTTTTAAGCATGAATCAAATAGATATTATGAAAAGCATGAAATAAAATAGATATTATTTTAAGCATGAAATAAAACAGATAATTATAAAAAAAAAATAATGGCTCGTTGATAGTACCAATATTGCCATATTCACAATGTTGAACAACAATCATTATGGAGAAACTAAGCTCACTTCACAGTGCATGTTTACGATTATCAAGTCATTACATTCCACTGTAATAAGGTTTTCTTTTATGTTCTGTCAACTTCGATACGAGCACATTTTAAAAATTATGATCACACGAGACACGCTCTCTCTAATGAAACTTGTTTTCGATATCAATATTGTCAGTGTGAAGGATATTTTGTTCTTGCCGGCATATCCGTTTCCAACATAGGGGCTGGATGTGCTGAACCTGACTGTACTGAGGAGGCCGCTGTTGATGCTGAGTAGGGCGGGGGGTCTCGCTGCCCTGTTGCGATCACTTGGACTACAATTAAGTAACTCATTCGTTAGATATACATATATATTTGAAAATGAAATTACCACAATAGAAACAATGTGTTTCTATACAACAAAATAAAAGAAACTAGAAATATATATTTGAAAATGAAATTACCACAATAGAAACAATATGTTTCTATACAACAAAATAAAAGAAACTAGAAATATATATTTGAAAATGAAATTACCACAATAGAAACAATATGTTTCTATACAACAAAATAAAAGAAACTAGAAATATATATTTGAAAATGAAATTACCACAATAGAAACAATATGTTTCTATACAACAAAATAAAAGAAACTAGAAATGGGTGTTTGTAAAACATTATGCCCCCAACTGTATGTTTGTACCTAAACTGGCAGATTGTATGGTTTATTTATTTCATTTGAATGAAGTGAAATTTAATTTCCAGTAGAAGCTGTTCGGTTGCTTCTGTTTTGACCTCGATCCAGAAACAGAATGTAAGCTTTTTGCCGACAAGTTAAAATGGAGTAAAAATTTCAAAATGGAGTAATTTTGTCAAAATTTGACGAAAAGTCCTCCAAAGTTAATCAGGTAATTTTCTTCTCAGCCCCAACCAGTATACCAAATATGAAGGCTCTAGCTGAAATACTTTTTGAGATATCGTGCACACAAGATTTTCAAATTTTGTTTTCAAAGGGACATAATTCAGAAAAGGGGCATAACTCGGACATGGAAAAAATATGGGTCAACTATTTTTTCATGAGGAATTTGTATATTAAATTTCAAATCCCTAGCATGCACCGTTCAATAGTTTCAATTTTCACCGAAAGTCGAAAAATCAATCAAAATTTCAAAATTCTGTATTTTTGTCAAAATTTGACGGAAAGTTCTCAAAAGTTAATCAGGTCATCTACTCCTCAGCTCCAACCAGTATACCAAATATGAATGCTCTAGCTTAAATACTTTTTGAGATATCATGCACACAAGATTTTCAAATTTTGTTTTCAAAGGACATAACTCATAAAAGTGGCATAACTCAGACATGAAAAAAATACGGATCAACTATTTTTTCATGAGGAATATGTATATTATATTTCAAATCCCTAGCATGCACCATTCAGAAGTAACAGACGTACGCACGCACGCACACACACACACACACACACACACACACACAGAGAGAGAGAGAGACAAGCCGAAAGCAATATGCTCTTCCAACTTTTTCAAAGTTGGGGGCATAATAAAGAAAAGACACTGGTGCAGAATAAAGCTTAAAACATATCCTATAAGAGCAATGAACATATCAATGAGAAAGCGAAACAGTTATCGGTTTTCAGAGAAAGATGAATATTGCTGACAAAATATCGAACTGGACCAACTTTCGTGAAACCTGGCCTCAAGCCCATCATAGTGTATTCAAATAATGACCCAATGATGCTCTTCATGTGCTAGTTTGGAAACTTATGCTTATTAAGAAAAGACGTGAAAACAGTTGATTTTTAAATTATTTTCGACTGAGTCATGTGGGTTTGTAGATTCAAATAATTTATGGAAATGGCATCTCGAAAAAATATTTTTTCCGCGTCCATCAAAAGAACTTTGTTAAATTATAATAATTACCGGATGTGGTTGTATCTCCTCCCTCGACGTCGACCTTTTTGCCCTTTGCGGCGGCACATGAAGTACAGATGATTATCGATACAACACCGAGTACGACAGATATAATTATGCCTGCAATAGCCCCGTCAGTTAAACCGTCTTCGTCATCGGCACTACTGCTGCTGCCACCAGAAGATCCACCAGAAGATCTATAGCGGCTGAAATTAACTTGAAGTCTAAAAATTTGCCTCTGATAATGTTTTTTTTTTTTTTTTTTTTTTTTTTTTGGGGGGGGGGGGCAGTAAATGTTTGTGTGGAGGATGATAGGAAAGTTATTTCCATGTCAAAAGCTTGTTCTTAGTTTGTCCTAATAGGACGTGCAAAAATTTTGAACATCGGTTAATAGATAAAGTTTTAATGGCCAAAATGAATTTTGAACACGGAATTTGCATTGGCAAGGGAGATAATCCATGAGCATGAAAATGGGTATTTTTCGGAACATTTTACTCGGTAATGAAGATGTTGTCTCTTGTAAGTCATTAGCTCACCTGAGCCGAAGGCTCACAGATGAGCTTATAGTATACCTATGCTCCGTCGTCCGTCGTTGTCGTCGTCGTCGTTGTCGTCATTGTCGTCGTCGTTGTTGTCCACACTTTTCAAACATCTCCTCTGAAAACGCTTGGCCAAGCAAAGCCAAACTTCATGTGGAGCATCCTTAGGAAGGGGGAACGAAAGTTTGTATAAATGGTCAAGGTCACATGACCAAGATGGCCGCCATGACTATAAATAGCAAAATCTTTTTTAAAAAAATTTCTTCTCCAGAACCAGAAGGCCTATGATTTTGAAACTTGGCATGAAGCATCAGGCAATCGAGCTCTATAAAGTTTGTATAAATCATGACCCTAGGATAACGTTGACATATTTTACGGCAAGGCCAACATAGGTCGCCCGTGCATTTTAATGGGGAAAATTGTTAAAATATGATTTGAAGAGCAAAACTTACAGGAAATGGGCAAATGGACAGAATATTTATGTTTATGAGAAAATTTTGTCCCCAGGGGGTTGCCTGCCCCTGCCCTGGGGCTATATACATGTACATGTATATAACCATAATATTCAAACATCTTCTCTGAAACCGCTTGGCCAATCAAAGCCAAACTTTATGTGGAGCATCGTTAGGAAGGGGCAATGAAAGTTTATATAAATGGTCAAGGTCACATGACCAAGATGGGCCGCCATGGCTATAAATAGCAAAAACGTTTTTAAAAAAAATCTTCTTCTCCAGAACCAGAAGGCCTATGATTTTGAAACTTGGCATGAAGCATCAGGCAACCAAGCTCTACAAAGTATATATAAATCATGACCCTTGGATGACCTTGACTTATTTTACGGCAAGGTCAACATAGGTCGCCCATGCATTTGATTGGAGAAATTGTTAAAATACGATTTGAAGGGCAAAACTTGCAGGAAATTGGCAAATAGACAGAATATTTATGTTAATGAAAAAAAAAACAATTGTCACCATGGGGTTGACTACCACTGCCCTGGGGCTATATATATGTACAAGACCATAATATTCAAACATCGTCTGCTCTGAAACCGCTTGGCCAATCAAAGCCAAACTTTATGTGGAGGATTGTTAGGAAGGGGCAATGAAAGTTTGTATAAATGGTCAAGGTCACATGACCAAGATTGCCGCCATGTCTACTTATAGCAAAAACCTTTAAAAATCTTCTTCTGCAGAACCAGAAGGCGTATGATTTTGAAACTTGACATGAAGCATCAGGCAATAGAGCTCTACAAAGTTTCTATAAATCATGACCCTTGGATGACCTTGACCTATTTTTCGGCAAGGTCAACTTAGGTTGCCCATGCATTTGAATGGGGAAAATTGTTAAAATGTCATTTGAAGGGCAGAACTTACAATAAATTGGCAAATTGACTGAATTTTTATGATATGAAAAAGAAATTGACTCCAGGGTTTGCTCTGACCCTGCCCTGGGGTTATATATATATATATATATATATATATATATATATATATATATATATATATATATATATATATATATATATATATATATATATATATATATATATATATATATATATATATATATATATATATATATATATATATATATATATATTATTGTATATTACCATTCTAGACAACTACGACGTAAGTTTATCGGCATATATCTCAGGTCTCAGGTTAGCGTTTACAGGACCATAGAGCATCTGGTTTGTGTCATCCCATAATGATTTTGAGCAATCATAATGAAATACCAAGAATTTCAAATTCATGCGGGAAAATATTTACCTCCCTTTCTTGAGATTTTTGTACAGAAAATCCCTATTCAAAATGTTTTTGACCAGAACATTTTTATTTGTTAACCGATTTTCAAAATGTTTGCTGCACATTTTGCAACAAACTCATTGCTGTGACAAGAAAATATTTTATCTAGATGTAAGCAGTTGCAAAATATCTGCGAAAAAACATTATCAGACGGTAGGAAACAGACTTAATATTTACATTTCTAATGCAAAGTGTTAATGAATCTATAGAACTGAAAGGGGTTCATAATTCCATGAACAACATCGTGCCACGCGACGTTACATGATTGACGTCAAAGAAAAACATGGCTCTCACCAATGTGAATGGACTTTGTAAACGTTATGACGTCATCGATGTCGTTCCGCTGTTTAAACACACACTGTCTGTAAATTCTCGATTTACTTTGAAAAATGCGATCGCCTTGAAATTCTTTTAATTAGCGATAGAGAGAAAATAGTGTAAATACAAGCAATGAGTTTACTTTTTCTGATGTTCATGGAGCTATGAACCGCAGTGGGTCACAAGCAGTGGTTCACAACATTTAGTTAGCTGTTCGGTCCTCGTGGTGAATCTCTAACTAGTCAATGAATCATGAAGAACAAACAAATAAATCATTTTAACCACCCTCATGAATCAAAAACGAGGACTCAACATATTCAGTAAGCTGCCCGACGATAAAGATCCCTGGGCGCCGAATAACTTACTGAAACCGGAGCAAAAGAACCGGCTGGTTTTGCCACCAGGTGCGACATCCACCGGGCTGCATAGTCACCGAACTTAACTGAGAGTTCGGATTTAAAGTGTACATGTATGTTTACTGCTGTCTATTAATAAGAGGATAAAAATGAATAAGTAAGCAATAATCAAGAAATCAGGACGAATTTCCCATTCCAAAAACAGGTGGGAAAACTAATTTGACAATCAGGTACTTATACCCCCCCCCCCCCCCCCGCTAGTAATTTTATATTACTGATCGTACCAAGGCGATACTTCTGTTGTGGATCCATTTGGTTTATGTTTTGGAGTAGAATTTTTGTACTGTTTGAACCTTATGTGCGTTTTCATTTTTTTATTTTAAGTTTGGGTAACTGAGTGACCGCCTATTGGGAAATAGCTGCTCACTCGGCTTACGATATGTTTCCTTTAGAAGTGTAAGTACCTAATTGTCAATTTAGTTTTTCCAAACTCGTTTTTTGGAGTGGGAATTTCTTTCTGATCGCGCCTTTTCCTGATCATTGCCTACGTGTACCTTCTGATATTTGTTTATCTGCGAATATCCCCGCTATGATTCAGCTTTTAATTAACTCACCAGCATTTTGTACCACAACAATAGTACCCACTGCTACAATAGTAGGTATTGTAGTAGGTCTCATAGCAAACTTCGTATGCCTTCACCACTCCAGCTAAATTAACAATATTCCAAAATGAATCGTCAGCATATTCATTTATAGACCTTTATACTAGCCAAAAGTTCTAACTGGCCATTTATATTTTGTCGATTTTCTTCCATACAAAAATAAAAGCGCTGCAGGCATGCATGATACCTCGCCACGCAATTTTAATTAAGTAAAAATACACAAAATATCTTGGACAATAAATGCTCAAGATAAAGAGCAGAACGAAATTTTGACATAAACCAAGGACCATAACTCATGATTTCAATCTCAAACCACTCCTTCCAAATATGAACTACTATACAAAGTTTGAAGAGAATTGGTCAGTAACTGCACAAAATAGAAAGTGGAAATGACATTTTAATGTAAATCAAGGGCCATAATTCTGTACTTATATGACAAAATTTATCCATCTTCAATCCCAAACCACTCCTTCCTAATATGAACTCGTCTACAAAGTTTGAAGAAAATTTGTCAATAAATGCTAAAGATACAGCCCGGAAACAAAATTTCAACATAAATTAAGGGCCATAACTCAGTACTTATTTGACGAAATTTACCCATCTTCGATTCCACTGAACCCATTCCTTCCTAATATGAACTCCTATACAAAGGCTGAAGAAAAGAAAATCGGTCAATAAATGCTCAAGATAGAGCCCGGAAACGAAATTTTAATGTAAATCAAGGGCCAAGACTCTGTACATATTTGACAAAATTTACCCACCTTCAATCCCAAACCACTCCTTCCTAATATAAACTTCTATACAAAGTTATAAGAAAATTGGTCAATAAATGGTCAAGATAGAGCCCGGAAACGAAATTTTAACATCAATCAAGGGCCATAAATCTGTGTACGCATTTGACGAAATTTACCCACCTTCAATCCTAGACCACTCCTTCCTGATAGGAACTCCTATACAAAGTTTGAAGAAAATCGGTCAATAAATTCTCAAGATAGAGCCCGGAAACGAATTTTAACAAATCAAGGACCATAACTCTGTATATATTTAACGAAATTTACTCATCTTCAATCCCAGACCACTCCTTCTTGATATAAACTCCTATACAAAGTTTGAAGATAATCAGTCAATAAATGCTCAAGATAGAGCCCGGAAACGAAGCGCTGACGAACGGACAGACAGACGGACACTCGAACGCAATTTTTTTGGAGGATATAACATAATGCCCCGCACTTTTATAATTGGCGGGGTATAATAATCTAAAATTCTGTTTACGCCTCTAAATAGACAGACCCTTTGTCGAGCTTTAGGACTGAAAAAGTTTGCAAAATTTTCCTCAAAGCATGCAGGGTGCCCAACTGAATACCTATGCCCCCGTGTTCAAAGTATGCGAATTCCATCAGCTTGTGAGATGCAAGATTTTGAAACGCCCGTTCGTACTTCAACAAACCTGTTTGTTTCTAAAGATAAACTTCTTTGAACACGACCCTGCAAATATTTGGATTTCCCGGTCTTTACTTTCGACGCTTATGGACAGAATGTGAAATTTTACCCCACCATCTAATGCAAATTCTTGTCATTTTTAAATTGATGGTACAATGTACTTTTGTTTGGCAAGGCCTCTCCGGTGCATGTTTGATTTGTGCTTAACTACTAAAGTCCAATTTGCATGCGCAAAAAATACACGCGTGTAAATATACTCCGGTGTGCAAATCAACCTGTGAGTAAATCTAAATTGCGTTCGCATTGGTTTTATCACTAGGAGTATTTTTATGTAAATTTATCATTTCTGGAATAAAACCTGTTCATTTAAGTTTTCTGTATTTGCAAAACAAGAAGAGGCTGCTTCAAGGTGTTCTTGTTGACTTTGGCAGCAGAGGAGAATCATGTAATGATCAGGCATAACCTTAGTAGTTATACAGTTCTCTTTTATCATCCTTTCACAAGGAATCACTATTAAAATGCCCCAAGAATCCTCACTAAGAATGATAAGAAATAGTGTGGCTGTTTGCACTCCATATGATCTAGACTGTGATGAATGGCAATAAACTCTTATTTAGCAACAATGTCCACAGTTTCAGCAACTGTCATATAATCAGTTATGAACAAAAAATGTGAAAATTTGTTATCTAAAAGCAGAATATTGACTTGAAATAAAAATACTCATGGGTATATTTTACTTTGCGTTCACATGGGACAAAATAGTAAATTTACACGTGTGTATTTGTAAAAATAAAATTTGCATCTGGTCAGACCCAGGAGTAAATTTACCCATATGTAAATATACTCCGGTGTATTTGCGTTTGCATGCGCCATTTGCTTACCCCGAGTAAAATTTGCACACCGGAGTATATTTACACGTGTGTATTTTTGGCGCATGCGAATTTAGTGGCCACGTTTACGGATATGTTGGTGTATTCAATGAAACATACAGAATTTATAGATTGCTCTTGGCTTCGAAAAAATTTCTCTTGATGGCCTGTTAGAACTTTTGACTAGAATACATAATGCGAATGCAAACTGGCTCATAAAATAAAATGCAATAAACAAGCATGAACTGAACTGCATATTCCCTAAAAAGCACATAGGCGGCTACTATATAGAAAGAAAACAAGATTTCTACAGCAAAAGGTTCAAATTACGAAGCAAAAACTTTTTTCTTTGTGTGTGTGTGTGTGTGTGTGTGTGTGTGTGTATGCTAGCAAAATAGAGATCATTTTTATATAATGTTTTTCTCATTTAAATACATGATTTTATACAGCAATATATAAGATGACCAGATCTTTCCCAGCAGAAGTTGTCATCCTTATAGCATCAACTAAAACATAGATGGCGTGCTGATGTTAGCATGGCAGATAAAGCATTTTAGCGGGGGCGGTTGGGGGTCTAACGAATCTGGTGCTAGCAAATGAAGTCTCCAAAATAAACCGAATGCGTAAATGTATAATTCATTAATTTTGTTTTAGAAAAACAATTGAAATATGTTTCGAGACCAAATTCATGTCAGTCCATTATTCCCTCATCTAAACTACTAACATATAATACAAGAGGCTAAGTGGTCTGGCAGAGCACCGGTGCGCCTTGTCGTAGGGAAAATACTTGTTACGAGTTGTCTCCTTATCGACCATAAGTTCCGTCAGGCTTCTAACCCCGGTTCACCTCAGGTTGTCCAGTTGAAGACAAGCCGGGATACCGTGATAATCCGGTGAAAAGTTCCTACAAAAATTGATCGTGTTCTAACAGTCACGGGTTTACCCCGGTGTATCCCCGGTCGTTTTCCCGGTTCTATTATTGTGTGGTTACAGAGCAGGCCAGTGTGCCCCGGTTTTACTACGGTTAAGCCTGATGTAACCCCGGTTGTCTACGGTGGCGTATCGGTGACTGTCGGTCGCGAAACGGTTATGCCCCGGTGTTTTCCGGTATTGATAATATAATACTAAAAAGTAGCAACCGGCGAGAACCATGGCAATACCGGGGTGAACCGGAACGCCACCCGGGCAAACCGGGGCTCTCCGTGGTCAAAGCCGTAAAGCCGCTAGGCTCCGGTTAAACACAATAGAGTCCCGGTAACATCTGAATCTGAATCTGAATAGTTTACTGGTGACACGCCAAATGACATTATTTCACCAGGGGGTTCGGATGGGGGAGAAATTAGTCCCTTGAACGCACGCGTGAAGCGAACTTGGACACACAGTCATCAGACATTTCAGCAGAGGAGATAAGTGAATCAGGGAGGTCATTCCAGTCCCTGATAGTATGTGGAAAGAAACTACTTTTGTACGCTTCTTTGTTAGCTGAAGGTATCTGAAAAGCCAAAGAGTGTTGATTTCTACAACGCCTATTCTTTGGGATAAGGTCATCTGTTGGTATTCTCGCTTTACCCTTTAGACCTTTGTATAGCAATATAAGTCTACTATCCTTCCTGATTCCCATTTCAGTTGACCTAAAATGCCAGTCATGCTCCCAGTTTCAAAAACATAATTTCCCGTCACAAACCTTGCCGCACGATTTTGGACCTTTTCCAGTTCTTCCTGGAGGCCATGAGTGTGAGGGTCCCAAACTGAGCGTCCATATTCCAAGACCGGCCGCACCAGTCCTTTATAAGCTGCTTCTTTCACATCTGGGGGACAAGAATACAAATTTCTCCTCAAGAATCCGAGAGTTCTGTTAGCCTTTGTACAAACATTGGAAATATGAGTATTCCATTTCAAATCATTTGTGATAGTTACACCCAGGTATTTTATGCTTTCAACGTTTTCCAGTACAGTGCCCTCAAGGGTGCAGTTAGCCTGTATCTTACTAGACCGTTTATTTGTCAGCTGCATCATGTTGCATTTGACGGGTTGAAATCTCATTCCCCATTTCCTAGCCCAACTGCCTAAACGATCAATGTCTCTCTGAAGTTTCAATGTATCCTCTTCATTTTTGATTTGACGATAGCAAACACAATCATCAGCAAAGAGTCTTATTTCAGACTCAATGTCTGCTGAGATGTCATTTATATACAAGGAAAACAGCAAGGGGCCGAGAACGGTGCCCTGAGGGACACCCGACACAATTGGAGCCCAATCCGATTTAATACCATTAACCAATACCCTTTGTTGTCTGAAACAAAGGAAAAAAAAGTACAAGTAGGCAAAGCATTTATTCAATTCAGTGTTGTTCCACCTATTCCATAGCTAAACAATTTGCTTTTAAGGAGTTCATGGGGAGGAGTATCGAAAGCCTTTTCAAAATCGAGTATAAAAGTGTCGACCTGGCCTTTTTGTGTCTAAGATTTTTGCCCAGTCATTTATCACTGTAGTCAACTGAGTTTCACAACTATGCCATTTCCTAAATGCGTGTTGCCTGTCCGACAAGAGTTCATGTTCATCAAGATGGGCCATAATATTTGAGCATACAATATGTTCAAGAAGCTTACAAGGAATGCACGTCAAAGAAACAGGGCGGTAATTGCGGGCAAGTGACCTGTCGCCCTTCTTAAACAGGGGGCAAATATTAGCAAGAGACCATTTTTTTAGGAATTTCACCTGTATCAATTGACTGCTGGAAGAGATGGGCGAATACCGGAGCTAATTCCATAGCCAGTTCCTTTAGGACTCTGGGATGAAGCTCATCAGGCCCTAAGGCTTTAGACGGGTTTAGACCTTTGAGAAGTTTGGTCACCCCTTCCTTTGTGACCACAATATCATGCATGAATGGGGCAGATCTATCCATAAGAGGGACCTGGTTGTATTCACTTTTAGTGAAAACATCCGAGAACTGACCATTAAATTCTTCCGCCTTCTCAAATTCGATTGTGCAATTCCACTTCCATTTCTCTTTTTCAACGGGGGAATACCTTGGGTATCTTTTTTCTGACTGTTTATGTACCTGTAAAAATCTCTAGGATTAGCCTTAACATCTCCTACCAAGTTGTTCACGTAAAGATCATGCTGCTTCCTGGTATCAGCTTTGATCTCTTTCCGTAAAGATTCAAATTTAGATCTAAATTTTGCACTATAGTCCGATTTCACGCAGTGATCCGTAAATGTACTTTTAAGGTTTAGTCCATTCCTTGCTTAAGGTTCCTTATTACTATAATAATAGTGTTTTCTGCTCATAAATATTTCATAGATTTTTTTTAAAAAATGTGGCATGTTACATACCAGAATAATCCCTAAACCTTAAACTTTCTTATGAATGATAATGTTTTCCAAAGGGAAGCCATTGTAATAGAAGTTTTTAGTGAAATTACCTATTTTTCTAATAAATTTCCATAAATAATCCTTTAAAATAAATTTTTGATTTTAATTGATAGAAACCTTTGTGAAGGTCTAAATAATGTTCTCCAACTAATTTGCAAGCTGAAAAATTAGCTTAGAAACGATTTGCATGAATAGCAGGTGCATCATCTTTATCAGATTTATTACTTTAAATAATATTGTCCGTCACTTATGCAAATACCTGTACCTTAAATATACCATGCCAAATAAATTAAGCAACTTTTACTTTGAACAGTGTCTTCATACGTTTTAGACATTAGGGAAGTTCTTCTGACAATATCTTTTATGTATCTAAAGTATCAGTCACACCAGGCGAACGGACGTCAAACGGGTTAAGTCCGTTGGTGTCCGTTGGCATCCGTTCCTTATCCGGTGAACCCGTTCCGTGTCCGTTGATGTCCGTTTTACCCGTTGGTGTCCGTTGACAAGTTTTGTGCATGTTCAAAACTTGGAACGGGTTCCAACGGGTTAGACCGGATAAATGAATCCGTTGGGCGTCCGTTGGTTGTCCGTTAGCTGTGCGTTGGTATCCGGTTTGCCCGGTACTTATCCGTTCTACATTCGGTAGTCATCCGGTAGAAACCCGTTCGCGTCAGGTCGAAAGTGGTGGCCAACGGACGACTAACGGACATGTAACGGTTAAAACGGACTGGAACGGACGGGGACCGTTTGCTAAACGGACAAAAACGGACAGGGAACGTTCAAGTAACGAATATAAGCTCTGTTTCATGTGATCGAACCAATTACCTCAATCTTAAAAGATGCGACTTGCCCAGTCCTACACTCATTTTATTTCTATCACTTAGTGTGTTAGGACATTCAGGAATATAGAATATTAGTTGAATAAAATACGAAGGGCGTTCAAAAAGTTCGCGGAAAAGTGCCATCATATTCTTATTTTGTAAATCAGCTTTATTAAACTATTACAGTTATATAGACAAACATGATTTGTACTTATACAGCAAATTTTGCTGCTCTACCATGAATACAATGTTAACAGTGGTTGCTATGGAAACTGTACATCACGATTACCGGCCCACTTTTGTTCATTTTTGCAAAAAGTCGATGTTTAATGATGACGTTGCATTTGATAGTTCACCGTGTTGTTTTCACCAAACTTTGTATGAGCAAAGTTCAATATGTTTGCGGTAACGACATGACGTCATATAAGTGTGTGACGTCATTCGGGCGTAAAGCGGCCATATTGTTTAGTGGGTATGCCTAAAATGCGAAGGGAACAACGGTATTCGATAAATTGTGTGTTTGGAACGGACTATAAAAGAAAGAAACACTGCTAAGAGCAGAAAGCGCATATGGCAACAAGGAAATTAAGAAAACGGCAATAACAAAGTAGTATGCATGATTTCTACACTACCGGAAAAGCGTATATGTCGACTCGCGCAGCGTAACGTCAAATAACGTCATACTGTCGAAAATGATCGTCGTGATAGAAAAGAGTAGAATTCGTGAAATACACTACATATCGAATTGTTGTTTCGGCACAATTTGCCGCATTATACACACAGAACTGACAATTAGACGCCCGTATGCCAGGTATATTCCAAAAATGCTTAAGAGCTAGCCAACAACGGCATGAATGCGTATATCATGACGTTGTTATGACGCTGGGCCGGTTTTACTGCTGTTACCTTAGAAACGCCCGTGATTAAATGCCTAATTTTCATCCGACTTCATTCAAATTTTGTGCATATGTTAACAATATGTTTATGTACAACATGCATGGAGATCGTGAATTTCCCATGAAAACTTACAATTTGGCAGCACTTTTCCTCGAACTTTTTGAATCCCCCTCGCATTAGTGCAATGGACTGTCGTGTAAGAGCCGGCCTTGAGTGCCAAGCAGCGCTGATCCAGGCTGAGATAGACCTGCTTCGGGTCAGTATTGATGAGCATGAACTGGCCAGTCTGGGTAAGAAGAGACGAAGGCGGCGTTCTGAGCACAATTTTTCTTGCCTGAGTATTTATACCCGTTTCATCCGTCACGTGACCGTTTAAACACGTTCGTTAACCGTTAGACGACCGTTTTGCCCGTTTCTCGTGCGGTTCATGTTCGTTCTGTCCGGTATACATCCGTTCCTCATCCGGTAATATCCGTTAGTTAAACGTTCCTTGTCCGTTCTGTCCGTTGGTTAACTGTTCCTTGTCCGTTACAAATGCGGTTCTCGTCTGGTTTACACGTTCCTGAAATCTTCCGCGATGGTCTTCATCGCCCTCGAGACGACTTTTGGGAACGGATATCAACGGACAAGTATTTTTTGCATATTTTCTGTCCGTTCGGCATCCGTTCGGCATCTGTTGGAACCCGTTCTCTGGTCTGACTGATCCTTAATAAGGGTAAAAACAATTGTTGTGTGTTGTTGAAGTAACGTTGGATTTAAAGTCCTCTGAGACATGTCTCAAATAAAACATAGATAAAATTATTTTGTACAGTATATTTATATGCATTATAGTATGTACACGCTGTGTATACCTGTTAAAATAGGACAGGTAGTCTGTTCATTCAGGTAGAACATACATATACAGTATATTTCCATAGCCTTTTTACATAACAAATAAGCCCATTAATTTGACCTTGATTAGTCTAAAAAAAACGGGCTTTTTGTCTGCAGATATTTCGGTAAGAATTGTTTCAAACAGAACAAAAATGATAGCAGTTGATAGATTTTTCTACTTACTAACTACCGTGCCAACACTCATCCCACAATATTTCTTATTTAAGCGTAAAACAATGCAAGAAAAATAAAAGCAGTTTTCAAACTAACAGTGCATTTCACTACCAACATGCACGAAAATGCAAATACAAATTCTGGTTATATTACTAGGATAACGTTTGTCATTCATAGCCCTTTCAGGAGATGTAATATCATGAATGATCTGTATCCCAGGACTGAGAACATGTTCAAAGTTTAGGGGGGTTAGGGACTTTGTAAATATATCAATCCACGTTAAGGTAAGTAGTAATTACCCGCTGAGCGACAGGTGGGTATGATATTTTCCTGACCTGTCCAGCCAAAAGCATGCACCGAGAGCCCGAAGGGCTCGAGGTGCATGCTTTTGGCGGGACAGGTCAGGAAAATATCATGCCCACCTGTCGCGAAGCGGGTAATTAACTTACCTTATGACACCACTGAGTGAAATATTAGTTTTTAAGATCTACACAACGATAATGAACACCGGTAAAGTGACTTTTCTCGCGGTGTAACTATTGACCGAACTCTGCACGTGCAAAACGAGGAGGCTTGTTAACTGTACCGCGTCGCTATTGTCAAAAATAGATCAGAATGGAGTATCTTCCCTTGTACATTTAAAACATTTTGAAACCTATTTTTTATTTTGTAATGACCGTTTCTTTCTCAAATTGTCTAATCAACAATATAAATTATCTTTTATTGAAACAATTAACAAACTGGGAGAGCAAATATAAATTACCTTTTCTTTTATATGCTAAAACGTAATACCATTTTGTGATGATTTTCAGATAAGTATATATAGCGTGTGTACGTTTGTAATGCACGGTTTGAAACCAATGGACCTAACTTTCTAAAAATCCCCACAGTAAGTTAGGGGACCAGTGTACAAATGCCCAACTGTATTTAAGGGATACAGCTGGTCGTTTATCATAAACATAATCGCAATGCAAAAATGTGTGAAATTGGTTTCTGGTTCATTGTTCTTGCACCTTAACAACATTAACCCACTAACAATAATATGAGAACCAGAAACCAATTCTCTCAGCTCAGTGTAACTGACCAGTCCGATCAGTGCACAGCAATCGATATTCATGTGCACTGGTCATGGTAAGTTCCTTGTTTCGTGATGACGTAGTTTTTTGCAAGGAAGTAAAAGCAGTTACGTTGGTGAAGTCTGCATCGGAATGGCATGCCCACGCTTTAGTGCATTTTTATACATCAGCTGTCAGAAGGTAGGAAAGTCACTTTCACCACCGATCTGGGGGTAAGGAAAGTACTTTCCTTACCTCCAGGCAGGTGTGAAAGTATTTTCTCTACCTGCATAACTGCCATAGCACAGTAGATAATCACGTGACTTGCGGACAGTCCGCTTAATCGGAACTCGCTACACTGTCCGGTCCAATCATAACGTGGATCGCAATATTGCCCTAAACACCTCAAGGTGAGTTATACACATATTTTCGATTTTTTCCACTATACACGTTGCATAAAATTATTAAAACGACCTACACATTAAAAGAGGCTGGTACGAAAAGCAGTTGTACAAAATCTGACAGGTAATTTCCTTTTCTATGAGCCATACGACACCAAAATATATCGGGAAAATCACCGGCTCCCTAGAAAAATATTGCCCGATCAGTGTCAACATTTCTGTCTATTTTCCTAATAATGTGAAGTCAAAGAGTTTTCGCGAGGAATATGTGTTCATCAATCTATTTTCTATTACAAACCACATGGGTTTGGGTCAAATCTTTCGAAAATAGCGTTTTTCAAGGCTATTATTGCTACGCAGTGTTTGCCACATGACTGACCGCAATATTGCAACTGTACGGAATCAATTATTGCTCGCGTCGAGATTTGGACTGTCCGCAATATTGCGCATAAAAATACACAGAGAAGCCGCGTTATGAGATGGAAATTGAGATAATAAAAGATTCCAAAGCCTACCCATGAAGTATAGAGATTATTGATGCTATAAATTTCTTTCTCCCACAGTTCTAACTACCCTCTCCAGTGGTCTCAGTTAAGACCGCCGAGGCGTTTTCATTACGAAAACATGCCCATGAAGTATATAGAGATTTTGTCAGAAGCAAACATTTGAAAATTTCATTGAAACATTTTGATATTTTTAATATTGTCACTCAAAACATACATTGTGGGAACACGTTAGAACCGCCTCGTTCTAACGAGTACCCAAAAATATATGTTTTGGAACAAAAATAAGAAAAATAGGCATACCCCTGCATACCCCTGTTTTGCTATATAAAAGTGAGGTTCAAGGGGGTATACATGTCACGGACATGTAATCCTGATGCTTAATTGAGATTTGTGGTACAAAGGTAATGTATTTGTCTGCTTTTTGTAAATAGTTTTATTGGCGCATCCCGAATGTTTCTTTTCGTTTAACTAGTCTCCACGCCTGAGGTGATGGTCAGAAAATGATCTATTCAGTTATTATTCACTTTTTCATAATTTTCAGGATTATTTCACTCATATCGAGAAGAGCCAATATGCAGGTTGGCGAAAATGGAATTACCCCGAGAAAACCCACATGTCTCACCCGCAATAAGCACTTGGTTTGTCTCACATGTGACCCGAGTGGGATTCGCACCCACACCAGTCCACACTCAACTAAACATCAATACATGTAGTTGTGAGATGAGAATGATTTATTTGATAAACGATGTTTTGTTGAAACAATATGTTCAGGTTGATTTCGCTTAAGCGTATAGCCTACTTGTGTAGTCATTTATGTTTTGCAAGGACATTTCGCATTTCTATGTGTCACGCCATGGAATCGTCTGACTGGTGATCCGCCTAAGGTCGTAGTCGGACTATGTTTTGTTTCTTTTTCTCCTCCCCCCCCCCCCACGCACTTTCCTAAATGTATCAACACGTGATGGATTACGTAGTTACTACAGTCTACTCGTATATAGTTGCATTTGTACACCTCTTTGTGTTGGCATTGGGATGAAGCTACAGTTTTAGTGATTCTCTGATAAAATATTTTATAAGCATTCACAAAAATAGTCCAGCAACAGTTTGGATTTGCATCTTTTACTCATTGATATGTTGAATTATGTGTGCATGCAGATGTATTTTCAATTTCTTGCCATTTCGTACCATAATCTGGGAACACATGACTGAGCCGCATAGCGGTAAATGATCTTTCTTGTACAATTTATTTATAGCAAGTATCTACATTTTTGATACAAAGCCTAAATGAACTTAAACAACCGGAGTGTGGTTCATTGTTCCAGAAATACATTGCGTCACGACACGACGTCATATAATGAACTTAGAAGTAGTGATGTCAAAAGTCGTGGCTCTCACCGATGTGATTGGATGTTGTTAGCGCCATTATTTCATTGATGCCGTGCCGTTGTTTGAAGAAAAATTGTGTGTAAACTTTCTATTTGCATGTACATGTGATCGTCTCGGTATATTTTTCAACAATAGACTGAAATGAATGTAGATATAAACAAAATCTTCCTTTGATTACTGTTCATAACACTCCTTTGGCAGTCTCGGCGGCCGCTGATTTCATTGTCGCTCTTAATTTATTCGATCATCCGCTGTGGCCTGGTCACTGGGTGTGTTAGAGCACATGTGAGACAAGCCAAGCTCTGCATGCGGTGTTGTCTGGTGATTTTTCTCAGGATATTCACGTTTTCGCCCCTTCTATTTATTGCCTCGTCTTGACATGAATGAAATAACATATTGAAAGCACTGGGCTTTAACTGAGAAGAAAAACCCTTCAAAACACTCATGCCAGCCTGAACATTAAGGCAGCAATTGTATAATGTCGAAAGCTTTGAGGCCTAACCCTGTTTTTAACGCAAACTAGAATTTGAGCTTTAATGGCTATATTGCGGACAGTAGTAAAATGCAATGGCAATATTGCGGTCAGTAGAAAAATGCATACGAGCAATATTGCGTACAGTAGTCATCCACAGGGTGTGATTACATTTTTGATGCAAAATCAAAGAAATCTTGTGGTTTCTGTTAAACCGTGGTTGTAAAGGGAAGGGACATATGCTAGTTTGTAACCACCCATCAAGAATGCCTTAAATATCCGTGTTGTATTGATTTTATTCACCATTTCACACAGATGTGTTGCATCATTATGTCAGAATTGAAATGATCGAGTCGCAGATTTTTCAGTTTCATTTTACAGTGTAGGTGGCCGGGATGCATTCTGTTGCCATGGGCTTCAAGCAAAAATACTCACATTATGGCACACGGTTTGATTTCGAGCAAAAATACGAATAAAAATAAGAAAATTGACAAAGTGAAACGGTCACTCACCTTTAGGTGTTTATGCCAATATTGCGATCCTCGTTATGATTGGGCCGGACAGTGTAGCGAGTTCCGATTAAGCGGACTGTCCGCAAGTCACGTGATTATCTACTGTGCATAGACACCGCGCATGCAGTAAGGTATGAAAAATATTTCCCATGATTAACATTGCAGTCATAAGGTAAATCATCTTACCGATAGCTACTTGATAATGTATTATAAAAACACCTTTCATTACAAGTCTCTATGGCCGTGATTGTTACGCTTTTGCCTTCAAGCCCGGACGTTGCGGGTTCTTATCCCAGCGTTGACACTTTTCTTTATTATTTTTATTTACAAGTTATATTTATATTTGAGCCGCTGCATAAGAAAACCAACAAAATGCTTAGGCGGAAAGAAATGCACAGATCAGCTTCGCGGTCACCGCAAAGCTGATCAGCGCCTTTCTTTTCGCTAAACGGATAGTACAATCCTTCCTCTGCTTAACTCCAAAATTTCAAGCTTCTAGCCTGCTTCTGTGACTGTACAGGCTGGTTTGTGTCAGACCTAGTCGGAACCCAAATTGTTGGTTTTCATACGCACAAGCTCATTTTATAAATTATACAACTCATAACAAGGCCCGATAATTTCATTGCCATGCGAAACCTTCACTTTAGAATTGGAAACATCAGAAATCTGACCAGCGAAGGCATGCAGTCTATAACAGCACCTGAGTGGGAAAACTGCATGCGTCACGTCCTTGGTATTTAACGGCAATACTGGCAAATCGACATTGCCGTCGACAAAGTACAGGGGCTATTTGTCCTTTGCATAGAAAAGACCGACTCCGAAGCCGAATCCAGCGATTCAGACACTGCAAAGGGCGACTAAGTTTCGCTGATTTAAATCTGCCGAAATGAAATGAATAAGATATTGCAAAATGAATAAAATATATAAAAAAAAAAGATAAATTAAATAAAAAATAATGATATAATCCAAAATAAAATAATTCTGTTGAAAAATCGAAAGCAAAAAATGTGTTTCAGAGAATTGGCTTTTTCGACCGAAAACAAAATTGGTTGATTGGGATTCGAACCCGAGACCTCCGTCTTTGCAATCAAGCAAGATTGCAACACAGCCACGTCTTTGCAACACTTCCACTGCGCCACGGCTGCATATATTTTCAGACAGATTAATAAATGTTTTACCGATATTCTGTTACAAAGGTAGGTAACTACTTTCTTAAAAACCGAACTTTTAACGCGCTTTACCGATTACAGTGGACTCGTCCTGGAGGTCATGGCTCAGGGGTCAAAATCGGACTATACCAGTCGTTTTAGCTTTTGCATGAGTTGCATTTTTTCTGCGAATCTTCCTTCTTATTTCAGGTCCAAGGGACAGAGGAAACTGAGCGACTAGTTTTTGAGGGGATATGTTTATCTGCCGATTCCTGAATAAACGATGTAATGAGATTGAAATTTTCCTGAACCGACTGAGTATCTGAGTAATCGTTGAAGTATATCTCCTTTGCAAATTTAAGTGTTTCTACTCTCATAGATTCATAATCACCTTTCTGATAACGATACACTTTTCTCCTAGGTTTCTTTATAGTGGGGATAGCAATTTTCAATGTGCCAGAAACAACATCATGATCACTGAGCTTATCCGGGGAATGAATGTCTACAAACTGACCAGGAAGAGAGGTCAAAATTAAGTCCAAAGTATTTCTTTCTCTGTCGGGGAAATTGACCAATTGTTCCAAACCATGGTCATTCATGATATCTATCAAAATCTGACCGTCCGTCTGACTCAGTGATGACCCAGATTTGCTGAGTCTGTCCGGCCATACAATATCTTTAACGTTAGTCACCTAAAACGTGAATTAAGGGGGGTTTGTTGCCTTTATTAATATTTTTGATTTTGTCAAGCTATTCTCTAAATAAATTGTCAAACTTTTCCAGGGAATTTAATAAGTCATTTCCATTGTCCGATATTGGTAAATGACCATCGACAGGTGGTCGATACCAGCTAGCCACAAAGTGAATTTTCTTATTTACAAAAAGTTTGACCCAAACTGACTCTGAGTCATTGTCCAGTTCTGTGAGGGGCATGTGTGGGATGTCCTTGTGCACAAGAAGCATAACACCACCACCATTTAAGGTTCTATCCTTTCTGTACACGCTGTATGGAAAAGATTCCGGAAATAATTCAGACGTTAATATGGAATTGTCAATTTTTGTCTCCTGAATCGCCAAAATCTGAGATTGATGAAAATCAATGAAGGCCAACAACTCAAGTTTTTTGCCTCTTATACTGTTTATGTTGATACTGGAAAATTTCAGACAACTAATAAAACTGTTTTTGCTAGTCAATGTTTCAGTGGACTTTGTTTCATGACCTTTTGCAAGTAGGTCAAACCGATTTTCACTTTCCAAGTTAAACTGTTCATTGAAAAAAGAGTCTGAGAAATTGAAAAAATCACATTTTGGGCAAATCCATGTACAGTTTGAGTTTTGCATCGTTTCATACTCTGAATCTGACATAAAAGAACAGTTATTGTGCACCCACATTTCACATTTGTCACACTGGACAGCATTATGGGAATTCAAAACAGCACCACTGCATAGGCTGCACTCAACTTTGCAGTTTGAACAATACCAAGAATCATTACCTGACTCAATCTTTTGTAACTCAACGGGACCAAGATTTACGCAAGACGCATGGAAGCGTTTCTCGCAATCTTCACATTTAACTGCTTTCTCGGCCGCCTTGCAATACTTCTTGCACGTGCGGCACTGGAACCTGGGGCCTGGGTTCATTTCGATATCTCCAGCCAAAATAATAAGAATCAACAAGTTTGTTACCTTTGAAGGATTGAAACTGCGTAATCCTTCGGAGCCTCTTCGGTTACCAATTTTCCTTGTGAAAGCCAAGCTCTGAGCAATTCCACCAACTGATTTTCCAAATCCTATACAACAGTCCTGGTTTGTATCTAAAATATCTCCTGATGTTGCCCACTTCCAAACACAGAGTCCGAAAACCAACAACAAAGCCAACCTAAGGAGCAGCGGACAAGACTTCGGTGTATGGAAACTACGCACAGGATTTTTTCCACCCCGACAAGTCAACCGCCCCACAGTTGGACCGACAAAACCTGAAGCCATGAGTTCCAATTCAAATGATTAAACAAAAAGACCTTCAATCATTATATGAAAAAAGTGGGTGGGGGAAGGACAAACCAGATAAACTATTCAGATTCTTTAACTTTGACAGATCGTTGCAGCCCTGCTAGAGCCGTTCAATGTCACTGTCAATGAGGCTTGAACAAATTCCGGTTAGGTGCTGAAATAGTTCCGGTTACTAACGGCTTACGCCGGATCAACCCAGTTTATCACGGTTGAGTTCCGATGGAGCCATGGTTTGTCCAGGTGTCGCCGCGGTTTTACCCGATATTTGACATCCGGTCTCCCGGTTTGCCCTGGGGCGCCCGGGTTGTATTTAACATTAAAGAACCGCCGTTATCCACTGTAGTGCTACGGTTCTATCCCAGTTTGTCAGTGAGAACAGGACTTTTAGCTTTTTGGGTCAGCGAGACGTTAATCAAAAGCTAATCAACTATTGTTTTTAATTCTAGACAAAAACAGATGATGGTTTCTTTTTTCTGGTTAAACGTCCCAGTCAATGATATTTCTGTCATGTCGGGGCGTAACCACTGCTTCTTTGAGATTAATCAGTACTATGAGACTTTTTAAATATGTACTCCGGTGTCAGGGGAGTACGATCACATATACCTCGATCCAATGAATAACGCGTTTACCGCAAAACCACCGCCCCGAACATCCCCAGGCACCCCACTTTTTGTGTTTTATTATTTTTACCTTTTATTTTGTTCTTCCAAAAAAAAAAATAACTTACACTAGAGTTAAATTTTGAGCTTTGTGTCTGAATTTAGTATGGCGCTGCTGGCCATGGAACTTTTTATGACAACTTACCAGCGAAAATAAACAAGATGATAAACAGTTTTCCAAGATCAACACACATTGTGTTCTTCAAACTGAAGTCTCAAATATGGAATGACGATGCCTGGGTTCACCCGATCATGCAAAAGGAATTGCTGTGAGTTGTCATGGTACGAAAACAATCACACATGCACCGAGTCCCAGAAAAAGATAAGGTTAATTAAGGAGCCTACGTCGTCTGATCGCGCCTATTAAGAGGCAAAACAGGAATCGATATTAAGGAGCCAAACAATTGCTGTTATTGTCGGGTAGCAACGAAGACTTTGATAAGACGGTGCGTATATCAATTTGTTGATTGTGTCATAGGGTGGCTCTATATTTCTGCACTTCCTGATCAGAAGTTTTTAATTGGTTTAAGCCATACAAACTATTATAAAACCTGTTAAAACCAGCCATTGTGTGTTTTATATATGGTCTGCTGATCTGCAGGGGCACTTTTGTTTCTGAAAATTCGGACAGAAACAATGTTTAAAAGTGTTAGTATCAAAAACAAAGCCACTGATAAGCCACACAGACTGTAAGTCGGGTCTGTGTCTTCATAAAGACATGCAAAATAAAGGGTTTCTCACGATTCGCGTCCCATTTCGAAATACTCTTTATTTCCCATCAAAATAAAACAATAGAATTGGGGATTTTTTATTTGTCCCATCTTGTAGATGTAATGCATAATACAAAAACCGTCTTTCATAAAGAAAACAATGCATTAAATAATTTAGATATGACAAACGTAACATAAATTTTGACTATACCATTGTTCATTTTATTTGGCACACGTTTTCCAATAAGCGCACATTCAGATTATTTTCACTATTATTATAAGGTAACCTGTATTTTCCTCAAAATAATCTAAAGACAAATGAAATTATACAAAGTTTGAGAATGAATATTTTATTATGTGATGTATAATATATGTTCAAAGGATCCCCTGACCAATAAACCCCAAAAGTATATAAGCCTGTGCATGAGAAAACCAACAATTTGGTGTTCCAACCAGGTCTGACACAAACCGGGCTGTACGGTCACAAATGATGGTTAGAGGCTGGAAATTTTGGATTTAGAAAGTAGAGGAATTGTACTTTCTCACCCATCAGACAAGCATATCCCTTTATGTGCCTGTCTGAGATATTTCTGTCTCAGTACTAGTACATTTTAGCTGTCTCAAAATGCCAATAATTTCTGCAGTTAGCCAATAGAAATGTACATCTTTATGTGTACTTCCATATAAGGAACCGATGAGCCAGGTGTCAACTGTCAGTGAAAAAAAAATAACCCTGCAGGTGTTAATTTCAGGCAGTTTACAAGAGTAATTGTAGTCTGCTGCTTTGATAAAAATCTCAAAATTTAATTTTGTTGAGAATTTTCTGCACAAAACAAAATGCTGATTGAATATTTTTTGTAAGGTAAGTGCATATACAAAATTATTTTTATTTTTTTCACTGGTTAATTTGCATATATATTGTTTCATGTAAAAACAAAATGGCTGCCTGAACTGCATTTGAAGCCTATTCAGAGTCAAAATGGTATAAATTGATGGGTGAGAAAAATAATCAATGATGGCGTTCAGGCCTCAAAAAGGAAATCTCAGGCTCGTTTTCAGATTATTCAAGTCTCATCCTCGGCAGAGCCTCGGATGAGACTTGAATACTCTGAAAACTTGCCTGAGATTTCCTTGTCTCGGCCTCAACCCCATCATAATTTCTTTTAATCTGTGTAGCTAAAACAAAGGCGCTGATCAGCTTCGCAGGTCAACTTATACTCTATTTAGACGGGGATCGAATCAGGTCCGATCCAACTTGGACCGGTCCAAGTTCGTTGGGAATAAACCTTTCTTTTCTGTATGACACTTTAATAAACCATTACTTACTTTTCTTCTTTACATTGAAATATTTAGACCGGAACAAATGACTCATGTGAAAGCCGACATGATTTTTATCGCACCTGCTTATAGCAGGGTGCGATATAGGAGTCCAAATTTCCGTCCGTCCATTCGTTCGTCCGTTCGTTCGACATTTACGTCGAAGTTTTTTTCTCTGCATTAGTGATAGCTGTGACTGTGAAACCTTGCATAGTAATTGTCCTTGACATACCCTTCAAGCACGCACCTTGACCCAGTGCCCTTGACCTATATTTCACGGTCCATTGACTTTGTTAATTTTTACGTTGAAGTTATGTCAAAGTTTGGTTTTCTCTGCATCAGTGATAGCCATGTGAAACCTTGCATAGTAATTGTCCTTGACATACCCTTCAAGCATGCACCTTGACCCAGTGCCCTTGGCCTATATTTCATGGTCCATTGACTTTGTTAATTTTTACGTCGAAGTTTGGTTTCTCCACATCATTGATAGCCGCGAGTGTGAAACCTTGCATAGTAATTGTCCTTGACATACCCTTCAAGCACGCACCTTACCCAGTGCCCTTGACCTATATTTCACGGTCCATTGACTTTGTTATTTTTTACGTCGCAGTTACGTCGAAGTTTGGTTTTCTCTGCATTAGTGATATCCATGAGTGTGAAACCTTGCATAGTAATTGTCCTCGACATACCCTCCAAGCATGCACCTTGACCCGGAGCCCTTAACCTATATTTTGCGATCCACTGACTTTGCAAATTTTTACTTCAAAGTTACTTCGAAGTTTGGTTTTCTCTGCATCATTGATAGCTGCGAGTGTAGACCTTGCATAGTAATTGTCATTGACATACTCTTCAAGCACTCACCTTGACCCGGTGCCCTTGACCTATATTTCACGTTCCATTGACTTTGCCCGATGCAGGTGCGATATCGACCTCCGCGGAGTTTTTGTTCTTATTGGCGTGTTAAAGCCAGATGTACGTAATTGACCTCACGGAAGAAAATTTTTATTTTTGGCATGTGTGTGTATTTTGATGCTGAAAACCAATCGATACCGTTCCGAGCTCCTTTTTTTTTTTTCGAGATATCGGCGAAAATACATTGACGTCAACGTAAAATGCGATTTTTAGACCCCCTTTTGTTAATTTTCTTGATATATTTAAAAAGATCCACGGTAGGACTTTTTAAAAAACTGATATGTAGTAGAAAAATTCCTGAACTACAGGTAGATAACAAGAAAGTCCTTAGTTACCGGGCTCGTTTTCCTGCTATACGCGTGCGAAGAGAGGTAGCCGTTGCTGAATTCAGTACGTTTTATGCGCGACGTCGATGTTGCGCCAAAATCTCCGACGCTATTTAGTATTCAATATTGCTAACTGTTGCGCAAATGATGTTTTCCTCGGGATAACATATCCACAATCTATATTTTGAGCAAAAATAATAAATAATATCAAAATTTTTACATTTCTGAAGTCCTCTACATAATTGTATGTACAAAGTTTCGTATTCCGAACGTAAACTGACGCTAGAAATTACGTTTCGAGCGAAAACTGACGTTACGAATGCGGCGTAAAAATGACGCTATTTAGTATTCAATATTGCTAACTGTTGCGCAAATGATGTTTTCCTCGGGATAACATATCCACAATCTATATTTTGAGCAAAAATAATAAATAATATCAAAATTTTTACATTTCTGAAGTCCTCTACATAATTGTATGTACAAAGTTTCGTATTCCGAACGTAAACTGACGCTAGAAATTACGTTTCGAGCGAAAACTGACGTTACGAATGCGGCGTAAAAATGACGTTACATGTACTCCTGCTTTTGGCTGCTCAACAGGCATCATTCAGAGTCGTATTAGACTGGGCTTTATTTATAAAAGAAGTGCAGATATGTGTAAAGCACAAATGTCTACCTCACTCAATAGGTGCAACAAAAACAACACAAAATAATAAAAACAAATAAACAAAGCATATTTCCATATTCATATTCAGTGTTGTTTCCAATGCAATTGTATAATCCCATTTTGTAAACATGTCGTGGCAAAGGTCATATTGGTTCCGTTTTCCGTTAAATGAACATTTAAAACGGGATTCAGTCGGACAATAAACAATGCAAGGATTTTTGTACATTATACTTTTTTTCAACAAAGTGTTTAGACGGAATAATTGTACCGAATCAGGATCGGAACAAGATTTGGACCGGACCAGGTCCTAAGTTATATAGCGGGCCAAGTTGGACCGTTCCAAAATGTTGGAGCGAGCCAAATGGATTCGTCTAAACACTTAGACCGAACCAAATTCGTCGGGTAAACAGCATATTATAAGATAAGCAGGCAGTCGGCAACCATGATCATTTTTTACAGCAAGGTCAACTTACATGTAGGTCGCCTATGCATTTGAATGGGGAAAACTGTTAAAACGTCAAACTTGCAGGAACTTGACAAAATTTCAGAAGAGTTATGATTCTGAAAAAAGACCCCAGGGGGTTAGTCTGTGTAACGTGTAAAATACACATAATATTCAAGCATGTATAAATTTATATGTATATTTATATATGTCAGATCTCAGGTGAGCGTTTACAGGACCATTGGACCTCTGGTTACTGGACTTTTCCCAACACTGGGGTGTATGTAATGACATGCAAAATGTGCTTTAAAATATAACCACCCAAGTAAATAACTAAAGCTTATATGTATGGGTGGTTTGACAAAACCACTTTTTCCAGGCCTTCTACATGTTCTAAATGGTTAACCTGTTATTTTAAAAATGGTCGGAGGCGCTAACAGTCCATCTATTTTTCATGGCATTGATGGGCGGTGGTCCTTATTCTCACCCGGTCAGCAGGATTATTACAACTCAGTAAGGCACTATACTGTTGGTCTTATTTTGTCCTAAACATTGAGGCAATGCTCGTGTTGGTTAATGAAAATATGTTATACATCCAGCCAATAGTGGACAAAAAACGTAGACCCAAAGATTAAACACAGCAGAACCAATTGGGAATGCACTGGGCAATAAAATATGGTAGTAACCTTAGGAGGAATATATATATATATATATATATATATATATATATATATATATATATATATATATATATATATATATATATATATATATATATATATATATATATATATATATATATATATATATATATATATATCAGAGCTTATAGTGACTTTAGGGGGGAAAAGGCGTCACAGATGAATGTTGAACTGGTTTTGAATATAAAAATGATAAAAATCAATTAACCCTTTATACAAGAATAAGGTTTGTTGATAGTGCCAACATTGCCGCATTGACAAAGCTTGTTACACATTTCTATATTTTGGCCACAACTGCAGATTTATTATTCAATTCTTACAAACACAACAGCTCATAACAGTTCAATGCATTTTTTTTCAACAAGATACAAATACAAAATCGATATGCATAATGACATAATGTAGGGTTCAGGCACTAATTGCATGCATGTGTCTCAAGAGTGCGCCAGACTTACTTGATCAACTAAACTGCATGCGTTGTGTGTATATATATTTTCTCACTAATTGTCTCAGTTTCACTCTGAACCCGGTCCTACAAATTTTTGAATCATTCTGAAAAGTCAAACAAAACCTTTTCATGTCGGGACTAAGACAATAATGAGCCGCGTTATGAGAAATCCGGATTTTTGCCAAAGTATGTGAAAATAAAGGCGCAGATCAGTTGTACAGTAACTGTACAGCTGATCAGCGCCTTTGTTTTCGCTAGTCGGGTAGTACTATTCATCTTCTACTTAAATCCGAAATTTCAAGCTTCTCTGAACCATCTTCTGTAGGTGCACATGCCGGTTTGTGTCAGACCTGGTCGGAAACCCTGAAGACCCGGTTTCTCGCGTCGCGGTATAAGTAAGGACCCAGTGCAATTGTCTAGGCAGATGTCCAGAAAAAATATTCCAACTGTAAAATGTATTAAAAAGAAATATATCTTTTAGAAAAGACTGCTTTGCAACCTTTGTCTGACAAAATCACATACATATTATTATGCATGTACTAGCCAAAAGTACAGTATATAGATTTTTCTTTAAAAACGAAACCATAATGTGAAAATTCTGTTAACATCTCTAAATAGACAGCTTTATCTACTAGGGGCAGTAAAAACTATTGAAAAAAAATCATAGCATACAGAGAGCCCCCACTGAATATCGGTAGTCCCATTTTCAAAATTCGCAGTTCAGTCCATTATTTTGTGAGACGCCACGCTTTCGTCCTCCAAACATTTTCATTAGTAAAGATGAACGCGTATTATTGCATAAATACCCGTTTCGCCATATGTTAATGAAAAGAAAGCCATGCATTAATATGGTAATCCGCCATCGGGTTTCAACACCTTCCTCGGAACCCAGCGAATGTTAATGCACGGAAAAACAGGTTTTATCCCTATTTATCACTTTCATGCGAAACAAAATGGATTTCCCGCGCAGCCGCAGTCGAACAAACAGTTTGTCAACACAATATTTCGAATGTTTTGATGTGAATAGTTGTTGCTATTCGCTACCCCGAATTCCGGTTCTGACTGACGAAAGATTTTTCTTCTATCAATGTATCTAGAACAGAATAGAACAGAACATTTTTACCACGTTCTACCATAAGAGCGACGCAGGAGCGTCGCTATTATATGGGAAAAAACTGAACGACACACCATTTCTTATACACATAAAAAACTCAAGACTGTGCACAATATTTAGGAGACTGGTAATCGACGCAGTGATATATACTGAAAACCAAAAGTCTTGTACCACCCTACTTTAGTAATAATTAGCTAGAAATATTTTAACATTATTTTTGGTTAATTCCAATATCAAATTTTTGACTAGATTTATGCAGCAAATTCAAGAGTGTGGATGATAATTTGCAATGTTTTTGCGGCAAAATGTGTCAAATTGTATTTTTGTTTAAGAACTTGGCCCAGAATTTTAATGCTTCCTTAAAATTCAGGTCTACCTTAGTTAAGGTGACAAAATTTTGCCTGGATGTATTACCGTTAAAATCAATGACAGATTAACAAAAGTATAAGCTCCAAACATAATTACGGGACACACAATACTCTCAAATAACTTATAAAAGAAATGTGTGTTAATCAAATGTCATCTACAAAATCTTCAGTATGCTTTATATGCATATCTTTGGTGGTTTACCATGATACTTATAATGTCTTTTATAAGTTATTTGAGAGCATTGTGTGTCCCGTAATTATGTATGGAGCCCCAATATGGGGAACAGAATGTTTTAGTTGTATTCAGGCGGTCCAAAGTCGAGCTGCTAGTTATTTCCTAAATGTTGGCAAATACACTCCAGTGGCTGCTGTAAATGGCGATACTGCATGGTACCCATTGGTACAGGTTTTGGAAGTCTTTTTTTAAATTATTGATGTCGTTTCGTGGACATGGGTGATAGTCAATAAAACAAGAATGTATTTAAGTGGTGTGATCTAAAAAGTTCCAATTCTTGTAAAACATAGAATTTTAAAGTAAAGAAGCAATTCCAAAAGTATAATGCTCAGGATAGCTACCTCTTCATATCCTGTAGAATCAAGTTCCATATGTTCTTCGATTGTTAATAGAGTATATGAAGACTTTGTCGAGAAATGCCACGTTGATTAAAATTGGACCTTATCTCGTAGAGGCACTGGTGGGAAAAAAAACTCCGTACATGTAGACGGATGAAAAGTTATTTTCACATTGAACCTTATTGTCTATATATATTGTCTAGAAAACACAGTATTACTGAAAACCTTATTCGTTTATAAATGTAAATGGGACGGGAGTTTCTTGTCTATTGCTTGGTCCACCGGGGTCCAACTGGTGTTTTTCTCTTGCTCCGGAGTTAGCAAGTTATTCGGCGCCCAGGGATCTCCATCGTCGGGCAGCTTACTGAATCTGTTGAGTCCTCGTTTTTGATTCATCAGAATTTTTATCATGATTTATCTGTTTGTTCTTGATGATTCATTGACTAGTTAGCGATTCACCACGAGGACCGAAGAACTAACTAAATATTATGAACCACTGCAGAAGCTGAGGGTGAGGTTAGGTACCTGTAAAATCGATTTAAGCCCGCCAGTAATTTTATATTACTGATCGTCCCAAGGCGATACTTCTGTGATGGCTCTTTCGTTTTATGTCTTTGTGTTTAAATTTTTTGTGCTGTTGGTGCCTTATGTATGTTTTCATATTTTTAGTTAAGTTTAGGTAACTGAGTGGCCACCTATTGGGAAAATAGCTGCCCATTCGGCTTACGATATGTTTTCATGGTATAAGTACCTGATTGTTAATTAGTTTTTTCCCATCTCGGTTTTTGGAGTGGGAATCTATTTCTGATTGCGCCTTTTCCTGATCTTTGCCTATTTGTACCTCGCATATTTTTGTGACATACGTTACATACGTTACACAAACAGAGAACCATCTATATAAACTTGATAAAGCTGTGCATCCAACATATTGTCCTTGAAGATGCTTGCATAAAAATGGTAGAATTATGGTAAAACAACATATTGTTCATTCCCAATCAAAGAATACTACAACAGACGGTAACAGTTGTTATTTTTAAATGGGGTTACACCGTTACGCCCCGGCGTACAAGGTGCAAACATCTCTCATTTGAATTAGATAAGAGTGCTCTTTAAGATAGACTATGTCAGCAAAATTTCCTAGGGGAGGGCAGGACCTTTTTCAGCCAGAAGTCTACAAGGCAAAACAAGTCTACAGTGCCATATTGTGGTACTTCTTTTTACAAAATGTTGTTAAGAACCTGTAACTTGTCGTCCATCACACGCACACTGTCGACATTAACCTGTCAAGTACTGTCATCCAGAACCACTGTATGTAGTAACGAACATACCTAAGATCAAGTAAGTCTGGTGGAGATATCCCACTTGATAGCCTTAACCCAGTCTACACTTCATTATGTTATTATGTATAACAACTTTGTATTTGTTTCTAAGATGAACAAATGCAATGCAATATAATGAATCGCTGTATTTTTGAAAATTGAATCGTATTTCTACATCAGTGGCACAATAACAGTGTTTCGTGCAAGAAACTTTGCCAGTATGGCAACGCTGGCACAATCAATGGGTCTATTTGTATATAGGTTTATCACATACTTATCATAGACCTATACAGATTATAACATTTTGGACATTTTGATCATCGCCCTTGGTATCAACCCTCGACCATTATCAGCCTTCCAGCCTGGATAATGGAGTCTCGGGTTGATACTGCGGGCGATAACCAAAATGCCCATGCGCTAATCTCTAATTATTTTATTTTATATTCAAACTAGCCCAATATCTATCTGGGGCACCCCCTTTCTCTAAAGTCACTATTACATTTTTTTATTATTTTACAACTACCATTTTCTTATTTTCGATCCAAGTTAAATTGTAAATTAAACAACTTGTCCGATACGATAAATTGATAGTAACAAATTGTCACAGCAAAGCAGCATTAAGTTGATGCTTTATTTTGTGCATTTTGATATTATTTTGAAACTAGTGATTACTGAATGCACATAAATCACTTGACGAGCAAAACTAATATTAATTAAGAAACACAAACACCCGAAAAGTCTATTTTTCAAATCAAAATATACTGTGAGTGCTATCATTCTTAAAATGACAACGCAGTGATAGTGCGGGGTTTCTCAAAAGCGCCAAAACCATGAAAACACCCTATTATTGATAGAACATGTGATTGTGAGAAGACTTCATGACAGAGATGGCCAGAAATTGTATTTTGACTTGCAGCAATGCATCGTGTCTATTGTCTGAAAAAAAAATACAACCGTGAACAAGTAGGCACGTGAAATATAGCCCATTTGCGTTTTACACCGGTTAACGGTATACCACGGTTAACGGGTGAATCACCATAAGTGTTGACTACCGCCCTTGGTGGTGAGCACACATTTCCACTGACGGGGTTTGCCGCTGTTTGGTCAGTTCACTTTACACCATTTCCAGTTAGGTTTCATAAAGGCGTGTTGGTAGTTGTGTGTGTGCGTTTATGGTTGTGATAGTTCCCGATCGTTGCTTATTTTCCCAAGGACAAAGTCTACAGCTGTATAGTATCTCGGAGCCATAATAAAAGTCTTATGACACATGATGTTATTCTTTATTTTCTCTTGTTACATGCTAAAATGTGTAACACGAGCGTAATAATTATAGTCAGATTATATCTACAGATTACATACAAAATACTTGAGCCCTATCATGAGGAAACTAACAATCCACATGTGCGAAAACAAAGACGCAGATCAGCTTTGCAGTAACTGTGAAGCTGATCAGCGTCTTTTGTTTCGCTACACGAATAGTTCAATTGCTCTTCTTCTTAAAACAAAAATTTCAGCTTCTAGCCGTCTGCTTGTTTAGCTCGGTTTGTGTCGGACCTGTTCGGAAACCACATTGTTGGTTTTCTCATGCGGCGGCTCACTTGTCATACATGCATGACATAGGAAGTATGTACGTCGTGCGAAAAGGCAGGTTGTATTCATAGACCCATAAACTTACATATTGCATCGAGAGACCGAATATTAAACATGTTAAAGGACTGCATGATGCTTCCATGCAGCTCTAGCTGCTAATCGACTGATCACTCACAAAATATCCCTTGTTGAATTTCGCATTTTTCAGACGGAGAAGCGCGGTCCATATTTCGGAGCGAGATTGCCTGGGTTCAATAAGCTAACTTCGTCATGTAGTACATGTACCCATGAGGAAGACGCTGTAAGCTCCCGGCGTTGGCTCCTTCCTAGCGTCTCTGAAAATTTCAGTTATGTGTTTTAATATATACGATATACGTAGAATTACATTTTACTGAAATGTTTGTAAAAAAAAAAAAAAAAAAAAAAAACGTATGATCTTCTTTCCGTTTATCCATGTTAGTCATATTTTTGTCATACTAGTAAATTTTACCCGTCTCGACGTAGCAGTAAGATGATTGCAGCGATGAAGACAAATAAGAGACACACATACACACACACACACACACAAACACACACACACACACACACACACACACACAATCTCAAATAAGACATACACAGAGGAAAAGAGAAAAAATGACAAATTTGACCTTTGACCTCGATGACCTTGACCTTTCAAAAAATGAACTCTCAAGCTAATATCCGTGGCCGCCCTCCACCTTCCCTCCAAGTTTTGTGAAGATCAGCACAAGGACCTGGGAGGAACAAACAGAAAAAACTTCATAAATTTGACCTTTGACCTCAAGACCTTTGACCCAATTTGACCCATAAATCTTAATCAGGGATCAACCTGTATACACTCACCAAGTTTCATGCATATCGGACCACGGACTGCCGAGATACAGAAATTTGACCTTTGACCTCGATGACTTGACCTTTAAAAATGAACCCCTCGAGCTAATATCCTGGGCCGCCCTGTATACACTCACCAAGTTTCATGCAAATCAGACCAAGGACTGCCGAGATGCAGAAATTTGACCTTTGACCACGATGACCTTGACCTTTAAAAAATGAACCCCTCGAGCTAATATCCGGAAGTTTGGTGAAGATCGGCCCAAGGACCTGGGAGAAGTAGGAAACAAACAGAAAAAAAACATGACCAACAGAAAAAAAAACAACATAAATTTGACCTTTCACCTTGATGACCTTTGATCATTGGACCCATAAATCTTAATCAGGGATCAACCTGTATACTATCACCAAGTTTCATGCAAATCGGACCAAGGACTGCCGAATTACATTGACCTTTGACCTCGATGACCTTGACATTTAAAAAATGAACCCCTCGAGCTAATATCCGGGGCCGCCCTGTGTACACTCACCAAGTTTCATGCAAATCGGACCAAGGACTGCCGAGATACAGAAATTTGACCTTTGACCTCGATGACCTTGACTTTTCAAAAAATGAACCACTCGAGCTAATACCCGGGGCCGCCCTCAATCTTCCCACCAAGTTTGGTGAAGATCGGCCCAAGGACCTGGGAGAAGTAGGGGAACAAACAGAAAAAAAATTATAAATTTGACCTTTGACCTCGATGACCTTGACCTTTCAAAAAATGAACCCCTCAAGCTAATATTCGGGGCCGCCCTCCACCTTCCCTCCAAGTTTGGTGAAGATCGGCCCAAGGACCTGGGAGGAGTAGGGGAACAAACAAACAGACAAACAAACAAACAAACAAACAGACAAACGTTGCTCAAATTATAGTACGATTTCGTATCATATCTAAAATTATCCTAATGGGCTTTGTTTAGTTTTCGCGTTATAAGATACCCCCTGACAAGATGACCCGTCTTAAAACCAATGAATCGATTATCATATTGTTTAATTTTGATTGGAAAAGGGTATTATGAAATAGGAATCCCTGCATTTTGATTAGACCAATTAAAATTTTTGAGGAAGTGAAGAAAAACAGAGCCACCACAAGACAAAACCAGCGGATTGATACACACACCGTCTTGTCAACGTCTTTGCTACTCGACAATTGTGGCAAACTGACCTTCAAGCGCCCGTTTTATATTTTACCAAAGGCTCGATCAGACGGTGTGTATTTCTTTCTATCTTTTCTTTTCTATTTTTCTTGTCTTTTTTATTATTAATATGAGGTTTTGCTGTGCTCGGCACAGGTGCATCTTTGTTTGTTTTCGCACCATGGCAACTCATGACAATTCATTTGTATGCGCGGGCAAACACAAGTACCTTCATTCCAAGCTTAAGACTTAAGCATGAAGAACATTATGTGTGCTGGTCTTGGAAAACTGTTTACCATATTGTTTGTCTTTGTCGGTAAGTAGCGGTAAGAGTTTTTGCATGGTCATCGCCATACTAAATTCAGACACAAAGCTCAACTGAATTTAACTCTAGTGTAAGTTTTTGGAAGAATAAGATAAGGTATAAAATAATAAGATAAAGGATAAAAAGTGTGTTGGGGGATGTGGCCTAGGGATGAATGCGACGGACAGGACACCGGATCGTGACACGGTATATGTGGTCATACTCTACTGGCATCGGATTGTGTCCTCTTTAAAAGTCTAACAGTACTGATTAATTCCAAACAAGCACAAGTGGATGCTCCATCTCGACATGACTGAAAATAATTAACTGAGGCGATGGCCTGAGTACACACAAAAAGTCAGATTATCATCTGTTTTTGTTTAAAAATCATAAGAATAAGTGTTATGCCTATAAACGTTCGATAGACAGGATTCCGCGATACCCTTACAATGATGTGGATTGAGGAACGAAGTGCAACGGTGCGGGTTGTTCAAAAGTTTTTTTTTTGTATGTTTGTTTGTATTAACGCTTAACGTGCCAGTCAACAATATTTCAGTCATGTCGGGACGGAGCCAACGCTTACTGGGGTTAACCAGGACTGTAGGGAGTAAATGTGTCTTGTTCATGGACACAACACGGTGTCGCCTGTGGAGATCGAACCCAGGACCTCTCGATTCGGAGTCCGACGCTCTACAACTACACCATCGCGCTAAGACATGATGTACTTGTAAACATGAAAATACATGTGATCTATGGAGTTTACCAAACGCGACGAATAGCTATACTCAAAGACTTTGAAAACGCCTCACTTGTTTTATTGCACCTTACTCTCAGAATACATGATATATCGGCAAAAATATTTTTGAACTAAAAAGTACATCCACTTTGCTTAACTTCGATACCAAAACCGAAGCGTCAACGCCAGTCATTAACGTCATACACGATGAATTCAAGCGTTAACCAGAATTCAACAAAACCAAAGTATGGGGACGGCAAATATTCATCAGATACAACATGATTTCTGGAAGGAAACACTAAAAGCCAAGCAAATGCTGTTGGTTTGCTGTCATTTGCACTAAAACAGCGGTACTTACGTCAATTTTACTTTTATTAAGAAAACTTTATTTTTTGCGTGTAAAATAAAATGAATTCAAAAGATTTTGTGCAAAATGAATAGGCAAAGACTTGCGCAAAAATTACAATTACTTTCGACGCTGTAATCGAATCGCTAGAGGTATTTTGAACACTTACGCTTGACGTCATCAAATAACGTTAGCGGCTCAAACGACATTGAAAGAAATGCCCCATTTCGAATTTGCTTTTTCTTGTGCTTAATGTCTTTAGCTACCACTAGAGACAGTTAGTTTTTACAAAATCAGTTTGTTGTTGCCGTTTTAAGGTTTTCTTGCGTCTCGATGACGTCTGTGAAAACAGCTGTAGCAAACAAACAAGCGAACAATTTTTATGGATCTTTATGGATAAATAGTGTTTATCGTGTAAGCGTACACGATACTATGATTATTTTGTACATCCGCTCAACTTAATCAAAATAAAACCGATGTACAGTGAGGCGTTTTCAAAGTCCTCTAGTATATGTCCTCCTTGTAGTTAATCTTAACGTGGACAAACCGATAAACTAACAGAATATTGGACCTACATTGAATGGGTCTCGAATCATAGCAATCTCTTAAACACATGCATTATTTTGGGGACCTCATGTGCTAGCACCAAGTTCGTTAGAACCCCGTCACCCCCACTAAAACGACTTAAAATATGAGCCGCATCATGGGAAAACCAACAATCTGCATGGGCGAAAACAAAGGCGCAGATCAGCTTCGCGGTAACCGTGAAGCTGATCAGCGCCTTTGTCTTCGCTACTCGGATAGTACAATTCCTCTTCTACTTAAATCCAAAATTTCAAGCTTCTAGCTCTTTTCTGTTACTGTGCAGGCCGGTTTGTGTCGAACCTGTTTGTAAACCACATTGTTGGTTTTCCCACGAGGTGGCTCATATCAAGGAAACGTTCAACTGCCCAACTGATAACAAATTCATACCATCTCTGCGGTTGACAACTTTGCTGGGAAAGGTGCGGCCATCTCATGTATAATGCAATATAAAAATATCAAAATGATCCCTATGTTTCAAAATAGCAATAAGGAGTCCAATTCATGCTTGTTCAATGCAAGTTATTTTTATGTTCTAGTCTGCAAGTTATTCTTTTTATGTATATATACATGGATCTGCTGATGTACTTGATTTTGCAAATTATTAATTTAGCTGGTGTGGCCAAGGCTTATGAGGTATGCTATGAGACCTCCTACACTACCTACTACTGTGACGATGGGCAAGAATGTTGTAACGGTAATACAGCATGCTGGTAAGTTACGAAAACCTTTTTTTATGATTTTGGTTCTATTTAAAAAGTAAAATAAAGCTATAAACATTTTCATTCAATTCTATACACGTGGTTAAAAGCTGCAAAATTATATAAAGGAAGTGGTAGGTTTTGAGATTTTTTTGGGCAACGTCACCATTGACGTCCATGGAAAAGGGACTGTTTCAAAATTTCCTAAAAGTTCAATTGTTGTCTTTAAAAAATGCAGTGTCGAAACTTCATCATTCAAAATATACTCCTTATATTTTTTTCTTCAAATGCAACAAAGTCATTAAAATATGACCCGGGGAGGGAGCAGAATATTATTTTAATATGAAAATATTGCGGAGATTCTCACGTTGTGGACATTAATTTGGCAACTAAGCAAAATATCAGAACCTCGTCTCGCATGTCTTTTTGTTTTGCACAGTGCATCTTAATGAGAATTGTAATTGAAAATGTGAATGGAGTATTATATAATCTCTGTCTGTCTGTCTGTCTGTCTGTCTGTCTGTCTGTCTGTCTGTCTGTCTGTCTGTCTATTTCTCGTTTCACCCTGCAATATACGTCTATTGTAAATTTCAGTGATACAGGCTTATCTGGCGGTGCTATTGCAGGCATAATCATAGGCTGCATAACCGGTGTTGCAGTGCTGATCTTCATTTGTTATGAATGTGCCAAACAGGGCACTCCGGTCGGCACTGAGGGACAAGTTGTACAAACTGGAACTCCATCCGGTAGTAATAAAATATCAAAGTGTTAGACTAAGTGACGTCACACATAAGCGAAAATCCATCGACGCATGCGTAGACTTGCGTTTTATTATGAAAAGGAATTCTTGTTTGTTTGATTTATTGATTCCCTTTCAACAGCTAACGTCCCGACATTACCAAAGCTGTTGACTGGGACGTCAAACAATAAATCAAACAAAAAACTATTTTTCGCAACTAAACGCAAGTCTACGTCGAGAGATTTATGTGTGACGAAGCCTTTGATTTCATATATGTTTTGTTCTTTCGAGTAATGAACTTTATTTTTATTTACATACATATCAATAGTGATGTAAAACAGAAGTCGTGTTCAAAATATATATCTCAATTTTATATATACTCCTCCTTAAAAAATTCCGGTCACCCAAAGTTGTAAGAACTGAAAATCTATTTTGCATTTTGCATACATATATTTTGTGTGCTCATCCCCTTTACTATCCTATAACTGTGATTAATATTGCTTTTACGTCCTATTAAAATGTTCTGTGCAATAGACATACACTGCATTCGAAATAATGGCTGTTTATACGCTAGACTTTGTCAAGTATTTCAAATTTTTAAGGAGGAGTATTATATGAACAGTTGAAATATTTTGTAACATTATTACTGTTCTGGACCTCTGTCTAGATTTTTGACACTTAAGATAACATGGGGAATTTTTGCATTTTATAACGAAAAATCCCCATGCTTTAAGTGTGGAACACTAAAATTTGCCATAACATAAAACCAAGTGGGTTGGCCTAGCGGGTACACATTTTCCTTTACACCAATTTTTACGTTTGACGTAAAATCTTAACATGTACTCTTATATATAATTAGTGTATTGTTTTTATATTGTATTGTAGTCCAAGTAATCTCCACATAACAAGCCCCACCACCCAACAGTATTAACAACAGCCTCTGGACAGCCAGCTACAGCAAAACCAGATATGAGCCGCCTCGTGGGAAAACCAACAATGTCGTTTCCGACCAGGTCCGAAACAAACCGGACTGCACAGTAACAGAAGACAGCTAGAAGCATGAAATTTCGTATTTAGAAAGTAGAGGGATTGTACTATCCGTGCAGCGAAAACAAAGGCGCTGATCAGCTTCGCAGTTACTGCGAAGCTGATCTGCGCCTTTGTTTTCGCATATGCAGATTTTTGGTTTTCCCATGGGGCGGCTCATATTATCACTGGAGCTATCATATTTTTAGAAAACAATTACATCGAGAATATAGATACAAAATCGAAAATAATGTCTCATTATGACACATTGTGAACATGACCATATTTTTATCAATGTATTCTGTGACATTAACTTTCCCCTCTGTTGTGTCTTGTTATATGAGTTAACACTGTACACGTTGTATGAAACATTTGTTTGTCTGGTGCAGTGGGACTGTGACAATTATATGTAGTGTGAAAATCTCAAGCAAAACGCAGCGCGAATATTAAAAACATACAGTTTAGTTAATCAAGTGTGTCTGGTGGATATATCCCACTTGAGAGTCTGAACCCAGTCTGCAGTACATTACCATTATGTATAACAAGGTTGTATTTGTTTCTATGTTGAAAAAAATGCAATGGAATATAATGAATTGTTGTATTTGTGAATCGTAAATCTACAGGAGTGGCACAATAAAGTGGCTTTGTCAATACGGCAATGTTGGCACAATCAACGAGCCTTATTTCTATACTTAAGGAATAAAGAAACACAACAAATACTTAGTGTCACTAAAACCATGCTTTGTAATGCAAGTTTGTGGTGTTACTGAAAGTATTATATAAACGCAATATCTAAACATGAAACTGCAGCCTGTTGAGCCACTATGTCGATTACGTAAGCTTAATGGCGTGCGCGTAACCACACTGACCTACAGTAGCACACCCTGTAACCATGATCAATAAATGTAAAATTTGAAACAAAAACCATTATTTTGTTTCCCAACCCCCTAAAAGTGATTACAGGTGTAACCATTTATCAGTTGGTAACATTTGATTATGTTATGGGACGTTTAACGTCACCAACGTCAATCGAAAAAATGCGTTAAAAACCAACAAAATTTCATTCGACTTGCGTTATATTCATTAAAATGATTTTTCCTGTAAACGCTATGACATTTGAACTTCAGACGTCAATAAAACTTCCATAATAACGTCAAAATCCAAGATAATACACTTTAAAGGTTCTCATTATGTTTTTTTCAATTTTTTTGATTTAAAAATGATTAATGGCTACGCTTTTGATTTAAGTGAGTAAATCGAGTGATTACTCAACGCATATTATCCGTTTGGCTCATTTACATAACGTCATATTCTGTTTTACGAGCGTCAAAACAAACGCTCTGGTGACCTATTTCTACGGTATATGTGACGTCACTGTTGATTAAAAAAACGCCGTGTCGTGTGTTGGTTCTATATACACCGTTTAGGTACAAATGGCCCACGTTGAATAATTTAAATGACATTTATTGCTCATTCTTCGTTATTGTAAACTTTATCATTCCGTTTACTACTTTTAACGCAACATGGGACGGCACTTAAGTATGCAATGACGGTAGTCTTTATTGCACATTATCAAGTCGACGTCACGTAACCCAGCATGCAAAGAATTTGGCATCTCTACCGTCACCCCAACGTTGACGTCACAATTTTCGTTTTTCATGATTTTTGACGTTTTATCGTTAATTCGGTCAATAAAATGACGTTTTCTCATTTCATCACGTGCAAAAAGCAGTAAGTAGGTCATTTTATAAAAAGATTTTATCAAAACGTCAAATACATACGTAAAAGATGAAATTTAATGTGTTGCGTATTTTAATTCCTTAAGTATATATAGCGTAAGTTTTAATTTATATTCAAAACCAACCCAATATCCACCTGGGACACACCTTTCTCTAAAGTCACTATTACGTTACGTTTTTTTTTTTTTTTTTTTTTTTTTTTTTTTTGGTTCTTAAATTGTGAATTAAACACCTTGTCACGAGCATTAAATTGATAGTAGCAAATAGTCAAAACAATGCAGCATTAATTTGGGGCTTTATTTTATGCATTTTTAGCTCACCTGAGCCGAAGGCTCAAAAGTTGAGCTTATAGGATGGCCATGCTCCGGCGTCCTTCCGTCGTCGTCCGTCGTCCTCAATTTCAAAGATCTTCTCCTCTGGAAACGCTTGCTCAATCAAAGCCAAACTTTATGTGGAGCATCCTTAGGAAGGGGGAACGAAAGTTTATATAAATGCTCCAGGTCACATGACCAAGATGGCCTCCATACCCATATATGGTAAAAACCATAAAAAAAAATCTTCTTCTTCTTCTCTGGAACCGGTGGACCGATTTCAACGACACTTGGCATGTAGTATTGGGGACTCTGGCCCATCATAATTTATATAAATCATTACCTTTGGTTGACCTTGACCTATTTTACGGCAAGCTCAATTTTGGTTACATAGGCTTTTCAATGGAAAAAAAGTGAAAACATTGAATTTTTCAGGAAGTTTTGAAGCCTGTGACCTGAAAGTTGGTAGATACATGTTGAGCTAATGAGGTGTTGTGAGTATAAAAGGTCAAGGTCATTTCTTGACTTTGGCCAAAGGTCATTTACAAATTAAATGTACAACTTAATTTTCTCATTAACCTCTTGACTAATCAAAGCCAAATTTTATATGTCGTATCCTTGGCATGGAGGAACAAAACTTTATATAAATGGTTATGGTCACATGACCAAGATGGCCACCATGGCTATAAATTGCAAAAACCTTTAAAAATCTTCTTCTCCACAACCAAAAGGCCTATGATTTTGAAATTTGGCATGAAGCATCAGGATGAGGAGCTCTACCAAGTTTATATAAATCAGGACCCTGGGATGACCTTGACCAATTTTACGGCAAGGTCAACATAGGTCGCCCATGTATTTGAATGGGGAAAATTTTATGGAAATGGGCAAATGTACAGAAGATTTATGGGTATTCAGAATGCTTCCTTGACCTTTTTCAGTGTATAAAAATTAACATTTTTCCTCGCTCGCTTCACTCGCTCAATACTTCAGACTTCAGACGACAATTGGAAAAGGTACTGTACAATCAGGCACAAACACATACTTAGATTCAAGGACATTATGTATGTTTCTGTAGTAATTTTTGTGGGCGAACATCATGTTTGTTTTTTCATCCCTCGTTCAGCATTTGAAAACAAGATAGAACATCATAGTGTCGTTTGCAATCAGACACAAGCACTAAGAAGGTTATTGTGAATCTGTATATGGCAATTTATATGGGGCTGTATCATATTTTTTACTCGCTCGCTTCGCTCGCTGATTAAAACAATAAAAGATGTTTTGCAATCAGGCACAAGCACAAATCCTTACAACTAGTATATTAGATAACAAAACAGCTCTTCACTTTTTCCAGTTACAGTTATGGCCCAAATAATATTTGGCATGCATGACTGAAATTAAAGAGTATTCATGATTCGGGGTAAAACTTGGAGATTGTTCAGCATTGAAGATTATAAGAATCTTACATGAGTGTCAGGTATGGATAGACAAATCTGTCCCCAGGGTCACATTTTGGCATCACGAGGCTCGCCGAGTGATGCCAAACTGTGACCCGAGGGACAGATTTGTCTATCCATACCTTACACGAATAATGGATTCTTTTTCTTGCACGCCGTAATGCGGCGACGCTTGATTTTTATATTATTTACCTAGAAAAATGCTACAATCGCGGCGTCCGCCATTTTGAAATATTTACATTTTTATTGCAGTCGCCCTAGACGAAAGTATCTTTCTTGATGTTCTTCATTTCCCAATGAAAAACATTAAGTCACGTGATCAAGAGGCCACACCTATGGGCGGGGCGACGTCAAAACCCATCCAGTGACGTTGTTTGTTTACTCTTGTTATCGTGACGTTGGTCGCGTATCGCCATGACCTTAGGCGCGAAAATTTGACGTTTTGGCTGTTCCAAAATTACGTTAAGTCAGATTCAATGTCAAATAACATGAAAAGGAACGGTGATATGCGCAATTAAAAATCTGAACCTTGATTGATAATATAAAATGTAAATATAAGTATTGAAATTCAGATTTTAGCTTTCACTGGATAATGAAAAACATTAGCTGTTTTAATGTCTCCGAGAAGCCCGAACCCTTCGGGCTTCACAGACATTAAAACAGCCTAATGTTTTTCATCATCCAGTGAAAGCTAAAATCTGAATTTCAATCCTTAATTAAAACGTTTTGACGTCATCGTGACGTGTGCTCTTAGCGACGAAATAACGTGACGTCCTATACAACCAATGTTAAAAAAGAACACTTGAACGCATTGTGCGACCGGGGTGAGATAACGAGGGTGAGATAAGAATTTCTCACATGGGGTAAAACGGTGGATTTCTCTATCTGGTGTGCAAGAAAGAAGGTTATACCCCTCACAAATGGAAAAAAGGTTATCTAGCAATTCAATTGCTCTGGAATCTGTATTTCAGAAAGTTCCTACGAGGCACTGTGGTCTAGCATAGTATATCTCAAGATTTAAATATTACAATTTCCACCATGTTGTCTACAATTTGATAATATTAACATAGGACCAGCCCTTATGGCCTGTGTTGCGACACATCTCGTCTTGAGGTGTATACCAAGTATATAAAACACCCCTTTGCTAATAAATAAGCTGAGTGAATAAGGCGTTAATATTTATCACATTTTAATAAATAATGGTTTATCTTAATGAATAAGCCAAAATTTGAATGACAGTGAAGAATCAATGACTAAATTTTTAATGATTAGTGAATACAGGACCCCCCCCCCCCCACACACACACACACACATCCAGACCGTCCAATATTCAGTTGGGCACCCTGCACCCTGCATGTTTTGAGGAAAATTTTGTAAACTTTTTTTTTCACTACTCTAGCTTAATGAAGGGTCTTTCTATTTAAAGGCGTTAACAGACAGAATTTTAGATTATTTTTGCTTGGAAGAAAATCGACAAAATATAATTGGCCAGTTAGAACTTTTGGCTAGTATATAGGTCTAAACTTTTCTTTCTGGTCATTTGAGATCAGCGAGGATATTCTGAGAATTCAGAAATTTATCATCGGTCAAGATTCATTTTTAACAATGTTTAACATATTTGGTCCCATTTAGATAATTCTAGTCTTTGTATCGACTACCCTGTTGAAAGTTGTAAAATTTCAGTAATTCTCTTTGGCTCCATGTTGCCAAATCTAAAGGGTCACTGACGAGACTTTAATAGTCGAAACCGCGGTATGGCCCACCCATCTATTTTCTCACTAATGTGTTCACTGCTCTTAAAGGGTCTCAGTTTTAATTTTTAATTTATTATGTCGACGTAATCTTTTTCGAATATTGTTAAGTTTGCTATGAAACCTCCTACACTGCCTAATATTGTAGCAGCGATTATTACTGTTGTGGTTCAAAATGCTGGTGAGTAAATTAAAAGTTTAATCATCAATCTGGTTATCAGCCGGGATAACCGTAGATAAGCAAATATCAGAAGACACAAGTAGGCAATGATCAGGAAAAGACGCAATCAGAAAGAAATTCCCACTCCAAAAACCGAGGTGGGAAAAACTAGATTGACAATTAAGTACTTACACTTCTAAAGAAAACATATCGTAAGCCGAGTGAGCAACTATTTCCCAATAGACATTTTTCACTTTTGAACGTAAATGCTGCTGGTGCGTGCGGTTACGACTTTCTGTGTTATGGGGGACGACTCGTGAGGGCATATGTGAGACTAAGACGAGGGGCAATATGAAGAATTACACAGCCAAAACTACCAACAGCCCAAAGAAGACGAATTAAATAAGACATGCAATAAATGTTATAGTGTAGGACGTCTATCTCTGTAGCTCAGTAGGTAGCAAGCTAGGATACAAAACGAAAGGTTCTGGGTTCGAGTCCTGGTCGGACCGCTTTTTTTTCTTTTCTTTATTTGTCTCCCCTGTGACAATAAAGCGAAGGAAATAAAAAAATGTATTATCAGCTGATTATATTTATTGGCGAATGCAAGAATCAGGAAATGCCCTTGTGCATAAAATACTTAAATCGTAAAGGAATTGAAGTGCGGGACGGCATTCTGTCTTGTTGACTTTTAACCTGTTGACATCGACAGCTCGATCGTATTTGTTTTGGTAGAAGAGCTGATCTTCGAGCGGTCCTCATGTCAATATTTCTTTCTTGGGGACATAAAAATGTTCATATTCTGAAGGCTTGTACAGGAATAATGTGGCTAGGATAAGTTAGCCACCCTGAATGACTTTAAAATGTTTTCCGCGGACGTAAGGCACTAACTCAAATAGTATAGTGTACCTGTACAGACATATGTATATATATAAGGTGTAAAAACTACAGTTTCACGTGCTGTCTCGTGAGCGAACATAATTCATTTGGCATGTTTATACATGTATTTCAAACAGATACTCGAAAGCTTGGTGGGGTTTATTTGGTTGATGTTTCGTTTTGATCCCATACAACACCCATCTGCGTGTCATAAGGGCGATATCCTAACTAAATTATGCCTATAGCCATAATAATAATTTGAGGTTTTGTAGGCCTTTAACAGTATTTCAGCCATATCGAGTGCGATAATTACGAATTTTAGATGATTTTTGCAAGCCACAGGCTTTCTGTATGATCCTCAGTTATTCTCTTGTAGTATGCGTGCTGTTTGTCTGGTTGACTTCAAATAAATATAATTTATCTTCAAACTTACACAATGTTATTTTCAAGTAAATAAATGATTATAAAACTAAGAAACATCTTGTCTTTTTTTAGCTCACCTGAGCCGAATGCTCACAAGGAGAGCTGATAGGATGGCCATGATCCGTCGTCCGTCTTCGTCGTCGTCCACAATCTTCTTCTCTGAAACCACTTGACCAATCAAGTTGAAATCTTATATGGAGCCTCCTTGTGTAGCGGCATTTCAAGTTTGATCGCGAAATCCATGTCACATGACCAATATGGCCGCCACGCCCATATATGGTAAAAACCACTTAAAAATCTTCTTCTCCAGAACCGGCGGGCCGATTCCCACGAAACTTGGTATTTACCATCAGTGACTCCAGCCCATTAAATATTGGCAAAATGATGACCCTGGGATGACCTTGACCTATTTTACGGCAAGGTCAATTTTGGAAACATAGGCTTTTACATGGGAAAAAGTGAAAACTATTGATTTTTTTTTAAACGATTGCAGCCAGAGACCTGAAAAGAGGTAGATGCAGACAACTAATGGAGTAGATAAAAGTATGTGATTTAATTAGGTCAAGGTCATCTCTTGACCTTGGTCAGTCTGTTTTCCATACACACTTTTCATACATCTTCATCACTGAAACTGAAATTTTATGTGGAGCATCCATGGGTAGGGGGAACGAAAGTTTGATCATGAAATCCGAGTCACATGACAAAGATGGCCGCCATCAGTGACTCCAGCCCATTATAGTTTGATAAAATGATGGCCCTGTGATGACCTTGACCTGTTTTACGGCAAGCTTAATTTTGGAAACAGGCTGTTACATGGGAAAAAGTGAAAACTATGGATTTTTCGAAAACGATTGCAGCCTGAGACCTGAAAAAAGGCAGATGCAGACAACTAATGGGGTAGATGTATTCTGTTATTAATCTAGGTCAAGGTCATCTCTTGACCTTGACCAGTCTGTTGTTCATACACACTTTTAAAACATCTTCATGGCGGCCCCCGTGGTCGAGCGGTTGAGAGCGCTGTTTCTTAATCACTCGATCATCTCACCGCTGTCTCTGGTGTAGGATCGCGCCCCGCACTGGCCACATGTGAGATAAGCCAAGTTCTGTTTGCGGGTGTGCCAGGTGGTTTTTCTCGGGGTTCTGCCGTTTTCGCCCCACCTACTGATTGGCCCGTTTCATATGAGCTGAAATTATCTTGAAAGAGACGTTAAACTGAATATAAAAAAAACTTCACCTCTGAAACCGCTTGGCCAATCAAAGTGAAATTTTATGTGGAGCATCTATGGGTAGGGGGAACGAAAGTTTGTTTGTGAAATCTGGGTTACATGACCAAGATGGCCGCCACGCCCATCATAATTTGATAAAATGATGACCCTTGGATGACCTTGATTTGCGGATCCAGACATTTTTACGAGAGGGGGTCCAACCAAAATGGTAAAATATTGTCGCAGACGAGGGTGGGTGGGTCCAACCCCCCAAAAATCCCAAAATTACCTTTTTAAGGTAAACTTTTCAGAATCCGGGGGGGGGGGTCCGGACCCCCGGTGAGCGTTTACAGGACCATTGGTCCTCTGGTTTTCATTACGTGTTGCTAGACGGAATATTTCCATCGGTATTCTGTTAGACCTCTCCATACACAGAAAAGGAGCGAGGTCCCGAAGTGTATCGGAGTGCATGTTAGCCAGCTGATCAAACGTGCTGCGAACCTTGCTTAACCCTAAAACAGGACAACAATATTCTGAATTTTAAGCGCGCATACACACTCTAACTCACAAACACACACTCACGCAAACACGTTCCGTAGAGGACTTTGTCTCGCAGTGGCTCAGTCAGTCGCCTCTTAAAATCACATGGCAAAAATAAATACGTAGTTGATATAAGACAGGTACAAAATCATTTGACTCGTTTCGCATGTTGAGCGCGAGAACGAAACGCCTACAAATGAAAATTATTGTCTTTCCGTTAAACTGTCTAATTCTGATGGAACAAGGAACCAGAAGTGACCTTTGACACGAAATATTTTCTAAAATCGCATCATATATATATCACTTATCATGTTTGCCATTAAAGATGCGTTACTCGTTCAATGCGAGTCGGATTTACAAATGCTTGGCGCGAATAAAATGCCTCCATTTTAACAGCTTCCAATGCAGAATTCGATTATTTTAGACACTAGTGTGTATAACTAGGCGTCGCTCGTTCGATAAACCGAGGTCCCGGCTTCATATGACCATAACTGTTGGTGGGAAAAACGTATATCAACTATTTGTTATCGCCATGTGACATTTTACATACTGGCTTATGTATATACGTACATTGGTTCTGCTAAGCTACATTTTCACGTATTTTTCGTGAACGCACAGAAAACTTTATACATGTATACATGGCATGATTTACGATTTGAAACATAAGTTGATCTTTAATTTTATGTGCAGTTTTTATTCTACGCCTTACAACGTTTTGACATATTTCAAGTAATCTCGAGCATGGTCGGTTATCCATATCAGGATAACGTATCCGTGAATACCCCATGAACCACACTTTTATACAGCAAAACATTGGTATGCATGGGTATACCTATTTTAAGCTCACACGAGCCCTTCGGCTCAAAAAGCGAGCTTATAGGATGACCATGCCTCCGTCGTCCGTCCGACGTCGTCCGTCAACAATTTCCATGATATTCTCCTCTGAAACCAAATGGCAAACCAAAGTTAAACTGCTTGCGGAGCATTCTTAGGAAGGGGGAATGAAAGTTTGCATAAATGACCCAGGTCACATGACTAAGATGGCCGCCATAGCTATAAATAGCAAAAACCTTTAAAACAATTTCTTCCCAGAAGCAGAAGTCCTATGATTTTGAAACTAAGTTTGAAGCATAAGGCAATAGAGTTCTACAAAGTTGGATACATCATAATGCTTGGATGACCTTGACCTATTTTATGCAACCGGAACTATAGTCGTATTTCAATATAGGCACATAAGCGAGCAATCGATTTCACTAGCGCTCAGGTAAATTTACGGAGACTCTCCGATAATATCCGATATTGGCCGGCGATATTCGATTATCATTCGGCTAATCTGTCCAGGTAATGTCAGTGTTGCCTGGGGACAGTTGTTTTAGGGATTAAAGATTTCATCGCTTTACTTTAGCAGCTTTCTCTGCAGCTTTCTCTGTGTGAAAACTTGATTTTAAAAGACTAAATGCATGACGCAGGGACCGGGGGTATTCATCTGCTACCCCCATGTCACCTCGGATGATATTATATACTAGGATATAACAGAGAACCAACGTAAACAAAATCATTCGTCTTGCAGACGCGGACACGTCTTTGCATTTTCAAGATGATTTAAGAAGCTGTATATTTTAATAGACTTCATTAGTTGTTTGTAACCTTATATGGAGTATAAACGTGTTGTTCCCCTTTAGAAAATATTTGCGCAGTAGTTATCATATTGTTAAAAATAAATTTAGAAGGCTATCAGGATCCGAATGTGAAAGACACATATAAAATACAGTCCAACCTGTCTTAAGCAAGCGACCAAGGGAAACACTAAAATCGCTTGCTTAAGACAGGTGCTTGCTTAATTGAGGTTATGTCCTGGCACAAGGGTGGGCGGCCTAATCAAACGTTGTTGGTTAGAAAGAAATAATTGCAATGCCCTGTCTACAAAATCAAAAATGCATGAGGAAATTCAAACAGATACAGCCAAGAAGCGCAATCGTCCTTTTTATTAATTCTTGGTATGATTGTCCTCTATTAAAAGTGTTAGCACATTGTAAAAAAATGATCCAAGAGTTATAAATCATAAAACATATGGCCTTTTTGAGAAAGCAGTTTTTTTCTCAGTAAATATTATTGAATACGAAAATTTATATCATATTAAAATCAACAGTTTAGACTTTTGTTTGCTTTTATTGAAAAGTAAAAAAAAAATGAAAGGAATGGAAATGACACAGTTAAGATAAACTCTTTATGAAAAGGTGTTGCAAATGAATTCATAGTCTGCTACTACTGTTGTTCTGTCAGTGGCAATTGTCACTAAGTTCTCCCAGACAATTTGTCTAGGATTATCTTTTGAGACAATAAATTTTGAAATATGGCATCTGGAAGGTGTGAAGATAATTTTGACACCTGACAGAGTTTAGACACGCATGTCAAAATATTTCTTTTTTATGTAATTGATGAAATGAGTGGCTGCTTAAAGCCAAAATTGGGACAGAAACTATTGGCCTCTGGCCACATAAGACAGTTGCTTGCTTAATAGAGGTTCATTTACATGTAAATCAATTGGGGGGAAATGAAAGTGCTTGCTTAAGACAGGTGCTTGCTTAATACAGGGCTTGCTTAAGACAGGTTGGACTGTAATACATTACGAAAACATGCCCATGCAATATACAGAGATTTTTAAAGTTGTAAAAAATGAAAAAAATCAGTAGAAAAATCTCAATATTTTTCTTATTTTTGCTCAAAACATAGATTGTGGGTACACGTTAGAACCGCTTCGGCGAGGCTGTTCTAACGAGTACCCACAATCTATAATTTGGAGCAAAAATAAGAAAAAATTGGTATACCCCTGCAAACCCCAGTTTTGCTATATAAAAGTGGGGTATAAGGGGGTAAATATTACACGGACATGTTTTCCTGATGATACGTTTTTCTTTATATAGAAATTAAATGTAATTCGCGCCAAATAAATGAATTTAGAATATTTATACATTTTCGCTGGGTAAAAAGAAACTTTGATATTCACAGTTTATATATCATGAAAGATATAACCGGGCGGTGATGACCTGCACAGCGCTGAAACACCATTTTCCACCGGTTATTCTTCTTATCCAAGTATGCAGTTCAACCTTGATACAGTTTTAATGATAAACAATCTGGTCTTTGTCTGACATGGTCAGAAATGCCGACCAGAAAGTAGGTTTTCACGCTTTGCTGATTATAAGGTAGTTAAAACGATCGATCAGGGGTTAACACCTGACATCCAGCGTATTTAGGCTGTCGCCGATAGGTATTAAAGGCACGCTTCTTATAAAAACATTCTCACATGATAATTTGGCAGCGTCATAGGAAAGCTGTTTTGACAGACAAAACTGATTCTGCATATTAGGCAGGCTACTCTTAGTCAAGTCTGCATATAGAGATCTAGATTCTTAAAACGAAATTTCATGTTTAATTAAACTACATTTTTGTTTTGTTAATTTAAAAGCACCATGCGGTGTAAACCTGACATGCCTCAATAAATACAAACGGTTTATTTTCTATGGCAGGTCAAGAAACAATCGCATGTACAAGAATAAAATACCAAATGGGCCTTCGCATGAGAAAACAAGTTTGGTTTCCGACCAGGTCAGGCACAAACCGGCCTGTACAGTCACAGAAGCAGGCTAGAAGTTTAAAATTTCGTATTTAAGCGAAAACAAAGACGCGGAAACTTGCCATTTTCATTGAGAATTATCTCAAATTATTACTTTGTCGTCAAGGATTTCATATATCGCATATAAGAAAGAAAGAAAGAAAGAAAGAAAGAAAGAAAGAAAGAAAGAAAGAAAGAAAGAAATGAATGAATGAATGAATGAATGAATGAATTAATGAATGCGCATTTCACGAATCCGTAATAACACATATTTAGGTTGATAAATGTAGGAGTCTTCTCTACTACGATACATGTATAATGATTAAATGTTTTTGTTTCTTGTCAAAATGCTTTGAGAAAGATATTAAAAAATAGATTTTAAATATCTTTGAATTCATCACCTTGATTAAATAAAGCATGCATAATGTGTTATGGCACAGTGTCATCACCATGTACCGCTTTCGGTAAATGAGTAATTATACTCGTTCGGTTTGCTCAATTATATCTCGAGTATGTGCGAAATACGTAAGTTAAATGGATTACAGTCATGTAATTTGATTTCTTTAATTGTTGTCGGAATTCAACTGTTCATGCGATGATCGCTTTAAACGTATTTGTTTGATGTTTTTGTTCTTTAATTAAAGCTAATAAAAGCTGCTATTTTGTTGGGATTGACTTTGAATGACAGATATCGAGCACTCTTGACTTCCTGTTGCGGATTACAGCATCTAAAGAAAAATACAAATACCTCATGAAATAATTATAAAAAAGATTCTAATAAAAATAAAATGATAAATTAAATGAGTAGAACGTGATTGCGAATTTAACACAGTGTCATTACTAATTGACATTATGCAATCATGAGCGAGTTGACATCTGTGTTTTCAATTCGGCATCTACTGCCGAAAAAGGAGAAAAAAAATGGTAAAGTTTAATGTTTTATTTCCGCAAAATATCACTCTCTAACTTAAGCTATCCATATAAAATTCTTTATTACACTATCAGTCATCAAATACATTTCATTTTCATATTAGAGCAATAATCTTCGCCCACGGCATTAATACCTGGAAATTTAGTCGGGTCTAATCGGTGCATTTTACGGATACTCACGGAAATTCCAGATAGAAAATAATATTTATTATTTTTTTGGTCAATGCTCAAACAGACCAAATTATCGTTGAGCTCCAAAAATAAAAACTACACCAGATTAAAGTATAATATTTCTACTACATTGGACCGTTTGTGACGCCTAACATTTATGTAAAATTATTGCTTAAAATTGTTGCTGAAGTCATGTACCTAGGCGTATTTAACCGCGTTTTACGGAAATTTTCCTATATATTTAATTAAATTTCGTACAACAAGACGGCCGTCCCCAAACAGACCATTTTATAATAGCGCTACGTCAAAAATTTAAAAACTGTGGTAAAGATAAAGAATTATAGTTTCTAACGCCGTTCGTGATATAAAAATATCATAAGAAATAAGAAAGTTACCAAGTGTTAAATATTTTTTCCCTATATGTTTTATACAATTTATTGGCCAATACCTGTAGAAGTGCTAGTACGAGTAAAGTACCCCATGGCAAGGTCAACTTAGGTCGTCCATGCATTTAAATGGGGAAAATAAGTTAAATGTAATTAAATGGGTGGAAACTCGCGATGAGCATGCAAAGGTACTGAAGATTTATGTCCGTGAAAACATTTAGTCCCCAGAGGTGTGTCTGCTCCTGCCCGGGGGCTATATACATGCATATGACCAAAATATTCAAACATCTCTGCAACCGCATGGCCGATCAAAGCCACACTTCATGGAAAGGGAACGAAAGATTGTATAAATGGCCGCCATGGCTATAAACGGCAAAAACCTTTAAAATGTTCTTCAGAACCAGTAGGCCTATGATTTTGAAACTTGGCATTAAGCATCTTCAAAGTTTATACATGGCCTAAATCATGACCCAGGGATGATATTAACCTATTTTATGGCAAGGTCAACTTAGGATGCATCTAAAAACACAGATTGTGAGTACTCGTTAGAACTGTCTCTGCGAGGCAGTTTTAGCGTGTACCAACAATCGATGTTTTGAGCAAAATAAAAAGATAAAAATGTTGAACTGAAATTTTTCATTTTTTACAACTTTAAAAACACTGTATATTGCTTGTTAAGGTTTTGTTATGCTAGCGTCAAGATACACGGCACCATTTTAGTGCACATGTATTACACATGCTGACAACAGGACTACATGTACAACACCTTGATCATTCTTAACCTTATGGGCATATTTGCGTCCGGAATCGGGCGAGCATAAATGCGCATAAGCTTCTTACTCAATCAGAATTTACATAAATAATACATTTAATTGGTTTGTTGATTTGAGGTTTAACGTTAATCCAACAGCAAAGGTCATATGGAAACGAGACATCAGTTTATAGTATCATCCGACAGACTTAAGGATCCCGGGATCAAACCCACGGTCCCTGGTTTAAAAGGACGAACACATGCCGTTAACACTAAGTTAAGCAGCGATGTGGTTTGATAACTGATCCTGCTTGATAAAATCTTTTTTTTTTTTTTTTCTTTTTTTTTTTTTTTTTTTTTTTTTTTTTTTTTTTTTTTTTTTTTCGAGGGGCCGTGGGACAAAAATTCAACAGCCAAACACAGCACAATATTAGGTTCACGGATGTTGTTTCGTTTGTTTACATATAAAAAGCCGGTAAATTGAGCACGTAAAATGTCTGCGTGATATACTGTGCATGAATATGTATATTCAGGAATTGTCTATCAGTATAAGCACCATCGTTAATGCCTGCGATACAACAAAAGTCCTTACAGCAAAGATTGATGCAACATCACACAACATGTGATAAAATGGAGTAATTGAAAAAGCAATATCGCTTTGGCAACAACCATCACCAAGACAATGAACACTTCGTCGTAGGTTGCTGCCCAATTGATCAGTCTTACAATCAAAGGTGACACAAACCAAATTCTGCTTGTGGGTGTGCCAAGTCGTTTTCTCAGGGTTCTCCCCTCCCCCCCCCCCCCCCTCATATAAACTAAAATAATCTTGAACGGGGCGAAAATTGTATAAAAACGAAATTATGATCTGAAATGAGCACAATCAGACTCTTATCTGTAATCAAGTAACAATAGAATGACCTGGAATCGATACAATTAAATTTCACATCCTCACTAAGGTGGGTGTAGTGTAATTCTGGGCCCTGATTATATTTTAACAGATAGCAAAACTTCTCCGATGTTACTCGCACCTATAAGAAAAAAAATGCATTTACATTCCATCATGCGCGCATGCTTAATGTAAACCATATAACGAGGAATATTCGGGGTCTCACGTGCAAATAACAACTATTTACATACTGGACCCTGGTCTCGACCGAAAGACGGAGTTACGCGTTGGACTGAACGCGCGGCCCGTTTTACGAGGCGACTGACTGAACCACTACGACATGGAGTGCTTTATGGAAACACTTTAGCAACTCATAAAAATAATATTGTGTTAGTTTTATTTTAATCATATTTATTTGAATTCAACCAGGTATACTTGGATTTTTTTCAATGTGCAGGGCAGAGCTTAGCTAAGCCCAGCCTTGGATGATTTCATTGTTTAGAAAAGGTCCAAGAGCTGACAATGTATAATTGAGGTAAAGGTGACTATGCTTGTTGTCTTTGTATATAACCTGTGTATCACCTGAATGATTTCAAAATAGGTGAAGTGTATGGTAGACACACAAAAACATAAACATTTTGTTTCTAAAATATAACCATACAGCTACACTCAAATATTTCTATCAAGTTAGCCAATGCCTCTATTTTTGTCAACAACTCTTTGCTTTACTGATGGTACATGACCGCAGTAGAAGGTCAATAAAGTACCATTCGAAAGAATAAAGCGAATCGGGGAACCAGCTGGTTTTACTCATTTTTCCTACAAGGTCAGCTCGGTCAAATTAGCAGCAAATTTGCTGCATCTAAAACGGTCAAGCTAGCATCAAAATCGGTCATGTTACATGTAGCAGCAATTTTGCTACAGCAAAAGCAGTTAAGTTAACGGCAATTATGCTTGCAGCGTTAGAATTGAATTTGCTGCAGCAAAATACAGTCAAGTTATCGGCAATATGCTGCACGTCTCAGCTACGATCAGAAGCAAATTTTTGTTTCACCTGTTTTCAGAGGTGTTTTGTAAAAGTTGTACCCTTGGCTTTGTTTCACTTTTTCCGAAATCTGTAAGTTAAACAGTTTCGGAAAATATATACCTTTTTATCATTCTATGCCACAGAATTCCGTTACATCCAAAACTCTATTTCATCTTCAAAATCATGAAAAATTAAGAAAAGGGAGCTAACTTCTTACTTAGGAATCGGATTTGGTCGAAACTTAATATACTTAAAGCTGGTGTGTATATCCTGGTTATGAATAAGTTTGAACAGAATCAGATTAATAGCTAGCTAGAAAATAAGAAAACATTGTTTTCACCATTATAACCCTATGGGACCTATTCGTTGCCATGGTAACCAGAGTTTTGATCCATTCCACCCTATATTGTAATAAAAGTTGTGTTCTGATAAAAAGATGCGTCATGTGAAATTTGATGGTTCTGGGTCCATTGGTTTTAGAAATTTTGCACTTTTTGTTATAGATTTTTTCTCTACGGACAGGACATTTTTGACCAAAATATAATTTCTATAATTCTACATTGTCATTAGCGTTGGTATAATATTTTTCTCATGACAATTATCAGTTCATAAGACTCCATTTCCCAATGTGATTTAAACTTCCAGAAGTATGTGACGTCATAGAGAAATGACATCTTACGGACAGGACACTTTTTTGTTACATTGTCCTCGGTAATTTGGGATATAAATATCTATCCAGTGATAAAAGTAAGTCACGCGACTGGTTATTTTTATCGATAAGGTATGTCCTAATATTGTTTATAACACATTGGAAGTAGTATTGAATGTAACAGTCTGACTTATCTGGCAGGTCACTTTTCTCACTTTAAAATACCTCATTTTGGCACATGTCATCAGCTTTAGTAATCATGGCATAACTCAAAAACAAATAGTCGTAGCCCACTCAAATAAACGGCAGAATAAAGGGGATATGGCCACTTACTAGCCACAGAATATTTTATATGCAAATAAAGTGTCAGTTTCAATCCCCATACACATAAAAAGAAGCAATTTTCAAGTGAGACAGTATAACACCTGTTTGGGGGGTATTTTTGGCTATTTAAACTTATACTGTGAAAAAATGGCTTGTCCAATCAACATGATTTTTTTTAGGCCAGTGAGAATTAATTGATCTTGACGTCCTGCAATTCAATTTAAGTAAGTTAGTGTCGAAGAATTCGTTACACAACCGCATAACACTTGGTAAATTTAAAATTGTCATCTGATCTTAGCTGACCCGTGCAGTGAAATTGGACAAGTAAGCAGCTATTTTGCTACAGCGAAAAACAGTTAAGTAAGCAGCAATTTCGCTTGCAGCGAACATTTTTGCCGCAGATTGTTTTCAATGGCGGATTTAGAGGGGGTTCGGGTGGTTCGCTTGAACCCCCCTCTGAGACCAAATCGTTTCAGTTTCACGGGAAAATTTAAGAAAAATCTGGTAAAATGTTGAAAACGAACCCCCTCTTGATGGATTTGAACCCCCCTTCCAGAAATCCTGGATCCGCCCCTGGTTTTGGCTTTAATCTAGGTGATAATGCATAAGAAAATGACATTTAATCCCACAGTCACATCTTTTCGACTTCACCTACGAAAAAAAGTTCCATGTAAGTGGAAATGTTTGTCGCCATTTTTTTATTATTGTATTCTTATTATGTTTTTTTTTCTTTTTTGTCTGGCTGTGATCGCTATGCAGAAAATGATGATGAATGCTGCAACAGAACTTTTCTAGACCACATATTACCAACATTATGGAAAATGTTGTCAAATTTTTACAGTTTCGTCTGGCTGTGAGTGCTATAGGAAACGAATACTTATGCCGCAAACAAGACTTTTCTATCCCATCCATAACATAGCTTAAGGACAAACGTTCCCTGCCAACAGTAAAAGTGTCCATAGAGTGGGTCAAAGTAACAGTCAAGTGAGAACTACCTATTTTAAAATGTAATGGTCAACTTTGTCATTGTCAATCAAAAATTGACAGGCTCCGCCCTGCACATTGAAAAAAATCAGACTATAAACAACACGCATACAATATCACATAGAATAAATATGGATCAAAAAGAAAACTTATGTCCTGCCAAATTAATTTACTACATCGTAACCAGCACACTGGATATGGCTGAATTACTGTTGAAGGTCTACAATAAACAAAATTAGTTGTGTGGCTTGGCGAAATGTAGCTACATGTAGGATGTTGCCTCCATCGCACTTCGTATGGCATGCAGATGACTGTCGAATGAGCGAAACTTCGACATCAAGCTGATAATCTTCTTTTTCAAAATATAAACAGAATGAATTATGTTCGCTCACGAGACAGCACGTGAAACTGTAGTTTTACATCTAATAAACACAGATATACATGTATCTGAACATGTACACTATACTATTTGATTTATTGTCTTGCGCATTTTAGTTCAGTTTTACGTCCCTTTCAAGATTATTTCAGCTCACCAATCAGTAGGTGGGGTGAAAACGTGAGCACCCTAAGAAAAACCACCTGGCACTCCCGCACTTGGCTTGTATCATATGTGGCCAGTGTGGGGCTCGAACACACACAAGACACAGCGGTGAGATGAACGAGTGATTAAGAAACAGCGCTCTCAACCGCTCGGCCACGGGGGCCGCTAAGTCATTAGAGGCGGTCAACTTATCCTAGCCGCATTATCTGTACCAGCCTTCAGAAAATAAATGTTGACGTGAGGATCGGTCGCGGGTCCGCTCTTCTGCCGATTACGATCAAGCTACCGGCTTAAATCGGTGAAAAGACAAGAAGACTTAGTGAAAAACCTATACGTCACTACACACTTTAATCCACAAATTAACGATTTTAGTATTAAATGCAGTAGTGCATTTTGTGAGTTTTGCATTTTTTTTCTTTTCTTTTCTTTTTCATTTTCTAAGCTATATTGTCACAGATGCGAAAAAAGGAAGCGATTAAGAATAGAAAAAGAATTTTTGTCCTAGACGGACTCGAACCCAGGACCTTTTGGTTTTATTCCATACATGCTACCTACTGAGCTACAGAGTAAGACGTCATGGACTATTTCTTTTTTGCCTGTCTTGTTTAATTGGTCTCCGTTAGGCTATAGGTAGTTGTTACCAAGTAATTATTCATATCGCCCCTCGTCATCGTCTCAAATATGCCCTCACGAGTCGTCCCCCATCACACCGAAAATCGTAACCGCACGCGCCAGCAACATTTACGTTCAAAAGTGAAAAATGTCTATTAGGCGGTTACTCAGTTACCCGAACTAAAATAAAAATATGAAAACGCACATAAGGTTCAAACAATACAAATATTCGACTCCAAAACATAAAACAAATGAAACCACAACAGAAGTATCGCCTTGGAACGATCAGTAATATAAAATTACTGGGGGAGGCTGAAAAGGTACAAGTAGGCAAAAATCAGGAAAAGGCGCAAACAGAAAAAGATACCCACTCCAAAAACCGAGATGGGAAAAAACCAAATTAACAATCAGGTACTTATACCATGAAAACATAAACTTGTACCACAAAACCGGTTTTAATAAGAGGATAAAAATGTATGAGTAAGCAATGATCAAGAAATCGCGTAATCAGAACGAATATCTCACTCCAAAAAACAGAGGTGGGAAAAAAACTAAATTGACAATCGGGTACTTATATAATTATACAAAAAGGTACAAGTAGGCAAAGATCAGGAAAAGGTGCAATCAGAAAAAGATTCCCACTCCAAAAACCGAGGTGAGAAAACACCAAACTAACAATCAGGTACTTTATACCATGAAACATATCGTAAGCCGAATGAGCAGCTATTTTCCCAATAGGTGGCCACTCAGTTACCTTAACTTAACTAAAAATATATGAAAACATACATAAGGCGCCAACAGCACAAAGAAACACCAAGACATAAAACAAAAAGAACCACTACAGAAGTATCGACTTGGAACGATCAGTAACACAAAGTTACTGGCGGGCTTAAACCGGTTTTTACAGGTACCTAACCTCACCCTCAGCTTCTGCAGTGGTTCATAACATTTAGTTAGCTATTTTGTCCTTGTGATGAATCTCTAACTGGTCAATGAATCATCAAGAACAAACAAATAAGTCATGATAAACATCCTTGTGAATCAAAACCCAGGACTCACAGATTGAGTAAGCTGCCCGACGATGGAGATCCCTGGGCGCCGAATAACCTACTAACTCCGGAGCAAAAGAAAAACACCAGTTGGACCCCGGTGGGCCAAGCAACAGACAAGAAGCTCCGGTCCCAACCAACTAAAATGAATAGCTTTAAGTCGGGGTCATCATAGAGTCTGACGCCCGACCCACCGGCGTGCAATTAAAGAAGGCAGCATTGTTATCAACCATGATTGGGTTAAAAACTAAGCATGCAGACTGTCGCATTACATTCAAGTTATAACCTTTAAGTTTCTTAAATTTGTAAACCAAGTCACCATAAAATTCAGGTTCCGAAAGGCCCTCACTTAAAAGCGTCTTTAACCCAACATTATATTTGGAAATCAATTCATAGTGTCTACGATAAAATTTAGAAAAGGTTTTTCGAAGTACATGATACCGATAGCCCTGTTGGAGAAGTTTTTCCGTTAGACAACATATCGTAAGCCGAGTGAGCAGCTACTTCCTAAAAGGCGGTCATTCAGTTACAGGGACGTAACTAAATATATGAAAACGTGCATACATATAAGGCGCAAACAGCACAAAAATTCAACACCAAAACGTAAAACAATTAGAACCACAACAGAAGTATCGCCTTGGAACGATTATTTATTTATTTATTTATTTTACAATATTTTAAGAGGGTAAACACATTTAGCCGGATGGCTATTCTACCATATGGCCCTCTGCAAAACATAAAACATATTTACAATATACGTATACATGGCTAATTGATTAAACTATTTTTATCATTTCCTTAGAGGAGCTGATGCTAAAGCAGATATCATTTTAGAATTAAAAGAGATACATGTAGGTTAACATAGTTCAATTGTGTACTAAATTATACCTTCGAGCCCACGGGAGTAGCTCTCACGTGGCGGAGACCGGTGCCTCAGCACGTGCCATCCCGCGAGCGCGAAGGTAAAATTGCTTACAGAACTTAGTGTTTCACTATCAGCTCTCCTAAAACGATAAATATGTCGAGGCGAACACTGTAAAATGCGCATAAAACTCCATGGTAAAAACATATGAATTCAGAGATTATGCTAAAAAGTAAAACATAAAATGACTCGCTATAAACATGATAAGACAAAGAATATATATATATATATATATATATATATATATATATATATATATATATATATATATATATATATATATATATATATATATATATATATATATATATATATATATATATATATATATATGGCTGTGTTTCTTTGGTCTCGCCGGGCGTACGCCGGTAGTGCCCCGCAACCGGCGAGACACTCGATTGATTTTGATCACATGACCGGTGAACGGCGAGCGCGTTTTATTGGGTCAGGTCACGTGACCGGCGGATCAATTCGGCTTAATACCGGCGTACGCCGATCTCGCCGAATTTTGACCAAGGCGTGGAATAGGCGAAGCGGCGAAGAAAAAATGGCCTGGTAAATTTATGAAGTTTATTTTCAGCAATTTGTTGAACTCTTGATTATGTATGGAGTAAACATTGTTGCCCAACTAATCTTCATGTCTCAGTATATGATAAGTGACCATTTCTGTGCTTTGAAACACTTACTGAAACTGATTAGACCTTGTTTTATTTTTTGTCTCAACAAGATATCGCTTTTTCAAAAAGTGTCAATGTCTGGAAATGAGATAAAACGTATTAAAAGTCTTTTCAATTTAGTTTAAGTTTGGCTGTTTTAGCCAGTTTGTGTCATTTAATGGGTAGAAACTTAATAGGCAGATGAGTTATATTTTATGTTGGCTGTCCTTGTCACAGGGTTATACACAAAAATATGTATGAAAGTAACCAATTATATAACAGATCTCAGGTGAGCGTCTACAAGACCATTGGTCCTAGCCTCTGGTTATTTTTCAGGGAAATTTGCTGATAAACAATCATGTCACGTTTACGTCAAACTGAACAGTGTGACCAATGTCGATTACAGCAAATCATTGTCGTACTGGAAAATTAATTGTTATCACAAATATATTCTAAAATCAACCACTTTGGGCAAAACATCAAAGTTAAAGGGGATACGTCGTTTTTAAGGTTCAGTTTACAGTATTTGTAATGATTTTTAATATTTCTTACACTGAAGCAGTGACGCAGCCGGCCGCGAGCACAGCAACGATAGGAAGTATCTATCTTCTGATACTGAGTCCATCACCTCAGGTGAACATCGTCCTTTTCAAAAACCTCTGTTACAGAAACTATAGACATAGACATAGAAACTTTATTTAACGTCGAATATGATTAACATTACAACATAAGCCCAGTAGGGCTTTTATTTCGACAAACATATGTAAAATAATTAAAAGTAATAGGGCTGTCATACATTCGCGTATCGACTCACGTATCTACGGCGTATCGAGATACGAAAGGTACGTCACACGTACGTCGTAGATACGTGGGCATACGTAGCTCATACTCTTCGATACGTAGCTCATACTCCTCATTCGTAGCACGTACGTAGCAGGTCCGATACGCTGTACATACGTCACACATATGTGGTACATACGAAAGCAACGTGACAGGTACGTCGTAGATACGTAGCTCATACTCCTGATACATCACACGTACGTAGCGGTTAAAATGCCACGTAACCGTGACGTATGTACAGCGTACCTTTCGTATCTGCTACGTATGTGTGACGTATGTGTGGCGTATCCTCGAATGTCTTTTCGTATCTACGGCGTATCAGCGACGTACGTGTGGCGTATCTCGCGTATCAATGGCGTATGTGCTACGTGTGTGCTACGTTCGTTTCGCTACTGTGGAGTATGTGTGACGTATTAGGAGTATTATGAATATTTTGTGGCGTTCCAAGAGAATCTTAATGCTTCTATATGTATGTTTTCGTTTTTCCGAAGTCATGGATCAAATCTCACGGTTCGGGGTGTCGTGCAGGGATCTTTCATGGCTACGCTTGGTGTAGCCTCCGTCTTTGTTCATGTGGTCTTACGACCAGGAATGAGAGCTTGAAGATGTTCCCCCACCATCCCCGGTGGCATCTTCGACCTCTTTTATGAGCCTGTGCGTGAGAAAACCAACAATTTGGGTTCCGACCAGGTCTGACACAAACCGGCCTGTACAGTCTCAGAAGATGGTAAGAGGCTGGAAATTTTGGATTTAGAAAGTAGAGGAATTGTACTATCCATGTAGAAAAAACAAAGGCACTGATCAGCTCCGCAGTTAATGCGAAGCTGATCGGCGCCTTTGTTTTTGCCTATGCAGATTGTTGGTTTTTTCCATGCGGCGGCTCATATTTGATAACTATTATGTGCGAATTGCATGAGCAAAGTGAACACAACAGTTTGTTCTCATAGGTACGAGGATGATCCAATAATGATTGAGACTTTTTGAATTATTCCTAAGTAAATAAACTTGGCTTTTTATGAATATCTTGTTAACATTGCTCAATGTAATGTGCACACGATACACTGATTAAAATCCATATGTAGAGAACTACATTTTGTTGCTTAGCAACGAGAGAATGTTAGTCAAATGTCCTTGGCCACGTGGTACTTATGCATATAAAATGGGTTGCCATGGCAACTGGTGATAAAATTTCCAATCATGACACACAGTTATTTATAGCATTTATAAATAGCTTTATGCTCTGCAAATATCACTAACATACAGCTCATAATTCAAGTAGGCTGAGCATTTTTGCAAGAAAAGTTGGGTTTTAGTTGCGAAAAAATTCAGTGATTTTGGGGGTAGGGGTGAGAAATATCTTATAACTAGAGTATACATGACACAATAAATTGTTTTAAACCTTGGCATGATCAATTATGGGGTAAATATATCAAAAGTATTTCAAAAGGAACACCTGTCCCTTTCGTTTTATGTTGCCTAGCAACAATAGAATTTGGAAAATGCTATAAGCCAGAATTCATAGAGGAAAATGGTTGCTAGGCAACCACCTCTCGATCACGAGCGCAAGACTCGAATCGACTGAAGCAAAATATTTCAGAGATGAATGTTAACACAGACAATACTCAATTATTATAAGATACCGCTTTTAAAATTTGTGACATAGCTAGATTTATATAGATTATGTTTGTTCAAAGGGCAGATAGTGGCCATAGGTACTGCACGAGTAGTTCTTAAATAACCATAGCAACCAGAGTTGTTCACCAAATTTGATAAAACATGCTCCGTAGAGAGATCAAATGTGTATCTAGTAAACGAAAGTAGTTAACTTGAGCCAGTCAAAAGGGTTTATAAAACAAGAGAAAAGTCTCAATCATTATTGGATCATCCTCGTATTAAAAAGCAATTGGTACAGAACAGATACGCCGCAGATAAGAATGGAACGCAGTACATACGCCGTAGATACGTCACGCGTACACTTCATACGCCATACATACGTCACACATACGTAGCACATACGCATTGATACGCCGTACATACGAAAGTGAAATTCTATACGAATACAGATACGTCACGGATACGCCACGGGAACGTAGCAGGATCTATTTTAGTTCGTGCTTATCATAATATCTATTTTAATTCATGCTTAAAAAAGCTAATTCAATATCCATCTGGGGCACCGCCTTTTCTAAAGTCACTATTTGCTCTGATATATGTTCCTGATTTTACAATGCCATGAACCATACTGCCTGGAGCATACCCCACGTCGTGTCCCAGTCTTCTCAGTCTTTCCTCTATTTGCTGAAAGATACAGGTACATTATGAAAACATGCCAATGTAATATACAGACTTTTCCTAAGTTGCAAAACTTGAAAAGAAATCATTTGAAAAATTTTACTTTTTTCATTTCTTTGTTCGAAAGGTAGATTTTGGGTACACGTTAGAACCGCCTCAATCTATGTTTTGAGTAATTAAGGCAGATTGTACACCCCTGTATACATACCCCCGTTTTACTATATATAAAAGTGAAGTTTAAGTGGGGTATACGTTTCATGAACATGTTATCCTAATGAATGTGTTAAAACATTTTAACTAAGCAATGCCCAGGAACTTGTGCTATTAGAGATAAAGTCTCACACTAAATATCCAGGCGGGACGAATGGTTTTTGATACAAAGAGAATATAAAAAGAGTACTGATACAAAAAGAACATACGGATATACGTGTGACAGCTATTCACTAAAAGGTGGCCACTCATTATATGCGAATACGTTATATGCAACACAAAAAGCGACACCTTTGAACAATTGAAACAAATTAGTTTATACAAATGCCATCGAGAAGTGAACTATGTCTTCTTCTTATTTCTCTTTCCCTCTTTTCTTCACCTTTCTTCGTTTGCTTCCAATAAAGCAGCAGTCATTTATAGCCACGCCTCCACCTACGAGGAAGGTTGAGGAATAGCCGGGCTAAAGTGCGGGTTTTATTGCCCCGACAGTGTAGGGTAATTGACAGGTTTTTGTTGTTAAGATCCTCACCCAGGGAGATTTTCTATTGAGAGGGATCAGGGCATACATCATAGTTATGACCTCCAGTTTGTCACCTGAAGGTTGGGCCTATAGCCGGGCACTGAAAACTGAAAATGAGTCATAATCCCCGCCCTTCCTCGTAGGTGGGGGAGCCGTGGTTACAAATGGCTGGTGCATTATAAATGCCCGATTCATACCTGAGGAAAGCCTCTCTCCAGCCATACATTGTTTGGAAACAGTTGGTGATGTAGACGGGGGTAATCTATGGACTGCTTTATACTCCATTTAAACCAAAGGAACTCCATTGTTACCTGATGAAAACAGTCACCGATATGGAACAAAATAAATAACAAAACATTCATGTTGAAGTTTCGTCTCTAATAGGTAACCATCATACTATAGATCACATGAGCCGCAGCATAAGAAAACCAACAACATGCATATGCAGATCAGATCAGCGCCTTTGTTTTTGCTACACGGATAGTACAATTCCCCTTGTACTTATATCCATATTTTCAAGCCGTGACTCTACATGCCATTTGTGTCCGACCTGGTCGGAACCCCAAACTGTTGTTTTTCTTGTGCAAAACCCACTTCATAGTTGTAATGATCACCTTTTATATTGGCATACAGTCTTGAGTATTTTTCCTGGCTAATATGCATCATGAGAATGTGTTTATAATCTAACCCAGTTGGTACATAACTTCGAAACAACGCTATACCTGCTGGAAAAGTAAATTTTTACAGATTATAAACGCTCTCATTTTTAAAAGTATTCAAAATTTCACAGAAGCGAAGTTTACCAGTACGGTAGAAGTAATAGCCATCGGACCCCCTGCTGCGCCCACGACCATTTTAACGTCACCGTCCTGTGATACAATTATACTGGGACACATTGATGACATAGGTCGTTTCCACGGTGCTATAAAATTGGCCGGAGAAGCTGGCACCTTGTGAAAATTTATTGTATTTGGAGTGGAAAAATCATCCATGTTGCTATTGAATATGATTCCCGTTCTTGACCCTATGACCCCTGACCCAAAGCTGTAAATACAGAATATAGATATGAAAATTATATAATCTTCGTTCTTGATTCCGTGAATCTTAGACATGCGAACAAACTGATTGATTTATCAAAGTGTGTTGGTGCATAGGCGGCTGGGAGGTTACAAATTAGATAATACAGTTTTACCTCGCCTGTACGAAAGTACAAGAAGAGCTGTCGCAGTCATTCCGATGTCGGCGTTAGCGTCGGCGTTGGCGTTGCTCAAATGTTAAAGTTTTTGGTTAAAGTTTTTGTAAGGCTATATCTCTTAAACATGTAGATGGATTAAGTTGATACTTTGCATGTTAGTAGATATTGGTCTGAAGTTTTATTCTGTACCATCACGACCCAACTGGGTGACCTTGAGGTCAAGGTCACGGACTTAGAAATTTGGTGTTAAAGTTTTTGGTTGTATTTGGAGTGGAAAAATCATCCATGTTGCTATTAGATATAATTCCCGTTCTTGAGCCTATAACTCCTGAACCAAAGCTGTAAATAAACATGATAAAGAAATATAGATATAAAGAGGATCTTCATTCTTGATTTCGTGCATTGTAGGCATGCAAACACACTAACTGATTTGTCAAAGTGTTGGTGCGTGTGTGGCTGTGTGATTATAAAATTACTTACATAATACCGTTTTGTTTGTTTGTTGTTGGTGTTGTTGTTTTTTTTTTGTTTTTTTTTCATATAGGTTTTCCATAGGTTGTGGTTCTATTTGTTTTATGTTTTGGAGTCGATTTTTGTGCTGTTTGAACCTTATGTACGTTTTCATATTTTTAGTTTAGTTCGGATAACTGAGTGACCGCCTATTGGGAAATAGCTACTCACTCGGCTTACGATATGTTTTCTTAGTATAAGTACCTAATTCTCAATTTAGTTTTTACCCGCCTCGGTTTTTGGAGTGGGAATTTCTTTCTGGTTACACCCTTTCCTGATCAATGCCTACTTGTACCTTTCCAGTAATAGACATTTTTCACTTTTGAACGTAAATGCTGCTGGTGCGTGCGGTTACGACTTTCTGTGTTATGGGGGACGACTCGTGAGGGCATATGTGAGACTAAGACGAGGGGCAATATGAAGAATTACACAGCCAAAACTACCAACAGCCCAAAGAAGACGAATTAAATAAGACATGCAATAAATGTTATAGTGTAGGACGTCTATCTCTGTAGCTCAGTAGGTAGCAAGCTAGGATACAAAACGAAAGGTTCTGGGTTCGAGTCCTGGTCGGACCGCTTTTTTTTCTTTTCTTTATTTGTCTCCCCTGTGACAATAAAGCGAAGGAAATAAAAAAATGTATTATCAGCTGATTATATTTATTGGCGAATGCAAGAATCAGGAAATGCCCTTGTGCATAAAATACTTAAATCGTAAAGGAATTGAAGTGCGGGACGGCATTCTGTCTTGTTGACTTTTAACCTGTTGACATCGACAGCTCGATCGTATTTGTTTTGGTAGAAGAGCTGATCTTCGAGCGGTCCTCATGTCAATATTTCTTTCTTGGGGACATAAAAATGTTCATATTCTGAAGGCTTGTACAGGAATAATGTGGCTAGGATAAGTTAGCCACCCTGAATGACTTTAAAATGTTTTCCGCGGACGTAAGGCACTAACTCAAATAGTATAGTGTACCTGTACAGACATATGTATATATATAAGGTGTAAAAACTACAGTTTCACGTGCTGTCTCGTGAGCGAACATAATTCATTTGGCATGTTTATACATGTATTTCAAACAGATACTCGAAAGCTTGGTGGGGTTTATTTGGTTGATGTTTCGTTTTGATCCCATACAACACCCATCTGCGTGTCATAAGGGCGATATCCTAACTAAATTATGCCTATAGCCATAATAATAATTTGAGGTTTTGTAGGCCTTTAACAGTATTTCAGCCATATCGAGTGCGATAATTACGAATTTTAGATGATTTTTGCAAGCCACAGGCTTTCTGTATGATCCTCAGTTATTCTCTTGTAGTATGCGTGCTGTTTGTCTGGTTGACTTCAAATAAATATAATTTATCTTCAAACTTACACAATGTTATTTTCAAGTAAATAAATGATTATAAAACTAAGAAACATCTTGTCTTTTTTTTAGCTCACCTGAGCCGAATGCTCACAAGGAGAGCTGATAGGATGGCCATGATCCGTCGTCCGTCTTCGTCGTCGTCCACAATCTTCTTCTCTGAAACCACTTGACCAATCAAGTTGAAATCTTATATGGAGCCTCCTTGTGTAGCGGCATTTCAAGTTTGATCGCGAAATCCATGTCACATGACCAATATGGCCGCCACGCCCATATATGGTAAAAACCACTTAAAAATCTTCTTCTCCAGAACCGGCGGGCCGATTCCCACGAAACTTGGTATTTACCATCAGTGACTCCAGCCCATCAAATATTGGCAAAATGATGACCCTGGGATGACCTTGACCTATTTTACGGCAAGGTCAATTTTGGAAACATAGGCTTTTACATGGGAAAAAGTGAAAACTATTGATTTTTTTTAAACGATTGCAGCCAGAGACCTGAAAAGAGGTAGATGCAGACAACTAATGGAGTAGATAAAAGTATGTGATTTAATTAGGTCAAGGTCATCTCTTGACCTTGGTCAGTCTGTTTTCCATACACACTTTTCATACATCTTCATCACTGAAACTGAAATTTTATGTGGAGCATCCATGGGTAGGGGGAACGAAAGTTTGATCATGAAATCCGAGTCACATGACAAAGATGGCCGCCATCAGTGACTCCAGCCCATTATAGTTTGATAAAATGATGGCCCTGTGATGACCTTGACCTGTTTTACGGCAAGCTTAATTTTGGAAACAGGCTGTTACATGGGAAAAAGTGAAAACTATGGATTTTTCGAAAACGATTGCAGCCTGAGACCTGAAAAAAGGCAGATGCAGACAACTAATGGGGTAGATGTATTCTGTTATTAATCTAGGTCAAGGTCATCTCTTGACCTTGACCAGTCTGTTGTTCATACACACTTTTAAAACATCTTCATGGCGGCCCCCGTGGTCGAGCGGTTGAGAGCGCTGTTTCTTAATCACTCGATCATCTCACCGCTGTCTCTGGTGTAGGATCGCGCCCCGCACTGGCCACATGTGAGATAAGCCAAGTTCTGTTTGCGGGTGTGCCAGGTGGTTTTTCTCGGGGTTCTGCCGTTTTCGCCCCACCTACTGATTGGCCCGTTTCATATGAGCTGAAATTATCTTGAAAGAGACGTTAAACTGAATATAAAAAAAACTTCACCTCTGAAACCGCTTGGCCAATCAAAGTGAAATTTTATGTGGAGCATCTATGGGTAGGGGGAACGAAAGTTTGTTTGTGAAATCTGGGTTACATGACCAAGATGGCCGCCACGCCCATATATGGCTAAAACCACTCAAAAATCTTCTTCACCAGAGCCGGCAGGCCGATTTTCACGAAAATCGGTATGTAGCATCGATGACTCCAGTCCATCATAATTTGATAAAATGATGACCCTTGGATGACCTTGATTTGCGGATCCAGACATTTTTACGAGAGGGGGTCCAACCAAAATGGTAAAATATTGTCGCAGACGAGGGTGGGTGGGTCCAACCCCCCAAAAATCCCAAAATTACCTTTTTAAGGTAAACTTTTCAGAATCCGGGGGGGGGGGTCCGGACCCCCGGTGAGCGTTTACAGGACCATTGGTCCTCTGGTTTTCATTACGTGTTGCTAGACGGAATATTTCCATCGGTATTCTGTTAGACCTCTCCATACACAGAAAAGGAGCGAGGTCCCGAAGTGTATCGGAGTGCATGTTAGCCAGCTGATCAAACGTGCTGCGAACCTTGCTTAACCCTAAAACAGGACAACAATATTCTGAATTTTAAGCGCGCATACACACTCTAACTCACAAACACACACTCACGCAAACACGTTCCGTAGAGGACTTTGTCTCGCAGTGGCTCAGTCAGTCGCCTCTTAAAATCACATGGCAAAAATAAATACGTAGTTGATATAAGACAGGTACAAAATCATTTGACTCGTTTCGCATGTTGAGCGCGAGAACGAAACGCCTACAAATGAAAATTATTGTCTTTCCGTTAAACTGTCTAATTCTGATGGAACAAGGAACCAGAAGTGACCTTTGACACGAAATATTTTCTAAAATCGCATCATATATATATCACTTATCATGTTTGCCATTAAAGATGCGTTACTCGTTCAATGCGAGTCGGATTTACAAATGCTTGGCGCGAATAAAATGCCTCCATTTTAACAGCTTCCAATGCAGAATTCGATTATTTTAGACACTAGTGTGTATAACTAGGCGTCGCTCGTTCGATAAACCGAGGTCCCGGCTTCATATGACCATAACTGTTGGTGGGAAAAACGTATATCAACTATTTGTTATCGCCATGTGACATTTTACATACTGGCTTATGTATATACGTACATTGGTTCTGCTAAGCTACATTTTCACGTATTTTTCGTGAACGCACAGAAAACTTTATACATGTATACATGGCATGATTTACGATTTGAAACATAAGTTGATCTTTAATTTTATGTGCAGTTTTTATTCTACGCCTTACAACGTTTTGACATATTTCAAGTAATCTCGAGCATGGTCGGTTATCCATATCAGGATAACGTATCCGTGAATACCCCATGAACCACACTTTTATACAGCAAAACATTGGTATGCATGGGTATACCTATTTTAAGCTCACACGAGCCCTTCGGCTCAAAAAGCGAGCTTATAGGATGACCATGCCTCCGTCGTCCGTCCGACGTCGTCCGTCAACAATTTCCATGATATTCTCCTCTGAAACCAAATGGCAAACCAAAGTTAAACTGCTTGCGGAGCATTCTTAGGAAGGGGGAATGAAAGTTTGCATAAATGACCCAGGTCACATGACTAAGATGGCCGCCATAGCTATAAATAGCAAAAACCTTTAAAACAATTTCTTCCCAGAAGCAGAAGTCCTATGATTTTGAAACTAAGTTTGAAGCATAAAGCAATAGAGTTCTACAAAGTTGGATACATCATAATGCTTGGATGACCTTGACCTATTTTATGGCAAGGTCAACTTAGGTCGTCCATGCATTTAAATGGGGAAAATAAGTTAAATGTAATTAAATGGGTGGAAACTCGCGATGAGCATGCAAAGGTACTGAAGATTTATGTCCGTGAAAACATTTAGTCCCCAGAGGTGTGTCTGCTCCTGCCCGGGGGCTATATACATGCATATGACCAAAATATTCAAACATCTCTGCAACCGCATGGCCGATCAAAGCCACACTTCATGGAAAGGGAACGAAAGATTGTATAAATGGCCGCCATGGCTATAAACGGCAAAAACCTTTAAAATGTTCTTCAGAACCAGTAGGCCTATGATTTTGAAACTTGGCATTAAGCATCTTCAAAGTTTATACATGGCCTAAATCATGACCCAGGGATGATATTAACCTATTTTATGGCAAGGTCAACTTAGGATGCATCTAAAAACACAGATTGTGAGTACTCGTTAGAACTGTCTCTGCGAGGCAGTTTTAGCGTGTACCAACAATCGATGTTTTGAGCAAAATAAAAAGATAAAAATGTTGAACTGAAATTTTTCATTTTTTACAACTTTAAAAACACTGTATATTGCTTGTTAAGGTTTTGTTATGCTAGCGTCAAGATACACGGCACCATTTTAGTGCACATGTATTACACATGCTGACAACAGGACTACATGTACAACACCTTGATCATTCTTAACCTTATGGGCATATTTGCGTCCGGAATCGGGCGAGCATAAATGCGCATAAGCTTCTTACTCAATCAGAATTTACATAAATAATACATTTAATTGGTTTGTTGATTTGAGGTTTAACGTTAATCCAACAGCAAAGGTCATATGGAAACGAGACATCAGTTTATAGTATCATCCGACAGACTTAAGGATCCCGGGATCAAACCCACGGTCCCTGGTTTAAAAGGACGAACACATGCCGTTAACACTAAGTTAAGCAGCGATGTGGTTTGATAACTGATCCTGCTTGATAAAATCTTTTTTTTTTTTTTTTCTTTTTTTTTTTTTTTTTTTTTTTTTTTTTTTTTTTTTTTTCGAGGGGCCGTGGGACAAAAATTCAACAGCCAAACACAGCACAATATTAGGTTCACGGATGTTGTTTCGTTTGTTTACATATAAAAAGCCGGTAAATTGAGCACGTAAAATGTCTGCGTGATATACTGTGCATGAATATGTATATTCAGGAATTGTCTATCAGTATAAGCACCATCGTTAATGCCTGCGATACAACAAAAGTCCTTACAGCAAAGATTGATGCAACATCACACAACATGTGATAAAATGGAGTAATTGAAAAAGCAATATCGCTTTGGCAACAACCATCACCAAGACAATGAACACTTCGTCGTAGGTTGCTGCCCAATTGATCAGTCTTACAATCAAAGGTGACACAAACCAAATTCTGCTTGTGGGTGTGCCAAGTCGTTTTCTCAGGGTTCTCCCCTCCCCCCCCCCCCCTCATATAAACTAAAATAATCTTGAACGGGGCGAAAATTGTATAAAAACGAAATTATGATCTGAAATGAGCACAATCAGACTCTTATCTGTAATCAAGTAACAATAGAATGACCTGGAATCGATACAATTAAATTTCACATCCTCACTAAGGTGGGTGTAGTGTAATTCTGGGCCCTGATTATATTTTAACAGATAGCAAAACTTCTCCGATGTTACTCGCACCTATAAGAAAAAAAATGCATTTACATTCCATCATGCGCGCATGCTTAATGTAAACCATATAACGAGGAATATTCGGGGTCTCACGTGCAAATAACAACTATTTACATACTGGACCCTGGTCTCGACCGAAAGACGGAGTTACGCGTTGGACTGAACGCGCGGCCCGTTTTACGAGGCGACTGACTGAACCACTACGACATGGAGTGCTTTATGGAAACACTTTAGCAACTCATAAAAATAATATTGTGTTAGTTTTATTTTAATCATATTTATTTGAATTCAACCAGGTATACTTGGATTTTTTTCAATGTGCAGGGCAGAGCTTAGCTAAGCCCAGCCTTGGATGATTTCATTGTTTAGAAAAGGTCCAAGAGCTGACAATGTATAATTGAGGTAAAGGTGACTATGCTTGTTGTCTTTGTATATAACCTGTGTATCACCTGAATGATTTCAAAATAGGTGAAGTGTATGGTAGACACACAAAAACATAAACATTTTGTTTCTAAAATATAACCATACAGCTACACTCAAATATTTCTATCAAGTTAGCCAATGCCTCTATTTTTGTCAACAACTCTTTGCTTTACTGATGGTACATGACCGCAGTAGAAGGTCAATAAAGTACCATTCGAAAGAATAAAGCGAATCGGGGAACCAGCTGGTTTTACTCATTTTTCCTACAAGGTCAGCTCGGTCAAATTAGCAGCAAATTTGCTGCATCTAAAACGGTCAAGCTAGCATCAAAATCGGTCATGTTACATGTAGCAGCAATTTTGCTACAGCAAAAGCAGTTAAGTTAACGGCAATTATGCTTGCAGCGTTAGAATTGAATTTGCTGCAGCAAAATACAGTCAAGTTATCGGCAATATGCTGCACGTCTCAGCTACGATCAGAAGCAAATTTTTGTTTCACCTGTTTTCAGAGGTGTTTTGTAAAAGTTGTACCCTTGGCTTTGTTTCACTTTTTCCGAAATCTGTAAGTTAAACAGTTTCGGAAAATATATACCTTTTTATCATTCTATGCCACAGAATTCCGTTACATCCAAAACTCTATTTCATCTTCAAAATCATGAAAAATTAAGAAAAGGGAGCTAACTTCTTACTTAGGAATCGGATTTGGTCGAAACTTAATATACTTAAAGCTGGTGTGTATATCCTGGTTATGAATAAGTTTGAACAGAATCAGATTAATAGCTAGCTAGAAAATAAGAAAACATTGTTTTCACCATTATAACCCTATGGGACCTATTCGTTGCCATGGTAACCAGAGTTTTGATCCATTCCACCCTATATTGTAATAAAAGTTGTGTTCTGATAAAAAGATGCGTCATGTGAAATTTGATGGTTCTGGGTTCATTGGTTTTAGAAATTTTGCACTTTTTGTTATAGATTTTTTCTCTACGGACAGGACATTTTTGACCAAAATATAATTTCTATAATTCTACATTGTCATTAGCGTTGGTATAATATTTTTCTCATGACAATTATCAGTTCATAAGACTCCATTTCCCAATGTGATTTAAACTTCCAGAAGTATGTGACGTCATAGAGAAATGACATCTTACGGACAGGACACTTTTTTGTTACATTGTCCTCGGTAATTTGGGATATAAATATCTATCCAGTGATAAAAGTAAGTCACGCGACTGGTTATTTTTATCGATAAGGTATGTCCTAATATTGTTTATAACACATTGGAAGTAGTATTGAATGTAACAGTCTGACTTATCTGGCAGGTCACTTTTCTCACTTTAAAATACCTCATTTTGGCACATGTCATCAGCTTTAGTAATCATGGCATAACTCAAAAACAAATAGTCGTAGCCCACTCAAATAAACGGCAGAATAAAGGGGATATGGCCACTTACTAGCCACAGAATATTTTATATGCAAATAAAGTGTCAGTTTCAATCCCCATACACATAAAAAGAAGCAATTTTCAAGTGAGACAGTATAACACCTGTTTGGGGGGTATTTTTGGCTATTTAAACTTATACTGTGAAAAAATGGCTTGTCCAATCAACATGATTTTTTTTAGGCCAGTGAGAATTAATTGATCTTGACGTCCTGCAATTCAATTTAAGTAAGTTAGTGTCGAAGAATTCGTTACACAACCGCATAACACTTGGTAAATTTAAAATTGTCATCTGATCTTAGCTGACCCGTGCAGTGAAATTGGACAAGTAAGCAGCTATTTTGCTACAGCGAAAAACAGTTAAGTAAGCAGCAATTTCGCTTGCAGCGAACATTTTTGCCGCAGATTGTTTTGGCTTTAATCTAGGTGATAATGCATAAGAAAATGACATTTAATCCCACAGTCACATCTTTTCGACTTCACCTACGAAAAAAAGTTCCATGTAAGTGGAAATGTTTGTCGCCATTTTTTTATTATTGTATTCTTATTATGTTTTTTTTTCTTTTTTGTCTGGCTGTGATCGCTATGCAGAAAATGATGATGAATGCTGCAACAGAACTTTTCTAGACCACATATTACCAACATTATGGAAAATGTTGTCAAATTTTTACAGTTTCGTCTGGCTGTGAGTGCTATAGGAAACGAATACTTATGCCGCAAACAAGACTTTTCTATCCCATCCATAACATAGCTTAAGGACAAACGTTCCCTGCCAACAGTAAAAGTGTCCATAGAGTGGGTCAAAGTAACAGTCAAGTGAGAACTACCTATTTTAAAATGTAATGGTCAACTTTGTCATTGTCAATCAAAAATTGACAGGCTCCGCCCTGCACATTGAAAAAAATCAGACTATAAACAACACGCATACAATATCACATAGAATAAATATGGATCAAAAAGAAAACTTATGTCCTGCCAAATTAATTTACTACATCGTAACCAGCACACTGGATATGGCTGAATTACTGTTGAAGGTCTACAATAAACAAAATTAGTTGTGTGGCTTGGCGAAATGTAGCTACATGTAGGATGTTGCCTCCATCGCACTTCGTATGGCATGCAGATGACTGTCGAATGAGCGAAACTTCGACATCAAGCTGATAATCTTCTTTTTCAAAATATAAACAGAATGAATTATGTTCGCTCACGAGACAGCACGTGAAACTGTAGTTTTACATCTAATAAACACAGATATACATGTATCTGAACATGTACACTATACTATTTGATTTATTGTCTTGCGCATTTTAGTTCAGTTTTACGTCCCTTTCAAGATTATTTCAGCTCACCAATCAGTAGGTGGGGTGAAAACGTGAGCACCCTAAGAAAAACCACCTGGCACTCCCGCACTTGGCTTGTATCATATGTGGCCAGTGTGGGGCTCGAACACACACAAGACACAGCGGTGAGATGAACGAGTGATTAAGAAACAGCGCTCTCAACCGCTCGGCCACGGGGGCCGCTAAGTCATTAGAGGCGGTCAACTTATCCTAGCCGCATTATCTGTACCAGCCTTCAGAAAATAAATGTTGACGTGAGGATCGGTCGCGGGTCCGCTCTTCTGCCGATTACGATCAAGCTACCGGCTTAAATCGGTGAAAAGACAAGAAGACTTAGTGAAAAACCTATACGTCACTACACACTTTAATCCACAAATTAACGATTTTAGTATTAAATGCAGTAGTGCATTTTGTGAGTTTTGCATTTTTTTTCTTTTCTTTTCTTTTTCATTTTCTAAGCTATATTGTCACAGATGCGAAAAAAGGAAGCGATTAAGAATAGAAAAAGAATTTTTGTCCTAGACGGACTCGAACCCAGGACCTTTTGGTTTTATTCCATACATGCTACCTACTGAGCTACAGAGTAAGACGTCATGGACTATTTCTTTTTTGCCTGTCTTGTTTAATTGGTCTCCGTTAGGCTATAGGTAGTTGTTACCAAGTAATTATTCATATCGCCCCTCGTCATCGTCTCAAATATGCCCTCACGAGTCGTCCCCCATCACACCGAAAATCGTAACCGCACGCGCCAGCAACATTTACGTTCAAAAGTGAAAAATGTCTAATAAGCGCCTATTTTGTTTAAAACAATACTAGCTTTCTGTCCGTCTACTAAAATATTTTTAGAAATTGAACGCCCATACCAAACGAACAGCATTCGTGATTGATATTGCTTTGGGGGTCTTGATATGTTAATCGAGGAGAAAGCGCTATCGCAGTAATTCATTTACAATTTTGAGACCTTGGGACTCACTTGATTCAATATGCAGTCGTATGGTTCCTGAACACTATATTTTTCATAGCAATTATGCAAAATCAAATGCATCCTAGAACCCACCCAAATTAACTCATTTATGCCTGGCTTCACTTTTATGGGACATAGGCAAACAGTATAGCCCCAGATGTAACGCCGAAGAACGCGGCGTCCCATCTGGTGCTATTCTGTTTGCTAAGAGGATTTTCATCAAAAATTCATATGAAATGCTCAATCTTTATTTTGCTCTAAAAAGTCATGTTACTGCTAGTTAATTTGTACTGCTGACCACATAGAGATTTACAGAGGCGCTTTTTTCATGATGTTACTTATTAGCCAAAAGAGGAAGTGTCCACTGGCGGCTCGTAAGGTCCTGATGAAAGATCATTGAAACTATGGACTAATTTCCGAAACACTGCATTCGAAGCGAAAATCAGTTGATTATCTGTAAGTAATTTACAATTGATCTACCCTCTTCCTCATGCTCTTAACCAAATTATTAACAAATGGTCTTACTATCTATTAATTGAGCTCGATATAGACACAGCATCCCCGTTTGGTCCCAGCACGGACACGTGAGTAGTACCTCGGTCCCACTTCACGTCGAATGAAGCGTTGTAGTAGTCAGCTTCAAACGTCCTACTATTGTCAATGGCGGCCCGTTTAAATTCCCCATAGTCCACTGACGTCATATTGGCCAACCACTGCAATCGAGAGGAACAAGATATTTTTATGCACTCGTTTGGTCACAATAACATTTTTTGTGTGTCCAGAATGTTCTTAGATTAAGGTATGTATTTCCGGTAAAGCAATAAAAATGGTGGTCTGGTGGGAATATGGCCCCCGCCCATCGGGTCCTTAAGAAATAGACGGACTGCTTGCGCCCCTAGACAAAGCTTATACGGTACTGACTTTTCATTTGATAGCTTAGGTCTGAGCCTGCTTAGGAAAAGTGAATGAACTCAAACCATCCTTACATGTAAGCCTTATTGGCTTAGTTGGATGGGTATTTTAAAGCACGTTTTGGATGTCATGACATCCTAATTTTGGGTACAAGTCCCATAAAAATGGTGGCCACGTCCCGACATGGCCATAACTGTTGACTGTTAATTCAAACAAACAAAACAATAAAGATACATACGCTTTGCACGTAATTCTTGAAAGCTTCTGACCCAACATCGGCGTCACCGAGGAGCGTACGTTGAGCGAATGCATGTTTAAAGGCCTCAATGATACGGTGCCACGTCAGTCCTGCTGTTCTGATATACTGCATGCTTTTAGGGCTAAATTTGTAGCCTGAAAAATAAAAAAAAAAACGGAATGTTTAATGTCAGGTCTTTCATTCTTTAATCATGCAAAATCAAGTATACTCGAAGCCAAAAGTAACTTTACACTGTTTTTGTAGATAGTTTTTTTCAGGTATGTGTGTGTTATATTATAAAGTGTTTGATATGTATTGAAGTTCGACCAATTACGCATAAGGTATGCGAAATTTTAAGACTTTCAATGAAAGCATGCTGCCACAAGTCCCTACAAAACACGCAAGGGGTCAAAATAACGTTTTTCCAAGTGACATCGCATTTGCCGTGTTACTGTAGTTTTATGAATTAACAATTTTAAAGTTTGAAGACCAAGTATTGTATAGCTTATTTGAGTTCAAATTAACACGAATTTTCCTGCTCGAACAACAAACTGGAGTGATGTTTTCAGGGCCAAAGCCCTTTTTGCGACATAAACAATGGTTTCAATGGAAAATCCCATTACAAATTGTTTGTCATTCTTCTTGCGAACTGATGGGATTTTTTTCACCAGTCACTTTTACCACACATTTTAATTGACGCCCCAACGATTCGCAATGAAAAAAGGTTCGATACAATGAAAGGAACAGCTTTCAGAAATGGTTAAATGTTACTATTGGTTTATTTCAAAGGGAGGTAATTTCGATGCAAAGCAATTTTAAGAGCCCGAAAAACCTAACCAAATGTCGGAGCAAAAATGTCTGCAATATTTTTGACGGACAATAAGTGGTCCTTGACACAGCCTGTTCACAAATCTTCTGTCAACCTTTGATTTGGTGCGAAAATGCTTTTTTTTTACTCGCGGGTGGTTTAAGTTCAATCGACCGCTTTACATGCATTATGCTCGGACACGTGTAAGAGACACACTCCTATAGATACTTTGTTACAATTCAGTACGACAGAAGATATATTTAGAAATAAATAGTGTTAAGTTACTTTTGGCTTTGAGTATATATTGAAGCTCGTTTTCACATGTGTAGGAAGTATATTAGAGGGAGTTGATCATTTGAAATTCCCTTCATTGTCTAAATATTCTTGTAGTATTTAAATGATTTTTTTTTTTCACAAGAAACTCCTTAAAATTATGATACCTTACTGATGATAAAGCGGTTTTTTGGTGAAAATTTCATGATTCATGGACAGCATAACAAACGTACGAAGAAGTAACAAGATGGTGTGCATGTGTTCTGTTTACATGTATTCAATTTCATGCATTTCGTTAGTTTTCTATGTTTTCGCTGGACAGAAAAAAGTCACAAGAAAAATGTCACGGAAATAAAGTCACGGGAAAAAGTCACAGGAAAAAAGTCACAAAAATAAAAGACTAAAAAGAAAATAAATATAATCTGTACATACATGATTAGGATATAATCGTCATGTTTAAAGTGAGAAATGATGAGGAACTGTTATAATTAAAACTCATTTCCTGCTCTAGAAATGGAAAATAAATGAAACAAATAAGAGATGGGAACCTATATGGAGCATGGAGTCAGAGGAAAGGGGTGCTTCAATATATACATGTTGTGCGCTTGAACAAGCCTCTAATAAACTCCCAGAGAACTCGTTTAGTACTCAGCAATCATAACTTCTATCCCAGCATGACTGAAAATTGATAATAAGGATGTAATGCATCAACCCAAACAAAAAAATTCAATAATATTAGTAATAATAAAAAATATAATGTCCAATCCTAACATAAAGAAGGGGAAAACATTAGGTTCGTGACTTTTTTCCTGTGACTTTTTTCCTATCCAAATCTGTTATGTGACTGTTTTTCCTTTACATTCATTTTTTCGTATTGAGTATTTTTAAAGTAGGAAAAGAACTGAATAAGTACTGGTCATTTTGTTGAGTATACATGTCTTTGTATTAATTACTTCTGTACAAACACTGGAAATACATATGTTGACTCCAAGTAAAACTTAGTTAAGAATAAGTTAGGTACGAAAATCTGGATATATTTTAATACCAATTTTAACATTGAATAAGAATTTGCGGATGTATACAAACAAACAATCGTTTTCATTGTGACTTGGTTTAGCTTACCATACCATTCAATATGTTGAGTATCAGTAAGAAGACGGCTCCACTCGATGGTGGGGGTGGGGAGTAGACTGTGTTGTTGTCATACAATGTAAACTGTAGTGGTTCTTTTACAACTGCGGTGTAATTTGCCAAGTCGGCCTCTGTTATGATTCCTCCTACAAACAAAGCCCTCTAATTCAGTGGTTGCTCGAATTCTTTCGGGTTATTCTGATTTGTTCTTACAATAATTTGTTCTGATTATTCCATCTGCATCTGCTATTTAGCATATTTTTTACGATCACTAAAATCCATGCAATTGAAACTCAATAGTTTATTTAATAAGAAAAGGTTAGTAATTAACTCATATAAACCTGACGTCCTTTTTGTGGGACATAGTCAAACAGCAAAGCCCCAGATGTGACGCCGCATAACGCTTAGAGGAATTGCATCAAAAATGCATTTGTTTGGTTCGACTCGCGTGACAGTATTCGTTCTTGATCACATTACCTGCTTCTTGTATATCTGCGACAATATCTGCTGCCAGAGATCCAGTGTAAAAGGCGTCTGGTCCCTCATGGGCTATAATTTCAAGAGTTTTCGCCAAAGCAGGATGCTTCATTATTTCACCTCGTTTATATAACTCGCCTGTTTTTGTATTTGTCAACATAGCCCTATATAATGAGTTTCATATTAAACATATACTACTCAAAGTTTGATAAGCATCAAAACTTTATTTTTGTTCACAGGACATACGTGTAATCTAACACCAGAAATTTTGCTATAGATATGAAGCCGAACCATCACTGTGCAAACATTATTTTTTTTTTTATTTTTTTTTTTTTATTTTTTTTTTTATTTTTTTTTTTTTTTTGCGTTGCCTGCGAGCGCTTTTCGCAGACTTGCAGAAACGATGGAAACCCCCCGAAATTAAAGTTGCCATTTTTCATTGATTACTGCTTACCCTATCCAATTCTGTCATTTACCCCCTCTTACTGGTTCATTCAACTGCAAAAGTGTTTTGATAATCGAAATGTCGATACTTTTGTGTCTAAAATGCACTTATGGAAAAAATTCAAAAATCTGTGATTTTTGGTTAAAAACACGATTTTTTACCAAAATTTTTTTTTCGCTTAAAACGTTGCCCTTTTGGCTGCGAGTATGGAACAGAAAACCGATTTGAGCTACGGGCATTGGTTTAGATTTTACAGCGTTTTAAAACATTTGTCATTGGACCTAACGTTTTTCTTTATGGAAATTTGCATTATGTGATTAAAACATCTGACAACAAATTTTAAAAATGCTGGTTTGAGCTAACAGAGTGCGTATTCAAAAACGGTTTTCAGTTTCATGCTCACCATGCAAAGGGCAACATTTTAATCGAAAAAAAATTTTTTGGTAAAAAATCGTGTTTTTGATCAAAAATCACAGATTTCTGAAATTTTCCAAAAGTGCATTTTAGACACAAAAGTATCGACATTTCCATTATCAAAACAGTTCTGCAGTTGAATGAACCAGTAAGAGGGGATGAATGACAGAATTGAATAGGGTAGGCAACAGTGACAACTTCAATTTCAGGGGGTTTCCATTGTTTCTGCAAGTCTGCGAGAACGGCACGCAGGCAACGCGAAAAAAAGATAGAATGTTTGTACGGTGATGGTGCTGCTATATATCTTTAGCAAAATTTCGAGTGTTAGGTTACCAATATGTCCTGTAATCAAAAATAAAGTTTTGATGCTTATCAAAGTTTGAGTAGTATATTTATTTGGCTGATGGCGTGCGAAAATGAAGACATCAATTCGTGAATACATGCTGCTTTTCTTTACCTGGATAATATTATCATACTGATCTAGCTATCCACCAATTTGGTTATCATGACACATACTAGTGCATCGTATAGTAAATATGAATATTTTCATTGTGATATTTTCGCATACTAATCAATATAATATTTTGCTATATTGTTTATGTTCAGTATTATTGAGCATATTCATACCATGTTATGGTCCATAATTGGAATTGTAGTATGACTTTTCTGTTTTTCAATTGAAGTTTTATAACATTAAATACAATACAATTTAATATCAAAGAAGGCGGGCCTTCATATTAATACTATGCAAAAAGGCGGAATGAAAACCGTACAATAACTTCCTGCTGTTAGAAGTTACAGTACAGATATGTCAATTTGTGGTCTGTCATACCTTCAGCTTCTGCAATGGTTCAGAGCATTTAGTTGTTCGGTCCTCGTGGTGAATCTCTAACTAGTCAATGAATCATCAAGACAAACAAATAAATCATAATGACCACCATGATGAATAAGAAACGAGGACTCACAGATTGAGTAAGCTGCCCGACGATGGAGATCCATGGGCGCCAAATAACTTGTTAACTCCGGAGCAAAAGAAAAACACCAGTTGAACCCCGGTGGGCCAAGCAACAGACATCGTTGAAAAAATAAGTAAAAACAGCTCGTCTTTGACTCGCTTTATTTTACTTATTTTTTCTACCCGGTACTTTAGCTCTAACTAAAAATATCTTATCTTATCTTATCTTATCTTATCTTATCTTATCTTATCTTATCTTATCTTATCTTATCTTATCTTATCTTATCTTATCTTATCTTATCTTATCACATCTTATCTTATCTTATTAAACAATGATATCGATATGAATGGCTGCATTGCTGCCTTGTTTTAAGATCTATCCCAGTAATTTTAGGTACTTAAAATTCCATGCAATATGAAACAATACAGGTACTGCAGAAAAAGATCACAATGTGCATTCAGCATTTTAATACAATATAGCAATCTTTGACCAAATTAATATTAATCCGACACATACGTAAAGACACGACGTGTGGTGTGCTCGTCATCTTATGATTGATCCTAGCCGGACGGCCCTTCTTCAAACTGGAAAAGGGCTAGTCAACTTGCGCTGTTTGCGTGCTGTATTGATTTTTTAAATGCCTTGTAATGTCGTTTATCTCCCGCCTTGTGTCTGGGTTGTGATTTTATATTTAATTGTATCGGTACCTGGATCTTCTATACTTTTTAAAAAGACTCAATCTTTACACTCGTACCTGAGCCTTGAATCTGTTTTGACTCGCTCTTTCCTTTCATTAATAGCCTTAGCATGAGCTTTGCCAACCCGAAACCCATCTCGAGCCAATTGGATTGCAGGCTGAAATAGGTCTTTCCATGATAACCTGCCGGCGAGTCTATGAGCTTCATACAGCCCCCGAATTTCTCCGGGTACCCCGATGGCATTACCACCTAAAATTAAGACACAGGCTGTTCCTTACGGGGCATCCATGTGTATTTGAGTAATGAAACGCATTGCGACCTTTCCATTTTTTTTTTTTTTTTTTTTTTTTTTTTTTTTTAGGTGCTATTCAACAATGACAAACGCAAACCACATAATTGTGCTACACGTACTAGACAGTAGTGTATAATAATTTCGAAGATAGACGAGAGAATAATATTTTGTCAGTATCTTTGTCCATACAACATATGTATCGCATTATTTTCTGACGAACTGGCCGCTAATTCATTCCAAAATCACTCACAGTTTTGCGACTGAAGCAGATGACAATAACAATACGAACCACATTGAATGTGGTGGGTTGTCCAACTTACCGAACATTGACGAATCCGGATTATTTACAAACATGTCTTCTGTGGCTGCCGCAGGTGCTTGTTCTCTGGCAATAATGCTCCAGGCAGTTCTATTGGCACTTGAAATAAAAACAACCGATCAAGGATCACAGCATACAACATTTTTCCTTACAAGTACATAAACAGTCCATTTACCTTTTCTTTCATCTTTTACTTCTTAAAATTCACTGAAAAAAAAATCATGTCCTTTGATCACATTACGAAAACTTGCCCATGCAATATACAGAAATTTTTAAATTCATAAAAAAATTAGCAGAATTTTTATATATGTTTTCTTATTTTTGCTCAAAACATAGATTGTGTAGTTCTAACGAGTACCCTCAATCTGTGTTAAGGAGCAAAAATAAAAAAAAATAGGTATACCCCTGCATACCCCAGTTTTGCTATATAAAAGTGGGGTTCAAGGGGGTAAACATTACATGGACATGTTTTCGTGATGATCTATGCTTTACCTGTCATCTCACGGTATAGATTGATTTACAATACAATGAAATGTCCAGCCAATCAAAGCTATTATTTGTCTAGTTAGAAAACAGAAGTTGGTCTTTTCATGCAAGTACCTTCCTGAACGGAATTTTCGAAGTTGTCATTTAGCCCAGTACTGTCTAGTTGTAAAAGAAAAGATGATGTCCAATATACATGCCTACCGATTGTAGTAGGTTAGGAAATGTCCACCACCAATGCCACAGCTGTGGGAGTTGAGAACACCAACACAAAGAATAGTAGCGATGGCAGCATCTATTGCGGATCCACATTCCCTCGCCATTATTTGACTAGTAATAGACAATAATATATAGAAAACGCAAATATTGAAGTTTTTATGTCTGATACAATTGAAACGCACGGCGTAGCTATTTCTATACTTTTATGGAGCTGATATATCGTTGAAACATTCATTCCTGATTGTGCCAGTTCTTAGTCAATGTTTAACTCGTTTACGCTTTGAGCCGTTTATTGAGATAAAACTGTTAGCACAAAAATGATATTGTTACAGAATTGATACAGTCAGAATAGAAAACATCTGAAAACTTAAAAGTTAATCCAACAAACGTACGTTCCTATCTGTGAGCACTCCTCGGCGTCAGCAGCAACGGCAGCAAATCTATAGAAACCCTCTTTAGAATATGTTGGTGGTCTGAACAACGGCGGTTGCATAGTCCGACTTCGTGGCCATGCCTGCCAGCAGTCGTTGCTACTCAAAACCACCGGCGTCACCAATAGTACTGTTACTATTATGACTAATGTGCTTTTCAATTTATTTCTGAAAGATATGTAATATAATATACGTTGGTCATTCAGACGGTAAATTTGGATTATGAAGCATATTCAATGTTGTGTATTTTATCTTACAGAAGAAGTGTTTTAGCTCACCTGAGCCGAAGGAAGTAGGGTACAAAACATCACTTTCAATTTTAAGCAAGTATGCATAGAAATTATCAATTAAAGATACTAACGGTCAAATTGTAGCAGAAATTGTATCTTTACCACCATTTTCCACCATTTGATAGATACATGTAATTGTTTGACAGTTTTTAATTGGGTGTCATACATGTATATAAAATATCAAACAGATTAAAGTATCGAATAAAACCTTTTTGAGTTCGCCGTGAGAAAAGAAAGTGAATATGTTAAATGTGGAGTTCCTGTTACCATGACAACGGTTTTAAGGTCGTGGCCAAGTAGCTTTTACCTGTGTTCTGTTGTTGCTAGGCATCAGGTAGTCGAGCGTGAGACTAGCAGTTCAACTGTCTCACAGAATGCGAATTTAATTTATGGTTCAAGTAACATAATTCAAACTTTAATAAGGTGTCTAAACACAAAATTATCACTAATATTGTATTACTTTTTGAATGAGCCACGTATATAGACTAGAGTCATAGGGACTTAATAAGGTCCTAGAAAAGTATCTTATTTCATCCATTAAAATTGTTATTATTCTTCAAAGTGTCAGGGTTTGTTGCTTTACGGCAGTATTAACATTTTGGTATTTTATATATGTCGTAGTTTGTTGCAGTTTCTGGTGTTGGTTAGTGTGAATTACAAGAAAGTTTTTTTTTCTACCAAAGTATGCATGTTTTGTGTCCAAGTTCCAGGTTTTTCGGTTGGCTACGGTGTCTTGATTTGGTCTTCCATTGGTCTTGTATATATTGCTGAAGCTGTATGCATTTGTGTTTCTTTATTATTACCCAACCCCCTGTATAAAATAAATTGGATAGTTTTGACTATCTGCACAAATCAGTGCTTAATTGGCACGCGATGTACCAAATGCATGAAATGTGACGTCACCAGCCGGTCCATAGCTTTGACTATACCATGCTAGTGACGTCACCTATGCAAACGTAATGGAAAAACGGGATGGAATAGTTTTAACTATACCATGACCGATGACGTCAAGGTTACGAGCATAACGTAGAATATCTCGAGCGAAAATAACGTCGCGCGACAATTAGTAGTCAATTTTGTAACGAAATCGCTAATAATTTCTGGTTTAGTTGGGTAATAAAGCAGTTATTTCATGGCTGTCTGGCAGAATAGTCAAAACTATGTCCCTCGGTGCCGATGACAGCTCAATGCGCAATTGCCCTCGGCCTAACGGCCTCGGGCAATAATTCATTGAGCTGCCAACGGCATCTCGGGACATAGTTTTGATTATTCCCCAACCAGGCATGAAATAACTGCTTACTATTCAACTGGTAGTATTGGGTATCTCTCGGAATTTGAACTCTTACCTTCGGCTTTCTAAGGATCCAGAACATGTCCCGATTCGCTTCATCACGTTTATTGAAGTTTTGCTCTCCTCTACCATCTAGGACTCTAAGTAACTCTCTCTCTTTACTACAGATGGACTTTTTATTCTGTATTGATTTTCGTCTATGATAAAAAGCAGAGGTTGGAATGGTCACTTAAGATAACATCACGAAAATATGACCTTGTTATGTGCACCCCTTGAACCCTACTTTTATACAGCTAAACTGGGGTATGCAGGGGTATACCTATTTTTCTTATTTTTGCTTTAAATTGTATGTATTCGTTAGAACCGCCTCGCCGAGGCGGTTCTAACGTGTACCCACAATCTATGTTTTGAGCAAAAATCAGAAAAATATAAAAAAAAAAAAATAGCTAAAATTTTCAATTTTTAAAGCTAAAAAAATATGTGTTTATTGCATGGGCTAGTTTTCGTAATGACAATTATCTATGGCTTAAGCCTCAAAAGGCAGAATACAGCGTTGAGTGTGCTTTCACATAGGGCTGAAAATTGCTTTTCTTGAACCCGCGAGCGGACACGAAAGAATATAGTTAAGAAAGGAAATGAGAAAAGACGCTTTGTTATGAAGGTAAAGGCATTTTGTGAGGAAAAGGGTTTGAGATCACTTATAGGGGTATTCGGGTATGCTGAATCCAAAAAATCAATGTTGACAAGCTGAGAAATGGCTCCTTCGCCATCTAATTTGCATATTTCCAAGATGGCCGCCAAAAATAAGAAAAACACAAATTGCTGCAAATTGGTATATGTTTAGGATTCCAGACTGCTACAAATTAATGAAAATTATATATTATAATGTTTGGCAGGTCTTCAATGAATAAAAATATACTGAAAAATTAAAAGGCTGAGGTGGGGGTGCCGAGCGTGGCAGGGGCGAGGGGCTTTGCTACTTGTACCTACAAAATTGATTACATTTCCTCTGTTACAAGTCCTATACCACTGCACCTGATCTTATTGTAAAGCATAGACATAGTCTTTTCATTCTATGATAAGAAATGCAAATTATCAAATTTGCATATTCATGAATGTTAATAAAAACAAAATGGCTGAAAAAAATGGTTTAAAATCCATATATAAACAAATTCCAGGCCTTAATAACTATCATTATGACAACTTGTTTTTGCACCAGTAATACCATATGACAAATATATTGATGTCATAGGCCATTATGAAATAATCTCATTTCCATATTCATTAATATTGATTAAAATGTTGGAAATCGGGGCGAAAACCAGGGAAAAACTGTTGCAATTGAAAGTTTTTTGATGTGTTTTGGTAGCCAAGAGGCATGTGTCTTAAATGTATACCTCTCAGTTTTTCTGCATTTTACAATAGTTCCAAGATTTTAATAATATTCATGAAAATGAAAAAATCAAACAAATCTTCAATAATAGTGCAGGATGGTATAATATTGCCCTGGCAACCATTTGATTCCATTTTCAGCACTAAAGGGCTTTTGGTTGCCGTATAATTATTTTCATTTTTTTTTTCACCAAATTTCAAAAGTTTTCATTAATATACATGAAATTGAAAATCAGATTTTTCTGACTGATATCATACTTCAAAGAAATAGTACATTGCCACAGTATTCTCAACGTCCTAGGTTTATTAACAGCACAGGTACAAATAATTTGTATTTTACCATATTTTTCCGTGATTTTTCTCCCATTTCTTTCGATTTTCATTAGTATTCATAAATATGCATATATGCTTATTTAGTGATTTGAATATTAGCATCAAGGTTAAAATTTTATATCCAGGCATGACTATTCGATCAATCATAGCATTCTAGACCATGCTATTGGTAGGATATGGGTTATTTTTGTACATCCCATTCGTTAGAATCACACATGGCGTGGGCGTGGAAACAATGTGATTTTACATCATGTAAATATGTTCATTGTTGAGGGCAACATTTCACAGTATTAAAGTGGTCTCACTAAATTACCAGCCATGAAAATTTGTCCTTAAATGCTAGAAAGATCTTATATTCCACCAAAAACATTATCCTAGTAAATAGTTTTTTTCCTTAGTTTTCCCTGGTTTTCGTCCCGATTTTCGGCATTTTATTTAATATTCATGAATATGCAAACGAAATAAGCTTTTCAAATAGGTACATGACATCAATATATTTGTCACATGATATATTACTAGTGCAAATAGCAAAGTGTCTCAATGATAGTTTGGGCCTGATTTTTTTTTTATTTATGGATTTTAAAGGAGAACGCAATATTCAACAACAATACCTTTTAAATTAAAGAACTGATCAAAGCAAACATGATTTTGGCGCAAATTTTGTTCAAATCCGTCAAGGAATAAGCGAGATATCGACTTTTGAAATTTTGGAACGAAGTGACTTTTGGCGGCTATTTTGAATATTTAATTAGAAAACTGTAAAAACTTAAACTTAGAATAAAATTCATATTTCAAAACTTACATGATGAAATATGTCTAGAAGTGATAGTAAATCAATAGTAGAAAACATTCAAACAAACATTAACAGAAAAACATTATTAGCGTTTCATTTATATTGATTATGCATATGTAATTAGGGCTTTATGACGTCATAAAACCTCATGAATATCCAAGATGGCCGCCTCCATAAACAAACATTGATGAATATTCAAACTAACATAACTTTCTTATTTTGCATCCGATTTTTATAAAACATGTACTATATTGTTAAGCAAGGCGGGTTCTTTTATTTAAGATGCATTGTATTTCGACCTTGCCTTTCCCTTTTACCAGTTTTCAGCCATTTTTAATGTTTTTCGTTAAAATTCACGAATATGCTAATTAGATAATTTGCATTACTTACCATTGGCTAAAAGGGCTATATCTAAGCTTTACAACGAGACCAGGTTCATAGGTCTAGGTGGAGATATGATCACTTGTAGGTACAACTCTGGTTAAGAATCATGTTCACAGTTGCCATGGAAACCATGCATTGTTTGATAATGCAAGTGAGTTTATCTTTGCTGACATTTGTTTTTGCATTTGAATTTATGTAATTTAGTCAAGCAATCATCTAACTATATATTTCAAGTGATTCTAGGCTCAGATCATGACAAACAAACAAAACGTTTCACCAGTTTAACAGATTCTAGAAATTTGGCGGCCATTTTGAAAATATGCAAATTAGGGCATGAAGACGTCAGTTCTCAGCTTGCCATTATTGTTTTTTGAATCAGCACACTAAATTACATCTAATTCAAGTGTCAAACCCTTTTCCGCACAAAATGCCTGTACTTGTTAACTTTTCTGAATTCCTGTCTTAACTTAACAGTCATTTGATTTTTATAACCATGCAAAATATCAAGAAAATATGTTTTATGTCAGTCTTTATTTAATGATAATTACTTTTCTCGGATACAAATAAACTAAAGTTGAACTATTGTCGGACAACACTTCATGCTAAAATCAAGAGCTTGACAGGTGAGGATTTTGAACATATTATTCTGTTAGGTCATCTTGTCTTTTAATGTTTGGTCACGAGTTAGTCTTGAAAAAGAATCGCATTTTTACTAAAACATGTCAATGTGATGAGTGGGGTATGCAGTGGTAAACATTTTTCTTACTTTTATCCAAAACAGATTGTGGGTACTCGTTAGAGTCGCCTCACCGAGGAAGTTCTTACGTGTACCAAAATCAATTCTTTGAGCAAAGTGAAAAATCAACCATTTTTCTCAATTTTACAGCTTCTAAAATATGTGTATTATGGCCGTGTTTTCGTAATGGCAGCCGAGAATGCCTGTTTAAACTACTTACAATGATACATTCCTTAATTCGCTATATCGTTGCGTTTTAACTACAGTCTATATATGTATAATTATATTATCACTTTTACCTAATCAGCAATTTTCTGTATAGTTTGTAGCCTTTGGCAAATTTATCTGTTAATGATTAATTGATTGATAGGTTTTGAGACTACATGTTGTCGTAATAAAAATGTGCGCATTTAAAGTGAGAAATATTTGAAAAAGCTTGTCTTTTCATCTTATGTTGCGTTTATAGCATTGGAAGTACACATGAGAACTCAGAATTAGCCATATGCTAACTTAATCTCTGTCCTTTTACTTAAATTTTACAAAACACATGGGCCATTTGAAAGAAATGTGAGTGTTGTTACCACTAAAGCAACACCACAGTTAAATGGATTTTAAGTAGTTTAGCAAGGTTCAACTGACATTCATATGTTTTCGACCTAACCTGACCACATTTAACATAACTTAATGTATGTAATACCAATGGCACCGGAACGTTGATTAGACTGTTCATATTCAATACTAATGACAATCTTGATTAGACTGTTCATATTCAATACTAGTAACAATGCTGATTACACTGTTCATATTCAATACTAAAGACAATGTTGATTAGACTGTTGGTTTAAACACTAGTTTATTAATAAATTCACATATAGCGATAATGACAATCAATAAATCAAAGGATCAGAAAACAAGCTTCAAGGAAGCTTATATGAATCTTCTCCTAACGTGAAAAAATACACAATTGAACGAGTATCAAGAAATAATACTAACTAGATGTTTGTACGTAGTGAAAGAAAAAAAAATGAAAGAAAAAGTCTAATACGGACTGCAATACTGAGATTGGAATCAAGTAGAGAGGCGAGACAGTGAAGAGTAAGGAGGACATGAGAGCAGAAAGATGAATGAATGAATGAATGAATGAATGAATGAATGAATGAATGAATGAATGAATGAATGAATGAATGAATGTTCCCAGTATCAAACCACCCGAAACGAACCCCCGCGGATTCGAAGATCGCAATAGAGCAGCAACAAACGCCTGTGCGAAATTAATTGTCAAAGCGCCCTGTCTGAGTAATGAATTTATGAACAGCTTCAAAAATGTTTGTATTTTCTTCCTCTGTGAGTCTGGGGTCTCCGAAGAGCAGGGATTTAGTTGGAAGGTGGAGAAAATCAGACAGAGTTCGGTTACGGATTTGGTGATAGTTTTGGCAATCAAGTAGGAAGTGTTTCGACGTTTCTGAGATACCACAAGTGCACAGGGGACTTTCAACAAGGCTTTTCTTAAACAGGTGCTGTTGTAGAGCACTACACTCCATACGTAATCGTGCATGCTGTATTTGTGGTACTCTTCTGCCGTAATAGAAATGGTTTGGAGGTTTTGACCTTTGTTCTGATAACTTGCGTTTGAATTGGATAAGAGAAGTGCTATTTCTAATTGTATTGGGTAGATCATTCCAAGCTCGTATTGCGGATGGAAGGAATGACTCGTAATATAATACAGAATTTGTACGAATAGTGGATATATTGTCAGCATTTCTTAAAGGATATCGTGCACGGTTTTGCACTGTTTCGGGTACGAGTTCGTTCAGATAGTCGGGACAAAGACCGTGAATCATTTTGAAGAAAATTATCAACTTTTGTTTACGTCTACGCGCCTCTAAAGTTTCCCAGCCGGTATCCTGATAAAGTTTACTTATACTGCATAATTTAGTGGCACCAGTTACTATGCGCATAGCTTCGATTTGAATATTTTCGAGAAGTTTTTTGTCTTGGTCGTTACAATTATCCCATACGACGCCGCTGTATTCCAGTGTAGGCCTAATAAAGGACACATACATACGTTCGAGCGATCTTCTGTCGAATTTAAATTTAAATGCTCTTAGTATATTTAGGCGCTGCCAAGCTTTAGTTTTAATTTCAGTGATATGGTTTTGCCAGTTAAGATCTGAAGAAAACGTAATACCAAGGTGGCGATGTCTGTCTACTTCCGTTATAACAACATTATCCATGATTAGCGGTGGGTGATAGGGTTTAATTCTTTTTCTTGTTATAACCATAGCGTCAGTTTTAGGGGCACTAAAATCAACTAGCCAGTCTTCAGCCCACGAGTGAATGGTGCTGATACTCGAATTTAATAGAATAGCTGATGTATTTGGATTCTCTACAACTATATGTAAGCTAGTGTCATCAGCGAATAATCTTATGCAACAGTCTAATTCTAAAACAATATCGTTAATATAAATCAGAAAGAGTAATGGCCCTAGGATCGAGCCCTGGGGGACCCCAGCTGGTATCTTGAGATAACTCGATGCTTTGCCATTTATTACAACAATAGCATAATACGCACCGCACTGTTTATTGCTCCGCGACCGCGTGACCTCCCGAGCACATGCTTAGATCTTAAAAGTATCATTTATGATGGTCAATTAACAAACTATCCAAAGTGCTCAGGAGGGCACGCGCTCTCGAACGCGAATCCCAGAATCCCACGAGGGCACGTCGCGCGCGGCAGTTGAGAATGGGAACATGACAAATGAGATGAAAAATGAATAAGAAGTATTTCATAGCAGAAAGGATCATAATTGAGAAATAAACCGAAGGGCTTGTGAAATATACAAAGGGATGAAGCATGTTGCTGAGGTAATACAGCAGTGAGTTATCTGGTCTGTGTATAACTGGTCAGTGTTTAATGCATCATGTATAGTTAAACCTATGCCGACGATAGAAAAATGTGATTTAGCTTGAACAATTATATAGACAGTCAAGAAACATTATGACAAGCTTAATAAGAAATACTGAAAACCATTCAAATGAATATATATCTAAGTGTAAGGAGTTGAGTCTAGAATCTCATATTGTACTTCACATAAATTTCTGGTAACATATGTGCATAGAGCAAGATAGTATGTAAAGCCAACAGAGCATATTGTTGAGACGATACAGCTATGGATAATTGGTCTGTGTGTCACAGGTCAGTGTTACATACATCATGCAATTTAACAAATCCGACATTTAGAATCTGATATATAATCATTGAACAATGTTCGATGCGCGTAGTGGGCACGAAGATAGCGATCATTAGTGCTGTAGCAAGTGCTAATGAATGTATAAAATTATGTTGGGAAAACACACACACACACACACACACACACACACACACACACAAGTACGCACACACACGCACCGAAAAACAACAAGAGTTATACTGACAGCATATCAGCTGAATCAAACCTAGTACTGCTCAGACATTTTTACAGTAAGTCATGTACGTCACCAATAGCTCAATAGACCAATACACTTCGAAACTTGATTTTACAAACAAATATCAAGTCATTCATGTTAAGTTATAGTAGTAGATAACTTATGCTCGTCACAGGAATTTTAAAGTGTGATTCTGCGAACAAACAAGGCATGGAGTTAGGCATAACCTTATTAGCTGTCGCCAGTACAATATTTACTATGCATTATCGTCTCAAATATTAATTGCCAATGACAGGTGGGCGCAGATGCGCAGACTGACTGCACAACGGCTGTTTACCTAATATGCATTCCTGTGACGTTGCCTTAAGTCGCGGCACACAAGGTATATTATTGTCCAGTTCACAAGTTTAGGTAATCAGACACACGTGATTATTTAAACTGTATTATCGATGTATAGACGATGTATAGTCATGGGCAAAAGTTAATCCATCGGGGTGTGGCTATTCGTGTTTGGGTCAGCTTGGGTCGTTGCTATGCTGGACGCGGTACCCTTTGCAGAAGTATTCTTCCGTTCAATTGGTCTCTTACTCGATAATTTGTCAACGTCGGTTTCTGACTTGACCTCGTGTTTCACGTCTTTTTCGTCTTTTACGAACACTTTCCCGTTAAATGACCACGCGCCGTTCAGTCTATCAGCTTTGAAGACTTTGCGTGCTTTGTATAACACTGTGCTTCGTAGTTTAGTTAGGTCGTCATTGAAGTATAAGTTGTCTCCTAGGTCTTGTTTCTTTTCCATAAATGCACGTTTCGCTCGGTATGACGTACATTTGACCAGTATAGCTCTATTTCTCCCGGCCGATTTAGTCCCTACTCGATGGGACCTATCGATATCGTTAATATCGACGTTGATGTTATAGCGATTAGCTATTTCGATCACGATGTCGTCAGTTGACCTGATGTCGTCTTCTGCAATGCCAGATATTCTGAACGAGTTCCTCCTGCTATATTGTTCAAGCTCGTCGCTACGCCACTTTATATCGTCAATTTCAGTTTGCATGTCCTCTACATCACCCCTGAGATCAGCATTTTCTGTTTCAAGGTCGGTTATGCGTTTCCGGAGCTTGTTATTATCGGTTTGCAGCCACTTAACTTTCCCATCGTATTCTGTTTTCAAGGCATCGACTCGTTTATCTATAATCGCCTGCATATCCGGAATCATGATGGAGCGAACTGCTGCAGCTATACGTCCGATATCCTCGTCAGAAAGCCTAGATGCCATTTTCTCAAACGGCTCAGTACTATTGCCCGACACGTCTGGATCGTCGGTTTCAGGAAGATCGGGAAATGAGATGGGTTCAGTGTCGTTGGCACCTACAGTCGTGAATGACTCGTCTATGTCACTGAGCGACGTCTCTGACGCTTGTTTGGTGCGTTTGTATGTATCGTTAGGATCTTGAAGTGGTGATGATGCGTCGCGTTTCTTATTTACTGTTGATGACTGCAACCCATCGGTCATACCGCAGCATACACTATATTCTCCGAACAACAACACGTAACTAGTGGCCAACAGTATACTCGTAGAATGTTTGACCGTATGTGCCCCGTATTGATACTTTCAGCAAACTTGTCCTTATGTGGGGCTCATAAAGGGGAATGTTAGTTGACCACAAAACTACTCTTTTTACTCAAAAGTTAGCTAGTTGAGAGTTTTTAAAACTGAACGTAGTTAAACATACTTCTTCAAGTAATCCGTATGCCCTTTCTCGGTTTCGAAAAGTCCGTAAGAATCACATACTATTCGATATTATTCACTACGATATTGATACGCCATGACACTCGTCACGTGACCAGGCAAAAAAAAACAAAAAACAAAAAAAAAACAAAAAAACTAATAACTAATAACAATGTTGATTAGACTGTTCATAGTCAATACTAATGACAATGTTGATTACACTGTTCATATTCAATACTAGTAAAAATGTTGATTAGACTGTTCATATCCAATGCTAGTAGCAATGTTGATTACACGATTCATATCCAATGCTAGTAACAATGTTGATTAGACTGTTCATATTCAATACTAGTAATCAATGTTGATTAGACTGTTCATATTCAATACCAGTAACATTGTTGATTAGACTGTTCAAATTCAAACTAGTAATAATGTTGATTAGACTGTTCATATTTAACAATAGTAACAATGTTGATTAGACCGTTCATATTCGGTACTAATGGCAATCTTGATTAGACTGTTCATATTCAATACTAGTAAAATGTTGATTAGACTGTTCATATTCAATGCTAGTAACAAGGATGATAAGACTCCTTCTTTGCAACCTTTGTTTGCAAATTATCTTCAAGTTGAACAAATCACTACTGACGTATCATATTGTTAATTCAGTGAATGAACAAAATATATCATATACGAGAGTGGGTCAGAAAGTTCTGTCATAGGTGTTATATCTTTGTTAATAGACATGATAGATTGTTGTATTATACCTTGATTGAAAGGGCCACATTTCTCCTTTATAATGATGCCAAAAGAATGCCCGAAAGAAATAAATACTTCGAAATAGACGCTTTGAAACACACCTGGGGTAAAACCAATGGCACTTTTCTTGAATTTGTGAATATTATTTTTAGAAAAACGACTTCGAAAAAAAAAGCAATATATTGTTCAAACATAAAGAAATATATCCTGCAAAATTAAAAATTATTCAATTGAATTTAATTGAGTTATTGCAAAATGAAACATTGAAATTGGCTTGTTGTGCAAACATTAAAATTACAGCTTAAATTCAAAGGGCATTGATTGACATCCACACGTAGACTAGGGACCATAAAATGCATTTAACCATTTGGTTGTTTCATTCTAGTGTACCCTGTAGTAAAATCATGAAAAAGCAAGCAAATATAATGGTTCAGCGGTGACAAAAATGATAAAGGGGTACGTATTTTAATGACGTCATATATGTCGCTGCATTATAAAGTCAGCATAGCACCGATAACGGTAATTTTTGTCACATTTCTTTTCTAAATATTCTATTATTTATCACTGTAAAGTTGGAGAAAATTTGATCGGTAGTTATGACGCATAAAACGCACACAATAATATTCACAAATTCTTGAAAACGTGTCATTGGTTTTACCCCAGGTGTCTTTCAAGGCGTCTATTTCTAAGTATTTATTTCTTTCGGGTATTCTTTTGGCATCATTATAAAGAAGACATGTAGCCCTTTCAATCAAGGTATAATACAACAATCTAGCATGTCTATTAACAAAGTTATGACACCTATGACAGAACTTTCTGACCCACCCTCGTATACATGTATAGTGCGGTTTTGGCCGCTGAGCCATGACCTCCACCACGAGTCCACTGTAATCGGTAAAACGTATTAAAACTTCGTTTTTAATGGCAGTAGTTACCTACCTTTGTAGCAGAGTATCGCTAAAACATTTATTAATCTGTCTTCAAATATATGCATCGATGGCGCAGTAGATGTGATACTAGATTGCAAATACGAAAGTCCCAGGTTCAAATCCCAATTAATCTAATTTTTAATTTGGTCGAAACAAGCCATCCTTTGAAACACATTTGTGCTTTCGATTTTTCTATAGTAAGATGTTATTGAATTGCTATATTTTCGTTTATATTATTATTGTTTTATTTATTTATTTCTATCGATGTGACTGAATTTAATAAGTATTCAGTATTTATACAACGTACAGCAACGATGTCACGAAGTCCCCACCCACTAGCCAAAAGTTCTAACCGGCCACGTACAGTGTATAGATTTGGTGTATTCAGTGAAGCAAAAGAATTTATATAACTTGGCTTCGGAAAAAAACGATATAAATCTTGGTGACCGCCGGGTTAGAGTTTTTGACTAGTATACATTATATGGAAAAAAAAACTGAACGACACACCATTTCTTATACACATAAAACTCAACACTGTGCACAATATTTTGGAGACTGGTAATCGACGCGGTGATATATACTGAAAACCAACAGTCTTGTACCACCCTGCTTTGGTAATAATTAGCTAGAAATATTTTTATTTCTAACATTATTTTTGGTTAATTCCAATATCAAACTTTTGACTAGATATATGCAGCAATTTAAGAGTGTGGATGTTTTGGCGGCAAAATGTGTAAACTTGCATTTTTGTTTAAGAACTTGGCCCAGAATTTTAATGAGGTCTACCTTAGGTAAGGTGGCAAACTTTTGCCTAGATATATTAAGTTAAAATCAATAACTGATTAACAAAAAGCCAAAAGTAACTTTACAACCTTTTTGTATATAGTTTATTCGAGGCGTGTAATATTTATAAAGTGTTTGATATGTATTGGAGTGATGTTTTCAGGTCCAAGGCCCATTTTGCGACATTGACAATAGTTTCAATGGAAAATCCCATTAATTGCAACATTGGCTGGTGAAACAAACCCCAACGATTCGCTATGCAAAAAAGTTCAATACGATGAGTGAAGGAAAATTTTCAGAAATGGTTCAGTACAATTTACTATTGGTTTATTTCAAAGGGAGTTAATTTCGATGCAAAGCAATTTTAACGACCTGCAAAAACCAAACCAAATGTCGGAGCGAAAATGTCTGGCAGTTTTTTAAAGGACATTAAGTGGTCTTTGGCACAGTGTGTTCAAATCTTCTGTCTACCTTTGACTTGGTAGGAAAATGGCAATTTTGTGCTTTTTTAAAATGAAAGCTCAGATAACTCACATGTGGATTAAGTTACGCCGACCGCTTTACATGCATTATGCTCGGACACGTGTTTGAGACACACTCCAATAGATGCTCTGTGACAATTCAAAAGGAATCAAAATGAAATGAAAATGTGAAGTTACTTTTGGTATGAGTATATAAACGCTAGATTTTACTTCAGTATGCTTTATATGCATATATACACATGGCAATAAGTTAGGGAACACCTGTAATAATGTGTCTACCAACTTAAGACTGTATATATCCTTCTTTGCAAAAATTATGAAGAATATTTTGACAATTTGTCAGAATCTGTAGTCTCCAAAGTTGCTTCTATGTGAAAATGGTTAGCATCAGACATAAACTGCGGCGGAAAGGGGCCATCTTATATTCAGAAAATGTTTGCTAAATTTAAGAAACGCCCTGCTAGTCTTTGCGATAACTTCATTACTTTAACTCACGTTGTCGTAATTTTTCGTAAGCATAAAGCTGAGACATTGTTTGTGGAACTTTAATAATAAATTCTTTATTTTCTGACCGACTGTCGGCGGTAGGCCCATACTTTTCCGGGGGTAGGTTTCATGTCCACATTTTGTTCTTTGGGTATACATTTTGCAGGTCGTAAATGTTGGGCCAGATATTCGATATGACCCTTTAGGAATGTAAGCATGTACGTTCTGGTTATAGTATCCTAGCGGAATTATTATTTTACGGCTTTATTTGCAAAATATCCAAGAATTTTGCTTTCCATAGAAATCAATGCAAACTGTGGATTTTGTATGATTAATTGGTTTTGAGATGAAGCATGGAGATTTAGGTACGAAGTCGTTTATTCTTTCAAAACGATCAGATTCAACATTTTATTCTTGTTTTGCTTTCAAAAATTGAGTTTTGCGGAGTGCAGAAGCAAAAAGGCAAACTTATATTTATTAAAAGTGGAGTTTTTCGCCTATGACATATTGTATCCTCCGTAGCACAAAGACAAAATGTTGTGAATTTCCATAAATTGGTCTGTAGCTAGGCCAAGGTATGAAATATATGTGATAAAAATTTCAGTATCGCCAGAAGAAAGGAAAATGAATTTATTCAAACTTTCCCAAAGGGCTAAAAGTGTTCCCTAACTTATTTCTATGTGTATATTTGGTGGTTTGCCATACCTATAATGTCTTTTATAAGTTATATGAGAGTATTGTGTGTCACGTAATTATGTATGGAGCCAATATGGAGCCCCAATATGAGGAACAGAATGTTTTAGTTGTATTCAGGCGGTCCAAAGTCGAGCAGCTAGATATATATTTCCTAAATGTTGGCAAATACACGCCAGTGCCTGCTGTAAATGGCGATACTGCATGGTACCCATTGGAGTGCAGGTTTTGGAAGTCTGATCTAAATCGTGAACATGGGTGATAGTCGATTAAACAAGAAAGTATTGAAGTGGTGTGATCTAAAAAGTTCCAATTCTTGTACAAAAACTGGAATTTTAAAGTAAAGAAGCAGTTCCAAAAGTATAATGCTCAGGAATAGCTACCAATTTCCATATCCTGTAGGGCTTTGTCGAGAAATGGCACGGTGACTTAAATCGGACCTCGTACATACAGACAGATGAAAAGTGATTTTCATGTTTAACCTTACTATCTAGATATACTGTCTAGAAAGCATGGAGGATCTCTAGCTAAGTTTCGGTCAGGAACAGTCCCCTAAAGTTGAAACTGATCGTTACCAAAATTTCGGCCTGAGTGAACGGGTTTGCTTCCATTGTGCCTTTTGCATCGAAGATGAGGAACATGTTTAATGGTATGTCCTATATATGAGGATTTAAGACTGAGTTTAATACACGAAGCTGTATTAATAAATCCTGAATTTGAGGGCTTCAGTGATATTCAAAAGACGTGTTTTCTTTTGTCATATTCACAAATAGTTAAGCCGAGTGCTAAGGTTTGTACACTTATACTTGAACGAAGAAGAAACTTTCTAAGTCGTACTAGTATGTAAAGCTTATTCCAGAAAATTATTTTTAACTTTTTGTATAGTCTCCAGCCAAAACCCTTCTGCATTACTGCATTTAATGTAAAAAGGGAAAACCTAAATGTGTGAGGTACGTATGTATATTCATACCCACCAGCACAAACTTAAGAGGTTTTTTTTTATTTCTTTGTGTTTTTTGAGTTTGTGTTTTTAATGTTTCATGTGCATATGTGCTATGACTTGAGAAAGTCTGTCTTGGCATTCCACCAGTTGTGTGTGTTGGTGATGATCCAAATTTAGTAAAGGCGTTAGTTCTTAAACAGTTTTTCTCTAGGCAGGGCTTATATGTATATATGTCATTTCATGTATACTCGTATAAAGTTGTTTTGTTTTTTTGGGGTTTTTTTCATTAATGTTTATACTTGAAAATTGCAACTCTTATTGTATCTCACAATTCTTTTAGAATGGCAGTCGTATATGTGCATGCCAGTTTTGTATTTAAGATATGTTTTAATGTATACACTGGTGAGACACAAATCAACGATACTTGACTTGACTTGCATCTTTTAGATGCTGAAATTTATCACCTTAAACAGTTCATTACGAAAATACGCCCATGCAATATACATGGATTTTTAAAGTTGTAAAAACTGAAAATTTTCAGCAGAAAAATTTTGATATTTTTCTTATTTTTGCCCAAAACATAGATTGTGGGTACACGTTAGAACCGCCTCGCCGAGGCGGTTCTAACGAGTACCAACGATTTATCTTTTGGAGCAAAAGTAAGAAAAATAGGTATACCCCTGCATACTCCAGTTTTACTGTATAAAAGTGGGGTTTAGGGGGTATACATTACACGGACATGTTTTCCTGATGTAAACTAAGGTGATTCTTATCTTTAGGGAAGGATTGTAATTCTCGGCCCTGATTACCAATACAAACTTTCTATGAGGTTTCAAATTATGTCAGTATCAGAAAAACAACAAAATATTTCGAGGTTTACAGAATTTGCAGTTTTTACAAATTTTCAAAAATTGACATTCAATTGATATTTTTAGAAAATAAGCCAGTGGTTTTGAAAATTTCATTTAAACAGCAAAGAACACAATCAAAAATGCATCCTTAGGTAATCAATGGAAGATGAGGAAGAGTTTTGGTGAGTTTCATTAATTGAAGACAAATCCAATGGACAATTTTCAGGCCGAAAAAGAGCTACTACTCTTGAGGAGTGAGAGTCAGGAAACAAAATACAAAGAACTAGACTTAAAAATTATTGCTGAAATAGAAAAGCAAGCAACCGGACAAAGTCGCAGTCTATTATTAAATATGTGGCATGAGGACTACAAAAGAAATGAAGATATCTCCAAAAAGAGATGGCAAAACAAAAACCAAACCTGGCTCAATAAATACAAAGAGAACTTCAAGATAACATATCAAAATAAAAACCCGTTCTTCAAATCAGCGGAAGAAACGGACAGAAACAAAACATATGCAGAAGCTGCAACAACACAACAATCCATGGGCAACAAACAACGAGTAACACCAACATACCAGAAATCAAATACAACCCAAAAAGATGAACGACAAAGACGTCAATGTCAAAAGAAACGTCACAAATACAACGGCCGCCGATTAGACAACGGGAAACAGGACTGAATGAAACCAAAAGGGCGCAACCATCCCCAAGAGAGTGTCAGGAAATACCGGGAACAACAAGCACAGTCCCTATATACATTGATCTGGAGGCAGAAACTGGTGACAATACACAGGTTAATTTTTTAGGGCGTGGCCGAGGCCGGGGTCGAGGCCGTGGCCGGGGCCAAGGCAACAGTCGGGGTCGGAGTCGAGGTCGGACCCAAGGCCAGGGAAGCAGACCCCAGCAGACATAAGTCATACATCTAAAGACATTAAAATAATAAATTTGTCAAACAGAAAATTATCTGATGCAGAAGTTTCTTTACTAAACAAAGGACTTAAATTCACACCAACACCAAAAATAGGAAATCCACAAGAATTATCAAAAGATATTAACGAATTTAATAGAAAATTAAGACTTGCTGAATATTTTGACGGCGCGGAAGATAGTGACATCTCGATAGTAAAAAACAAATCAAATTTTACACCGCCAAGCAAACGAAATGGCGCACTTGACGAATTTATCAACAATGTAGAAAAATTTCCCAAAACTCAGATTCAAAATAATATAAAATATAATTTGACAAAATCAGAATGGGATGCCTTACAAATGTTAAAGGAAGATAATGACATTATCATTAAAGAGGCGGACAAGGGAGGGGCGACAATCATTATGAATAAAGAGGATTATAAAGAACTGGTTGAAAGCATTCTGAATGATGAAACATATTATACTAAACTATCCACATCTCCGGAAAAAGATTTACTATTAAAATACAAGAAATACTTGCAAACATTCAAATGTCAACTAACAGACAAAGAATATGATTACCTACTTAATTTTGAAGTCAAAACTAGTAATTTTTACGGGCTACCTAAAGTACACAAAAGTAAACAAATAAACGAAAAGTGTAAATCAACAAACTCCGATTATGTGGAAATTTTAGAACATATATCAGATCTTAAATTAAGACCCATTGTCGCCGGTCCCTCATGCCAAACACACAGACTTAGCAACCTAATAGATATATTATTAAGACCTTACACAGAACATATCACTAGTTACTTAAGGGATACAACAGATTTCTTAAATAATCTCCCAGATAACATTCCCGAACATACCATTTTAACATCATTTGACATTGAAGCATTATACTCCAATATCCCATACGAACTTGGGTTGGAAGCAGTAAAATATTGGATAGAAAAATACCCAGAAACTCTTAACTCTAGATTTTCGAAAGAATTCATTCTAGAGGGAATTAAATTCATTCTTGAAAATAATACTTTCTGCTTCAATGATACATTTTTCAGACAGGTAAAAGGGACAGCTATGGGTACGAAATTCGCACCTGTGTATGCGACCCTAGCTATTGGTTTCCTAGAGGAGAAACTATACACTGCCATGGAAACCGTCTATGACATAGAATACCAACAGTATCTGAAAAAGTACTGGAAAAGATTTCTAGATGACTGCTTTGTTCCATGGACCAAATCGGAAGATGAATTAAAAACTTTCCATTCAGTTTTGAATAATTTACACAAAGATATAAATTTCACATTGGAATACGGCTTTATAGAACAACCCTTTCTGGATGTAATGGTCCGGAACAAGGCAGGCAAAATAGAGACAGATATTTACTACAAGGAAACCGACAGCAAACAGTATCTTTTGTTTTCTTCGTGCCATCCTAGACATACGAAAATAAATATACCTTATAACCTTGCACGTCGACTAAGAACAATTATTTCTGAACAAAATGTCCTTATCGAAAGAATGAGAGAACTAAAATGTTTTTACTTAAACAAAATTACCCCGAAAGCTTAGTCGACAAGGGTATAGAGAATGCCATGAATCTAGACAAAAATACATTAAGAACTGTTAAAAAGAAAACAGAAGACCCGGTTATTCCTTATGTATCAACATACAACCCAAAAAATCCTGAAATGTACAAAGTTATACAATTTAATCTCCCAATATTACACGAAGACCCCAAAATGAACAGTATATTATCCAATTTTAAGATGATTAAAAGCAAACGTCAACCAGATAACTTAAAACGGCTATTAACAAAAGCAAAATTTAATGACAAAACATACCATGAAGTAAAAAGGTGCCGAAGACCAAATTGCGGTCTATGTATACACCTTATAGAAGGAGACGCATTTGAATTCAAATGTGGACGAAAATTTTACGTCCATGAATCAATGACATGCGAAGTGAAAAATGTCTTATATGTCATGAAGTGTAGCGGATGCGGCGAAAAATACATTGGGCAAACTGGGAATTACCTACGAAAACGTGTAACGATCCACAATCAACAAATTAGGGACCCAAAGACTAGAATGCTCTATGTAAGTGGGCACATTGATACATGTGCACAACAGCTAAATCCGAAATATATTATATTCCCCTTCTATAAAATGTGCTCGGACAGAGTGTCATTTCGTTGTGCTAAAGAAAACTACTTTATGGTGACTTGGTTTACAAATTTAAGAAACTTAAAGGAATTAACGATTTTTCTTTTCAGTTCAGAAAAATCATAACACGTTACAGACGTATAGGTTATAACTTGAATGTTATGCGACAGTCTGCATGCTTAGTTTTTAACCCAATCATGGTTGATAACTATGCTGCCTTCTTTAATTGCACGCCGGTGGGTCGGGCGTCAGACTCTATGATGGCCCCGACTTAAAGCTATTCATTTTAGTTGGTTGGGGCCGGAGCTTCTTGTCTGTTGCTTGGCCCACCGGGGTCCAACTGGTGTTTTTCTTTTGCTCCGGAGTTAGTAGGTTATTCGGCGCCCAGGGATCTCCATCGTCGGGCAGCTTACTCAATCTGTGAGTCCTGGGTTTTGATTCATCAGGATGTTTATCATGATTTATTTGTTTGTTCTTGATGATTCATTGACTAGTTAGAGATTCACCACAAGGACCAAATAACTAAATAAATGTTATGAACCACTGCAGAAGCTGAGGGTGAGGTTAGGTACCTGTAAAACCGGTTTAAGCCCGCCAGTAACTTTGTGTTACTGATCGTTCCAAGTCGATACTTCTGTAGTGGTTCTTTTTGTTTTATGCCTTGGTGTTTAATTTTTTTTGTGCTGTTGGCGCCTTATGTGTGTTTTCGTGTTTTTAGTTAAGTCAAGGTAACTGAGTGGCCACCTATTGGGAAAATAGCTGCTCATTCGGCTTACGATATGTTTTATGGTATAAAGTACCTGATTGTTACTTTGGTTTTTTCCCACCTCGGTTTTTGGAGTGGGAATCTTTTTCTGATTGCGTCTTTTCCTGATCTTTGCCTACTTGTACCTTTTCATTAATCTTTTAAAACCCAAATTGAACAAGTCTACTTAGTCCGCGCCGTCAGAATATTTCACTTCACTCAAAATTTTAAAACATATATTATATACATGTTAATTATATCAACCATGGTGCGCACTTTAGTACAAGGCGGTAAATCCTATATTGTATTGTATTGTACTGTTAATGACGTTACGGCCGTAACGTCGTTAAGTTAGTATCTACGCAACAACGCCATATTTAACTCCTGATGATCTGTAAAATAGCAGTGAAACCGGTAGAGAATTAATTAAATAGTGAATACATTGTGGAATCAGACTTTACTTTGTTTTATATCTTTGCACTGTATGTGTTTTCGTTTTTGGATATATATATATATATATATATATATATATATATATATATATATATATATATATATATATATATATATATATATATATATATATATATATATATATATATATATATATATATATATATATATTTAAGAAACAGAGAACAGCACGATACAGGAAATTACATAAACAAACAGAATTAGCGTACAAAAATATATAGAGGATATTCAAGTTTTTGGAGTGAATATGAGTTTTATTTCATTGAGTGAAGTGAAAAAAAAATTTATATTTCATGAGTGCCGAAGGCACGAATGAAATATATAATTTTTCACTTCACGAGATGAAATAAAAGTCATATTCACGACAAAAACTTGAATTTTCTTTTTATTATATTGCATGTAGTCATTGAAACGTTGCGCGCTAAAGCATATGACGTCAAAATCTTAAATGACGTCATTACGTCACGTCATTACGTCGCTATTGAGTGTGAACGTTCATTGCGTCAACAATAACATAGATTATAAAATTTAGTTATGTATAAATTATAAATGAAACGGTGGAATCGTAATTCGCGTATTCCCAAATCTTATATTTTCACATGTGAAAATATAACTTTTTTATATTTTCACATGTGAAAATATAACTTTTTCAAATATTGGTTATATTTAATAAATATTTCTCTATATTTCATCACTTGCCATATAATAAATATATATAGCTCATTGATTGTGCCAACAAAGCCACTTGCACAAGTTTACATTATTAGGCCACTCCTGTAGATTTACGATTAATTGTCACAAATACAACAATTCATTATATAATATTCCATTGCATTTTTTTCCAAATAAGAAACAAATACAACATTGTTTATATGGCAATGTAGTGTAGACTGGGTTCATTCTCTTAAGTGGGATATATCCGCCAGACTTACTTGATTGACTAAACTGTCTGTTTTGCGAGATTTTCTCACTACATGCCAGACAAACAAATGTTTCATACAACGTGTGCAATGTTAGCACATATAATAAGAAACAACAGAGGGAAAAGATAATGTCACAGAATACATTGATAAAAAAAATATTCAACCAATGTTCAGAATGTGTCATACTGAGACATCATTTTCGATATTGTGTCTATATTCACGTTGTAATTGTTTTCTAAAAATGAGCCGCCTCATGGGAAAACCAACAATCTGCATAGACGAAAACAAAGACGCAGATCAGCTTCGCGGTAACCGCGAAGCTGATCTGCGCCTTTGTTTTTGCTACTCGGGTAGTACAATTCCTCTTTTACTTTAATCCGAAATTTCAAGCTTCTAGCCCCATTCTGTGCTTGAACAGGCCGGTTTGTGTCGGACCTGTTCGGAAACCACATTGTTGGTTTTCCCACGAGGCGGCTCAAAAGATAGCTCCAGTGATAATATCTGGGGCCAGTTGTTCAAAATTAACGATGTCGTTAGTTAACGTTTCGTTAAAATTTCAATCGTTAATATTACAAATACACTGTTATTTTTTGTTGAAAAAATGTGAGAATCCTTTGCACTGCAAAGGATTCTCACATTTTTTCAACAAAAAAAAAACAGTGTATTTGTTACTTTAGCTGATATTTGCTTAACAAATTTATGTGTTAACGATATCGTTAAGCTAACGATGCTTTGAACAACTGGGTCCTGGTTTTGCTGTAGCTGACTGTCCAGAGGCTGTTGTTAATACTGTGTAGGGTGGTGGGGCTTGTTATGTGGAGATGACTTGGACTACAATATAAAAACAATAAACTCATTACTTAAGAGTACATGTGGAGGTTTTAAACGTTGAACAAGTTTGCATTCACAAAAATTCCCCATGTTTTCTTAAGTGTCAAAAACCAGAAAACTAATCAAGTTACAACATATTTCAATTGTAAATATATAAAATAGAGGTATATATTTTGAAAACTATTTCTGGTTTACACCACAAAACTACTGTCTGACAGTAATCACTATTGATGTGCATGTAAATGAAAATAAAGTTCATTAATCGAAAGGACAAAACATATATGAAATTAAGGCTTCGTCACACATAAATCTCTCGACGTAGACTTGCGTTTAATTGCGAGAAACAGTTTTTATTATATGGCAAGTGATGAAATATAGAGAAATATGTATTAAATATAACCAATATTTGAAAATATAAGATTTGGGAATACGCAAATTACGATTCCACCGTTTCATTTCTAATTTATACATAACTAAATTTTATAATCTGTGCTATTGTTGACGCAATGAACGTTCACACAATAGCGACGTAATGGCGTGACGTAATGACGTCATTTAAGATTATGACGTCATATGCTTTAGCGCGCAACGTTACAATGACTACATGCAATATAATAAAAAGAAAATTCAAGTTTTTGTCGTGAATATATAGAGGATATTTGCTTTTTTGAGGTGAATACCAAATATATTTCATCGAGTGAGTTGAAAACATCAGAATTTTCACGAGTGCGCAGCACGAGTGAAAATTATTATGTTTTCAACTCACGAGATGAAATAAATTTGGTATTCACCGAAAAAAAGCAAATTTTCTTTTTATTTTATACAATGCACAGGCATTTTCCAATGCACAAGGTAGGCGGTGAAAATGCAAAAACAAAAATTTTTTGAAAACACGAATAATTTTGGTACCACGTTGTTCCTTATGTTCTAACTAAGAAAATGAATACCCACACTTTATGTTTTCGTTCATAAAAAACGGAGTTATAGGCGTTTGAATTTCTGAAGTGAGACACATTTAATGACGTCAAGTAAATGGAAACGTCAGAAGTAATCCAAAAAAATCTGACGTCATTACAGTGACGATATAGGCTGATATCAGTCACTAGTGACTTTTGATATCAGTGAGATTTGATATCAGTGAAATTTCATATCAATGAAAATACCAGTTTTATCAAGTTTTGATATACATTGGGTTTCACTGTAAAGTATAAAATAAGAGTTTTATTTCATCTCATGAAATATAAAAATTTTCCACTTCACTCAATGAAATAAAACTCATATTCACTCCAAAAACTTGAATATCCTCTATTTATTGTTTAATTTATTATTTGACGTCCCAATCAACAACTTTGGTAATGCCAGGACGTTAGCTGTTGAAAGAGAATCAATAAATCAAACAAACAAGAATTCCTTTTCACATACGCAAGAATGCGTCGAGGGATTTTCGCTTATGCGTGACGTCACTTAGTCTAACACTTTGATTGTAGGTGTATTTTATTATTACCGGATGGGGCTCCAGTGCCCTCAGTGCCGACCGGAGTGCCCTGTTTGGCACATTCATAAAAAAGGAAGATCAGCACTGCAACACCGACTATGCTGCCTATGATTATGCCTGCAATGGCACCGCCAGATAAGCCTGTATCACTGAAATTTACAATAGACGTACATTGCAGGGTGAAACGAGAGACAGACAGACAGACAGACAGACAGACCAGACAGACAGACAGACAGACAGACAGAGATGATATTACTCCATATGCATTTTCGCTTATAATTCTCACTAAGATGCAATGTACACAACCAAAAGACATGCGTGACAAGGTTCTGATGTTTTGCTTAGTTGTGTGCCAAATTAATGTACACAGTATCCGCTCATCAATATTTTCATATTTAAAAGGTCGACATATTTTAATGATTTTGTAGCATTTGAAAAAAAAAAAAACAATATAAGGAATATATTTTGATGAAGTTTCGACACTGCATTTTTCACATACAAAAATTTTTGAAACAGTCACTTTTTCATAGACGCCTATGGTGACGTTGCCCAAAAATCTCAAAACCTCCCACTTCCTTTATAATTTTACAGTTTTTAACCACGTGTATAGAATTGAATGAGCATATTTATAGCTTTATTAATATACTTTTGAAATAAAACCAAAATCATGAAAAAAGGTTTCATAACTTACCAACACGCTGTATTACCGTTACAACATTCTTGCCCATCGTCACAGTAGTAGGTAGTGTAGGAGGTCTCATAGCATACCTCGTAAGCCTTCGCCACACCAGCTAAATTAATAATTTGCAACCAGTTTAGCTCCAAAATCAAATACATCAGCAGATTCTTGTATATACATAAAAAGAATAACTTGCAGACTAGAACATAAAAATAACTTGCATTGAACAAACATGAATTGAACCCTTTATTGTTATTTTGAAACATGGAGATCATTTTGATATTAATATGACAGTATACATGATAAGAAAGATGACCGGACCTTTCCCACTGAGCAAAGTTGTCAATCGCACAACATTGTCTAAACACAGAAATGGCGTGTTTTTGTTATCAGTTTGGCAGTTCAACGTTTCCTTGATATTCAGTGAAGTCGTTTTAGTGGGGGTAACGGGGTTCTAACGAATTTGGTGGTAGCACATGAGGTCCCCAAAATAATGCATGTGTTTAAGCGATTGCTATGATTCGAGACCCATTCAATGTCATTCCATTATTGTATTAGCTTTTCGGTTTGTTCACGTTAAGGGTAAACATTACTTAAGAAATAGATCAGCTCTAGCAGTGAATTGTTGAGTAGAAATTCACTGTTTGGAGGTCAGTTGTAAAGAAGATCAAATCACGAGCGCGTAGCGCGAGTGATTTATCTTCTTACAACTGACCGACAAACAGTGAATTATTACTCAACAATTCACGCACTTGAGCTGATCTATTTCGATTCTAACACACAATAAACGGAATAAATGTTGCTGAAACCGTCGATATCGTTCAGCTTTCCACCATTGCATTGCAGATATCCCGCCAAATATTTGACTGTAATGCTGGTATTTACACACACTTATTACGTTTGTTGTGCGCTAAAACGACGTTTCACCGTCTAACGCTGCTTTGTGGGATCGCTGACGTCACAAATGCCGCAAAGTAACGTCACGCTTATTCGCCCAGTGAAATTGTTGCACAATATAACACGTTTTTTTACCATTGGCTATATAGGCGAGGTGTGTTAGAATATTGTTTATGAGCACACATTTTGCGCAACGTCGGCGTTAAGTATGTGCATGTTACGCGTAGTTTTTAACGTCGTTTTGTTTTGATTTCTTAATGACGTTGCAAGCTGTAGAATCTTATTCTGTTTGTTTCTGCATTATTAAGTCCTAAAGCGGGTATACATATTGTTCATTTGTATTTCAAAAGAAGTTATGTGGCAACTAATATACCAAAATTCGTGTATAAAGTTAACGACTAACGACTAACGACTAAGTCGTGATGGACTCTGGAAAATCATGGCCAAGTTTGGCTGTCCACCCAGATTCATAGCTATGGTGCGGCAGTTTCATGATGGCATGCAGGCACGTGTGCAGAATGATGGAGAGTTCTCTGAACCATTTGAAGTAACAAATGGGGTCAAACAAGGCTGTGTTCTGGCACCAACACTGTTCAGCATGATGTTTTCTGCCATGCTTATGGATGCTTTTCAGGACAGTGACACTGGTTTTCCAATCAGGTACCGTTTTGATGGCAACATATTCAACCTCAGAAGGTTGCAAGCCAAAACTAAGGTCCAGACTGATGTGCTAGATGAGCTCCTCTATGCAGATGATATGGATAAGAATGCCAACACAGAGGCAAAAATGCAAAGAGCCATGGATCAAGTCTCACAGTCATGTGATAACTATGATCTCACAATCAGCACAAAAAAGACAGAGGTTGTACACCAACCAGCCCCCGGAAAACCATATAATGAACCAACCATCACTGTGAATGGGCAAAAACTGAAAGTTGTTGACAAGTTCACTTACCTGGGAAGCACTCTCTCCAGAGCAGTGCATATTGATGATGAGATCAATGCCAGAATTGCAAAAGCTAGTGTGGCATTCGGAAGACTCCGTGCAAATGTCTGGGAGCGAAATGGAATCAAGCTTGACACCAAGCTGAAAGTCTACAAGGCTGTGGTACTGCCAACCCTCTTGTATGCATGTGAGACCTGGACAGTATACCAACGCCATGCAAAGAGACTTAACCATTTCCACTTAAGCTGTTTGAGAAAGTTGTTAAAAATCAAGTGGCAGGACAAGATTCCAGACACAGAGGTCCTGAGGAAAGCAGGGATGCAAAGCATGCATACAGTCTTAAAGCTAGCACAGCTAAGATGGACTGGCCATGTTATAAGAATGCCTGATGCGCGACTTCCAAAGAAAGTTTTCTATGGAGAACTACAGGAGGGAAAGCGCTCTCAAGGTGGCCAGAAGAAACGCTACAAAGACACCCTCAAAGCCTCTCTGAAGGATTTCGAAATACCAATGGGGTCCTGGGAACAGACTGCACAGGAGCGATCAAAGTGGAGAGGTCTCATTAACAAAGGAGCAGCTCTCTATGAAAAGAAGAGAATCTGTGAAGCTGAAAGAAAGCGAAGAGAGCGCAAAGCCAAAACAAATGTGCCACCAGCAGACTCTATGACATTGACTTGCTCTACTTGCAACCGACAGTTTAGAGCCAGAATTGGCCTAGTCAGCCATCAAAGAACTCACCAACACACATCAGCACTATTCAAGAAATAATGATGGTCTTTCTCATTAATGAGAGACGAACTATCATAAGGTTAATTATATGTGAAAACGTTTATTTCGTTGTTGATGACGTATACGCGACGTCAGTGCAACGTTTGGCGTTAAAACGAAAAAGGCGGGAATATTGAACGTTTTTTCTCTATATCATCCAACGCAATCCGGTGACCCCCACTTCTTATTTGAACTTTTAAATGGTTTTAACGTTTCCAAAATCATATGCGTAGTTTAGGAGATATCGCAAAATACGTCCTTTTTCCAGGTTTGAAAAGATGGCGGGAAAGTTAGTTTTGCATGTAATCTCTTCAGTTTAAGAGCAAATAGTATCAAAATGTAAGAAAATAACACTCATCTTGTGTTTAAGTTGTTTTTGCTGTAATAACATATATATTAAAACACATGTTCGCTACGAGTGCGTTTTTCTGAAATGCACGAGAAACATCCAAAAAGTTCTGATACCATGGAAACGAGGCCGGTGACTCCCCACTTTTATTTCGATTTTAGTCCAACGATACAATTATCTTGAAGCATAGGAAGTTTCATGAAAATCATATGCGGCAATTAAATAGTAATATTTACATTTTTATTGCAATCGCCCTAGATGAAAGTATCTTTCTTGATGTTCTTCATTTCCCGATGAAAAACATTTAGTCACGTGATCTAGAGGCCACGCCTATGGGCGGGGTGACGTCAAAACTCATCCAGTGACGTTATTTGTTTACTCTTGTTGACGTGACGTTGGCCGCGTATCGCCATGACGTTAGGCGCGAAAATTTGACGTTTTGGCTGTTCCAAAATTACGTTAAGTCGGATATAATGTCAAATAACATGAAAATGAACGGTGATATGCGCAATTAAAAATCTGATACTCTATTGATAATATAAAATGTAAATATAAGTATTGAAATTCAGATTTTAGCTTTCACTGGATGATGAAAAATATTAGCTTATTTAATGTCTCCGAGAAGCCCTTCGGGCTTCACAGACATTAAAACAGCCTAATGTTTTTCATCATCCAGTGAAAGCTAAAATCTGAATTTCAATCCTTAAATGTTTCCCTTTAAGACTAACTACAAGGTGGACATAACTATTCGTCGCGTTTGGAAAACTCCATAGACTACAAGTATTTTCATGTTTACAAGAAAAATCATCCTGTCTCCCCTAGTTAAGATATTTAAGAGCGATAGCGTAATGGTAGAGCGTCGGACTCCGAATCGAGAGGTCCTGGGTTCGATCCCCACAGGTGGCACCGTGTTGTGTCCTAGAGCAAGACCATTTACTCCCTACAGTACTGGTTAAACCCAGGAAACGTTGGTTCCGTCCCGACATGACTGAAAAATTGCTGACTGGGACGTTAAGCCTCAATACAAACAAACATGCAAACAAATGTTTGTCCAACCCGCACCGTTGCACTTCGTACCTCATGCCACTTCATTGTAGAGGTATCGCGGAATCCTGTCTATGGAACGTTTATAAGCATTTTACTTATTCTTTTTAATTTTCAAACAAAAGCAGATGATAATCTTACTTTTGGTGTGTAATCGCCTCAGTTAATTATTTTTCAGTCATGTCGAGACGGAGCTTCCGCTTCTTTTGGAATCAATCAGTACTCACTGTGTATAACCGTACAGTGAGCCAAAACGGAAGTGACACCAAACTGTACGCAAATAATCACTAGTTCCTAGCGATAAACAAAGACGCTCACGTTTTTCATATCGAGGTAAGTTCACTTTCACGCGACACTTTTAAAAGCGGTTTTCGGTTTTGAATAGCGAACTAAGCATAGTTTTCATACATGATTTTCAAAACACCCGAACACGATGTATCTGTCTGCAAATCAACATATAATGCACGAAATCACTAAGATTTATTATTCTTCGCCCGTAAGCACGACAGATTTTCCTCTAGAAAGGTATGTTCTGATATACAATTTGAAAAGTTTTGCTGTTAGAACAGACATATAATCTATTATCACAAAAACCCTTTACTCGATTTGGGCACAGAAAACTCTAACATGTAAATAATTGGCTTTTGAAAACAGCCGCCCTGTTGCCAACAACTGTACGAGTAGTTACTTTAACACATTTCGTGTCTGTACGAATAGTTCTGAAAAAACATACATGTTTAACCATCTCCTACACTGATTCTAAGATGCTGACTGACACCCTATCTTTTGCTGCACTTGTGTTGAAGGACAATCTCTCGCCTGCTGAATGTGTTGGGGTCCACTATGAGCTGTGAAGCATATGAATGAGTCTTGTTTGGGCGCAATTACAATGGGACTCTATGGGAACTATAATTATAGGTCTCTATCCATGTAAGAAATTAAATTTGGTGACCTCAAATGCATATAAAATAAATGTTTTCCAGAATATATTGCCATGGCAACTTGGTATCTTCAATGTACTTATAGTCCAACCGTTCGTTTTGCATTCTAGCAAGCATCGGTCAAATGCCGCTTGTCAGTAGACTGAAGACCTAGGGCGCTACCTGGCGGTGACAATGTTAACTTTATTTTTGTTTGAACTGATGGCTTGCGTCCCAGTGAACAGCTATGGTCATGTCGGGACGTGGCCTCAATTTTCTACACAGTTGAACTACTTAATTGGGTTACCATGACGTCAAAACGATGTTGTGAAGATTGTGGATGGAAGCTTGCTCCAATGTTAAGCCGGGCTCTCAACTGTATGTTTATAATTTTTAATTAATAAAATAAAATGTTTCAACATGAACAGTGCTTTTAACGACAGACTCTCTCTCTCTCTCTCTCTCTCTCTCTCTCTCTCTCTCTCTCTCTCTCTCTCTCTCTCTCTCTCTCTCTCTTGATGATAATACCTTGCCATTGCTATCGATTAAGTTGAAGTGATGGTAGCACTAGCATTATAGCTCTCTCTCTCTCGTGTGACGTTCCTGCTACGTGCCCGTGGCGTATCAGTGATGTATAGATCTGTATTCATATGGAATTTCACTTTCGTATGTACGGCGTACCAAGGCGTATCTGCTACGTACGTGTGACGTATGTAAGGCGTATGAAGTGTACGCGTGACGTATCTACGGCATATGTACTACGTTCCATTCTTATCTGTGGTGTATATGTTCTGTACCATGCTTTTTAATACGTATGAGAACAAATGGCTATGTTCACTTAGCTCATGCAATTTGCACATTACATGAACAGTTATAAATTATCAGAGGTCGAAGATACCACCAGAGAAATCTATATAATCTATATTAACACCGAAGAAAAAAACCGAGGTGTGTGTGTGTGGGGGGGGGGGGTGGGGGGGCATCTCCAAGCTCCCCATCCTGGTCGTAAGACGACTTGAACAAAGGCAGAGGCTACACCAAGCGTAGCCCTGAACCCTGCACGGCTCCCCGAACCGTGAGAAACATCTGATTCATGACTTCGGAAAAACGAAAACATTTAAATAGAAGCATTAAGAGTCTCTTGGAACGCCACAAAATATTCCTTATACTCCTAATACGTCACACATACTCCACAGTAGCGAAACGTACGTAGCACATACGCCATTGATACGTGAGATACGCCACACGTACGTCGCTGATACGCCATAGATACGAAACGAGAGTCGAGGATACGCCACACATGCGTCACACATACGTAACAGATACGAAAGATTAACCGCGACGTACGTGTGGCGTATCAGGAGTATGCGCTACGTATCTACGGCGTACCTGCCAGGTTGCTTTCGTATGTACCACGTATGTGTGACGTATGTACGGCGTATCGGACCTGCCACGTACGTGCTACGAATTTTTAAGTGCACACATAAAAAACGTAGCACCTCGGCGTATGAGGAGTATGAGCTACGTATCGAGGAGTATGAGCTACGCATGCTCACGTATGTACGACGTACGCGTGACGTACCTTTCGTATCTTGATACGCCGTAGATACGTGAGTCGATACACGATAGTGTGACAGTGGTTTAAAATCGCTCTCTTGGGGATAATACCTTGTCATTGCTATCGATTAAGTTGAAGCGATGGTTTGGGATATAGCATAAAATAGTCAACTATTTCACAACTGAGAATTACGTGGTATTGTCTACATACAAACCGATAAATGGTCGGTGACAACCATTGTAATTGAGGCCGATGTTGAGTTTAGATTTTCGAGTTTTCTACTATAGCGTTTACTCTATTGACTGATAGATACATGTAGGTGAAGGCAAAGCAGAAATTGAACATTTATGCTGCCACACTGTGACGTTTGGTATGTGGCTGTATACGATCCATGTGGGCCCAAAAAGTATATCTATGTAATCTGCATATGAGAAAACGGAATATTCAAAACATATTATATATAAATACGCACAAAATGGGCGAAATCCGCTAAAGATAAAATTCAATGATGACACAAGTCGTACAGTTTTTTCTTGATACGTTTTAACTAGTGATACTGTACGCTTGTCACTAGTCGTACAGGCGATCGGAAGGGAGGCGTGCAATTCCTCGGTGAATACCCGGATGAGTTTAATGACTTGGGGAATACCATGGTGTAGGGCTTCAACACAAATGATTTTCTTATCGTCCATCACTGGTTTGATCAAAATATGTGAACTCAGTTACTCATAATGGACTTCAAAACACAGATTTGACGGGTCATAAAAATGAAAAGTCAGTGATTTGCCACTTAATTTACAAGATACTCTGGAAAGCGTAAACAAAATCACAATAAGCAACATATACGCTTATTAAGTTTTAAATTCTCTTTCCAACACCGAAAACCGCGTTTAGATTTGTTTCCTGAATTTTAATTTACATCGATATAAATGATCACTTACCTAAAGAAATCCTAAGGGCACTAATGATGTATTTGCGTACAGTATGTGTCACTTCCGTTTTGGCTCACTGTACGGTTATACACAGTGGTACTATGAGGCTTTTAAATATTATATCTTGCTCAATGACACAATCCGGTGCCAGTAGAATATCATCGGACCACTTTTACCGTAGGTCACGATTCGGTGTCCGACGCCACATCCCCCAACCACGCCCACCGCACACACTTTTTTATCCTTTTTTATTCTTTTTTTTTTCCTTTATTTTATTCTTTTAAAAACTTACACTAGATTTATATTTTGAGCTTTGTGTCTGAATTTAGTATGGCAATGGCCATGGAAAACTTGAACTCTTACCGCTACTTACCGACAAAGACAAACAATATGGTAAACAGTTTTCCAAGACCAGCACACATAATGTTCTTCATGCTTAAGTCTTAAGCTTGGAATGAAGGTACTTGTGTTTGCCCGTACATACAAATGAATTGTCATGAGTTGCCATGGTGCAATGTGCCGAGCACAGCAAAACCTCATATTAATAATAAAAAGACAAGAAAAATAGAAAAGAAAAGAAAGTAAGAAATAGAAATACACACCGTCTGATCGAGCCTTTGGTAAAATATAAAACAGGTACTTGAAGGAGGCCAAACTCAGTTTGCCGCAAATGTCGAGTAGCAAAGACGTTGACAAGACGGTGTGTGTATCAATCCGCTGGTTTTGTCTTGTGGTGGCTCTGTTTTTCGTCACTTCCTCAAAAATTTTAATTGGTCTAAACACTAACTTCCTCATTGCAAAATGCAGGGATTCTCACGATGCTCCTATTTCGTATTATTCTTTTCCAATCAAAATTATGATAACCGATTCATTTGGCTTTAAGACGGGTCATCTTGTCAGGGGGTAACAATCTTCTTTATAAACTAAACAAAGCCCATTAGGATAATTTTAGATATGATACGAAATATGACAATCATGGCTAAAACGAAATGATGACAGACATGGAAAAATGGATAAAGGACCATATGTTTGTTTTTTTTTTAACAATCATTCAGTGACCCTACGTACATGTATACACATGGAAATAAGTTAGGGAACACTTTTAGCCCTTGGGGAAAGTTTGAAAAAATCCATTTTCTTTTTTTCTGGCGATACTGAAATTTTTATCACATATATTTCATACTTTGGCCTAGCTACAGACCGATTTATGGCAATTCACAATAATTTTGTCTTTGTGCTACGGAGGATTCAATATACCATATGTGAAAAACTCAACTTTTACTGAATACAAGTTTGCCTTTTTGCTTCTGTACCCCGCAAAACTCAATTTTTGAAAGCAAAATTGGACTAAAATGTTGAATCTGATCGTTCTGAATGAATAAACGACTTTGGACCTAAAACTTCATGCTTCACCTCCAAACCAACGAATCATACAAAATCTACAGTTTGCATTGATTTCTATGGAAAGCAAAATTATTGAATATTTTGCAAATAAAGCCGTAAAAGAATAATTCCGCTAGGACACTATAACCAGAACGTGCATGTTTAGATTCCTAAAGGCTCATATCGAATATCTGGCCCAACATTTACAACCTGCAAAATGTATACCTAAAGAACAAAACGTGATCATGAAACCTACCCCCGGAAAAGTATGGGCCTATCGCCGACAGTCGGTCAGAAAATAAAGAATTTATGATCCAAGTTCAACAAGCTATGTCTCAGCTTTATGCTTACGAAAAATAACGACAATGTGAGTTCAAACAATAAAGTTATCGCAAAGACAAGCAGTGCGTTTCTTAAATTTAGCAAATATTTTCTGAATAAAAGATGGCCGCTCTCCGCCGCAGGTTTTTTTTTTTATGCTAACCATTTTCACATAGAAGCAACCTTGGATACTACAGATTCTGACAAGTTGTCAAAACATTTATCATATTTTTCACAAAGAAGGATATTAACAGTCTAAGGTTGGTAGTCACATTACTACAGGTGTTCCCTAACTTATTTCCATGTGTATATATCGTATATACGTATATTAAAACACATAACCGAAATTTTCAGAGACGTCGGGAAGGAGCCAACGCCGGGAGCGTCTTCCTCATGGGTACTACGTATTGAACCCAGACAATCTCACTTCGAAAGATGGATCTAAATTAAGCCACTGCGCTCCTCCGTCTTAAAAATGAGAAATTCAACAAGGGATATTTTGTGAGTGATCAGTCGATTAGTAGCTAGCGCTGCGTGGAAGCATCATGCAGTACTTTAACTATTCGGTCTATTGATACTTTATGGGTCTATGAATGCAGCCTGCCTTTCTCACGACGTACATACTTCCTATGTCATATTAACTATAATGCATGTACATGTATGACAAGTGAGCCGCGTCATGAGAGAACCAACAATGTGGTTTCCGAACAGGTCCTACACAAACTGAACTACACAAGCACAGAAGATGGCTAGAGGCTGGAAATTTTGGTTTAAAAAAGAAGAGGAATTGAACTATCCGTTTAGCGAAAACAAAGACGCTGATCAGCTTTGTAGTTACTGCAAAGCTGATCTGCGTCTTCATTTTAGCATATGCGGATTGTTGGTTTTCTCATGAGGGGGCTCAAGTATTTTGTATATAATCTGTAAAAAATAATCTGACTGCAATTATTATTACGCATTTTAGCATGTCATCAGATACCACCCGAAAAAATAAAGAAAGAAAAGCATCATGTGCCATAAGATTTTTATTATGACCGAGATACTATAGGCTTTGTCCTTGGGGAAAATAAGCAACGATCGGGAACTATCACAACCATAAACACACAGCAACTACACACACGCCTTTATGAAACCTAACTGAAGTAATGTAAAGTGGACTGACCAAGCAGCAGCAAACCCCGTTTGCATATAGAATATAGAAATAAAATATGCCGAGTTTAACTGAACAAATAGTGCACCAGCATTAATTAATTGTGTGGTACCCTTGAAAAAATACCAGTGCTGTCACGAACAAACTTTCTTGCGTAAAACGCTCATTTAATAAGACTTCCCCAATCTGTAAGTGGGGGCATAGATAACTTGTCACGAACAATAGTTCACACAAACCTTAAATACTTTCAATGAATTAACGGGGAAGAGATCTTCAATGAAAATGCACATACTGTGATTTGTTCTGTTTCTGAAACGCTTTATTTTTGTAGACATTATCTTGTGGGATTAAACCAAAAATAAGTTCTGCTAAACTTTTACTATTTCAGTATAGTATAATAACATACCAAAAGCAATTACTTTTATATCATGCGTTTTAAGTATTTTAAATAATTATGACCGTGACAGCACTGATATCGTGACAGCACTGATGTTGTCGTGACAGCACTGATAATTATCCGATCTCGTCTTTTTCATTCCAATCTGTGCGGAAATGAGCTTAGGGGCAGTGACTCACTTAAGGTAGCAACCAACGAAGCCTTAGCTGTTGCTCTAACCAGCGACACCTTTGCGTAGATCCAATGCTCTAAAAATACATGTTCGCTTCACGCAAACCAAACGCGATGTAACACGTAAAGCGCAGTAGAAGCGCTATTCATCTTAAGCAGCAACATGAGAAAATGTGTCTTTGGGGCTCTCGACCAGGTCTGAGACAACCGGGATAGTTCACGACAAAAGACCGCATTAAATTTAGGACCCTATCACGGATTTTAGGGAGCTGGGTAGCAGGGCCATTTTGTTTGATTGTGTTTGTGTTGGGGCTTAACGTCCCAGTCAACAATTTTTCAGTCATGTCGGGACAGAGCCAACGCTTCCTGAGTTTAACCAGTGCTGTAGGAAATTAATGTGTCTTGCCCAAGGACACATCACGGTGACACCTGTGGGGACCGTACCCAGGACCTCTCGATTCGGAGTCCGACGCTCTACCACTACGCCACCGCGCTCCCCACGGCCATTTTGTTTTCAGGGAGTTTGGGAAAACTGGAAAACAATTGAAGGGAATTGAGGATTACTAGAAGAGAACACTCTTGGTTTAAGGAAGCTGGGAGCAAGGAAAATATTTTTAGGGAGCTAGGGAGAAAGGTTATTTTTTCTTTTAGAGAGCTTAGATCTAATACCCCCTTGGATGGCCATGTAGTGACTTATTCAGGGTAAAATGGGGTATACAATATTACTTCTTTTTGTTTCTAAAATTTGACAATCAGATATATTTTTTCTTCAATTTTTAAAGCTAAAAGAAATCTCTGTATATTGCACGGGTAACACATTTTCGTAATGGTATGCAACATTAAAATACACTGAAAGACACATGCGTCAGAAAAGGTTAAAATTTTCGTATTTTCATGTACCATAGACCCCTAGTGTGTATTTTACCGGGTCCCTTTTTTCGAGGTGTATGAATTTGGTAGGTTTTACGGCACATCCGTACTTGCATTACCCCGAGTTGCCCCTTCCACCCCTGGAGGAAAGGGATGACGTTTTAAACAAAAAGGCGATTTTTCCGTATAAAGTGGGGGCTTAAAATGTCTTTTTTACTGAAAAGGGGTAATCTAATTTGGAATGGACTGCCAAAAAGGGCATTTATCGCGCGACATACACAAACTGTCTAAATATCATTATGGGAGTACCACCCCCGGGGCTAATTGTTTACAGTTGTCGACGAAGCATTTTGAATTTGTAGTTTTGTATCACCCACACACACCTCAAACGATTTTCAAAGCGATATGAATTGGCCACTTCTGGCTGCTGCTGGCGTTAGTAGCTGAGACCCTCTCGTGAAAGGCGACCTAACTCTTGTCAGCCTAGGAAATTACCTGAGTCCACACCTGCTGACAGAAGTCAACTCAGTGCTGTCACACCATTACTGTCACGACCGTGACAGCACTGATCCGTGACAGTACTGAGTTTCACACAGAAATTTAATTCTAATTACTAACAACAGAATACAGGATGAAAACTTTGCATGTCTATTCTAACTGCTCCTAAGTTGTAATTCAGTCATGGTTTTAAAATGTATGTGATATTTGCAAGAAGCGGCAAAATGCACGTGATAGTACTGATGCTTGTAAAATTCCCACTCCAATTTTGACATTTCTTTATGGTGTAGGAACGGAGTAATGCGATTTGTTCAAAAGTTTTTTACCATTACTTCTTCAGCTTGGTGTCGTCTACAAAACGCGATTGTTTAGATCTGAGAAAATGATTCGTAACTCTCTCTGGGTGCTTCCTTCGTCCCGATATAAAACGGTTTTGTTTGACTTTTACTATAGGTCCCGATAGGATTTGGTTTTGTTTGATTCAGGTAACAGATTTTTTTCTACAATAATTCCTAGAATTTGGTCAAAGATTTGATTTGATTCTAATTTATGACGTCACTGAAAGAATTTCAAGTCATAATATAGCGCTTTGAATGCAATTTTATAGTAACATTTAAGTTGATTCCTTAAAAAGTGATATAAATTAAGCAAATTAAGTTATTGTCGACTCTGTTTTGTGGAGATTTACTGTATTAAAGAAGTAGAACAAAATCCGTTACCAAAAAGTCAAACAAAACCTTTTTATATCGGGACCAAGGAAGCACCCAGTGACTCTGTCAAAATCGATTTTCAATAATAGTGACAGCACTGATACGTTTTCCAGGGACAACACTATATGTGTGCCCCCACTCTTAAATAGCACTTTATATATCATATATTTTTTTAATTTGACTTCAATAACATTATATGCAATAGATGGTCACAGCAAATATGATATCTGTCAAGCTTCTTTTGCAATGGAAACAAATAAAACTACTTACCCTGACCCGGGGACACGGTAAAAGTCGATAAAATAGCACTTCTTGCATCTCTGTTTTACAAATAACATACTCGGAAACGTGAAATCGCGTGTGGTTCTAGTAAAGCACCGCGGATAATAATATTATACATGGAAAAAGCAAACCTCGGACATCGCGCATGCGAATAAACTATCAGGGACAAGGATTGCTCCATCTTTTGATAATGACCCATATAGGGTTAATTGATTTTTATCATTTTATATTCAAAATTAGTTCAACATTCATCTGTGACGCCCTTTTCCATTTAGAACATGTAGAAGGCCTGGAAAAAATGGTTTTGTCAAACCATCCATACATATAAGCTTTAGTTATTTACTTGGGTGGTTATATTTTAAAGCACATTTTGCATGTCATTACATACACCCCAGTGTTGGGAAAAGTCCAGTAACCAGAGGTCCAATGGTCCTGTAAACGCTCACCTGAGATCTGACATATATAAATATACATATAAATTTATACATGCTTGAATATTATGCGTATTTTACAAGTTACACAGACTAACCCCCTGGGGTCTTTTTTCAGAATCATAATTCTTCTGCAATTTTGTTAAGTTCCTGCAAGTTTGACGTTTTAACAGCTTCCCCATTCAAATGCATAGGCGACCTAAGTTGACCTTGCTGTAAAATTGATCATGGTTGCAGACTACCTGCTTATCATACAATATGCTGTTTACACGACGAATTTGTTCCGAACCTGGTTCGGACCGTCCAAGTGTTTAGACGAATACATTTGGTTCGCTCCAACATTTTGGAACGGTCCAACTTGGCCCGCTATATAACTTATAGTCTGTTTAGACGGGTTCGAACCAGGTCCGATCTATTGGGTGGTTATATTTTAAAGCACATTTTGCATGTCATTACATACACCCCAGTGTTGGGAAAAGTCCAGTAACCAGAGGTCCAATGGTCCTGTAAACGCTCACCTGAGATCTGACATATATAAATATACATATAAATTTGTTCGAACCATCTGTTTAGACGGGTTCGAACCAGGTCCGATCTATTTTGGACCGGTCCAAGTTAGCCCGGAATAAATCTATCTTCTTGTTTACATTGAATTATTTAGATCGGAACAAATGACTCACAATAATTTTGTGTACATTAAGCGCAATAGATATAGGAACCTCTCTATTTTTAATATATATATGTATGACATGCATATCTCGTAGACTAGATCAAAGTATGTCGCGGGAAAACGCTCAGCAACTACTTCGGCATTAAGCTGTGCATTCTAAACTACATAGACAAATAAATATAGGTGCGTAAAATAAACATGACTGTCTGTAAACAGGTTAATATAATTTGATTTAATTCCATAGCAAGTATTTTGCAAGATCTTTCCCTTATTATATTTTTATCGTACCGGCGTATGTCAGTCGAAAAAATGTGTGAAAGTGGACTTTCGCGGGAAAATCTGAGTAAATACACAGCCCATAATTGGCGCATTTTCATTACTCAGAAACAATTATGGTTCAACGAGTGCATTGAGCTTATCATTATTTTGTGCAAATTTCCAGATTGTCTAAAATAAATTATATTTATTCTACGTTGGACCGAACCAAAGTGTTTAGATGGAATATTTGTACCGAACCAGGATCGGAACAAGATTTGGACCGGACCAGGTCCTACATGTAGGTTATGTACCGGGCCAAGTTGGACCGTTCCAAAATTTTGGAGCGAGCCAAATGTGTTCGTCTAAACACTTGGACCGAACCAGGTCCGGTCCTGGTTCGGAACAAATTCGTCGTGTAAACAGCATATTAGGACCTGGTCCGGTCTTGTTCAGTCCGATCCTGGTTCGGTACAATTATTCCGTCTAAACACTTTTTTTTCGGTCCAAGGTTGAAAAAATAGTATAATGTACAAATGTGCAGTATGTACAATTATGTAGATGCCAATGTATTCGAAACAACACTGGATATGGAAATATGTTTTGTTTATTTGTTTTTATTGTTTTGTGTTGTTTTTGTTGCACCTATTGAGTGAGGTAGACATTTTTGCTTTACACATATCTGCACTTCTTTTATAAATAAAGCCCAGTCTAATACGACTCTGAATGATGCCTGTTGAGCAGCCAAAAGAAGGAGTACATGTATGATTCGACCTTTTTTTCTTAGCGAGATTTTGTGCTATTATTAAAATACAAATCTGGCGCACTCATTTAACACGCCAATAAGAAAAAGCATGTGAATCATTTGTTCCGGTAAAAATATTCCAGTGTAAAGAAGAAAGATTTATTCCGGGCTAACTTGGACCAAGCTGGATCGGATCTGGTTCGAACCCGTCTAAATAGTTGATCTGCGAAGCTGATCAGCGCCTTTGGTTTAGCTACACATATAGAACAATTCCTCTACTTTCTAAATCCAAACTTTCCAGCTTCTAACCATCTTTTGTGACCGTACAGCCCGATTTGAGCCATACCTGGTCGGAACACTAAATTGTTGGTTTTCTCATGCACAGGCTTATATACTTTTGGGGTTTATTGGTTAGGGGATCCATTGAACATATATACATCACATAATAAAATATTCATTCTCAAACTTTGTTTAATTTAATTTGTCTTTAGATTATTTTGAGGAGTATACAGGTTTCCTTATAATGATAGTGAAAATAATCTGAGTGTGCGCTTATTGGAACACGTGTGCCAAATAAAATGAACAATGAACACGATGATGTAGTATAGTCAAAATTTATGTTACGTTTGTCATATCTAAAATTATTTAATGCATTGTTTTCTTTATGAAAGACGGTTTTTGTATTACATCTACAAGATGGGACAAATAAAAAATCCCCAATTCTATTGTTTTATTTTGATGAGAAGTATTTCGAAATGGGACGCGAATCGTGAGAAACCCTTTATTTTGCATGAAGACGCAGATAAGACTTACAGTCTGTGTGGCTTATTAGTGACTTTGTTTTAGATACTAACACTTTTAAACATTGTTTCTGTCCGAACTTCCAGAAACACAAAGTGCCCATGTAGATCAGCAGACCATATATAAAACACACAATGGCTGGTTTTCACATGGATAACCTAAAATGACTTGTTATGGTTTAAACCAATTAAAAACTTCTGATCAGGAAGTACAGAAATATAGAGCCACCCCATGACACAATCAACAAATTGATATATGCACCGTCTTGTCAAAGTCTTCGTTGCTACCCGACAATAACAGCAATTGTTTGGCCCCTTAATATTGATTCCTGTTTTGCATCTTGATAAGCGCGATCAGACGACGTGGGCTCCTTAATTAACCTTATCTTTTTCTGGGCTCGGTGCATGTGTGATTGTTTTCGCACCATGACAACTCATGGCAATTCCTTTTGCATGATCGGGCGAACCCAGGCATCGTCATTCCATACTTGAGACTTCAATTTGAAGAACACAATGTGTGCTGATCTTGGAAAACTGTTAACCATCTTGTTTATTTTTGCTGGTAAGTTGTCTTAAAAATTTTCATGGTCAGCAGCGCCATACTTAATTCAGACACAAAGCTCAAAATACAAAAAGTGGGGTGGCTGCGGTGTTCGGGGCGGTGGCTTTGTGGTAAGCGCGCTGTTCATTGGATCGAGGTATATGTGATCGTACTCCCCTGACACCGTAGTACATATGTTAAAAGTCTCATTGTACTGATTAATCTCAAAGAAGCAGTGGTTCCGTCCCGACATGACAGAAATATCATTGTCTGGGACGTTTAACAAAAAAAAATATAAAAAATATAAAATATATATATATATATATATATATATATATATATATATATATATATATATATATATATATATATATATATATATATATATATATATATATATATATATATATATATATAAAGAAAAAAATCTGTTTTTGTCTAAAATTAAAAACAATAGTTGTTTAACTCTAGGTAAACGTCTCACCGACCCAAAAGCTAAAATTCCTGTTCTCAATGACGGACCGGGGTAGAACCGTAGCGTAAAAATCCTGTTCTTACTGACGCACCGGGATAAAATCGTAATACTACCGTGGCAACGGCGAACCTTCCCGGTTCTATTATGTTTAATACAACCCAGGCGCACCGGGGCAAACCGGGATAGATTTCAAATATCGGGCAAAACCACGGCGACACCCATGTGGAAAAAGTCTCCTCAGTGCGTCTTATCGTATTATCAGCTTAGGGGATTAGTGGTACAGGTAAATCATATTCGGTTCTTTCCGGTGATTTACGATTTACTTGGCGCCTCTGTCCGTAAAATTACCTGTGTAACTTTAGCCCGAGGGCAACCATAAAATTTGATCATAAATTGTCTTAAAAATTTATGAACTCAAAACTTCGACTATGAAATAATATGAAAATATAAGAAATACAAAATGTGTGGCTTTGATGACGGTAAAAAAAAAAAAAAAAAAAACACGATTTCGAATGAAAGAAAACTCGTGTTTTTCCCATTCAAATGCACATTGTGGGTACACGTGACAATCGCATCGTCGCGGTTAAACTCATGGACCAGTTTGTACTGTAAGCATTCAGTTGTATTATTTTTATTTAATTATTTATTCATGTATTTATTTATTTATTTATTTATTTATTTATTTATTTATTGCTTCCCCAAAATAAGTGCTATGAGTATATGATATATGTTACATATTAAATGTAAGCATTACGAAAACACGCCCATGCAATATACAGATTTTTCCCAAATTGTAAAAGTAGAAATTATTTAATATTATTCTTATTACTAGTAAATTTTACCCGTCTGGACGTAGCAGTAAGATGATTGCGGCGATGAAGACAAATAAGACACACCAGGGATCAACCTGTATACACTCACTAAGTTTCATCCAAGTCGGACGAAGGACTGCCGAGATACAGAAATTTGACCTTTGCCCTCGATGACCTTGACCTTTAAAAATGAAACCCTCGAGCTAATATCCGGGGCCGCCCTCAACCTTCCAACCAAGTTTTGTGAAGATCGGCCCAAGGACCTGGGAGGAACAAACAGAAAAAAAATAAATTTGACCTTTGACCTCGATGATCTTTGACCTTTAAAAAATGAAACCCTCGAGCTAATATCCGGGGCCACCCTCCACCTTCCCACCAAGTTTGGTGAAGATCGGCCCAAGGACCTTGGAGAAGTAGGGGAACAAACAAAAAAAAACACATAAATTTGACCTTAGACCTCGATGACCTTGACCTTTAAAAAATGACCCCCTCAAGCTAATATCCGGGGCCACCCTCCACCTTCCCTCCAAGTTTGGTGAAGATCGGCCCAAGGACCTGGGAGGAACAAACAGAAAAAAACAACATAAATTTGACCTTTGACCTCGGTGACCTTAAACCCAATTGGACCCATAAATCTTAATCAGGGATCAACCTGTATACACACACCAAGTTTCATGCAAATCGAACCAAGGACTACCGAGATACAGAAATTTGACCTTTGACCTCGATGACCTTGACCTTTAAAAATTAACCCCTCGAGCTAATATCCGGGGCCGCCCTCAACCTTCCCACCAAGTTTAGTGAAGATTGGCCCAAGGACCTGGGAGGAACAAACAGAAAAATAACATAAATTTGACCTTTGACCTCGATGACCTTTGACGGACCCATAAATCTTAATCAGGGATCAACCTGTATACACTCCCCAAGTTTCATGCAAATCGGACCAAGGGCTGCCGAGATACAGAAATTTGACCTTTGAACTCGATGACCTTGACCTTTAAAAAATGAACCCCTCGAGCTAATATCCGGGGCCGCCCTAAATCTTCCCACCAAGTTTGGTGAAGATCGGCCCAAGGACCTGGGAGGAACAAACAGAAAAAAAAAAACATAAATTTGACCTTTGACCTCGATGACCTTTGACCAAATTGGACCCATAAATTTTAATCAGGGATCAACCTGTATACACTCACCAAGTTTCATGCAAAACGGACCAAGGACTGCCGAGATACAGAAATTTGAACTTTGACCTCGATGACCTTGACCTTTAATAAATGAACCCCTCGAGCTAATATCCGGGGCCGCCTCAACCTTCCCACCAAGTTTGGTGAAGATCGGCACAAGGACCTGGGAGGAACAAACAGAAAAAGAACAAATTTGACCTTTGACCTCGATGACCTTTGACCCAATTGGACCCATAAATCTTAATCAGAGATCAACCTGTATACACTGACCAAGTTTTTGAACAAACATAAAAAACACATAAATTTGACCTTTGACCTCGGTGACCTTAAAGCCAATTTCACCTATAAATCTTAATCAGGGATCAACCTGTATACACACACCAAGTTTCATGCAAATCGGACCAAGGACTGCCGAGATACAGAAATTTGACCTTTGACCTCGATGACCTTGACCTTTAAAAATTAACCCCTCGAGCTAATATCCGGGGCCGCCCTCAACCTTCCCACCAAGTTTAGTGAAGATCGGCCCAAGGACCTGGGAGGAACAAACAGAAAAAAAAAAACATTAATTTGTCCTTTGACCTCGATGACCTTTGACGGACCTATAAATCTTAATCAGGGATCAACCTGTATACACTCCCCAAGTTTCATGCAAATCGGACCAAGGGCTGCCGAGATACAGAAATTTGACCTTTGAACTCGATGACCTTGACCTTTAAAAAATGAACCCCTCGAGCTAATATCCGGGGCCGCCCTAAATCTTCCCACCAAGTTTGGTGAAGATCGGCCCAAGGACCTGGGAGGAACAAACAGAAAAAAAACCATAAATTTGACCTTTGACCTCGATGACCTTTGACCAAATTGGACCCATAAATCTTAATCAGGGATCAACCTGTATACACTCACCAAGTTTCATGCAAATCGGACCAAGGACTGCCGAGATACAGAAATTTGAACTTTGACCTCGATGACCTTGACCTTTAATAAATGAACCCCTCGAGCTAATATCCGTGGCCGCCCTCAACCTTCCCACCAAGTTTGGTGAAGATCGGCACAAGGACCTGGGAGGAACAAACAGAAAAAGAACAAATTTGACCTTTGACCTCGATGACCTTTGACCCAATTGGACCCATAAATCTTAATCAGAGATCAACCTGTATACACTCACCAAGTTTTTGAACAAACAGAAAAAAACACACATAAATTTGACCTTTGACCTCGGTGACCTTAAACCCAATTGGACCCATAAATCTTAATCAGGGATCAACCTGTATACACACACCAAGTTTCATGCAAATCGGACCAAGGACTGCCGAGATACAGAAATTTGACCTTTGACCTCGATGACCTTGACCTTTAAAAATGAACCCCTCGAGCTAATATCCGGGGCCGCCCTCAACCTTCCCACCAACTTTAGTGAAGATCGGCCCAAGGACCTGGGAGGAACAAACAGAAAAAAACATAAATTTGACCTTTGACCTCGATGACCTTTGACGGACCCATAAATCTTAATCAGGGATCAACCTGTATACACTCCCCAAGTTTCATGCAAATCGGACCAAGGACTGCCGAGATACAGAAATTTGACCTTTGAACTCGATGACCTTGACCTTTAAAATGAACCACTAGAGCTAATATCCGGGGCCGCCCTCAATCTTCCCACCAAGTTTTGTGAAGATCGGCCCAAGGACCTGGGAGGAACAAACAGGGAAAAAAAAAACATAAATTTGACCTTTGACCTCGATGACCTTTGACCTTTAAAAAATGAAACCCTCGAGCTAATATCCGGGGCCGCCCTCCACCTTCCCACCAAGTTTGGTGAAAATCGGCCCAAGGCCCTTGGAGAAGTAGGAGAACAAACAGAAAAAAAACCATAAATTTGACCTTTGACCTCGATAACCTTGAACTTTCAAAAAATGAACCCCTCAAGCTAATATCCGGGGCCGCCCTCCACCTTCCCTCCAAGTTTGGTGAAAATCGGTCCAAGGACCTGGGAGGAGTAGGGGAACAAACAAACAAACAAACAAACAAACAAACAGACAAACGTTGCTCAAATTATAGTATGATTGCTCAAAACATATATTGTGGGCACATATTAGAACCACCTCGCAGCCTGATCACTAGCTTAATCTTTATTTCCAATTTTCAAGTATTTATGTATGCGTAGACCGGTTTGCTTTTGAATCCGTCAAACCTCGCTTGGACAAGTTTTTCAAGTGCACAGGCTGATCGACTCCTTGCATTTTCGCAATATTTATATAACAGGTACACCTTCCATTAAAAATGAGCCGCGTTATGCGAAAACCGGAATTTAACTATGCAAAAACAAAGGCTCAGGTCAGCTGTGTAGCAGTTGCCTAGCTGATCAACGCCATTGTTTTCGCTACACGGGTAATACAATTCCTTATCTTCCTAAATCCGAAATTTCAAGCTTCTTGTCAAATGGTGTAGTACACAAGCCGGTTTGTGTCAGACCTGATCGGAAACCCCTAGTACCGGTTTTCTCACACCGCGGCTCAAATGTGAAATGGTATAGTTTTATAATCCGAGACTGCATGTCATAAAATTAGGCACGCTTTAAATCATACCCCTAGGTCATAGATAAACTAAAACAACATTGATGCGCCACTGATCGTGTCGCATTTTTTGTGTAATATTGAATTATAGTACTAATTTTTTTTTTTTTTGTTTTTTTTTTTTGTTTTTTTGTTTTTTTTGTTGTTGTGTTGTTTAAAAAAAAAAAAAAAAAAAAAAAAAAAAAAAAAAAAAAATTGTTGTAACATACACATACAAGCCGGTTAGTGTCAGACCTGGTCGGAAAACCCCTAATACCGGTTTTCTCACGCCGCGGCTAAAATGTGAATGGTTAAGGTTTTAAAATCCGAGACTGCATGTCATAAAATCAGTCACGCTTCAAATCATACCCTTAGGTCATAGATTAACTAAAACAACATTGATGCGCCACTGAACTGTTCAAAATCGTATCGTCAATATCTTCATTTTTGTGTAATATTAATTGTAGATCTAGTACTAATCTTTTGATAAAAAAAAAAAAAACAAAAAAAAAAAAAAAAAAAAAAAACATTTAATGAATTTTTAAAAAGTAAAAAAAAACAAAAATAATGAATTGATGTATCTTGCGACTTGTGACTGAGAATGAATGAATGAATATGCGATTCCAGAAAACTCAACGGGATGATCTAGACCGTGGCTGAGAGAAGAAATAAAATAAGAAAATAAGAACGAATCAGCGTAAAAAGTAGCAGCACAGTAAAAACAAATCTTAATTTCATTGAAAACAGTGTACAGTTTCAGTGTTTTTCTGCAGCTTTAACGAGAGAGAGAGAGAGAGAGAGAGAGAGAGATTTGAATGAAGATAATTAAGAATTTTTATGTCGGTTTTTGCTTTGTTCAAACTGGGACACGGAGACGCTATTGTTTGGTCATCAGATTGAGTAAAAAGTGTTACTTAGGTGAGAAATGCAAACTTTAATTGGACCAATTGCAATTACGACAATAATGTTGATGTGCATTCTTACAATGCACAATGCGTTTGTTGTTCAGAGGTGTCACATTTTGTGAGGATATGTAATGTTTATAAAATTATACTCAAAAGTTAATCGCGATCATTGTGTAGCATCTTTCATAAATTTTAAATCGATTATCATTCGAGGTGAGAAACAAAGACTTTTTATTTTTTTTTTTCTTTTGTGTAAATAAGTAATCTCCATGTTAAATAAATAGATAAATAAATAAATAAATAAATAAATAAAGAAATTAATAAATTAATAAATAAATAAATAAATAAATAACAAGGAAAAGAAGTATTACACCTTTATGCGAAATAGCAGACGCTTATGCACAGGTATTTCGTAATTCTCCGCCCGGTTTACGGGATTTGCCGATAAAACTATTGATTTACGGAAATTAGAAAAAAACTCAAAGTAGCTATAAAACACACGCAATTTGTCCACGCCAAATGTCGCTTGATTTTGAAGTTAAGCATGTCTTTAGAAAGATCCTTTTCTTCTGATGAATAATCCGAAAGAACAAATTTAGAAAAAAGGTTTTGGAAACGATATATTTGGCATTTAACCAAAGCACCTTTGGTAGATTTTACACTATAAGAAATGATGCAACCAAATAGGACCTTTTTAAATTTTGATTTTGCCCATTCAAAAAATCAAGATATTTTAACGAAACAATATCCATTAAATCAGGAATACATTAAATTACAATATTCCGAAAGAACAAATTTGATATCTGCCGTAATTAAGTTTTAATTAAACATTGAAAGTCAATGTCCTATTCATTTATGAACATTTTTTATCGGCAATAAACTGAATTACAGGTAAGGTATCGGCTCAATATTTCTCCGTATGGGGACAAACAGTGACACCATTTTGTCCTGGTGGCGTCCCGGCTCACCCCGGTATCGCCACGGTTCTCGCCGGTTGCTATTTTTAGCATTATTTTCAATACCGGCCAAACATCGGGACGTAACCGTGGCGCGACCGACAGTCACCGGCACGCCACCGTGGACAACCGGGGCTACACCGGACTTTACCATAGTACAAACGTGGCAAACATGCCTGCACCGCAACCACACTGTAGTAGAACCGGGGCTACACCGTGACTGTGAGAACACGCTCAATTTCCCCCGGTTTATCAGGGTATCCCGGCTTGTCTTTTTATGACCAAACTGGGACAAACCGTGGTTAGAACCGTAACAGTAAGTATGGGACTTATGATCGATAACTCGTAACAAGTTTTTTTTCCCCTACGACAAGGTGCACCGGTGAGCAAAGGTACAGCAGATTCACTGACTTTCATATATGTTAGTAGTTTAGATGAGGGATGGACTGACATGAAATTGGTCTAGAAAAATACTGAAACAAAATTAATAAATTACTGCGTGCATTTTTTGCATCCGGTTTATTTTGGAGACCCCGTGTGCTAGCACCAGTTACCCGAACTTAACTAAAAATATGAAAACGTACATACATACGTAAGCTCAAACAGCACAAAATTCGACTCCAAAGCAATAACAACCACAACAGAAGTATCGCCTCGGGACGATCAGTAATATAAAATTACTGGGGGATTGTTGCTTCATAATTTGAACCTTTTGCTGTCGAAATCCTGTTTTTTTTTTTTTTTGTTTGTTTGTTTGTTTTTTATCTAGTAGCCGCCTATATGCTTTTTAAAGGGAATATGCAGTTCAATTCATGCTTAATTGAATTTTATTTTATGAGCTAGCTTGCAAGGGTTTTATACACTCGCATATGTATTCTAGTCAAAGTTCTAACCGGACACCAAGGGAAATTTCTTCGAAGCCAAGAGCGCCATAAAATTTTTGTATGCTTCGTTGAATACACCAACATATTCGTAAAAGTTGCCACTAGGTACATGTAGCTTTGCACAAATCAAACTTTGCATGCGCCGGAGAGGCCTTGCCATGCCAAACAGAAGTACATTGTACCATTTTAAAATGACAAGAATTTGAAAAATTTCACATTCTGTCCATAAGCGACGAAAGTAAAGACCGGGAAATCCAAATATTTGCATGGGGGTGAACAGGTTTGTTGAAGTACGGGCGTTTCAAAATTTCGCATCTCACAAAATGATGGAATTTGCGAACTTTGAAAACGTGGGCACCGATATTCAGTTGGGCACCCTGCATGCTTTGGGGAAATTTTGTAAACTTGTTCACTACTCTAGCTCGATAAGGGATCTGTCTATTTCGAGGCGTTAACAGAATTTTTGATTATTATAAGAGCCACCACATGGGAAAACCAACAATCAGCATAGGTGAAAACAAAGGCGCAGGTCAGCTTCGCGGTAACCGCGAAGCTGATTAGCGACTTTATTTTCGCTACTCGGATAGTTCAATTCCTCTTCTACTTAAATCCGAAATTTCAAGCTTCTAGCTCTTTTCTGTGCTTGTACAGGTCGATCTGTGTCGGACCTGCTCGGAAACCACATTGTTGGTTTTTCCACAAGGCGGCTCATATATACTAGGCAAATTAAATTTAGCAATTTTCATAACGTTCGCCAGTTTCAGCAGATAATGAACAAAAGTCATATTTTGGAATATAGGCGTAAGAACTTGCAAGCGAAAAATTCCGAAAAAAATCAAACCTTACAGCGATACTGACGTGACGTCACAATTAAAGACTTTTTATCAAAACTTGCATGTCTGCTTTAAGTGGGAAACCAAAATCATGCTTAAGCAACTGTATAGTCATCAAAAGAAAGAAAAACATTTAAAACGTTTGGGAACGAAACTTTATCACCGAGAAATAAAGATCGTTAGTTTTTGAATTTGACGTTTTTTCCTTTGCTCTTACATTATCGCCTTACAGTTACGTTTCTTATTGAAATTTTCCGAAAATCGGCAATGAGTTTAAATGACTGATGCATAATGATATGTTACAATAAAGAGAGTTTGCAAAATTCCCTAGCTTTGCTGCATAACGTGAGCTTAAATAATGAGTTTAACGTCAGCGTTATCTCACTAGCATGACGCGATATGGCTCTGAAATTTTCAAGTGATATTGACCACGCTAGTGGCTACATTGTGCTCGTTTATCTTGTTTTGTTTTATGAAAATCCATGGAAACCAAGTAACCCGAAATTAAGGCATTTTCGACCATTTGACGGCACGTTGACATCGTTTTTTCGGCAGGTATAGTTTGTACCGAAAAAGCCCAATCACATTTGTCACATAATCAACAACGTTGATAAACAAGAGATGAAAATGATGGGTCTAATGGACTGAACAAAAGTCAGCTGTTTGCATTGTGTTCAATGGTTGAGAATTTTGCATTCACACCCTTTCTGTATTTCATGGGTTTTCCAAACGCCTCTTTAAAGGATGGCGTTTTTAAATTCATCGAACCATGTGCCTAAAACCCTGTTCTTTCCATTTAAATTAAAGAAATGTCCAAACTTTCTCTAAGAAGATCAAAAATATATGTAACATCAAAAATTGCTAAATTTATTTTGCATAGTATAGTATTCGGCAGGTTAGAAATTTTGGATACTGTATAGGTCTAAACATGATGCTTACGTACTCATTTTGGAATATTGTTAATTTAGCTGGAGGGGCGAAGGCATACGAAGTTTGCTATGAGACCTCCTACACTACCTACTATTGTGACGATGGGTGGTATTGTTGTGGTTCACAATGCTGGTGAGTTAATTTTAAACAAGAGGACCAATGGTCCTGTAAACGCTTGCCTGAGACCTGAGATATATACAAATAAACCTGTTTGACTAGCATGGTAATATGCATGTATATAACCCCGGGGCAGGGTCAGAATAACCCCTCGAGTCAGTTTCTTTTTTCTAATAATAAAAAATCAGTCCATCTGCCAATTTACTGCAAGTTTTGGCCTTCAAATGACATTTTAACAATTTTCCCCATTCAAATACATGGACGACCTAAGTTGACCCTGCCATAAAATAGGTCAAGGTCATCAAAGGGTCATGATTTATACACACTTTGTAGAGCTCCATTCCCGGTTGCTTCATGCCAAGTTTCAAAATCATATGCCTTTTAGTTCTGTAGAAGATTTTTAAAGGTTTTTGCTATTTATAGGCATGGCGGCCATCTTGTCATGTGACCTAGACCATTTATACAAACTTTCATTCCCTCTTGCTTTGGATGCTCCACATAAAGTTTGGCTTTGAATGGCAAAGCGGTTTCAGAGAAGAACATGTTTGAATATTATGGTCATAAACATATATATAGCCCGGGGCAGGGACAGACAACCCCCTGGGCCCGAAATATTTTCATAAACAAAAGTCTTCTGTCCATTTGCTCATTCCTAGAAAGATTTCTGCTATTAAATGACATTTTCCTGTTTTTCCCCATTCAAATGCATTGGTGACCTTAGTTGACCTTGTCGTAAAAAAAGGTCAAGGTCATCGCAGGGTCATGACTTATACAAACTTTGTAGAACTCCATTGCCTGATGCTTCATGCCAAGTTTCAAAATCATAGACCTTCTGGTTATGGAGAAGAAGATTTTAATTGTTTTTGCTATTAATAGCCCTGGCGGCCATCTTGGTCATGTGACCTGGACCATTTATACAACTTTTGTTTCCCCTTCCTAAGGATGTTCCACATGAAATTTGAATTTGATTGGCCAAGCGGTTTCAGAGAAGAAGATGTTTGAAAAGTGTGAACGACGACAACGACAACAACCACGACAACGACGGCGACGGACAACGGAGCATGGGTGAGGTGAGCTAAAAAGCTGAATCATCAATCTGGTTATCAGCGAGGATATCTTGATAAGCCAACATCACAACCTCGTCGCGCTTTTGTTTTGGTTTTACCACAAGGTACGACATCTACCGTGCTGCGCAACCACCGAACTTAATTTATGCATGACTGAGAGTTCGGATATAACGTGTATTTTTCTGCTGATTGATATTAAACAACCGAGGATATTGAGGAAAACGTAAGCAATTACCAGGAAACGGCGTAACCAAAAAGAAAGTCCCGCTCCAAAAACGGAGGCGGATAAAAACTAAATTAACAATCAGTGGTAAGTAATTCAAAACCATCTTAAGCTTAAGATCATCTTACGACCAACTTAAGTGTCTCTTAGGGATTATGGTGAATAACTGAAAAGGACCTTAATTTACGTTGACAACTTAACAGCATCGTAACTTTACGGCAAATTCAAGCCACATTAGCATCGTATTATCTCACGAAGTGGCACCTTTAATTTAAAAAAGTTACGATAGTTTAAAGTAGCTGGAATAGCAAGGGCGTACATTCTAAGGCGGTCAACGTAAGATCATCGTAAGTATGTCGTAAGAAGAGAAACTTAAGATGCCTTCGAGTTACTAGCCCCATGTCCTGATATACAAAGAGAAAATATCGTTAACCGAGTGAGCAGCTATTTCATAAATATTTATCACTTCATTCGTGAAATAAAAGCCATATCCAACAGAAATATTTGATAAGCCTCTATGTGTATATTATGTAGATATTTTGTTAACTTATCATGGAGTCTCTCTCTCTCTCTCTCTCTCTCTCTCTCTCTCTCTCTCTCTCTGTACCATATGTATTAATTGATTAATTGTTAATTTCAGCCGCTATAGTTCTATTGGTGGAGTCTCTCTCTCTCTCTCTCTCTCTCTCTCTCTCTCTCTCTCTCTCTCTCTCTCTGTACCATGTGTGTTAATTGTTAATTTCAGCCGCTATAGTTCTTCTGGTGGAGTCTCTCTCTCTCTCTCTCTCTCTCTCTCTCTCTCTCTCTCTCTCTCTCTCTGTACCATGTGTATTAATTGTTAATTTCAGCCGTTATAGTTCTTCTGGTGGATCTTCTGGTGGATCTTCTGGTGGCAGCAATAGCAGCGATAGTGACGGCAGTTTAGATGTCGCGTCTATTATAGGCATCGTTACTGGTGTATGTGCCGCAATCGTCCTGTGCGTTTTTACATGTTGCGCCATTAATGAATCTAAAAAAAAGGTCGACAGTGAGAGGCACGCTGGAACCACATCCGGTATGGGTAGCTTCATATGGTGTATTGTAAGCAGCGATGCGTAAACAAACACTTGTTGCTCTTTCATCAACTGCATATGCATTGCTCTAACAGATTCGTTACAGCTGAGGAACTGTAAAAATGACCAACATATCACCTAAGTTCTTTGCTAAGCTCTTGATGGTCTTCCAATATTCTTTCCAAACTTTTGAAAGAATCATATAGATGTGTTTCCATATCTTGGGTAATTCTTCATTGTTGATAGGTTAACAATTGGAACTGTGATAAGTCCTTCACAGGTTTTCAGGGTAAAAAGAATAACTTTCCCAGGTGACTGATTGATTCTTTGTGAAGTTTTTACAAACTCATTGGAAAAAAGTTTAGCAAGTAAAGTAATCTCCATATAAAATCTTGGAGCATGATTTCTTCACAATAGAAAGTGGCAAAGCCTGTTGAGTTTACAAAAGACACCCCTGATATTCTAATCATTTTCCTTTTGTAAACCTATCACATGAAGATGGAAATGAAGGTAATGGAATGTAACTTGCTATGTTCCTAACCAACTTCTTAAAGGATTCCATAGTTCATTTCATGAAGTTTTGAAGCTTATCTTCCCGATGATCTTCATCACAATAGAAAACAATCATGAATCTTTAGTCATGTCAACACTCTTTGAGAAGTTCTTTATGAAATTGTTTGAGAAGTAATGAAAACATTTATGAAATGTATTTCTATACCTCCAAATCAACTTGGTAACAGTCTATCAAATTTGAAAAGAATGTTTATACATTTCTAACAACATTAGAAAGACATCAAGAGGTATATTGGCCATTCTTATAGTTCCCCTGGTGTAATAATTTTGTTGAAAATTTCAATATCTTTCAACTGTTTTTCTAAAAGTTTATTTGAATATACCGACTAACATGTCTCAGGTTGTAAATATATAGTATGAGCAAAATAAACTGTTTTGCCATGTAAAACTTGACTTTGTCATAAAAAAGGTAATGGTCATCATATGGTCATCCCTTGAGCAAATTATGATTGGCTGGAGTGTCAGGTTTCATGACAATCGACTAACTATTTCAATATTTTGTCAATCACATTAATTTCTTTGTAAACCCGATAACTGTTAGTGTATCAGTTTCTTTCTGTCTTTCTCTCTTTGATTTTGTTGTTGGGTTAACATGTGATATCTGTTTGATCATATCATGTCTAATATGTGTATCTAATGAGTAACTTGTACTGTATTGTAGTCCAAGTTATCTCCACAACGCAGCAAGACCCCCCGCCCTACTCAGAAACAACAGCGGCCTCCTCAGTACAGTCAGGCTCAGCACATCCAGTCCCTATGTTGGAAACAGATATGCCGGGCAGAATACAATCTCCAGCACATTGACAGTATAGATACAAAAACACACGAATCGAACGCAAGTCTTGTTAGAGCGTGTCTTATATGATCATAATGCACAAAATATACTCGTGTCAAAGTTGACAGAACACATTACGAAAACACGCTCATGCAATTTACATAGGTTTTTTTTTTTCAGAAGCAAAAAAAAAAAAAAAAGTTGCCCGAGGGCAACGATCGCTCACCTGAGAGTCAACAAGTACAGTCACTGGACAAAGTGTTTTTTGTTGTTGTTGGTTTTTTTTTTTTTTTTGTTTGTTTTTTTTTTTTTGTTTTTTTTTTTGTTTTGTTTTTTTTTTTTGTTGTTTTTTTTTTTGAAAATCTGATCAAAATTGAAGACGCTGGAGTGGCCACAACACTAAAAATTGATTTTTCAAACATTCAAGGGCAGCTAACTCCGCAGTCCACGGTCGAATCTGGCTCAAATTCGAACTTATCCAAGATGTTATGGTTATCCTGGTTTCTTCCAAGATTGAAGAAGATCCGATCAAAATTGAAGGCGCTAGAATGGTCACAATACAAAATAATGATTTTTCAAACACTAAAGGGCAGCTTACTCCGCAGTCAGAGGTCAGATCTAGCCGAAATTGGAACTCATGCGAGATATTGTAGTTATCCTTGTTACCTGCAAGAATGAAGAACATCCACTGAAAAACAAAGATGCTAGAGTGGCCACAACACAAAATATGGATTTTTCAAACACTCAAGGGCAGATAGCTCCGCAGTCAGAGGTCCGATCTGGTCGAAATTGGAACTCATCCGAGATGTTATGGATGTCCTTTTTACTTCCAAGAATAAAGACCAGAGGACCATTGGTCCTGAGAACGCTCACCTGAAGCCTGATCTTGGAGTATTAAGTCATCATGAAATGACCTTGACCTTGAATACTCACACACCTTTATTGACTTCACGAGTTGTCTGCATCTGCAAAGCTTCAGGTCTCAGGCTGCAATAGTTTTCAAACCCAGTGATTTCTGAGAAAACCATAATTTTAATTTTGATATTTAAATGACCTTGGGTCAAGGTCAACAAATGACCTTGGCCTTCATCAATTACTTACATGTACCTTCATTAATTACTTAATTACTCCATTAGTTGTCTGCATCTAGCAACTTTCAGGTCTCAGGCTGCAACAGTTTCCAAAATATCCATTGTTTTCACCTTTTCCCATGTAAAAGCATATGTTTCCAAAATTGACCTTGCCGTAAAATAGGTCAAGGTCATCCTAGGGTCATCATTTCAACAAACTATAATGGGCTGGAGTCCCAAATGCTACATACCAAGTTTCGCGTAAATCGGCCAGCCTGTTCTGGAGAAGAAGATTTTGGAGTGGTTTTTACCATAGTTGGGCATGGCGGCCATCTTGGTCATGTGACCCGAATTTCGCGATCACACTTTCGTTCCCCCTACCCATGGACCCTCCACATAAAATTTCATTTTGATTGGCCAAGCAGTTTCAGAGAAGAAGATCTTTGAAAAGTGAGCATGGACGACAGACTGACCAAGGTCAAGAGATGACCTTGACCTTAATTAATCACATACCTTCAACTACTCCACACTTTTCCGATGTAAAAGCCTATGTTTCCAAAATTGAAATTGCCATAAAATAGGTCAAGGTCATTCTAGGGTCATCATTTGATCAAACTATGATGGGCTGGAGTCCCAAATGCTACATACCAAGTTTCGTGAAAATCGGCCCACCGGTTCTGGAGAAAAAGATTTTCGAGTGGTTTTTACCATATATGGGCGTGGCGGCCATCTTGGTCATGTGACCTGGATTTCGCGATCAAACTTTCGTCTCCACTACCCATGGATGCTCCACATAAAATTTCACTTTGATTGGCCAAGCAGTTTCAGAGAAGAAGATCTTTGAAAAGTGTGTATGGACGACATACAGGCCAAGGTCAAGAGATGACCTTGACCTAAATTAATCACATACCTTCATCTACTCCATTGGTTGTTTGCATCTACCACTTTTCAGGCCTCAGGTTGCAATAGTTTTCAAAAAATCCATAGTTTTCACTTTTTCCCATGTAAAAGCCTATGTTTCAAAAATTGACACTGCCGTAAAATAGATCAAGGTCATCCTATGGTCATCATTTGATCAAACTATTATGGTGGACTGGAGTCCCAAATGCTACATACCAAGTTTCATGAAAATCGGCCTGCCGGTTCTGGAGAAGAAGATTTTTGAGTGGTTTTTACCATATATGGGCGTGGCCGCCATCTTGGTCATGTGACCTGGATTTCGCAATCAAACTTTCGTCTCCTCTACCCATGTATGCTCCACATAAAATTTCACTTTGATTGGCCATACAGTTTTAGAGAAGAAGATCTTTGAAAAGTGTGTATGGACGACAGACTGGCCAAGGTCAAGAGATGACCTTGACCTAAATTAATCACATACCTTCATCTACTCCGTTAGTTGTTTGCATCTACCACTTTTCAGGCCTCAGGCTGCAACAGTTTTCAAAAAATCCATAGTTTTCACTTTTTCCCACCTAAAAGCCTATGTTTCCAAATTTGACCTTGTCGTAAAATAGGTCAAGGTCATCCAAGGGTCATCATTTTATCAAACTATGATGGGCTGAAGTCCCCAATGCTACATACCAAGTTTCGTGGAAATCGGCTCGCCGGTTCTGGAGAAGAAGATTTTTGAAGGGTTTTTACCATATATAGGCATGGTGGCCATCTTTGTCATATGACCTAGATTTCGCGATCAAACTTGAAATGCCACTACCCAAGGAGGCTCCACATAAAATTACAACTAGATCGGCCAAGCGGTTTCAGAGAAGAAGATCTTTGAAACTTTGGACGACGACGGACGGACGACGGATGACGGACGACGGACGGACGGACGCTGGATCATGACCATCCTATAAGCTCACCTTGTAAGCCTTCGGCTCAGGTGAGCTAAAAATCCGAATAAAAATGAAGGCGCTAGAGTGGCCACAACATTAAATATTGATTTTTCACACAGTCAATGGCAGATAACTCTGCAGTCAAGGGTCGGATCTGGCTGAAATTCGAATTCATCTGAGATGTTATGGCTATTCTTGTTCCTTGCAAGTATGAATAAGATCCGATCAAAATTGAATGCACTAGAGTGGCCACAACACTAAATATTGATTTTTCAAACATTCAATGGCAGATAACTCCGCTGTCAGAGGTCGGATCTGGTCGAAATTCGAACTCATCCGAGATGTTATAGATGTTCTTGTTACTTCCAAGATTAAAGAAAATCCGAATAAAAATGAAGGCGCTAGAATGACCACAACACGAAATATTGATTTCTCACTCAGTCAAGGGCAGATAACTCTGCAGTCAAGGGTCGGATCTGGCTGAAATTCGAACTCATCCGAGATGTTATAGCTTTCCTTGTTACTTCTAAGTATGAAGAAGATCCGATCAAAATTGAAGGCGCTAGAGTGGCCACAACACAAAATAATGATTTTTCAAACACTCAAGGGCAGCTAACTCCAGAGTCAGAGGTTGGATCTGGCTGAAATTCGAACCCATCCGAGATATTATGGTTGTCCTTGTTACCTTTATGAATGAAGAAGATCCAATGAAAAATAAAGGCGCTAGAGTGGCCACAACATTTTTTCCATTATAAGTCTATGGGGATTTTTCCAGAGGCTCCAAGGCAGCTAACTCTGCAATCTGAGGTCGAACCTGGCCGAAATTCGAACTCATCCGAGATGTTATGGTTGTCCTTGTTACCTGCAAGAATGAAGAAGATCCAATCAAAAATGAAGTTGCTAGAGTGGCCACAACATTTTCCCCATATAACTCAATGGGAGCTATCTGTTGCCATGGAAACCGGAGTTCTGATCCGACCTGGCCCAAAACCTAATGCAACCTTCCCCCTCCTCAATGATGCTTCAGATAAAATTTGATTGCGATTGGCCTTGTTGTCTCAGAGATATTCAAGATTGAAAGTGTGAACACACGGACGGACGGACGCACGGACGGACGGGCGGACGGACGACGGCTCGACTACCATACTATAAGCTCACCTTGTGAGCCTTCGGCTCAGGTGAGCTAAAAAATGAAAATTTCATTAGAAATCATTTTGATTTTTGTTTTCCAAAATATTTTCACTCAAAACATACGTTGTTGATACACGTTAGAACCGCCGCACCGAGGCGGTTCTAATGAGTACCAACAATCTAGGTTTGGGATTAGAAATAAGAAAACTAGCTATACCGCAGTTTTACTATATAAAAGCAAGGTATAAGGGGGTTTACTTTTCATGAACATGTTATCCTGATGAGAAGTGGGCACAGTTTCTCCAGTGTTGTTCTACAAGCTTTGTGAATATGGCAATGTTGGTACTGTCAACGAGCCATATTCTTTTTATAATTATCTATTTTATTTCATGCTTAAAATAATTATCTATTTTATTTCATGCTTAAAATAAATATCTATTTTATTTCATGCTTAAAATAGTATCTATTTTATTTCATGCTTGTAATTATATCTATTTTATTTCATGCTTATCATAATATTTATTTTAATTCATGTTTACACTCTCAAATCTATGATTGATAAGAGTTTTAGGAACAAAACTTATTTGTACAGTTGCTTTATAGATTTACGCAAAGCTTTTGATACGGTTTGGCGTGAGGCTTTGTTTTATAAGTTACTTAAATATGGTGTAAATGGTAAGCTTATTAATATTTTAAAGGCAATGTTTTCAGATGTAAAATATGCCATTAAACTTCAGGCTGGTTTAACAGAGTCTTTTTCTTCCAACATTGGTGTTAAACAAGGCTGTATATTAAGCCCTCTTTTGTTTAATCTTTTTGTAAATGATTTGCCTAATTGTTTCGACAGTAGTAAGTGTGATCCCATCCCTATGGGTGATGCTTTAGTTAATTGTTTAATGTATGCGGATGATGTTGTATTGTTATCCAGTTCTAAAGAAGGTCTTCAACATAGCTTATCTAGTCTACAAAAATATTGTGATTCATGGAATCTTAAAATTAACATAGAACAGACAAAAATTTTGATTTTTAATAAAAGTGGCAAATTGTTAAAAAATGACAAGTTTTTTATCAACGGTATTCTGCTAGAAAATGTTCAAGAGTACAAATATCTTGGAATTTTGATGAGGGCTTCAGGAACTTTCACAAATGCAATACAGTATTTAAGTAATAAGGCACTTAAGGTGATTTTCATGATAAGACGTAGGTTCCAAACAGAGTTTATAAATGCAAAGCTGTTGCTTAAATTATTTGATGCTTGTGTGAAGCCTATACTATTGTATGGTTCAGAATTATGGTCTGTTTTTAACATCAATATGTGCAGAAATGGCATTCATCCTTCTGATTTTTCTTTAGAAAAACATTATGATGATTTCTTGCCAGAAAAAATTCACTCAAGGTTTTGTAAATTTATTCTAGGAGTAGGTAAATATACATCTGTATAATAATTTCGGAGATCATTTTGTCAGTATCTTTATCAATATTTGAAGATCGGTCAACATGTAACGCATTATTTTCTGACCAACTGGGCGCTAATTTATGCCAAAATCACTCACAGTTTTGCGACTAAAGCAGATGTCAATAACAATATGAACCACACTTGATAAGGTGGGTTGTCAAACTTACCGAACATTGACGAATCATGATTATTTATGAACATGTCTTCTATGGCTGCCGCAGGTGCTTGTTCTCTGGCGATAATGCTCCAGTCAGTTCTATTGACACTTGAAATATAACAACCGATCAAGGATCACAGCATACAACATTTTTCCTCACAAGTGTATAAACAGGCCATCTAAATATCTTTTATAAACCGTTTCTTTCATCTTTTACTTCTTAGAATTCACTGAAAAAAGCCTGTCTTTTGATCACATTACTAAAACTTGCCCATGCAATACACAGAGATTTTTAAAGTCATAAATTTTTAGCAGAATTTTTTATATTTTGTTTCTTATTTTTGCTCAAAGCATAGATTGTTGGTACACGTTAGAACCGCCCCGGCGAGGCGGTTCTAACGAGTACCCACAATCTGTGTTTTGGAGCAAAATTAAGAAAAAATGGTTTACCCCCGCATACCCCAGTTTTGCTATATAAAAGGTAAACATTACACGGACATGTTTTCGTGATGATCTATGTTTTTACCGTATAGATTGATTTACAATACAGAGAAATGTCCAGCTAATCAAAGCTACTAAACAAAAAGCATTCGTAATAAGAAGCATTCCATCATGCCTTTTGCATCAAAGATGAGGAACATGTTTTAATGGTATGTCCTATATACGAGGATTTAAGACTTAGTTTAATACGCGAAGCTGTATTAATAAATCCTTAATTTTAGGGCTTCAGTGATATTCAAAAGACGTGTTTTCTTTTGTCTTATTCCTAAATAGTTAAGTCGAGTGCTAAGGTTTGTACACTTATACTTGAACGAAGAAAAAAAACTTTCTAAGTCGTACGACTTAGTATGTGAAGCTTATTCCAGAAAATTATTTTCAACTTTTTGTATAGTCTCCAACCAAAACCCGTCTGCATTACTGCATTTAATGTAAAAAGGGAAAACCTAAATGTCTTTGCGTGAGGTACTTATGTATATTCATACCCACCAGCACAAACTTAAGAGTTTTTTTTTATTTCTTTGTGTTTTATGAGTTTGTGTTTTTAATGTTTCATGTGCATATGTGGTATGACTTGAGGAGGTATGTCTTGGCATTCCACCAGTGGTGTGTTGGTGATGATCCAAATTTAGTAAAGGCGTTAGTTCTAAGACAGTTTTTCTTTGGGCCGGGCTCAGATGTATATATGTCATTTCATGTACATAAAGTTTTTTTTTTTCATTAATGTTGATACTTGAAAAGTGCAACTCTTATTATACCTCACAATTCTTTTAGAATGGCAGTCGTACATGTGCATGTGAGTTTTGTATGTAAGATATGTTTTAATGTATACACTGGTGAGACACAAATCAACGATACTTGACTTGACTTGCATCTTTTAGATGATGAAATTTATCACCTTAAACAGTTCGTTACGAAAACTTGCCCATGTAATATATGGAGATTTTTTTTTCAGTAGCAAAAATTGAAAATTTCATCAGAAAATTTTCGATATTTTTCTTATTTTTGCTCAAAACATAGATTGTGGGTACACGTTAGAACCGCCTCGCCGAGTACCCACAATCTATGTTTTGGAGCAAAAATAAGAAAAATAGGTATACCCCTGCATACCCCAGTTTTACTATATAAAAGTGGGGTTTAAGGGGGTATACATTACACGGACATGTTTTCCTGATGTAAACTAAGGTCTTCCTTATCTTTAGGGAGGGATTGTAATGCTGGGCCCTGATTACCAATGAAAACTGTCTATAAGGTTTCAAATTATGTCAGTATCAAAAAAACAACAAAATATATCGGAGTTTAGAGAATTTGCGGTTTTTAACAAATTTTCAAAAATTGACATTTTTAGAAAATAAGCCAGTGGTTTTGAAAATTTCATTTAAACAGCAAAGAACACAATTAAAAATGCATTCTTAGGTAATCAGTGGAAGATGAGGAAGAGTTTTGTTGACTTTCATTAACAGAAGACAAAGTCAGTTGTTTTACTTTTGGTTCGTATGCACTTGCGTCTTGAAGTTTTAATTTTGATTTTACAACTACAATTTAGACATTTTTTGGTTTATGTGCCATAATACTGATTTGAGATTGAACAACTTGTCCCATACAATAAATTGTAAATTGTTAGTAACGAATCAAAGTGTCCCAGTAACGCAGCGCAAACTTGGTCCTTTATTAGGTTAAATAATATAAAAATGCACCAAATAAAGCAACAACTTAATGCTGCTTTGCTGAGACTATTTGTTACTATCAATTTGTTGTTTAATTAACCATTTAAGATATGTGAGACAAGCCATGTTCTGCTTGCGGGTGTGTCAGGTGGTTTTTCCCTGGGTACTCCGGTTTTCGCCCCACCTACCGATTGATTCGTCTCGATATGAGTGAAAAAGCTTGAAAGGGACGTAAAACTGAATCAAAAAAAAAAAAAAAAAAAAAAAAAAAAAAAAAAAAAAAAAAACACCATTTAAGATCGAAAATAAGAAAATGATAGTTGTAAAACAAAACAAAAAAACTAACATAATAGTGACTTTAGAGAAATGGGTGCCCCAGATGGATATTGGACTGGTTTTTGAATAAAAAATAAAACAAAATAACCCTACATAGAAATAAGGCTCATTGATTGTGCCAGCATTACCGTATTGACAAAGACTCTTGCACACTTCTACATTATTAGGCCACTCCTGTAGATTTACGATTCAACTGTCACAAATACAACTACTCATTAAATTTCATCTCAGATACAAATAGAAAATTGTTATACATAATGGCAATGCAGTGTAGACTGGGTTCAGGCTGAAGAATGATAACTTCACCAGACATACCTGATTAACTAAACTGTAAGCGTTGCGTTGTATTTTGCATGAGATTTTCCCATTACATGTAACTGTCTCAGTTGCACCCTGAACCCAGTCTCACTAAGCAAGACAAACTTTATACATCCTGTACCATGTTAGCTCATATATCGAGAAAAAAAACGTATGTTTGAAGAGGGGAAATTAAACAACAGAAACACGGAGAAAAAATATTGATAAAAAGATTCTGGTAATACGGAAGCCTATATGTGACTTTTGTCTTTTGACTTTTGTGTTTTGCGACATGTGAATTTTGCCTTTTGAAAAAAAAAATGTTTATTGGTAGTAAATTTTCCATTACGCCATAGCTGTAAACTCGGGCGATCTTTGTGGCCTATGGGCCGCTGGTTGTTGATTTCTTTTGTCTTTTATTTTTTGTGTTTTGACTTATGTATAGTTTCCGTGTTTACCTTTGTTTGTACACTTCATTTTTACATTTTCTAAAAAATCTTTTGTTTTTTTTCTTCGATTCATATTCTGACCTTGTCATTTTCAGAACTCTGGATTAGGTGCATGTGAGCAAAAGTTGATTTTGTTGAATGCGTCAGCTCATTATACAGAAGACAAAAGTCAGAATTCAAAAGCTGTGACAAAATTCACAAGTCACAAACCACTAAAGTCAAAAGACATAAGTCACATATAGGCTTCCGTATGGTAATGTTCACCATGTGTCATAGTGAGAGACATTATTTTGGACTTCGTGTCTATATAGTCGATGTAATGCTTTCTTTCACTAAAGTTCAAGGGATAATGGCTGAATTTGATAGATTTGGCTGGATTTGCTGTAGAAGTTGGTTTTGCTGAATCTGACCGTCCATATTTCCGTTGTTGATACTGTGTAGGGCGGCGGATCTTGTTACGTAGGGATAACTTGGGCTACAATAAAAAAAAAAAAAAAAAAAAAAAAAAAAAAAAAAAAAAAAAAATCATTACGTAGGAGGGTCTCAAACATTGAACAATTTTGCTTTAATTTAACAAAAAATCACAAAAGTTTTCTTACGTGTCAAAACTCTAGGTAGAGGTTCAGACAACTAACTTACAAAATATTTCAACTGTAAATATATAACATAGAGATTTTGACTGTAAGTATGTCTTTTTTACATCATTGGTTTGCGATCACGAGTTAATTTTATTTAATCGCTGTTGATGTATAAAATCATTTTGATCGTGTCGCTTAACCTCTGACATAGATATGCATTTGTTGATCGGACTGCTTAAAATTAATATAACTATGTTCTCAATAATGCGAATCTATGACGGTAAACAATATACTGACCACGTGCTTCATATGGCACTGAAAAAAAATGTGTAAAACAAACTGATGCCCCTTTTAACGTGTTTACAAAACTTAATCACGTGAGTTCAAGCGCCACGGCCAACGTATTTTACCTATATATGCTATATATGTATCAATAGATTAACATATGAGCCTCGTCATGAGAAAACCAACAATGTGGTTTCCGACCAGGTCTGACACAAATCGAGCTGTACATACACCAAAGATGACTAGAGACCTAGAAAGTAGAGAAATTGCACTATCCGTGTAGCGAAAATTAATGCCTAGGTCACACTAGGGCTTACGTACGCTGCGGACGCTGCGGATAGGTGTTCCGTATCTGTCCGTCCTATCCGTAACGATTCGTATCTCATCCGTAATGTCCGTAACTGTACGTATCTTATCCTCAGGGCGCGGTAGATCCGCGGGCAAATTTTCATAACTGTCAAAAATGCATGCGCGGATGGACGATCGGTAATGGTAGGCAATGGTACGTAACTGAAGGCATTTATTCGAATCTGTCCGTATCTAATCGCATCTTAACGTATCATTCCGCGATCAAGCATTTGTTGCGGATCGATACTGTTACATACGTGTTATTTCGTTCGGTTGCGGTCTTTGTCGTTTATACACACTTTTCGATACAATTTAATACGTTCAGATACGAACACGTAATGTTACGGTTTTCCTAAAGTTTACAAAGCATGCCACACGTATGAAAACGGAATCAAACCAGGATGCAACTTGAACAATGCTAATAAGCGTGTGGCTGAGCCCTCTAGAGCTGAGTGTTTGGGCATAACATAATCTGTATCCAATGCATGAATGAGTCATACAAGAACGTTTCTGGAATACATGTATATAGTCTCCTTGACAAAAATGTCCGTCATTTTTCTATTATACAGGCAATTTATTTATTTAAGGATATCCATAATTCATTTATGGATATCCTTAATTCATTTATGGATATCCTAAAATAATTAAAGATATCCATCAATATTTTGGATATCCTAAAATGAATTATGGATATCCATAAATGAATTATGGATATCCTTAAATGAATTATGGATATCCATAATTGAATTATGGATATCCTGAAATACATTTTTGGATATCCAAAAATCGCGATGAATTATGGATATCTTTAAATCAGCTCATTTAAGGATATCCTTAAATGTGTTTTAGGATATCCAAAAATAAGCTTGAATTTAGGATATCCATGATACGATTTTTGGATATCCATGATTCTTTTTTTGGATATCCATAATGATCTGATTTAAGGATATCCATAATTCGATTTTAGGATATCCATAATTCATTTTAAAAAATATTTCTTTTCCATAATGATTTTTTCCATGTAATACGCATGCGCTAACTTAAACTGAACGAAACGGAAGCCAACGTAAATTCAACCACACCGGATGCCTCCATTCTCTGACTAGGGAGAAATCATTATATCCCATAGACACGAATGGGGTGCCGTTTTACTATTTATTTCCTATTTATGGATATCCATAATTCATTTTTGGATGTCCAAAATTCATTTTTGGATATCCATAAATCATTTTTGGATACCCATAATTCTTTTTTGGATATCCTAAAATCGATTTATGGATATCCTTAATTCGGCTGAATATTGGATATCCATAAATTGATTTTAGGATATCCTATAATCGAATTATGGATATCCTTAAATACAATCCTATTTTTGGATATCCATAATTCGATTTAAGGATATCCTAAAATCGGGCTAATATTGGATATCCATAATTCGATTTATCCTTAATTATTTTAGGATATCCATAAATGAATTAAGGATATCCATAAATACATTATGGATATCCTTAAATAAATTATGGATATCCAAAAATAGGGAATAAATAGTAAAACGGCACTCCATAGGCACGTACATCATTTTTTGTGATTTAAGGATATCTTTAAATGAATTATGGATATCCTTGAATACATTCCTATTGAAGGACATCCTTAACTCATTTATGGAAATCCATAAATCGAATTATGGATATCCAATATTAGCCCGATTTTAGGATATCCTTAAATCGAATTATGGATATCCAAAAATAGGATTGTATTTTAGGATATCCATAGTTCGGTTTTAGGATATGCTTAATCTATTTATGGATATCCATAATTCAGACGAATTTAGGATATCCTTAAATTGATTTTAGGATATCCAAAATGAATAATGGATATCCAAAAAAGAATTATGGATGTCCAAAAATAAATTTTGGATATCGAAAAAAATAAGGATATCCATAATTCATTTCAGGATATCCATAATTCATTTCAGGATATCCATAATTCGTTATGGATATCCATAATTCATTTATGGATATTCATAATTCATTTTAGGATATCCAAAAATGTTAATGGATATCCTTAATTATTTAAGGATATCCATAAATGAATAAAGGATATCCATAAATAAATTATGGATATCCTTAAATAAATTATGGATATCCAAAAATAGGGAATAAATAGTAAAATGGCACCCATAGGCACATACATCATTTTTTGTGATTTAAGGATATCCTTCAATTATGGATATCCTAAAATACAGTTCTATTGAAGTACAGTCCATAACTCATTTATGGATATCCATAAATCGAATTATGGATATCCAATATTAGCCCGATTTTATAATATCCTTAAATCGAATTATGGATATCCAAAAATAGGATTGTATTTTAGGATATCCATAGTTCGATTTTAGGATATCCTAAAATCAATTTATAGATATCCAATATTCAGACGAATTAAGGATATCCATAAATCGATTTTAAGTATCCAGAAATGAATTTTGGATATCCAAAATGAATTATGGATATCCATAAATAGGGAATAAATAGTAAAACCGCACCCCATATTATTGTTGGTTGATGCGTTCATTTACGGTCTAGATACGTTTGTGTTACGGTTTAGATACGGAAAGATTCGAATCAACGCCTTCATTTACATGTCATTACGTACTATTACGGATGTTTCATCCGTGCCCAATTTTTGACTTTTTTCAAAATTTGGGCGCGGATGGAATCGGACTTGCATATACAATACGTTAAGATACGAACATATACGGAAAAGATACGAATTGTTACGGATATGACGGATAGATACGAAAGGTCAGTTCGCAGCGTCCGCAGCATCCGGGTGTGCTAGTGTGACTGCAGTTTGACTAAAACCTGCGTTTTCTTGCATCAAATTTCACCGTTATATACGCAAGAAAACGCAACATTACGTATCTGAAGGTGTATGTCTGTATCTAAAAGTAACAGATGGTATCGAAAGGTATGTAGTCAAGTATCTTAACCGTATGTATTCGAATTTATCCGTAACTATCTTCGAACGTATCCGTATCTTTCCTGAACTACCCGTATTTATTCGTATTTAAAGGTAATAAATTCATTAAGAACCGTTAGCCCCGCCCACAAAATTCTGCGGATCGCTACGTATAGTATTCGCAACTATCCGCGGCATCCGTAAGCGCTAGTGTGACCTAGGCATGAGGCGCTGATCAGAAGCTGATCTGCGCCTTTGTTTTCGCATATGCGGAATGCTTGTTTTCGCATGATGCGGCCCATATGGTTCATTTCTCGAACGAACAAAAGTGTATGAAAAAACTGAATCATAACGTCATATTTACAATATTAAACTATGAGTGCATGTATATTTGAGCCACATCATGAGAAAAACCAACAATATGCATATGCGAAAACAAAGACGCAGATCAGCTTACTGCGAAGCTGATCAGCGCCTTTATTTTCGTCAAACGGGTAGTACCATTCCTTCTACTTTCTAAATTCAAAATACCCAGCCTCTAGCCATCTTCTATTCGCTTGAACGGCTCGGCTTGTGTTGGACCTATTCGGAAACCACATTGCTGGTTTTCTGATGACGCGGCTCATTTTATTATTACCGGGTGTGGTTGCAGCTTGTCCCTTATTGCCGGCCCGTGTGCAACTTATTGTGCAGCAAAACACAATAAGGCCTAGTGCTATGAGGCTGGCTATAGAACCTGATACTATGCCTGCAATAGCATCGTCAGATAAGCCGATGTCACTGGAATTAAAAAATACGCTACATGATGAAACAAGAGAGAGACAGAGAGAAGCAGAGAGGATGGATGAATCATGATTTGTACAGAAAAAAGCCTTTAAAGTCATTTTGAAAGAAATCTTTCACCTGTTGAAGATATGTTTGTTTGTTTGTTTGTTTGTTTGTTTGTTATTTGAACTGATGCTTTACAACTAAAACTTACATGTATGGCCAGCAATTCATCTAGGAGAAGGAAACTCCAAAATCAAACCTGTGTGTCTGGATATGCCTAGTCCAGATATGCAAAGACTGTTTCGGTAGATGGAGCGGAAGAAATCATCTGATTCAACGGTTCAGAAAGCGATACAGCAACATGTTGTGGAACATGCAGAGCGTGACAAGGCACTAAAGATGTTACGGTCATCCACTGCATCCAAACCCAACTCCAGACGTCTTGACCTGTGTCTTGCCTCTGGGCGCAGCTGGGCGAGGACTAGAGAGTGAGGCTGACGTTGCGCACCTCTTCCTCACTATAATCCAATTTCATAGCGCATGTCATCTTATTTCTCAACACACAAGCACTTGCATGCACAACAATTTCATCACACTTGCACCCACATACCTACAAAGTCCTGTGGCGATGGGCGAGTGGCGAAGCAGCAGGTGTAGGACACACTGGGAGCTGTAGTTGCAGACCTGCACATAGGCGGCTCAGTTCTAATGGTCGCTTTCTGTGAGGAGAAGCAGTAAGCAGAATTCGGCAGTCGGCTGAGTGACTGAGCAGACCTATTTAGGACCGCACTGCTCACCCCGTAGCATGGGGAAGGGGCTAGAAAAGGTGCCCTAAACAATTGCCTGCTTCAAACCCCCTGGCTGGTTAACCGCGATCAGCGGGGATCCCCTTAAGCGGTCGAAATACAAAGAAAAAAGCTAGAGTAATCCCCTTACGGATTGGCGCATGGAATGTGCGCACTTTAATGGATAGTGCTGGGTCAGATAGACCACAGCGTAGAACGGCCCTTGTGGGCAGAGAACTTGGGAGGTATGATATACAGATAGCTGCATTGAGTGAGACTCGGTTCGCAGATGTTGGGGAGATCAAAGAAGTTGGTGCTGGATACACCTTCTTCTGGAGTGGACGCAAAAGTGAAGAGAGGCGTGAAGCAGGAGTTGGCTTTGCCATCAAAACAGAACTTGTTGGTAAGCTGTCAGGATTGCCAAAAGGCATTAATGACCGTCTAATGACATTGAGACTTCCTCTGTCAGGCAATAAACATGCAACTATTGTCAGTGCTTATGCACCCACAATGACCAACCCAGATGAGGTCAAGGACAAGTTCTATGATGACCTAGACAATGTTATTTCTGCAACACCCCGCACAGACAAGCTTATCCTTCTTGGCGACTTTAATGCCAGAGTGGGTACAGACCACCAGACCTGGGAAGGAGTTATAGGTCCAGAAGGGGTTGGAAAGTGCAACGGCAATGGTCTCTTGCTTCTCAGGAAGTGTGCTGAACATGATCTTCTAATCACCAACACAGTCTTCCGTCTACCTAATAGGAACAAAACATCCTGGATGCACCCCCGTTCCAAACACTGGCATCTCATAGACTATGTCATAGTGCGGAGAACAGACAGGCAGGATGTTAAAGTGACAAAGACTATGTGTGGTGCAGACTGCTGGACAGATCATAGACTGGTTGTCAGCAAACTCAACCTAAGAATACAGCCTGCGAGGCGACGTCAAGGTAAGAAAGCTCCTAAGAGACTGGATGTCTCAAAGCTGAATAAAGACAGCATGAGACAAGATTTCTTAACAGACATTTGCAACCAACTGGATGCAATGAATCTCAGTTCAGAGGACCCCGAAGAAAACTCGACAGTTTTCCATAAAACAGTTCTTTCTTCAGCTGCAAGCACCTTAGGCCATCCATCTCGCAAACATCAAGACTGGTTTGATGAGAATGATGACGAAATTCAGAGGCTTCTTGAAGAAAAGCACCGTTTGCTCAAGGCACATCAAGATGATACTAGCTCAGTATCAAAGAAAGCAGCCTACAGCAACATTTGTAAGACAGTCCAGACCAAGCTTAGGGACATGCAAGATTCCTGGCTGAGGAAGAAAACAGAAGAAATTCAGTCTTTTGCGGATAGAAAGGACATGAAGAAATTTCATGATGCACTGAAAACCATTTATGGTCCAAAGAGTTCTGGAGCCACCACATTGCTCAGTGCAGATGGAAACACTCTTCTCACAGATAAAGAAGCTATCTTGGAAAGGTGGGCAGAACACTTCAATAGTGTGCTTAATCGACCATCAAGCATCAATCAGGATGCAATCGACAGACTTCCACAGATAGAGTGCAATGTTCTGTTAGATGAATTTCCTACCGTTACGGAAACAAGAAAAGCAGTTCAACAACTATCATCTGGCAAAGCCCCAGGTGCAGATGCAATTCCTGCCGAAGTTTACAAGGCTGGGGGCTACCCATGGCAGAGAAACTGACAGAGTTGTTTCACTGTATGTGGAGGAAGGAGGCTATCCCACAAGAATTTAAGGATGCATCCATAATCCACCTATACAAGCGGAAAGGAAATCCTCAAGTCTGTGACAATCACAGAGGCATCTCCCTCCTATCAATTGCTGGGAAGATACTTGCAAAAATTCTGTTAAATCGTCTGAATGCTCATCTTGATCAGACGGGACTTATCCCAGAAAGTCAATGTGGATTCAGAAAAGACAGAGGGACAATAGACATGATCTTCACAGCAAGACAGCTTCAGGAGAAATGCCAAGAACAGAATGTAGATCTATACATGACGTTTGTTGACCTTACCAAAGCTTTTGACACTGTTAGTCGTGATGGACTCTGGAAAATCATGGCCAAGTTTGGCTGTCCACCCAGATTCATAGCTATGGTGCGGCAGTTTCATGATGGCATGCAGGCACGTGTGCAAAATGATGGAGAGTTCTCTGAACCATTTGAAGTAACAAATGGGGTCAAACAAGGCTGTGTTCTGGCACCAACACTGTTCAGCATGATGTTTTCTGCCATGCTTATGGATGCTTTTCAGGACAGTGACACTGGTTTTCCAATCAGGTACCGTTTTGATGGCAACATATTCAACCTCAGAAGGTTGCAAGCCAAAACTAAGGTCTAGACTGATGTGCTAGATGAGCTCCTCTATGCAGATGATATGGATAAGAATGCCAACACAGAGGCAAAAATGCAAAGAGCCATGGATCAAGTCTCACAGTCATGTGATAATTATGATCTCACAATCAGCACAAAAAAAGACAGAGGTTGTACACCAACCAGCCCCCGGAAAACCATATAATGAACCAACCATCACTGTGAATGGGCAAAAACTGAAAGTTGTTGACAAGTTCACCTACCTGGGAAGCACTCTCTCCAGAGAAGTGCATATTGATGATGAGATCACTGCCAGAATTGCAAAAGCTAGTGTGGCATTCGGAAGACTCCGTGCAAATGTCTGGGAGCGAAATGGAATCAAGCTTGACACCAAGCTGAAAGTCTACAAGGCTGTGGTACTGCCAACCCTCTTGTATGCATGTGAGACCTGGACAGTATACCAACGCCATGCAAAGAGACTTAACCATTTCCACTTAAGCTGTTTGAGAAAGTTGTTAAAAATCAAGTGGCAGGACAAGATTCCAGACACAGAGGTCCTGAGGAAAGCAGGGATGCAAAGCATGCATACAGTCTTAAAGCTAGCACAGCTAAGATGGACTGGCCATGTTATAAGAATGCCTGATGCGCGACTTCCAAAGAAAGTTTTCTATGGAGAACTACAGGAGGGAAAGCGCTCTCAAGGTGGCCAGAAGAAACGCTACAAAGACACCCTCAAAGCCTCTCTGAAGGATTTCGAAATACCAATGGGGTCCTGGGAACAGACTGCACAGGAGCGATCAAAGTGGCGAGGTCTCATCAACAAAGGAGCAGCTCTCTATGAAAAGAAGAGAATCTGTGTAGCTGAAAGAAAGCGAAGAGAGCGCAAAGCCAAAATAAATGTGCCACCAGCAGACTCTATGACATTGACTTGCTCTACTTGCAACCGACAGTTTAGAGCCAGAATTGGCCTAGTCAGCCATCAAAGAACTCACCAACACACATCAGCACAATTCAAGAAATAATGATGGTCTTTCTCATTAGTGAGAGACGAACTGTCACATGTATGTATATAGTTTGGCTTGAACCACTTTTTCTGGACAGGCTCGGACAAGAGCGGTTGACCAGTAATCAGATGGTTAGTCGATAGCGCAGACGCTTTTGCCTGGAGGCACAAGCTCACTATCTATCTATCTATGTCTTTAGCTCCCAATGGGCGGGATCCCATATTCCAACCCAAGCACCCTTCAAACGAGATTTGTCTTAACTACATGCATTTTGTGACTTTTTAAATACATAGAAAACTTTTGTTTGTTTATATCGAGGTTTAACGTCCCAGTCAACAGTTTTTCAGTCATGTCGGGACGGAGCCAATGCTTAACCAGTACTATGGGGTTTTATTAAAAAATAATGTGTCTTACTCAAGGACACAACGCGTTTCTGCCAATGGGGATCAAACCCAGGACCCCGATACTCTACCAGCAGGCCATCTCGCTCTCATTTTCAATTTTGAATAAATTGCATGTGTGTGTTTTCGAAATGTGATTTAGCTTTAACTTACCAACATTGTGTATCATTATGACAACATTCTCTTCCAAAATCACATATGTAGACAAAGGTGGAGGTTCTAACGCATACCTCGTAAGCCTTCGCCATGCCAGCTGAATTATAACAAGTTGCAACCAGTTTTATACATCAGCATAGTCATGTATATAGCATGCTTTGGAGATTGATTTTTTTTTAAATATAGGCTTTGAAATTTCAAGGAAAATTCTCCCAGGATATGCGTGGATATACTAGTCACAAGTTCTAACCGACCACTTTTCATATTCTCTTTTCCTGACAAGCCACTATTCAGAATGATTTTTGTCAGATTATATGTCTTTCAGGAGACTCAAGTTGCATAGGGTTGAGACAAAAATGTTTTCACTTAACTGGTATTTGTGGTAAAAAGTTTTTTTGAATAAAATGGATTTAAGCATACCATATGTTGAAATGACGACCAGATGTCAACAAAGGGGTCCTTCCGAATTGAAAAAAAAAATCAAACATTCAAAGAGCGACGTGCATTAAGAGCCAAAAATAGCCCCCAACCGAGCTGAGTGACAATGATGTGAAATAAAGCTTTGTTATTGCTCTTCATGAAAATAATAATAAAATATGTGCATGACCTTTCTTATAGGGATGACCTTGGGTCAAAGGTCATGACCCATATAAAGCAATTTCAATATTGATATATCAGCTAATAGGAAAAGTTGGTCATATTTCAGCTTTTACTTGTTGTAGACCACTGAATGTTGTTTCAATTTAGAGCTTACACACCTGTCTTGCATTAATTGGTGTTATAATGAAAATCATATTGAATCCATATTCATAAATATTAATGAAAACACTGAAAGTAATTGGAAAACAAGTAAGTCTGTTAGAACTTCATAACTTCATTAATTTCAGTTCAAACCATAGAATGATATGTTGCTATGGCGTCATTAATACTTCTGAACAAGTCATTCAATTACCATAAAGAAAAGTGGTCATGTCGAAATTCATGAATTTTAATGAAAAACGAAAAGAAATGACTAAACTCATATCCATTTAAGGGTTGGCTTGTGATATTTAGACCTTCGTTACATACTTCAGAAAGAACATCGCTGAAGCATTATAGTAAGAGGGACCTCCATAATGTAAAAATGAGAGAAAAACCCATAAATTCTGCAAAAGTGCATATGGATAATGCATATATTCATGGTTTCCATAGCAACCGATACTACAGTTCCAATAAGTTGAATAAGTAATTACTCGTATTCAAATACTAACATTGTCAACCTAATATGTTATTTACAATGCTTTTGAACCTAATCTGCATTCAATATGCAAAATATGAAATTTGCATAGTCCATATTCATGAATATTGATGAAAACCAAAGCGCTTTATCAGAAATTAACTAACAGAATAAAAATGTTTTGAGTGCCTTACAGATGTATATGTACCTATATTGCACTTGTCCAATACCATCAATACCATACAGAGTCAACTTTATGCTAAGCCACTATGCAAATTTTCTAATTTGCATATTCATGAATATTAATGAAAACTTTAGAAAATACAGGAAAACCCCAAATTAATACTGTTTACCACAACACACTCTTAATTCATCACATGTCTGCTATAGAATATTGAACAAGCATTAACTAAGAAATGGTTACAAACAAAACTTATTACACTGATCAGAGGTGCAAATTATCTAATTTGAATACCATGGATATGCAAACTGTCTAATTTGCATATGAATGATTATTTATTTTTATTCACCAAAGTAATCGAATTAATCCCAATTTCAAACTTTAACGAAGCAAGTCTAGGATTCAACAGATATGACATGGGGATAAATCACTCAGCTTTGACTTATATGGATAGACAGATCGATTGATTGATGCCACTGGTTCGATACTTTTGTGAATATTCAAATTTTCACATAGATCCATTACATGTTAGGTCATGCACATCGCATAAATGATTAACGACAACTTGACACGATGCTGGTGTTTGACTTAAATAAGTATGTTTACGGTTTTAATTGAACTTTCTTTCAATATCTTATTTTCAGATCAATATTCATGAATATGCAAATATGGTTAAGTTCATACGGGCCCCATGTATGTAAGAATAGTCATATTATATTAATGACCAACAATTACATGCCAAAAAGATTGTTTTAAATTGAAATAAGTATTTTGAAATATTAACGCTGAAGGCTTGTTTCAAATTCTATCTCAATTTCTTGTTTCTTTGTATCATCGTATTCATGAAAATGATACAGTGAATATGCAAAGTTAGCAAACTAGATTCTTGTCATATAGTATTTTGCATGATAGGACAGTCAAATCGTATAAATGACAACATGCCACAGTGATGGTGGGTGGAATATTTACGGATTTTATTGAATTCCCCCCTCATTTTTAATGTCCTTTCATTTTATTTTCATGAATATGCAAATTAGATTATTTTAATATTGGGCCATTGCAGGTTAGAAAATGAAACATTGTATAACAAATGGACAACAACAAGCCGCAGTGATGATTTGTGACTGGAATTAGTATATCTAAGAAGTCCATTGAATTTTTTTTCTTAATTTCTCATGTTTCTATAAATATTCATAAATATGCAAATGAGCTAATTTTTATGCATAGATTCATTACATGTTAGGGTTTATCAAGTTGTATCGCTTATCGACATGATGCGAAAATGGCTGTTTGTTATTGAAGTCAGTGTATTTTATGTTTTTTCTATTTATATATTTTCTATTATGATTCTATCAATACCGGTATTCATGAATATGCAAATTAGATGAATATATAATTCAGATATTTTACACAAGCTACAAGTGGATGAAAGGCCTAAGCATAAGCTTTAAAATGATACCATGTTAAGTGAGCTAGGATAATTAGTAACTAAATTATGTTTGATTTTGTAGGTATACCCCTATGTTCAAAAATCATATTTGTGGTTGCCGATCTGGCACAACTACATGTCGTGACTGGTTTGCAGTTTGGGATCTACATGATCAAACCCCATATTTCTGAGATATTTTTCTGTACCAATAGTTTGGTCAATGGTTGCGTAGTATCCAAAACTTGTATTTTACCTGGTGCCTTATAGCAAAGTGAGGTGAACCTAAATGGGCTGGAAATACAATATACAATACAATATAAGTTCCTATGGAAACCATGATTTTCTTCATAACACAAATAAGTGCGCCTTTGAAAAAAATCCCATTTTATTTCGGGGGTCCCAATCAACAATTTATCACCCATCAGAAGATGTCTTCTGGTGCTTGGTGGAATTAATTGGCACAAGGCCTTATAAAAAAGGTGTCTTACTTTGAGTGAAATGCAAGTAATCTATAGAGCAATTTTTTAAGAATAAGGTATGAGCCCAGCTAAATACCAAAAAGATATTTTCACATTTTGTGCATCTTTGTAATACTAATCTTTTATGAAAATATCTTTTTGGTATTTAGCTGGGCTCTATATAAACTTTTCTGTTAAACTTCTTAATTTCGGTCCAAAATTGTGATTTTCCTACTTTAGCCCATATTGGCGGCCATTTTGTGTAACCATAGCAACCATAAAAGTGAAATCAATATTAGATTAAAACATTTGGACATTTCATCTATAAAAACATATAAGATAAAATGTCGTACAGATACTTTTATTTTTTGGCTTTTGGGTGGGCCAGAAAACCCTGTTAATGCACGTCCCTCTTTTCTCTGCTCGGTAGATTTTCTACGAATTAAAAAAAAAAATCACATTTTTTTAGATTTTTGTGAAATTAAGTTAATTAGCCAATGCGATAAATTCATCTGGTATTTTGACAAGATAGACAGAACTAAGTAAAACTCCATTTGCAAGGATAAGCATGTCATGTCTGTCGCTAACTTTCGATTTTAATACCAAAATTTGAACATTATTTTTTACATATAATTTGTCGTATTTAATTTTCAAATTTTATCAGAGTTGTGTCTACTTGTCATGAAGAATAGCTGAAAATTACATTGTCGTGCTGCTGATAATATATAGAGCGTTCAGAAAACGATAATATTTGTATGCGAAGTGCTTTCTTAATTCTGAATTACTGGTGGCTGTTTAGAAGGTTTGGTTAGTATACTCAACAAAAAAGTTAAGGTAAATGCGTTCAAGTGCTTATTACTATAAATCTAGTAAAGTTTTGGAAATTCAACCTTCAGAACAATTTAAAATGCATTTTTATCTTTCTAATGAGCTCTTATTTGAACTTAAAGCACCTGCAATGGCTGGGCAAACCAATTTCAAAGTTCACCACATTTGGGCTTTTAAAATATGTTTTGTAGCCAGTGCAGTACGAGCACATATACCGTATCACAATCCGGTGACCGACGCATTCACCGCTAGGTCACCGCCCCCACCCCGACCCCACACACATCTTTAATTTTATTCTTCAAGAAAACCTTACACTACAGTTATATTTTAGCTTTGTGTCTGAATTTGATGTGGTGGTGACAATGGAAAAATAAATTCAAGGTGACTTACCAACAAAAACAAATAAGATGATAAACAGTTTTCCAAGACTGGTACACATTATGTTTGTCATTCCGTAAGAGTGGAATGACGATGCTTGGGTTTGCCCTATCATACAAATGAGTTGTCACAAGTGTCCATGGTACAAACGTGAACAATTAGAGAGACGCCCAGTCAAGCAAAAGAAGATTATCAAGAAGCCACGTCGTCTGGTCGAGCCATTGTCAAAAGGTAAAACATGACACGCATGAACGAGCCATAACTGAGTTTGCTATGTTTGTCCAGAAGGAAAGACGTTGAGAAGAGAATGTTTATATCGGCATTTGATCGGTTTTGCCTTGTGAGGGCTCTGCTTTACTTTACTTCCTTAAAACTTTGATTGGTCTAAACTCTAGCAAATGATTAAGGCCTTCCTAAAAGAAATTCCATTTGTTATCCGGTCTGTCCACCTAAAGAGGTACGTAAAGTTTCTGGAAGTTCAGGCAAAGACTGACTCAGATTTAAAACTGTAAGTACGTATATTCAACACAATTTGAATGTCATTGATAAACCATTAAGGATATAAGCCTGATTTGTGTCCCCAGTTTGCACCTGCACAATGCTGGACTTCTCACGATGCGCGTCCTATTTCGTAATATTTTTGTTTTCAATCTAAATTAAACAATAGAATAATCTAAATCTAAACAATAGAATAATCCATTCATTGGTTTTAAGACGGGTCATCTTAGCCTATCTTTTAATGTAAGAAACTTCTTTCATAAATCAAACAAAGCCTATTAGAATATTTTTAGATACGATGCGATATACATGGACAAAGATTTAGTCCTTGATTTTTGACTATTTGGTTGCAATATTTTACGAAGTGATATTTACATCAGTACAAATAACCATACGCATACTTTGGCATAATTTCGTCTACTAACATATGAAAATTTCAGAGATATCAGGCAGGAGCAACGCTTCCCGGTTATTAAACCAGGTCTGGCTAATTTTCGGGAGCTTAAAGCTCAATTGCACTACGTTACGAAGGTAGTTTATCGGAGTCTGGTTCTACAACTAAGCCACTGTCTTCTACCGTCTGAAAAATTATGTGTAGAAACCCAACAAGGGATATATGTACATTCCTTAATGTTTTGATGAATCCAGACCAGAAAATTGTGTCCCAAAATACACAAACTGACATGTTAATGTTTCAACTTTTGTGCAATTATGCGAACTTATCGGCACTTACCCCAGGACAAGCATAAAGTCTCAAAAACCTTTTGTATACCGTCCATAAAACATAACACACGGCTTTTTTGAGCCAAAAATATTAACTTTAAAATGCTGCAAAAATTTGCAGTTGGAAGAATTACTCAATTACAATGGTGAGTCTTTAATTTTGAACTGAAGAAAAGATGCCAGCTCACTGTAATCCTATTTCATAGCGCACGTCATCTTATTTCCCAATAAACAAGCCCTTACATACACACCCATTTCATCACACATGCACCCACATACCTACAAAAGTTCTGTGGCGATGGGCGAGTGCCGAAGCAGCAGTGTAGGACACACTGTGAGCTGTAGTTGCAGACCCCACGCAGGCGGCACAGTTCTATGTGGTCGTTTTCGTGAGAAGAAGCAGCAAGCGGAATTCGGCAGTCGGTTGAGTGACTGAGCAGACCTATTTAGCACCGCACTATTCAACCCAGTACCATGGGGAGGGGCTAAAAATGTGCACTAAACAAATGCCTGATTCAAACCCCCTAGCTGGTTAACAGCGAGCGATCAGCAGGGATCCCTCTTAGCGGTCGAAACAGAAAGAAAAAGAAAAAAGGTGATCCCTTTGGCGATTGGCACATGGAATGTGTGAACATTGATGGATAGTGCTTGGTCAGAGAACGGCCCCTGTGGGCAGAGAACTTGAGACGTATGGTATACAGATAGCTGCACTGAGTGAGACTCGGTTCGCAGAGGTTCTGGAGATCAAAGAAGACGATGCTGGAAATACAACTTCTTCTGGAGCGGACGCAAAAGTGATGAGAGGCGTGAAGCAGGAGTTGACTTTGCCATTAAAACGGAACTTATCGGTAAGCTTTCAGGATTCCAAAGGCACCAATGACGAGACTTCCTATGTCAGGCAATGAACATACAACTATAGTCAGTGCCTATATGCACCCACGATGACCAATCCGGATGAGTTTATGGACAAGTTCTATAATGACTTAGACGACGTTATTTCTGCAACATAGACAAGCGTATCCTTCTTGGCGACTTTAACGCCAGAGTTGGTACACATCACCAGACATGGGAAGGAGTTATAGGTCCAGAATGTGATGGAAAGTGCAACAGCAAATTTCATGATGCACTGAAAAGCAATTATGGAGTTCTGGAGCCTCCACATTGCTCAGTGCAGATGAAAGCACTGGTCTGACGGATAAAGAGGCTATCTTGGAAAGGTAGGCAGAACATTTCAATAGTATGCTCAATCGACAATCAGTATCAATGAGGAGACAAGAAAAGCAGTTCAGCAACTGTCATCTTGCAAAGCTCCCAGTGCAGATGCAATTCCTGCCGAGGTCTATAAGGCTGGGGGACTACCCATGGCAGAGAAACTGACACAGTTGTTTCACTGTATGTGGAGGAAGGAGGATACCCAACAAGAATTTAATGATGCAACCATAATCCACCTATACAAGCGGAAAAGAAATCCTTAAGTCTGTGACAGCCACAGATGCATCTTGCCAGTTCTGATGGATCGCCTAAATGTTCATCTTGATCAGGCCGGAATTATCCAAGAAAGTCCCAGACAGATGTGCAATACACATGATCTTCACAGCAAAACAGCTTCGAGAAATGCCAAGAACAGAATATAGATCTATGGTCATTCGTATATTCCTAATATGAAATACCATCATTATTTCTTGAATAGGTTCGTGTGTATTGGGGTGTTATTTGATGGCTTACTAGGCCAATTCTAGCTCTTAAAACAGCATGTATGCTTTGCATCCCTGCTTTCTTCAGGACCTCCGTGTCTGGAATCTTGTCTTGCCACTTTATTTTAACAGCTTTCTCAAACAGCTTAAGTGGAAATGGTTAAGTCTCTTTGCATGACGCTGGTATACTGTCCAGGTCTCACATGCAAGAGGGTTGGCAGTACCAGAGCTTCTGTAGACTTTCAGCTTGGTGTCAAGCCTGATTTCATTTAAATCGGAGTCTTCCGAATGCCACACTGGCTTTTGCAATTCTAGCAGTGACCTCATCATCAATGTGCACTGCCCTGGAGAGAGTGCTTCCCAGGTAACAACTTTCATTTTTTGTCCATTCACAGTGATGGTTGATTCATTGTGCGGTTTTTCAGGTGCTGGTTGGTGTACACCATCTGTCTGTTTGTGCTGATTGTGAGGTCATAGTTATCACATGACTGTAAGACTTGATCCATGGTTCTTTCATTTTTGCCTCATAGCTTGCATTCTTTTCCATATCGTCTGCATAGAGGAGCTCATCTAGCACATCAGTCTGCCACCTAGTTTTAGCTTGCAACCTTCTAAGGTTGAATACATTGCCATCAAAACGGTATCTAATTGGAAAACCGGTGTCACTTCTTGAAAAACATCAATGAGCAGATCGGAAAACATCATACTGAACAGTGTTGGTCCCAGAGCACAGTCCTGTTTGACCCCATTCGTTACCTCAAACGGTTCAGAGATCTTTCCATCATTTTGTACCCGTGCCTGCATGCCATCATGAAATTGCCGCACCATTGCTATGAATCTGGGTGGACAGCCAAACTTGGCCATGATTTTCCACGACTAACTGTGTCAAAAGCTTTGGTGAGGTCGACAATCTTCATTCTGTTCTTGGCATTTCTCCTGAAGCTATCTTGCTGTGACGATCATGTATATTGTCTCTCTGTCGTTTCTGAATCCACATTGACTTTCCGGAATAAGTCCCTTCTGACCAAGATGAACATTCAGGCGATTCAACAGAATTTTTGCCAGTATCTTCCCAGCAATGAATAGGGAGGAGATGCTTCTGTGGTTGTCACAGACTTGAGGATTTCCTTTCCGCTTGTATAGGTGGACTATGGATGCATCTTAAATTTATGTGGGATAGCCTCCTTCCTCCACATACAGTGAAACAACTCTGTCAGTTTCTCTGCCATGGGTAGCCCTCAACCTTATTAACCGCTGCAGGAATTGCATCTGCACCTGGAGCTTTGCCAAATGACAGTTGTTGAACTGCTTTTTCTGGTTTCCATGATGGTTGGAAATTCATCTAACAAAACATTGCACTCTTTCTGTGGAAGTCTGCCGACTGCATCCTCATTGATGCTCGATGGTCGGTTGAGCACACTATTGAAATATTCTGCCCACCTTTCCAAGATGGCCTCTTTATCTGTTCATGTAGATCTATACATGACGTTTGTCGACAAAAGCTTTTGAGTCTTTGACATCATCATCATCATCATATCTGTTTTATAGTCCGTTGTCCTCTACTGAGAATGGACTTATTTGACAAGTCTCCTTCTTAGACGACCTCTCCACTCTGATCGATTCTGAGGATCAGCAGTATCCATTCCTAGCTTTTTTCTGTCGTCTAACAATACTTCATCCCATGATTTGCAACGTGTGACTGCAGCCAGTTCACAACCACCACCAACAGAAAGCATGTCTCCTAGATAACAGAACTCTGGAACAGCCTCAACTGTTTCGTCATCAACCTGAACCTCCTTCACTAGTCTTCCATCTATTGGACGTGCCTTTCTCAGGCAGCGAACACATCTGAAATCAGGATCAGGGCGCAAGGGGCCTTTGATTCCACTGCATTTCTTGTGGATCCAGGACAAGCAGCCACCACAGAAGATAGCATTTGTTCCTACACCTGTCTGACAGACGCCAAAGGGATCCTTTCCAGATTTTTTCAGAAGGTCCAGATTGGGACCAGAGACCATGATCTTTGTCTTCCCCATGTTCACTCGAAGACCTTTCCTCTCCATCTCTGCTTTCCATGTCTTCAACGTTACCAGTAGTTCCTCCATGGACTCGGCATTGATCATTAAGTCATCTGCATACAACATCTCCCAAGGGCAGCCTGTTCTGAACTCCCTGGATTAAGCCTCTAACACAATGATGAAGAGACGCGGGCTTAGGACAGAGCCTTGATGAACACCTACCTTGACACCAAACCACTGCCAACTCTTACCTTACTTCTCACGTCTTTATACATGGACTGGACAAGGCGCACTAGCCACTCGTCGATTCCAAGTTTTCGCATTGCCCACCAGATGACATCCCGTGGGACCCGATCGAATGCTTTCTCCAGATCAACGAAGGTCATGCAGAGCAGCTTGTTAGCAGCTAAGTGCTTCTCTTGTAGTTGACGGACAATGAAAATTGCATCTGTAGTGCCACGACCTGACATAATGCCACACTGCATTTCATCAATCTCAACTCTTTGTCGGAAGAGTCCTTCTACTACACGCTCCAATACTTTCATTGTCTGTTCAATCAGCCTCAAGGCTTTTCAGAGTATCTTCTTTGCCCTTGTACAAATTGACAATGTAACTCTCCTGCCAGTCAATTGGGGTACAACCTTCTGAGATGATGTCCTCGATAAGATCACGCACCTCAGCTACGCCAGCTTCCCCAAGGGGCTTCAGCATCTCAGCAACTATACCTGATGGTTCAGCTGCTTTGCCATAGGCCATCTTGTCGATGGCCTTTGTGACACAGTTAGTCGTGATAGACTTTGGAAAATCATGGACAAGTTGGGTGTCTATCCAGATTCATAGCAATGGTGCGGCAATTTTATGATTGTATACATGCAAGTTGCAAAATGATGGAGAGTTCTCTGAAACCTTTGATGTACACGAATGGGGTCAAACAAGGCTGTGTTATGGCGCCAACACTGTTCAGCATTATGTTTTCTGCCATGCTTATTGATGCTTTTAAGGACAGTGCACCGGTTTTCGAATAAGGTACCGTTTTGATGGCAATATATTCAACCTTTATAGAAGGTTGCAAGACAAATCTAAGGTGCAGGCTGATGTGCGAGATGAGCTCCTTTATCCAATGATATGGATAAGAATGCCAGCTCAGAGGCAAAAAATAAAGATCAATGGACCAAGCCTCACAGTCATGTAATAACTATGATCGCACAATCAGCACAAAAAGACAGAGGTGGTACACCAACCAGCATCTGGAAAATGATACATCGGTCGACGCCAAAACAAGAGGTAGTATAATGCCTTGCGACTTGTAAGGGTAGGGAGGCGAAAGAACAACGTCCTTGTTCCATTGGTTTTAAACGTATTTCTACCGTATCTACGCTAAATGAGCTACTCCTTCTACTAAGGCGGCTATCCTAGCGATTTATTAAACAAAGTGGAGAATTATTTTTGTTGTTTTCATTCGACAAACAACAAAGTTTCTTATTCAATTCAAAGATTACCAAACGACAATCACCACGAGCAGCACGTGCAGAAAATCTGTTTCACGTGATTTAATTTATTTGAAATAATCTATTTATGCGTAAATGCTCGTCAAGGAAGAGTATGCGAAATGTAAATACAAAATCTTTACTGAAATTTATTCAATTTTTAAAACTGATGCGTTGACATTTTTGTATTGACACGTGACTTTGTCAGTATACCCCTATATTGTCCCGCATTTTCCAGGTTTAGATCTAATCAATATTCAAGAAAATAAAATTCACATGATTTATATATCCGATTAATTGTTAATATTGCATTCTCCTAGCTGTCTTTTGACTTCATAATCTGTACTCAATAAATATGATTACCCTTGATTTTAAAGATATACCTCGGCCCTGAATTTTTCTGAGATTTTTCTTCATTATCGGAAAGTTTCATCAATATTCATAAAAAAAGATTTAAATGATTTACAGCTGTACATACATGTCGTATAGTCAAAAACTGACAATAATAGGCCGAACTGTTATACTTTGTGTTCGTCATACATGTATCTAAGATTATTCTATGCATTGTCTTCTTATGAAAAGACGGTTTTATATTTATTTGTGTAAGATCTACAAGATGGTCCGTCACAAGCCACTTAATAAGTTGATCAACCTACTGTTTTATTTTGATTGTATGTAAAGAATATAACGAAAAGGGGGCACATTATGAGAAGCACTGCATTTCGCAGGGTTTTAAGAAGACGTAGATCAGACTTGCAGTCTATATTGCTTATCAGTGAGTTTATTTCAAAAATACAAACTGTATTTCTGTTTATAAAATTTCAAAACCTTAACGAGCCTCAATAAGCGAGCAGACTGGTTTTAACTCATATAATACGGGCGTTCCATTAATGGGGCATAGGCGAATGGTATAACCATAGATGCGACGACACAGAACGTGGCGTCCTATAAGTGACTATACAGTTTGCCTAGAGAATTTTCACAACAGATGTAAGAAAATTTAAAAATAAATCACTAATGATGCTCCTAAAAATGAAAGCGGAATCATCTAATTGTTGTGGCCGGGAAAGACCATTCGTCATAAATTGGTTAAACATAAAACGTCCGATTTTCTCTGGGAAAGCCTCAAATTACACCCCCTTTCACTCGAGTTTGCCGTTTGAGCATTTGCATTACACAAGAAGACCATGCATTCTGACGATCTGGGTTTCTTTTCATGTTGTCCACAAAGACATCTGGATTGATTGATCCGCTGATCTGAGTGACAGTTTAAAACTCAATGACGTTTAAAACGGCAAACTCCAGTGAAATTTTTAACTTACTATGTAGAATTTTGGCCATGTACATGTATATACCGATAGGTAACTGCTAAAATCGATAAAATTCTGCCTTTGTCTCTACCCTATTTCAAATGTGTGTTCTTAATATGCATTTTATATGTTATGCAAAGAATTTTAAAATGAAAATGTGCTTTAACCAAACAATTACAATGTTTTTATCAAAAGAGGTGACATGCTGAATAGATTTTAAGAACACCTGGCACCTGGGACACTGTTGCAGTTCTAAACTAGAAAAAATACCTGATTTACACAGAAACTTATTGACCTAATTGCTCAAACGGCAAACTCGAGTGAACAAACTTGATTGATCTAAATGCTCAAACGACAAACTCGAGTGAAATGGGATGTATTTGTTATGGTTTAAACCAATTAACACTACTGATCAGGAAGTGAAGAAATATAGAGCCATCCCATGACACAATCAACAAATTGATATACGCACCGCCTTGCCAAAGTCTTTGCTATACGACAATAACAGTGATTGTTTAACACCTTAATAGCGATTCATGTAATGCCTCTTAAAAAAGAGCGATCAGAGGACGTGGTTTTCTGAATTAACCTTAACTTTTGCTATGCTGGGTGCATCTCTTGGTTGTTTTCGCACCATGACAACTCGTTGATATTCATTTGTATAACTGGGCTAACCCAGGCACCGCCATTCCATTCTTGGGACTTCAGTTTGAAGAACACAATGAGTGTTGATCATGGAAACATGTTTATCATCTTGTTTATTTTCACTGGTAAGTTGTCTTGAAATTATTTCCATTGGCTATCACCAACTGGCGGTAAGTGCGTCGGACCTCGGTTCGAGATGTCTAGATATATGTCATATCAATTTTTGCCAGACTCAGTGACTCACCGATTGCCGACTCGCCGGTCTGCTCTCATCAAGATCACATTGATGAGTTTGGCTAAATCATAAATGCTCAGTTCTATTTTTGCTAATCGCTAAATGCTGAAATGCCAACTGTACTATTGGTGATTCTACTTGAAACAAACATACGTTATCCCCCATGAAAAGATGTTACTGTCACCTTCCATACAGGCAAGTATGAGAATAGCCATATTGATTTTTGTCCCCCGCTGTTTCGAAGAAAAGCGGAGGGACATAGTTTTCGGCTTTCCGTCCTTCCGTATGTCCGTCCTTCCGTCCCCTATGTCAAAGTCAAAGTCAAAATTTATTTTCAAGTCGGATAGTTAAACAGATATAACATAATTAGCTATTTACCGGCTACAAGGTATGTACCTTGTATGCGCATCTCCTCTTACAGTTTTATTCCGATTTTTTTTAAACTTTACAGATGTCTTCACCATGCTTTGAAGATGACTGATGTGCATGTGGTTTGGATTTTATCTTCAGATTAACTTTTGACACTTTTTTCGCAAGTTAAACAGATATAACATAATTAGCTATTTACCGGCTACAAGGTATGTACCTTGTATGCGCAACTCCTGCTACAGTTTTATTCCGATTTTATTTTAAACTTTACAGTTGTCCTGACCATGCTTTGAAAATGTGCATGTGGTTTGGATATAATCCTCAGATTTTTGATACTTTTTAGCAATTTGAACTTAGTCTTTTTCATGCACGTTTACAATGAAAGTGAATGGACAGTGGTTAACTTGTATACGCAACTCCTCCTACAGTTTCATTCAGCTTCTTTTGAAACTTTACAGATGTCTTTGCCATGCTTTGAAGATGGATATATGGTTTGGATATAATCCTCAGAACATTCTGATACTTTTTTGCAATTTGAACTTCGTCGTTTTTTGGGCATTTACACTAAGAAAGTGCATGTGGTTTGGATAATACATTATTGTGTAACTCAACAATTAAGGCGGGGGACATAAATTCTCTGAATTTGCTAATGTTATGTTCTGGTTTACGAGGGGTTTGTTATGTATACGATGATACATTCATAATTCTGAAGCTTACCTCACTGAATTTTGTATTGATAGTTCGAGTGGCAAAGGCTACCGAAATATGCGAGAGCTCTACCGGCTACTACTATTGTAACGACCTTTGGGGGTGTTGTAACAGTGATGATTGCTGGTAAGATGGAAGCTTTATTGAACCGCAAGTTTCACACATCATTTTTGTGAAATATTGGTACAAATTCCTCACAGGTCGTGAAAAATTGGTAAGGCCAATTCGTCACATATTGCATTACAATAAGTTCAACAGGCTAGCCATTTTACCTCATATGCACCGTGTCTGTTTCGCCTTTGACTGTTCGACTCACCTCATATGTAGGAAGTGAAAATGATTAAAGTTTGTCTACTCTGACATTTATTGGAATTAATAAAAAAAATCTAAATAAATCATGACTGTACCTGAGTTCATGATCAGGAAGTGATTGAATCAGTAACTGAAGATAGACTCTGATCATATACTATTGGTGAGCAATGCCTAATTTCATTTTACAAGAATATCCATTTAAACGTTTTCGTAATTGTATGTTAAAATGTTTAACAGAAAGAAACGTTGCTATATTTTTTTCCATATAACAATAAGTTTTACCGATGGGAATCTCCATAACAAGCAATGACTCTCTCTCTCTCTCTCTCTCTCTCTCTCTCTCTCTCTCTCTCTCTCTCTCTCTCTCTTGTTTTTGCGTGTTATTTTTATTGACAATTTCAGCCCCCTGAAATATCTTGAGTTTGAAGAAGAAGAACTCGGCTTATCTGCCGCGGAACTTGCAGTTATGTCTATAGGTGTCATACTCGGTGTTATATTGGTGATTGTCTGTAGTAACTATGCCGGCAAAAAGTATGTACGAAGCTGCACTGAAGGGGAAAAAAGCAACACACCAGGTAATAACTACAGTTGCGTGCCAAATTTCATATATTTCGTCATAGATTTCCATGTAGTTTCATTATACCCCCGGCATTTATGCCGACGGGTATATAGTTTTTGCTTTTCCGTTCGTCCGTTCGTATGTTAGTTAGTTAGTTCGTTCGTTTGCTCGTTCGTAATTCCGGAACGTTCGTAGAATTTACGTCAAAGTTTTTGTTAAAGTTTATCTAGTGGACACATATCTCATGAACCAGTGGTCAGAAACCATTCATATTTGGACCATTGGTACTCTATAGGGTTTGCTTTGTTTCCATGAGTTCAGACCCCAGGGTCCATGCCCAGGGGTGGGGCTGGAGGTCAAAATCTAGGTCACCTTTAAAATGTGCTTTTTACAATGTTAATGTTTCTTCTTTTAGTCCATATCTTAACACACAATCATAGGGATGTGTTCTTATTTAGTTCATAGATACCCGATAGGGTTTGCTTTCATATTCCATGTCACCATCCCCAGGGGTGGGGATAGAGGTCAAAATCTAGGACACATTTATAATATGATAGATACCATGATAAATTGTCTGTAAGTCTATTTTCTTGGCATCTAGGATCACAAAGTCTTATCAGAAAGCATTCATACTTAGACCATAGGTACCATGTAAGGTTCAGAATCTAGGGTCTATGTGTCGGGGTGGGGCTAGAGGTCAAAATCTAGAACTTCTTTAAATATTTTATTTTCTGTACTTTTCTTCACCACCATGTTTAGAAATCATTCATACTTGCACCATATGTACTCTATAAGGTTTGCCTTGTGCCTAATGACATTAGACTTTAGGGTCCATGCCCAGGGTGGGGCTAGAGGTCAAGATCTAGGACATTTTTTTTTTCTTTTTTTTTCTTTTCTTTTTTTTTTTTTTTTTTTTTTTTTTTTTTTTTAATTAATATTATTGAAGAATGACATTCTATTTTCCATCTAGGACTGAGGACCTGACCCTCAGTGTCTGCGATCAAGTCCTAGATTGAGTATACAAGTCAGCTCTGTATACTGTTATGAAATAGATATGTCATTCTACCAAACTCCTCCTCCCCATGGTTTTCGACAGTGCTTTTGCAAATACAAATTTATAAGTAGTACTTGTTGAGGTTGCTCTCTTTTATTCGGGAATGCAGGTTCATTGTATTAGTGTCAGTGAGTATATATGGGTTGGGGGCGGTGGACCTAGGGGTGTAGGGGAGCTACCAGCCGGGGGTATACGTGCCTCTCAAGGCACTTTTTCTACACTTTTTACAAGAAAAATTATCCTGCCTCTCCTGTTCAACATATTTTCATGGTCCCGGTGTCATTTGAAAGGTAAATAAAAAGTAAGAGCAATAATCAAGGTCGTTTCATTTAATTTTATTTAAACGTTTTAAAGTTGCATTTTTTTAAAAAGAAAATGTGAGATTCTTTGACAATTTTTGATCAACATCACCATTAACTTCAATGAGAAAATGAAGGACCTTTGGTAGTGGTAGTCACAATGTATAAATTGGAACGGGTACGGTTTTCATATCAATGAAAATACTAATTTTATCAAGTTTTGATATACATTGGTTTTTACTGTAAAGTATAAAATAAATGACATTATTTCAACAGGGATTCGGATGGGGGAGAAATTAGTCCCTAGAACGCACGAGTGAAGCGAACTTGGACACACAATCATCTGACATTTCAGCAGTAGAAAACAGAGGGCCAGGGTCATTCCAGTCTCTGATAGTCTGGGGAAAGAAACTACATTTATAGGCCTCTATACTCTATTGAAGCTGAAATGCCTTGGACAACGTCTAGTCTTTGGGATAAGGTCATCTGTATTCTGGCTTTACCTTTCAGTCCTTTGTATAGCAATATAAGTCGATTATCCGTCCTCCTTTTCCTGAGAGATTCCCATTTGAGTTGTTCAAGAATGCCAGTCATACTTCCTTCCTCGAAAGTATAATTCCTAGTTACAAATCTTGCGGCACGATTATCACCTTCTCCAAATCCTCTTGGAGACCCCCAAACAGAACTTCCATATTCCAGGACTGGGCGCACCAGTCCTTTACAAGCTGCTTCTTTAACATCTTGGGGGCAAGAAAGTAAGTTTCTCCTCAAGAATCCATTTAGTACAGATATTGGTGACATGGGTATCCACTTCAATACATATTGGACTTTCGATACCTGTATGACTTTTTGGGGTGCTAAGACAGCTACTGTTTGTATTGAACATTTAGAAAACAGAGCAATATTTTTGAACATTGTCCCCTCCCTCCGAGTACCAACAAATCCTTTTCCATGTTGATAGGCCATCATATAATACATATCTTAATGGCGTGTTGGTACTCGGGTGGGGGTGGCAATGTTGCCCAGTCAAAAATATATCCAGAAAACTGTGTACATGTATATAAAATAGTTATAGATACTTTTAAAATAAGGTGAGAATGGTAGAAATTATGTTCTTTTCTATAAAGTACTATAAAGCGATACATACATGTACCAGTCTGGAAAATAATGAATCTTTAACCTTTTTTTTATTTTTGAGTCATCCAAAAATTAGACAAATTACATTTCATGGAACAAATTTTGCACCATTCTATACAAATGCAGAATAACACATATACGCCCCATAACCGTTTAAAGCACATGACAGAATTCAACAAAGCAAATTCAGAGAATTTAAGTCCCCCGCTACATAAATATAATCTGAGAATAATGTATATCCAAACCACATGCACTGTCTTAGTGAAAACTAAGTTCAAATTGCACAAAGTGTCCAAAATTAATTTGAGAATTATTCCAAACCACATGCACATCTTCAAAGCATGGTCAAGACACCTGTAAAGTTTCAAAAGAATCGGAATAAAACTGCAGGAGGAGTTGTGCACACAAGGTGCCCACTGTCCATTCACTTTCATTGTAAAAATTCATGAAAAACGACTAGGTTCAAATTGCGAAAAAAGTACCAAAATTAATCTGAGGATTATGTCAAAACCACATGCATATTTTCAAAGCATCATCAGGAGGAGTTGCACACAAAAGGTACCCACTGCCAATTCACTTCCCTTGTGAAAATAAGTTCAAATTGCAAAAAAAAAAAAGTGTCAAAAATTAATTTGATGATTATATCCAAACCACACGTACATCTTCAAAGCATGGTGCAGACATATATTAAGTTTCAAAAGAATCGGGATAAAACTTTGGGGGGTGGGGGGGGGGGAGGACGGAAATACGAAAGGACGGAAAGCCGAAAACTAAGTCCCTTCGCATTTCTGCGAAAAGGTGGGGGGCAATAACGCAATGCACTTAGACTAAACATTGGAAAGTCGTCAGTTTTAAATTGTCAAGGATGATCCCTTAAGCATTTGGTGCCAGCATCATGACATTAAGATACTTCAGGCATTTTTTTTTTTTTTTTTTTTTTTTTTTTTTTTTTTTAATTCTTTAAATAATGATTTACAGACAATTAAGGTCTGTGAATCTAGTCAAATACCCTTTTACTGAAGTACTTTTTTCGCTACATACAATTCGATGTTGTGCATTAAGAAAGGGGTAGCAGGGCGTGTTATACCAAGGTATATATGCAATATTAATACATTGAAAAACATTTGATTATTATAGTGTAGGAACAATTTGACAACAGGAGACATTTAAATTGCATATCTAAGTTTCATATGTAGATATCTAATTTCAATGATGACATGTGTGCATTCATTCATTCAAGTCTAGCTTACCAATTCTGTGTCATTTTTTGTTTGAGAAAATCATAAACGTAATTGATACATCCATTAGAAATTGCGTTTTGTTTTTACAAATACACACGTGTAAAACTATCATGTCCCATGCGAACGCAAAGTAAAATTTACCCATGAGTATTTTTATTTCAAGTCAATATTCTGCTTTTAGATATTGAATTTTCACATTTTTGTTCTTTACTGATTATAATTATGACAGTTGCTGAAACTGTGGACATTGTTGCTAAATTAAGAGTTTATTGCAATTCAATACATTTTAGATCATATTAAGAGCAAACATCCACACCATTTCTTCATCGTTCTTGGTGAGAATTCTTTAGGCATTTTAACAGTAATTCATTGTGAAAGGATGTTGTAGGGAACTGTATAACTGCTAAAGTTAAGTCTGACCATAACATGATTCTCCTCTGCTGTCAAAGTCTACAAGAGCACCTTGAAGCAGCCTCTTTTTGTTTTACTCGTACTTAAACGAACAGGTTTTAATCCAGAAATAATTTATTTACATACAAAAATACTCCTTGTGATAAAATCCATGCGAACGCAATTTAAATTTACTCACAGGTTGATCTGCACACCGGAGTACATGTATATTTACACACCGGAGTATATTTACACGCGTGTATTTTTTGCGCATGCGAATTGGACTTTAAAGTACAGATCAGCTGTTCGGTAGTCGCAAATGGCATGGACATATTTTGCTTCCTCTCTGATGCTCAAACCCCGATTCGGGAAGCATTTTTGTCATGTTCTTAGGCTACTTAACTTGGTTTATGGTCTACGTGTTTGGAAACACTTTCAGACCAATTATAGTACTCTAAAGCATGCTTTTGGTTGGATATTAGTATTTTGTAAGTACATCTTTTACTTTGGACCACACTATTGGTGGGGGATGCAAGGTAGATCTTATACCCTATCCAATACCTTGCAATGTAGGGCTCTAGTTAATCCCACGTTTTCCTTCAATTTTCGACATTTTTATTAATGTTCATGAATATGCAAATGAGATAATTTTCATATAGGCCCAGCTCATCAGTGATAATTTACTGGCTCATTAACAAAGCATTACAATAACAGTTTGTGCCAGAATTTAGTTTATTTATGGATTTTCAACGATTTTTCTGTCATTTTTAAATTTTTCATTACAATTCTTGAATATGCAAATTATATAATTTGCATTACTTACCACAGGATGAAAGGGTTTGTATTAGCTTTAAAATGAGAACATGTTAAGTAGTCTAGGATAAGTAACAGTGGAGATGTGACCAATTCTGTTTGTACACCCCATGCTCAAGAATACCGTTAACAATTGCCATGGAAACCTTGCATTTGAGTCGGAGATGTTATTTTATACTTTACAATGAAAACCAGTGTATATCAAAACTTGATAAAATTGGTATTTTCATTGATATGAAATTTCACTGATATCAAATCTCACTGATAACAAAAGTCACTAATGACTGATATCAGCCTATATCTGCACTGTAGATTTTGGATTACGCTCGTACTTCTGACGTTTCCATTAAATGTGTCTCACTTCAGAAATTCAAACGCCTATAACTCCGTTATTTATGAACGAAAACATGAAGTGTGGGTATTCATTTTCTTAGTTAGAAGGTAAGAAACAATGTGGTACCAAAATTATTTGTGTTTTCAAAAATTTTTGGTTTTTGCATTTTCACCGCCTGCCTTGTGAATTGGAAAATGCCCATGTATTGTTATAAAATAAAAAGAAAATTTGCTTTTTTTTCGGTGATTACCAAATATATTTCGTGATTTGAAAACATAAACATTTTCACTCGTGCTGCGCACTCGTGAAAATTCTGATGCTTTCAACTCACTCGATGAAATATATTTGGTATTCACCTAAAAAAAATCAAATATCCTCTATATATGTCATTTCTGTGTGATTTCATGTCTAATATGTACATGTATATCTAACCAGCATTTTTTACTTAATTACAGTCCAAGTAATGGCTTCAACACAGACCTACTCAGCATCAAGAGCATCAACAGCGGCCTCAGAACAGTCAGCTTCAGCACACCCAGTCTCTTCGTGGGCAACAGAAACAGAAATGCCGGCCAGAACAAAATATCCAGCACATTCACGATATTGACTAATACATGACTATTAACTCGATGTGGGAGTCATTGGTTCTGATAATGAAATCTTGTGCCGGCCTATTCTGTCACGTGCGGCGCCGTAGCATACCGGTTGACTGCGTAATCTTTCCATTTACTGTAAACAGTTGTTTTAATTGTTAGCGAAACGGAGAATGTGATTAGGACTTTTGGACTTTTGACTTACATGTACTTTTAGTTGATGTATGTGAAGTAAGCAGTAGCAGTAGCAGTAGGCAGTAGGCAGTATACTGCTGTACTGCTAGCAGTTGGCAGTATACTGCTGTACTGCTAGCAGTTGGCAGTATACTGCTGTCTCTACTGCTAGCAGTTGGCAGTACGCACACATGCGCATGCGCACATAATCACTAGTACACGATTAGGATGTCGACTGAAATTAACGTTTTATTATTACAAATAAAAAGATACAAGTATATAGGCAATGATCAGGAAATGGCACAATCAGAAAGAAATTCTCACTCAATAAACCGAGGGGTGGGAAAAAAAACAAAATGACACTTAGGTATCTAGGTACTTATACCAATACCAACAAAACATATAGTAAGCCGAGTGAGCAGCTATTCCCCAATAGGCGGCCACTCAGTTACCTGAACTGAACTAAAATATGAAAACGAATATAAGGCTAAAACAACTAGAATGTTTCGAGCTTGCAGTAAATATATACGTACTTATAAAAATGACTTCCCGAAAATGAAATATGTTCTTTAATCTTAAGAGTCGGTATTTGCGAGACTCTATAGAGACAAATCCATTCGATAAGCATCCTCGTAACTTGTACGTTGCATTAAATAACTATTATATAATATGCTGGCATACGCAATCAAAACGGGGGCATAACAAAACTTTGAACAAAGAAGTTTTTTTTTTAAATAAGAAGAAAACTTCGCCGGACGTTACGTTGCGTCGCATAAAGTTAGGCATCGCATAAAGTTAGGCGAATAACGACAGCTGCAACGCACGTGTGCGTATTATGCGTGCGTTATTGCAATGGAATAACTGCATATATACTTGAGTATATATTGCTGCATCATTTATGAAATTTCATCTCGAAATAATAAAAGCGAAAGAAATGACAACAATTTTGTAAGTACTTTCCTATCACTCCACGTACATGTACTAAGTGACTGTACATTAACTGGAAGAAGTTGCTGACACCAAAGCGAATATCTATGCTTACGCAAGTGACCGGCAACATTCTTAACAGTCTCAGTCATATAAAATTATATCAATATTTGTCCGTCTCCACGCTTAAGTTTCCGTATCTAACAGCATCTATAGGTAATTGTGATGCATAGATTCGTCAAATTATTTGAGCCCCGCCCCAAAATACTAAAAGATAAAATAAAAAGAAAACATGCCCATAAATCATAGCAAAACCATCGTTTTTGTAACTATCCATTCCAATGTCATCTCCACATGCAAAGAATCCGCCTAAAATACATGTACACATGTAGTCCCACCAAGGGTTTCGGAGAGACGGGCCGTTTATTTCCAGAGAGCTGAGGAGAATGAGAACGTATTTCATTTGTGCTGGAGAATGAGCATAACGTTTTGGATTATATACGGAGCAGGGACCAGGAAGCTCAGGACTATTATAAGGAGCCGATGAGAAGGGCCATTTCTCCTATCAGGCAGCAAGGAACTAAACCATGTCCTGGTAGGGCTCAAATAGGTATCAATGGTTCGATTTAAATACAAATATGAACATGCATCGTTTAGACTGCGTATGCAAGGTTTGGAAAATGTTTGCCAATATGTTTCTGCTTTCTTAATTAGTATATGGGGGTCAAAGAAATGATCCTAAATTAACATTAAGACAATCTTATAGCGATCTTAAGTGGGACCGGGCCTTTAGATAAGTATCTTTTAAACGGGAACAGCGATAAAATGATTGCAGTCATTAAACGAATTGACCTTTGTTTACCTGACGGCAAAATTGATGTGCAGTTTGGAATACAGCACCAACTAAAAACCGGTAGGAAGTCAGCAGTAGCAGTAGCAGTAGGCAGTATACTGCTGTACTGCTAGCAGTTGGCAGTATACTGCTGTACTGCTAGCAGTTGGCAGAATGTATACCAACGCATAAAGATGATACACACCATGTGCAGATACAATCAAACGTACACATTCAGGATATTGATTGGAAATAATCTAATTATAAATAAGAGAGATACCGTTGTTCGATATAGCCGACCCCATACCAATATGGGCAGTATGGGCCATTTTCAAGTTAGAAGCACGTATAGTCAGATAGTTTTGAAACTAATAAAATTTGGTAAAACTTAGGACTGGTCAGGACCTTGAAACTGGGCGAGTTTAAAGAAAATCAATCGCTCAGTTTTCGAGATATCGGTGTTCGAGATAGCCGACCTCATACCCAATATGGGCAGTATGGGCCATTTTCAAGTTAGCAGTACGTATAGTCAGATAGTTTTGAAACTAATGAAATTTTGGTCAAACTTAGGATTGATCAGGATCTTCACACTGGGCGAGTTTAAAGAAAATCGTTCGCTCAGTTTTTGAGTATCGGTGTTCGAGATAGCCGACCCCATACCCAATATGGGCAGTATGGGCCAATTTTAAGTTAGCAGTACGTATAGTCAGATAGTTTTGAAACTAATGAAATTTTGGTCAAACTTAGGACTGGTCAAGACCTTGAAACTGGGCGAGTTTAAAGAAAATCGTTCGCTCAGTTTTTGAGATATCGGTGTTCGAGATAGCCGAACCCATGCCCAATATGGGCAGTATGGGCCATTTTCAAGTTAGCAGTACGTATAGTCAGATAGTTTTGAAACTAATGAAATTTTGGTCAAACTTAGGACTGGTCAGGACCTTGAAACTGGGCGAGTTTAAAGAAAATCATTCGCTCAGTTTTTGAGATATCGGTGTTCGAGATAGCCGACTTCATACCCAATATGGGCAGTATGGGCCATTTTCAAGTTAGCAGTACGTATAGTCAGATAGTTTTGAAACTAATGAAATTTTGGTCAAACTTAGGACTGGTCAGGACCTTGAAACTGGGCGAGTTTAAAGAAAATCGTTCGCTCAGTTTTTGAGATATCGGTGTTCGAGATAGCCGACCCCATACCCAATATATATGGGCAGTATGGGCCATTTTCAAGTTAGCAGTACGTATAGTCAGATAGTTTTGAAACTAATGAAATTTTTGACAAACTTAGGACTGGTCAGGACCTTGAAACTGGGCGAGTTTAAAGAAAATCGTTCGCTCAGTTTTTGAGATATCTGTGTTCGAGATAGCCGACCCCATACCCAATATGGGCAGTATGGGCCATTTTCAAGTTAGCAGTACGTATAGTCAGATAGTTTTGAAACTAATGAAATTTTGGTCAAACTTAGGACTGGTCAGGACCTTGAAACTGGGCGAGTTTAAAGAAAATCGTTTGCTCAGTTTTCGAGATATCGGTGTTCGAGATAGCCGACCCCATACCCAATATGGGCAGTATGGGTCATTTTCAAGTTAGCAGTACGTATAGTCAGATAGTTTTGAAACTAATGAAATTTTGGTCAAACTTAGGACTGGTCAGGACCTTGAAACTGGGTGAGTTTAAATAAAATCGTTTGCTCAGTTTTTGAGATATCGGTGTTCGAGATAGCCGACCTCATACCCAATATGGGCAGTATGGGCCATTTTCAAGTTAGCAGTACGTACAGTCAGATAGTTTTGAAACTAATGAAATATAAGTCAAACTTAGGACTGGTCAGGACCTTGAAACTGGGCGAGTTTAAAGAAAATCGTTCGCTCAGTTTTCGAGATATCGGTGTTCGAGATAGCCGAACCCATACCCAATATGGGCAGTATGGGCCATTTTCAAGTTAGCAGTACGTATAGTCAGATAGTTTTGAAACTAATGAAATTTTGGTCAAACTTAGGACTGGTCAAGACCTTGAAACTGGGCGAGTTTAAAGAAAATCGTTCGCTCAGTTTTTGAGATATCGGTGTTCGAGATAGCCGAACCCATGCCCAATATGGGCAGTATGAGCCATTTTCAAGTTAGCAGTACGTATAGTCAGATAGTTTTGAAACTAATGAAATTTTGGTCAAACTTAGGACTGGTCAGGACCTTGAAACTGGGCGAGTTTAAAGAAAATCGTTCGCTCAGTTTTTGAGATATCGGTGTTCGAGATAGCCTACGCCATACCCAATATGGGCAGTATGGGCCATTTTCAAGTTAGCAGTACGTATAGTCAGATAGTTTTGAAACTAATGAAATTTTGGTCAAACTTAGGACTGGTCAGGACCTGGAAACTGGGCGAGTTTAAAGAAAATCATTCGCTCAGTTTTCGAGATATCGGTGTTCGAGATAGCCGACCTCATACCCAATATGGGCAGTATGGGCCATTTTCAAGTTAGCAGTACGTATAGTCAGATAGTTTTGAAACTAATGAAATTTTGGTCAAACTTAGGACTGGTCAGGACCTTGAAACTGGGCGAGTTTAAAGAAAATCGTTCGCTCAGTTTTTGAGATATCGGTGTTCGAGATAGCCGAACCCATACCCAATATGGGCAGTATGGGCCATTTTCAAGTTAGCAGTACGTATAGTCAGATAGTTTTGAAACTAATGAAATTTTAGACAAACTTAGGACTGGTCAGGACCTTGAAACTGGGCGAGTTTAAAGAAAATCGTTCGCTCAGTTTTCGAGATATCGGTGTTCGAGATAGCCGAACCCATACCCAATATGGGCAGTATGGGCCATTTTCAAGTTAGCAGTACGTATAGTCAGATAGTTTTGAAACTAATGAAATTTTGGACAAACTTAGGACTGGTCAGGACCTTGAAACTGGGTATGTTTAAATACAATCGTTCGCTCAGTTTTCGAGATATCGGTGTTCGAGATAGCCGACCACATACCCAATATGGGCAGTATGGGCCATTTTCAAGTTAGCAGTACGTATAGTCCGATAGTTTTGAAACTAATGAAATTTTGGTCAAACTTAGGACTGGTCAGGACCTTGACACTGGCCGAGTTTAAAGAAAATCGTTCGCTCAGTTTTTACGAACTGCTAACTTGAAAATGGCCCATACTGCCCATATTGGCTATGGATTCGGCTATCTCGAACACCGATATCTCGAAAACTGAGCGAACGATTTTCTTTAAACTCGCCCAGTTTCAAGGTCCTGACCAGTCCTAAGTTTGACCAAAATTTCATTAGTTTCAAAACTATCTGACTATACGTACTGCTAACTTGAAAATGGCCAATAGTTGTAAAGCTTTCTGAAAATGGCCCATATTTTGTTTTTGTATCAAAAGTTTGTGAAATAAACGTTCCCCTGTTGAGTGCAGTGTGACTTTATATTTTGGTTTTTTAATTTGTAAAATCGAGGATGGCCACTTCGAAGAAAACTCTGTCCTTTATTTGACAACGCTATATTTTACTTTGTTAAAGCCTAGGTTACATTTGCCCCGATCATCGTACGATTTTTCGGTCTGCAATTTCCTTTACGATTTTTAGACATCGTAGGAGATCGTGGGCTACGACGTATGTGTTAACAATTCATACGGGCATCGTGCGATTTTTTGATCTGCCATTTGTCGACGTTCTCATACAAAAACGCAAGGCGATCGTACGGCAGTCGTATGTCTCCGCTGATAGTACGTAGATATCGTACGGATCCCGTGCGTTGTCCGTACGGAGTCCCTATACGCTTTGATACAAAACGCAAGGAGGCCGCACGGTAGTCGTAGGGTCTCCGCAGACTGTTAGTGGATATCGTACGGAGTCCCTTGGACTTCTGACTGATGCCTTGGTTACATTTGGCCTACGATTAGCTTGCGATGATCGTACGATGCCATATTTTGCATTTTCGTGCGGCCTCCGCAAGGTGACTTTACGATGTCCCTACGATTCTACGACTTCCTACGATCTCCGTAGCCTCTACGATCTTGTAATAGTCTGCACTATTACAAATTTTAAGATCGTAAGACCGTAGACCGTAGACACGTCGTAGGGCATCATACGGGCACCGTACGGATACCCTGCGATAATCGCGCGGTCACCGCACGATTTTTTTATGATAATTTGGGAACAAAAATCGTACAGTGGTCGTAGGGAGGCCGCAAGAAGTCATGCCTAGTAGATTACATTTGCCCCGATCATTGTACGATTTTTCGGTCCGCGATTTCCCTACGATTTTTTAAAAATCGAATGTGATCATGGGCTACGACGTAGGTGTTTACAATTCATACAGGCATCGTTCGATTTCTTGGTCTAGCTTTCTTCGATGTCCTGAGTCGGAACTGTTTGGAGATCGTAGGGAAATCAAAGGGTCTCCGCACACTTAAAGCTGAAATCGTACGGAGCCCGTGCGATGGCCGTGAAGAGTCCTTACGATTTCTTGCGGTCTCCCTACGATAGCCGTATGATGTTAGGTGTCCGTACGATTTTAATAAACTTGTGATATAACCGTACGGATGCCGCACGATAACCCTAAAGGTCTACGATTATCTTATTATTTTAGTCCCCAAATCATCATAAAACCGTGCGGTGACCGCACGATCATCGCAGGGTTTCCGTAAGGCGCCCGTACGATGATGCTACCTACGACGTGTCTACGGGCTACGGTCTTACGATTTTTAAACTTTGTAAAAGTGCAGACTGCAAAATCGTAGAGGCTACGGAGATCGTAGGAAGCCGTAGGAAGTCGTAGGAAGCCGTATAATCGTAGGGGCATCGTAGGGTCACCCTGCGGAGACCGCACAAAAATGCCAAAAATGGCATCGTACGATCATCGCAAGTTAATCGTAGGGCAAATGTAACCTAGGCTTATCAATGGACTTATGAATAGACGGTCCTACGATTACTTACGATTCAGTGGGACTGGCACTTACTTAAGTGTTTTGATTGTCCAAATGTATGTATTTATTGTTTGATCCTTCTCCACTTGCGAAAAATTAAGATAAAATAGAAATAGCGAAAAATGAAGCAAAAATAAACAATGACTCCGTCCATATCAGCTGGCTCTGTCAATATCGGTTGGCGCCAATATATGATGGTGAAATGTAACAGCCGAAACATTAGAAGCGGCAATGACAAGATACACTGATTTCTAACCAGTACGTACCAACATATGCGTGGTTGTCCGCAAAGTTTTGAGACACGTGCATGTTTTCCCAATTAATTAACATTTGGCATGATCAATATTTAGTGTCTTGAGATGCTAATTTATTACAAAACATTACACTAACTTCAGTTACCTAAGTGGTAGTTATTTGAATTGCCAAGTAGACTTGTCCTGGTTTTGTGCCGACGTCATAATTGTGGTATAGGCTGGTTTAGTCGACTATCAAATTACCAAATTATCATTATTTTTTATTTTTAAATAACTACTAAAGGATGTCCATATAATGATTGTAAATGTGTTAAATTTCTCACAGAAATAGCTTTACATGTGTGCTGATCAACGAGATTGCATTTAAAATAACTGCCAAGGTAATTGCAGTGGTTAGGTCACTGAAGTCAAAAATCAAAGAGAGGGATAGACAGAATATAATAAATCACAGCGTTGTAACAGTCAGAAAAGAAAAAATAACTGGGCAATAAATTGTGGTACGCCAGGGACAGTATAGTAACCTCAGGAATATAATATCAGAGCTTATTAGAGCGACTTTAGGGGAAATGTGCCACAGATGAACATTGAACTGGTTTTGAATATAGAATAAAAATTAATTAACCCCATAAAAGAATATGGTTAACGTTTGCTGATTGTGCCGCACTGACAAAGCTTGTTTTGGCCACAACAGCAGATTAATTATTCAGTTCGCTCATTACAGTCCATTGCATTTTTCAACTTAGATAAAACAATGCAAAATTTGTATGGAAGTGTTAATACGACTGGGTTCAGACATTACATGTAATTTCATGCATGTGTCTCAAGAGTGCTAACTTCGCCAGACTTTCGTTTTATGTCTTGGTGTTTAAAAAAAATTTGTGCTGTTGGCGCCTTATGTATGTTTTCATATTTTTAGTTATTAGGTAACTGAGTGGCCACCTATTGGGAAAATAGCTGCCCATTCGGCTTACGAATGGTACAAGTACCTGATTGTAAATTTAGTTTTTTCCCATCTCGGTTTTTGGCGTGGGAATCTTTTTCTGATTTCAATCTTATTACATCTTTCATTCAGGACTCGGCAGATAAGCACATCCCATCAAAAACAAGTCGCTCCATCTCTTCTGTCCCATGGATAACTCCTGAGATAAGGAGGAAGATTCGCAGAAAAAAAATGTAACTCATGCAAAAGCTAAGAAAACTGGTAGTGCAAAAATTAGATCTAAATTTGAAAACTTAAGAAGGGAAATCAAAGCTGATATAAGGAAGCAGCATGACCTGTGTGTCAATAACTTGGTAGGGGATGTTAAGACTAATCCCAGGGATTTTTATAGGTATATCGATAGTCAGGGGAAAGATACCCAAGGCATTCCTCCTTTGAAAAAGAAAAATGGAAGTGGTATTGCTCAGTCAGATTTCGAAAAAGCAGAAGAATTTAACATTTATATCTAAATAAATCATATGTTCAGTATCACAATAAATCTACACAATTTGGTCCCGTGTTGGTCTCGGTCTCGGGCTGATTTCCTCTATAATTTTGATAAAATTTAACGTCATCGATAATTTTGCGTTTTGATCTTCTCCTTTAATAACATAACAGATGGTAAAGCTCATTAAAATAAAAATGTTTTTGAAACGATTTTAAAGGGTAAAATTGAGATTTACTTGACATTGCAAACAATTACTCATGTAAATTTGTGTCCCGGATTTGTCCCGGGCTGGTCCCGGGCTGACTTTCTCCTACATTTATGAGATTTCTTCACAGATGTTCTCATTTTAGTATTCTTTGACATGCTAACAAATGGCAAAACATAAAAATAATTGTATATGAAGCGATTATAATGGGAAAAATCACGATTTATCGGACATCGTCAATGCCACAAAAACTGGTTCCGGGCCTAAATTTTTGGATGGGGGTCCTATATTTTGATCAAAATGTCAAAACTTACGAATTATTCGGGGAAAAGATGATATACATCATTGGAAAGACCAGCTCAACTACACATGTTCCAATTTTTATCTCAGTTGTTGCGCGCAAAATGACTTTTTGATGGCCGTAGAAATTGGTCCCGGATATTGGTCCCGGTTCCGGGCGTTGGTCCCGGGTTTTACTCCTCGCCCCCCCCCCCCCCCCCCCCCACGGTGAAATAATGTCATTTGTCGTATCACCAGAGTTATATGTTAGTTAAACCTCCTCGCTTCCTACCGCGCTAGGGTGGAGCGGACTGGCGCATGGGTAGAGTGGTTGACTCCGGTCCCAGAGGTCCCGTGTTCAATCCTCAGCCAGGGCGCCTTTCGTTGTGGCATTGAGCAAGTCACATTTCCACAGTCCCTGACAGAAATTGATCGACTCAGTAAACAGTAAAAAAAAGGGTGGATAGCACGTCGGTGAGCTGTCTAGTTCCCATACTGAGGCCTACTATCAGCGTATGCCAAAAACTGAACGGCGCATAACAGTCTTTACACGAAACAAACAGGACATTCTGTCAAAACAAAAAGCTGATCGATTTATGAGGTAATTAATACTTTGCATCTAATACAGTTCAGTACCTTAATTATTTTTTTAGACAATTGGGTAATTATCCACCCCTTTTTAATTCAATTTGGTACGTATCTGAAATCTTAATTGGGTAAGTTCAATTCTGTTGCTCACTCTTTTTTCAATCAATCAGTAAACTATTCAGATTCAATCAGAACCCATCTTGATTATGGGAATTTGATCTTCTACCCGACAACAAAGAAATATAAACAAGTGTTGGAAAACGCGCAGTGAAGAGCCACCAGATTAGTTCCAGAACTGAGAGGATTGTCCTATAAGGAACGTCTCGAGAAATTAAATCTATCTACATTGGAATATAGGAGGAAACGATCTGAATCTAAATAGTTTACTGGTGACACGCCAAATGACATTATTTCACCAGGGGGTTCGGATGGGGGAGAAATTAGTCCCTTGAACGCACGAGTAAAGCGAACTTGGACACACAATCATCTGACATTTCAGCAGTAGAAAACAGAGAGTCAGGGAGGTCATTCCAGTCCCTGATAGTCTGGGGAAAGAAACTACATTTATAGCAGATGGAAGCTGAAATGCCTTGGAGTGGCTATTTCTACAACACCTAGTCTTTGGGATAAGGTCATCTGTAGGTATTCTGGCTTTACCCTTCAGACCTTTGTATAGTAATATAAGTTGATTATCCGTCCTCCTTTTCTTGAGAGATTCCCATTTAAGTTGTTCAAGAATGCCAGTCATACTAACTTCCTCGAAAGTATAATTCCTAGTTACAAATCTAGCGGCACGATTCTGTACCTTCTCCAATTCCTCCTGGAGGCATTTAGTATGAGGATCCCAAACAGAACTTCCATATTCCAGGACTGGGCGCACCAGTCCTTTATAAGCTGCTTCTTTAACATCTTGGGGGCAAGAAAATAAGTTTCTCCTCAAGAATCCAAGTGTTCTGTTGGCTTTAGTACATATATTATTGATATGGGTATTCCACTTGAGGTCATTTGTAATTGTTACACTTAGATATTTAATGCTATCAACATTTTCCAATACCGTTCCCTCGAGGGTGTACGAGGCCTCAATTTTATTTATCCGCTTATTTGTCAGCTGCATCATGTTGCATTTGACAGGTTGAAATCTCATGCCCCATTTTCGGGCCCAGCTCCCTAAAAGGTCAATGTCTTTCTGAAGTTTCAATGTATCTTCTACTGTTCTAATTTCACGGTAACAAACACAGTCATCGGCAAAAAGCCTGATGATTCGACCTAATACAAGTATTCAAGATTATACATGGACTTGACGATATTGACATGAACTTGTTCTTCACATTTACTGAAAATAATCAGTTGAGAGGCCACAACCTGAAACTAAATAAACCTAGAGCCAATAAGTCAGTGAGATTGATTTCCTTTGCATTAAGAAACATCCCAGTTTGGAATAGTTTAACGGAGGAAATAGTAAATTCTAAGACAGTATTGGAGTTTAAAACTAAACTTGACAAGTTATGGAAACACAGAAGATACGACATGACTGAAATATACTAGATACTTAACATTATACATCACAATCAACAGGAACCGACGACATCAACAACAAGATTTCGAGGGGAATAATAAGCCATATAGGGCTTAAGAAGATTCCCTATCAAATCAACAAAAGGTAACAAAAGGTAAAGGTAAAATAGGTAAAATGATCTCGAAAAAAAGATTATTTGGGTAAACCGTATTAAGTGTTTAATTATGTTTGTTTATAATTGAATATGTTCATATTTTTCACCCACCAATGGAGTATCCAGGATTTTTGAAGAGGGGGTTCAAATGAAGAAAAGGGGGGTTCTATCGTCAGGCCCAAGTCCAAGAGAAATCAAAAATCAAGGTACAGTACTAAGAATTTGGTTTAGAACCTACAGTACAGTTGTCGTGATGCTTTGAGCGATCACGCAACGCGCAGAAAATTTTAATCCCTTCTAAACACGTTTTGCGAGTGACTCGCGAGTGATGCGCAAGTTTTATGTAATACAGTTTGCGAGTAATGCGCAAAGTTCTTTTGGTTCGTCGCGCATCGCGCATAGATCTTCGCACGATGTGCGATGTGAATCTTCACACTATAACATTCAAGTACATGTACTTATTAAAAGTATTTGTAAATTACTACTTTTTTTGCTTAGTTTCAACCTTTTTTTTGTAAATGACGCTCAATTTAACTACAACTACATGTTCGTTTGGCTATTAATCAATTGTTATGTCTTTTATGTTTTGGACTATTTCGGACATTCCTTTATGTTTGGGGCTATTTCGGACATAAAAAAACCCAACAATTAACTTGTTCACTGTGAAGTACATGCTAGCAAATTAGCCAGTCTACTGTATGACAGTGAGTTGGTGTAAGTCAATCATCAAAATTGTTTGAAGCATAACAAGTCATTTTTACCAAATCAATAAAATGATTGAGGCTCATCTTGCTTATCTTATTTTTACCATTATCTACGTAAATCAAACCACAGCCCACCGCGTAAAATTGCATGCGCTCAAAAAGTTTAGACTAGTATTCGCATATGAACTTGCTGGAGTTTTATTTATATTTTCCTGTTTTTTATAATTTTTGTTTTTTCGTGTAACTGAAATTGTTAATTGGGATGTAAAACCACAAATCAAAATAACACAGGTTTATGTTGTAACAAGTTGGTTTTACAGCTGCATATAAATATACATACACGACATACTGTTCATGTTTGTGTGTTTAAATTCAATGGTGTTTAGAGATTCACAACGAGGACCGAACAACTACAATGTAACTAATTTATGCATGTTTTTATAGTCATTATGAAAACATGCCCATGCAATATACTGATTTTTCCAAGTTGTAAAAATTGAAAATTTTCTGCAGATTTTGTTTACTTTCTTATTTTTGCTCATAACATAGAATTTGGGTACACGTTAGAACCATCTTCGCGAGGCAAGGCGGTTCTAACGAATACCCACGATCTATGTTTTGGAGCAAAAATAAGAAAATTAGGTATACCCCTGTATACCCCAATTTTGCTAATAGAAAAGTGGGGTTCAAGTGAGTATACATTACACTGAAATGTTTTCGTGATGTTTAGTTAAGTTCGGGTAACTGAAGGGCCGCCTATTGGGAAGTAGCTGCTCACTCGGCTTACGATATGTTCTCTAAGTATAAGTACCTAATTGTCATTTTGTTTTTCCCACCTCGGTTTTTGGAGTAAGAATTTCTTTCTGATTGCGCCTTTTTCTGGTCGTTGCCTACTTGTATCTGTTTAATTACCAAGACTGAGAAAAAGAATTCTTGGTTTAATAGAAAAAATCTTCTCCATACGTGCATTTGGGATAGCTAAGGTATGTGACGGGGCTCACAGCAGACCTTCTGTTTACACTATTTTCTTCTCATTATTTAGATAGAAAATATACAGTGTGTCAATTTTCCTTTGGGTCAGACGAATATTCTACATGTACATGTATCTCTAGCCTAGTCGCTTTGTACTACCTTTGTACGAAGCATATCTACATGTATTAAGTTTGAATACTTGGAAGGACCAGGCAGTAATCGATGCAATCAAATTTGAAATACATGTTGACATCAGGCAGGCATGAAAATTCAACATGAAACATTTTTTACAACACACCTTACGAGCAAGATTGTTTTAATTGTGTAAATCGCGCATATCTGATGCACGTCGCGCGTGTTTGACATCAAATGGTTTTGCGCGTTTGCGAGATGGTCGCGCAAGATTGCGCGAAGTGTGAGTCACTCGCAAGTAAAGATAATCCCCTACGTGCAACCACGCGCAACGCGCATTTGCGCGTACGCTCAAAGCATTGCGACAACTGTACTGTAGATCTTGGTTTCAAAAATATACATGAGTGTAAACAATATATAAGTTTTGATTTTACTGTAGAAAGACTGTTTTATACCAGCAAAAGAATAATTTGTTCGGCTGTGCATTATCATCACGCCTCTACATTTCTTTATATGACTAACATATTTCTGTTTATTTTTTTGTGCTGTGTTTTATGTTCAATGCTATTTATCACTTGTTTTTGCTAGAATCATGATTTTAAATATTTAATAAGTTGCCTCCCTTGTTAATGATGTACAAGCTTTTAAAATAGTTCTCTTTATATTTTTTTTTTACATTTCATGTTTAGTCTTCATTAGATATATATAGTTTTCAGTTGATAAAAAGGGGTGGAATGAATAATTACTGAACAGTACCAAGTCAAAGAAGGTCAATAGTGTATAATGTGACGTTTTTCACATTCATTTCAAAATTGTCCATTTTTAGCTCACCTGAGCCGAAGGCTCACAAGGTGAGCTAATAGGATGGCCATGATCCGGCGTCCGTCCGTCGTCGTCCGTCGTCGTCCACAATTTCAAAAATCTTCTTCTCTGAAACCGCTTGGCCGATCTAGTTGAAATTTTATGTGGAGCCTCCTTGGGTAGTGGCATTTCAAGTTTGATCGCGAAATCCAGGTCACATGACCAAGATGGCCGCCACGCCCATATATGTTAAAAACCGCTCAAAAATCTTCTTCTCCAGAACCGGTGGGCCGATTTCCTTTAAACTTGGTATGTAGCATCGGGGACTTAAGCCCATCATAGTTTGACAAAATGATGACCCTTGGATGACCTTGACCTATTTTACGGCAAGGTCAAATTTGGAAACATAGGCTTTTACATGGGAAAAAGTGAAAACTATGGATTTTTTGAAAACTATTGCAGCCTGAGGCCTGAAAAGTGGTAGATGCAAACAACTAATGGAGTAGATGAAGGTATGTGATTAATTTAGGTCAAGGTCATCTCTTGACCTTGGCCAGTCTGTCGTCCATACACACTTTTCAAAGATCTTCTTCTCTGAAATTGCTGGGCCAATCAAAGTGAAATTTTATGTGGAGCATCCATGGGTAGGGGAGACGAAAGTTTGATCGCGAAATCCAGGTCACATGACCAAGATGGCCGCCACGCCCATATATGGTAAAAACCACTCAAAAATCTTCTTCTCCAGAACCGGCAGGCCGATTTTCATGAAATTTGGTATGTAGCATTTGGGACTCCAGCCCATCATAGTTTGATAAAATGATGACCCTAGGATGACCTTGACTTATTTTACGGCAAGGTCAATTTTGGAAACATAGGCTTTTACATGTGAAAAAGTGAAAACTATGGATTTTTTGAAAACTATTGCAGCCTGATGCCTGAAAAGTGGTGGATGCAAACAACTAATGGAGTAGATGAAGGTATATGATTAATTTAGGTCAAGGTCATCTCTTGACCTTGGCCAGTCTGTCGTCCATACACACTTTTCACAGATCTTCTTCTCTGAAACTGCTGGGCCAATCAAAGTGAAATTTTATGTGGAGCATCCATGGGTAGGGGAGACGAAAGTTTGATCGTGAAATCCAGGTCACATGACCAAGATGGCTGCCACGCCCATATATGGTAAAACCACTCAAAAATCTTCTTCTCCAGAACCGGCAGGCCAATTTTCGCGAAAGTTTGTATGTAGCATTTTGGACTCCAGCCCATCATAGTTTGATCAAATGCTGACCATAGGATGACCTTGACCTATTTTGCGGCAAGGTCAATTTTGGAAACATAGGCTTTTTCATGGGAAAAGGCGAAAACAATGGATATTTTGGAAACTGTTGCAGTCTGAGACCTGAAAGTTGCTAGATGCAGACAACTGATGGAGTCAATGAAGGTAAGTAATTAATGATGGCCAAGGTCATTTCTTGACCTTGACCCAAGGTCATTTGAATATCAAAATTAAAATTATAGTTTTCTCAGAAATCACTGGGTTTGGAAACTATTGCAGCCTCAGACCTGAATCTTTGCAGATGCAGACAACTTATGAATTCAATAAAGGTGTGTGAGTATTCAAGGTCAAGGTCATTTCATGATGACTTAATACTCCAGGATCAGGCTTCAGGTGAGCGTTCTCAGGACCATTGGTCCTCTGGTTTTTATTAAAATATCTAGGTTTTAGCAAAAAATTCCTCGCTGAAATTCGGATATTTTTCGATTTTCAAACTTTTACTGACAAGCTCTTCAATCAACACTGGGAACCGGTATGCAATTTTCATGGAGTTTTAGTGCACGGAACAATGTTAACTTTTGTGTGTATTTTTTAAACCAAGATCTAGTTTCAAAACCAAGATCTTAGTACTGTACATAGATTTTTGACTTCTCTTGGGCCTGATCGTTTGCCTAATTTCACACAAAACCTCTTGAAATTCCCCATGAAAAGGAAATAATTTGGGTCCAGCGGGGTGTTCGAGCGAACCCCTTGAAACCCCTCTAAATCCGCCATTGCCCACTCTGTTTTCAATCAGTTGGGTAAAACGGAAAATCAGTTGGGTAAATGGTCACAAAAAAGATTATTTGGGTGTTATGTGTATAATTAACTTTTTTATCATTTTATTATTTTAAGATATGCCTGCATCACTGTTGTACTGAACTGAAGGGACAGAATGAAGCTACTGGTAAGAAAAGAGTTAAAAAACCAAGACACCACTCATTGTCAATGGATTTTAGCTGATTTGCATGTGCTTAAGACCTGGGTTGTTACTGTTTTGCCAACTTTCTTAATGATTTGAGACCAGCCAAGGCACTTTGAAAAGCTCAATTGTCTCACATTCCTGGACCGTCAGGTTCTACATTTGTTTTCTATTAAGTCTTGTTTCCCCCCATCGATATTTATTTCAAGCATATATTCCCAACCAGACACATGTCAAAATGTTCTTTTACAATTCCATTGATGAAAGGTTGCGTGTAGATATCAAACAGCGTTTCAAAGTATTTGTTCATGTGCGCAAATGAAAATCTAACTCAATTTAATATCAAGTTTTGGAGGCTTTCGGGTTAAGTCCGGAAAATGAAAGTAGGCTTGTATTTAAGAAGAATATGTTACGTCAACAACAGTGATAGTGCCTACAGTGCGCACAGATGCGCACATGCTGAAAATTTTTATTAAATTTGAGAGTTCATCAACGATAAAACCATTTTCCATGGTGTGAAGGCGCTTTAACGATCGGAATTTCTTTTATAACAGCAAGCCCATTTGGTTGCTTCTGAAGCGAGAAACATATGCTAAAATTTACATGTAACATAAAGTATAGTTTGCATGGGCAGTATAAACTTTTTGTCTTAAACATCCACTATAATACATGTGCTTTTAGCGGGAATCTCATGCTTAATACATTTATCTCATGAAAATCATCACTACAAAACTAAGTTTGCAGTCAATAATTAAGCGTCTTCGAGAAGGTATATTTGGTATGTTCTGTTAACATGTTAATCTAAATTGTTTCGTCAGGATATTTGCTTTTCATATGCTTATATTGTTTTACAGTTTAAACGTGCCACATCAACGGTTATAGTCATGTCGTGACGGCCAGTTTTCCTAGCCATACTATTCCTAAATAGGCCTCCCAGACTCGGAATACTTGTAGTTAGCATGCACATTTTATTCATATTACATTGACAAAAACTCTTTACATTGAAGAATGACCTAAAATCATGTATTTTCATGGATAATCTTCAAGGAATGTCAGGAATACTTTCGGATCTGCCTTGATCAATACAAATGACACCGCTGGGCGAGGTATTGCCAGTCAAACACGTTTTTTTAAATATCGTAAATGACAAGGTTCACGAATGGCCAAAATCGGCCCTGTATCAGAAATTAATGAAATTTGGATACAAGATAGACGTAGGTCTCCTTAGATCGAAAATGTATTTTTGAAATATGTGAAGTAATTATAAAGCATTTCTGACGTCATTAACATACCCTACCCCACGCGACGCGGGTAGTGAATTTATAACGTTAATGACGTTATACGCTTGTCGTAGCAGCGTTATGTATGCAACATATTCTGCTCGCACTCACTGACCACCAGTTGGAAATGGATATCATTGCTACTGTGACACTGTTAGTCAATGATTTACACAGGTGCAACCCCCTAACTTCATTCATCAGCGATGAACGTAGGACAAGAAATGAACGTATGACATTGTTAATATCTCCAGTAGCCCGATATCTACAGTGCGCTAATCTAAAGTGGCAGTCATTAGATATGAACCATGATTATTACAGTTTTCCAAAATATGAGATCGATGAGAAATGTCATGGGAGAAACGCAGAGTTTGTTGCACTTGCACAAATACCGGGTCGTGACATCAGTCTGCCAATTAAGAAAAAGAACATTATTTTGCTCTCTCAGTCCATTATCATGCTTAAAACAAGACATGCATGCATATGCTTTTGGACGCGCCAATACGCCAACTACGTGACGAGATATTACAGATGCACGTTTCCGTCACGCATGGCGAAAGGGCAATGAATAAAATGTGTAAATTCTTAATTTTTTTACTTGTAAATGTAATTTATTGCATAAATAGACCAGTTTCACACAATATCAACATGCGTTTATTAATTAAGACGAAAGCCGTAAAGTAAATGGGCAATTCGCGAGTGCGCGCTGTTAATACACGATTCGCGCCGCGCCGCATCGTGAGAATACCGGATTTTTGCCTATGCGAAAACAAAGGCACAGATCAGCTTCGCAGTGACCGCGAAGCTGATCAGCGCCTTTGTTTTTGCTACATGGATAGAATTTCTCTTCTTCTTAAATCCGAAATTTCAAGTTTGTAGCCTGTTTTAGTAACTGTTCAGATTGGATTGTGTAGGACCTGGTCAGAAACCCCAAAGACCGGTTTTCTCGCGTCGCGGCTCATTTTATTTATGCTTATTCTATTTTACGCGTTACCGGGCGGCATCGGCATGCAAAACACGTGCTAAAAATGAATAACTGAAATAAAGTTTTGACACGCATAAACATGTGACGAGGCTTTAATGCACCTGTGATTTATATCCACACCCCCTGGGGCCGGGCCATAGCGGAGTGTTTAACTTTTCAGTTTTTACAGCTCCGCTAAAAACCCGACAATGCGGGGTCAGATTTGTGGTAAAGTCCCTGCTAAAAGTTGCGGCTCCCCAGAGCCGACTGACAACAATATATGGATCAAACATGGTTTTCCATTCATTAACATTCGCTAGGTCCCGAGGGGGTGTTGAAAACCGAGGGCGTAGCCCGATGTTTTCAACATTCGCCGAAGGACCTTGCGAATGTTAGTGAATGACAAAATCATTTTTGATCGCTATTATTGCATAAATTTTGCATAAACGAAAGAAATAATGGTGCACCTATATTTAACAGCCTCATCACATTTTCATACGCGTAAAAGCTTTCATTTTTATGCTCATTACGGGCCGTCCTTAGTTTCTCATTATTAGCACGTGCTTTGCGTGGCGCCCGGCAACGAGCATACTGAGTAAAAGCCGTGTATTAACAGCACGTGCGCATGTGAAGTTCAATATTGATAAAGGGCTTTTTCTTCATTAATAAATGGTTGTTGAGATCGTGTGACACGGGTATTTATGCATAATGCGGAATAACATATTTTTGCGGGATATTAAAAGCCCGGCACATCCCCGGTACTGCCGTGACTCATAACTATTCCTGCACTTTAGCCCCTCTGTGTCCCCGCTCCAGGCCCTAGAGGGACGGGGATACAAATGATTGGTGCATCATACTAATATCGATCAAACATTAACAAACATTAACAGTTGCAAGTTGCATGAATTACCACGATCCCATTGTCTTAAAAGCATGCAAAGGAGTGACTGTTACTAAACTGGGACCTTGCTATCTCCGACCAATGGTTATGGGGTAGATATATTGTATAATTCTGTCTTAAGTGTAATTTTTTTTTCCTGGGCGATACCAGTACTATATGAGGTTGTTTTGTGGGTTTGTTGTTCCGGGAGCACCAGAAGGCTCAACCGGGAGGAGGTTTTTTGGAGAAGCCCGGGATCGAACCTGCGACCCCTGGTTTACAAGGCGAGTGACTTAACCACTTCTTAAGTGTAATATGTTTTCAGCTCTTTGCTTTTCAGATAGGCCCACACAAACCGAAACGAGAAAGTATAATTTTTATATTAAACATAAAAAGTGCATTCGAGAAGATTTTTGTTTTTCATTTTAAAGACCTTTTCAAATGTATTTTTATTTTTGATAGGCGAAACTCCTTTAATATAAAAAGATCTTATCTGATTTGATTGATAAAGAAAACGTCCCCATTATAATATTCAAAACAATAAGGGAAAATGATTATTATTTGCCACATTATTTTCAAGGGAAGCAACTCCAATACAGGTAGCGCACAGCGTCTATATCATGTTTTGTTAGGTCTCGGTCAACAGCTATGATCATGTCGGGACGTTGCCTCATTTTTATGGGACTTGCAGCCCACCCAAAATTACGGATGTCATGACAACCAAAATAGGCTTTAAATATAACCACCTAGCCAAGCCAGTTCTTCACGCCCAAATGCCGGGGCGGGTGACCGGGGTCCCATATTGCCACCCGACTACCCTTTATTTATTGCGTAAAACGTTGTTAAGTACTAGATCTACATTTCGTAGACTAAGTATTATCGCGATTAAAGAAGAAGAAACTGCAAATTATCTTTTTCCTTTAAAATGGTTTGTATTGTTGTTTGATGCCCAGGTCATGCATACGGACAATCAACGACGAGTTAAATGGTTTGCACGCGGTCATGAGCCCGGGTTGTAAACCTCAGACCTCTTGCGACACCGCGCAGTCAAATGGGGTAACATAAGAAATGTTACGAAGAGCTCTTTTTTATATCAATAGATCAAGAAGCTACATGTTTCTGTACATGTGATTATTTGCAGTTCTGTGTACGCTTTCTAGTTCAAATGCCGTCACGAGCCACTTGAATGGCAATCTACATGTACGCCTGTTTAAGGTCGTGACAAACCCGTTTGAATCAACCAACATTTTAAGCAATCTACGTTTAACAGAGCCATGGAAAGGGTAAAACATTGGATCATTTACATTTCAGTTCAAAGGATCGCCAGAACGATAGCAACATTTTCTTTCTTTCTTTCTTTCTTTCTTTCTTTCTTTCTTTCTTTCTTTCTTTCTTTCTTTCTTTCTTTCTTTATTTGTTTGTTCTGTTTTTGTGGTTTAGCGTTCCAACAGCTTTGGTCATTTCGAGATGTTGCCCACATTTTATAGGACATTTACCCATGGCATCCAAAAAGTGTTCAAATATAACCGCCCAATTAGGCCCATATGGTTTGTATGTATGGGTGGTTTTGACTTGAACCACTTTTCCTGGGTAGGCTCAGACCTGAGCGTTTAACCAGTAATGTGTAATCAGATGGTCAGTCAAAGTGTAGAAGCTTTGTCTGGAGGCACAAGCAGTCGATCTATTTCTTTACGTGCCAGTGGACGGGGCCCATATCTTCACCCGACTTTGTTTATCTATTGTCTGTATTGGAATCATATCTGGACGACCCATACTCTCTCTCTCTCTCTGGCACTTGAAGCCTTAGTTAGGTAATAACAGTCTCAGATAGCTACAATATGTTTCCGTGTAAACTGTCAACTCCAGAGAAGCCGATTCTCCTTGGTTTCCTGTGATATATGGTTGGTATCGGGTTGGTTTGTATACCCAGTACACTAATGAGTTGAGTACAAGCGACCGTTTTAGCTTGGAAAGAATGTATACAAGACCATTGCGTCTATTTATTAAAATGAATATATAAATGATGCAAATAAAAGCGTGACAGGTTGCTCTTTCGACCAGATAAGGGATTTTCGATACTGGATGGCGGAAAACAATGCAATATTGCGCAATTATCGCAAGTACTTATCAATTTATGTCAAGTAGGTGATAAACTGGCGGTTACAATGATGGGGCGTTTGAAGTCGCTCTGAGCTTATTCCTTGTATATTACACTTCCCTGGGTAAAACCATCGAATTCCGGACAAATGTAAAAATGGACGTTTCTACACACTCCCTTTCGTTATAGTCTGTTTTAGTCATCAGGTCGCTTTATGTTGTCCTTTTTCTTATTCATCCTGTAGATTAAATATCGGCATGCCATATTTTCAACAGCGAAAACACATAAAACATCACACAGGAATCAACCAATCAGATATTTCTATCGACCTTTACGCCGTTCCACTCCACCAATATTTATAGCTAGCGGAAAGTATGGATGGGCTAAAGGGAAAAACGGACACATGAATCTTTTTAAAGATAAACACTGAAACATTTTATTTCTTCTCAAAACATCAATTCATCATAATTAAGAAACTTTATTTATGTCACCTAACAGTGCTGATTTCATTTGTTAATTGAAACAAAAGATAGGTAGTTAGATGAAGATTCAAGTGTCTGTTTTTCCCTTCAGCTCCATCCGTACTTCCCTCCATCTGTCTGTTTTTTCATGTTTGACCCTGCATCACTTTGAGTGCTAATCAAATGCACCTAAAGGATTCATCCAATGAAATTGCCTGTTTTTAATTTAATCAAATGTACCTTGTAGCTGAGCCGGTCAGATTGGTATTGGAAGTGTTTGGGGCTTGCGATAAACAGCGTTTATCTACGGACATAGCTTAAAAGCGTACGAAATTTGATGGTTTTATCCTAGCACTTACGCACTGAAGATCTGGAAACATTATAAACACTGGTACTGATAAAAACCGGTATGCATTGAATTTTCCCGGGATTGTGTAAAGCCGATTTTTGCATTTTGTTGTAATGTAGCATCGGGGACTCTGGCCCATCATAGTTTATATAAATCATGACTTTGGGTTGACCTTGACCTATTTTATGGCAAGGTCAATTTTGGTTACATAGGCTTTTCAATGGAAAAAAGTGAAAACGTTGAATTTTCAGGAAGTTTTGAAGCCTGTTACCTGAAAGTTGGCAGATACAGACAACATGTTGAGCCAATGAAGAGTTGTGAGTATTAAAGGTCAAGGTCATTTCTTTACCTTGACCTTGGCCACAGATCTATTATAAATTAAAAATTAAACTTAATTTTCTCAGTAACAGCTTGACCAATCAAAGCCATATTTTATATGTAAAAAAGTACAAGTAGGCAAAGATCAGGAAAAGGCGCAATCAGAAAAAGACTCCCACTCCAAAAACCAAGGTGGGAAAAAACCAAACTAACAATCAGGTACCCATACCATGAAAACATTTCGTAAGCCGAATGAGCAGCTATTTTCCCAATAGGTGGCCATTCAGTTACCTTAACTAAAAATATGCAAACATACATAAGGCGCCAACAGCACAAAAATATTTTAAACACCAAGACATAAAACAAAAAGAACCACCACAGAAGTATCGACTTGGAACGATCAGTAACACAAAGTTACTGGCGGGTTTAAATCGATTTTACACGGCCGTAACCTCACCCTCAGCTTCTGCAGTGGTTCATAACATTTAGTTCGTTCTTCGGTCCTCGTGGTGAATCTCTAACTAGTAAATGAATCATCAAGAACAAACAAATAAATCATGATAAAAATCCTGATGAATCAAAAACCAGGACTCACAGATTCAGTAAGCTGCCTGACGATGGAGATCCCTGGGCGCCAAATAACTTACTAACTCCGGAGCCAAAGAAAAACATCAGTTGGACCCCGGTGGGCCAAGCAACAGACAAGAAGCTCCGGCCCCAACCAACTAAAATGAATAGCTTTAAGTCAGGGCCATCATAGAGTCTGACGCCCGACCCACCGGCGTGCAATTAAAGAAGGCAGCATAGTTATCAACCGTGATTGGGTTAAAAACTAAGCATGCAGACTGTCGCATAACATTCAAGTTATAACCTATACATGTCTGTAACGTGTTATGATTTTTCTAAACTGAAAAGAAAAATCATTACTTCCTATAAGTTTCTTAAATTTGTAAACCAAGTCACCATAAAATTCTGGTTCCGAAAGACCCTCACTTAAAAGCGTCTTTAACCCAACATTATATTTGGAAATCAATTCATAGTGTCTACGATAAAATTTAGAAAAGGTTTTTCGAAGTTTATGATACCGATAGCCCTGTTGGAGAAGTTTGGCCGTTAAAGATTTATTTCGAGCGTTGAAGTCTGTAACATGATTGCAGACTCTAGCAAACCTAATAAGTTGCGAAATGTATACACCATAAGAAGCACGACGAGGAACGTCACCATCTAAAAACGGAAAATTTACTATATCAAATCAAAGTCATCGCGCTTATCATAAATTTTAGAAGAAACAAATCCATTTGCAACAGAAAGATGTAGATCTAAAAAGGGGGCTTCGGTATCCGAGATATTGGCTTTGTTCAACTGTAGTTCAGATGGATAAATTTGATTGACCATACCTTCAAAATAAGGGTTGTCAATGTTCAAAAGGTCATCGAGGTACCTTGAAGTGGAATTAAAAGCCTCGATAACGTCAGCTTGATTATCATGGTTAAGAGAATCCATGAAATCTCTTTCGTAGCATTATAAAAATAAATCAGCTACGAGAGGTGCGCAATTTGTACCCATCGGAATTCCAACAACTTGTCTGTATAACTTGGTCCCAAATCTAATATAAATTATTATCCAGGAGATAGGATAAGGCGTCGCACACATTCTGACATGACCAAAGTGTATACCGACTTTGGTCAGAGGATGTGAAAAAAGCCTTTCTGTCATTACATGCCAAATAAAGTGAACCATAGTTTTTTAATGCCCTTTTGAAGGTCCACTCTATCAAATCCAGAAGTTTTTCTTTAATTAGATTATGTGGTAAAGTTGTATACAGAGTAGAAAAATCATATGTGGACAAGCTCGTCGCACGGAACCCTCTACACTTCAATTTACTGAGCACCTCACCAGAATTTTTTTTTGACCAAAACCAATTTTTATTTGAAGTTTCATATACTGTCTCACAGTATCTTATAACATGAGATTTGATAGCAGTAAGACAGGAAGTTAATAATTTAGAAAGTTCAGTAGTAGTACAAGAGCTAGAATTTGCAATAAATCTTGCTTTGTATGGTCTTTTTGTGAAGCTTAGGTAACCAATACATCATAGGAAGTTTGTCTTGGCCTTCATTGACACAAACAGAAAACTTAACAGGTAAATCGTTTACTACAGGGCATTTACTACAGACACCTCATCAGTATCTGTCTCCAGATAAGCCCTGGCACCATCCAGCTCCTGTTTTAAGGTGTTAACGTAGTGAAGCCTACAAACAACAACAACATTGTTTGCGGCTTTGTCTGCCGGAACCAAGACATACTTTCTGTGAAATTCTTGGATACCCTGCTTCAAATGCCTAAATGAAGATTTAGGTTTAGGAGGTAAAAGATTAGTATTTTGTGAATAAAACTATACGTTTATCCACGATAGTGGAGATACTTCTTTTCCATTCTCTAAGAGCATTATCCTCAACACCCTCTCGTTTACACCATCGATTACCGAAATCATTCAATGCTGATGCAATCTCCTCTCTACATTTATCGAAATTGATGTAGGAGGGGAATCTATATTTCGGACCTTTAGAAACAATTTTGCGAATTCTAGAATCCGAAATTATTTTTAAATTTCCAGTAACTATATGTCCGGCTGGTTGATAAACAAATTTTGAATCTTTACAATCTCAAGACTTAGGAGTATTAGCATGGATATCAAGATCAGAAACAAGTTTATTGAAATTAAAAATAGTATTTCTGATTGGTTTATTATATTTGTAACAAATAATAGGAGGTTCTGAATTTTGGAAGTACGTAGGTATAGACTGTATCACTGATTTATCCTGGAATATGCTTGGTAAATCAATAAAGTCAATTCCTTTATTAATGAAAGGAATTTTAATAAAACTTCTAATGTGATTAGATTCGGAATCGATAAATGGACGAAGAGCATGCTGAGTATAACATCTTGTTAACAGTGCAGCGTCATACATTTGATGATTTCTATCGTAAAATCTATTAGCCTCTGTGTCCAAGGAACGTAATACAGCAATAGGTAGAGAACTAAGATAAGACAGCATTGGATGTCGACCGTGAATCCTTAGTTTAACAGCTAAATCATTAAGGGAAGTGTTCAATTTCATTGTAGCGCACCGTTTACGTTTGTCATTACCCTTTTTCCGTATACCATGAGATCTAGATTTACGTTTACGAGACTCTGAAAGTGTAAGTACATCAAAATCGGGCATTTTGGAAATATTTCCCTCATGGTAAATGTTGTCGTTAAATCCCAGTGGAAAGGGAGTTTCCAATAATTTTATCCATTTAAGTTCAGTTTCAAATCGTTTGATGTTTTTGAATCTAACAGAAGAATTTTCATCATATGAGATTTTTTCCACTGGTTGAACTGTAACATTATTGGGAGAATGACCAGTGCGCTTAAAATGCTGGTACAGAAAGGTATCATTATTTTTGGGCTTTCTGATTCTACGATAGTGCTCACCAAATCGTTTTTGCAAAGTTCGACAAGTTTGTCCAACATACTGCATCCTACAATTGTTTGTATTTCAAGTAAGAACATATACAAGATCCATTGATTTTCAGTCTAAATCAGAATCATTAACCACTGAAAATGTCCTACCATTCACAGATGAAGTGATAGTAGTCTTAGAGCATAAATGATTGCAACAGTTGCACTTCTTGGCTACTAGGGTACATTCCAGGTCTCTTGAACGGATTAATATATTTACGTAAAATTGGTGATTTAAGTGGAGATAACCTTATCTGAAGATTATTACGAAACATATTAGAATTAGAAGCTCCGTGTAGATTAACAGTAGATGCCGAAAATAAATTAAGAGGTGTCACATTAACAGTAGGTAATAAATTTTGAAAATTGTTAGTTGAATGAGGAATCCGTACAGTAGACGTGGCATGCAACCTAAGGGGAGTTAATGTAATTCCTAATCTTTTTGTGATAGTCATAGTTGGGAGTTCTGTGTTGATACTGCCAAAAGAAGGGCGACACTCATACCGGTTATAGAAAAAATAATGCACTTAATCGTAATGCAAAATCTCTCAAATGAAAGAACAAGGTATAACCGAAGCCCACATCTCAGGTCCATGTCTAATACAAGTCTATGGATAGAAACGTAAGAATCGCTTATACAACAAGATACAAGTGACGGTCAACTAATGACCTTCAATACGGTATCGAAGAGTTGTGGTAGTTAGAGATAGGAAAATACAAACTGATTGCAAGCAATCCCTGAGGATTGGAAAAATAAGAGCATTAAATGGATGTACGGGGAGACTTTTTAGGGCCGCCACACGGCACAACCACAAGAACTCTGATATAAAAAAAAGTACAAGTAGTATCCCTTGGATAGGGGAACAAAAGTTTATATAAATGGTCAAGGTCACATGACCAAGATGGCCGCCATGGCTATAAATAGCAAAAACCTTTAAAAATCTTCTTCTCCAGAACCAGAAGGCCTACGATTTTGAAACTTGGCATGAAGCATCAGGGGGAGGAGCTCTACAAAGTTTATATAAAGCATGACCCTGGGATGACCTTGACCAATTTTAAGGCAAGGTCAACATAGGTCGCCCATGCATTTGAATGGGGAAAATTGTCAAAATGTCATTTGAAGGGGAAAACTTTATGGGAATGGGCAAATGGACTGAAGATATATGATTCTGAAAAAAAAATGGACCCCAGGGGCTGGTCTGCCCCCACCTTGGGGCAATATACATGTATATTACCATAATATTCAAAGATCTTCTCTGAAACTGCTTGGCCAATCAAAGCCAAACTTCATGTGGAGCATTTAGGAAGGGAATGAAAGTCTATATAAATGATTAAGGTCACATGACCAAGATGGCCACCATGGCTATAAATAGCAAAAAGCTTTAAAAATCTTCTTCTCCAGAACCAGAAGGCCTATGATTTTGAAACTTGGCATTAAGCATCAGGCGATGGAGCTCTACAAAGTTTATATAAATCATGACCTTGGAATGACCTTGATTTATTTTATGGCAAGGTAAACATAGGTTGCCTATGCATTAGAATGGGAAAATTAAGTAAAATGTTATTAAATGCAGGGGCGGATCCAGGATTTCAGGGAAGGGGGTTCAAACCCACGAAGGGGGGTTCGTTTGCTACATTTTACCTGAATTTTCTTCAATTTTCTCACGAATTTGAAATAATTTGGTCCTAAAGGGGGGTTCGCTTGAACCCCCCGAACCCCCTTTAAATCCGCCACTGATTAAATGGGGGGAAACTTGCTTGGAGTATGCAAATGGACAGAAGATTTATGGTTATGAAAAAAAAATGTCCTCAGGTGGTTGTCTGCCCCTGTCCTGGGGCTATATACATGTATATGACCATAATATTCAAAGATCTTCTTCTTTGAAACCGCTTGGCCAATCAAAGCCAAACATGAAGTGGAGCATCGTTAGGAAAGGGGAGTGAAAGTGAATATAAATGGTCCAGGTCACATAACCAAGATGGCCGCCATGGCTATAAGCCTATAAATAGTAAAAACCACTATAAGTCTTCTTCAGAACCGGAAGACCTATGATTTTGAAACTTGGCCTGAACCATCAATGAATACAGCTCTACAATGTTTGTATAAATCATGACCCTGGGATGGCCTTGACCTATTTTATGGCAAGGTCAGCTTAGGTTGCATATCCCAGTTCTCAGGTGAGCATTTACAGGACCATTGGTCCTCTTGTTTTATTTTCATTTTAGCTGTAAAAAGTGAAAATTTTCTGTTGAAATAAAAATTATATTTTCCATATACTTGCTCAAAACATAGATTGTGGGTACATGTTAGAACTGCCTTGGTTCAAGGGGGTATACTTTTCACTGATGGATATTGTTTCCTTAGTCCTGTCACAAATCCACGCCTGGTAAACTGCAAATTGACCACCATCGGTGGTCAATGTAAAAAAATAGTTGAATTACATATATATCCAGTGGTCATTTTGAGGTTTCCTGTTATTAGTTTTCGCGAGAAGGTAAGATATTTTTGGATAAAAAATTTTCTTATAAAAGTCAAAGAATGTCAGGCTATCAGTTTTTTGTCCATGAATGTTTACCCCAAGTGGTAATTGATAAAAAAAAATAGCTTGTGTCCTGTTCGATCGGTGGTGAAAACTAAAGTAGATTTGGGACAATTCCTGGCTAGAATGGACAACATTAGTTTCATTCAGACATTTAAGGTTCAAATAGTTTTTGTGGTCGCCTCATTTGTCCGTGTCCCCCAAATGGTACGAGCCTGTCATTTTGGTGAGTAATCTTCATCCGGACTTATAAAAAATACTAACTGGATTTGCATATTTTTGGGAAAAAAATGTTGACTGGGATATTAAGAATGGAATCAAACAAACAAACAATGACACAGCTAGTTTATGTTAGATGTTTATTTTGTTTGACATATTGCTTGACAAAATTGTAGCACAATGTTGACATTATGAGGTCAGTCAAATCATGAGAAAAACATTTTCTTTTAATTTTCAATTAACCAAGGTACAGAGCAGGTATGCTGAACCATACAGGAGTCTAAATGCTTTTGTTTTCCCCTATCGTAAATTATGCCACCCCTCTATTTCCTAAATGGGAAGCCATAGTGTCCAACAATCTTAAGTTGTATAACTACAGCCTGGTTTGTGTCTGACCTGACAAGAAACCCGTACAGATTTTCTCACAAAATGGTTTAATGTTGTCACAAGTGTCAACAACCTATAAATGAGCCGCCTCATGGGAAAACCAACAATCTGCATATGCGAAAACAAAGGCGCAGATCAGCTTCGCGGTAACCGCGAAGCTGATCAGCGCCTTTGTTTTCGCTACACGGATAGTACACTTTCTCTTCTTCTTAAATCCAAAATTTCAAGCTTCTAGCTGTCTTCTGTAGCTGTACAGTCCGGTTTGTGTCGGACCTGGTCGGAGACCACAACGTTGGTTTTCCCACGAGACGACTCAAATTTTATTTATATCCCTCTACTGCATTTCTGACAAGATGGTGCTCATAACTAAGAATCAGTACATCTAGTTTGCTTTTAAAAATGCAGAATGAAAATGCTAATAAATCTGCTTGCAATATGTCTTAGGACAGCAAACATCACAAGCACCTTTAATCAAATGCACAGGCTGATCTGTGCCTCCTAAGTCTGCCTTTCGTGATGTCTATGTCACATGCTAAAAGACAGTTTTCTTATCTTTAGGCTCATTTTTAGTGTGACATAAAATTCTTGTACATATTTGAGCAACATAAAATTCAGCTATATTTAGACTTAAGCTTGTTTGCAGGCTCATAATTCATAAACTTTAAATATTCATGTGCTATATCTGTCGGTTGCTAGGGTTTTAATATAGTATTGATCATAATAAAGTACAACTGGATATGTGCTGATTTGAACAGTAAGTTTTTTACAGTTGTAGACAACAAAAATGTTGTGCCGTCTGATCAGTTTGGCTGTTTGCTTTCTCTATTCTTTGCCTCATCATTGGTTACAAGACTTATCTGCGCCATTGGGCTCTGAGGTAGCTTGAAGTGACCAAATGAGCCTCCTCGTGGGAAAACCAACAATGTGGTTTTCAAACAGGTCTGACACAAACCGGCCTGCACAGTAACAGAAAAGAGCTAGAAGCTTGAAATTTTGGATTTAAGTAGAAGAGGAATTGTACTATCCAAGTAGCGAAAACAAGGCGCTGATCAGCTTCGCGGTTACTGCGAAGCTGATCTGCGCCTTTGTTTTCGCATATGCAGATTGTTGGTTTTCCCATGAGGCGGCTCAAATATTTTATGCTCAGCTCAACTGTGCTTAGAAGCCTTGTAAATCGGGGATTGAAAGTTTGAGCCTGTACTTTTCCAGTTATTCAGGTGAAACCTTAAACCGGGGTTCCGTTTCTGTATGACGTTAGCTGTTTGGTGGGACATTTAACCTCAAATCAAATCAGAGCTTTGTTTTACAAATGAGCCGCCTCGTGAGAAAACCAACAATCTGCATATGCGAAAACAAAGGCGCAGATCAGCTTCGCGGTAACGGGCGAAGCTGATCAGCGCCTTTGTTTTCGCTACACGGATAGTACAATTCCTCTACTTTCTAAATCCAAAATTTCCAGTCTCTAGCCATCTTCTGTGCTTGTACAGCCCGGTTTGTGTCAAACCTGTTCAGAAACCACATTGTTGGTTTTCCCACGAGGCGGCTCAAATCGCCCATACTGGTCAATATTCCACTGGCATTATTCTTTAACGAACCTTTTTATGCAAATTCTGCTAGCATGCACAAAGTTTAAACCTGCCTATTGTCTAAACATCATCTTCCAGAAACTGCATTTTTCAAAATCTCACTTTTCTGAAAACCCTCAAGAAAAATATGACCATGTCACCATTTTGCATTCCATAAGTCCTAAAAAGTGCCACAAAAATTTTGAAAATCGGTTAACAAATAAAAATTTTATACCAGAAAGTAATTTTGGATAGGGCTTTTTCCATTGTAAAAATGTCAGCAAGGGAAGTAACTATTTTCCCGGAAAAAATCTAAATTGATTATTTTTCATTTAAAATGCACCAAACCAAAACAAAATTGTATGGTATGCATAGCTGAGCACCAAACTTTTAAAATTATTCCACAGATTTGCTTGATTTTCAATTTTCAGGTGTATGGATTACCTCCCTTGCACATGGTAAAAACTAAAAAGGCCTATTCAAAATAATTTATGGGCATAATTATTTTACTAGTGAACCGATTTTCAAAATTTTTGCAGCACTTTTTAGGACTTTTGGGTGTTTCACAAAAGTGAGATTTTGAAAAATGCAGTTTCTTAAAGATGGTGTTCAGACAGTAGGCTTTTGCTATCTTATCATGAATGACTTCTCCACTCTTTTTATTATTACTCAATACTTACTTTGTTGTATTCACATAAATCTGAGTTATCCTATATCAGTACTTACATATTATTTTTATGTCTCCCCCCGACAGGGTCGGGAGACATATTGTTTTTCCCCGTGCGTCTGTCCGTCTGTCCGTCACAAATCGTGTCCGCTCTATAACTTGAAAACCGTTAAAGATTTTTCAATGAAACTTGGTACACTTGTAAACCAAATGAGACGATGTGTCATGCACAAGAACCATAACTCTAGCTTGAGTATTTTTGGAGTTATTTCCCTTTGATTATTTTCGATACAATTTCGTGTCCGCTGTATAACTTGAAAACCGTTAAAGATTTTTCAATGAAACTTGGTGCACTTGTAGACCACGACGAGACGATGTGTCATGCACAAGAACCATAACTCTGGCTTTAGTATTTTTGGAGTTATTTCCCTTTGATTATTTTTCGATACAATTTCGTGTCCGCTGTATAACTTGAAAACCGTTTAAGATTTTTCAATAAAACTTCGTACACTTATTGAGCATGATCAGACGATGTGTCATGCACAAGAACCATAACTATGGCTTGAGTATTTTATGAGTTATTTCCCTTTGATTATTTTCCATACAATTTCGTGTCCGCTTTATAACTCGAAAATCGTAAGAGTTATTTCAATGAAACTTGGTACACTTATAAAGCACGATGAGATTATGTGTCGTGCTAAAGAACCATAACTCTTGCTTGCATATCTTTGGAGTAATTTCCCTTTGATTATTTTCCATACAATTTCATGTCCACCCTATAACTTGAAAACCGTAAGAGAAATTTCAGTGAAACTTGGTACACTTATAAAGCATGATGAGACGATGTGTCGTGCACAAGAATTATAACTCTTGCTTTCATATCTTTGGAGTTATTTCCCTTTGATTATTTTTCCATACAATTTCATGTCCACTCTATAACTTGAAAACCATGAGAAATATTTCAATGAAACTTGGTACACTTATAAAGCACGATGAGATGATGTGTCATGCTAAAGAACCATAACTCTTGTTTGCATATCTTTGGAATTATTTCCCTTTGATTATTTTTCATTCAATTTCTTTTCTGCTCTATAACTCAAAAACCATTACAGATTTTTCAATGAAACATGGTACACTTATAAAGCATGATGCACAAGAATCATTACCCTTGCTTTCATATCTTTGGAGTTATTTCCCTTTGATTATTTTCCAAACACTTTCGTGCCCCCTATATAACTTGAAAACCGTAAGAGATATTTCAATGAAACTTGGTACACTTATAAAACAGAATGACAGGATATGTGATGCACAAGAACTATAACTCTTGCTTGCATATTTTGGACATGCACGTAGAAAGGGGGGAGACATCAGTTTTCACATAGAAAACAAATTCTAGTTAATATCTGATAAAACATTACACAGACAGTTGTACTTTTTGATTTTTGTCATCTTGTCTTAAAGTAAGCCTATTCATTAAGTAAAAGTTGCATATAAAGATTGGATATAGCATTTCACTGATTGTCATTGCAAAACCCTGTTCAGACATTACTGGAGATCTTAGGGTATTACTTCTAAGCTTTTTCAAGTTTTCTGAGGCTTTAAAACATTACTTAGACCACATTGTAACTTGCACTTTTTTCAAAAGCAAATTTTCTTGGAATAACAGAGACATGTAAAATACCAGTAAGACTGTGTTTATAATTTTGATAAAGACAGAAATCTTAGGATACTGGAATAGCTGTAATCACAGGCGCTTGAAGTAAAAGCCATAAATCATAAAAATAACACTTCAAATAAGTGTCTACATGGCAATACGAAGGTATTGCCCTACATGGCAATACAAAGGTATTGCCATGTATACACTATCATTTTAAGGCATATTTTTAGCTCACCTGAGCTGAAGGCTCACAAGGATGGCCATGATCCGGCGTCCATCTCTCCGGCGTCCGTCCGGCGTCCACAATTTCAAAGATCTTCTTCTCTGAAACCGCTTGGCCAATCAAAGTGAAATTTTATGTGGAGCATCCATGGATAAGGGGAACTGAAGTTTGATCGCGAGATCCGGGTCACATGACCAAGATGGCCGCCACGCCCATATATGGTAAAAACCCTTCAAAAATCTTCTTCTCCAGAACCAGTGGGCCGGTTTCCACGAAACATGGTATGTAGCATCGGGGAGTTCAGCCCATCATAGTTTGATAAAATGATGACCCTTGGATGACCTTGACCTATTTTACGGCAAGGTCAAATTTGGAAACATAGGCTTTTACATGGGAAAAAGTGAAAACTATGGATTTTTTGAAAACTATTGCAGCCTGAGGCCTGAAAAGTGGTAGATGAAGGTATGTGATTAATATAGGTCAAGGTCATCTCTTGACCTTGGCCAGTCTGTTGTCCATACACACTTTACAAAGATCTTCTTCTCTGAAACTGCACGGCCAATCAAAGTGAAATTTTATGTGGAGCATCCATGGGTAGGGGAGATGAAAGTTTGATCGCGAAATCCAGGTCACATGACCAAGATGGCCGCCACGCCCATATATGGTAAAAACCTTTCAAAAATCTTCTTCTCCAGAACCGGCTGGCCGATTTCCACGAAACTTGGTATGTAGCATTGAGGACCTCAGCCCATCATAGTTTGATAAAATGATGACCCTTGGATGACCTTGACCAATTTTACGGTAAGGTCAAATTTGGAAACATAGGCTTTTACATAGGAAAAAGTGAAAACTATGGATTTTTTTAAAACTATTGCAGCCTGAGGCCTGAAAAGTGGTAGATGCAAGCAACTAATGGAGTAGTTGAAGGCATGTGATTAATATAGGTCAAGGTCATCTCTTGACCTTGGCCAGTCTGTTGTCCATACACAGTTTTCAAAGATCTTCTTCTCTGAAACTGCTTGGCAAATCAAAGTGAAATTTTATGTGGAGCATCCATGGGTAGGAGAGACGAAAGTTTGATTGCGAAATCCAGGTCACATGACCAAGATGGCCACCATGCCCATATATGGTAAAAACCTTTCAAAAATCTTCTTCTCCAGAACCGGCAGGCCAATTTTCATGAAACTTGGTATGTAGCATTTGGGACTCCAGCCCATCATAGTTTGTTGAAATGATGACCCTATGATGACCTTGACCTATTTTACGGCAAGGTCAATTTTGGAAACATAGGCTTTCACATGGGAAAAGGCGAAAACAAACTGTTGCAGCCTGAGACCTGAAAGTTGCTAGATGCAGACAACTAATGGAGTCATTGAAGGTAAGTAATTAATGAAGGCCAAGGTCATGTCTTGACCTTGGCCCAAGGTCATTTTAATATCAAAATTAAAATTATGGTTTTCTCAGAAATCACAGGGTTTGGAAACTATTGCAGCCTGAGACCTGAAACTTTGCAGATGCAGACAACTTATGAAGTCAATAAAGGTGTGTGAGTATTCAAGGTCAAGGTCATTTCATTATGTCTTAATACTCCAAGATCAGGCTTCAGGTGAGCGTTCTCAGGACCAATGGTCCTCTGGTAATGATTTATGGATATAACTTCAAGCGCCTGTGCTGTAATCAAAAGTTTCATTGATATGGTTCTGCTGTAATAATTACTAATAAATGCCATGTTACATATACAATGAGAAAGCTTTGAACTTATTTCTTTGACAGGGGTAGGTGTGTTCAAATGGAATCATGCCAGATCCCATCAGTGACTTTCTCACCTGGGCTGTGCGGGACATGATCTTCTTCAGCGGCGATGTTCAGACCACAACAATCGCCCTAGCGGTCACCAGCTCCCTGTGTTGTTCTCTGATCCTGGCCGTGGTACATGTGGTAGCCCTGATCATTCCGTCCCCAGGGAGAAATAAGGAGGTCAAGAGGACCCATAGTAGCTCAAGTCTTGCACCACCAGCAAAGGTAATGTTGATGATATTGTTAAGTTATGGCTTAACGACCTAGTCAACATTTTTTCTGTCACCTCGGGATGGAGCCTTCATCTGATTCTCCTGGGTATTAACCAATAATATAGGAAGCTTAAAATATCTTACACAAGGACACTATATGGTGGAGGTAGGTTTTGAATCCAGGACCTCTCCAGTCCTGTTTTCTATCATAGGCAACCATGCTCCCCTAAAGGTAAGTGTTTCCAAAAATCTCAAGAAAAATGAAATAAAATTCTCAACAGTCACGGGAAATGCTTTCAGTATACATCATATGAAATTATGAATTGTATTTTATGTCAAGCTCAACAGCTATGGTCATATGGAGACAGGACCTTGGTTTAAAGTCTCATCCATAAGACTGCCCAAAATCAAACCAGTGGCCCCTGGTTTACAGGGCTAGGGAGGCCTTTAACCACTATGCCATAGAGGATTTTATGGAGTTATAAGTACTACAATTTATTCCTTGCTATACAGGTTTAGATCATTGGTGGGTTTGAATCTTGAATTCTACCAAGTTTTCATTAAGTGCAAACAATGTTGTGGTTACTGTGTAACAGCCTTTGATTTCTCATTTGAAAAAATTAGGAGACTATTTGCAAACTGGAGGTAAATAACTGCAAAACTGCCTCACAAAATCGGGAATTTTGGAAGACTAGCAGCATTGCATGAAAAGTGTTATTGCACTCAGTGTTATTTGAGATGTTCATGTTTTTCTGTCATTTTATTGGCTTCCTGTCTGTCTTAGTAGCCTAGCAACAAAAATATTATAGAATATGAACACTATTGTAATTTTTTATTGTAAGATAGTCTAAGAACTTATAATAACAGAATCAGCTTGTAAATGAGAACATTTTTGTCAGAGTATTTATACTTACACGATGAAAAAAAAATTGCAGATGCAGATGATTCAGTTGCACCAAAGCGAAACATTATTACAATATGAACCGCGACACGAGAAAACCAGTCTTCCGACAAGGTCTGACACAAACCGGCCTGTGGAGCTTCAGAAAAAGGCAAGAAGCTTGAAAGTTTGGATTTAAGAAAAGAGATCCCACTATCTGTTTAGCGAAAACAAAGTTACTGCACAGCTGATCTGCATCTTTGTTTTTGCATGTATGGAAAATTCCAGTTTTCTCATGACTCAGCTCATATTATGAATGCATGTTACAGAACATAGTCTCCAGCTGATGCAGAATTACTTTTATTCTTGTAATTTCTTTTCTAATCCTTGAAATAATAGTTTTCCATATTAACTTATCTAAGCCTGGCATCCTTTTTATGGGAAATAGGCAAACAGTACCAGATGTGATGCCGCAGAATGCTGCCTCTCATCTGGTGCTATTCTGTTTGCTTAGAGGAATTTCATCGAAAAATTGAATAAAATTTGAAAATCTCTCCTGATTTGCTTAAAAAAGAAAGTGGACTCATCCAATTGATAATGATGGGTGAATCCATTCGGCATTAATAGGTTAAAATGCAAGTTAAGATATTCAGTGGCAGCACCTGTGGATTCTAATTGAGCCCGTGTGTGAAAAAACCAACAATTTGTGTTTCCGACCAGGTCAGACACAAACCAGCCTGTACAAGCACAGAAGCAGGTTAGACGCTTGAAATTTCAGAATTAAGAAGAAGAGTAATTGTACTATCCATGTAGCGAAAACAAAGGCGCTGATCTGCTCCGCAATAAATGCGAAGTTTGTTTTCACCTATGCAAATTCTTGGTTTTCTCATGCTAAGGCTCAATTCTAATGAGCATTCATGACATTTGTGTGTATGAGCCATGACAAAAGAAAACCAACAATGTGGTTTCCGAAAAGGTCTGACACAAGATGGCTAGAGGCTGGAAATTATGGATTTAGAAAGTAGAGGAATTGCACTGTCCATGTAGCAATAACAAAGGCGCTGATCGGTTCACAGTAAAAAAAAAACTGTTACTGTGAAGCTGATCTGCGTCCTTGTTTTCGCATATGCAGATTGTTGGTTTTCTTCTTAGGCGGCTCATTTGTGTATATTTGGTATGGAGAAAACCATCAGAGTTATCAGAAAATGTTTCTCCTATTCATATATTCTGTTGTCTCTATAAAAATCAAAGAAAGAAAGCGCCACCACAAACCAAAACTAAAACCGACAAAACCAAGAGACTCCTGTCTGTGAAAGGTCTTCTTTACTGAGCTTGTATCTATACAGATATATTGGAAAAAAAGATTTAAGATAGTTCCCTCACCAAAGAAGTTGTTTCCAAGCTATTGAAATAGTTCCAGCACTCATCCATTCCCTCACCAAGAAAGTTGTTCCAAAGCTATAGAAAAAGTTTGAGCACTCATCTGTTCCCTTGCCAAATTAGTTGTTCCCCAGCTTTAGAAACAGTTTGAGCACTCATCTGTTCCCTTTCTTTCCTCACCAAAGAAGTTGTTCCAAGCTATAGAAATATTTTCACTCATCTGTTCCCTTGCCAAGGAAGTTGTTCCCAAGCTTTAGAAATAGTTTGAGCACTCATCTGTTCCCTCACTAATGAAGTTTTTCCCAAGCTATAGAAATAGTTTTAGCACTCGTCTGTTCCCTCGCCAAGGAAGTTGTTCCAAGCTATAGAAATAGTTTTAGCACTCATCTGTTCCTTCACCAAGGAAGTTGTTCCTAAGCTATAGAAATAGTTTTAGCACTTATCTGTTCCCTCGCCAAGGAAGTTGTGCCCAACCTATAGAAATAGTTTGAGCACTCTTCTGTTCCCTTGCCAAGGAAGTTGTCCCCAACCTATAGAAATAGTTTTGGCACTCTTCTGCTCCCTTGCCAAGGAAGTTGTTTCGAAGCTATAGACATAGTTTGAGCACTCATCTGTTCCCTCGCCAAGGAAATTGTTCCCAAGCTATAGAAATAGTTCCAGCACTCATTCTAATAGCCTAGCATGCGATACAATGTAGCTATAAATGAATCAGTATGGAACATTATAGAGATTTTTTTATTATTATTATTATTATTATTATTATTATTATTATTATTATTATTATTATTATTATTATTTTATTTTTATTTTTTTTTTTTTCAGAAACCATATCCATCTGTGTTGATAATTGGAGGTAAAGTCCATGTGCCTTGCGTTAAGTGAGTATAGTATTATGTCTTCTTCATACTTGTTATGAATCTGAGAATATAAATAATGATTATATGATACAGAATGTTTGCTACTAAATTAAGTTCACTTAAACATTTTGGAACTTACATTTCACATTTTCATGACTCTAGAATTCGAAGTTCCAGTTGATAAAGACTTATATGTAAGCTTTATAGACTGCACAAATATTCGCAAATTCAAGAACTTGCTTATAATTTTCAAAAGAAGATTTCTGACATAAAAGTCATGTGAAAATTTCTTAAATGTATTCATGTATCTATTTTAGATGTGGTAACTTCTATGCTGATGAAGGCTGTCGGTTTGTGACGTGTAAACAATGTTGTTTCTCTGTCCTGTCATGTGGTATCCATCAGAATAAATCCTCAGCCAGTAAACCATGTGATAGCAGGAAAACCAGTATGGATTTGAGGTAAAGTCTTTAACCTAATATGTTAAAAAATAATATCTAAGACATATTAGTAGGACAGCAGCTTGTTTGTATATTATATAGCATAACTGACTGCACCTCAAAGTTTTGGTTTGTTCACTATAGACAAAAATGAGTCTTTGCTGTCCTCATCTACAAAGCATATATCCTAAACTATTTATCACACTACAAGAGCCCATATATTCTGATTTAAGGTTGGGATGGGCACACTAGCAGATGGATGAAGACAGATTTCAGATTTAAACAAATAGACTGATTGTACTTTCTTTTTAGCTAGCATAAAACACTGATGAGCTAGCTGTAGGCTTACCACTCAGCTGATATGTGCCATTTGCAAAAAGCAAGACACTTTACATCACAGCTAAATTAAGAGCAAAGCTTTATGCTTAGATTCAATTTGGCACAGGTTCATCTTAAGTATATCATTTCTTACACAATTTCTATTTATTATAGTAAATGTGGAATGGCTAAATGTCCTAAGCGCCTTGGATTTGTTGGAGCTCAGCTGACCTGCCTTAATCTGTCGGACAATCACCTGAGGGTTCTGCCACCAGAGATAGGCTGTCTAAGGGGGCTACAGACACTGTCACTGAGAAATAACCAACTACGCGACTTGCCAGTAAGTAATAGTTATGTTACTTTCTTTGGCCATTTTAGCATGGATGGAACAAACCGCTGCTCAAAATGCTAGAGATAGGCCCATGGAATTTATGTTATTGAAACAACTCATAACTCATATTGCAGTCTTACAGTTCTATTAGAGATTCCTTGATGGATGAGGATAATAAAAAAAATGAACTTGATTGTAATGCTGCTTAGAGGACTTACCCCTTAGCATCCCAAACTTTGCTTCAGAGCAAAACCCACGACTTCTTTATTATAAACTTACATAATTAAAACACACTTGCAAATGTATATTATTGTTTCAGAGCACTGTGGGATCTCTATCAAAACTTACCAACTTTGATGTTAGTTATAATTCCTTGGTGTTAATTCCAGGTAAACTATCTTTGTAAATCTTTTTAATATTTTTTGCATGTCATTACAGTACTAGAAATCCCGACTTGAGTTTCCCATGCTGGGTCCACACAAACAAGGCAGTACAGAAGATTGGTAGAGACTTGAACATTCAATGTAATTTAGGGGTACAATATTTCAGTCATTCAGTCTTGAGCCTCCTGTGACTATTGTACTCAGATTTTACCTTAAACCATGCAATTGATGCTTTCAAATTAGATATTTGACACACGAGGAATAAAATGTAAGAAAGTTAATTGATTGTTGGATAAATAGAATCTATTGTTGTTCAGTGGAGGCAGGAAAATTCCAACCAGAGGTCCAACATTCCAATGGGAAGCGATGCTTGCCGAGTTTCCAACTGGAATGGTGGACCCGAGGGTTGAAATTGTTCCTGTCTCCACTGAATGCCAAGGATTGATTCTTTTTCTTACAAACTCATTTATGTAAATTCCTTTTACCATAACGTAACCTGGTAATGCGCTTTACTGATGATAATGTGTACATTACGTTGCCGGGATACGATGTCAAATATAAATAAATTATTGTCAAAGTCAATAGGGATGTAGTTTTTAATTTAAAACAAGTGTGAATCATATACACATGGGAATAAGTTAGGGAACACTTTTAGCTCTTGCGAAATGTTTGAAAAAATCCATTTTCCTATTTTCTGGCGATACTGAAATTTTTATCACATGTATTTCATACCTTGGCCTAGCGACAGGCCAATTTATGGACATTCACAGCATTTTGTCCTTGTGCTACGGAGGACACAATGTGCCATATATGAAAAACTCCACTTTTACTGAATACGAGTTTGCCTTTTTGCTTCTGCTGTCCGCAAAATTCAACTTTTGAATGCGAAACAGGAATAGAATGTTGCCTCTGATCGTTCTCAATGAATAAACGACTTTGGATCTAAAAACCCATGTTTCATCTTCAAACCAACTAATCATGCAAAATCTGCAGTTTACATTGATTTCTATGGAAGACAAAATTGTTTGAATTTTTGCAAATAAAGCCGTAAAAGAATAATTCCGCTATGGTGCTATGACCAAAACGTGCATGTTTAAATTCCTAAACGGTCATATTGAATATCTGGCCCAACGTTTACAACCTGCAAAATGTATAGCCAAAGAACAAAACGTGATCATGAAACCTACCCCCAGAAAAGTATGGATCTACCGCCGACAGTCGGTCAGCAAATAAAGAATCAGTGATACCCAATCCACAGACAAGTTCTCAGCTTGATGCTGAAGAAAAATTATGACCTTGGAGTTCACAGAATGAAGTTATGGCAAAGACTATCAGCGCGGTCTATTAATCTAGCGAAAAATTTCTGAATCAAAGATGGCCGCTGTCCGCCGCAGTTTATGCTTGATGCTTACCATTTTCACATAGAAACAACTTTTGATACTACAGATTATGTCAAATTGTCAAAACATTCTTCATCATTCTTATAAAGAATGATATATACAGTCCAAAGTTGGTAGTCTCAATATTACAGGTGTTCCCTAACTTATTTCCATGTGTATATATATACACTACAAATTCACACTGATTTTGTCTTTTGTTGAATACTATTGCTGGAAGCAGTTGCTTTGGCTAGAAATGATCGAGTTGCTTTGGCTAGAAATGATCGAATTTAGTTGCATGCTTTTCTTATCTTGTATGAGCATGCAAGACAGCAGTGTAAGATAGATTTGTGCATTACCAGTGAAAACCTCAATCAATCTATCTTTTAACAGAGGTATGTAAGAAAGAAATATCTGCCCCAATGTTGACTTTGGTATCAGCACAATGGTCTTTCCAGTATTTTAAAAATACAGTAACAGTTCTGTCTTGTATTTTCAGATTGTATAGGAAACCTAGTCAGTGTTCAAAGTTTAAATCTGTCTCATAATAAACTGTTGTGTGTATCTCCAGTAGTGGGGAGGTTAAAACAACTACAGTATATGGATCTGGGGTAGGAACTTTGAATTTTTTTGGTACATTTCCTTATTTTGCTTAAAACATTTTGATCATGTAAACACGCCCATGCAATATACTAAAAAATTTTTGGCTGTAAAAATGAAAATTTTCACTGGAAAAAAAAATTATATTTTTGCTGAAAACATAGATTATGGGTACACATTAGAACCGCCTCTGCGAGGCGGTTCTAATGAGTACCCACAATCTATGTTTTGGAGCAAAAATAAGAAAAATAGGTATACCCCCGCATACCCCAGTTTTGCTATATAAAAGTGGGGTTTAAGGGGTATTCATTTCACAGACATGTTTTTCCTTATGTTATGGGTACACATTAGAACCTCCTCGCTAATGCAGTGCTGTGGAGCATCCACAATCTATGTTTACAAGCCCAAAAAAAGAAGAAAGAACATATAAGCTTGTACACCAGGGCCCAGTTGTTTAAAGCTTTGTCAGCTTAACGCTATCATTAAGCCCTCAATTTGACAACTATATATTGACTTTAAAGGCAAATTCATTGTTATTTTTTGTATTTGTAATAATGCTATCAGAAATTTTAACGAATCGATAACTAATGACCTCGTTAATTTTGAACAACTGGCCCCAGAGTTTTACTACATAAAAGTGGAAGGTATATTACATGAACATGTCATCTTGATAACAGGGTTTATACTTGGGCCGGGACACAAGAAAAATGGTCTTCAGTGTTTCCGACCAGGTTTGACACAAACCAGCCTGTACAGCCAAAAAGTTGGCTAGAAGCTTGAAATTTCAGATTGAGGAAGAAGAGGGATCCTACTGTCCATGTAGCGAAAACAAAGGTGCTGATCAGCTGTGCAGTTACTGCAAAGCTGATTTGCGCCTTTGTTTTTGCATAGGCAAAAATCCGATAATCTCATGATGCAGCTCACTTGATATCCTATACAGTACTTGGTAAGCAGTGGGCCCCAGGTCTGGCACATTATATCAGGAAAACAAGGCTTTGGCTGATTCAAGAATAATAATAATAATAATAATAATAGACTTTATTTTCAGAGGGTTACACATTTAGCAGATTAAACAAAATTGATTTATCTGTGTTTTGATGACCAACAGAAATTCCAATAACTTTTATTTTGTGTTTCAGATCCAACAAGTTAAAAGTTTTATGTGTTGAAATGTTCAAATTGATTCATTTAAAGGTAAGGATTGGGTATTAACTGCATGTACTTCAAATTTGCTGACACCATAAAGTTTCAGTTTCATATACACGCTAGAAAATTGTTTTACTCTCCAGTTATTCCTCCTAACTACATGTAATTTGTAATGTGGAATCATCTTCATAAACAATCTTTTTTTTCCCATTAGTTGTTTATGTGTAATTATTACATTAATTTTATGCACAGTCCTGCTGCCTGATCCTTCTTGATAGCTTAAAGAGTTGATACAAGATACAAGAAATTTTATTTAATATTGGTCTTCTTATAACAATCAACATTAGCTAACATTAGCTCTTAGAGCTATTTTCCGACAAAAGGATGAACTAAAATTTCCAATTTGCATTTTTTATGTTCCTGATGTTATCATTTTTTCCTTTCAGTATTTATCAGTAAAGCATAATCCTCTACACAGTCTACCAGTTGCCATTGGTAACCTAGTCCAGTTGGTGGAACTTGATGCTAGGTCATGTGACCTGACATCACTTCCTGTAACCATAGGCCAGTGTACCAGTCTAGTCAATCTAAATATTGATCATAATAGGTATGTATCCTGCTTTCTTCCATTCTGCTCATGATTATAGACGTTATTGACTTTTTAGAGGCTTTCTGTAGCCCATAAGAGTATAATGACTCATTTTCCAATCTCAACACTTTATTTAGGATGTAATATGAAATGTTTAATATTTCATAATAATTGTTAATGTTGAAACCAGAACATATTGAAGGAAAATCTATGTACGTAATTTATATAAATGATTTTGATGATGTATGAAATAGGAGCAAAATGTTCTTCTTCAGATTAACCAGTGTCCCTCCCCAGATTGGCCATCTTTGCCATTTAGGAACACTGTCTGTGATGAATAATTACCTGCGCTATTTGCCATATATGTTCACATTCCTGCCAGAAACTCTCACTCTTAGAGGTAGGTTTGATTTGAGCGGCCAGGCGATACAATGGGTTTTCGGGGGTTTTGACCCAACATGCACAGTCTCGGGTAAGGAAAAAGTCTCGGAAACGGCAAGAAGCTTGAAATTTTGGATACAAGAAGAAGAGGGATTCTACTATCCATGTAGCGAAAACAAAGGCACTGATCACAGCTGTGCAGTTACTGCACAGCTGATCTGTGCCTTGGTTTTGGCATAGGCAAAAATCTGGCTTTCTCATGACGAGGTTGATTTTATTGTTAACAATAGGAGTTAGACGAGGAATTTCAGTGTAACACATGATTTAGAACCCTTTGTATAGCATTTATACATAGTGTAGTTGAAAATGCAGGGACTTCAAAATATTATGTTTCTTAAAGACCGACTTTCTTCTCCCAGGAAGAATACAAGTTCATAGCCATTAGTCTGGCAGTTATATCATTGACCTGTCTGTATGACCAACTGTGACTTATTTTATTGGTTCTACCTGCACTTGCAGGATAAATCTGAACAGTTGGTGCTGACCAGACTGATAACTATGCACTGTTAGTGCTGATCAGATTGCATGCATGATAAATCTACACTGTAAGTGCTGATCAGATTGCATGCATGATAAATCTACACTGTAAGTGCTGATCAGATTGCATGCATGATAAATCTACACTGTAAGTGCTGATCAGATTGCATGCATGATAAATTTACACTGTAAGTGCTGATGCTGATCAGATTGCATGCATGATAAATCTACACTGTAAGTGCTGATCAGACTGCATGCATGATAAATCTACACTGTAAGTGCTGATCAGATTGCATGCATGATAAATCTACACTGTAAGTGCTGATCAGATTGCATGCATGATAAATCTACACTGTAAGTGCTGATCAGATTGCATGCATGATAAATCTACACTGTAAGTGCTGATCAAACTGTGTGCCTGATAAATCCGAGTTGTAATAAATCTGAACAGTTGCTGCGTTGGTGCTGACCAACTGTGTTCATGATAAATCTGAACTGTTGGTCATCATCATCATATCCATTGGTGATGACCAGACTGCGTGCATGAAAAATCTGAACAGTTGGTGCTGATCAGACTGCGTGCCTGATAAATTTGCACTGTTGGTGCTGATCAGACTGTGTTCACAATAAATCTGAAATGTTGGTGCTCACCAGACTGCATGCATGATAAATCTTAGCTGTTGGTGTTGACCAGACTGTGTGCACGATGAATCTGAACAGTTGGTGCTGATCAGGCTGCGTGCATGATAAATCCGAAATGTTGGTGCTGATCAGACTATGTGCATGATAAATCTGAACTGTTGGTGCTGACGTCGACCAGACTATGTGTATGATGTGAACAGTTGGTGCTGATCAGACTGTGTGCATGATAAATCTGAACTGTTGTTGCTGATCAGACTGTGTATGATAAATATGAATTGTTGTTGCTGATTAGACTATGTGCACAATAGGTCTGAAATGTTTTAAAATACAAATCAAATGTAAATGCTTGGTATGGCTTTCTGGAGCAAATACTCCCGCATGGAATCACTGGGCATGCAGCAAGGTAAAATAAATTTTAGAAAACACAGAATCCTGCATTGAACTCATTAATTACTGATACTGACAGATTAATGTGTTCTCTCACAGCTAGTCAGATAATTTAGCATAACCTGTGGCACTGACCCCTATTCTTCCTGGGAGAAGAAAGTCCATCTTTAATGTATGTACAGTTGCAGGCTAATTTCCTTTTTATATGAAATTTTCAAATCCTTAGCAAATAAGTCTTCAAGTTTACCACTTTGTCATTGCACTTTTTAACAAGATTTTGAACAATACTGCTTTAAAAATTGTCACCAACTAAAATATATTCTTCCGTTTATGCAGTGAACGGAAATCCACTTATGTCTGAAAGGGAAGCCAGAGATTTTGAAGAGTCTATAAAGCCATTCCAAAAAGTGTTTCCTAGTCTTAAAGAGCTTACAGCAAGAATGATTTTCAAGAAAAACATTCCTACAGATACATTACCAACTACTCTTCAAAGTAAGTTTTTGGTAACCATGTTTGGTAGCATCAAGAAGACATGTCCATGAAATACAGGTCAACCTCATTATAATGCTTTCTTTGGGGTCCATAGAAACAGACTGTGTTATAAGTGAACCTTGTTATAATGAGGTTACTTTCTATAAACATATAGTAAAATAATTAATTTGGGAGCCATGACTTGGCGGTCTTGTATTGAAAACCGCATTATAATGAGGGGCGTGATAATGAGGTTGCAGTGTAAATACCCATCAGTATTTAGGTGCAGCAGTCTTGCTTCTATGGCCCAGCAAAAATCAACTTCAGTTTTATTCCTGTATATCCTATAAGTATCATAATTTTCATTATTTTGTAGATCTAAGCAGTGTTATATCTTCACATTTGAGCCACCTCATGAGAAAACCAACAATCTGCATATGTGAAAACAAAGAAGAAGATCAGCTTCGCGGTAACCACGAAGCTGATCAGCGCCTTTGTTTTAGCTTTTCAGATAGCACAATGTCTCTTCTTTCAAAATCTGAAATTTCAATTTCCTAGCCTGCTTCTGTGACTGTACAGCCTGTTTTGTGTCAAACCTGGTGGGAAACCCAAATTGTTGGTTTTCTCATGGGAAGGCTCAAATTCCATTTCAAATGTTTCAGATATGTTGGCCTCCCCTGGCTACTGTTCCCAATGTGGTGGTCCTGTGTTCGAGTACTTCTCGGGGACAGTAGAGTTCTGGTTGTTCATGTTTGGTAGCATAGATGAGTACCCCCTGTACAGGCAGCTGTGTTCCCCACACCAACCTCAGGGCTGTAGATAGTCGCTGAAATGAGCTGTGTCATGAGATATGCTGCTTTTGCACAGCTTATACAGTACTTTTGTTTTCCCTTCAAGAATAGTACACTCCCTCTTCTTCTAAAATCTGAAGTTTCAAGTCAGTAGCCGTAACTCTGCAGCCAATCTTTTTGTGCAACTTATGGCAGTGATTGTTGTTTTTGTCCTTTCATGACAATTCCAACAAATAAGTTTCAGTCTGGAGCAGCGATTACTATCCTGTCCAATGAGTCTTAAATGTTAGTACAGTTCAACCACATTATAATTTATAATGCTGTCTTCGGGTTCCATAGAAGCAGACTGGCATATAGACATATAGCAAAATAATCTGGGAGCCGTAACATGGCAGTGTTATATTAAAACGGTGTTATACTGAGGCATGTTTTAATGAGGGTGAAGTGTATTGAAAAGAGAGGGTTTCTTTCTGTATAGCAGAAAAAGCTGCAATACTACCATACAGATGAACTTTGGCTTTGATTTTGCGTAATAATTAAAGTAGGCCTTCTCATGACACAGCAATAGTTCTTATGATGTGCTTCAAATGTAGCTTATACCAGCTTTAAATGTAGCTATTTACAATTGAAAATTAGTTGGTTTATCCATATTTTGGGAGCGCAGTGGCACAGTAACTCCCCAGAGTATAGGTTAACGCCCAGGAAGCTATGGCTCTGCCCCTACATGACAGAAAAAATGTTGACTCAAAACAAAAATATCCTATTGGATGTGCTAGTAGCCAAGCTTCTAGTTCACCTGGGTTGAGAGCAAGTTTGGCCGATTCTTCAGAGTTTGCAATTTACATGTATGTGCTCATTGCCAATTAACACCTAGCGTTGCTTACCTGTGGTTATCAACATAGCAATAAAGAATTACACAACTTATTGCAATTCTTAATATTTTGACAGAAAACAATGTGATCATTCATGAGAAATACATGAATTTTTGTTTTTAACATTGAACAATTTGCATGTGATTATTTATTTATAAATTGTACAATGTCATTTCTTTTTCATTTATTCAGTGCATAAAGTTCAACACAGGAGAACGTTTGTGAATTATAGTCTGTTCAAATTCAAGTGCCACTTTTAAATCTGTATTTCAGCGTGTGTGAAGGGTTCTGTGATTTTATATTCAGATTTTATTATTTGAGCAAGGCCATGACATAATCAGTTTAATTGCCATATGAAGTATAGACATGATAAAAAAATGTTTTCATGGTGACGATGGGTATGGAAGTTTGGATTAATGAGGCGCGACGTGAGAAAACCGGCCTTCGGGGTTTCCAACCAGGTCTGACACAAACCAGCCTGTGCAGCCACAGAAGCAGGCTAGAAGCTTGAAATTTCCGATTTAAGAAGAGAAATTGTTTTATCTGTGTAGCAAAAGCAAAGGCGCTGATCAGCTACTCAGTTACTGCAAAGCTGATTTGTGCCTTTGTTTTCGCATAGGCAATATTCCAGTTTTCTCACGACATGGCTCAAATTATTTTGAGAGATTATTTAATCAAGGAATTAAAAAAAAAAAGGCTATAAGTTCAGGTGGCTTTTAGTTTATTTATTTGTGGAGTATTTTACAAGTTTTATGTATAATTATTTTGGTGGAGTCATTTAAATAGCAAGCTTTCGTATTGAATTGCTTTTAAATTTTAAGAAATATACATTTACATGTGTGTGTATCAGTATCTACTGAGTTATTGAATATATTGAGTCAAAAATGAAGTTAATTTTACTTTTGTATTTATACCATGATCCAACATTATGTGAGGAGCGTCTTCAGAAAACCGGATTTGGGCCTATGCGAAAACAAAGTTGCAGATCAGCTTCGTAGTAACTGCAAAGCTGATCAGTGCCTTTGTTTTCATATGGATAGTACAATGCCTCTTCTTCCTAAATCCGTAATTTTCAAGCTTCTAGCCATCTTCTGTGCTTGGAACAGCTTGGATTGTGTCAGACCTGGTCGGAAGCCACATTGTTGGTTTTCTCGTGTCGGCACTCGTGTCGTGTCGGCACTGGCTCACACAATAGCTCAATTGATAACATTTTGGACAAGTAATCAAGCAGACCTGTGATCGAATCTCCAATCTGGCACATTCCTTTCACGGAGATTTTGTCATGAAAATGTTGTATGGTCATTCTTCCACTTTCACATATTCAAAAAGAGCATTTGTCAGTTAGTGGTGAAAGAAATTCGCACTTAGCACTGGTAACCTTCCACCGAGTTTTAGGAAAACAAGGCTATTAAATTGACCATCTTGGCATGACCTTTGGACATTAAGCACAGATTCAAACAATATTTCATACAGACAAGTATTTACTGAGCCTGTTTTAACCAATGCTCTTCATTGAATGAGAACCCCACCCAAAGAAATAGATGGGCTGCTTGTGCCTCCATGTAAAGCTTATACGACTGACTATCTGAATACTGGTTATTACCGTTCTGGTCCGAGCCCGCCCAGGAAAAGTGGTTAAAGTCAAACCATCCATACATATAATTCTTTGAGGCCTACTAGGGTTGTTATATTCGAAGCAGTATTTGGATGTCATGACATCCTAATTATGGCTAAAAGTCCCATAAAAATAGAGGCAATGTCCCGACATGATAACAGCTGTTGACCAGGACATTAAGTATCAATTCAAACAACACACTCATAATGAAACTGAATTTTTGCTTAACATTCACTGTTAACAACTGAAATTATGGGATGGTTAGTATTTGAGCCGCCTCTTGAGAAAACCAACAATGTTGTTTCCGAACAGGTCTGACACAAACCGAAGCACTCTAGAAGCTTAAAAATTTGGATTTAAGTAGAAAAGGGATTGTACTTTCCCTGTAGCGAAAACAAAGGCACTGATCAGCTTCGTAGTTACTGCGAAGCTGATCTGCGCCTTTGGTTTTGCATATGCATATTGTTGGTTTTCTGATGTGGCGGCTCATTTCTTACACAACTTTCTAGCCAGGTGGAACCAAAGCTGTTTATTATACCAGTACTGAGAATTCTTTTCTCCACTACTACATGACAACAACTCGCATCTGTAATGGATTTGTCATCATACATTGTGCTAGTTTATTCTAGTAAAATCTAATAAAGCAAACATATAGCAGACCTTCCTGGATCCATATTAGCTATGATCTATTCAGGCAGAACTGGCCGACTCAACAAACTAAAGCTTTTTCTGTACATCTATTTTTACGAAGTTACCAAATGGGAGGTTAGTGCTAATGTTACATAGAAGCAATATATTACTATTGTCGAGGAAAAGAGATATCCAGGTTTTCAAAACAAGATAACACATGTAACATTGTGAAAACTCGTATTTTTATTACATATGTATTCCAGTATCATCTACAAGCACTTATTTCTTAGCACATTCAGTGCTGGCAAAATATGAGTCGTATCATGAGAAAACCAACAATCTGCATATGTGAAAACAAAGCCGCAGATCCCGCAGTAACTGCACAGCTGATCAGCACCTTTGTTTTCGCTACACCAATAGTACAATCCCTCTTCTACTTGTATCCAAAATTTCAAGCATCTAGTCCGCTTCTGTGCTTTTACAGGCCAGTTTGAGTTAGACCTGTTCAGAAACCACATAGTTGGTTTTCTTATGACATGGCTCATATAGTAAATGTTTGATTAGCACATTTTAATATCAATAAACAGACACATTGGACCATGTTAAATATGGTTTTCAAGTTCTTATTACAAGTTGAAAGGAGTGACTGCCCCTATGAATTGCCTCAACATTTTCAGAATGTAGGAAAATCATATTGCCATTAGCAAACAATATATCAATACCATTTCTTCATGCCGGATAGAGAGTTGCAAAGGTTAGGAAGCCAGTGTGCCCAGGCATTTTTGTAGGTGGACAGGCAGTCTTGAATGTGTAGTTCCAAGCATCCCGCTTTCCCATCAAATAGATATCATGTCTATTTCCTTCTTTACCATTAGATTTCTCCTCTGAATCTGATTTCTCACTGTCGTCATTGTCATCTGAACTATCTTGACCATATTCACTTGTGTCCATCTTTGCCTCTTGAGTAGTTTCCGCCATATTTTTAAGAGCTGCACTTGTTTCAACAACATCTGTTTTCAAGTGTTTAACAGCTGGTTCCCCATCTCCGCTACCTTCAGGCAACTGTCCAAGAGTAGGCATGGGCATATTGATGGTGCGTATATCAAAGCTGCGTACAAGACATTCCATTGTTGTTATGTCACCAAAGTCATTGCTTTCTAGTTCTTCGCATGTTCTCTGTACTTGTTCAATGCATGGTGAAAATGAACACAATCTGCCTCCTATAGAACAAATAGAGAAGACATTAATTGTTATTGGTGACCATTATATGAAAACCTTTAATGTAAATAGAGGATATTTACTTGAGATGTTTTCAACTCACTCAATGAAATATATTTGGTATTCAGCGATAGAAAGCAAATTTCCTTTTTATTTTATTCAACACATTTTCCCATTGTCAAGGCAGGCGGTGAAAATGCAAAAACAATTTTTTTGAAAACACAAATAATTTTGATACCAAATTGTTCTAACTAAGGAAATGAATGCCCACATTTTATGTTTAATTCAGTTATAGGCATTTCTAAAGTGAGGCACATTAAATTTCGACGAGTGAATGGAAATATCAGAAGTAATCCAAAATCTACAGTGAAAATATCAACTGATATCAATCACTGAAGAAAATATCAATAATTCTGCGGTGAAAATATCACTTTCATTCACTTTTGATACATATCGGTTCCACTGTTAAATATAAAATGGATAGCTGAACCTCCAAATTCTGATGTTAGAATCTCTTGACAATTTGTATTTCATCTAGTATGCTTAACCTGCGACTTGTATGTCTTTACTGCCATGAAAGTAACAAATAATACTTTATGTCTCTGTAAAATTACAGTTAACGAGAGTGCTAGGACTAGTACTGACTACTATCAATGTAGTTCTAAGCTAAACTCAGTAAATACGAGGGGTGATCGAAAAGTACGTATAAAAATGTTGTCATTTCTTTATCTTTTGTTATTTCGAAATGAAATTTCATCAACTAAAGCAGCAATATATCTGCAGTTATTCCATTACAATAACACATGCATAATACGCACACGTGCGTTGCAGCTGTCGTTATGGAAACACCGCCTAACGTTATGCGGCGCAACGTAACGTCGAAGATTTATTCTTATTTCAAAATACTTCTTAGTTCAAAGTATTGTAGCACCCGTTTTGATTGTGTATGCCCGCATTTTATTTAATACTTATTAACTGCAACGTACACGGGTTATGTTTGTTAAGTAACGAGGTTGTTTATCGAATGGATTTGTCTGTAGAGTCTTGCAAATACCGACTGTGTCAAATAGACAAAACTGTTAAGATTTTCGACAATGTTGCATTTTCGGGAAGTCATTTTTTAAAAATATATATTTACTGCAAGCTCGAAACATATCTATTTCTTGACATTGTCCGTACTAGTTATAGGTTATGCCAGTCTTTTATCATTTCGTTAAACATCGGCCAGAAAACAAGGTATTGAATTTAAGTTTACAAAATGAAATCGACGTTCTTGCATATTTTACGCTAACCTGTTGAATTCAATTTCACCGTATTAGTAGATAAAGCATCAGAATGCCATATGTTTTCGAAAAATGGTCAATTAATGTTAGAAAATTATTTTCCAATGAGAAATGTCGACAAACTTTGCCAAACCCCACAAATACACTAACAAAGTCAAACCAGGGGTACAGGTGCGCCGGGTCACATGAAGTGACGTCATTACGCTGTCTCGTGTATGAACGTCTGACGTCATTGTTTCAAAATGGCATTGGCATTTAACTACAAAAGGATCAATGTTTATTCGTACAAAATTTCATATCAATCAGTTTACGCAAACTTATTCTACAAGATTTTTATACGTACTTTCCGATCACCCCTCGTACATTAAATGACTCTTACTTTATTCTCAAGAGCTTTCAGGGTGAAATTTGAATATTAAAAAAGAAAAGACCCATCACCTTCCAACTTTAATGCCTGTTTCGCGGATTTAACAGCTTCCCATGGCCTTGGTAGATCGAGAAATACTGCATCAGCGACATGGTCCAGATCAAAGCCATCGGCACAGACATCTCTCTGCTTCACCGTGACATACTGTGAGATGTTATGGTCCTTGAACTCTTGTTCGGCAACTTTAGCTCTCTGTTCATGGAACTCGAATGTATGGAGATGTCCTGTAGGTGCTATTGTTCGAATTATGGAGTGAGACAAAGAACCACTGCCAGTACCTGGAATATATGTAGATATAATCACGTGAGCAGAAACATGAGAACTCCTGTTTTGGGAGTTTCCAACCAGGACTGACAAAACCTTTCTATCTTCTGATACTGAGTCGATCAATTTCTGATCATCCCCTCAGGTTTGGGGTGGGTGGCTAAATTTAGTCAAGGGGAAAACGAACATTTGGGGTGGACCATTAAAACTATTAACAAGATACAGATGAGAGGCATACTAAAACGCATGCCTCTGGGCCAATGATTTAAATAGAAGCCTTAAATTTCTCAATGGTCTTGGATGAGACCACTGAAGAAGGGAGACTATTCCAAACCGGAATAGTTCTGGGGAAAAAGGAATTTTTCAGGGCATCACTATAGGCAAATGGCCTTGTGTATTGTGATTCATGTGATGCCCGAGTACACCTTAGGTTGGGTGCCGGGGTCAGGTATTTGTCTTTATCAAGCAGACCTGTTATCGATTACTTTCAAAGTTAATCACTAACGATTACAATTACTTTCAATCTTACGATTAACAATTACGATTAAAAATATTTTTTTCCTGAATGTAATCGATTACAATTACAATTGATTTGCAAAAGTAATCGAATAATCAATCGATTAGTTTTGCATTTATAATCTAGCCAGTCTTGAATTACGCAGTTATGATTTTGACTGTACATTGTATATGGTATCATGTTGGCATATAGGAATCCTCTTGGGTATTGGGCACTTTATCTTAAGATTTAAGACATTACAAAACAGTGAATCATAAACATAATTTTAGGTCTCACTAGAAAAAGTGCCTTGAGAGGCACGTATACCCCGGCTGGTAGCCACAAAGCCCCCTCCCTACCCCCTACCTATACAACCCTGCACATGCTCACCCCTGACATTGAACCTCAACCCCCCTAATGAAAGACAGTACCCTTATCAAGTACACTTTAGAAATAAGCACTGTAAAGCACATTGCCTACAAACATGGGGGAGTGGTGTTTTAGAATGACAGATCTATTTTAGAGCAGTATACAGAGCTGACGTGTATACTCAATCTAGGACATCCCACCCCCACCCCCATGCATGGACCCTTGGGTCTAACCCTTATGTGGTACCTATGTTGTAAGTATGAATGCTTTCTGACAAATGGTTGTAAAGATATAGACCTACAGAATATTAATCTTGGTAAATATTCTGTATTTTAAAAATGTGTCCTAGATTTTGACCTCCAGCCCCACCCCTAGAGTTTGGTGCCATGGAATTTAATTCAACCCTAAAGGGTATCTATGATCCAAATATAAGTCTTTGTTAATATATGAACTTAGAGAAGAAAAAAACACTATGTAAATAGCACATTTTCAAGGTGACCTAGATTTTGAACTCTAGCCCCACCCCCCGAGCATGGAACCTCAGGTCTGAACTCACGGAAACAAAGCAAACCTTATAGGGTACCTAAAGTCCAAATATGAATGATTTCTGAAAATTGGCTCATGAGATATACACCATTAGAGAAACTTTAACCGAAACTTTGACGCAAATTAAAGGTGACCTAGATTTTGACCTCTAGCCCCGCCCTAAGGCATGGACCCTGGGTTCCGAACTCTTGGAATCAAAGCTAACCCTATAGGGTACCTAAAGTCTAAATATGAATGATTTCTGATAAATGGTTCTTGAGATATACACCACTAGAGAAACTTTAACCAAAACTTTAGTCGCAAATTAGAGGTGACCCAGATTTTGATCTCTAGCCCCACCCCCGGGCATGGACCCTGGGGTCCGAACTCATGGAAACAAGGCAAACCCTATAGGGTACCTATGGTCCAAATATGAATGGTTTCTGACTATATCTGCATGAGATATACACCACTAGAGAAACTTTAACCAAAACTTTGACGCAAATTCTGCTGAACTAACGAACATACGAACGGACAAACGGAAAAGCGAAAACTATATACCCGTCGGCATAAATGCCGGGGGTATAATGATGCTGTGTGTATGTTTATTTGGGTAACAACTCCAAATTGTACCAAAATATGTTACTAGATCTGAATGCTGCAGTAATTTTGGCATCAATTTTATATAATATTACTGTCAAAGTTGTTTATTCTGTCATGGTCTCTCTATAGGTAGAGAGACATTGATTCTGTTAATCCTTTGTATATTGTCACTAACTTGCTCTAGGGTGTTTTGACAACATAACCCATATGGCATCAGTTTATTAGTTAATCTGTAAAGGTGTGATTTTAAGTTCTACCAGGTAACAATAGGTTTAAACTTTTGCAATAGGTTTCTAAAACCTATTTAGAATGTTTATATGCGTCTAACATAATTATGTTAATAAGAATGGTGAGGTCAAAGAAATGTAAGCAAAAAGAATGAGTGTTCTAAAAAGAGTTCTGAAATGATTTGGAAAATGCCAGAGAGGATTTCCATAAAAAATACCCAAAGATGAAAAGAAAAAATATAATAATGATAAATTTGTTGATCAGTATGCATGAATAACTTTATTATGTGCCTATGTCAATGAAACCACAATCTATTCCATAACTGAATAAAGAAAATTCTCTTTGGATTTTTACATTTTTCCTGCAGGGAACATACTTCATTAAGTTTTATCTTTTATAATACTTCTCCAGACTCCCCCTTTTTTTGAGAAATTTCAAAAATCAATCATAATTTATTCGTTAAATTAATCACGATTACAGGCAATTTTGAAAAGTAATCGAATAAGAATAAGAATAATTTCAATCGTAAAAATCTACGATTACAGAATAATTTTTGATTGAAAAAAATTTCAATCGAATAAAAGTAATCGTGATTAACGAATAAGATTAACCCAGGTCTGTTATCAAGAGACATTGTACCGGAATGTATCTTGTAGAAGAAGGTTAAGGAGGACCGCTCTCTGCGGGACTCCAGGGATGGCCATTCAAGTTCGTCTAGCATTTCACCGAAGCTACTGGTGTTCCTCCATCTCCTGCAGGTCCACCGGGCACCAGTCCTCTGCACCTTCTCCACCTTAGCAGTCTGAATTTCATTAAAGGGATACCAAAAAGGAGCTGCATACTCAAGTTGAGGCCGAACCAATGTTTTGTATGCATCTTCCTTAGTATGCCTAGGCGCCAGTGCCAAATTGCGCCGAAGAAAACCCAACGTCTTAGTTGCCTTGCATGTCATTTCGGAAATATGTTGACCCCAATCAAGATCATCATTCTGTGATAGTTAAACCTAGGTATTTAGTGGGCTGTACAGTCACAGAAGGTTAGAAGCTTGAAATAGTACATGGCCTGGTTGCTGTACCCATTCCTGACTAGCTCCAACCTTCTAATAGAACCTCCAGATAGTGTCATTCAATGACCTTCCATCAGTTACAAACAAGTACAAATTACTGAAAATACTCCTTCTTTCTACTGGCTATTGTCCAGTGGAATGCCCTTCCTGCAAATGTTGCATGTTTACCAGACCTTCAGTCTTCAAAGTCGTAGTCAGTAAGCCGCAACATCACAGGCCATAGACCCTGAAATAGTTGTTTTTATCCTGATTTTACACTCGTCTTAACTATCTTTAACCCATCATCTTTTATCTGTCCAAGCTGAATGCCTTTTACTTTAACTGTCTTTTCTTTAATTTTCAGCCATTTTCTTTTCGACAGCACATCTGCCTCGAATGTCCACGAGGGTGTATGGCAGTATATGGGGATAGATCGATAGCAAAAGGGGACCAGTGATCTATCAAAAAATAGCCATGTTTGATTAATTTTCGGATCAAACATGTCTTGGAGAATACTAGGGATGTCAACCGGAGTCCGAACGTTCGGACTTCGGATCCCGTACCGAAGTTCGGATCCAAATTTTAGCATCCGGACGTTCGCTAAAAATCAGTATGTCCAATATTTAGGTAAATTCACGTTCATTATATCACAAAAATACACACTATCTGCTTAGCAGAATAGGAAACAAGGTATTTAATTGCTAAACATGTAGTGTCAAAGGCCACTAAGGTGTAACAGATTAACGGGACAATACAGGTCAAGGGGAAGCGACAGTAAACAAAGAAAGGATTAAAGATGGTAATTGGCCTCTTTTGTTTTCTTTTGAAAACAATATGATTCACGCTCATCAAGTTTTAAAAATAATAATTATACAGACCGTCGCCCAGCAAAACAACATGTCAGATGATTAACAGATACATGTACGTTTTGGGATTAAACAAACCAAGTATGCTTACTACGATCCTAATTTGAAAAAAATCAAATAAACGGTTTCTTAAGCTGACCCGTTTATGCAAAGAAGAAACACATTCGGATTTTCTACATGTATAATGTAAATTTGTTTGCTGACGCGCCAGTTCGACAAAATGGGTCTCGTGAATTTTTGATTATGTCATGATTTAATTTTGCATTATAGAGTTAGTTTTGAGTAATGCTGTTTTAGCGTGATGTTTGTTACTTTTGTTAACGTAAATTGCATGGCGTTTCGTTTCTGCGTCACATCAACGGAAACAACGCCAAGCTTAGTAACTCTTGATTATGAATGTTCTTTCAAGGGAACACTCGATCAATATACATGTACATGTAAATGTACATGTAATAATATTATGACCTGATCCGAAAAAATGCGAACGTTCGAACCATCCGGATGTTTGTTTCCGAACGTCCGAACCTTAAATCTGACATCAAATGACATCCCTAGAGAATACATGTGTGCATACCATATCGATGCTTAAACCTTCGCCATGTTATTCAATGTGTCAATTTATGACGCCATCACGTCACATTCTCAATGGTGTCATTTTAAGCAGCACAACCAAGACCCCTCTTTGTAAAGTGTCAGAAAATGCTAGATAGAAAAGCTTTCCAAATAAATTTTAATTATTGTTTGTAAGGTAATAAAATGCGCTTTAAGTTGAGACTAGCACAAGATTTACTTCAGGTATCCTTTGAGAATTAATAGCCGATAACCATTAGTTGATCAATCACTGGTCCCTGATCAATCACTGGTCGCCTTACGCTAAATATTAAGAGTTTCTTACCAGATTCCACAACCACTGAACCAGGCTTTAAATCAAGCTGCATGGTAACCATACTGATATCTGTTGCATACAATATTTGTGTTCTGTGTGGAAGGTTCATAGTCCAAAGTTCTGGTGTTGGGTGTAGAGCATAAACATAGCCTTTAGCACAGGGTATCCTGCCACCATACGGTGACCCAATCACGTCAGAGTGTTTCAACGACCCATACTGGGTTTGGAACACTTCTCCAGGCTTAGCAACAATTGTGTGCATCCTGTCGAATCCCAGGAACAAGATGATTTTGTCCCCTTCTTCTATAATACTTTTAAATTTGTCAAAACTCATTTTTCCATGTGTTCAGTTCAGTTACCGGAAACGTTCTGACGATCGTATTGTTTATGAAAAATAAGCGCACGCCGTATAAGTAAACGGCGTTAGCGGTCTCACTAATATGCGTTCACTGCAAATACTGTCAACGGCAGCATGGATAGAAATGACCCGGAACACTGTCAACAGTTTATGATCAAACAATAACCTAAATCAATAAACCAAACAAATGAATCAAGCAAACATAATTAAAAAACAAAAACAAAACAAACAACAGAAAATCAAGCAAAGGTCTAAAGGGTAATTTAAAGCCAGAATACCCACAGATGACGTTGTAGAAATCAACACTCTTTGGCTGTTCAGATACCTTCAGCTAGCGTATAAAAGTAGTTTCTTTCCACAGGCTATCAGGGACTGGAATGACCTCCCTGATTCTCTGATCTCCTCTGCTGAAATGTCTGATGACTGTGTCCAAGTTCGCATCTCTTGTGAGAGCCAGGGACTAATTTCCCTCCTGGCGCAACCCCTGGTGAAGTATTGTCAATTTGGCGTATCACCAGTAAACCATTCAGATTCAGATTCAGAAACAAACAAACAAAATCCAACAAAATAGAAATAATACAAATAAGGAAGACAAATAAATGTGTTATGATCATGAAACAAAAGAAAGAAAGAAAGTTAGTGAGAAAGATTTAAATAAAGTGAAAATTAAAAAAAAAAAAAAAAAAAAAAAAAAAAAGAAAAAAAAAAGAAAAGAAAAGAAAAACAAGAAATCTGCAAAGAAAAAAAAAACTTGAAGAGTGAGCAAAAAATGATCAGGAAACACTGAAACATCACAAAAATGAAGAATCAAATATTATGCGAAAGTTGAAACGAAAAAAAAAAAAAACACACACACAAACACACAGAGAGAGAGAGAGAGAGAGAGAGAGAGAGAGAGAGAGAGAGAGAGAGAGAGAGAGAACCAAACAAACAAGCAGAACAAATTAACCGAACAAACAAGCTAAAAAAGGCCAACAAATAAGTCTCCTGACAAGTCCATTAAGTCATCCAAAACACCTCGGGGGGGGGGGGGGTGGGGCATAGCTTTGATTATTACCCAACATACTATATATTCAGCTAAAGCCAGTTTAAACCAGTTTCAATGAACTGTTTCATTTCATGTGACGAACTGTTTCATGGGAAACAGTTTTTACTGTTTCCCAGTCATGTGATATGCTTTGCATGCCTTTATACTGCCTCACCATACCTGCAAATATTGTCAAACAAAAATTAATCAAAACCAAACAACAAACAAATGAATCAAACAAACAAACAGAACATATGACCAAACAAACAAAAACAAGCAAACAAGCATAAAACAAACAAATCCAACGAAGCATTAATCACAAATAAGCACATGAAATAATCTAAGAAAACAGTAACAAAAAACTAACTATAACAAACAACAAACAAACAAGCAAAACAAACAAAAACGGAATAAAACATAACTAACAAACAATCTTACAAACAAAAAATGAACCAAACAAACAGAATAAACAAAACAAAAACTGTAAAATAAGCAAACAAGTAAATTAACTTAAGTGCCAAACAAACAAGCAGAACTTACAAAAAAGAACAATAAAGTAAACAAACAAACAAATCAGAATTCAACAAACAAACATTATCTGTACAACAAAACCAGGATATAAGCATGTTTTAACCACATTTTTTTTTACATTTAATGTTACAACCAGTCTTGTCATAATATAGTATGTGTCTGTTATGAAATTTATAATTAATGTTTGAGTTGGGTAATAAAACAACTATCACCCCTCGGAGCTGTGGATTCGGCCTCGGGGCAACAGTTCAACGGGTCATCCACAGCGCCTCGGGGTGATAGTTTTGACTGTTACACAGGAAGGTATGAAATAGTTAAGCATAAAACATCTGTATTTTGACCACCGGACAACATCTTCCGTACTCACATTGCACTACTTTTCTTTTATGGAGACTTTTATGGAGACTTTAGACCTCTGCACATCATCGAAAAGAGTTGTAAGATTACAAGGCATCCGTGGCTCTAAGTGTCCCGGGCTAAGGGTCTGTCCAATGTGAACGATTGTTCATATGTAATTTATTCAGTTTAATATACAGCCTACATGTAGCTCCAAACTGAGATGCGGCACCGTGAGCAATGCTGTAGTTAATCATTTTTCACAATGTGTACTGTACACATCAAAATGAAAGTACAGTGCATACCAACTATTCAAGTGTGTACACGTTTTCTGAAAAACCTTCTTCGAACATCTCATCCAGAATTGAACTTACCGGTATAGATGCGTGTAAGGTCAAGGCTCTTTTTAAATATGAAACTTTTAGTAAACTGGTTGATATCACGATTTAAATTGAAAACAATGACCTGAAACTGAAACCGTAAGTATATGCCAAACAAACGCAAAAGTTATTAGGTACACATAAAACGAAAACAAAGGACTGAAACATATTAAAACATATAGGATAACAATAAAACGTATGAGTTACCTGCATGCAGTATAACATTTTTACGAAGTAGGTGATAGTTCGTCTCTCACTAATGAGAAAGACCATCATTATTTTTTGAATAGTGCTGATGTGTGTTGGTGAGTTCTTTGATGGCTGACTAGGCCAATTCTGGCTCTAAACTGTCGGTTGCAAGTAGAGCAAGTCAATGTCATAGAGTCTGATGGTGGCACATTTGTTTTGGCTTTGCGCTCTCTTCGCTTTCTTTCAGCTTCACAGATTCTCTTCTTTTCATAAAGAGCTGCTCCTTTGTTGATGAGACCTAGCCACTTTGATCGCTCCTGTGCAGTCTGTTCCCAGGACCCCATTGGTATTTCGAAATCCTTCAGAGAGGCTTTGAGGGTGTCTTTGTAGCGTTTCTTCTGGCCACCTTGAGAGCGCTTTCCCTCCTGTAGTTCTCCATAGAAAACTTTCTTTGGAAGTCGCGCATCAGGCATTCTTATAACATGGCCAGTCCATCTTAGCTGTGCTAGCTTTAAGACTGTATGCATGCTTTGCATCCCTGCTTTCGTCAGGAATGTGTCTGGAATCTTGTCCTGCCACTTGATTTTTAACAACTTTCTCAAACAGCTTAAGTGGAAATGTTAAGTCTCTTTGCATGGCGTTGGTATACTGTCCAGGTCTCACATGCATACAAGAGGGTTGGCAGTACCACAGCCTTGTAGACTTTCAGCTTGGTGTCAAGCTTGATTCCATTTCGCTCCCAGACATTTGCACGGAGTCGTCCGAATGCCACACTAGCCTTTGCAATTCTGGCAGTGATCTCATCATCAATATGCACTGCTCTGGAGAGAGTGCTTCCCAGGTAGGTGAAACTTGTCAACAACTTTCAGTTTTTGCCCATTCACAGTGATGGTTGGTTCATTATATGGCTTTCCGGGCGCTGGTTGGTGTACAACCTCTGTCTTTTTTGTGCTGATTGTGAGATCATAGTTATCACATGACTGTGAGACTTGATCCATGGCTCTTTGCATTTTTGCCTCTGTGCTGGCATTCTTATCCATATCATCTGCATAGAGGAGCTCATCTAGCACATCAGTCTGGACCTTAGTTTTGGCTTGCAACCTTCTGAGGTTGAATATGTTGCCATCAAAACGGTACCTGATTGGAAAACCAGTGTCACTGTCCTGAAAAGCATCCATAAGCATGGCAGAAAACATCATGCTGAACAGTGTTGGTGCCAGAACACAGCCTTGTTTGACCCCATTTGTTACTTCAAATGGTTCAGAGAACTCTCCATCATTTTGCACACGTGCCTGCATGCCATCATGAAACTGCCGCACCATTGCTATGAATCTGGGTGGACAGCCAAACTTGGCCATGATTTTCCAGAGTCCATCACGACTAACAGTGTCAAAAGCTTTGGTGAGGTCAACAAACGTCATGTATAGATCTACATTCTGTTCTTGGCATTTCTCCTGAAGCTGTCTTGCTGTGAATATCATGTCTATTGTCCCTCTGTCTTTTCTGAATCCACATTGACTTTCTGGGATAAGTCCCGTCTGATCAAGATGAACATTCAGACGATTCAACAGAATTTTTGCAAGTATCTTCCCAGCAATTGATAGGAGGGAGATGCCTCTGTGATTGTCACAGACTTGAGGATTTCCTTTCCGCTTGTATAGGTGGATTATGGATGCATCCTTAAATTCTTGTGGGATAGCCTCCTTTCTCCACATACAGTGAAACAACTCTGTCAGTTTCTCTGCCATGGGTAGCCCCCAGCCTTGTAAACTTCGGCAGGAATTGCATCTGCACCTGGGGCTTTGCCAGATGATAGTTGTTGAACTGCTTTTCTTGTTTCCGTAACGGTAGGAAATTCATCTAACAGAACATTGCACTCTATCTGTGGAAGTCTGTCGATTGCATCCTCATTGATAACATTTTTACGAAGTAGGTATGCCTGTTAATGCACACGTCATTTGTAACCACGGTCCCCAACTCGGGGGAGGGCGGGATAGCCATGGGAATGAGCGGGGCTTTCACCAAAGTTTTACCACGGCAGTGCGGGGGAAATAACCGGGGTTTGCTTTATATAGTAAAAAAGGGCCGTGAAATGAAAAGGTAGCAGGCTACGCAGCTGGGGGAAAAGATTTATGGTCGATTCGCGACCTTCCTGTTCGCACCCTATACCTGTTCGCTACCTGACCTGTTCGCTACCAACGCGTTCGCTACCTGTACATGTTCGCTACCTGACATTTTCGCTACCTTACATTTTCGCTACCTGATTTTCTAAAATGTAAATAATAGTGATGGTGAAGTCATATAGATCTATATCATATTTAATTTTGTTTCATGAAAATATGTACAACAGAAATTTTATAAACGATATTCATGGTTTAATAGACATAAAATAATGATCGGTGAAGCCTAAAAGGGTAATTACAGGTGACAATTATTTACATACAAACACTTTTACACACACAATGTAGACAATTATAATTATTTATTTTAATACTTTCATAGACAATTAAAGATGAGATCTGCTGATTGAGGTTATAATTTTAGCATAAAATATATTAAACATGTTAAAAAGAAATGTACATTATGATTCTCCTAATAAAAAAAACTTAAAACATGAGCAATGATTAAAACATCTCAAAAAGGAAGAAATGTAATTTAGCATATATTTACTAATATACAGAGAATCAAATAAATGAATAACTAACTAACTAAATAAATAAATAAAAACACTAAAATATATGCATGGCATTAAAAATGAAATCACGACATTAAAAATAAAATCTAGCATGCAAAGATTTACCTTATTATAAAAAGGGAAGAAACGTAATTTAGCATAAATTATATTAACAATAAAATGAGCCGCATCGTGATAAAATGGGATTATTGCCTATGCGAAATCAATAGCGCAGTTCAGCTTCGCACCTTTGTTTTCGCTACATGGATAGTACAATTCCTATTCTTTTCAAGCTTCTTAGCGGCTTCTGTGACGGTACAGACCGGTTTGTGTCAGACCTGTTCGGAAACTCTGAAGACCGGTTTTCTCGCATCGCGCCAAAAATAAAAGGGAATGAATGAATAGAAACACTAAGATATTTACATGACATTAAAAATAAAATCAATGACATTAAAATAAAATCCAGTGTGCAAAGACACAGATCAGCATGTTCCTTTATTCTTAATTATTCTCGCCACTCACCACACCCGTCGCACTGGACCGCATGGTTTTTTTTAGCACAGTGGATACAATTTAAAAAAAAATCCGTTTCCCCATGGTCAAAGTCAAAACAATAAAGCATTAATATTCTGAAACATTCTAAAATCGAATTATTTAAGAACCATCATTTTAAAATTCAAAAGTCCTACTCGTGAGTAGGCTACTAATCATCTGTGAAGTTTGGTAGTGAGTGAATAATTAACGGTCATAATTGGCGGGAAGCTGTGAGGTTCAGTAGTGAGTGAATAATTAACGGTCATAATTGGGAGGGAAGCCGCGAAAAACATCTTGGTAGCGAACCGACTAGGGTCGATTAGGTGCGAAAAGGTGCGAAAAATACCGAGTAGCGAACGGACCAATGGGAGGTAGCGAACAGACTACGTGCGAACGAACCAGGTCGCGAAAGATCCTGTTACCGGGGAAAACAGCAGTGATTTTACCAACGAGCAGTCCCCGCAGAGTGGGGCTTTTAGCGGGGATTTGCTTGACCAAAAGTCAAAGTCCCCGCTATTGTCTATGTATGTATTGAAGCATGTACTCTTCAATTTTATAGAATGCACACTGTGAATCAGAATACCAGTAAGCTCTGGCACATTCGCCGAGTCTTCGCTGCATAACAACGCACTCCATTATACATGTGTATGCGCATTGCACTCGTAACTTATTTTTTAAAGTGCACGTAAATTCTAAACCGTGCGGCAACCCAATATACCAACTTCAGTCACCGATACTTTGTGGGAACACTGATGAGCCACGTCGACAAAGTCTCACGTGTACGCTCATGTCTGATGGTGTCTGATGGTGGTTAAAAAAACTCTTGGACCCATGACATCACGCGTCCGAGAGTAGATGCTGTACATATGTAGTACATCTGTATCAGATAATTGCAAATACTCCTACCGTGACCCCCTCGTCTTTACTTATCAGTCTGCTTATCTTATCTAATTAAGCACTGTCTAATGAAATAAACACAGGTTAACCATGAATATTCAGTGCAAGAATCTTTGAACGTGCTACATACTGCATCAAATCTCTTTGTTATGGAAGAAATTGAGAAATCTTAGTTAAATTTAGTAGTGTAGTTTACTTCTGAAACGCGAAAATAATCCTCATGCATTAAATTCAACAGAAGGAACGGCTTCCCATACATGCTGTGTTCTCTAAATTGTTACTATTTTTAGATTATTGGATGCTGCAACTGACAGCTGAACGTCACCTGAAGGCCAGCAAAAAACATGTTTCGCGTGTAACAAAAACTGATTTCGACCAATTTGCTTGCAGAAGGGGTGAACTTATGATCTGAGATCTATTTTGGAGGATATTTTGCTGTTTTCACCTGGTTGGAACAGTGGAAACGCGACGGTTCTGCTAAAAAACAACCTCCGAAATGGCGGACCCTGGAGAAGGTGGGGGTTCGGAACAAGATGATATTTCATTTCTTAGAACGGTAAGACTTATTTGAATTGTGTGCTTACATTCATTTTATTAATTTTCATATTTATATCAGCGTGCTGACCATTTATTGCTTGCACACTTAGCAGTTCAGGTTAAAAATGCACCTGTGGTCGAAGAGCCATGGATGCGAATCAAACTATGCTGTAAACAACCTAAAGGTCAAGTCCCCAAAAATTAGAAAAGGTGTTAGTAAAGCCCAATACCCCCGAGATATGCTTGTTCTAAGTTTATATACTATATCTTGCACAGTTATTTTGAAACTGGTTCTACATTAAAATTTGAAAGAAAAAAAACAACAACAAACAAACAAACAAAAAAAAAACGTTTGTTTAGCCAATACTGTTATATAAGGGCCATGTATGTCAGACCAGTGAAAGCTGGTTTGAGAATTATTTAATATGTAAAAACAATAGAGATTATTGACCAAATGCTATCAGTTTATCAGCTTTATTTATTTATTTACTTGTTCGTGTGGAACAACAACACTTTTTTTTTTGCTATTTTTTTCTGTATGTGTAATTAATCAAACATGTGGCATAATGTTATCCACATATTCATAAACCAAACACTGCCAAGTTTTTTTCATGCTTCAGTGTGCAAAAAAATGAGAAGCCTGCTTTTGTCATTGTAAAGGATGAAGGTGTTATTTGCTGGCTGATCAGTTACTATTGGTTGTTGTTCTTTGTGTAGTATTTCTGTTTTCATATATATAGAAATTTTAAACCACCATGCTTAGACTGTTCAGTTGAATTGGCCTCCGCGACATTTCGTCGAAAATTACATTTGTCGAAAATGTCCCCATGCCCAGACCTTTACCCTAACCCTTGTGGTTGGTGGCTCAAAATGTGGACCTATAGGCTAGTCTTCTACGGAATAAATCTCAAAATTTTCTGGTGAATATTTTTGAAGTTACAAAATTTTAGACCAGTGTTCATTCTAGGATTTTTTTAGGTGGGGCCATAGGGCCCATGTCTCAGAAAAAAATGGGGCCATGGATAAAAAACATGGGCCAAACATTCAACTCACCATAAACAATTTTGTCTCTTTTTGTGTACTGTAAACTATAACACAAGGTATCAGTGATCGCCGTGACTTTGATAAAATTGAATGACTAGATCAGTTTTGTCCTTACCTGGAGCCATGAATTATCATTGATCCATTACTTTGAAATAATCGTTTTTCATCAGGTGGTCTGGCTGATCAGATTTAGAAGCTGGCCCCTGGTTACTTTGGGGCTCTGTGGTATTCTCGACAGTGGCTGTGGGTGTTTCTTGTTGGGAACGATCGGCCTGGACATTGTCGTTGGGCCGATCTGTGGCAACTTCGAGAAATATGTGAATAATGCGCGAGGTGTACTCACGTTATTTTCTACTTTCGCTTCAAGGAGAAGCCCAAATAAAACAGAAACAATGATTGGTCGAAAGAATTAACTAAAATTGCAGTCAACCAATGAAAAAACAGAAAAGAAATGACCTCCGATCAACCGATTTGCGCATGTCCATGGCATGCTTGTTTAATGTGGACGACGTAAGCCGTTGTGCGGCGCATACTGATAAAAACCGGTACGCCCGGCCGGGATTTTTAATGGCCCGTTCGGCCCGTCGCTAGTTAATTTTTTGCGCCACAAACGGCAAAAACGCGCCAAATGCGCAATGGCGCGGCCTAGAATGAACACTGTTAGACAAAACACATTTTGGACGAAATGTCTTGCATCGGGTTAAAAACTGAGGCAGATTTGCTAATGGCAGGACTGTTCTGCTTTAACTCATAAGCCTGGCATCCTTTTTAAAAATATAGATATCTTTTATTGTCCTAGTCTGAGTTGTATATTATTAAGATCATAGATACCATTCCAGTATTAAGGTAATAGATACCATTCCAGTCATTAATTTTGGTCATAGATACCATAAAATGTTGTATTACGTCAATCATAGATACTTGTAATGCATGTTTAAATCATTTGCTGTTTATATGTTTAGTATTATGTACGTTTGTGTGTAGTTGGTAACAATCCTGTTTCTGGATTTTAAAACCAATATTTGATATTTGATATTTTATAGTTAAATCGATGTACCATTTAATATAGATCAGCTGGCTAGCCTTCACTCCGCTCCACTTCAGTACCTCGTTCCACTTTCTCTAGACGGCTTAGCTTAGGTTGCCTTTCAACTAATGTCGAACTGATTATGGATTTTGTAATCAATCTTTATTGCTTTATTTGGCAATGCTTGTGTTAGAAATGTATATGCGCGTGTACCAGAGGTAAATCTCTACCGCTGTCACTAATCATGCATTTTGAAACTACACGGAAACAGAAAATATCAACTTTATTTATTTCTATTTTCAGTTTTATGTGTTCTATTTATAGAAATGTGTAGTGTATGCTGTGAAGAAATATGGCATATTTAAACAACCCCAAGCATTCGTTGCATTGAAATAGTCAGTTCTGAGGAGTTCTTTTTTTACAGTATCGAGTTTCTAGTTATCAAAAGCGAGTTTCTAGTAAACAAAAGCGAGTTTCTAGTTAACAAAAGCGAGTTTCTAGTTATGAAAAGCGAGTATCGAGTTTAAGAAATGAAAAAGCGAGTATCGAGTTAAGAAATGAAAAAGCGAGTTTCGAGTTATGAAAAGCGAGTATCGAGTTTAAGAAATAAAAAAGCGAGTTTCGAGTTATGAAAAGCGAGTTTCGAGTTATGAAAAGCGAGTATCGAGTAAAGAAAAGCGAGTATCGAGTTAAGAAATGAAAAAGCGAGTTTCGAGTTGAAAAAGCGAGTATCGAGTTAAGAAAAGTGAGTTTCGAGTTGAAAAAAGCGAGTATCGAGTTAATGTTTTTTTGTTGTTGGTGGTGTGTTGTTTCCTTCTATTTTCGAACGAACATAAACTGTACTTGCCTTATAATACTGAGCGCCAAGCAAGGTAGCCACTGGTATCATTTTAACGCCTTTGGTATGGCGTGGCCCAGCTTCGAACCCTGACCTCCCGATCCCGAAGCGAACGCTCTACCACTGGGCCGCTCTACCACTTGAGCTAATGGGGCTGGTAAAAGTGACAATACATATGAAGAGCAAGATGAATATCTCTTTCCCAGGAATTATTAAGGTAGCCATCCTTCTAGCTTCAACTAAAAAACAAAAAAGTGTATGCAACAGAAGCCGATAGACCAAACAATAAGCGTAAAGAATCAGCAGAACCGCATTGGAATGGTCAGGAAAGTATGAACTGGAGGGCTTAAAACGTTTTTACATAGTCGAAACCTCGCACTAAGTCTTCTGTGATTCTATAACAAAAATGCGGTTCTTATAGAAGTTTCACAGCGACACCAAGCTTTGAGCGACATTATCATTTTTATTTTGTTTTCTCGTTCATGGCAACCCAAAGGGTGCCACAGTATACCTTTGTGTGTCATAAACAAAGTAATTACTAGACGAGCACTAAGTGATTAATTAAATTCGATACACTTAAAGTACTCGAGTTTATTAAAGAGAAACTATAAATTGGGTCCGACTCTTTATGAATCTGAGAACCAATGTATGTCTTCTAATATTAGTAACACTTGTATTTACGGGTAGGAGTTCTTTTTTTACTTTTACTGTGTTACGTTTTATGTATTAAATCTGAAAACTGTCTTTTGCCTTAATGTATTCCCTCCTCAACCTTATCCTTAAGAGCCATTTTTTTGTGTGATAGCACTCATAACATTGGGTTATTGCTCTGATATCGGCGAGTTCCTATCAAAACCCTGGTCTCTACAATTTCTTCTAGACCATACCATACAGACCTACTATCAAACAAATATGGTTAACCGAAACATCAGCTCTTTCCCAACAGCTGGTGACTCAGAAGCCAAAAATAATAATAATAATAATAAAACATGAGTATTTGTTCTGTCGGGTCCACCGGGGTTTAAATAGTTGTTTTCTTTTGCTCCGGTATTTCAGAGTCGGCGTTACTGTTGAGTCCTCGTCTCTGCTTCATCTGAGTGTTTACATTTGTTGTTTCTGTGATGATTCATTGACGAGTTAGGAAGCTTCTATAAGAATAGCAACCCCAGCTACCACAGATAAAGAATTGGAATTGTGGAAAAATTACATACCATTGTAATAAAAGTCCAATTGTCATAAAAACCATTTATATAATCCCATTAATTTTTATGTCTTTAGAAAGTCAATAAAATTATCTTTCAGAATATGTATTGTTTGTGGTGATTGAATTTCCAATAATGTGATAATTGACAGGTAATTATCGATAATTAGTGTTTTTTTGCGCCTGAGATACCTGTCCCGTTTTCGGCGTGAATTTAGGTTGGGTAGGTATAAATAAATCAACATGCGATAAACATGTGTTAATTTGCATAAATAAAAATAGCATGACCAATCAGCTGAGATTTCAAGCTATCCCACAATCCTTGCCCCTTTTCATTCCGACAGCTCAAACCCACGCTATGATGAAGCAAAGTCATGGCATGTTTGCTTAAAAAGTAACAGGAATTTTTTTAAAGGGCATATAAATTCTTTTTCTACTCAGTCTCATCTTTAATTTGATGTAAAAATTATTATATTTTAACCTTTTTAAGCGCCTCGCAAAACGTCACAAAGTTCATGACCTTTATGGAAATCCCCCAGTCAACGTTGTGAAAACCGGCCGCCATTGTTTGTCAGTAGATAAAATTCCAATATTTAACCCCTCGAAATAGTCCATTAATAGGCAGTTTTTATTATAAAAACACCACAGACATCTTCAGTAATCATTCATCTTCTGATGCACGCTTATATCATCATCCAACAAGAATAATAATTCATATTTTTGAAGTTTCATAAGTGTCACAAAAATGATTTGCTTGCGAGTTGAAATCCAAGATGGCGGACGAAAAAATTTTGTCACAAAAAGTCCCAATAAAACGGTTGATTTTAAGCCTATAAAACCCATTTCAACTAGATTTTTTGTAAGAAAATTGCAACTACAGACCTGTTGAATGCTAACATGGCAGTTCATATCCAGTTTTAATGTAGGTTGGATACAAAACGTAGTGATAATGTGGATTTGATAGCTTTCCCATTACAAGTATTAGCTTTTGGAAAAAGCGAAACAGTGGTGAAAATGTGATTTTTTGTGGCCAAGATTTTTTTATTTTTTTTTTGCTTAATATTGCATTAAAGTCAAAGTAACCATGTTTTGTTTAAGAGAACATTAATCAAATACGTATGGATAGACACTACTTGCTTATTTTTATCACCAGAGAATTATATGTTTTTAAAACATTAACCTGGAGGGGGTAACTGGATGTGGGTTTATAACTTATAACATTTTTTTGCCCAATTTTATAAACAATTGTCTATGCCTGTCACAATTCAAGGCAGTCTCATCAACTTGTTTGAGGATTTGATTCATTGAACTTATTTATCTGTTTATGGGATGTTCTCATTTTATATTATTGACTTTTGCTTTACTGCGACACTGTCCAACCGATTAACAGCTTTGGTCATATGGAGCTGTCCGAGTTAGAGCTGAGGTCTATCCAGGATTTTTCGAAAGGGTTTCATATTGACCAAATGGGTTATGTTTGCATAATCTGATCTACTATGCAAAACTATCCCAATGAATTGATCTCAGGAAGGGTACAAACAACACCCTGTGCCACTCCAGAGGGGAAACTTTTTTTCTTAAATCCAAAAAACTGGATGCAGCCAGGGCAGTGATATATACATGTACATTTATAACAACTGCTGCTTCACAAGGCAAGCAGGTCTTACAGGAACTTCTTTGACAAGACAAACAACTGTGAATTTTATGCATTTTAATGTATTTTAAAACAAGTTTTATTTCATCAATAATTTATTTAGCTTTTCTATCAACTCTTTATCTGATATGCTGAATGTTTGAACGAGACTTAAATGTTAAAAATCCAAAACAACTTTAAATCTTGAATTATTTTCATAATAACTTCCTTCCCATGTTAGATACAGCAAAAACAACAACAGAAATGGAAAGAACAGGAAAAAATACATTAGAATATCAAGTTTCATACAGATACCTTGAAAAATAAAGAAGTTACAGCATTTTATTTAGAATTTTCAACCGTGACGGTTCCGTCATCGCGCGCTGTCAAAGAGCTTCCACAATAGCAGAAAAATTCCAGGAAAAGTGCGATTTCCAGGAACTTCAAAATGCTACAACTTTGGTTCTAGTAGAGGTATTTTAAAAAACTAAACTGTTCTGTGCAGCTTTTTTAAATCTCTACTCAATGCAATTTGATTTAAGCACATAGCTATTAAATGAAAAATCAGCTGGGGTTGCTAATAAGAACCAAACAATTTTTTGTTATTGATTCACAGTTGACTAAGGGCGAGGTTTGTATCAAGTCAAAACGTTATAAGCCCTCCAGTAAATACTTTACTGGCCGTTCCAAGGCGGTTCTATTGTGATTCTTTACATTTGATCTTTGGTCTGTCAGATTCTGTTGAATACGAATATTTCTGTTTTTATTTGAAGCTAGCCGGATGGCTACTTTCCTGGGAAAGAGCTGGTCATCTTGCTCTTCATACGTATTGTCAATTTTCATGTTCATTCCTGGACTTGCTTTTTCTTACTTGAAATGCGTCTTTCAGAGCGGTGACTATTTATCATACAATGTAACGCTAGTAATGACAGGTCTGTTTGTCGATATTGAAAGTGCAAAAAGCCATGTTTAAACAACATGTAAAAAATTTTATGATTTGGTCATGGATTATGTTGTTTGAGTCGACTTCTGACCCATTTGGTAGCGGCTTTAAACAACTATAGCACACAGCTACATCTTCGTTTTTCAAACTCGTAATGGTTTCAAAGTGTGAGCTATGTGCATTTTATTCTGAGCATTCAAACAAATACGCTAAAATTGTCAACTCGATACTCGCTTTTGTTAACTCGAAACTCGCTTTTGTTAACTCGATACTCGCTTTCTTAACTAGAAACTCGCTTTTTTAACTCGAAACTCGCTTTTTGAATCAAAACCAAGGTCAGTGAGCATGTTTTCCGAAAATGGAAAGGTCACTTGTCCCATTCGTAGTACAGACGTGTGTCACACGAAAAGATGTTGATTTACCAATATCGGTTTTTGACTGGAAAGTTTATCTCATTCAGTTGCATTTGTCTATAATAAATCTACCCGATAAGCTGATCTTCATCTAATTGATTGCCTCTCTTATGATAATGGTGTAAATCAAGATAAAACATTGAAAAGTTCAATTGATATATTTTCCTTTTCTCTGGGCATAGACATTACTGCACCTGTGTACGAATGTAAATATACCAAACAAGGGCACTATCTGCTCAACTGAGCTGAAGGGTCATGAGGTGAGTCTGTCCGTCGTTCACATTTGCAAAGGTCACTGAAACCGTTTGGCCAATCAAAGTCAAACCCTTAAGAAGGGGACCAACGAAAGTTTATATAAACCATTAAAAATCTACAGAAGGTCTGTGATTTTGAAACTTGGCATGAAGCATCAGGGTAAGGAACTCTACAAAGTTTATATAAATCGCGACCCTAGGATGACCTTGACCTATTTTACGGCACTGTCAATATTAAGTTCGCCTATGCATTTGAATGGGGAAAAGTGGGAAGTTGTCATTTAATGGCAGAAAACTTACTGGGAATGAGCAAAGTGGACATTTTATTTATGTTTACGAAAATCTTTTGGCCCCAGAGGGTTGCCTGTCCCTTCCTCAAGCTATATACATGTATATGGCCGTAATATTCACACATCTCCGAAACTGCTTGGCCAGTCAAAGCCAAACTTCATATGGAGCATTCTTAATATCTGGGAACCAAAGTTTATATAGACAGTCCAGGTCACATGACCAAGATGGCCACCATGGCTTTAAATAGCAAACACCTTAAAAATCGTTTTCTCAAGAATTAGAAGGCATATGACGGGAACTTGGCAAGAACCATCAGAGAATGGAGCTCTACAAACTTGATATAAATCAGGACTCTGGGAATATGACATTGACCTATTTTACGATAAGGTCAACTTGGGTTGATGGGATATATATAATGTGTAATGTGTATTTGTTCTTCACTGAAAAGGCAGTTTTGTAATTCTTGTTGAAAGTCGTTCAGTCAATTAAACTGCTAAAACGCGACACCAGAGATGGTGATTTCAAACGCCATACGCATCACTATGTAAGCATCAAAATGGACAGGTCTGACGAAATTCGCTCAAAAACGCCCAATATTTGACCCGAACGTTCTGTTCAAGGTCGATTTTGGTTATACTGCGTTTCCACTATGTTCCCGGCGGTCACGGCGGCCACGTTTCAGACAACCGTGAGCAAAACGGGATAACCGTGAGGCAACGCAGGGGAACGGGATAGGCAAACGTAGCACGCCGGGATAACCGTGGGCACCGTGACAGATTTTTTGACAGTTTAAAAATCTGCCACGGCAGTCACGGCGGAAATGAGAAACGTAATGGGCCGTGATAAAACGGATTGAACGTAACACACCGTGACAGAACGTAACAGGACGTAGCGAAACGTGGAGACGGTCCGTAGTACAACGGGAAGCTAGTGAATAGCCCGGCATGCTATGGATCTTCCACGTTCTGTTGCGTTTGATCACGGTCGTCTCACGTCTCGTCCCGTTTCCTACGGAATAGTCAACACGTTTTGTTGCGTTAAGTTACGGTGCGTTACGGTCTATGACGGTGTTCACCCCGTTCTACTACGTTTGCCACGTTCTGTTACGGTTATCACGGCGCGTGAAGTTTATAGATATAAAAAGGCATATCATGGGGACAAGTTCCTTCATATTGGAGCAGTCGCTATAGTGAACACTACAGACCATACGCTACACTATGCAATTGAAGAATAATTACAATCCCGAACTTTCTTAATCAACTCTGCAGTCGGTTGTTGAGGAGCGCGGTTGTTATTATTTTAAATAAAATGTTCTTATACAAAAAGAAAAAAAATGTTCTTTATATTGTATGGTGTCTACGTTTCGACCGTAGCTGACCTTGACAGACCGAAAAAACGTGTTACGCCTTGGTCAAAACGCAACTGACCGCAACAGAACGTAACAGGCCGTAATAGAACGTGCTAATAACCGTGATAGATCGCGGATAACCGTGATGTACCTTAGCGCTTCCGTGACACACCGGCTTATCACTACCACGGCTTGTTACGGATATCGTAATACAACGTAAGAAAACGTAACAAAACGTAATAGATCTTGAAAATCAGAGAAATGTATTACCAAAACTCTACGGCACGCTACGTTTCTAGCAAACGGGGCTGCCGGGGCCGCCGGGAACATAATGTAAACGCAGTATTACACACCCTAACATAATTATGCAAAGCGTCAAAAACGCCTGGTTCAAAACGTCACATCACCGACGTCATTTCAGCGCTTCCAGCAGGAATACTGCGTCCAAACTTCTAAAATCTATGGGCAGCTGTCAACCTGAACGCTGTGGAACAATTACCCAGCTTAGCTCCGGGTGTCTTTGATTTTAGGCTAGCGGTTGACTTGGATACGAGTTGACTCGGGTACGAGTTTACCAGTTACCGACGTTATTCAGGAAAAGTTTGTACTCAGGCACAAAATGGAGTAATGAACACGTTTTACAGACAGAAAGTCTCCTAGCCCATTTTGTGGTTATTCTGTATTGTCAATGAAAAAAGAGAGAAAACATGAAAATCTTATTCATACGTCGATTAAAATTCTGTTTTAACGTCCAAGGAGCTGCCCCGTGAGAAAACAAACATGGTTTCAGACCAAATCCAACAGAAACCGGGCTGTTCAAACAGAGATGACAGATAGCTTAAGGCTTGAAATTTATATGGTATTTTTAAAAGAATTAGAGGGTCTGTATTATCCGTGTAGCGAAGTACTATCTTCTGTTCGCATATGCAGAATGTTGGTTTTCTGATGCGGTGGCTCAAGTATTGCACAAATGACGCTTTAAAGCTCTGTGAAAATTGATTTCAAGAATTCTTAACAAGTAGTGAAATGTATCCACATATTTTTAAACACGTAAATGGAGGTGTTCGCAAAACTGACAATTTGGAGGATCTCAATTTGGATGCTGACTCTGTGATTTCCTTTTGTACGGCCGTGTTTGCTGCGTTGTACCTGGAACATTAATGACCACATGATACTATGAACATGTCGATCGGAAACCCTGAATGAATTTTGAATATTTGACAATTTTGTAGGCTGTGCGTTTACATTGAATGCCAGAAAATATAGGCCTGCTATCCAAATACATACACTTTCAAAGTATTTTCTTGAACCCGATAAAGTTATGGTATTTTGGGGTTCGAGGTACTCTCAAAATCCTTCTGGAAAATATGAAAAGACTTTAAACCTTGGATGTGATTTTAAAACCAGATACTTGAATAGTATACGAGTGTATATTGAAACCCCATCCCACAGATGAAAAGAATACAATACCATCCCAGCTTTGTTTTCGAGATTTTCAAAATTACCAATTTTAGGGCAAAAATGCGTACGAAATTTTTATAATTCGAAGCACTCTTAAAATTTACTGTAATGCTGTCTTTGAGACACGCGCTCGTAACGCTGTCGTTTAGTGATAGCGCCTAACATCTGGCCCCGTGGTTATATTTATTTTACATGCTTAACTCAACTGAGACACAAACTTCCGTTGATTTCTGCTATTTGAATATTTAAGAACAGTTTAAATACATGTTCAGTTACGGCATAAAAAAGTTTTATAACCTCGGTGCCTCGTCTTGCGAGCGATGTACATCCAGTTCGAGGGTCATTCCAGAATTAACGACAAAATCTAAATAAAACTAAAGCTTTACCACCTTTGCATTTCTAATGTACCAACAAACAAACTTTAATATGCTACTCAGTGATTCTTTCAAATGCGTGCCACAATGTCAGGTCTGGTTGCTAGGCAACTAAAGAATGCAAGACGGTAAATGACTTTGGCCGCAACCCATTGTTGTTGATAAAGTTGCTACTTGCCTGAGTTGGGGACCAGAGGTTGGTAACTCGAAGCCATCTTAAGCCTAAAGATCATCTTACGACCAACTTAAGCATCTCTTAAGGATTATGGTGACTAACTGGAAGCGATCTTAAGTTACGGTGACAACTTAACAGTATCGTAACTTTAAGGTCAACTCAAGTCCACCTTAGCGTCATCTTATCTTACAAGGTGACACCTTTGATTTAAATAAAGTTATCATTTTCGCCCTTTTTGATCAAATTTATTGTTATTTTTATGTTGCTGATGCAGCATGTTATGATGCTGTGTATCGCCGTGGTGCAATCCAATTTAATAAGTAATATGGAAATAATAATATGGTTTACGTAGCTACGTGTATGTACCATATTTTGCATATGATGTTGCACTACTGTTGTTACTATAACAGCAATTAAATAAAGTTATCATTTTCGCCCTTTTTGATCAAATTTATTGTTATTTTTATGTTGCTGATGCAGCATGTTATGATGCTGTGTATCGCCGTGGTGCAATCCAATTTAATAAGTAATATGGAAATAATAATATGGTTTACGTAGCTACGTGTAAGTACCATATTTTGCATATGGTGTTGCACTACTGTTGTTACTATAACAGCAACTAGTACTATGGGACCATCACCACTTTACTACTACTACTGCCACTGCTGTATCTGGCACTGTCTGACTGCGTGCTACTCATTGTTAAGTTGAGTCGACCCTGAAAATGTTTCAAGAGCGACTTAGATGTCAAAAGAACTTCCTTCTCAAACATTTAAATTATGTAAATGTATTATCTTAAAATAAATAAATAAATAAATAAATAAATAAATAAATAAATAAATAAATAAATAAGAATCTACTATCGGAAGTTCGGCAGTGCCGGCGTATTTGCATTCGCGCACGCAACTCGGTTTAAATTGTTCTTTGGCATGTAACTGTCAGCTGTGCTCAAAGCAAAGACTAATCAGGCTGCACAAATCCTAATACTGGACTAAACTATATATTATTCGTTCTGAAGGTCTCGTCACACATAAGCGAAAATCTCTCGACGTAGACTTGCGTTTAATTGCGACATATAGTTTTTAGTTTGATTTATTGCTTTACGTCCCAGTAAACAGCTTTGGTCATGTCGAGACGTTGACTGTTGAAAGGGACATAAAGCAGTAAATATAACACGCAATTAAACGCAAGTATACTCAAGTCTGCGTCGAGAGATTTTCGCTTATGTGTGACGAGGTCTTTAGTAAAATTCAGAGGGAGAGAAACTACTGATGAAAGTGCTTTGACGTGTGAATCGGGCAGTCTGATCGGCGTTGTTATCGGTTTCTGCTTGGATACTGAGAAGCTCAAAGAACAAATGCTGTCCTAATTCAGTTAGTTTGTCCACTGTTTCTTTTCTTTTGCCCTGGCCAAAAACAACGGTCCATATGCCAATACAAAACGGGACAGTCATTTCAGGTTTTGCACGTGAATTCTTAATAAACAGTTCAACTTAAGCGCTAAGGTGATCTTAACGTTAAGAGGACGATGCGAAAGCTATGAGTTACTGGAATAGCGAGGTCTTAAATTTTAAGGTTGTCGTCTTAAGATCATCGTAAGTATGTCGTAAGTAGGGGAACTTACGATGCCTTCGAGTTACTAACCCCAGTATCTTAAAACTGGTAACAGATCTGTTGAAGATACAATACATGTTTACATTCCATACCTTCATAAAATAGAAGTCTATCGCCAACCGATGTTGACCTTTGCCTAACCTATCATTTCTAGATTGGCTCAATTGGCTCATTCAAATGGTAAACCCAACGTCATATCAAAGCGTGTTTTCTTTTCTGTTTATAGAAATGGAAGTTTTCCGACAGTGAATTTTGGTTGGTTACTTGTGTTGTCTTATGACTACACAGTGTAACACATGAAACAGGTTATAAAACATTGGCCTCGTCTATTTTGCCTCTTATTTTTAGCGGAAGTCACGGACGCCATAATGGTTTCTGATGGCCAGATTTTCGGTTTAATTTTGCATACAGCTGCTATGAAAATAAGCTACCAAAATGAAGACGAAAATGATACAGAATGCTGTTAAATAAATCTTTAACAGCCAAACTTCTCCAACAGGGCTATCGGTATCATAAACTTCAAAAAACCTTTTCTAAATTTTATCGTAGACACTATGAATTGATTTCCAAATATAATGTTGGGTTAAAGACGCTTTTGAGTGAGGGTCTTTCGGAACCAGAATTTTATGGTGACTTGGTTTACAAATTTAAGAAACTTATAGGAAGTAATGATTTTTCTTTTCAGTTTAGAAAAATCATAACACGTTACAGACGTATAGGTTATAACTTGAATGTTATGCGACAGTCTGCATGCTTAGTTTTTAACCCACTCACGGTTGATAACTATGCTGCCTTCTTTAATTGCACGCCGGTGGGTCGGGCGTCAGACTCTATGATGGCCCCGACTTAAAGCTATTCGTTTTAGTTGGTTGGGGCCGGAGCTTCTTGTCTGTTGCTTGGCCCACTGGGGTCCAACTGATGTTTTTCTTTAGCTCCGGAGTTAGTAAGTTATTTGGCGCCCAGGGATCTCCATCGTCGGGCAGCTTACTGAATCTGTGAGTCCTGGTTTTTGATTCATCAGGATGTTTATCATGGTTTATTTGTTTGTTCTTGATGATTCATTTACTAGTTAGAGATTCACCACGAGGACCGAAGAACTAACTAAATGTTATGAACCACTGCAGAAGCTGAGGGTGAGGTTACGGCCGTGTAAAATCGATTTAAACCCGCCAGTAAATTTGTGTTACTGATCGTTCCAAGTCGATACTTCTGTGGTGGTTCTTTTTGTTTTATGTCTTGGTGTTTGAAATGTTTTTGTGCTGTTGGCGCCTTATGTATGTTTGCATATTTTAGTTAAGTTAAGGTAACTGAGTGGCCACCTATTGGGAAAATAGCTGCTCATTCGGCTTACGAAATGTTTTCATGGTATAAGTGCCTGGTTGTTGGTTTGGTTTTTTCCCACCTTGGTTTTTGGAGTGAGAGTCTTTTTCTGATTGCGCCTTTTCCTGATCTTTGCCTGCTTGTACTTTTTCTAAGTCTTTCTAGATAGAAATCATAAGAAAAACGAGCTAACACGGGTAACTGTCGTGCCTTATTTCTGACGATTCGACCTGCGCAACGCACGTTCAAAATGGCGCGATGTAACTGTACATCTGATTTTAATGAAATGGCGTTCTTCGATCTCAGATCTTGAGCCTCAGATCAATCCGTTATGTACAAATGACATGGCACATTTGAAACTTTTGTACATATATTGGTAAAAGGAAACACCAACATCACCACCACCAACAACAAAAAACATTAACTCGATAACTCGCTTTTCTTATCTCGATACTCGCTTTTTTCAACTCGAAACTCGCTTTTGTTAACTCGATACTCGCTTTTTTCAACTCGAAACTCGCTTTTCTTAACTCGAAACTCGCTTTTTCATTTCTTAACTCGATACTCGCTTTTCATAACTAGAAACTCGCTTTTCATAACTAGAAACTCGCTTTTCTTAACTCGATACTCGCTTTTCTTAACTAGAAACTCGCTTTTTAAACAAGAAACTCGCTTTTTTCAACTAGAAACTCGAAACTTACCAAAAGTGAAACTCGTCAGTTCTCAAGTCATATAAGTTGAAAGAGACCTGACTTTACACAGTATTTCCTTTCTTTGCTGTTCTTGTTGATTTTTGACTTTCAACTAACGGTTCAATGTAAGCCGTTCCCGTCGGTGTGGAGTATAACGAAACACCGATGGGAATATCCCGTCTACATTTAATACTGTCACATAACTCATATGTCCAGGCAATACACATATATTACACATGAGGCAATTTCAGAAATTAACAAAACATATTTTATTTTGGTAGATACTGTCCTGGTTATACGACCAATCATCATATAAAACGGCATCCTTTTTATGAGCCAAAGGCAAACAGTATAGCCCCAGATGTGACCCGCAGAACATATGCAAACAGTGTCACTCTCAGATGTGACCCGCAGAACACGGCGTCCCATCTGGGACTATTCTGTTTGCTTCGAGAAAATTCATCGAAAAAGTTAATAAAAATTTAAGACCGCCCCTGATTCTCTTAAAAATGAAAATGAGCTCACTCAAATGATAATGATGGGAGAGTCCATTCATCACTAATGCGTTAATTTGATACAGTCACTCTCACTGGAAAAGTCATTTGCTAAAACATGTAAAGAATCATGTCTTAAGAGGCCAGTAACTGTTGAGGGTAGAAAAATACTTCATGTAGAAAGCTAGCATTCAATATTGTGTGGACCAATGGTTCCCTAGCTAGTGGAAGACCTATTTGTCTTTTATTATAGATAAATGTGGGTCACTGTGACACATATTTCATGACTCATTGATTTTTCTTTAATCATAATGAAATGTTTTATTGACTCTTTAATACAGCCCCTTTCGCTCGAGTTTGCTGTTTGAGCATTTAGGTCAATCAAATTTGTTCACGCGAGTTTGCCATTTGATCGTAAATCAGGTAACTTTTTATTCTATTTTAGAACTGAAACAGTGTCCCAGGTGCCAGGTGTTCTTAAAATCTATTCAGCATTTTATCTTTATGTAATGATGTCACCTCTTCTGATAAAAACATTGTAATTGTTTGGTTAAAGCACATATTTATATCAAAATTCTTTGTACGACCTATACATGCATATTAAGAAAACACATTTGTAACAGGATAGAGACAAAAGCAGAATTTTATCAATTTAAGCAGTTACCTGATCGGTATCAACATGGCAAAAATTCCACATAGTAAGTTAAAAATTTCACCCGAGTTTGCCGTTTTAAGGTCATTTAGTTTGAAACTGTCACTCAAATCAGCTGATCAATCAATCCAGATGTCTTTGTGGACAACATGTAAAGAAACTCAGATCTTCGGAACACATGGTCTTCTTTCGTGATGCAAATGCTCAAACAGCAAACTCGAGTGAAAGGGACTGTATTTCATGGTCCATTACTTTACATTTTTATTTTAAATTAAGACAACTTGCCTATAAAAGAACCACAACATTGTAGGCCCTCATAGACTTTATTAACACAGCCTACGCTCATCTTGTTTGAGCTTATCTAGCCATCTTGTGGTAGCGATTGTTGAATATTTGTAGCTACTTAGATTGGATTGTGTAACTTTCTACAAGCTAGATTTCTCTCTGATGTGGCCATGGATATATCTTTTTATCTGGCTTATCTTTTTAGACAGGATATTGATCAGCAATGCTTTTAGTCCTCTTTGAGACCTGGCTGAGCCCTGACAAGAGAAAACCAGTTTGCATCAGCAAAGTCTGTAATTGCAACATGTTGTCAATGATCAGCAGGCTGTCATATGATCATATTTAATGTTCATTCTCATTTAAATATCTGAAATTCCATGTCACTGTAGAGATTCAGGCCTAATATCAATCCTTGCCTCTAGAATGGTTTGGTGGCTAGGCAATGATCAGATGGGCAATGATCTTGTAATGAACCAAAACTTGAGAAAGGCGGTCTTAGCGTTTTCACAAACCTGTTTGAGCAATCACAGAAGATAGAACCTTGAAATTTTGGATTTAAGAAGAAGAGGGATTGTACTGGCTGTCTAGCGAAAACAAAGGACTGGTGCTGATCAGCTGCGTCTTTGTTTTCGCATAGACAAAAAAGACGTTTTTTCTCATGATCCTGTGTTGAGAAATAATTGAGTGATGTTTATCTGTTGGAATACTGGTATTGTCTCCAGATGTGCTATGTTTACACTGCACATTATCACTCTGGGCTACAGGGAGTGTTAGCTCTGAAAATCTATTGTTTTAGTTTTGGACACTCTAAACATCACAAAAAGCAAATTGCATGATCACTCTGAAAGGAGTCCAGGTCAACCTCATTATAACGCTATCTTAAGGATCCATTGACACAGACAGTTCTATAAGTAACCATGTTATAGTGAGGTTACTTACTATAAATATATATAGCAAAATAATGAATTTGGTAGCCATGATATGGCTGTTTTATATTGAAAACTGCATTATAGTGAGACATGTTATATTGAGGATGAACTGTACTGATATAAGTGCACTCTTTGTGACAATTTTTATGCTGATAGCTTTCATTTGGTTTGAAATACAACAATTTGGGTTCATTTTGGGTATGTGAAGTGCAGCAATGGTACAGCCTAACTTGTTTTGCTCAGTATATTTGAGATCAGTCACTGTTAGAATTTCTTGTTCTGATCACATAAGTATGAACAATGTAACCTTCAAATGAACACATATTCTTGATTTGTTCGGCAACTGCACAAGGTTGTTGTCTGTTTATATCAGCAGTTAAATACTGTGGTATGAAAGTAGGTATGCAGTTGATGTACTGATGAGCACATAATAAATAATTCATAAAGCATCATTATAGCAGATGTTTTGATACATTATACAATTATCTGTGAAAGAGGGTTCTGAAATATATGAGCCTCATCATGAGAAAACCAACAATATGGTTTCCGACCAGGTCCGACACAAACCAGCCTGTACAGTCACAGAAGAAGACTAGAAGCTTGAAATTACGGATTTAAGAAGAAGAGGGATTGTACTATCTATGCACCAAAAACAAAGTCGTGATCAGCTTTGCAGTTACTGTGAAGCTGATCTGCTCCTTTGTTTTTGCATACGTAAAATGTTAGTTTTCTCATGAAGTGGCTCATACAATGTATATGGAAGCAACATTTTCTGCTTTAAAGCCTGTTTTCATCCCATTCTGAAGCTTGCATTGATATGAGCCGCCTCATGGGAAAACCAACAATCTGCATAGGCGAAAACAAAGACGCAGATCAGCTTCGCGGTAACCGCGAAGCTGATCAGCGCCTTTGTTTTCGCTACTCGGGTAGTACAATTCCTCTTCTACCTAAATCCGAAATTTCAAGATTCTAGCTCTTTTCTGTGCTTGTACAGGCCGGTTTGTGTCAGACCTGTTCGGAAACCACATTATTGGTTTTCCCACGAGGCGGCTCATATGTTTCGAAGGGATCCCCTCCATCAGAATAGCTCTGAGGATCAGCAGAACCGATTCTGTGGTTCTTTCTGTCATCCACCATCACTTATCTTTTTCCAGCCATTACGAAAACACGCCCATGCAATATACAGAGATTTTTTAAGCTGTAAAAATTGAAAAATTTCAGTAGAAAATATTTGATATTTTTCTTATTTTTGCTCAAAACATAGATTGTGGGTACACGTTAGAACCGCCTCGCCGAGGCGGTTCTAACGAGTACCCACAATCTATGTTTTGGAGCAAAAATAAGAAAAATAGGTATACCCCTGCAAACCCCAGTTTTGCTATATAAAAGTGGGGTTCAAGGGGGTAAACATTACACGGACATGTTTTCCTGATGTCTTCTGCACAACTTCATGTTTAGCTTGATAACTTGGGCATTCCGAGGGCCTTGGTGCAAATTTTGTTAAAATCTCTCAAAGATTAAATGGGATACCTACATTTGAGCCGCCCCATGGGAAAACCAACAATCTGCCTAGGCGAAAACAAAGACGCTGATCAGCTTCGCGGTAACCGCGAAGCTGATCAGCGCCTTTGTTTTCGCTACTCGGATAATACAATTCCTCCTACTTAAATCCAAAGTTTCAAGCTTCTAGCTCTTTTCTGTGCTTGTACAGGTCGGTTTGTGTCGGACCTGTTCGGAAACCACATTGTTGGTTTCCCCACGAGGTGGCTCATTTCAAAATTTCTCATCATCTGTTCCCTTCCAACATTATGAAAACTTTCCCATGCAATATACAGAGATTTTTTTCAGCTGTAAAAATTAAAATTTTATTGGAAAAGGTTTCATATTTTTTACATTTTTTACTCGAAACATTGATTGTGTGTACGTGTTAGTACCGCCTCACTGAGGCTGTTCTAACGAGTACCCACAATCTATGTTTTGGATCAAACATAAGAAAAATAGGTATACCCCTGCATACCCCATTTTTGCTATATAAAAGTGGGGTTTAAAGGGTTATATATTACACAGAAATGTTATCCTGATGAAGAACAAATCCATGAATGTCCCAACCAATGAAAATTGTGCTTCATTGTTTGAGATGATGAATGACCAATCAGAGCTAACTATCTCTAAATTACCATAGTGTTCATCTAATGGTTTATACTTGAGAAATTCAGTTTTGAGGTGTTAGTTGATTTTTTTTTTTTTTTTTTTTTTTACCATATTTGATTTATCTCTGTACTATTTTGGCATTTTTTGCATCATCATTTTGGGGGTACATTATGATCTATAGTTTTGGACAATTTCTGAATTATGCTGTCCATTAGAAACTCCCAAAACAGATTTTGTCTAGATGTGGCTTAATTATTGATAATTTTACATCCCTATATGTGAGCCACATCATCACGGGGGTAATACAACAGGTACTACCTGTGTTGTCGACCGAGACGATACTGCATATATGGTTGTCGACCGAGAATTCCGGCTTCCGACCGAGTAGTACGGTTGTCGATACACGACACAAACTCATTGTGTAGTCAACAGGATATCAAAAACCAGAGAAAATAGATTTTTAATCATCGCCGATCGTCAAAGAGGTATTTAACTTTACTTCTAATACTCTTCTGTGCTTTGTTATACAGCGAAAACGACAAATATATGAAAGATACTAAAAACATCATTTTTCAAGGTATTTGTGAAGCTTGCAGCTATCAAAAAACCTCCTAGGCCAATGAGACTGCTTCGGATATTTCCTCTATAGCCGAGTTCTTGAAAACTAGTATAATGCACACATTTCTTTACGGCGTGTGCATTTTATGAACGTTTTTAAAAAGTCATGATACGGCTGTCGATAACCACCGGTACGGTTGTCGATAGTTAAATCATGTGTACGGTACGGCTGTCGATGGTAATTGCTAAGGACATATTGCTGAATAAACTGCAAGATCACTCGTTTTGAGAATTTGGCACGAGTCTGAATGTCTGCATTTGTCTGTACACATTGGCATTTGACATTATGAGCAGCTTTAAATAATCACGAGGGCGAGAGTAATAAACAGATTCCAGAAATGTGAATAATTATGTTGTACCTAAAAGTCACAATTCGTTGGCGTGATGGTTTAGTTACTCGCAGTGTAAAGCGGGGCGAGGGGGTTACACAATGTAGATAAAGTGCTTCTTTTGTCTTTTGAAGAGGTTTTAAACTTTGAACCAAGGTCCCGTATACATGTGACATTAGGTGTTGTGAGAGGCGGAATTTATGAAATCTACTAGACCACCATGTTAAAAAATAACAAAAAATACATGTAGTTGCACCAAGCGACGTAACAGTCTGCTTGCTACATGATATTCAGCTCGGTAAGCGTCTCTGAATGGCTCTGAAGAGGATGATTGGACTTTTGGCAATCGTGATTCTGCTTTAAAAGCGTAGAAGCATCCGTGGCGTAGAAGTTAAGCCGTTGGGCCTTGTTAACAAGGGGTCGTGGTTTCGACCTCGATCTTCATGTGACTTTTAACCGAGGACCCATCTCAGAAATACCTGAGCTGTTGAGTGGGACGTAAACACGGAATAACCAACCAACAAATAATTTGTGATGAATGCAATTTTGTCCTGCAGCGGCTTACTATATCAGCCGCGTCATGAGAAAACGTGTTTTATGGTTTCCGACTAGGGACACAACCCGAACTGTACAGGCACAGATGAGAAATTTCGGATTACGGTTGTCGACGGGTTGTTCCATTCATGTAGAGAAAACAAATGCGTAGATCAGCTGTGCAGCTGCCAGCTTAAGTGCCGGGATTTTACGTCCGACGAGTTCAGGCAGTGCCGGAGATGTGGAGATGTGCCGGGTTTTAAGCCAGAACAATAGCCGGGATTTTAGCTGGATTTTACCAGGATATAGGACAGGGCTTTAACCTCAAATTTGGCCCCGCAGTGCCGCGCTTTTAGCCGGGCTTTGCAAAACGAAAAGTTAAAAGCCCGGCTATTCCCCAGCCCCGTAGAAGCCGAAAATACAAATGACTGGTGCATAAAGCTACAGAGATCCAGCTTGTCTACTATAATATTTCTGACTACTTTTGAGCGTGTCACAGACTGACTTGTTTTATGCATTCATATGCAGAGGAGTTTACATTAGCATACAATGCAATTTTATTGCTTATTATTGCATAAATACCCGTGCCACACGGTATAAACAGCCGTGTTTTAACGAAGTAAAATCCATTTACCAACGAAGGCGCACATGCTGTTATTTATGCTGGTTGCCAGGCGCCACGCAAAGCCATCCCGAACTTATCTCGTATTTCAAGGTAGGCCCAGAAGCAAACAATCGATTTTAACTAATGCTCAGGTAAATTTACGGAGACTTTCCGATGATATCCGATATTGGCCGGCAATATTCGATTATCATCCGGCTAATCTGTCCAGGTAATGTCAATGCCTGGGGACAGTTGTCTTATCGATATAAATCAATTGTTGATCCCTTAGCTGTCTTGGTTGAGTGGTTTAGGTCGCCGATTTCATAAACCGAGTTAATTTAATAATGTGCAATGGACGTGGTTTTTCATCGGACCAGTTCTGACAACATAGATGACAGAAATATTCAATTATGATGCACAGCGAAATGCTTACATACCTGTACATAAAGCTAACAAAAATATGCATTTCTTTCTTTTATGAATGAATGAAGGAAGGAAGGAAGTAGGGAAGGAACGAAGGAAGGAACGAATTACAGTTTTAACGAAAACTGAATGTTGATGCACGTGTATCTTTATGAAAAATATGCAATTTAAAAAAATCTTAAGTTTTTACTGAGGGACTTTACCTGCGCCTATAATCGACGGGTCGACCACCTTGCTACTAGTTGAATATTGTTGTTGTTGTTGTTTTTTTTTTCGTTGCAAAAAAACATCATTAAAATTGCAATTACATAATTGAAAAAGTTGTTTTTGAGCATAAGTCTAATTTTCTATTTCTTTCGAACATTATCTTAATCCGCACTATCTTGCTACAATACGATGCCCCTATCTGTGAAAAAGTCTTTTCATGACAAAACTACATGTGCGTCAAAATTACATACGGATCAGCATGCACAAATGTTAACCCATTCTTTGAGAAACAAAAAATGAAGAAAAAAACATATTTATGTTAATTCGTTTATCATTATTATTATAATGAATATTGTTGTTATTTTTATTTTCTGATCCAATCCAATATGATACTGATTTTGTTCGAACAGTACACTTTGTGGGAAAATGTCTTAAGTAGCTATCCCAGGCACGCGCCAGTATTTCGCTGAAGGGCTTGAAAGGCAAGCGTTATAAAAACATATTATAAAGTTTTGACACCTCTCTTAATGACCCGATAAAGTGAGCCGCGTCGCACGCAAACCTGCCTTTGGTGTTTCCAAATTTTGACCAAATCGACATGAATAAAGACAGAAGATAAGTTCATTGCTGAAAAAGCGTTTCCCCATTTATGAAAAAAATGTACGTTTACAATGTACATTTACAGCAAACACACATTTTGATAGTTACCGCTAAGATCATATAATTATAGGCATTAGTTTTGATATGCAAAACAATGATTTTCTCAATACTGGTAAGACGGCTGATAACCTATGAGCCTTCGCGTGAGAAAACAAACAGTCTGGTTTTTCGACCAGGACCGACACAAACCGGTTAGTTAAGAGATTCACCACAATGACCAAATAACTAACTAAATGTTATGAACCACTGCAGAAGCTGAGGGTGAGGTTAGGTACCTGTAAAACCGGTTTAAGCCCGCCAGTAACTTTGTGTTACTGATCGTTCCAAGTCGATACTTCTGTAGTGGTTCTTTTTGTTTTATGTCTTGGTGTTTAATTTTTTTTTGTGCTGTTGGCGCCTTATGTATGTTTTCATATTTTTAGTTAAGTTAAGGTAACTGAGTGGCCACCTATTGGGAAAATAGCTGCTCATTCGGCTTACGATATGTTTTATGGTATAAAGTACCTGATTGTTACTTTGGTTTTTTCCCACCTCGGTTTTTGGAGTGGGAATCTTTTTCTGATTGCGTCTTTTCCTGATCTTTGCCTACTTGTACCTTTTTATTACATTACAGAAGCAAGCTAGAAGCTTGAAATTTCCGATTTAACTGGAAGAGAAGTCAACCTATCTGTGTAGCGAAAACAATGGCGATAAGAGCTGTGCACTGATTGGACAGCGTATCTGCACCTTTGTTTCGGCATATTAAGAATGTTTGTTTTCTCACGCACTGGCTTAAAGTGCATATTTTATTCTATTATCATAATCTTAGTAATCAAATAATAATAAGTGTTTTCTGTGGTCTACTTTGAGACGTTAAAATTGTATTTTCGCAATTACTGCAATGCAGACCTACGTCATTGTTAAATCGCACAACATGTAATTGACGTTTAATATTTGAATTCGTTGCATTCACAGGCTGTGCGAATTTACAATTATATTTGTTTTAAGTATTTCATTAAACAAACATGATTATGATGAATAGCAATACGAAAATATTTAATTACCAATTATGATAAGATAATCATAAGACTAGAAATATTTTTTTCTATACGTATGCAAATATAACAGAGACATAAGATCATAATGAAAATGTATTTTTCCAAAATATGTGTCATATTTTCTAAATACATAAGGGCCTATTTATTCATTTACATAAAAATATCTACATGAATTACAATATTCTGTCTTTTACAAGTGTGTCATTTCCATATACAGTACATGTATGAGCGATAATCTTCGCCCGCGGCATTATTACCTGGAAGCTTGGTCGGGTCTTATCGGAGCATTTTACGGAGATGCACGGAAAATCAAGGGAGAAAAAAATATTTATATTATTTTGCTGAATACTCAAACAGACCATTTTTTCGTTGTGCTACAAAAACAAAGGTTGCACCAGTTGAAAATATATTCTTTCCTCTAAACTAGACCGTTTGTGACGCATAACATTTTTTAACTATTATGTCCTAAACTTGCCGTTGAAGTCTTGTACCATGACAATTTTTACCACTTTTTACGGAAATTTCACTATATATTTAATTATTTTGCGCACTACTAGGTTACCTAACCCAAACAGACCATCTTATAATAGTGCTACTACAAAAATTTAAAAACCATGTCAAAGATAAAGAATTGTTCTTTCTAATGCCGTTCGTGATCGCAAGAATTAAGAAAGTTATGAAAAGATAAAAAATTATTTCCTATATGCCGTATACAATAAATTGACCAATACCTGTAGACTTGCTAGTACGACTTTTGCCCCCCTTGACGTGGTAAATAATGAGCATTCAATATGAGCCCGAATCGAGCATGAATTTTGAAAGCGTGTCCGCGTAAGAAAATGTGATGCGGCTATAGAATAAAGTGTGCCATAATTTTCATTATTTTTATTATATTTTTATTATAGCGTTTTTATTGAAAATATGCAATAATAGCGATCAAACATGAAAGTTTGTCAATCATTAACATTCACAAGGTCCCTCGAGAAGTTTAAAACCGAGAGCGAAGCCCGAGGTTTTCAACACTTCCCTCGGGACCTTGTTAATGAATGGAAAATCATGTTTGATCCCTCTATTGTCAAATATCATGACGTAATTTATTTCCGCAGCCAAAACTGAACTTATAAAACGTCAAAGAGCAAGTCCTCACTACGCCCATGACCAGCGTTTAACATTAGCCTTGAGCCATTCGAAACCCGGATATTCGCATGTGCGAAAACAAATACATTGATCTTCTGCGCATGAACTGCGCAGCTGATCCCATTATTGGTTTTAGCTACACAGTTCCCCAACACGAAATTATCGGCTTGTACAGACTGGGTACATGTCCATTCTGGTCAGAGTATTTGTTGCATTCTTCACGTTTAATTAATTAATCGTATTTACTTCCTTGCTTGCAACACATAGTCATTGTTAAATGTCAAAATTGGTGATTAAATAGGCCTGTTTCTGTTGTCGCTGACCGCATTGCATCATAATTGTGTTGTAGACGACGTGGATAATTCAATTTCGACACCCTGGCCCAAAATGTCTGGAATAAAGCTTTGAAAACTGAATTGATCGTGCTATTAATACATGTCCTAATCTTCGTAAATCGTCGACATCCGTATCAGGCGACATCGACAACAGTATCGCATACATTTACATGTCATCGACAGCAGTAACAATAAAAATAAAACACCCTTACAACATAAACAAGCAATGCATTTTCTGACGCATTCTGATGTCTTTGCCTTTGCAATGATGCATACCACATCTTTCATTACTTCATAAGATATCGGATAGGCTAAAAACAAAGAATCTGCATTTTTTTCTGCATTCTGCTATTTTACGATGAAATATCTTTTCATGAGAAATCTAGCGACCCAACAACTCGCTGGAACACTTTGTAGGCTAGGAAAATATCTAACAACAGGTTCGGGCAGACAAATGATAAAAATTACCTTTAGATTTTATCACCGTCCACTACACACTACACTTATGTCGTGTATCGACAACCGTACTACTCGGTCGGAAGCCGGAATTCTCGGTCGACAACCATATATGCAGTATCGTCTCGGTCGACAACACAGGTAGTACCTATTGTATTACCCCCGTGATCATGAGATAACCTACTTCTTTTCATATACGAAAACAAAGCTGCTGATCAGCTGTGCAGTAACTTCACAGCTGATCAGCACCTTTGTTTTCACTTCATTAATACATGTACCTCAAAACCCTTCAAACCTGAATTACAGAACTTCTCTGGCTTTCTTCTGTGGCCGTACAGGCCAATCTGTGTCGGACCTGTTCAGATGCCCTGGAGACGAGTTTTCTCGTGACACAGCTCACATTATCAGCAGCATCCCAATACTGTACCTTCCTTCATTCACAGTCCAGGCTTATTGGTATTGACACTTAGGTTCAAAAGGATATTGGAGTAGCTTTTAAACTGTGCTAGGTTATTGCCTGTTGCATATTTATGCTGCTGAATTCTACAGGAAATATTTTCAAACCGGGCTAATCAATACGCATCTGTTAGTGAAGCGTAGATTATTATTCTGTCTGTCAACCCGTTGTTGTGTCCTTCAGGAAATCATTGGTGTTTTGCATCGGAATTATTTATTGGTGAAGTTGTTTGGAAATGAATGGAAATATTAAGTTGTTGGAATAAGATAATTTAGAATTATGCCTTCGAAGTCTGGGGAAGATGAATTTGAGTCGGAGAGTGGGGAAACAGTCAGATGTGTAGGTATTTTAGGGGCTCAGAAATTTTAATTTAAATGTTGAATAAATAAATAATTGATAGATTGTTTAGGAGTATACAGGGCACAACAAAATAATTCAATGGTTGTTACGTTTACAAGTATAGCTTAAATTTTCCCTGGCTGGGGAAAAAAACAGCAACAATATTTTGTATTTGTTGTATGTTTTCCTTCTTTTCAAAAAGCTTGCAGTTATATGAGCCGCCTCATGGGAAAACCAACAATCTGCATAGGCGAAAACAAAGACGCAGATCAGCTTCGCGGTAACCGCGAAGCTGATCAGCGCCTTTGTTTTCACTACTCGGATAGTACAGTTCCTCTTCTACTTAAATCCGAAGTTTCAAGATTCTAGCTCTTTCCTGGGACTGTACAGGCCGGTTTGTGTCGGACCTGGTCGGAAACCACATTGTTGGTTTTCCCACGAGGCGGCTCATATCTCTATTAATGCTCATTTTGTTATAATGTATTGTTGAAACTGAGCTACATGAATTAATTTTCAAATTTAGACTTCAAACTAAAACACTGATATTTGTGATACAGACTGGCTCCTTACTGACCTCTATTTTTGTTTGGTGGGGGTGCGGGGGTGGGAGAGGGGGTATGGTGGGGAAAAAGTTAAAAGAATTGGCATGATGTTGACTTTTTTTACCATTTTGAAATTTAAATATCCTGAGTTTGGGGTAGCCTTAAAATGTGTTTATTTGTTATTTATGTGATATTAGATACTTTATACCTTGTTTAATTTATGGAAACTGAAGTATCATGATACACAGATAAAACAGATAAAATCAAGAAGATGAACTTATGAATCTATCATAACAGGTTAATGCATTTTAAATGTTAGATTAATAGATATTAGAAGAATATTTTATGAGAAAAAAAGTACATATGTAATAAGTTAACCAAATCTCCTTACAGACCTTTATTGTTGATGTTCATACTTTTAGTTGTCTTTGAGACTATTTGGGGTAATTTCATGATTCTAGGGGCTCATCAGATGTTACCTATGAGCTTTGGGGTATTAAACTTGCGCAATATGGCTCATGCTTTCTCCCTTTAAATGCATTCACCATGTTCACTGCTTTTTATATTTTATTTATTTGTTGCACAATTTAGATTGATATAAATTGGGCAAAAATCTTCCTTCAATAAATTATATAATCAGCCATATTCACAATGTTACGTGCCTGATCAGCTGTTCTGTGCAATGAGACAGAGCCACGTCTGGAGAAAACCTGTCAAACTGACCTGTTCAGTGACAGCAGAAGGCTGGAAGCCTGAAATAACAGATTTTAGAAGCAGTGGGTTTATACTAGCATGAAACAAAGCAAAAAATAAAGGCGCTGATCAGCTGTGCAGTAACTCCACGGCTGATCTGCATCTTCGTTTTTCCATAAGTAAATATCAAGTTTTCTCATGATGCGACTCAGACAGATTTTATGATAGGCTGATCAGAACAATATGTATTTGAGCCACTGCATGGGAAAACCAGCAATCTGCCTTTGCGAAAACAAAGGCGCAGATCAGCTTCGCAGTAACTGCGATGCTGATCATCGCTTTTGTTTTCGCTACACGGATAGTACAATTCCTCTACTTTCTAATTCAAAATTTGCAGCCTCTATCCATCTTCTGTGACTGTACAGCCTGGTTTGTGTCGGACCTGGTCAGAATCACAAATTGTTGGTTTTCTCATGCACAGGCTCATTTTCTGTTTGATCTGTTACTTTTGCCTATGTTATGACCATACATGTGATACCTCCCTCATCATCAGGGAGACTCCAGGAAATGAGCCGTAAAAATGGACAAATTTCTTCTAAAATGAACCACTTTTTAACAAAAATTCAAAATCTCCCTGAAATGAATCAGAAATTTTCCTATATATTCTATACATTTTTCAAAAATCTCCCTGAAATGGAAGAAAAATCTCCCTGATTCCTCTTTCAAACTCATCACATGTATGTATGACACTAAGCACACTTAATTAATGACGACCAGCTGTTGTACCATTAGAACCCAAAGTTTTGTTTGATTTTTTGCTAAGCCCCCAGTCATCAGCTTTGGTCAAGTCGGGGCATTGCCTCCATTTTATGGGACTTCTACCCAACATTAGGATGTCATGACAAGTGAAATGTGCTTCATAATATTATAACCATCCAGTTAAAACAACATTTAATCAATGGATCTTCATAACCTTGCTAAAACATTTAATTTTACCTTGTGTATTTAGGATAAACAACGATAATTAAAATAATCATTGTTCTTGAGCAATTAAAAACAGTAAAAAAAAAAACAGTTAAAAAGAAAAAACTATAAGCAGAATAAAAAATCGAGAAAATTTATCATAATTTCCATGAACTTTATAAGTGCATTGCTTCAAGTTAATTTCTGGCACTGCAACATCATTATATACAAAACCCATACAACTTGGTACATGCATGACATTGAAAATACAGGTTTGTACCTTTAAAATTCATGGGGGAGGACTGGAATTCTCATTTCTACCTGTAAATAATATAGTTCCTTAATTGTTTAGTACTGTCTGTACATCCTCAAGAAAACGTCATGCTGTTAGACTGATGATAGATTCTAACTTGACATTTTTACCTGTAAGTAAATGCCAACCATGTTCCACTAAACATGCTAAATAAAATCACTCATTCACAGGAGAATCACTCACAGCACAGTGGATCCCCAGCCCCATATTTCGATCCACAGAAATTAATGCATCAGAATATACGAATATATATACATGATGTACAATATATATACATGCTGTACAATAATCATTTTTAAAGTCAGATGTTATAGTCACTTGCTTAACGGGAATATTTATGTAATACATGTATCTATATTTTCAGAATGATCGGATATGTCTTAGTTGTGTGACAACAACTGGACCCAGGGACCATCCCAGTGACATAGTATGAGTGTGTTGTTGTAATGTTGTTTCTGTATATTTTCAGAATGATCGGATATGTCATAGTTGTGTGACGACAACTTGACCCAGGGACCATCCCAGTGACATAGTATGAGTGTGTTGTTGTAATGTTGTTTCTGTATATTTTCAGAATGATCAGATATGTCATAGTTGTGTGACGACAACTGGACCCAGGGACCATCCCAGTGACATAGTATGAGTGTGTTGTTGTAATGTTGTTTCTGTATATTTTCAGAATGATCGGATATGTCTGAGTTGTGTGACGACAACTGGACCCAGGGACCATCCCAGTGACATAGTATGAGTGTGTTGTTGTAATGTTGTTTCTGTATATTTTCAGAATGATCGGATATGTCATAGTTGTGTGACGACAACTGGACCCAGGGACCATCCCAGTGACATAGTATGAGTGTGTTGTTGTAATGTTGTTTCTGTATATTTTCAGAATGATCAGATATGTCATAGTTGTGTGACGACAACTGGACCCAGGGACCATCCCATTGACATAGTATGAGTGTGTTGTTGTAATGTTGTTTCTGTATATTTTCAGAATGATCGGATATGTCATAGTTGTGTGACGAGTCTGACGACAACTGGACCCAGGGACCATCCCAGTGACATAGTATGAGTGTGTTGTTGTAATGTTGTTTCTGTATATTTTCAGAATGATCGGATATGTCATAGTTGTGTGACGACAACTGGACCCAGGGACCATCCCAGTGACATAGTATGAGTGTGTTGTTGTAATGTTGTTTCTGTATGTTTTCAGAATGATCGGATATGTCTGAGTTGTGTGACAACAACTGGACCCAGGGACCATCCCAGTGACATAGTATGAGTGTGTTGTTGTAATGTTGTTTCTGTATGTTTTCAGAATGATCGGATATGTCTGAGTTGTGTGACGACAACTGGACCCAGGGACCATCCCAGTGACATAGTATGAGTGTGTTGTTTAATGTTGTTTCTGTATGTTTTCAGAATGATCGGATATGTCTGAGTTGTGTGATGACAACTGGACCCAGGGACCATCCCAGTAACAGAGTATGAGTGTGTTGTTGTAATGTTGTTTCTGTATATTTTCAGAATGATCAGATATGTCTGAGTTGTGTGACGACAACTGGACCCAGGGACCATCCCAGTAACAGAGTATGAGTGTGTTGTTGTAATGTTGTTTCTGTATATTTTCAGAATGATCGGATATGTCTGAGTTGTGTGACGACAACTGGACCCAGGGACCATCCCAGTGACATAGTATGAGTGTGTTGTTTAATGTTGTTTCTGTATGTTTTCAGAATGATCGGATATGTCTGAGTTGTGTGATGACAACTGGACCCAGGGACCATCCCAGTAACAGAGTATGAGTGTGTTGTTGTAATGTTGTTTCTGTATATTTTCAGAATGATCAGATATGTCTGAGTTGTGTGACGACAACTGGACCCAGGGACCATCCCAGTAACAGAGTATGAGTGTGTTGTTGTAATGTTGTTTCTGTATATTTTCAGAATGATCGGATATGTCTGAGTTGTGTGACGACAACTGGACCCAGGGACCATCCCAGTGACATAGTATGAGTGTTTTGTTGTAATGTTGTTTCTGTATATTTTCAGAATGATCGGATATGTCTGAGTTGTGTGACGACAACTTGACCCAGGGACCATCCCAGTGACATAGTATGAGTGTGTTGTTGTAATGTTGTTTCTGTATGTTTTCAGAATGATCGGATATGTCTGAGTTGTGTGACGACAACTGGACCCAGGGACCATCCCAGTGACATAGTATGAGTGTGTTGTTGTAATGTTGTTTCTGTATATTTTCAGAATGATCGGATATGTCTGAGTTGTGTGACGACAACTGGACCCAGGGACCATCCCAGTGACATAGTATGAGTGTGTTGTTGTAATGTTGTTTCTGTATGTTTTCAGAATGATCGGATATGTCTGAGTTGTGTGACGACAACTGGACCCTGGGACCATCCCAGTAACAGAGTATGAGTGTGTTGTTGTAATGTTGTTTCTGTATGTTTTCAGAATGATAGGATATGTCTGAGTTGTGTGACGACAACTGGACCCAGGGACCATCCCAGTGACATTGTATGAGTGTGTTGTTGTAATGTTGTTTCTGTATGTTTTCAGAATGATCAGATATGTCTGAGTTGTGTGACGACAACTGGACCCAGGGACCATCCCAGTGACATAGTATGAGTGTGTTGTTGTAATGTTGTTTCTGTATGTTTTCAGAATGATCGGATATGTCTGATTTGTGTGACAACAACTGGACCCAGGGACCATCCCAGTGACATAGTATGAGTGTGTTGTTGTAATGTTGTTTCTGTATATTTTCAGAATGATCGGATATGTCTGAGTTGTGTGACGACAACTGGACCCAGGGACCATCCCAGTGACATAGTATGAGTGTGTTGTTGTAATGTTGTTTCTGTATGTTTTCAGAATGATCGGATATGTCTGAGTTGTGTGACGACAACTGGACCAAGGGACCATCCCAGTAACAGAGTATGAGTGTGTTGTTGTAATGTTGTTTCTGTATATTTTCAGAATGATCGGATATGTCTGAGTTGTGTGACGACAACTGGACCCAGGGACCATCCCAGTAACAGAGTATGAGTGTGTTGTTGTAATGTTGTTTCTGTATATTTTCAGAATGATCGGATATGTCTGAGTTGTGTGACGACAACTGGACCCAGGGACCATCCCTGTAACAGAGTATGAGTGTGTTGTTGTAATGTTGTTTCTGTATATTTTCTGAATGATCGGATATGTCTGAGTTGTGTGACGACAACTGGACCCAGGGACCATCCCAGTAACAGAGTATGAGTGTGTTGTTGTAATGTTGTTTCTGTATATTTTCAGAATGATCGGATATGTCTGAGTTGTGTGACGACAACTGGACCCAGGGACCATCCCAGTAACAGAGTATGAGTGTGTTGTTGTAATGTTGTTTCTGTATATTTTCAGAATGATCGGATATGTCTGAGTTGTGTGACGACAACAGGGTCGAGGGACAGTCCCAGCGACAGAGTATGTCTGGCGGCAGAAGGGTTTGGAAACCGCATGTGCTTCCTAGAAAATATCTCAAGCAAGGTATGTGTAATAAATTTGACATAAAAAGGGGTTATGATGGTCCCTTAATATGAGAGCAGAATTTTTGTCAGTTCTGCATTGGATCAAACTACCTGTGGGGGGCCATGGTGCACGCCTTTGTGAATTTCGGGGGTATATCCCTATTCAGTGAGGTCAGCAATGCAGGAAATGTGATAATTTTGAGACAACTAAATATGGCAGTTCCATCAGATTGAAGTTTTTTGTGTCAAATATTTTAGACCATTTGGTAAACATTTCCCAATGAAATTTGGAAATGTAGCAAAATATGCACTCTGTCTGCATACAACTTTTGCAATTATAACTGAATTTATCTGTAGTTGCACATATTAAGTGCAAATGATGGGAAAATATGAAGTAATTACCATTGGGAAATATATTTGTACCATTAATTTGCTATAGAATATTGTTAAGACATCATTTCCATACACAGGGGATGCAATGTTGGAAGCTGTTATGGTCATTTTTGGAGAGAAAAAAAAAGACCAGGGGTACTATTACAAAGAGATCAATGGTCTTCTGTGTGAGCATCTCTTTCCAAGAAGGTGACCATTCTGTTTAACGCTTTTGTGGTGGCCCTCAGCTTTACAGTAATTCGAACCTGGCCCTCAACTTTACAGTGGTCAACTTTTTCTACAGTGGTGGTTCCAACTTGGCCGTCAGCTTCTATTGTGCTTCTAAAAAGCCTGAAAATAGCTGAGATTGTAAAACTGCAACTGGTACACATACTGCAAAAACTGCAAGTTTCTCAACTGCCATCAGGATGCTATTATACAGAGAATGTTCATTGATCTTCTCTCACTGACCTAGGATTGATACAAGTCCCACAGGGAGAGTTTGACAAGGCCATAATGTAATGAGATTAGTATTAAGCTAATCAGTTCCCAGTTCTGTATGATTTAATAATTCATTGGAATCGGTCAATATGGAATAGGTCAATCACTTTGGTTACTTCTTCCACTTTGTATTGTAAGCGGAATGGGGCTGTTCTGGACTATTGGTATACAGCACTGAGTGAGGGATGAGTAGTGCTTGAGATAATTGGTGACTGCATTAGATAAAATCTGAGGCCATTACGTTCATTAGTGTTTTTATTGTCACTGTTCAGCTCGCCGATGTTTCCGAGATATTACAGAGGCTGTATGACAAGAAATTCCGATACTAGCATATCAGCTCTGCTGTTTTTCATATTGATCACTTTTGCCTCGTCGTGAAAAAAATGTCCTGAATGTGTTGGTCAACAATCTGCCTGCATCTTTACAATGACTAGTTAGATGTTGAATTGTCCAAAATAAAGAGTCAGTGTGTTGCTATCCAAGCATTGAACAACAAAGGCACTGATCAGACTCTGCAGATGCTGCACAGTCTGATCTGTGCCTTAGTTGGTCAGATATGATACAAGTAAGCTTTTGTACGACACAGAGTACGTATTGACACGAGACCAGGAAACTGTTAGAATAAAGTGAACAGAGTTTATTTGGTCATATCCTGTAATTCATCAAAACCGTTCCAAACCAAATTGACTTTCTTGTAAGAAGAAGTCTCAAGTAGCTGACAAGATCTTTGCTGACAAACTCAAGTAGCTGACAAGATCTTGTTGATTGTCACATTTTTCTCAAAGAATTGGGTTAGAAACAAAGCTTGAATCATTGGCAATTAGGTTTTGTAATTAGCTGAAAGGCATCAGCTACTCCACTTATTTAATGGGAAGAACAGTGGCTTACCGTGGACAAAAATAAGTATGCCAGTGTGTCACTCTTCTGATGGAAAAGTGAGGGTTTAAAACTCACTGGTGGATGACCATTCAGCATCCTTGAGCAAGATACATTTCTCTCCAAAGTACTGGGTAATACCCAAAAGATGGTGGCCAAGATACATTTCTCTCCAAAGTAATGGGTAATACCCAAGAGATGGTGGCCAAGATACATTTCTCTCCAAAGTACTGGAATATACTCAAGAGATGTATGTCAAGATACATTTTTCTCCAAAGTACCGGGTAATACCAATAGATAGTGACCAAGATACATTTCTCCCCAATTACTAGGTAATACCCCAGGGATGATGGTCATGATGCATTTCTCTCCAAAGTACTGGGTAATACCCAAGAGATGGTGGCCAAGATACATTTCTCTCCAAAGTACTGGGTAATACCCAAAAGATGGTGGCCTACATACTGCATATCACTCTCCAAAGTTCTGGGTAATAACTAATAGATGGTGGCTATGTCCTGACATGACTGAAAAATGGGTGACCAGGATGTAAAATCACAAAACGAACATTTTTTATCAATTCAAAGACCTGTAGTAGTATCACAGTTGACGTAAATTGTATCAACAACTGTTCCTAAATTGTTAGTTTAAAGACAATTTCCATATAGATGAATCAGCTTTGTATTGAGAAATGACAAGATTGCAGATAAAAAAGTTTTTCCTTAATACGGACACTGTCGAAGAGAAAACATATTTCGGCTTTATGATTTGGTATAGCACAAAACTACAGTCTTAACATAATGGATTTAGAAAAAGGGCTTTAAACCAAACATGACTCAAGAAGATCTATATTTTTGGATTTCCAACCAATTATCATAAGTCTTGAGGACACAAACCTGTTCGGTGTATTTTGCCATTGTCTCCATGAAATATACACATTTTCCTGTGCCTCTGTGCTCAATTTCCAGTTTTTCTTAGACACTTGTATGCATGTTGAATAAGAGGCTTACAAATAAGAACATACTATCCTGTCAGAATAGAGCCTTTTCAGCTTTTAGAAGTGAGCCAATATCATGAGAAACTCATATCTTTGTGGATTTGTAACCTTGCAATTGAAATTCCAGTCAACCTTCTCTGTAAACATGGACAGGGAGACTTGATGATGCAAACCATTCTTTACTCGCTGATAAGTAGTTTTATTGTTTGCATAGAGGTTACAGCAGGTTTTGTCATGTAGTAGCTCAAATTAATATCTATAGATTCATCAATCATTTTGTTCCATAAATATAATTTTCATTTAGTAATCACATGAGCCTTATCTGATCAAGAGCCACAAGTTATGTTAAAAGCAGTGACCAACAACTGGTACAACAAAAGGAACGATTTGATGGCATTGAACATTTTTTTTCTCTTTTTAGCTCACCTGAGCCGAAGGCTCACAAGGTGAGCTTATAGGATGGCCATGATCCGGCATCCGTCGGTCCGTCGTCCATCCGTCGTCCACAATTTCAAAGATCTTCTTCTCTGAAACCAAGATCTTCTTCTCTGAAACCACTTGGCCGATCTACTTGAAATTTTATGTGGAGCCTCCTTGGGTAGTGGCATTTCAAGTTTGATCGCGAAATCCGGGTCACATGACCAAGATGGCCGCCACGCCCATATATGGTAAAAACCGCTCAAAAATCTTCTTCTCCAGAACCGGTGGACTGATTTCCACGAAACTTGGTATGTAGCATCGGGGACTCCAGCCCATCATAGTTTGATAAAATGATAACCTTTGGATGACCTTGACCTATTTTACGGCAAGGTCAAATTTGGAAACAGGCTTTTACATGGGAAAAAGTGAAAACTATGGATTTTTTGAAAACTATTGCAGCCTGAGGCGTGAAAAGTGGTAGATGCAAACAACTAATGGATTAGATGAAGGTATGTGATTAATTTAGGTCAAGGTCATCTCTTGACCTTGGCCAGTCTGTCGTCCGTACACTCTTTTCAAAGATCTTCTTCTCTGAAACTGCTTGGCCAATCAAAGTGAAATTTTATGTGGAGCATCCATGGGTAGGGGAGACGAAAGTTTGATTGCGAAATCCAGGTCACATGACCAAGATGGCCGCCACGCCCATATATGGTAAAAACCACTCAAAAATCTTCTTCTCCAGAACCGGCAGGCCAATTTTCATGAAACTTGGTATGTAGCATTTGGGACTCCAGCCCATCATAGTTTGATCAAATGATGACCCTAGGATGACCTTGACCTATTTTACGGCAATTTCAATTTTGGAAACATAGGCTTTTACATGGGAAAAGTGAAAACTATGGATTTTTTGAAAACTGTTGCAGCCTGAGACCTGCAAACAACTAATGGAGTAGATGAAGGTATGTGATTAATTTAGGTCAAGGTCATCTCTTGACCTTGGCCAGTCTGTCGTCCATACACACTTTTCAAAGATCTTCTTCTCTGAAACTGCTTGGCCAATCAAAGTGAAATTTTATGCGGGTAGGGGGAACGAAAGTGTGATCGCGAAATTCGGGTCACATGACAAAGATGGCCGCCATGCCCAACTATGGTAAAAACCACTCAAAAATCTTCTTCTCTAGAACCGGCTGGCCGATTTACGCGAAACTTGGTATGTAGCATTTGGGACTCCAGCCCATCATAGTTTGTTGAAATGATGACCCTAGGATGACCTTGACCTATTTTACGGCAATGACCTTGACCTATTTTACGGCAAGGTCAATTTTGGAAACAGGCTTTTACATGGGAAAAGGCGAAAACAATGGATATTTTGGAAACTGTTGCAGCCTGAGACCTGAAAGTTGCTACATGCAGACAACTAATGGAGTCAATGAAGGTAAGTAATTAATGAAGGCCAAGGTCATTTGTTGACCTTGACCCAAGGTCATTTAAATATCAAAATTAAAATTATGGTTTTCTAAGAAATCACTGGGTTTGGAAACTATTGCAGCCTGAGACCTGAAACTTTGCAGATGCAGACAACTTGTGAAGTCAATAAAGGTGTGTGAGTATTCAAGGTCAAGGTCATTTCATGATGACTTAATACTCCAAGATCAGGCTTCAGGTGAGCGTTCTCAGGACCAATGGTCCTCTGGTTAAACTTCTAGTCTGTTGAATGAGTCAATGAGTTTTGTCTAGAAAACACAATAGTATTTTAATATGAAATGAATGTCTTGATTTGATAATTTCCATGATGGAAATTTTCAGCCTCTTCCCAGACTGTTTATAAATTACGAATTGGTAGATTCAAAGTTTGTAAACAAAATCTTTAATTGATCAATATTCTTTCTCGATAGGATTGGGTGTTTATTCCCAATCTAAATAGTTCTGATTAACATGTAAATAATTTTCTTCAAAGTTTATCGTCTGTTTTCAGAGTTTAATTTGAAAAATCTGAAATGGTCCCAAATTTGAGAGAGACAGGCTTTGGCAAATGAAATTGGAATGCTGCACTTAAAGTGTAGATATTAATTTTTACTTAGCCCTGGTTCCAGTGTTATAAATTTCATTGTGTATATACATGATGCACCCAAATTTCTTACAGTGAAGATTGATAGGTGATTGGAAGTCAGATCGCTTATGCGACAACTTACAATGAAGCATTTTGGATTAGGCATCAACTTACAGAAAAGATTTCATTGCCTTACTGTAGGTGGTTGCCCAGTTGAACTGGCTGCCAATAATCTCACTCCATTTCATCACATGTTATGTGATGTGTGAACTCCATTAATAGGTTTAAGTTTCTTATGCATTCTGAAAAAGATATGAATAAAAATAAAACTGAGATCCTTTAAGAGCAGTGAACATATTAATGAGAAAGGGGACGGGCTATACCGCAGTTCGGCTTCTTAAGCTTCAGTGACCCTATGGCAACATGGAGCCAAAGAGAATTACTGTAATTATGCAAGTTTAAAACTCAAATTAAACTAGTTCTAGGGAGAACTATGTGAACAGTTGGACATTTAAACCTGTATGGAAGAGAAAAAAGTAAATTATTGTGTTATTTTCTCTCTTTTTAGGATATCCCTCCAGTCATATCAGTATGCGTAAAGTGGAGCAAATGCTTTCGATGAGGTCTGGATGTATTACTGCATCTCAAAACCAGTTTAGAAACAAAAGCATGAGAATGGAAAATTTTAAAAAATTCTATACTTTAAATTCTTTATTTCTTATACTTTCAGGACGTCCCTCCAGACATATCAGTATGCGTATTGGTACTGGAGCAAGCACTTTCGGTGAGGGCGTTACAGGAAATGGTCACATCAGCATCTCATGAATCTACAGTAAGTTATCCAGGAAATAATAAATTTTTAAAGGGTGTTTATGATGAAAAAGCATAGACATGACTGGTGGGTTTGACCAGGTCAGACACAAACATGGCTGTTTATAATCGACACAGAGCATGGCTGCAGACTAGCAAGGTAGGAATTGAACGATGTTCTAAAGAAGCTTAAAATTTTTTAAGGTTATACAAATGTGTATTCCCCCAAGACTGACCGCCTAAGTACTGGTTAACCCTTCAGAGGGCCTGAGCCTGCCCAGGAAAAGTTGTCATAATAATCCAGTCTTAGGTGGAAGTGCCATAAAAATGAGGGTGCCATCCTGACATGACCATAACTGTTGATTGGGACACTGAGCAACAAAACAAACAAACAATCTGTATGCTTAAAAAATCAAACCGTTTGGAAGCTTTTTCTGCTATAGGCAAACTGTTATGGCGAGACAGCATACTAGGACATTGGCATCATCTTTTTTTTGCTGTTTTCTAATGTTTACAGCAACAGATTTCTCTTATTTATCTACCTGAGAAAATTCTGGATTATGCCAGCTGTTCCAGGTATAAATGCATCTTAGGCCATTAACTAAATAATATGATGATCAATTTCATGAGAAATATCATCAAAATCACCAGTTCTGGGACATCATGATTCATGGATGGTTGGTTACAGATTTCCAAACTGCCTTCACACTTTTTTCAGATAGAAGCTAGCAAAGCATACCCATTTTGATGGTGTTTTCTTGAGAAATATCTCTTTTCTTATAACAGAAAAAAATAATATGCTTGATTAGTAATAATAACAATGCAGTGTCTCAGTTGAAGCATATGTTTTGAGTACTCTTTGAGTGCTCAACCCATTGCCTAATTCTGAACATTCTAGTGAGTACCCACTAGAATGGTTTCATAGAAAAATACAAACATTATCATATGATAATTGTTGGAAAATAATTCATCTATCTGTTCCTCTGCTTATCTTATTAATGGGTTCCTATGTAGGAACACTCATCAGAAATGTGTTGCTCCATTAATGAGCCGTGACTGGTTTTCGGTGTTTCTGACCAGGTCTGACACAAACCAACCTGTGCAGTCATTGAAGAGGGCTAGGCACTTGAAATTTTGGATTTAAGTAGAGGAGGAATTGTTCTATCCGAGTAGTGAAAACAAAGGCGCTGATCAGCTTCGCAGTTACTGCGAAGCTGATCTGCGCCTTTGTTTTGGCATATGCAAAAATCCCGGTTTTCTCATGACGGGGCTCTAATATGGGTAATAACAAGGCATAGCTAATAGTGGTGTTGCTCCAATAATATTGGTAATGATGAGGCACTGTACTGAGTGATTTCATTTTATCTGAATTCATTCAGAATCAGGCAGATTCATTATTTTTACCATTATGCATGCTGTAAAAGATTCTTTTATAGCCGCTTTATGTATGTCTTTTATAGCCACTTTATGTATGTCTTTTATAGCCACTTTATGTTTCTATTTGTTATTTGAGACTGGAGATCATATCAGGCATGTTAGAGTGTCAGACACCAAATCGGGAGGTCCTGGGTTCAGTCTACACTGGCATAACATTGTGTCCTTCAGCAAGGCACATTTACATGTACTTTCTCATAGTACTGGTTTATACCCAAGAAACATTGGCTCCACCCTGCCATCTCTGAAAAATGTTGACTGGGACATTAAACTTCAAACAAACAAGATATTTCTTCAGAATCAACCCTCATTATCTTTCTCTAAATGCTAATTGGGCATGCATTGATTTGATTCTACATTGGAAGTCATGGTAATGGTTATTCATGCTCCTGCCTTTGACCTCCTCACCCTTGCCAGTAGCAAGTAGCAAGGAAGACTATATGCTCCTGTCTGTGACCTCCTCACCTTTGCCAGTAGCAAGGAAGACTGAAACCTTAAAATCTACAACATAGACAAGCTTGAGCTTTTTTCTTGTTTGGTTTGTAAATCATGGCTAGATTAGGCCATAATGACCCTTCATAACCTAAATGAAGCAAATTAAGCTAAATAATCACCATAATAACAGTGGCTATTTGCTCCAATTTGCTTTGGCTGATGGCAACTTTCTTCAGAAAGGGAACAAGGCATAACTAGACTGAATCAGCTTTCTGTGCATGAAACAATGATTGAGCCACCTCATGAGAAAACCAACAGTGTGGTTTTCAAGCAAGTCCGACACAAACCGAGCTTTACAAGCACAGAAGATGACTAGAGAGGCTTGAAACTTTGGATTTAGAAAGAAGAGGAATTGTACTATCTGTGTAACGAAAACAAAGGCGCTGATCAGCGAACTGTGAAGCTGATCTGCGCCTTTGTTTTCGCATATGCAGATTGTTGGTTTTCTTATGACGCAGCTCAATTCCAAACATATGTGTTGCTCTGAGAAACAAACCTACAGGTAAAGTGAAAGCAGACACACTCATTCTGCAGCAACAACATAAGGTGTGCCAATGTCACTGTCTTGTCTACCTGCCAAAATATTTCCTGAGAGTATGGGAAGCCAGTTTACTCTTTTTTTTTAGGGAAGCTTATTGACTCTTTGGTAGAATGTTGAATTTTGAATCGAGAGGTCCAGGGTTCAAAATGCTACCTCCGCCGGGTTCTGTGTCTAAGAGCAAGGCAGCAGATTTACTCTCCTTATCACTGGTACACTCAGGACGATTTGGCTCCCTACTTACATGACTGAAAAATTGGTGACTGGGATGTTAAGCCTTAACCCAAACAAAGCTTCATTTGGGTCAGTTTGCAAGTGACTCTGAGGTTGATGCCAGTGTCTTATATAGTTTTTCATAAAGAATTTTTCATGCAGTTATCATTCATAGACCATTTGTTCAAAAAGGCCAAACTAGTTGTTTTGAACTTGAGAAAATTTTGAACCATAATAATTATTTCATTCACTTTTTCCTTATTATCAGATGACTCAGTTGGCATAAAAGAAGTTGAGGTTGATGCCAGTGTCTTATATAGAATTTTTCATGCAGTTATCATTTCATATTCATTTTGTTCAAAAAGGCCAAAAAATGTTTTTAACGAGAGAATATTGAACCATTATATTTCATTCATTCCCTTTTTCCTTATTATGAGATGACTTAGTTGGCATAATAGACAATGTTGGCTGTCAGGCATGTCTGTGCTGTATTGCAAGGAGCCTGATAATAGTCTCAGTGAGGCAGACACTAATAAGCCACGTCATGAGAAAGTCTCAGTGAGGCAGACACTAATAAGCCGCGTCATGAGAAAACCAACAATGTGGTTTCCGAACAGGTCTGACGCAAACCAAACTGTACAAGCACAGAAGATGTCTTTAGGCTGGAAATTTTGGTTTTAGAAAGTGGAGGAATTGTACCATCCATGTTGCGAAAACAGAGGCGCTGATCAGCTTCGCAGTTACTGCGAAGCTGATCTGCGCCTTTGTTTTCGCCTATGCAAAATGTTTGTTTTCTCATGACGCGGTTCAAATATAGGCCAACTCCTTAGATTTCGATAATGTTTTTCTTCTGAATGTTCTTCTTTAAAATCAGTATACCGGGCCAACCAATAGGAACTAGATATGCATTATTTGCAAACTGATCAATTCTTAATATAAGGGCCCAGTGAAGGTTTTGAAAAGACTACACTAATGCAAAGTCTTGCCCAAGTCTTAGCCATTTGTTAATGCAACAGAAGCAAGACCTGATGAGCTGGCTTGTAATGTGGTTTTATTGAGGTCATGAATAAAACATTAAGAGCAGAGAAACTACATCCCAAGGGATTGTCACATAGAAGGAGGTGTAGAATTGTGTTCTGAAGTGAAAGGTGGTGATCATTTATATGAAGTGGAACAAAAAAAGAAAGCCCACTTTCATATATTAAAAAGACGCCTAAATAATGAAAAGGAAAAGGTAATAGTAAGCAAGGATCAGGAACCACTGCAATCAGAACCAAAGTCCCACCTTAAAAATCCAGCTAGGGAAAAAATTAGGTACTGGTACAAATTTGAGAGAAAAATCTAGCCAATTAAGTGAGCAGTTATTTCCCTAAAGGTGACCAATCATCTACAGAAAAACAGTTGTGAGGCAATTAAATAGCATATCAAAATACTTCATTATAAAGGTGTTCCTTTTTATCATGTTTAAAACCGTTATCAAATTTAAGCATAAATGGCTCAACTGAATAGTTAAGGTTTTTCTGTAATATCAGCAAAATGTCACATAGCTTTTAAATTCACAGCATTGTTGTTATTGATTTGAGAAATGTGTTAATTACGATGTTTTAAGAGAACCATTAGGCATAATATTTTACCGAGAAATGTCTGATAGAAATTGATCATGAAAAAATAAGATCAGGAATGAGATAATGTTCAATGTTTTGTTGGCATTGTTACATAAAGTTAAGAGATTCAGATGATTCAGAAAATGAGAATAGAAAGCACAGGAAAAGCCTATAGAAAATATCTCATGGGTGGTAAACATGGGAACTAGCTCCAAAATGAGGTAGTGAAATTTTGTTCCAATGGCAATTTCGAGATCGCTCCAAAGGTTGGAATAAAGTAGACAGTATATACGGCACAAAATATTGGTTGAAACCGAATTAATTTGAGCTATATTCACTTTGTGAAAGCACCAAATCATGTTAGAATCGGTAATAAAAACTTTGGTTTCAACCGTCACTTTGGGTCATGATCATAGACGAATTATCTTTGAATGGAACAGCGTTTCGATAATCATCCTTCTTTCATTAAATACATCGAATGTATTCACAAAACCCCCGAGACATTTTTCTGATCACCTTTGGAACTAGCTCGAAATTATAAATGGAACACATTTCCACTACCTCGTTTGGAGCTTGTTGCCATGTTTACCACACGTGCTATCTTTGGAAATTTCTATGTAACCTTTATATAAGGTTAATGTGTGCATATAAGTTAAATGAAAGCCCTCTTTCCTTTGTAGAATTTTGTATCTATATCTTCATATACTGAGCGATCAATTTCTGATCATCATCTCAGATGTGGGGTGGGTGCTAAATTTTGAATTTAGCCGAAAAAACAGGAAGCTGCACAATGTGTGCATACGCACCCACCAACCTTTGTCATGAAGATCTTTTTTACAAATAATCTATCTTCGATTGATTTAAGAAGAGCATTTTGTCAGTTAGTGATAAAAATGTGCACTAAGTACAGGTAACCTCTGTCAGGAGGCCAGCTCAGAAACAACTGATCTTCCCAACATTACCATAGCTGTTGACCATGGATGTAACGCATTTAAAAACAAATAAAAACTTACAAACATATGAGCTGCCTCTTGAGGAAACCAACAATCTGCATATGCGAAAACAAAGGTGCAGATCAGCTTCGCAGTAACTGTGAAGCTGGTCAGCGCCTTTGTTTTCGCTACACGGATAGTACAATCCATCTATTTTCTAAATCCAAAGTTTCCAGCCTCTAGCCATCTTCTGTTCTTGTACAGCTGGGTTTGTGTCAGACCTGTTCGGAAACCACATTGTTGATTTTTCCATGTGAAGGCTCATTTGTTGTTGTTGTTGTTCTAATATGACAAGAACAGACTTCTTATGTTAGCCTTGCGTAGGTAGAAGAAATGGTGCAAATGTTTCTAACCATGTGATTATGATATTGGTGAATGGGTGCAGTTGTTTTGGAAATGATCGCTATATGCATATTTGTGTCATTTTGATCAAAACCATATGCTCTTGACGTTTTAGACTGATTATGAATGTCCCAGTGAAGGTGTATATAACAGGTTTTTACGTCACGATCATTCAAGAATTTGCTGAGTGCATTTTGTTTTTTGGCAACAATTTGCAGTTTGCATGTTTTGTTTTCTAGAAAAAATAGCCGCAAGTTGTTTTTATTCACAAAATCCACAAATTTCCAACTTTTTGTATTTTGTTCCAATTGTTTTGTCTATCAAATGGTAATTTAAATTTTAACAGCAATTCTTCTGATCTTATTGCAGGCTGCTCATTCAAGTCACAAAAATAAAACAAATTGTTACATGTAACAAACATGTAAGAATGTATGAAACAAGTGAGGATGTAACAAACATGTACTTACATGTTTGTTTCATTGTTATAATGTGTTTGATTTCTCATTGCAGGCTGCTCAGTCAGGTCACAGAACACTTTTGTACGGCCATGCTGTACTACTACGACACCATCATAGTAACATGGTAGGTGGCCCCAGACAAATTCTATTATTTGAGTCGCGTCATGAGAACTATACGAAAACAAAGATGCAGATCAGCTGTGCAGTAACTGCACAGCTGATCAGCGCCTTTGTTTTCGCTACAAGGTTAGTACAATCACTCCTCTTGTTAGATCCATAATTTCAAGCTTCTAGCTTTTTTTTGAGACTGTACAGACTGGTTTGTGTTGGACCTGATTGGAAACCCTCACGTCTTGGCTCATTTAGGGTCATCAGGAAAACATGTCCGTGCAATATATACCCCCGTAAACCCCACTTTTATATAGTAAAACTGGGGTATGCAGGGGTATACCTATTTTTCTTATTTTTGCTCCAAAACATAGATTGTGGGTACTCGTAAGAACCGCCTCGCCGAGGCAGTTCTAACGAGTACCCACAATCTATGTTTTGAGCAAAAATAAGAAAAATATCAAAATCCGGACCCCCCCCCCTGGAATTTGAAAATGTTACCTAAAAAAAGGTAATTTAGGGATTTTTTGAGGGTTGTACGCCCCTCGTCTGTGACCAAAAATTATCATTTTCGTTGGACCCCCTCTCATGAAAATTTCTGGATCCGCGCATGTTTGCTGACTGTATGAACACACTGGTTATTCAGAGACAACCAACAAGGATGAAATCAATTAGCGACAGTAGATAAACATACATAAATAACTGTCTTGGAACAACTTGTCCTGGTAAGGAACAACTTGTCCTGGTAAGTTGTTCCAATATGGATATTTGCATCGTGCAAACTTATATTGATACCATCTGCATAAAATGGTTTTACTGTCATGTCATATTTATATTTATGCATGCTATCAGACATGGCAAATATCAAATATTTCAGACTTGATTTGAAAATAATTGAATGGTGTCATGAGAAAACTAACAATGTGGTTTCCAAATAGGTCCGACAAACAGGTCTGTGCAGTCACAGTTGATGGCTAAAAGCTTGAAATTTTGGAGTTAGAAAAAAGAGGATTTGTACTATCTGTGCAGCGAAAACTAAAAGCGCTGTCAGATCAGTGTCCCTGATCCGGTTTGCAGTAACTGCGAAGCTGATCTGTGCTTTTGTTTTTGCATATATACAAAATGTTGGTTTTCTCATGACGCAGCTCATTTTGTTTGAATATTGTCTGTTTGCAGAGAATTTAAAATATATGACATTAAATCAATCCTGCTTCATAATTTGAATTCCCTATTGCATTGTGGTATTGAAATTCTGCCATATTTGAAACAAAATGGGTTTCAAATGGTTTTTAATGCAATTCCCCAGCAAAGTTAATCAGAGACATAATAGACTTGCAGAAAAGAGCTGTGAAAATGTATTTCTATGTCAGATACCCCACAAAGTTTCTAAATTGCTTGATAGCTAAATTATTGCTTTAAGGCCTCGTCATATATAAGCGAAAATCTCTTGACGCAGACTTGCATTTAATTGCGTAAAATAGTTTTTGTTTGTTTGATTTATTGCTATACATCCCAGTCAACAGCTATGGCCATGTCAGGACATTAGCTGTTGAAAGAGACAGAAAGCAATAAGTCAAACAAACAAGAATTCCTTATCGCAGTGAAAGGCATGTATACCCAAGTCTGTGTCGAGGGATTTTCGCTTATGTGTGACAATGCCTTTAGGTACCGTAAAAGTTTAACAAGCCAGCCTTACTCAAAGTAGTAAAAAAATGTTGTTTCTGAAGACGAATGCCTCAAGAAGTCCAGGTGCTAGTTATGCTGTGAACAATTAAGCAGCAACCATACAAATAATAATCCCAAAACGATTTGCGGCCATTTTAATTGTCAAATGGCTAGCTATTTGTTAAACAAAGTTCAAGCTTGTCTCTATAATTCTGCTATTAGTTCAGAACTATGTATGTGACCTATATTTTGCAATTTTTCTCTTTTCACACCATTTGCAAGTTCTTTTAGCTATGAGCGGGCATTCTTTTATCAAGAATGAGTATCCAAATAAGAACTTCAAATCTGTTGGTACATGAACATTAGCAAAACTTAAGTTTCACTATATTTTCAGTATTTGTCTTGCCTTTCTACGAGTTCTTCCAGTGATAAACTAGCCTTTGATGTTGGACTACAAGAATCTGCTCAAGGTAAACTAATCTCAATTTCATTGCGAAAACTTGCCCATGCAATAAACAGATAATTTTTAAGCTTTAAAAATTGAAAAGTTTTAGCTGAAACATTTTGATATTTTTCTTATTTTTGCTCAAAACATAGATTGTGGGTACACGTTAGAACCGCCTCAAAGAGTTCAAAGAGTACCCATAATCTATGTTTTGGAGCAAAAATAAGAAACATACATATACCCCTACATACCTCAGTTTTACTATTTAAAAGTGGGGTTCACGGGGGGTATACATTACACGATATTTTTCTTATTTTTGCTCAAAACATAGAATGTGGGTACACGTTAGAACCGCCTCAAAGAGTTCAAAGAGTACCCATAATCTATGTTTTGGAGCAAAAATAAGAAACATACGTATACCCCTACATACCTCAGTTTTACTATATAAAAGTGGGGTTCACGGGGGGTATACATTACACGGACATGTTTTCGTGATGAATTTATCTGGACATAAGTACATGACGTATTGTTTGAAATAAACCTGAGACACCCTGGTGGCACATTGATTAAGCCACTTACCTTGTAAACTAAGGGTGGTGAGTTAAACAGAACCTAGGTCCTCCAGTCTTTAAGATGAGACTCTAAACCAAGATTCCATCTCCGCATGGCCTAAGCTGTTGGTTTGGTTTTAAACCCCATCACAACAAAGAAAGAAAATTGGCAGTGTAATCAGAAGACCCATTCGGTAAACATGCAAATTTGTGAGCATGGGTCAAACATGAAAGAGTTTGTCTAATGATATTTATTACAGGACATCTTCCTATTGATTTTTAGGTGAATCGTGTTGGTGGACCATCCACCCCGCCTCTAAACAGAGGTCGGAGGGAGAGAAGGTGAGGGTAGGGGATGATCTCATTCTAGTCAGTGTCTCCTCAGAGAGATACTTGGTAAGAATTCTTTTTATTGATACTATATTGATCTCTATTTAGACTTGAAATGCAGGTGACAAAACTTAAAAAAATCCAGTATGCCTGCTTAGTGCTATGTGATAATAGTCAGAGAACACTCTTGGGATATGCATGCGATAGCACGTACATGTATGTGCTCTAAAAAGAGAGAATATGGTACATTTCTACAGCCTGTGAGTAGAATGCACCTCTCTGGAGATAGAAAAAAATGAATTATGATAACTTTTGCCTAAACTTGATTAAGTAGACATTTCAATTATAAATTATGATGTAGTGTCTCATAGATTCTACAATGTACATTGTATACATGACATTTTATGTGAGGTTTTAACACTTGTGGTTTCTTTTTCCCAGCATATTGGTAGTGGATCTCTAGTGATAGCCTCATTTCAACAAACATTATGGACAGTCAACCCCATGTGTTCTGGTGCTATAAGAATCAAATCTTTAGGTAGGTGTAACACATTTGTGACAAATGAACATTCCTGCCCTATTAATTGTATGGTTCCAGTTTCATATTTAGGGGCACCAGGAACTCCATCTTAATGTTTAAAATCTTGCCTCTGATACTGTTTTTTTGTGTGGAGGACGGTAGGAAAGTTATTTTCATGTTAAAATCTTGATCTGAGTTTGTCCTAATTGGACCTGCAAAAATTTTAAAAATTGGTCAGCAAATAAGGTTTTTACAGAATGTTTTCATGACAATAGAACTTCTTGATCGCTAATTCCGGACCTTTTGAAAACAATTCATAAATAGGAAATCTGTTTGCCCATACCCAGAGTATCAGTACAAATTCTTTCTGTTTTCAGGATATACATTTGGTGGAGATGTGTTGAGATTGTTCCATGGTCATATGGATGAGTGCCTGACTATCCCAGAAGCTGGCAGTGAAATGGAGTTTAAGTAAATCATCATTTCTTTTCAGTCATTTTTTAGCTATTTATGCTCAATTATCTCAAAATCCATGAATCTTTTTTCCAAATTAGACAGTTAAATGTTTGGTTTTGTTTGGCAAAGTATAAGTTGGCTTTCATTTATAAAACTGAATTTTATGATGCTGCACAGTGTAGTAAATGGTAACCAATAAAAGCATGAACAACAACAACAACAACAACAACAAAAAATGATTATATATAAACACAGTCTACACTGAGCCTAGTGTGACCTCTTTTAAGGAATTACTTGTGACCTCTTTTAAGGACACACTACCATGAACACTAGTTTTGCTCTTTAAAATGGTACAGCATAATCTATGGCATTTGCAATTCTATGGCACATCTACATTATCATAGCAATGTTTCTGCCTCTATTGCAAGGAAGGGTGAATTTATTTTATTATTATCATTATGTACATCTTCATATCACAACTTTTCACTCACATGCTATGAGCACTTCACTTTGCATGCTGTGAGTACTTATATATGAGCAGTTATGCGAGAATACCGGTCGTCGGGAGTTCCGACCTGGTCCAACATAAACTGGCCTGTACAGTCACAGAAGCAGGCTGGAACCTTGAACTTTTGGATTAAAGTAGAATTGTACTATCCGAGAAGCGAAAACAAAGGCGCTGACCAGCTGTGCATTAACTGCACAGCTGATCTGCACCTTTGTTTTCGGATAGGCAAAAATCCGGTTTTCTCATAACATGGCTCATATTATTCAGGTATAAGTTTAATTTTGTTCCATCTGTTTCCTCCAGCTGTGTAATGTACGAAACGGGTGCAGTGTGCAGTCATGCCAGATCACTATGGAGACTGGAGTACAATCGAAACAAGTGGGCCGGTGGCTTCATGGGATTTGACCAACCACTGAGGATCCGTCATGTGACCTCTGGTCGCTACCTTGGCCTGTCACATGACAATAGCATAGTAACGGTCCATAGGAACAAGTCAGATGAAGATACTACACTGTTCTACTTTAGACAAAGCAAGGTGAGGAAATTATGTCTGAATGCTTTCCAGTAGCACCAAATTCTAAAAAATGTATCCTGTAGTTTTATTTAAAATGCCATGTCATGGCTAAACTAATGGAAAGCTGAAGGTCCAGGGAGTGTCACAGTCAAGCAGCATTCTTTTTCTATACATCTCACAACAGAAATAACAAAATATGGAGTTATCATTACGCACAATATGTTTTAAGGGAAAAACATTAACAATAAATATATTCTCCTGGAAATGAGATTATTTGCTCTTAGCAAAAACTAAAATTTAACAACAAAAACAACAAAAATAATCAGTAGTTAACAAAAAAGTGCAATTTTATTCGTATATGCTTTGTTAGCTCACCTGAGCCGAAGGCTCACAGGTGAGCTTATAGTATACCCATGCTCCGTCGTCCGTCCGTCGTCGTCCGTCGTCGTCCGTCCGTCGTCCACAATTTCAAAGATCTTCTCCTCTGAAACCGCTTGGCCAATCAAAGCCAAACTTCATGTGGAGCATCCTTAGGAAGGGGGAACGAAAGTTTATATAAATGGTCCAGGTCACATGACCAAGATGGCCGCCATGGCTATAAATAGCAAAAACCTTTAAAAATCTTCTTCTCCAGAACCAGTGGGCCGATTTCCACGAAACTTGGTATGTAGCATCTGGTACGCGGGCCCATCATAGTTTATATAAATCATGACCCTAGGATGACCTTGACCTATTTTACGGCAAGGTCAAGTTAGGTCGCCAATGCATTTGAATGGGAAAAAATGGTAAAATGCTATTTAATGGGTAAAACTTACTGGGAATAGGCAAATGGACAGAAGATTAATGTTAATGGAAAATTTTAGCCCCTGGGGGGGTTGTCTGTCCCTGCCCCGGGGCTATATACATGTATATTTCCATAATAATGAAACATCTTCTCCCCTGAAACCGCTTGGCCAATCAAAGCCAAACTTCATATGGAGCATCCTTGGGAAGGGGGAAAGAAAGTTTATATAAATGGTCCAGGTCACATGACCAAGATGGCCGCCATGGCTATAAATAGCAAAAACCTTTAAAAATCTTCTTCTCCAGAACCAGTGGGCCGATTTCCACGAAACTTGGTATGTAGCATCTGGTACGCAGGCCCATCATAGTTTATATAAATCATGACCCTAGGATGACCTTGACATATTTTACGGCAAGGTCAAGTTAGGTCGCCAATGCATTTGAATGGGAAAAAATGGTAAAATGCTATTTAATGGGTAAAACTTACTGGGAATAGGCAAATGGACAGAAGATTAATGTTAATGGAAAATTTTAGCCCCTGGGGGGTTGTCTGCCCCTGCCCAGGGGCTATATACATGTATATTTCCATAATAATGAAACATCTTCTCCCCTGAAACTGCTTGGCCAATCAAAGCCAAACTTCATATCCTTGGGAAGGGGGAAAGAAAGTTTATATAAATGGTCAAGGTCACATGATTAAGATGGCCGCCATGGCTATAAATAGAAAAAAACTTTAAAAATCTTCTTCTCAAGAACCAGAAGGCCTTTGATTTTGAAACTTAGCATGAAGCATCAGGCAATGGAGCTCTACAAAGTTTGTATAAATCATGACCCTGGGATGACCTTGACCTTTTTTACAGCAAGGTCAACTTAGGCCGCCCATGCATTTGAATGGGGAAAAATAGGAAAATGTCATTTAATGGCAAAAAACTTGCTAAGAATGAGCAAATGGACAGAAGATTTATGTTTATGAAAATATTTTGGGCCCAGAGGGTCTGTCTGCCCCTGCCCCGGGGCTATATACATGTGTATGACCATAATATTCAAACATCTTCTCTGAAACCTCTTGGTCAATCAAAGCCAAACTTTATGTGGAGCATTCTTAGGAAGAGTGAATGAAAGTTTATAGTAAATGGTCAAGGTCACATGACCAAGATGGCCGCAATGGCTATAAATAGCAAAAACCTTTGAAAATCTTCTTCTCCAGAACCAGAAGGCCTATGATTTTGAAACTTGGCATGAAGCATCAGGCAATGAAGCTCTACAAAGTTTATATAAATCATGACCCTGGGATGACCTTGACCTTTTTTACGGCAAGGTCAACTTAGGTTGCCCACGCATTTGAATGGGGAAAATTGTTACAATGTCATTTGAAGGGCAAAACTTGCAGTAAATTGGCAAATGGACTGAATCTTTATGATTTAAAAAAGAAATTGACTCCAGAGGTTGCTCTGACCCTGCGCTGGGTTATATACAGGTATATTACCATTCTAGTCAAACAAGTTTATTGGTATATATCTCGGGTCTCAGGTGAGCGTTTACAGGACCATTGGTCCTCTGGTTATTCCAAAGGATGACAAGAAGCAGGCCGAAGTCCGAGAAGATGAGGGTATGGGTATCGCCGACGTCAAGTATGGGGAGACCATGGTCTTCATACAGCATGCCTCAACTGGTCTCTGGGTCTCATACCAAACTTTTGAGACTAAGAAGAGAGGCATTGGTAGAGTGGAAGAGAAAAAGGTACACTGTTATAAGCATGGACTGATTTGATATTTCAGTTGATGTCAAGTGCAAAAGGTTATGTTCCTTCAGTAATTCTGTGTGAATAGGAAGAATTTTGACTGATAGATTGTAATAGATGGGGTGGTATGAAAGAGGGTTATAAAACAGTACGTACAATCAAGTAAACGGAGGCTTCTCCTTCATTTGACTTGCTCAATTGTGTGTACATGTTCTTAAAACATTATTTTTTCATTGTAAATCTATCATATACATGTATCTGATTTGTTTGTTTCTAGGCTGTGTGCCTAGTCGAAGGTCACATGGATGATGGGTTCACCTTGTCAAGGTCACAGGTTGAAGAGTCAAGGTCAGCCAGAGTCATCAGAAAATGTCAGTCACTGTTCAACAGATTCAACAAGTAAGGACATTTTACAGCTTTATGATAAGAGTTCTTAATACACCGGCAGTCATTGATTTTGCTGCACCCATTTTATATTTTGAATTACGAAGGTTCTTCTATAAAGTAGGGCCTTAAAAGGCTAACCTCTTTATAACACTATTACTGCTGTTAGCTATCCAACCCGTGTATAATAAGATTAAAATGTATATCCATATAGCAAAAGTAGTCCAACAATGATCAGTGTTATATCCAAAATCGTGTTGTAACAAACTGTCTTATAAAGAGGTCCAGGTGTATTAAGACTCAGGTCTTGAAATTTTCCTCAGAAATAAGAAAACACTGTTTTGCTACTTTCTCTAGTGATGAGTTATTGCAATACATCTATTTCTGCAATATTTTATAGAGCCTTAGACATGTTACACAGTGAAGGTAGAACGAGCCACGCCTGGGGTCGTGTCAGTCTGGGAGAAGTTGTTATGTGCCTTACAGATCTAATAGACTTCTATAAACAACCAGGGGAGGATGAAGGTGTGTGATATTCCAAATTTTGTATTCTAAAACAGATAATGTTTGCAAAGAATGAAAATTGGTAAAAAACTTACTTTCACCTGAAAATCCCTTCTAAGCTTTAAATTGTGTTTCATAGAATGGCATCACTAAGGCAGTTCTAATGAGAACCCATGCCCTTGACTACACATAGAAACCAAGACTCATTGGCATTTCAGATACCAGCAAAGAAGCTTTCATAAGTGCTTTCTTTCCTCAGACTATCAGGGACTGGAATGACATCCCTGATTATCTGATCCACTCTGCTGAAATGTCTGATGACTGTGTGTCCAAGTTCACATCATTCTGTTGTGAGAGTGAGGGACTAATTTCCCTCCTGGTGCACCCCCTGGTGAAGTATTGTCAATTTGGCATGTCACCAGTAAACCATTCAGGTTCAGATTGTCATTCAAAATTTTCATGGTGGCTTTTCTCATATGAACTGAACCATTTTTGGCGTTAGCGTTAGTGTCGGCATTGCTCTAATGTTAAAGTTTTTGGTTAAAGTTTTTATAAGTCTATATCTCTTGAACATGTGGATGGATTATGTTGATACTTTGCATGTTGGTAGATATTGGTCTGAAGTTTTATTCTGTACCATCATGACCCACACAAGTGACCTTGAGGTCAAGGTCACAGACTGAGAAATTTTGTGTTAAAGTTTTTGGTTAAAGTTTTTGTAAGCCTATATCTCTTGAATGTATGGATGGATCAAGTTGATAATTTGTATATTGATAGATATTGGTCTGAAATTTTATACTGTACCATCACAACTCACCTGAGTGACCTTTTGGTCAAGGTCACGGACTTAGAAATTTTGTGTTAAAGTTTTTGGTAAAAGTTTTTGTAAGTCAAGGTACATGTATCTTTTGAAAATGTAGATGGATCAAGTTGATACTTTGCATGTTGATAGATATTGGTTCCATCATGACCCACCTGAGTGACCTTTAGGTCAAGGTCACGGACTTAGATTAATGGAAATTTTGGGTTAAAGTTTTTATAAGTCTATATCTCTTGAATATGTAGATGGATCAAGTTGATATGTTGCATGTTGGTAGATACATGTATTGCTTTGAAGTTTTATGCTGTACCATCACGGCCCACCTGAGAGACCTTGAGGTCAAGGTCATGGGTGATAGATTTTAATAGATTTAGTGACAAAGCACGAGTCAGGCGAGCTACGCTGTCCTGCGACAGCTCTTATTGTGTTTTGCTAACAAAAAAAGGGTATCATCACCCAGGATTACCTGTTATAGGGAACTCGGAGGTTCGGGGAACTCGGAGGTAAACAAATGAATGCGTCTCAGACCAGGGTCAGTATAATATCATTTATAATGTCACATAACGGTGACAGCAGAACTAATTGATGTTCTGGGCAAAAAGGTACTATAATAAGCTAACAGTTTATGATCAGCATGGTCGTTTTTGTCTTCGCGTTAACATGCTAAAATAATTCGAACTCAGAATTATACTCACGCAGCAAGAAAAATTGTATTACCAGGTAAACAACGGACGACCAATGACTTTTTTCAACAAACTGGTAGCTATATTTCAAAATTAAGTCTTTCTCCTCGAGATTGCAAACTTCCCTGCGCATGATTACAAAAGGATAAACTCCACAGGCTTTAAAACATTAGGATGGTGTCACAACTTTTGTTACGGGAATTCTCGGAGTAATTTTGAAATGTAATATTGGGAACTCGGAGGGACGGTTTTGGAGATTCGGAGGTGATAAAACATTTGAAGAGTTGTAATTTCTTAATAAGGTTTATCTGAGAGTATATTTGTTTGAATCACTTCAATTTACCTACGAATTAAGGGAAGGTAAGCACAAACGTTTGTTCTCGGTAAGTATGCGCACGTACATGTATACGTATTTGGTGGGGGATGGTTTTGATATTCACGAGGAAAGGAGATGATTAACGGACAAGCTGCCATGTGTGTAATCTAAACCCGTTATATCCCATCTTTATCTTATGCGAATTCTTTATTTTAGAACTTTGAACTCATCTTTAATATAGCAAAACTGGGATATGCATGGGTATGCCTATTATTTCTTATTTTTGCCCCAAAACATAAACTGTGGGTACTTGTTAAAAGATAAAGATAAAGAAGCTTTATTTCAAAACGTCGCGTTTTTAACAGACAACATTAGCCCATGAGCTATTATGCGACATAACAAATATCCTTAACAGATACCTACCTGCCTTCTTGTATCTTCCTGGACCTACCCTTTTATTGCGAGCGTCAGCAGGGGAGCTACCAGTACCATTTTTACGCCTTTGGTATGGCGCGGCCGAGGATCGAACCTGCGCCTCCTGATCCCGAAGCGGACGCTCTACCACTTGAGCTATCGGGACTCGTTAAAACCGCCTCGAGGAGTACCAATAGTCTACGATTTGAGCCAAAAAAAAAAACATTTTTGGCTGAAAATTTTCAATTTTTAAAGCTCAATAAAATCTGTTTATTGCATGGGCAAGTTTTCATTATGTCATTTTTTACAACTTACAAAACTGCTGATACTGAATTTTCATTGTCAACTTTCGACTGAGCGAAACAGGGAGAGGGGAGGATACATGTATTTTTGTCAGTGCTCTTGTCTGCATTTGAACTCGATCGACATTTAAAATGACATAGACAATGTGGCTCATTCAAGTTTTTCCTAGGATTGGTTGAACCACCCTCATGGTTATTGTTTGTTTGATTTGTGGCTTAACGTCCATGTCAACACCAAGGCTCCTGTCGGGACGTCGTCTCTTCTTTTTATTGTACTTATACCTAAAATTGTGATCAAATGACATCCCAAAGTGCCACAATAATGCACCACCCAAGTAAACAAAAAGGTTTGTTCTTTACCACTTCTCCTGGAAAGGCTTAGTCTTTCTAAGTGGTTAACCAGTACTGTGGTGGCCAGTCGTGTGCAGCTTTGCGCGGAGGCATCAAGCAACCCGTCTATTTCTCACAGCCCCGATGGACGGGGGCGTCCATCCTCTTGGGGTTGAGTGAACTATTGATATGTGGACGAGCAGAACATTTCTGGGATGCTTTTCAGACAATTTGTCTTAATCCTTTCTTTACGACAACGGTTCCGCTAAAAATTAGTGCGCTGTAATATAAAATTGAGCCGCCTCATGGGAAAACAAACAATCTGCATATGCGAAACCAAAGGCGCAGATCAGCTTCGCGGTAACCGCGAAGCTGATCAGCACCTTTTGAATTCGCTACTCGAATAGTATTCCTCTTCTACTTAAATCTGAAATTTCAAGCTTCTAGCCTGCTTCTGTGATTGTACAGCCTGATTTGTGTCAGACCCGTTCGGAAAACACATTGTTTGTTTTCCCATGAGGCGGCTCATATATACGTAAAAGTAGGCAATGATCAGGAAACGGACCACTCAGAAATTAAATTCCAACTCCAAAAATCGAGGTGGGAAAAGAACTTAATTAACACTAAGGTACTTATACTGAGGTGAAAAGAAACACAATTCCTTCCTATAAGTTTTCAAATTTTTAAACCAAGTCGCCATAAATTCTGTTTCCCAAATGGCCTCACGTAAAAGCGTCTTTTAACAAACATTAAATTTGGAAACTGATGATAAATTCAGTGTCAATACAAATAGTAATGCGCCCTTCATAAATCTTACACCAAACAGATAGGCACACTGCTCATTTTTGATTGACTCAGTATCAGAAGATAGATCTTGGGTTGCTCCACTTGTTACACCGAGCGTGGTTTGAGCTCACAGCGGACAGTGATTGAATGATTAAGAGTGCTTTATGAAATCGACGACACAATGATCATCCCAAATATCTATACACTTTAATACATTAATATACACATGCAATACATTTATGTTAGAGCAACATAGGTTAGAGTGACATATATACATGTTTATTCGGTACTTTAAATATTAACGGGATGTCATTAACTGCATGTCATAAAATTAAAGTCTAGTTTGCTCCAGAAACAAAATCACGAGTCATTTTTAATGAATTGACCCTCCGAGTTCACCTTATCATACATTTGATGTAACTCCGAGTTATCCATATCATACCTCCGATATTTTCCGTACCCAAAATTGTCATACCTCCCACATTTATCTGGGTAAAAATACTGGAAATTTTACATATATGAGGCTAAAATTTTGCATGATGCTCAAAAAGACCCTGTATTTTTAAAAACCAACAGCTGTTTGATGCGAAAATATCACAAATACTCAAAAATAAGCGGCCCTAGTTGAAAGTGCTTTAAAATCATAACATTTCCACTATACATTACTTATTTATTATTGATAATTAACATGACAGCTGAAACTGATGGTGCATTCAGGAGCTTCGTCTATTAGACTTTACATTTGCGATATGTCAAAATTTCTAAAGTATCTGTAAGTTGGTAATAAAATGGGATAAATACTGACCCTACTCTGGAGCGCCATCCATTATTTGCCTCCGAGTTCCCCGAACCTCCGAGTTCCCTGTAACAGGTAATCCTGGGTGATCATAGGCAAGTCAGTAACAGCTGATTTCATTTAAGTAAAATTGTTCTTCAGAGATTATTAAAATTCTCAAAAGTATGAGAAAGACATTGTCATTATTGCTTTGATAAAGCATGAAAGAATCTGATACGCTGGAAATGAAGTGATACCTAAAATATCTGCAATAACTCCATTCCATATTTGGCCTTCAATTTTAATTACAGAACATGAAGAAAAGCAGAATAAATTGAGAGCCTTGAGAAACAGACAGGATCTCTTCCAAGAGGAGGTAACTCAGGATTATTTGAGCCACCTCGTGGGAAAACAACAATGTGGTTTTTGAACAGGTTCAACACAAACTGAGCTGCACAAGCAAGAAAAAGTGCTAGATGCTTGAAATTTTGGATATAAGTAGAAGAGGGATTGTACTATTCGTTTAGCGAAAACAAAGGCGCTGATCAGCTTCGCGGTTACCGCATCAGCTTCGCGGTTACCGCGAAGCTGATCTGCGCCTTTGTTTTCGCATATGCAGATTGTTGGTTTTCTCATGAGGTGGCTCATTTGTAAATTGCACCATATTGAAGATTTTTTTTTTAGAGAACCTCTGTTTATAGAGCTTAAGTCTTAAATGTGTAAAAAGTAGCAGTGATGCGGTACACACCTATGTGGAAAATGGCAAGCAATTCATGCACAAGTATGGTAAGAGTGTTTCAAGATTAATGGCAAGCCAACTCGTGGGTTAGACAACTGCTAAGTTGAAAGATAAAAACAGAATTTAAAAATATGGCCACAGCAGATTGAGATTCTCTTCCATGTAGATAATCAAAATGATGTTTTTTTTACAAAAGGCAGCAATCACATTTGTTACCTAGAAGTGAAAATTGTTTTTCTTTAGAGTTGAAGATGGCATATTTCAGATAATATACCACAAATTAATCTTCTTCCTTGTAGGGTATGATAGCCCTGATTCTGGAGACCATAGACAAGTTCAGTCAGTACAAGAGTAAGCGACAGTTTGCCTACTACGCCGGGGAGGAGGCAGCTAATAAATGGGATGACATATCAAGCTACCTATATCTCCTGCTAGGTAGGTTTCATCAAGTTACTGTGCTGTTGCTGGTTTGGTGAAAAATTTGTCTGATACAAGTAGTCTTTTTAACTGATGAAAAAAAATAAGATCACGAAGGTTGATGAAATACTTGATATAACTGTTTGGAAGCTCCATATCAAATGTTGATAGAACTTATTACTTGACTCATTTTGTTTGTACATAATGATATGTCAAAAGCAATAAAACAAGTTTTATAATTCATCATGACATTTAAGTACCATATGATTAAGGATAGACCTGAAGTGCTGGAGCTTTTACAATTTCTGTTGTTCTGTTCCAATTTTATTTTTGTAATCCCTGATATAAATTCCCTGATTTTCAGCTGCCATGATCCGTGGTAACCGTGCCAATTGTGCCCAGTTTGCTCAATCGTACCGCCTTGACTGGCTGGTCCACCGACTCGAGAGCCAGATGTCGTCTAAAGGGGTCCTGGAGGTCCTGCACTGCGTACTGATTGACAGCCCCGAGGCTCTCAACATGATCAAAGAAAAACATATCGTCACAATCATATCACTGATAGACAAACACGGCAGAGATCCTAAAGTAAGATGTTACTCATATAACTAAACTAGAGCATGCAACTGTTTACAAAGTCCAACCCTCATATAGGTCATTGGAGTATAAAGTGATTGTTTGTTGTTGTTAGTGTTGTTGATGATGATGATGATGATGATGATGATGATGATGATGATGATGATGATGATGATGATGATGATGATGATGATGATGATGTTGTCTAAATTTGATTATCAATGCTAATTGTAGTTTCTAATGACCTAAATACTCCAAAAGCTCATGATGTTTTTTGAGTAATATTTATTGCAAATCCCTGATCATCAAGGAGCAAGAAAAAACCATTTGGGGGTGATGTATGTGTATGAGGGAGTTGTGATGTACAGATAGCCTGCTTGCCAATTGAATTTCAAGTCCCATTTTGTTTTCATTTTCAGGTATTAAATGTTCTGAAATCTCTGTGTGTCGGCAACAATGTGGCGGTGAGAACCAATCAAAACCTGATCTGTGATAATTTATTACCAGGACGAGACTTACTGTTACAGACCAAACTAGTGGATCACATCTCCAAGTAAGTATAGACTTGACAAAATTCTGAAAATTAAAAAAAAGGTCATGAAAAGTGAAATGAGCCATACAGCCTGCTTACATGTAGCTTCAGCATTTCCACCATTTTACAATGGCAAAATAATAAAATAAATATCTATTGGTTTTGTACATTGGATTTGAGATGTTGTGAAAGTACTACAAGACTTCTTTATAGTCACAGACATTTGCAATATAAAAAGCCTAAACAGCATATTCTTTTCTTAAATTAAATGGTTTGGATTTTTTGTGGACATTAAGCTGATCCATGTGCAAGTATTAAATAACAGAAAAACAAAATGTTGTGGAAAATTTTTCTATGCTCAATTAATTGTTTTTCTTGCCCATTATTTACCAGTAAAATTTATTTAGTAGAATGAAATGTAAACCTTATATCATCCCATTTCCTTTCAGCATGAAACCCAATATCTACGTTGGTTTGTGTGAGGGCTCGTCCATGTACCGGAAATGGTATTTCGAGGTCGTCATAGACCATTTCGAGGCAGCCACCCACCTGCCCCCAGTCCTGAGGATAGGGTGGGCTAACAGTAAAGGCTTTCTGCCCTACCCTGGGGGAGGGGAGGGCTGGGGCTGCAATGGGGCTGGTGATGATCTCTACTCATTTGCCTTTGACGGAGTCAACTTGTGGACAGGTAGGATATTTAATCGCTATGACACTTTAATGTTGTGTTTCAAAACTTCTACATACAATTTCATTGTTTTTAAGTGAAATACTAAAAGACAGTTTTGTCTCACACCTCATTATAACATGGATTTCATTTTAACATGACCATGTCTTGGTTCCCGAATTGGTTATTTTCTGATATTGCTATTGTAGATAATCTCATTATAATACAGTTTCACTTATAACATGGTCTGTTTCTATTGAACCCAAATATAGCATTATGATTATGTACTGCTTTTAGATAGTACATGTATATGCATGGTTTAAGAATGCAAATGTCTTTTATAAATTCATATAGTCTTTCTGTCTTTGAATCATAAGGGCTGTGTATCTGACCACATTCTGTGTATATATATCATAATTAAGTTCTTATACTTTATTCTTCACAGGAGGCAAGTCTAAACTAGTTGGCTCCCCTGAAAGAAAATTTGTCAAAGGAGATATTATTGGCTGTGGCCTTGACCTTACAAAACCCCAGATATCGTTCAGTTTGAACGGAGAGGTTGTCAAGGGGTTATTCAAGGATTTCAATGTAGATGGGCTGTTCTTCCCTGTGGTCAGCATGTCAGCTGATGTTAGGTATGTAGAATGTCAATAGATAGATGCAAGTAAGCTGTCTACTCAAGTTAAAATCTAGATGGGGATGGTCCCTGTTCTCTAGAAATTTTGTTTATTTTGTGAATGATGAACTGTTTTTCTGGACTCAATTCTAAGTGTTAAAGGACAAAAAAAATGAGTTCTTGTTTGTATTATTGTTTTAAATGAATATCGCTGAAGAAAGTGTAAAAGTGTATTTTAAAATTGGCCAAATACTGACCAATTAGACCAAAGGAAAGTTCATATCTGCACATGTAGGTATGTAGATGCAGAAATAAAAAGTCTGTATGTTTCACAGTTTAAAATCTTCAAGGCTGCTTTATTCATGATTGTATAGGTACAGTCCTTATAAATACTATACGTTTTATTTCAGCTGTCGTTTTGTGCTGGGAGGTTCCAATGGCAGATTGAGATGGGGCCCACCCGAGGGCCACTCCCCGGCCATAGAATCCCTTCCACCAAAAGAAAAACTGAGGATTGAACCCAGGTTCTACTTTGGAGAAGTTACCAAGAACATCATCAGTGGCCCTACTGAGGTTCTGGACTATGCTCCGTTTGTACCGAAACCTGTAGACACTTCTCATGTGAGTTCTGTATATAAAAGTCTTCAATTTTATGATGCATGAAAAGTTGTTAACTTAAACATGGAGAAATGCATTCAAAGGTTCAAAATTGCAAACAGTATAGATCTTGAATTGGCTTTCACAAAAGTTTTAGAAGTGTCACTTTTTTTTTGTGGCCTCGACTTATAAATTGCCTTGCTAAAGACATGTAGAAGAAATGAATGTTATGTTATTCTCTAATATGAGGATAAAGTTTACACTTTCCTTTATTCTTTACAGGTGCAACTACCGGTCTACATTGAGAGTGTTCGGGATAAGTTAGCGGAGAATCTCCATGAAGTCTGGGCCATGAACAAGATCGAACAGGGCTGGATGTTTGGCGATGTCCGAGACGATGAGCTTCGGCGAAACCCCAGTCTCAATAACTTCGAGAAACTGCCCATATCGGAGAAGAAATATGTGATTACCGTGGCTTTTGAGACACTCAGGACACTGTTGGCACTGGGGTATCATGTTTCCATGGAAACCAAAGAGAAGCAACAATCAAACAGAATGAAGTTTGTTAAACTCGGAAATAAGTAAGTTTATAAAATATATCCATGTACTCTGAGTATGAAATACAGCATTTTTGTCTCACTTCTTACATATTTTGGTGCAATGAAGAGAAACTTCAAATACCAGTGGAATAATTTAAACATCAAATGAATCCATTTTTCCCCAGTTTCGCTATCATAGCGCAGTGAATACAAATTTTCTGCCTGGGCCTATGTACAGCGGAATGGGAAGATTGACCCGATAGTCACTCCACCAACTTAGATAACGCTTTATGGGATAAAGAGAAGATTAAATATGAGCCGTGTTATAAGAAAACTGGACTTTTCCCCAGATAGTACAATTCCTCCTCTACTTATATCCAAAATTTCAAGATTCTAGATTTCTTCTGTGGGTGTATAGACCAGTCTGTGTTGGACCGCGAAGCTGATCAGCGCCTTTGTTTTCGCTACAAGGATAGTGCATTTCCTCTACTATCTAAATCCAAAATTTCAAGCTTCTAGCTGTCTTCTATGACTGTACAGGCCAGTTTGTGTCAGACCTGGTGGGGAACCCAAATTGTTGGTTTTCTCACGCACAGGCTCAAATAAGTTTTTGCTTTATCTTTCCAGTTTCCTACAGAGCAATGGATACAAGCCAACTCCTCTTGACCTATCTGGTATACAGCTGAATGAGAAAATGACTGAGTTGGTTGACTTGTTGGCGGAGAACACGCACAATGTCTGGGCTAAAGACAGGATCAAACATGGATGGACTTACGGGCTGTATGAGGTGGGTTAACAGTTTGTTCACAACAAAGGTTAACTCTTTTAGCTTCTTGAAAGATAGGTTTCGGTTTTGAGGATATATAAACTGCCCTGTCAGGAATACACCAAGCGGCATGTTTTCCTCTCATGTAGCTAAGTGGAGCAGAACTGTGCAGTATTATAGTGTAGGACTGGTCCCAGAGGTCCCAGGTTTAATTCTTAGTTGGGGAACTGTTTGTTGTGGCCTTGAGTAAGTCACATTTCCACAACTCCTTAGGCGACCAGTGATCGATCAGGGACCAGTGATGGATCAACTTATGGTTATCGGCGATTAATTCTCAAAGGATACTTGAAGTAAATCTTATGCTAGTCTCAACTTATCGTGCATTATATTACTTTACAAACATTAATTTAAATTTATTTGGAAAGCTTTTGCATCTTGCTTTTTCTGGCACTTTACAAAGAGGGGGTCTTAGTTGTACTGCTTAAAAGCGGTGATTGTTCAATAAATTTTCCAAGATGAAAGGATCTGCATTTGTTCTGACTGGCTAAATTTTTTAACTTTACTGCATACTAAACAAATCTGATCCGCATTCTAAATTGTATAGGATAATGCTGCGATTAATGGACAATTTCTGTGATTTTCGAGCTATTTTTCACAGTTTTCCATTGTTTTTGAGGGCATTTATGCTTTTTGACCACCTCATTTCGCTGCTTTATTTCTTTAAACTGACTGAAAGTTTCTAAATTGTGTTTCGTGGCTAGAGGTATACAATAATTATTCTTTCTAAAAATGCGCATACCTTCCAAGTTAGCCACGGTTTTGGAGAGAAAAAGAAGGTGATCGATCACTGGTCCATCTGATCCTGATTTACGCTGTATGATAGTTGGTGATGGTCATAAATTGACATAATGAAAAACATGGCGAAGGTTCACGCTTGGATATGGTATGTACACATGGTCTAGAATTCAACACAAAACAATAAATGCTACCCTTATTAGCAATCATTTGATGCCATTTTAGTACTTTAGGGCTATTAACAACTGCGAAGCATGTTATGTCCGACCAGCAGGAAAATTCTGATAACACATTTTCTTGCAACAGTTAAGCATTTGAGCCACCGCATGGGAAAACCAACAATGTGGTTTCCGAACAGGTCCGACACAAACCGGCCTGTACAAGAACAGAAAAGAGCTAGAAGCTTGAAATTTTGGATTTAAGTAGAAGAGGAATTGTACTATCCTAGAAGCGAAAACAAAGGCGCTGATCAGCTTCGCGGTTTTCGCGAAGCTGATCTGCGTCTTTGTTTTCGCCTATGCAGATTGTTGGTTTTCCCACGAGGCGGCTCATTTAACTTTCTTTTTACAAACATAGTCTCGTGAATTTCAGGATCCGGTTAACAGAAGAAGCCCCCACTTGGTTCCCTACAGTAAGGTAGAGGAACATATCAAGAAAGCCAACAGGTAACCAGAGTATTTGTTGCTTCCTTATTCTTCCATTCTATTCAACAAGTTTGTTTACTTACACAGAACAATATGTGTCCATTGAAACATCAGACATAAGCATAAGTGGCTTATTTTTTTTTTTTTTTTTTTTTTGAATTAATATTTTTTGTAGAACAATAAGTTTCCTGATCATATGAAATGGTTCATTATATGATTGAGAATACATCAACCCTTGTTGCCCTGAATGCAAAAATCTTTGATAAAGATTGTTTTCCCATGATTGTTTCCAGAAAGTTTTCAGTTTGAAAATGCATGCTGTAAATAAAGCCCTTGAAATATTTTTGAAATATGTATTATTGCATAAATACCCATGTTAAATGATATTAACAGCCATATACATGTATAAATGAAAAGAAAGCCATGTATTAATATAGCAATTCTCATGTGCTGTTTATACATGGCTTTTACTTATGCTCGTTACCGGGCACCATGCAAAGCGCATGCTAATATTGAGTAACTGAACTCCGCCCGGAACACGCATAAGAATGAAAGCTTTTACGCATATGAAAATGTGACGAGGCTGTAAAATATAGTACGCAATCATTTCGTTGGTTTATGCAGATTTTATGCAATAATAGAGATCAAAAATGATTTTGTCCTTTTATTAACATTCGCTAGGTTCCTCGGGGAGTGCAACACTCAGGCTATGCGCTCAATTTTCAACACTCCCCTCGGGACCTAGCAAATGTTAATGAATGGGAAATCATGTTTGAACCCAAGAACTATGTCATTTTCTGACTTATTCAGGGATTCATCCAGCCAAACAGTGAAGACTATCATTGCCTATGGTTACAACTTGGAACCACCTACCAGTGAAATGGGTGATCATGGAACATCATCAGGTATAGAACACATGAGCACATGCATTATCTCCCTTATGTGATTAAAACAAAAGTTTCATATGCAGAGTTCTTGACTTTTAGCACAGGGAATTCTTTTGAGTGTCATTACAGGTCAATCTCATTATAATGCTATCTTTGGGGGTTATGGTATAAATGAAAGCGTGTTATGGGGTTATTTACAATAGACATATAGGAAAACAACCAGTTATTTTATAATGAAAACCATGCTATATTGAGGGGCATTATAATGAGGTTAAACTGTACTTTTTAAGTGTGTGCTTTTGAGAATTTAGACTTTAAAGTTCACTAGTATAGTTTTAGAAGCAAACTTTTAGCTTGTGTTTCACTGCACACTGCTGTGTAAAATTTGCTTTTAATGCATAGGGTAAGTTCAATATTATAGAATTGACCAGTTACATAAATGAAAAAATGCAGTTTTCTGCAGTTGTGCAGCAGAGCATCATTTAATAATGTAATAAATATGCACCACAAATTTAACATCTAGAAACTGAAGTAATATTTGATATTATTGCATAAATACCTGTGTCACATGATATTAACAAGCATATATTAATGAAGAAAAAAGCTGTTTATTAACCCTTGCCGCGCAGTGAACGACTAAAGTCGTACCCGAATGTAAGGTCTGTCAACGCGGCAAACAACTGAAGTCGTTTTTCTCCCTACTTTCGTTTTCGATCGAGTCTGACCGAGGAATTATGGGAGGACCCATTTTATAATACAGAGACTTCCTCAATAGGCCCTGTACTGAGCATATGTAAGGTTTATACGGAACATATAATGGAATTTTTTGTTATGCGGAATGAAATCAATAAAATATTACTTTCGTTTTGGATTTCATTCATGAATTTGCAATGGCGGACACAGGAAATATTGCCGATACGGGGGTGATAAAAAGTTGAATATTACTTCAAAATAATGACTTTGACAAGGATTTCTTGTGTTTTGGATGTCAGAGGATATGAATAAGGTAAATTGAATTGGAAATATCTCCCGTCATCATCTTTTTTCATACGAAATTAGCTTTCGTAACAGATTTGAAATGGAAATTTTGATTTTTTTCGGCGAAGTTGACTTGTTGTGTCATCGCTACAAGTATTATTCACAGACATCCATTTATAATTTTTGGTTTATTTGATAGATAATTTAATGGCCTTTCAATCTCTTATTTGGTTTTTCAATGTAGCTTGTTTGTGAAAGAAGTTATATGGGTTTAAACACTAACAGTAGAAAATCACAAAATGGCTCCGACTTTGTCAGCGGTGAGCACCCAATCGGTAAAATATTTTGACGCGCGGTAAGGGTTAATGAAGCAATTCACGCACGTCCATGCTGTTTACACTGCATTAATTTATGCTCGTTACCGGGCTTCATGCAAAGTATGTGCTAATTATGAGTTACTGAACTCGGCCAGGAACAAGCATAAGAAAAGAAAGGTTTTACGCATGATGAGGCTGTAAAATATAGTGCACCATTATTTCTTTCATTTGTGCAGAATTTATGCAATAATAGTGATCGAAAATGATTTTTTTATTCATTTACATTCACTAGGTCCCTTGGGGAGTGTTGAAAACCTTGGGCTACGCCCTCAGTTTTCAACACTCCCCTCGGGACCTAGCGAATGTTAATGCATTCAAAATCATGTTTGATCCCTATATTATTGCATAAATACCCGTGTCACACGATATTAACAGCCGTTTGTTAATGAAGAGAAAGCCATGCATTAATATTGCAATTCACGCGCGCACGTGCTGTTAATACATGGCTTTTACTTATGCTCGTTACCGGGCGCCACGCAAAGCACGTGTTTGGAATGAGAAACTGAAGTCCGCCCGGAACGAGCATAAAAACTAACGCTTTTACGCGTATGAAAATGTGATGAGGCTGTAAAATATAGTGCACCATATTTCTTTCGTTTCTGCACCTTATTTCTTTCGTTTCTGCAGAATTTATGCAATAATAGCGATCAAAAATGATTTTGTCATTCATTAACATTCGCTAAGTCCCTCGGGGAGTGTTGAAAACCTCGGGCTACGCCCTCGGTTTTCAACACTCCCCTCGGGACCTAGCGAATGTTAATGAATGGAAAATCATGTTTGATCCCTATATTAAGTTGAGAAGTAATTTGATTTTTCAGAGCATTAGAATATTGCAATATATATTATATTATTAGTTAACCATTGTTTTATACTATGCAAATATATCCCAGACTCTTCTAATGCATGTTGATAAAAGATGTTACCCCAATCTAAATTTGAAAAATGCAAATCATCCCAGGATCCTTCTAATAGTGTTATACATGTAATATATTAATGTTCTAATGATTCCTTTAATTTACCACACTTGTATAGTCCTCTGAATGAATGAAAAATTAACAACCCAGTTTAGTTAAATTTTGCTTGGATTTACCTCATTCATGTAGGGGCTGTTCTGTAAAAAAGCACATAGCTTCTTAGAGTTCTACCCATTCTGATGCTTGACTAAAGAATAGCAATCAGACTATCAACATTGTCTCTTCTTTTCCAAATCTAGAGCCATGACAGGGGTGGATCCAGAATTCTGAAGCGGGGGTTCAAATGTAGAATGGGGGGGGGGGGGGGGGGTTTCTTTTGCCTGATTTCACACAAAATCTCATTAAATTCCCCATGAAAATGAAATAATATTGGTCCAGAAGTGGGGGGTTGGGGTTTCGAGTGAACCCCTTGAACCCCCTCTAAATCTGCCACTGCATGAGGCGACTTTGTTACAAGTGCTTTTTTCTGGAACTATCCTTAAAATTTCCTATTTCCTGTACAATGGCAATTTAAAATGTAGCTCATGATTATAATGATATTAAGTGCATGCTGGTGACCAAGTTTGAAACATTTCATTCTCTTATTGATCATGCTAAATGCTTTTTGCAGCATATTAAAACTTTATAGCCTGAACTGCTGCTTGGAAGTTTCATTTTGCTTTCAGAAATATACATTTTCATATATGCAAGATCCCTGCTAGCACATATTATTAATTAATTGGTTTCTCATTCATTTATTTCTATGATTTGCCAAAACTTGGAATGGCTTTGTTTACTGCTAACATGTACAGCAGACAAAATAAAGCTTCTGTGCTCCCTATATAACTGGTTTTGGTGGATTCATCCTGAATTGACTTGACTAGGATGTTTAGCAATAAGTAAGGTGCAACTAACTAATTAACATTGCCTTATTCTCTATAAAATTAGAATTACAGTAATAAAGGTTGACAAATCTTCATACTGCATTATTTTTTTTAATTATCGCAGAATGCTTGCCTTATTTTGTCTGCTATCTGTTTTGCTTTTTTCTACAATGCTAATATATAGACATACAGTTTCACATACAAGTCTTTAAAGGCTGCTGTTTTAGTCAATTTATTATCTCTTTTATTTCATGTTTCTCTTACTCCATATAAGGAAGCAAACTTGAAACCCATTTGGCTATACATGGACTGTCTAAAGGTAGGCGGAACTACTTTTTTGTCTCTGTTTTTACACCTTTTTTATTTCTTTTTCTGATTTTTGAAACAATGGATACAATGTTATGTGGCAAGAAGCACACATATTTATAATGTAATGTGTCTTTCTGTTTCTTTTTTTCATGTTAAAATGAGGATCATGCGGTAGCTTAAAAGTATATGTGGACATACATGTTATGTTTTTATGTAAGAGATGTGCAAAGCAATAGTTTTGACTTGTTTCATACATGTTTCATCAGCATTACACCTGTGTGTGAATGCCCCCTACCCCTATACCAGCAATTTGTGTAACGGTTTTCCTTTTACTGAATGTCACATTGCAAGTTTAGTTTATATGTCTGTTTACGTGTGTGTGTGTGGAATGTGTATGCATTTCAAACATTTGTGTCACACACCATGTTTCTTTAGAGTATGTATTTGACATAATTTTTCTACAACATAAGAATTTTAGTTTCAGTTTTACTTTATATGAGAAAAAATGCCTGCGTAAGTCAACTAGGCTTCGCTTGATAAGATGTAGCACTAAATGTCAATTCTCTTCTAGGAGTAACACACTGTATTAGCGGCAATGTGGAACGTGTGAGTTTATACAAAACTGCGTTCCTGACTGCCAAAAAAGGTGTTTCAGATTGCTTAAAAGCACATGTTGGCAATCGAGAATGTTCAATTTACCTTCTACTTCATCATTTTTGCAATCCGAAATGCCTTTTTATGGCAATCTAGAACTCTTTTTGTTTATCAAAATGGTTGTTCACGATTGCCACTAATACGATGTGAGTAGGGCAGGTATCTCACACTGGAATGGAAGATGGTGTCCTTAAGAGACCATACCAAAAAAGTAAAGAGTTACAACTTAATAGCAAAAATATCTTTAATAAAATGCATGTTGAACTTGATCTGTTAAACCTAGACTTATGTCTGTTTTCAGTCCATTTTTGCAATGTCAATATTCCCATGATTGTTATTTGACCTAAACATTATTTGTAAACCAGATATTCCTTGTTACTGCTCTGACCACCACATATTTCAGTTTTGCAGTATACACATTGACCATATTCCGAACCTAAAGAAAAAAGCACAGATCACACAGCTTTACTCCGATTGACCCAATTATGTCCCCTTTGTTGGTGACCCTTAAGAAGAACCTTAAGTATTTAATTTCGGATTTGCACAGAAGTTGATCCATTTTCCTTACCACAATACTTATAGCATATTGTCCTATGCACTGGCACATACATTTCTTATTTCATTTTCAGTCACATTACGTGCATTACGAAAACTTGCCCATGCATTACATAGTAATTTTTTCATCATTGAAAAATGATATTTTTCCATTGAAAATTTTTGATATTTTTCTTATTTTTGCTCAAAACATAGATTGTGGGTACACGTTAGAACCGCCTCGCTGAGGCGGTTCTAACGAGTACCCACAATCTATGTTTTGAAGCAAAAATAAGAAAAATAGACATACCCCTGTATACTCCACTTTTACTATATAAAAGTGGGGTATAAGGGGGTATACATTACATGGACATGTTATCCTGATGTATACATGTACCTGAAACTGTGTACTGAATTCAGTTCTTGTAATATTGGAGGGAGTTGTCCAGTCTTACATTTGAGTGTATCTATGTGTGTGTTGTTGTTGTTTTTTTTCTATTCATGATTGAAATACCTGAACTTATGAATACAGAAATATAATGTTTATCCTGATCAGTTGATATGTCTTAATATGTCTCATCCTTTTTTGTGTATTTTAGCTCTACCCGTGTCCTCAAAAGTGGACACAAGTGTGAGAGGGAAGGGGGCATATTAAGATTCATATTAAAGCTTTCAGTGAGACTGAAATTTTTTTCTCTACATGAGTTTAAAACTTTGAATGACATTTATTGACAGCTGCGAGCAGAGACTTTAGTGAGAAACTGACAAAAACAAGAACATACAGGGCTCAATTGACCTACGCTGTAACATCAGGGAAATGGTAAGAATTTAAAAGGTCTCAAACAATCAAGGCTAGCAGTAGACCTTCGTAGCAAAAACAGATAAATTTTCTTGTATAGACAATAATTTGGGGATAGTTTTACGCATTTTTAGATAAAAATATCACACATCCATCTCATTGTAATACTATATGCATCTTGGTTTCCATGGAAACAGATCAAATCTATGAGGTTTTTCGATACTTTCAAGAGACTTCTAGCGAAATATTCATTTTTGGAGCTTTTATATACCTGGATGATAGCTTGTCATGTTATGTCGAGGTTTGAAATATATTTTGGTTCAACTAAAGAATCATTTCAAAGAGCCAATCCATTTGAAAATTGTTTGACTACATGTATGTCATTTGTTTCAATAACTTAATTATCACCATGTGTGTATTTACAGGTACTATGAGTTTGAAGCCCTGACCACAGGTTACATGAAGGTGGGGTGGACGAAAGCTTGTGCTGACCCCTCTCAGGAGATAGGAATGGATGAAAACTCATACGGGTTTGACGGGATCTGTGTAAGTTATAGGCTTATAATGGTTTTAAAGGGCCAGTAGTTTATAGCAACATAAGTATCAAGGTTTGAAGAAGTCATCTGGTTTTGACAAGGAATGTTTTCGGCAATATTATAACCAAATACTGTAACCAAATGTTGCCATTTTGCCCCCATTTTGGTGTTATTTGTTTCTACAGACTGCTGAAAAAGCCTATTCTAGAACTGTACAATCTGTCAAAATGGTGATTTATTTTCACAAAAGTAAATTGGATTACAGGACACTTATGTTTTGTTGAATAAGAAAATTAAAGAAATACACTTCATAAGGTAATTTGGAATTTTCAGAGAAATGAAAACATGTTTGATGAGCTTCTTATGAAATTAACATAAACTGACATTTATTTCTTTGTTTTTCCCAGGGAAGGAAATGGCATCAGGGAGCTGAACCGTACGGGAAGACATGGCAGACAGGTGACATCGTAGGGGTCATGCTGGATCTACATGATAGGACCATAAGTAAGTTTGTCAATTTCAAAGTTTGATTTCGTGAGGCAAGGTGTTTACAAATTTTAGTGAAAGTTAAGTTCTCATGAACATTTCGGAACTGAAAGTGTCAACCTGACAATTATTTCCTAGCCTGCTCCATAAATGGTCAAATGATGATGGACGCCGCAGGCCAGGAAATTGCCTAAGAAACCTTGATGTTGGGGAGGATTCATAATTTTCATGCCATTCTTGCCATGACCCTGGGGTGACACCTGTCTTGATCTTTTTCTGTTATGTTGATAACCTATATTTCCAGCCTTCTCCCTGAATGATGAACTAATGATGGACTCCTTCGGCCAGAAGATTGCCTTCAGAAGGATATTTTTCAGCCTTTACCCTTTGGTGACACCTATTAACCGAATACACCATTTAATGTTGACCTTGACCTATATTTTCCAGCCTTCTCCCTGAATGGTGAACTAATGATGGACTCCCTAGGACAGGAGATTGCCTTCAGAAACATTGACAAGGGGGAGGGGTATGTTCCTGCCATGACCCTGGGGCGACACCAACAGGCCAAGCTGAACTTTGGACAAGATGTAAATACACTGAAATACTTCACTTGCTGTGGACTACAGGAGGGATATGAACCATTCTGTGTGTAAGTGAGGCCAGTTAATGAAAGTTACTTTAAAATTGTTATTGGTTATATCACACATTAACAATGCAGGGTCTGGTCCTGATAGCTCAGTGGATGGAGTGTCAGCTTTGGGAGTTGTAGGTTTAAATTTGGGCCATGCCATAGGCTTCATAATGGTACCATTAACTACCTTGCTTGGTGCTCAGCATTATGTTTAAGGCAAGCCCTGGAACATGATTGTCATGTTTGAAGACTAATGTTCATTCTGACTAAAAATGGGAAACAGTCTATATAGTGTAGCGGATATATTTGCATAAAAATCTGAATTTTGTAAAGATTAGGCAATGAAAGGGTAGACAACTTTCGGACAGTTGTTGGAAATTAACGATTTCAATTAAATCAACCTTAGGATTCCAGTCAATTTTTGGTCCCTGTTTCAGTGTTAACGATCTTAAAGAATATTTTTTGTTCTTTTTAGGAACATGACACGTCAAATGACCCTATGGTACAGCAAAGAACTACCATGGTTTGAGAATGTAGGTGCCAGCCATACAAGACTTCAGGTGTCTAGGATACAAGGAGGGTAAGAGTGCATTGCTTTTATTTTGTATGATAGAAATTATACCCAGGCAGTAGATCCAATTGACCATATGTGATTGGTATTTAGCGGTCTGCTTGTCATTAAAATCCAGTTGTTCAAAACTTTGTTAGCTTAATGTCATCGTTAAGACAGCAACTCATCAAGTAAATGCCGACTACATAAGCAAATACACTGTTATCTTTTGTTGATAAAATGTGAGAATCTTTTGCATTGCAAACTATTCTCACATTTTTTCAACAAAAAATAACGGTGTATTTGTGATATTGCCATTTGAAATTTTAACGAATCATTAAATAACGACATCATTAATTTTGAACAACTGGGCCCTGGGCAATCAAAGATTAAGTTGCATTCAGTTAACATGCAAGTTACTATTGTAACATGTATTCACAATGTGCCTTGTGAACAATGTGCACATTAGCCATGTGCATTTGTTTGTCCTAGGTTTTTGTCACAAATTTACTGGTCAGTGTATATTTTGAGTGACAGGTGGCATTTGGTCACTTCATACTTGTTGAAACATGAAAACAGTAACTGAGAAAGGTGGCATTTGGTCACTTCGTACTTGTTGAAACATGAAAACAGTAACTGAGAAAGGTGGCATTTGGTCACTTCGTACTTGTTGAAACATGAAAACAGTAACTGAGAAAGGTGGCATTTGGTCACTTCGTACTTGTTGAAACATGAAAACAGTAACTGAGAAAGGTGGCATTTGGTCACTTCGTACTTGTTGAAACATGAAAACAGTAACTGAGAAAGGTGGCATTTGGTCACTTCGTACTTGTTGAAACATGAAAACAGTAACTGAGAAAGGTGGCATTTGGTCACTTCGTACTTGTTGAAATATGAAAACAGTAACTGAGAAAGGTGGCATTTGGTCACTTCGTACTTGTTGAAACATGAAAACAGTAACTGAGAAAGGTGGCATTTGGTCACTTCGTACTTGTTGAAACATGAAAACAGTAACTGAGAACTGCTCAACGAAACAGACAGTAAGGGAGCATGGTTGCTAAGAGGTTGATTGTTTAACCAGTGGTAGGTAGACAATTGTTTGTGAAAAGTCATTTCTGCTAGAATTCAGAACCTTGGCATAATGGGATAAAATATGTGTAATGTAAAGGCAATACAAACCTATGATTTATGTTTCCAGCCCCAGTAGCCCACCATGCCTGAAGGTGACCTCCAAGACCTTTGGAACCCTGGAAGAATCCAAACTGGAGTACATCAGGCTCAGTCTACCTGTCAAATGTAGAAATGAGTTTGTGCCAAGGTAAGAAACATTTTAATTAGCTCCTGTGTTTTTATAGAAAAAAAAAAAAACATTGATATTCCCCATTGAAAATTGGTAAACTTGAGTAATGCATAAAGTTGAAACTGGCAAAATGGCAATGAGTTCTTATTCTTATCTGCAGAATTGAGTTGGTTCCAAGGTAAGAAATCTTGAATACTTCAACTTTGGTAACGCCAAAAAGTATAACGACTGTATTGTATATCACCCCTCAAATAGATGGTGACAAAGCAGGGGTTCTTGTAGAAAAATTCCATTTTGATTTGGATGTAAGTTTAACTTATATTTACTACATAAGATATCACTTCTATGTACAGAGACAGAACCAGTGCTCAGATAGCCCTAGAGCGTCGCCTGAACCTTGAGAACATGCGTCGGCGAGAGATGGACATACAGGAAGAACAGGATGGTGGCACAGAAATGGGTGATGAGAACTATAGTGACGCCAACATGAGTGATGCTTCTATTGAGAGGGGTAGTAAGGTCATCGCCGGTAAGTGGGCGTAGCATGGTTGATGTTTTGATAAGGGGTACAACTTGGGTGGATGTTTTGATATGACAACAATGAATATAGCATAGAATTCTAAACAGCATTAACTTGCTTCATACTTTCAAGATCTGAGTCTGAATATCTTGTCTAGAAACATTATTATAAGAGTTTTTATGTTATTTTGTTGGAAACTTAATCATTTAGATTAGTTTTTTATTAGCCATTCAGTTCAGAGCAAATCTAACAGCTAGTAAGATTGATGGAAAAAAAAAAATCAACTCTTGCTATTTTACAGATTATGTAATAGATAGTTAAGCTCAAAAATGCATGAAATGCTGTTTCACTCTGTAATTTTGATAAAACAGCAGTCACACAGTAGCGTATAACCCAAACACGTGCCGGGCGTATGCAAAATCTCAACACGCTGAAGGTTTTGGACGTATAAAAATTAATTTGTTCCTTTAACTCGCTTCAGCAGTCACACATTAGCGTGTGACTGAGGCAAGTGCCGGACGTACAAAAAATCTCAAAGTTTAGGAGTACGATTGTGGTACATCCAAGACATGCTAAGCACGTGCTACAGGCGCGCATCAAACGTTCAACGCACATTTCACACATGCTTGGGGCACGCTACTGAAGCAACATCTCATAAAATCGGAACGCGCATGTAAAGTACATTGGCACGCCTCAAACGCGCGCAAAACGCGTTCAGAGCGTATTCAACGCGCCTGGAACGCGCGTGGAATGCATTCAGGACATATAAGACACACGCCCGAGACACGCCCAAGCTTCAAGAAAATTTTAAGCATGTTTAAAAATTTTTTTAGCCCAAACACATGCGAAACAAGCAACGACTTTTAGTGAGGTACAGCGACGCGCGCCGGACGTACACCAAGCGTACCCAACGCACTTGTAGCGAGTTTTGAACGTGTTTCCGACGTGCGTCTGGCATATGAGGAATTTTGCTATTTTTTCAGCCCGGCGCGCGTTTCACTTATACGCTACTGTGTGACTGCTGTTTAAGTCTTTAGCATGCCTCACTAGCATAATATACTGAACCCTGCACAAGATTGATATGTTTTTCAGCAAAGTATGACTTACTGGTCATCGACAGTTTTGCTGCTGATATAATTCAAAAATATGCATAGTACATGTTATTCTGAACTAACATTGCTTGTGTTTGTGCATGTGATTTGATGCATTGATGCCTATCTTAGATACCCTCCGAAGACTAGTGAATGGTAACAATAATACCAACAGCCCAAAGCATGTAGAACTAATAGAAGAACCCAAGTCCCTAAAGCCAACACCCAAACACTCACCAACAATCGCCAGTCTAGCCAAGGATAAAAAACTAAAATCCAGCATGCGAAAGATGAATGGAGGATCGACAGAGTCGCCGTCTAATAACTCAACAGAAAGTAAAGGGTCAGAAAACTCAACAGTAAATTCTGTTTCTCCAAAATCAAGCAGTAAGTTACTGAATTAGTCAGTCGTAAATCTTTGGACACTGTATAATACGAGTATTTTTCTTAATTGTATATCTGCATCAAACTAGGTATGATGACTAAATAGCGTAATTCTAATAGTGGAATGCTTACTAACAAATGCATGTTTTTTCATACCATATATGTCGCGTGTATATCTTGGCCCAGTTGTTCAAAACTAACGACGTCGTTAGTTAACGTTTCGTTAAAATTTCAAACATTAATATTACATATACACTGTTATTTTTTGTTGAAAAAATGTGAGAATCCTCACATTTTTCAACAAAAAATAACAGTGTATTTGCTACTTTAGCTGATATTTGCTTAACAAATTTATGTCTTAACGATATCGTTAAGCTAACGATGCTTTGAACAACTGGCTCCTTAAGTGTGCATCAAGATGAAATAACTATTAGGATTACCATGGTAAAGCTTATAACTTCAGTGTAATTGCAAAATTCTCAGTCTGTCATTCTAGTTAGCCAGGTAAATGTCTGTTTTAGAAAATCCATTCTCTTGCATAACAACCATTCTGTGGTATCGTAGACAAGTGATTTTATGTCTTTACTTTATGTAGCAAGATTTTGAGACTGTATAGTATCAATTTTCGAGCCAGTTTGTATTTCAATGGAAAAATACTAAAACCACTTGTGTTGCTGGCATGGTTCACACCACATCATGTGCTGTACCTGTGTAAGCTACAGTGAATGTATATAAACTGTGTGAGATTGTCTATGTCACTTTGTGATTTACTTGTGTTTTATTTTCATGCTTACCCCACCCTGCATTACCACAGATGAAGACGACTTATCACTCACAGGTACGATGCCCATAATGCTTTGTTTTTGGATTTTCAGTTTCTTTTGTTTTGTGAACCCTATATTGTTTCTATTTTGTTTTGATTTTCATGATCTAATGTTACATGTATTTAATTCATCGTTTTGAACATGAGAAAAAAAGGTAATTACACTTCATGCTCACTTCAGTGAAGCCTAAAAATTTTAAACAAATGCTTATGGATATAAAGAAAGGAATTCCAAGGTTCAAATCACCAAAGCCAGTCATTCATCCTGCTTGCAAGAGTTAAAATGCCTGAATTGAGCATGAAAACAGAATTTTAATTATTAGTCCATTTCATTTTTTCCATACCCTCGTTTAGCAATTTGAGTTGAACAGGTTCACTTGAGATTTTCATCCAATATTTATTTTGCTTTTGGTTCTCTTATTTCTGTTATCAGACATATTTGTGTTACAGCTGGTTTTGTTTGGGTGTAGGATAAACAGTATTTTCAAACTGCTGATTGTTTTATTTTTTTATTATAGAAGTTTTTATGCGAATAGTGATTTATTTTTAGTTTAGAACAATGTCCCTACTTTTTGATGTTGAAGTTTATGTGTGTTATGATCTAAGAGATCAGTAGTACATAGATATTAAGCTGCTAGGTCTACATACCATCGATATTTTTTTTTATTTTAAAAGCAATATCTGCATGTTAGTTCAGATGCTGTACTGAGATTTTAAACAATCACATATGGTTGATTGAAAAACAATGCAAACATATCTTGGGAGAGTACTGTAAGCTTTGAATTAGCTGCTTTTAGTTAGAAAAGGTATTTCAGATCAAATATGAGAAGATTTGTAATGCAAAATCTTTTACTACTTCTAGGCATGAGCCATAGCTTCACAGATGATACTATTGACAGCAGAAAAATGAAACCCAAATCAAAGTTTAGTCGAGGCCACTCCCTTGAAGAGCCTGCACAAGACGGTGGATCTAGTCACATGAAATCAGCGTCAAGTGAAACGATGCTTGCTGATGGACTAATGGTCCCCGAAACTGGGCGGAAGGCATCATCAAGATTGTCTTTGATTGGAGAAAAATTGACTGACACAGCAAGGGCTTTGACTGACAGGGGCTCAAAGAAGGGTAAATCATCACCCTTTGGGCTCTTTAAGAAGAAGAGTTCGCGAGACCCGTCACCAAGTGACAGGACTAAGAGCACCCGCAGTACGGAGTATCACAGTTTGGACCGTAACAAGACTGGGTATAGAACCGGGGGTGGGAGATCCCCACAGCGGGCTCAGACCCTACCAATAACCAGGATCAGCGATGAAGGGGATGCCAATGGGACGGATGCTGTTCTCAATATGGAGGCACCAAGGGGGATAATCCCTTACGAATTCCAAGATGCCATTGGACGCGGCAGAGACTTCGGAAGCGAAGGATCGGAACCAGATCAGTCAGAAGCGGACTGGACTGAGATGCAAGCTCTTGCCGAGGCAGTGGATGAGTATTACTATGCCGTGAGGATATTCCCGGGGCAGGATCCATCCCAGGTCTTCGTGGGTTGGATGACCCCGGGGTTCCACTTCATGGAGAGTACTTTTGAGCTGAAGAAGACAAGACATTCTGTGGTGTCTGTGCTGGATAATGACTACAGGATCAAACAAAGGTATGAGTTATCATCAACTTAGGTCTGCCCACCATTGTACAGAATTCCACTTTTATTGACAAGATATGCCTTGTCATTCTGTTCAACGGTCAGTGTCACTCTATACACACAAACTGGCGGGGTTATCATTAACTTAGCAAAAAATCTGTATTGACAAACTCCATAGACTATAAAGATAAGTTGTATTTAATTATTTTCGACTGTCTGGGATAACTTTGTATGCCTATACATGCCTGACAGAAGATATGAGCCTTTGCACTAGAAAAACAACAATTTGGTGTTCCAACCAGGTCCGACACAAACCAGCCTGCACAGTCACAGAAAAAGGCTAGAAGGTTAAAATTTCGGAGAAAGAAGAAGAGGAATTGTACAATTTGCATAGGCGAAAACAAAGGCGCTGATCAGCTGTGCAGTTACTGCACAGCTGATCTGCGCCTTTGTTTTCGCCTATGCAAATTGTTGGATTTCTTATGTGGTGGCTCATTTCCATTTTTCAGTTATCAATTGGTTTATTGCTTTTTCTGTATTTATTGAAAACCCACAACATTTTTAGTAGAAAGAAAAAGCAAAAACATGAGAGCCATGATACTGTAGATCTAGAAATATTTGCGAGAACTTAATTTTCGCTAATATTTGCTAATTGGTTGCCTCGCGATTTCAAAGTTCTCACTAATAAAGAGTCACTATAAACTTTATAGAATACATGGACACTCACTCGCGAATTCAAGAACTCTATAATAATTTGGAAATAGAAAATTCGCGAAATAAAAGTCTCGCAAAAACTTCCGAATTCACAGTAGCTAAAGTGCAAACTATTTGTCTTCCTTTTCTTGCAGTGTTGGTAGAAGGAACTGCTACATGGTGTGTGCCGGTGACCTACAGCAGCGTTACGGCAGCAGCACCACCGACGTGTCGTCCACTAAACGCTCATCCCCAGGTCTTCTCATTGGCTGTACCATTGATGCTGGAACTGGGATACTCTCATTCTCTGTGAATGGAAAAGAAGTGGCCAACAAGTTTCAGGTAGTTTATCAAACTCTCTAGTAAAAATTTACATAGGTTTTGAATTTGTCATGCATTTGTAAAATCCGAATTTGCCTAAAGAAGGGTGTCCACTGTCAGTGAAAAAGTCAAGGAAAAATTAATTCATTCAAGGTCAGGGAATTGTCAGGGAATTTTGACTTCAGTCAGGGAATTTTGCATTTTCAGCCAAAAGTTAGGGAAAAGTCAGTGGAATTATGAAAGACAGGCCTATGAAATGCAAAACATATCAAGAATAATGGTTTGATTTTTTTAATTTATAAATTGAATAGCAACAAGAGAATTATGTTTTCATTAATAATAAAGCATTGTTCGTTTTATTTCAAATCATTTTTGCGAAGAATTTGAACAGAGTGGCACTCTGCGCCTCCCACATACAAGGAAATTACATGCAGAACACACAAAGATGAGTTTGACAAAGAAAGGGCTTTTTCATTAGTTTGCCGCTATGGTTTTGGAAATGTAAAGTCTTTATTTTGCAATATATTGACTATTTTACAGATATCAAAAGCTATTATATTTATTTGCAACATGATATTGCAGGTTGAGCCAGGTACCAGACTGTTCCCAGCAGTCATTGCTGAACCCACAATAAAGGAAATGTTACAGTTTGAGCTGGGACCCAATAGGGTAGGTTTATATAACTGGAAAACATAGACCTTGTTTCAATAGTGGCCTCATGATTGAGTATTAGAGCCTGAAGTGAGAGCTGATGGGTTCGGATGTTTTTGACCAAGACTATTTAAGCTCTTCAAAGGACTGGTTAAAAACATGTGATGACTAAAATAGTTGACTGAAATGTTATGTGGTCTAGAATAATAGGGACTGAATAAACAGCTCATATGATCCTACTAATAAAGACCTGAGCATTTGAATTCTGTTTTATGAATTTTACCAATTAACTAAGCTTAGATGACTTGAATTACAATAAGTTTCATCTTTAAGTTGATACTGACTTTGTTTAAAGAATAAATTATTGGCAAATTTCCTTTGAATTTGTTATGGACTTATATTTTTCAGACATCCCTGCCACTGTCAGCAGCAGTTTTCAGAGGGCCTAAGAACGTAGTACCCTCCTGCCCACCAAGACTTGATGTGCAGACCCTGATCTCCTGCAGCTGGTCCAAGGTGCCGACCACTCCGGTCCATGTCAACTCACTCAAGCTCTCAGATATCAGGGGCTGGAGCATGCTGTCAGACAAAGCTCGTAAGATTTGGTTGATTCTAAGAGTTCATTAATTTGATAAAAATTACAAACTTGAATGACTCAATGTGGAAGAGCATAAGATCTTGGATAGAGAGGTAGGGGTGCTCTGTACCACTACAGACGGGTATGGTCCTTTAGCAAGTCATGTTTACTCCTGATGGTACTGGTTGTCCACAGAAAGCCTTGGTTCTGTTCTGAATAACTAAGGGCTGGGACCCATGAACACAATCAATTCAAATGAAAACAATGTTTTCTACATGTAATGGTAGCCTATTCAAATTCTGAAGCATAGAGAACTGAAAAAAAAAATATCCTCTTGTCAACAAAGAAATAATCTTATCTATTTTCCATGCCAATTACAATTTTATTTTTACTGTTATAATTTGTATGATGTATTTTCAGATCAGATGATGTCAGTGTATATCCCTGAAGTTGACAGATCTGTAGATATACTAGAGCTTATAGAGTACCCACATCTGCTAGAGTATGTTGTCTTGAATTTGAGAGTTTTCTTTTTCCTTAAATGTGGCTATTATTTCTCACACACCACCAATCCCATGCCTCTATTTAGACATTGCAGATTTTGAAGGATACAGTTACATTCAGGAAGATTAAGGGTTTTAAGTATTGAACAGGAATTCAAAGAGTATACTTAATTACATGTTCTAAGTGTGCAGATGCCACTCAATAAACACTCATGACATCACCGGGAATACTGTTCCCCAAAAATGCAAGATATTAAATGTGCCTCACAAGGTGCTGTTTGGAAATTAAATACCATTGAAAATTTTGTATTCTGAAGCCTTTCTACTTCTTGAATTTTAAAATCCTTTATATCTCATTTCAGTTTCCATGCCAAGACCTTGGAGCTATACCAGGCTGTTTGTTCCCATGGTAACCATACTGTGGCAACAGCTCTCACTAACCATGTGGATATACTCCAACTGATGTACTGCATACAGAGTGATTGTAAGTGGATAATGAAAGATTTCAGCTTTCATTTATGAACTTTTTAACCCCCTTTATAACAAGTCGATCACACATGCTAGATACCTGATCTTGTGAGCCACGAGGCTTCGTTTTTCGCATAGGCAAAGATCTGTTGTTGTTTTTTCATGATGTGGCTCTAAATTTTAGACCCCTTTTCTGCATTTTTAGATACATATGCAAGTCAACTGCTAAGCTTCACCAATTGAATAGATGATGATAATATTATAAAGTAAAAATTTTAATGCAGTACATGTTCTTGCATGTAGATACTTGCTGCTTTGCTGTAATCTGTTAAAAGGCAATATGCCAATGTAGCTGGCAAGTTATTTTCAAAAAAAAAATGTTTGATACAGGTTTGACATATATCACCTATAATTTTCAGGTTTGTCTGGTCCTCTGAGAGTAGCGTTCCATGATCTTCTGATTGCTATGCATCTGGACTATCATACTAGAGCCAGGTAGGCACATGTATGGTAAATCACTAAAAAGTTTGAACACTCATATGCACATTGTATCATAATAATATTCATAGATTGTCAAATTTATCAACAAGGGACAAAGGAGTGTTCACTGTGGGAAACTTTGCCCAGATACCTGTCAATATACATCTTTTCCTTACAAGGCAAACCTAGGAAAGTCTATAATTCAATGTTCTTTCATAGATCTCATAGATTTCTTTATAAAAGACTTTTGAAGACAGAACATTGTGGGTTATTGGAAATCAAATTGAAATAAGTGTGAAATCGATATTTGTGCTCTGAATTTTCACCAATTTGTCTTTAGCTTGTGAACTTGCCAATGGAGTTTCTCAACAGAAGAAGAGATCACTTCAAATAGGTTTTATTGAATTGTCTGATTTTTCTCCAGGAAAATGACCCAGACAGAATATATCATCCCTCTGACAAAGTCTATGAAGAACCTGGGCCTGTACCGTCAGCTGAGCCCTAGCAGTGACACCTTTAAGATCAAACATAGCATACCAAACATGGACGCGAGTGTCTCCATCAGACCAGCTCTCTGTATTACCAAGAAGGATATTGAACAAAGGTATAATAGTAGATCAGAATAATTGTGAAGTTGCATATGCTTTTCATCAAGTGTCATTTAACTTTTAAAAATTATGGATGGGCATTCATGAGTCTCATTTTTGCATAGCTGCAGTTTTAAGAAGGATCAATCACAAAATTGAATGGCTTTAATTTTAAGTAATTAAGAATTTATAACATATATAATTGTAAGCGTTCATTGGGGTCAAAATCTTTGTAAAAGAGACTTTTCTACTATATGGACAAGAAGTTTTCTTTGGTGAAAAAAATCTAGAAAATATCCCTTATCCTTATGATATTTCATTTCTTATTTACAGAGCCTTGATAGAAAACAGGGCAGGGACTTCTCCCTATTTCCCCATGGATCGTCTCAAGATCCACATGATGCAGGCCCTTACTGAAGCTGTGGAAAAAGGGGCTGCTCATATTAGAGACCCTATCGGAGGATCTAATGCCAATCTCTTTGTGTAAGTGTTCTGTTGAGGAAAAACATACATGTAATCTGTATAGTTGAAGTGTCCCAAAACAAAAAAAAATCTAAAATTTAAGATTTTTACCATGTGTCCCAACATTTAAAGGGCTGCAAAATAGTTATTTTCCTGAAATAAGAGGGTGTCCAAAGACTTCCATTGTCCCAAAATATACCGGTATACTGTAGTATGTATAGTTTCATTTGAGGGAATAGCCATCTTTTTAATGTGTCTCAACATTTAAAAGGCTGCAAAATAGTTATTTTCCTGAAATAAGAGGGTGTCCAAAGACTTCCATTGTCCCAAAATATACCGGTATACTGTAGTATGTATAGTTTCATTTGAGGGAATAGCCATCTTTTTAATGTGTCTCAACATGTAAAGGGCTGCAAAATAGTTATTTTCCTGAAATAAGAGGGTGAACAAAGACATCCATTGTCCCAAAATATACCGGTATACTATAGTATGTACAGTTTCATTTGAGGGAATAGCCATCTAAGTCCTTAAAGGTCTTTAATAAAAGCCAAAAAATTTGAAGAGAACTGTTCAAAACAACCATAATATATTTCTAGGCCTCTATTGAAGACGTGTGACAATCTGTTAGTGATGGGCCTGCTCACTGATGATGATCTACACCAGGTTCTCTATCTTATAGACCCAGAGACTTTTGATGAAAGCTATATGCCAGGTACATTCAAACTTATCGAAGTCTGATTTATTACAGTTTTTGTACAAATATAAATCGGTTGAGAAATTGAAGCTCCCGCACAAATATTCTATAAGCCAAGCTTGATAAAAACAGCGTCTATAACTTTCTGTCCAATTACGGTTTGGCATCATAGCTCATTTATTGAGGGTAGTTGTCAGACATTGCCAAATTATTGAGCATTATTAAACTTCCAGGAAAGAATATTCAAGAAGACAAATTCTTTCCAAAGTTAAAATGATAACAGTACAGTAATATGACAATTTTTTATCTCCAGAAGAAAAAGTCCTTTGAAAGTTACCTATACCAATTCACTAGCACTATTTTCTTCTGTTTTACTAGGAAAAAGCAAGACAAAGGGTCTTTTGCACATGAAGTTAGATGAACCTGTCAAATTAGAGGTATGAGCTATAAATTTAAGATCATTTGCATGCTTTTTATGATGAGCACCTTTAAAAAATTGCAAGTAAATATATTTGCTGGCGAATATACTCAAAGAAGTTGATGCATGTATGTTTTAAAAGATACATATTGATCTACAGAATATTTTTTTTTAAAAGGTTTCTTCATTGAAATGCTTGTAAATTACATTGCTCTTCAAATATTTCTAAGGTTTGATCAAAATAGCGTGTACTGCTCTGACAACACATTAGCTACAATCTTGAAGCTTTGCATATTTCTAGAGCATGCATAAGAACGTAGTGACAAGGCCTTACAGTCTTCAGTACCTGGTTTTCTTAAAACAGCTACATATATTATCATCATGAATTTTATATTTTCTAGTTATGCAGAATCCTGCAGCACCTGTGTGACCTCCAACTACGACACAGGATAGAGTCTATTATCTCCTTCTCTGATGACTTTGTAGGGAGATGTCAAAATGTAAGTACATTCTACACTTTTCTTCCGTATCATACATGCAATAGATAATATTTTGACACATGAAAGATGGTGTCATTACAGCTGTTAAACTTTTTAAATCCCACTTCCCAGGGTGAATTAATGAAGTTTTGAGAACAGGGTATGTTTATAGAATGTCAGTTTCATTAAAATCCATCTTAACACATGGTCAAATCATAAATCTGAAGCATAGGAGTATAGAATGACTGTCTGTACTCCAGTTATATTGGATCATTTTATTTCATTTTCCATCTTCAGGACCAGCTGAGGCGTTATAATGAGATCAAGCAAGCCAACTTGCCATCCTCAGTAACAGCCAGGAAAACCAGAGAATTCAGATGTCCACCACATGAACAGGTATAGTGAACTTTGGTTTGTGGTTTAAAAGCCCAGTCAACAGTTTTTCAGTCATGTCAGGATGGAGCCATGGCTTCTTAGGCTAAACTGGTACTACTGGGAGTCAATGTGTCTTGCTCAAAGATACATCCCAGTGCTAGTGGGGTTTCAACCTCTAAATGCAGAGTCTGACACACTATCCTCTAGACCTTATGATCCAATCATAATAAACTTGAGATTTTAAGATTTGCTAATTTGATTTAATGATTGCATCAACATTATTAACATTTGCTAATTTGATTTAATGATTGCATCAACATCATTAACATCAAGATTGATCGTTTGTTTGTACATGTTTATGAAAATGACAAGCAATGGAGGTAAAAAAACTTGCTTCTTTCCCATTTTCCAGATGCGTAACTTGCTATCCTTCAAAGATGAGAATGAAGAAGGCTTCGCCAGTTGTCCATGCAGGGAGAGTATTCGGGAAATTCTCTGGCAGTTCCATAGGAATCTCCTGAACCACTGTGCCATGCCTGCTTCTATAGAAGACAAGTCAGAAACACCGGAACATGAAGAAGTTGAGCCACCCTCACCATCAGTAAGACATTTTAACCTTCTAATCTTATTAATAAACAAGACGAGACAAGATTTGAGTTGGCAAGATACATAATCATAAACATAAGCTACATCGACTATAAATGGACATGGAACAAAAAACTAATAAGCTTTAACACTTTAAAACTGGGTACAAAACTTTTATTATGGTGCAAACAGTTTTACAGTTTGTCCAGAAATAAGGAAAATTGTAGGTGATGAAATATATTCTGATTGGCTGTCAAGAAGGCCTCCCGGAGCCATCACCTCAACTTAACTCAAATGTTGGGATTTAGGCTGTAGTTTTTGTTTTAAAATGTCTAATAACTTGCTGTATTTCTGGGAGAGAACTAGGAAGCCATGGTTTCTTCCCAACATGAATAAAGAAATGCTGACTGGAGCATTTAACACCAACGTTATATCTTCAGATGGGTGAGAAGCTGATGCAGCTAGTTTGGAAGAGTAAGGAGGAGGAAAAAGTGGAAGAAGTTATGACACATGAGGGTAAGATAGGTAATTCTTTATGCATATTGTCCACCGCTACTGTTGTACTCACGACAAATACTCTGTTGTACTCACGATGATATACCGTGCATCATGGCTCCACTAAATTGTTGTATCGTCAAGCTGTGGTAAGATCAGTGGGAATATAAGGAGAGCATTTGAAGAAATTTGAAGTTTGCCATAATTCATAGTCTCAGTCAGAATATGAAGTCTCTAGCCACCTTCTGTGGAAGCACACTCTAGTCTCTCTTGATTGTGTTGAGAGGAGTGTAGAGAGGCGTTTATGATCTATATATCTACAGAAAAATGCATTCCTTGTGTTCTTATAGCTTCTTTCCTATATTTGTGTACACGTTTCACAACTTACTGTAAGTTCGGAAATTTGTGTGTAACTTTTATTTTGCAATTTTTCTATGCAATTCTTGAATTCATGAATGAGTACTCTTGCAGTCTACAAGCTTAAAGTAACTCTTTATTAGTGAAAACTGCGACTTTGTGAGTCAATAAATTTGTGAAAATAGCAAAAATTAAGTTCTCACAAACATTTTCGAATTTACAGTATTTGATTCTTACTTCTCTTAAATGTTCTTTTATAAAAAGTCAGTGCTAATTTTATTTCTCGACTAAATGCTCATATTCACAGAATGTTGCATTGTAACATTAATGAAACATAATTATAGTCATGTATTCACCATTTTACTTATTGCAAAAGAAACATTCAAAAGCAGCGCAGCTTGAATAAAACTGTTATATGCCTTTGTATTTCTGTTGAGCAAAGCTGGAAATGTATTTGTGTATTTGTTTAATGAGCCATGTCATGAGAAAACCAACAATGTGATTTCCGAACAGGTCTGACACAAACCGAGCTATACACGCACAGAAGATGGCTAGGGGCTGTAAGTTTGGATTTTCAAAGTAAAGGAATTGTACTATCCATGTAGCGAACATGAAGGCTTTGATCAGCTTTGTAGTTGTTGCGAAGCTGATCTGCGCCTTTGTTTTCGCAAGGCAAAATGTTGCTTTTCTCATGACGCGGCTCAGATGTTACTGTTTGTACCCTGATTTGTCTTGGTTTCTGTTGTGTTACAGTGTATGTTTCTTGTTGTTATGTTATGTAAGCATTGTCATAAGAAAATCTGTCAGAGGGTCTTCTGCCGCTTATAAAAAACTGGCCAGTACAGCCACAGAATGTGGTTAGAGACCAAAGACTTTATGATTAAGGAATTATATCGGTCAATCAAATAAAAGTGTTTTTCAGCTGCATGTTTACCACACGGCTGGCTACTGCTTTTTATGCCCCCAACTTTGAAAAAGTTGGAAGGGCATATTGCTTTCGGCTTGTCTGTCTGTCTGTGTGTCTGTGTGTGCGTGTGTGTGTTAACTTTTGAATGGTGAATGTTAGGGATTTGAAATTTCATGTGTGTACTCCTCATGAAAAAATAGTTGACCCGTATTTTTTTTCTTGTCTGAGTTATGCCCCTTTTCTGAGTTATTATAGCCCCGCTTTGAAAAAGTGGGGCTATACTGGATTCACCATGTCCTTCCGTCGTTCCGTCCTTCCGTCCTTCTGTCCTTCCGTTATTCCGTTATTCCGTTATTCTGTTATTCCGTCCAAATTTCATTTCCACTCAATATCTTGAGAACCAGTTTACAGAATCTGACCAATTTTGTATGTACATTAACATTGACAAGATCTAGCTTGGGATTGTTGACCGTCATTTTTCGCAAAATTTTGACAGAGTTACTGCCCTTGATTGACGTCAGAATTTCGTTTCCGCTCAATATCTTGAGAATGAATTCACAGAATCCGACCAAATTTTGTATGCACATCATCATTGACAAGATCTAGCTTGGGATTGTTACCCGTCATTTTTCGCAAAATTTTGACGGAGTTACGGCCCTTGATTGACGTCAGAATTTCGTTTCCGCTCAATATCTTGAGAACGAATTGACAGAATTTGGCCAAATTTTGTGTACACATCAACATTGACAAGATCTAGCTTGGGATTGTTACCCGTCATTTTTTGCAAAATTTTGACGGAATTACGGCCCTTAATTGACGTCAGAATTTCGTTTCCGCTTAATATCTTGAGAACGAATTGACAGAATCCGACCAAATTTTGTGTGCACATCAACATTGACAAGATCTAGCTTGGGATTGTTACCCGTCATTTTTTGCAAAATTTTGACGGAGTTACGGCCCTTGATTGACGTCAGAATTTCGTTTCCGCTCAATATCTTGAGAACGAATTGACAGAATCCGGCCAAATTTTGTGTACACATCAACATTGACATGATCTAGCTTGGGATTGTTACCCGTCATTTTTTGCAAAATTTTGACGGAGTTACGGCCCTTAATTGACGTCAGAATTTCGTTTCCGCTCAATATCTTGAGAACGAATTGACAGAATCCGACCAAATTTTGTGTGCACATCAACATTGACAAGATCTAGCTTGGGATTGTTACCCGTCATTTTTTGCAAAATTTTGACGGAGTTACGGCCCTTGATTGACGTCAGAATTTCGTTTCCGCTCAATATCTTGAGAAAGAATTGACAGAATCCGACCAAATTTTGTATGCCCGTCATCATTGATAAGATCTAGCTTGGGATTGTTACCCGTCATTTTTCACAAAATTTTGACGGAGTTACGGCCCTTGATTGATGTCAGAATTTTGTTTCCGCTCAATATCTCGAGAACAAATTGACAGAATCTGATCAAATTTTGTATGCACATCAACATTGACAACATCTACCTTGGGATTGTTGCCCGTCATTTTTCGCAAAATTTTGACGGAGTTAAGGCCCTTGATTGACGTCCTAATTTCGTTTCCGCTCAATATCTCGAGAACCGATGGACAGAATCTGACCAAATTTTGTATGCACATTAACATTGACAAGATCTAGCTTGGGATTGTTGCCTGTCATTTTTCGCAAAATTTTGACGGAGTTATGGCCCTTGATTGACGTCAGAATTCGTTTCCGCTCAATATCTCGAGAACAAATTGATAGAATCTGACCAAATTTTATATGCACATCAACATTGACATGATCTAGCTTGAGATTGTTGCCTGTCATTTTTTTTTTGCAAAATTTGGACAGAGTTATGGCCCTTGGTTGACGCCAGAATTTCGTTTCCGCTCAATATCTCGAGAACAAATTGATAGAATCTGACCAAATTTTATATGCACATCAACATTGACATGATCTAGCTTGAGATTGTTGCTCGTCATTTTTCGCAAAATTTGGACGGAGTTATGGCCCTTGGTTGACGTCAGAATTTCGTTTCCGCTCAATATCTGGAGAACAAATTGACAGAATCTGACCAAAATTAATATGCGCATCAACATTGTTAAGATCTAGCTTGGGATTTTTGCCCGTCATTTTTCGTAAAATTTTGACGCAGTTATGGCCCTTGATTGAGGTCAGAATTTTGTTTCCGCTCAATATCTCGAGAACAAATTGATAGAATCTGACCAGATTTTATATGCACATCAACATTGACATGATCTAGCTTGGCAATGTTGCCTGTTACTTTTCGCAAAATTTTGACGGAGTAACAGCTCTTGATTGACGTCAGAATATAGATTCCACTCAATATATTGAGAATGAATCGACAGAATCTGACCAAATTTTGTATGCACATCAACATTGACAAGATCTAGCTTGGGATTGTTGCCTGTCATTTTTTGCAAAATCTTAGAGTTTTGGCCCTTGATTGATGCCAGAATTTTGTTTCTGCTCAATACCTTAAGAACAAATTGTCAGAATCTGACCAATCTTTTTATGTGCATCAACATTAACAAGATCTAACTTGGCATTGTTGCCCGTCATTGTTTGTCTCTCCCTAGCAAAAAGCTCAGAAGCGGGGCTATAGTCAGATCCTCTGACAATTCTAGTTTCCCTTTGAAAACAAAATTTGAAAATCTTGTGTGCAAGATATCTCGAAAAGTATTTAAGCTAGAGCCTTCATATTTAGTATACTGGTTGGGGCTGATGAGTAGATGACCTGATCAACTTTTGAGAACTTTCCGTCCAATTTTGACAAAAATACGGAATTTTGAAATTTTGATTGATTTTTCCACTTTTCGGTGAAATTTGAAACTTTTGAACGGTGAATGCTAGGGTTTTGAAATTTCATATACAGATTCCTCATGAAAAAATAGTTGACCCGTATTTTTTTTCTTGTCTGAGTTATGCCCCTTTTCTGAGTTATTTCCCTTTGAAAACAAAATTTGAAAATCTTGTGTGCACGATATCTCAAAAAGTATTTAAGCTAGAGCCTTCATATTTGGTATACTGGTTGGGGCTGATGAGTAGATGACCTGATCAACTTTTGAGAACTTTCCGTCAAATTTTGACAAAAATACGGAATTTTGAAATTTTTATTGATTTTTCCACTTTTCGGTGAAATTTGAAACTTTTGAACGGTGAATGCTAGGGTTTTGAAATTTCATATACAGATTCCTCATGACAAAATAGTTGAACCGTATTTTTTTTCTTGTTTGAGTTATGCCCCTTTTCTGAGTCATTTCTCTTTGAAAACAAAATTTGAAAATCTTGTGTGCAAGATATCTCAAAAAGTATGTAAGCTAGAGCCTTCATATTTGGTATACTGGTTGGGGCTGATGAGTAGATGACCTGATCAATTTTTGAGAACTTTCCGTCCAATTTTGACAAAAATACGGAATTTTGAAAATTTGATTGATTTTTCCACTTTTCGGTGAAATTTGAAACTTTTGAACAAATAATGCTAGGGTTTTGAAATTTCGTATACAGATTCCTCATAAAAAAATAGTTGACCCGTATTTTTTTCATGTCCAAGTTATGCCCCTTTTATGAGTTATGTCCCTTTGAAAACAAAATTTGAAAATATTGTGTTAAAGATATCTGAAAAAGTATTTAAGCTAGAGCCTTCATATTTGGTATACTGGTTGGGGCTGATGAGTAGATGACCTGATCAACTTTTGAGAACTTTCCGTCAAATTTTGACAAAAATACAGAATTTTGAAATTTTGATTGATTTTTCCACTTTTCGGTGAAATTTGAAACTTTTGAACGGTGAATGTCAGGGTTTTGAAATTTCATATACAAATTCCTCATGAAAAAATAGTTGACCCGTACTTTTTTCATGTTCAAGTTATGCGCCTTTTTGGAGTTATGCCCCTTTTTAAACAAAATTTGAAAATCTTGTGTGCAAGATACCTGAAAAAGTATTTAAGCTAGAGCCTTCATATTTGGTATACTGGTTGGGGCTGAAAAGAAGATCACCTGATTAATTTTTTAGGACTTTCCGTCAAATTTTGACATAATAACTCCATTTTGAAATTTTTACTCCATTTCTAACTTGTATGCAAAAAGCTTACATTCTGTTTCTGGATCGAGGTTAAAAACACAGGCAACCGAACAGCTTCTTTAGGAAATTAAATTTCACATCATTCAAATGAAATAAATGAATCATACAGGCTGCCGGTTTAGGGACAAGCATACAGTTGGGGGCATAGTGTTTTACAAACATGCATTTCTAGTTCTCATATGTGAAGGTTTTTCTTATGACATTGCTCATTTGTACATGTATGTTGTTTCACTGATGTTCTTTGTTTTAGTTGTGTTCAATTATGTCTTATTATATTCATGTTGCATATCAATTAATATGTAAACCCATATTAGCTAAACACTCCTTTATAATTGGCACTGGGGAACCATAGAAATGACCATTGAAAATATCACAAAAATGTTTATTATTGCATAGCTAGTTTAAAAATTGACGAGGTGTCAGATTCTAGCAACACATCTAGATATAATGAAAATCTGCTGTTTTTAAGTCATAAAAAAAAATAAAATAAAAAAATACATCCTTTCCATACAAACTTTCCGCTCTTTCAAAAAAAAATGGACACTTTTTTTTGTATGGTCATCTGCGCTTTTGTAACGTGCCACCTTAGAGTGGCTACAGGGTGTTTGATATATATAAAGTAAGAATAGAGGGATCAGAAATCGATGCAATTAAATTTAAAGTCCCAACATAAACACCAGCTGGGAAAGAAAATACATAAAACACAACAAAACATTTTTCCGACAACACACTCGAAGAGCAGAATGACTAGCTCTTTCCCAACAAGGTAGTCATCCGGCTAAGTTTCAACAGGAATGAAAGGCAACGAACACGACAGAGAGGCAGGCACAATAAACAGTAGTATAATGAAGATAAACCACTTTTCCTGGGACATTGATTATCGTTTTTACTGGGGACAAGTTTGATGAAGCTAAACCAATTATCGTTTTTTCTGGGGACAACGCCAAAAACTATTTTTCCTTGGGACATCCTGGAATTCATAAAGAAAGAAAATTAAACAAAAAACAATAATAGTGTTCAACTGGTGAACACATGAAACAAAACCTTTTGATGTAATTAAGTTATAAACAGGATACATCTTTGTAAGAATGTCTGTAATTGGATGTAACAGAACCTCACAATGCAGACTATATATGGCTTAGATATGACAGAGTAGCTTTCTTTGAATTAAAACAAATGCCTCTCGTTGCGACCAGAAACTGTAATGGAACTGATGATCACTGATGCATTTCCATTTGCAAAGCAATGATATGTTGCTATAAGTCTATTTGCTGATTGCTTTTGTCATAGGTTAGTTTAACACATTGACGAGTCTATGAAGGTTTCATAAAGTTTACCACCTGTACTGTCATTTTTCCATAGATTCTTTACAAAAGTTGATTCAGAAGACCATGGTTCTATGGGCAGAGGAGACTTTCATCTCAAGTCCTGATCTGATCCGAGAGATGTTCAGTCTGTTACACAGACAGTATAATGGCATAGGGGAGGTAAGTCATGACCCAGCAGCCACATTACGAAAACACGCCCATGCAATATACAGAGATTATTTAAGCTTTAAAAATTGAAAAATTTCAGCTGAAAATTTATGATATTTTTCTTTTATTTCTGCTCAAAACATAGATTGTGGTGAGGCGGTTCTAACGAGTTCCCACAATATGTTTTGGAGCCAAAATAAGAAAAATGGGTATACCCCTGCATACCCCAGGTTTGCTATATTAAAGTGGGGTTTAAGGGGGTTTACATTACATGGACATGTTTTCATGATGATAAAACTTTTTTCATGATCAACTCATCTGAGCATGAAATTTATTCTGCTCATCAATATTGAAATAAGCAAAACCAAAAAATACTCCTGCTTTAAAGATAAATTTTGTTCATACTACTGAAAATGAAAGAATATTAATGCTGTCTAGAATGGCTTTTCACAGTAGTCATCTAAATTTGCAACATGGAAACACACAACTGTCTAAATTATCTATTTTTTTCTATAGTTATTGGAGGGCCTAGAGAAAGCTTATGTGATCAGCAGTGCCAGTGAACTTGACATTAACAATCTTCTGAAAGCCCTAGGCAACATCAGATCATTGCTGGCTGTACAAGCTGGTCCTGATGAGGAGGAATTGATGAAAAACAGCCTCAAGTAAGTAGTGATCCAACATTGTAGAAACTGACCTAATATTGTCTGTCATTTGCGGTTCATTCTCTTGCGCAGATTTAATCTTGAAAATGTTTGTAAAGTATGTTTTTAATCATTCTTGCTCATAATATTATATGATAAGATTAGCAATTGTCAGTTTATAGCAAAAGAATGGGCACTTAGTATGTGTACTCTGCCTCACAGAGCGTAGCTTAGGAACATTGTTATTTGGATGGCAGACTACTGACATAACATTAGCTAGAAAACATCAAACAAAAACAACCATCTAGACTCTCTTGTTTCAGATACATCAAGTCATCAACCCCTACAAAAAATAAAACAACAACAACAACACAGTTTTATATAACATAAGCTGATACAAAATCTATATGCTTGCTTTCAGAGACCTGATGGACAACAAAGTATTCTTCCAACACCCCGACCTGATGCGTGCCCTGTGTCTACACGAGACCGTGATGCAGTTGATGGTGAACACACTGAACAAAGCTCAGCAACAGCAGTCCGCTACAGGGGGTGACATGAACGTCAACTCCCAGAGGAGGACTTCGGCTGTCCCAGCGATGGGGCTTACTGACAGTGCAGTTAATGAACAGACGTCTAAGGTAGGGGAGATAATTTGGTACAACTGCAACACTTTTATGAATCTTGTGCACCATGTAGATTTTCTTTCTGCAATTAACACAGATATCTAACACTATTTTTAAAAATACATTGTGTATCCTTCCTTGATTTCACTTATTTTTTCCGGACTGAAAAAAAATTTCTTTGTTTTAATCTGAAAAAGAAATTTAAAATGAAATTGATATCATGAAAAAAGTGAAAAGAGCCGCATCGTGAGAAAACCGGATTTTTGCCTATGCGAAAACAAAGGCGCAGATCAGCTTCGCGGTAACCGCGAAGCTGATCAGCGCCTTTGTTTTCGCTACTCGGATAGTACAATTCCTCTTCTACTTACAGCCAAAATTTCAAGCTTCTAGCCTGCTTCTGTGACTGTACAGCCTGGTTTGTGTCAGACCTGGTCGGAAACCCCGAAGCCCGGTTTTCTCTCGCCGAGGCTCAAAATATTTCTAGGTTTAAACAGAGATATTTTTTACCTTTAAAAAAAGAATTTATCTTATCATGTCTAAGTCAGCAAAATTTGTTGTTGTTTTTTTCTGCCATAGAAATTATATTTGTCTTCGTTGTCCTTCTTGAAACTGAGTTTACTGCCAAGTAAAGCATAATCTATAGCCTTAACTCAGTACATGTATTTCAGTTACATAAGCAATCCAGAGACTTGAAAAGAAAGTAGAATAAAACAATGCAGATCAAGCAAATAAGCTATCCGAGTATACATGCAGACATACATGTAACTGTGTTTTGATAGTTTTATAACAAGAAGTAACAACAACCGTATCTTTTAAAAATATAATGACCCAATCTTTCTCCATTTAATGATTTTTTTTTTTCAATTTTGCACTTTTTGAAAATGTAATCACTTTTCCTCAGACAGTGTGTTTGATCACTTCCTAAGCCCATTGCATCTGCATGTTTTTTTCCTAATTAAGCCATAGTTCATCAAACTTGTTCATTGTATGTGCAGAAGAAAGGCAAAGATCAGCCTCCATGTGCTCGCAAACTGTTCATACCTACTTAGCTTTTCAAATATTCAGAGCAAGGATTTCATGGCTTTATAAGATCAGAAATGATTTTAGGTCATAGACATGCAGGCTGATCTTTAATAGCCATTACTAGGTTAGCAAGCAACTTTTTAAGTTTGGTGTGACCTTGGCTTAATTCACATTTTTCTCACAAGCAAGCACTTAAGGAACCCTCAACCAAAAACTTCATGGTGAGTAATAAGGTGTATAAACTAAACCTTGTATTGTAATGTGTACCAAAATGTAATGTACCCATTTACCCACTAGAATCATACTAAGGAAATCCGTGTGTATTGTGTTACACCAAAAGAAGACAAATTATGGCCAAAGTAACTGAATGGTTCTTTTATTACTTCTTAATCTTTAAATTGTTTAGGTGGCCAAACTTAAATTTCCTACTTTTCCTCAATCCAAATCAATTGCAAATTGCTCTGGTCAACCCTGAACAGAACCAACAAAAGATGGCCAAATCTGCTGATTTCAATTGTGTACCAATCTAACAGGCTTTATAAATCAATCACCACATGAAAATTGTCAGGAAGATTATTTCTATGTTGGCAAGTTGATAGGGTAATCCCTTCACTACTTCACAAAGAAGTCAACAGTTCATCAATGAATTTATATAGATTGTTTGCAACATTAGAAAGAACTTAGGTGTTATTTTGGCCATACTTTGAGTTCCCCAGCTGTAAGAATTGATTTTCATTTTTCTGATGTTCGTGGAGCTATGAATCACAGTGGGTCATGCAAAGTGAATGTTACCCCGAAGAGTTTCAGGTAAGCTTTGCTAGCGACCCACTGTGGTCCATAGCCCCATGAACCTCAGAAAAATTAAACTCATTGCTTATATTTACATTTATTTCTCTCTATCGCTTGTTGAAAGATTATCAAGGCAGCCATACCCATAGGCAAATAGAGAACTTACACACAGTGTGTGTTCAAACAGCGGAACGCCATTGATGGCTTCATGACATTTACAACGTCCAATCACATTGGTGAGAGCCATGTTCTTTAAGAAGTCAAGTTTGATCTTGTGATATCGCGTGACATGATGTTGTTCATGGAACTGTGAATCACATTTCAATTCTATTGATTCATCATTAAGACTTTGCGTCAGAAATGTAAATATTTGGAAATGAAATTGTAAACTCCCTTGCATGAAATTCTGTAAAGTCAATATAGAATGCTATTCATTAATTTACAATTTCTTTGCATTTAACAGCATTTAAGTTTTTTATATAGTTTTTGCCTTAATTGCAACCATACTGAGTACTCATTTTATATGAGTGAGAACAGAGATTTTATTAAAGCTTACTTGAAGTACCATTATTGACAAACAGTGTGCTCAAGGTACATGTATATCTCGCAGCAAAAAGAAAAAAAATGGCTGAGTATGAGTATTACTTATGTGCAAATTTTGTAATTCTATTGCGTTTGAAACATAACTGTGTCCTGTATACCAGAAAAACAAGAGGAATTGCCTTTTTGGTAAGTTGTTTCATCAATCTTTTTTACTTAATAAAAATACAAGAAATTTGTTATAGACATAAATCTTAGGTGCTGGTTGGGCAAACTGTCTGTTCTTTTTAATCTTTAAAAAGTAGATATCATGAGCGGCTCTTATAGTCTTTTTTAATGTAGGTTAGAGCTAGTGCTTTGCATGACTTATTATTGATATGCTTGCTGTTTTGCATGTCCTGATAATAGTGTTAGTATACCTGCATGTAAAAGAATATTGGTTTGTCTACTTTTTGTGACAGAATTGGACAATTTTTCTTCATACGCAAATTATTTTATACTTGTTTTTCTGAAAAAAAGGCCACTGTGACGGATTATTGATGGGTACTCACAATAAATATTTAATTCAGATGCATCAAATAAAGCTCCATGCTTTTACAATCAAATGACTTATGTTCATCACCATGGTACTTTTATTGACTTTACTCCCAGATAATCTGTTAAAGACTAGTTTACAAATCAGTATACCTAGATTCAAATAAAGTCATGATGGTAAATCTAGTTTGTATCTAGATGCTAGTGCTCTCTGCCTAGTGTAGATTATATGAGCCACGACGTGAGAAAACGGGTTTTCGGGGTTTCCGACTTGGTCTGACACAAATTGGTCTGTGCAGCTACAGATGTAGGCTAGAAGCTTGAAATTTTGCACATAGGTAGAGGAGGAATTGTACTATCCGAGTAGTGAAAACAAAGGCGCTGATCAGCTTCGCAGTTACTGCGAAGCTGATCTGCGCATTTGTTATCACATAAGCAATAATCCCGTTTTCTCACGATGCGGCTCATATTTCTGTAGTGTTTTAATAGTCCCAATCTAAATGGAGACCACATAGTGTGTCATTCCAAAAAGAAAAAAAAAAAAAAACACTTGTTGAAGTGAGAAACAGCTCCAGCATAGAAAATCATGAAGAATCAATGTATCCGAAATTGTGAAGTAAAAATGTTTTGTCAGTTTAAAAAGTAGAAGCTTCATCATCTATACTTTAGACATATAACTGACAAGTATTTGAGCCACCCCATGGGAAAACCAACAATCTGCTTAGGCGAAAACAAAGGCGCAGATCAGCTTCGCAGTAACTGCGAAGCTGATCAGCGCCTTTGTTTTCGTTACTCGGATAGTACAGTTCCTCTTCTACTTAAATCAGAAATTTCAAGCTTCTAGCTCTTTTCTGTGACTGTACAGATCGGTTTGTGCCGGACCTGGTCGGAAACCACTTTGTTGGTTTTCCCACAAGGCGGCTCATTTTTGTGATGACTTGATATGTGTCCATTAAATTAAAGTTCTAAAATGTGAGAGACTCATCTATCATAGAGCTTGGGCTCATAGATGCTCAAAGTGACTTACTCAAATTGGCTACAGTTCTGATACCTACCACTTATATTCTATAGGATGCTGCAGCTGAGATGGTGGTGATGTGCTGTAGATTTCTGTGCTATTTCTGTCGTACCAGTGGACAGAACCAGAGAGCCATGTTTGAACATCTCAGCTACCTACTAGACAACAGCAGCATGTTGCTAGGTAACACCTCGAGCCTTTAGTTTAGAAATTTGAAGGTCACAAATGATTCTTAGAAAACATGATATCCTATTAGTCAATCTAAGTACACTTTGTTCCAGATAATGGGTATTAACTGCTTTTGGACAATGAACCTTCCCTGTTTCTGCGGGAGTCTAAGCTAAAAAGAATGTTATGTACATGTACTTGTCTTATCTTGTACTTAGCTTAATCTTCTATCATTTCCAGCTCGGCCATCACTGAGAGGCTCTTGCCCCCTTGATGTGGCCTACTCATCTCTCATGGACAACAACGAGCTAGCCCTGGCTCTGCGGGAGTCAAACCTGGAGAAGATTGCTATCTACCTGTCAAGGTGTGGTCTCCAGTCCAATGCTGAGCTACTGGAGAAGGGGTACCCTGACATAGGGTGGGACCCAGTAGAGGGGGAGAGATACTTGGACTTCTTCAGATTCTGTGTCTGGGTTAATGGTAGGTCTCATGTCTCATTTTTTTCTCTATGAAAACTGATATAGAATAAAGGAATAATTGTTGCTGGTTTAAAGGTAAAAAAGTATGTTTGTCAAAGCAACAGCCCAAAACTTTTTCTGAACAATTTTTAACCAATATTTGTTCAATCCAGGTGTCCTGTGAAAAGAATAGCTATCCATTATGGAAGCAAACATTAAAAACCATACTGCCTTTCTTTAGCATGTTTATACCCACAAATGCAAAAAAAAAAATGAATTGGCATTGATTTTTTTGGCATTTCCATAACTTAATAAAAATCAATTGTTTATGTCCTGTTTGACACGAAATCTTGTTCTTTCGAAAGGTGAGACAGTAGAAGAGAATGCTAACCTTGTGGTCCGACTCTTGATCCGACGCCCTGAGTGCCTCGGCCCTGCCCTGAGAGGGGAGGGTGGGGGTCTGTTGAAGGCCATGAAGGATGGTGTTAAGATGTCAGAGCAGATTGCTGCAGCCCGTGATGGAGCGGCATGTATGTTCCTGTCAGCCATGAATGAAGATGATGATACTGGAGGAAAATATCTCTTCCAGAGGTAAGGAGAAAATGAAGGCTTATCCATTTAAGAAAAATGTCAATTTACATTTACTGCACAGCTGATCTGCACCTTTGTTTTCGCATATGCAAAAGTTTGGTTTTCTCATGATGCCGCTCATTTGTAATCTGTTACTTTCAGTAAATATGACTTCTCCACTCTGCCACCTGAAGATGACGAGGACTATGTGGATGTGGGTAGCGCTATCTTGACCTTCTACTCAAGTCTGGTTGACCTACTGGGTCGCTGTGCCCCTGACGCCGAATCCATCAAGGCGGGTCGTAGTGACGCTCTGAGAGCCAGAGCTATTCTCAGATCTTTGGTCTCTATGGAGGATTTAGAGGGGGTTCTGGGATTGAGATTCATACTTCCTGTTGCCACGGGCGATGGGGAAGAGGGAGGTGAGAACACATTCATATAGTTTGCCTTTAATAATCCAAAAATGTGTTCCTTTTTTGTTTTAAATCTTGATTATGTTTTTGATAGTAAATTATCATTTAGTTTTAAATTCATATATTCTCCACAAGGAGAAGGTCCCAATTTACTTACATGTACCTCTTCCATAATGCACTCTAAATTTCTGCAATTACTTTTCAAAGTTGTAATTTCTTTTTTTCTCTCTCTCAAAACTTAAGTAACACATGTGCAAAAAGCATTGTGTATGTGTTTCTACAGCTTTGCCTGTCCACCATGAAACTTGTTTCATTGGAAATGATTTATATTTTAAAACAAAATTATGCACAGATTTAGCCACAGACATCATGTAATTTCAAGACTTGAATTCTTTTTTTTTTTTCAAAATGATCTTAATGTAGCTTCAACTGTACTTTAAGCTTGGATAATTTTCCAGGAAAAGCTTCAGATTCCAAACCCAAGCTAAAGTTTATTGGTAAAAGTTGCAAATTATGGACAAACTTGATTGCTTCTAACCACTTTAGAAATGACCCACCTCAGAAATGAAAATGAGCTATTAATGCATACAATTGTTGCATTCTTCCACCTGCCTGATTAAGTCCCAAATAAAAGATGCACAAGTTGTAAATTTGTTGAATTTTGATTTGTTTTCACATGCATCAATCATAGTTTGACAGGATCATAGCACATACATGTACATGTACTTCCAATTATGCACTGCCAGCTTATGACTATACCCAACATTTCATTACACCAACCATACCCACCCCAAAAATTCTGCTCTTGTTCTCCCATCAAGCTTCAAATGAAAGAACAGCACCTAACTTTATGCAAAAGTTACCCATGGATGTGATAAGATACTTTCCAAAATATTTAACTTAGCTTTGGCAGACATCCACCACCAGGCTTTGCATGCTTCTAGAAAACTGTTTACTGATACCAATTTAAAACCTTGACTTTTGCACATTCAGCAATTGCGTACATTTATTACTCAGACAGGTATTCTACAAAGACTATATTACTAAATAGGACAAATGACTGATTTTAAACTTGATTAGATTTTTCCGCCGAGATAGAATCTTTATCTGAATAAGACATAATAAACAGTATTCAGGGCTAAAATAAGAGGGCTCAGGGCTGAGAGTAGTCAACCCCATTCCTATTGTTACTGCTACAAGCTATGGCTAATTTGGTTTTAGTTCCAAATGACAAAATACAATATTATAATTGACTTTGGAAAATACATGCAGAAAATCTGTTTAAAAACAGTGTAGAGGCTCTCAGAACAGCATCTTTGTTTTTACTTCATAGATATTACAAGCCTTCTTCTCAAATGGGAAATTTCAAATTTCGTACCATGCTCTGTGGCTGTTAAGCTGAGGTTTTATGTCAGACATGGTGAAAAAATCAGCCTATATTTGAGCCGCTGGAGTTTTACCTAAGCGAAATCAAAGGCGCAGATCAGCTGTGCAGTAACTGCACAGCTGATCAGCACCTTATTTTTCGCTACTTGGATAATATAAGTCCTCTCCTTCTTAAATCTGAAATTTAAAATTTCCAGCCATCTTCTGTGGCTGTACAAGCCGGTTTGTGTCGGAGCTGGTCGGAAACCCCAAAGACCGGTTTTCTCAGGTCACGGCTCATTTTGTAGGAGGTCTCCCACCAGGCTTACAGCCTATCCACAAGTCTTCCATCGTGATGTTCCTGGAGAGGGTCTATGGTATAGAGGAACAAGCGACTTTCTTCAGGCTACTGGAAGACTGTTTCCTAGCTGATCTTAGAGCAGCTACTACATTAGATATGGTAAATGTACAGATAATGCTGTTTTCTGTCTTGCTATTAGATGAAGACCTTGATCAAGTGTTGTTAAAAATGTGAATCAAAGTGGTTACAAGTTTGATCAAAGAGCACACACAGGTGGATCCAGGATTTCTGGAAGTGGGGTTCAAATTGCATGTAACTAAGGGGGATTCATTTTCGACAATTTTCTGATTTTTTTATAAATTTTCCCATGAAATTGAAATAATTTGGTCCAAGAGGGGGTTTGCTCAAACCCCCTCTAAATTCACCACTGACACAATTAAAAAAACAAAAGAATAAACAAAACTTGCTTGCTTCCAAAAATCCAAAGATCTATTGCTCTGACATAGGAAGTACAAAAAGTGAGAATATGAATGAAAAAAATATTGAGACACATACTGTCTTTAAAAAAAATCACAAAAAAAATATTAGTGCTTATAAGCATTCTCTATTTTTAGGCTGCCTCAGCAGAAAGTGACATGGCATTGGCCCTGAACCGCTACCTATGTGGCTCGGTGCTTCCTCTCTTGACCAATCACAGCCATTTCTTTGAGGAGGCAGACCATGTGTCCCCACTCCTAGAGTCCACACTGAACACGGTGTACAGACTGTCAAAGTGCCGATCCCTGACCAAGGTACAGAAAGAGATGGTGTCAGGGTTCTTGGTGGCATTTACAAAGTAAGTGTTCATGTGTACATTTTCTTGAAAACTATGTGAAACAATTTGAATTATCTATTTGAGACAGATGGCCCTTTATAATATGGCCTGTCGTTGTTGGTTTACTCAGATAAAGTTAGAATACAGAATTGTATAGGGTAGTGCTTAGACGAAAGGTACCACCCATGTGCACATAAAGTGCACTATTACTATTAAACATTGCACATAAAGCTCACTTTTTCATGCACATTAAGTACACTTACTGTTACTTGTGTTGGCACAAATGAAAGCTAATCTTCATGATTCCTTATTTAAACATCCGCCTTAACTGAGATTCATATTTGTCATTAACAGTCAACTGAGGCCACCTATGATGGTGAGGCTACTACAAAAATTGGCCATTGATGTCCCATCACTGAATGAAAACACTGTCACACCTCTTAGGGTATGTTATCATGTATTTAGTTTACAAAATATTTTTTCTTGCATATAGTGACTTTAAGATACTATTCAGGTCTGCATCATTTTGAAGCATCAATGGTTTCTTATATCATCGAGTTATGAAAATCAAATACAAGTTTAGCCAATTTTTATGTTTCAAAATTAATGTGTTTCCAAGTTTTAGAACAAACTGGGTTTGACAGTTCAACCTCTTTATAACATGCCTCAATACAATGCAGTTTTCATTACAACATTATAAGTAACCTCAGAATGTGGTTTTAATTATAACACAGTCTGCTTCATTTGATCCCAAAACATTATAATGAGGTTGATCTATCAATTGCACAGGTGCTGACAGCATACTATGAGAGATGTGGTCGTTACTACAGCCATGGTGGATGGGGGTCATTTGGAACAGCCAGTGAACAGGAAAAGAGGCTTACTATGATGCTGTTCTCAGGAATATTTGACTCCCTTGGACAAAGGGTATGTGGTTTCTTCTCTAGAAAAGTTCAAATCAGTGTATAGACCTGCTAAAGGAATTGAAATTGTCATGAAGGTGATTTTGGTTGCTCACAGTTTCTTAAATGGTTTTCTCTCTCAAATGCTTTGGTTTTCTCTCTCTTTTTGCTGCTGAGAATATTTTAACTTTTCTTCATTGTATCAATGTTTGTTCAAAGTGTGTTGGTTTGTTCTAGGCCTATGATCCTGAGCTGTTCTCTAGAGCTTTGCCTTGCCTCACTGCGATTGGCTGTGCTTTGTCACCTGACTACTCGCTGACCAATCAGGATGAGAGCTGGTATCATCAGGCTCATGCTGATGTTGAGGGAGTTTACAATCCTCAACCTGTTGATACCTCAAGGTAAAAATTAATATCTCCATACCAATGTCAAACATTTGCAGTCAATCTAAGTGATTACATTGTAACTTCTTTAACTGCTTGAAAATAGAAAGATACTACAATAATATCAAAGTTGGCATATAATATTTGTTGTGTGTCCCAGCTTTTGTTTGAAGGTTGGTCTCAGATCCAGCATATTCTCTCATGATGTATCAGTTATTTGTGAAAAGGCTGCAATATCTTTTGGTAGACTGCTTAGATTAATCCTGCCTATGGAAGACCTTGATTATTGACCATTCTCATATGACAACTGAGCCACCTCATGGGAAAACCAACAATCTGCATAGGCGAAAACAAAGACGCAGATCAGCTTCGCGGTAACCACAAAGCTGATCAGCGCCTTTGTTTTCACTACTCGGATAGTACAATTCCTCCTCTACTTAACTCCAAAATTTCAAGCTTTTAGCCTGCTTCTGTGCTTGTACAGGCCGGTTTGTGTCGGACCTGTTCGGAAACCACATTGTTGGTTTTCCCACGAGGCGGCTCAACTGTTAACCATGGCGGTAATGACGGCAATCAAATTACCAATGTTGTACTTGCTACTTCTGATTTTTGCTGTCCACAAAAATTGTGCCTTAAAGTTTAGCTAATATATTTCAGGATTGTGTTGAATCAGTCACTGGAGCAGACTACTCTGAAGTTTGCTGAACATTTCCATGATACCTGGTCTCTCAAAAAGGTAATACTGAAAAATTCACATCCTCAGGACCCTGTCATCCTTTTTGGGACATTGTGTACAATGTTACTTTTAAATCTGCAGATTAGGTGGCATCTTATCTACTGTTTGCTGAGAGGAATTTTACCAGAAAATGAAATGGAAATGAAATTTTAGTCCTAATATCCCTAAAGGTATAAACTGACTCTTCTAAATGTTTCTGATTGGAAATACCATATCCGTTCTAATTAGCGCACAGTGCGCTTAATATTTCAGAATAACTTTAAGTTAAGGTAACAAAATATTATTCTAATAAGCGCACACTAGGAACGAAAACAATACAAAACTGATGAAATTACCAAGTCAAATATACCAATAATCATGTCATTTAAGTGTTCCAAATGTTGCAACATAGTGTTTGATCATCTAAAGTTAAGTTAAATGCAGCTGATATGGAATGAACGTGTCAAATTGGTATAAAATGACAATTTGCTTGTCGCAGTATGCGCTGATGCACTTGAAATTCAGAAACGACTAGGGTGTGCGCTTATTGGAGCATGTGCGCTTATTAGAACGAATGCGGTAATTTATATGTTTTGGCATTTAAATTTCATTAATCATTTGGATGTTGAAAGTTACTACAGAATGCAGGTTCATTGTTATTAAGAATTGTTATCCAACTTGTGTGATCTTTTCTTTCTTAACGATATGTAAATCTATGTTGTTCATTTCAGCTTGACGAGGGTTGGTTGTTTGGCAATGTATTTGATGATGACAGGAAAATACATCCTCTACTCAAACCATACCATCTTCTCGATGAAAGGGTGAGTGAACATCTTATGTTTGATTTTTTTCTATCATTAACTTTTCCCTTCATTTTTCAATAAAATCAGAGTGTTAATTTTGAGCATTCTCAAGATTTTGAACATAAATTCAGTGAAAGGAGGCAATACAAATATTGGTTTCAATATTATTTGAATAGTTTTCTAGGTAGTCGTAAATGTTGATATATTCAGTGTGGGTGTCTTTTGTATCTGGAATATCTGGCATTTTTCAGGAGAAGGGTAAATACCAGCAACCAGTCAGAGACTCACTTCGGTCAGTCCTAGCCTGGGGATGGTCACTAGAGCAGGATCAGACCAGACTGACAGCTAATAGAGAGAGCATGAAGAGAAGAATGTCCAAAGATATGGTAGGTCCTGGATTTTAAAACTTTGTTAAATGAAAGGGTAAAAGGTGGTATCGAAATATCTTTCATTGTTGTTTAGAATGCAAAATAAGTTGTATTGTGAATCTGAATAGTTTACTGATTTTATTTGTTACACACCAAGTGACAAAATTACACCAGGTCCCGAGGTTATAAAACTTTTTTCATGCTCAGCTCAGCTGAGACTAAAATTTATCCTGCTAATAAATGTTAAAATGCCAACAATTGTTGACATTTTAACATTTATCAGCATGATAAATTACTGGCATTGATGTTCTAAACCAGAAGTTTTAATTGATTTTAGCTGTCTCAGTATCTATGAGGAATTTAAATTTCATGCTCAGCATAGTTGAGCATGAAAAAAGTTTTATAACCTCGGTACCAGGAGGTTTCATGTTCTAACATGATTTTCTTATTGTTTTTCAGCATGTACAAGGTTACAGTCCACGACCATATGATCTTAGAAATATGACCTTGACTAGAGAAATGCAGGTGAGAAAGTAGTCCTTATTTTTGTGCAGGTCTAACATGCCCAGTAAAGGCTTTATAGACATGGAAAGATGTAGTAAAAGGCAAAACAAATTAGTTGATTGAAATGACTTATTGCCATAAATTGTAGGTAAGTTTATGTTGAAAGATGAAGGTAAGTGTTAAAAGGAATAGACAGAGAAAAAAATCCTATGTTCTTCAAAATTTGTGCTAAGCACTAGATTTGGTATTGTTGGAATTGAAAAATTGATGATGATTGCTTATTCCAGCAACTGGCAGAGTGTATAGCCGAGAATTCCCACGACCTGTGGGCCAGACGTAAGAAGGAAGAGCTTGAGGCTATAGGGGGTGGGGTACACCCACAGCTGGTTCCCTATGACATTCTCACAGAGAAGGAGAAGAAAAAGAGCCGGGAACATGCCCAAGAATTGCTCAAGTTCCTGCAGTTCCTGGGGTATAGGATACACAGGTATTGTATTTATAAATGATGAGTGGAAAAATGGTTTGCCAGAAAGAATGAGCTGCTTTGTGAGTGCATGATCTGTTTTTGGTACAGAACCCAGACTGTACAGTTACAGAAACATGCATGGATAGTACTATACATAAAGGTAGTAAAACAAAAGAGTTCATCAGCTGCGTGTCTACCTTGCAGCTCAAAAACCAGGGCTTGAGGCTATAAAACTTTTTTCATGCTCAACTCAGCTGAGCATGAAATTTCAACTGCTCATAAATGAAATAGCCCAAATAAATGGAAATTTCAGGTTTAGACCACCAAAGCCTGTAATTTATCCTGCTAATAAATGTTAAAATGCCAACAATTGTTGGCATTTTAACATTTATGAGCAGGATAAATTTTAGTCTCAGCTAAGCTGAGCATGAAAAAAAGTTTAATAACCTTGGGGCCAGAATTTCACATGTCAATGCTCATATCTTTCTGATAGCATGCAGATTCTATAATAACAGTTACACCGTTGCACAGTTTTGGCAAATCCCCAAAGTCACCAATAATTTGAGAATGTAAAGAATATGGCTGCCAAATTAATGCTTAGTTTTAACTTACTATTATTGTCCATTTTTCCAGAATGTTTATAAAACATGTTCAGGTATTCAAATTATTACTCCTTAAAACTGGACAGAAGGGTGGTCGGGTGGGAATATGCCCCACCCCCCTTCTCCCCCTCCATTTGGGCCTAAAGAAATAGATGGGCTGTTTCTGCCTCCAGGCAAAGCTTATACACTACTGACTGACCATCTGATTACTGGTTAACCGCTCTGGTCTGAGCCTGCCCAGGAAACGTGATTCAAGTCAAACCATCCATAAGTATAAGCCTTTTGTGGCTTAGTGGATGGTTATATTTTAAGCATATGTTGGATGTCATGACATCCTCATTTTGAGTAAAAGTCCAATAAAATGGAGGCAATGTCCCAACATGACCTTAGCTGTTGACTGGGACCTAAAGCATCAATTCAAACAAACAAAAACTGGACAGGGAAGCTATGGTACTCATACGTGATATTGCGTGATGGTGGTATTTGAGTTTTACATCCCTTTCAACAGCTATGGTAATAAGGAGACCTGGTGCCGAGGTTATAAAACTTTTTTATGCTCAGCTCATGAGCTGAGCATGAAATTTCAATAGCTCATAAATACTAAAATAGCCCAAATCAGAAGAAAATTCTGGCATAAATCCCATAAGAGAGTAATTTGTCCGGCTGAACAATTGTTGGCATTTTAACATTTATCAGCAGGATAAATTTGAGTCTCAGCTGAGTTGAGCATGAAAAAAGTTTTATAACCTTGGGACCAGACCTTGGTTTGTAAAGTCTCAGCTGGAAAGGCTCAGGCCTGAAGTTCATCAGAAAGAAAGGAAATCAGGGTGTGAACTTGCGACCCCTGGATGACAATGCAATTTGTTTACCACTATGCTATGATATAAAAAACGCACTCCACCCCCACCCCCCTTCAAAAAAAAACACACAAAAAAAACAAGAATTCTAATATTTCATGGTATTATATAACATTCTAGATCAACATCTGCCAGAGCACTCCAGAAGTGGCACAAGATTTTTGATAAATTTCGACAGTATGTAAACTTGTACCTATAGTGTACAGACCCGATAAATTGCAAATTGACCACTATCGGTGGTCATTGTAAAAAAAGTTGAATTAGATCCCATGGTCATTTTGAGCGTTTCCTGCTCAAGGCTTTCAATGGCGTAATCAGGGCATTCTGACCTGTGTTTGTCCAGATTCTACTTTCGTTTTTACCACCAACAAACAGGACACAAGCGATTGCATTGAAATGATTTATTTTTTTCAATTACCTCTTTGGGTAGACATTCAACGGCAAAATCTGATAGCCTGACATTCTTTGATTTTTAAAATATGTTTTTGATAAAAAATTATCTTACCTTTCACCTCAGTGAATCTCACGAAAACTAATAACAGGAAACGCTCAAATTGACCACTGGATATAACATTGACCACCGATGGTGGTCAATTTGCAGTTTACCAGGTGTGGTGTAACTGTAGGAGTATTGTTGGGCTCAGATGTAGGGACATAGTCGTCCTTTTTTAGCCCTCAGTCTTTGAGCTTCTGTTTGGTGCTGCTTCGTCCAGGTTCCTTGCATCTTGGAGTTTGGTTTGGTGACTTATGCGTCACATGTTAGTGGTATCTCAGTTGGTAGCTCAAGTGGTAGAGCAAACACTTTGGGATGGGAAGGTCGTAGGTTCGAAGCCGGGCAGAGCCATACCAAAGGTGTTAAAAATGTTACCAGTGGCTACCATGTCTTGTGCTTGGCATCTTAGGGCAAGGGTGGGCTTCTCTTCTCTCACACATGCTGCACAAGGCACGGCGCACAACTAACAAAAAGTCTGATAATAGTTTCTGCATTCACTGGAGGACTGTATGGAAAGCTCAGTAAGGAGGTTCTAGCGTGTTCCCACATTCTGTGTTTTGATTAAAGATTAAGGTGAATATCAAAATTTTTCAACTGAAAATCTATAAGATGGGTGTGTTTACGATATGCAAAGTTCGTGTCTCTTTATGATCTTAGTTGTTGAGTGGAATGTAGAACATCATTACGAAAACTTCCCCATGCAATATACAGAGATTTTTGAAGTCGTAAAAAATGAAAATTTTCAGTAGAAAAAATTTGATATTTTCTTATTTTTGCTCAAAACATCGATTGTGGGCATTCGTTAGAACTGCCTGGGCGAGGCAGTTCTAACGAGTACCCTTAGTCTATGTTTTGGATCAATAATAAGAAAATAGGTATATCCTTGCAAACCCCATTTTCACTATTTAAAAGTGGGGTTTAAAGAGGTACATGTACTTATTGCACTGATATGTTTTCCTGATGATTAACTCAAAATAATAACTAACCTGCCACCATACATAAAAAGAAAGTGTAATAAGACTTGATTGTTGGTATATTCAGTGATCAAAGTGAGCTGTAAGTACAGGAAAAACACTTTTTCAACAATGTATCATACCATTTATACCATTTGATCCCTGTTACTATCCATGTAAGATCCGGCATGAAATTATACCTGATGACAATTATATTTTATAAGTTACTGTGTATTATGGCTCAAAATGTATGTATGTAGTTTGATAATCAAACATAGAACAGTGCATGTTGATATTTTTAATTCTCTGAAAAGAAAAAAATATTTGTAATTAGAATATAACTACACATAATTTCTTCACATCTTTTTTTACATTATTATAATATATTTTTTTTTTCTGTCTATGGAAGACAGGAATGTTTTTTGTTCAGTTAGTTCTATATAAACATATAATCAATGTACATATTTATTTCTCTTTTTTTTTCTTGTAATATTTGAATAAACACTTGATTATGCGGAATGTCAGTTTGGCATGTTTTGAATCATCTGACAATATCTGAATGGTTTAGTTTAAACATATTTATTCAAATAAATCACATACATATATAAATCATACATTTACACGCAATACAATTTAGGATTAGAATGGAAGCTTAAAGCTTATTTGATTCTCCTCCTAAATGTTTTGACTCATCTGAGGGTCTTATCCATCTTTGCTTTGAAAACCACTTTGAAAATGCATCTTCACTACCTTTCACCAGTACAAGTTTGCAAGTTCTTGCAATAATATATTAATATCAAAAATTTGTTCCTGGTGATTTCCTTTAACTATGTCAATCAAAACACATTATGCCAGATATTGATTTCATTAATTTTGTTAGATTTAGTTATTCAAACAATTTCTACTAAATTATTACTGATCTTTCTGTTGTTCACCATGTACTAACAATAAATTTTTAATTGCTTGACAGTTCCTTTATTAGCTATGTTTTGAATAAAGATAAGCATTAAAAAACACTTCCATATAAAATACAGAGATTTTTTTCAGCAGTAAAAATTGAAAATTTTGTTGGAAAATTTTTGTTATTTTTTATATTTTTACTCAAAACATAGATTGTGGGTACATGTTAGAACCGCCTCGCCAAGCGGTTTTAATGAGTACCCACAATCTATGTTTTGGACCAAAAATAAGAAAAATAGATATACCCCTGCATACCTCAGGTTTGCTGTAAGAAAGTGGGGTATAAGCATACCAGTATCAAAACAATCTTAACATAATTACAAAAAAAAAATACTGGGAAAAAATGTTATAAAGGAACTGAAATTTCCTTCCACAGAGTGTGTGCCCTGCAGTTATCTCCCATTTTGGTTTTACAATTAACTACCTAAAATTTTTATTATTAATAGCATTTTTGTTTGATTTAATTTGTATGATTTTATTTTGATTTTGATTTTTTGTGTCAGTGTCATTAGTTGCATGTGTTAAGTTTGGTTTTCAGTGACTAATAATTAAATAACTACTTGTAACAGGCTGATATTTGTGTATTTTTTGCAGGCTGATTTTCATGTTGAAAAAATGCATATAATACTTGAAAATGAATTTCCTGCAAGCCTTATCTGACATTGCAGAAACGAATGCTTGTCTTATTCAGTGGCTGTACAGCCTATTTTTGCGGTGGAACCCCAGAAAACAGATAAACAGGTTACCTAATGAGACAGTTGAGAGGGATTTAGAATTTTCTTGACAGAGAACTTTCTAGTACATGTATCTTTATGTCTTTAGTTTTAGATTTTCTGTAACTCATCATGTGTTTTTCTTTCTCTCCCCCTAACTTGTGTTTTGTTTCTAACCTACCCCACCCACCCCCACCTCTGCAGCGGTGACACCTCTATGGGAAGACAACGCAGAAATACAACTTCCAGGCCCAGCAAGGACTCGGAGGCCGACAGCGGGGTCGGGGTCTTGGCAACGGAGAAGAGATTTGCATACAGTTTGTTGGAGAAGCTGATTGAGTACTTTGAGAGGGCATCAGTTAGCATGACCCAGACGCGACCAAGCTCAAGGTTCAGTAGGCGGGGCAGCTACAGCACTGCTACAGAGGATGTCAAGTTCTTTAGCAAGGTAATCTTTAAAAATAAACATATCAATATGTCTTTGTCTGTTAGTTGTGAAAGAATGTACAACAAGTATTGGTAATCTGTCTCTTGAAGGTTTCCTACCAGGGGTGTGGTTAAGATAAGTGATCTTTCAGATATGAGCTTAGCTGTGAACAGTGGACGTACATCATTTAATCAAACAGGCCTATTTAACAGTTCAAGTTTTGAGTTTCATGAGAAATTTAACTGTTTTCTCGGGTATTTAGCTCGACTGCACGAAGTGCATAGAGCTATTGCAGTCACCCCGGTCGTCCACGTTCCAGTTCCCGTTCCCGTTCCCGTGCGCGTTCCCGTGCGCGTGCGCATCACACTTGCGTTAAAGTTTTCTAGAAGTCCATATCTTGACAACCACTCATCAGAAAGCATTCATACTTGGACCATAGATACCCTGTAGGGTAAGCTTTCATTCCATGGCATCGGGCCCCTGGGTCCAGGCCAGGGGGTGGGGCTGGAGGTTAAAATCTAGAACACCTTCAAAAATGGCAATTCTTATGTTAAAGTTTTCTAGAAGTCCATATCTTGACAACCACTCATCAGAAAGCATTGATACTTGGGCCATTGACACCCTGTAGGGTCGGCTTTCATTCCATGGCATCAGATCCCTGGGTCCATGCCAGGGGGTGGGGCTAGAGGTTAAAATCTAGAACACCATTAATAATAATGGCTTTTCTGTGATATAGTATTCTAGAAGTCTATATCTTGAAATTTTTTATCAGAGGGCTTTCATACTCGGACCATAGGTACCCTGTAGGGTTGAGTTTCATTCCATGGCATTGGGCCCCTGGGTCCATGCCTGTGGGGTGGGGCTGGAGGTTAAAAACTAGAACACTAAAAAATAGATGTACTGCTGTGTAACTTTTACAAGGAGGCATATCTTGACAACAACTTATCATAAAGCATTCATACTTCATACACTTTAGGTTCCATGACATCGGACCTCTGGGTCGGAGTCAGGGGGCGGGGCTAGAGGTCAAAATCTAGAACTCCTCGATTTTTTTTTCTTTTTATTTCTTAATAGAAACAACTTAGGAGGATGGTTGGTCATTCATCTTTTGACTTTGTGACACTGACTTGTGTGTCATGACGGTAAGGGTTGGTTGACCTACTTTCCATGGTTCAGTGATTTTGCCTTATATCTTGACACTCAATTAGTATATTTTCTTACTTCTTTCAGATTATGAGTTAGTACGACCAGGCCTTTGACCCCAATATACTTATAGGCCACTGTGACCTAATTTCACGGTTCAGTGATTTTGCCTTATATCTTGACACTCAATTAGTATATTTTCATACTTTTTTCAGATTATGAGTGAGTATGACCAGACCTTTGACCCCAATATACTTATAGGTCACTGTGACCTAATTTCACGGTTCAGTGATTTTGCCTTATATCTTGGTACTCAAATGGTTTATGAACAAACTTCTTTCAAAGTATGTTTGCGTATGACAAGACCTTTGACCCTGAAGTAGTCCTAGGTCACTGTGACCTAATTTCACGGTTCAGTGATTTTGCCTTATATCTTGACACTCGATTAGTATATTTTCATACTTTTTTCAGATTATGAGTGAGTATGACCAGACCTTTGACCCCAATATACTTACAGGTCATTGTGACCTAATTTCACGCTTCAGTGATTTTTGCCTTATATCTCGGTACTCAAATGGTTTATGAACAAACTTCTTTCAAAGTATGAATGCGTATGACAAGACCTTTGACCCTGAAGTAGTCCTAGGTCACTGTGACCTAATTTCACGGTTCAGTGATTTTGCCTTATATCTTGACACTCAATTAGTATATTTTCATACTTTTTTCAGATTATGAGTGAGTATGACCAGACCTTTGACCCCAATATACTTATAGGTCACTGTGACCTAATTTCATGGTTCAGTGACTTTGCCTTATATCTCGGCACTCAAGTGGTTTATGAACAAACTTCTTTCACACTATGTTTGCGTATGACAAGACCTTTGACCCTAAAGTAGTCCTAGGTCAATATGACCTAATTTCACGGTTCAGTGATTTTCCTTTATATCTCGGCACTCAATTGGTATATGAACATACTTCTTTCACGATATGTATGAGTATGACAAGACCTTTGACCATAAAGTAGTCCTGGGTCACTGTGACCTAATTTCATGGTTCAGTGATTTTGCCTTATATCTCAACACTCAGTTGGTATTTTTTCATACTTCTTTCTGATTATGAATGAGTATGACCACACCTTTAACACAAACATACTTGTAGGTCAATATGACTTAATTTCATGGTTCAGTGATTTTGCTTTATATCTCAACACTGAATGGGTATATGATCATTTTTCTTTCACATTATGAGTAAGTATCACTAGACCTTTGACCCTGCAATACTTATAGGTCAGTGTGACCTTTTTTCACGGTTCAGTGATTTTGCCTTGTGTCTTGGCACTCAGTTGGTATATGAACACACTTCTTTCACAATATGAGTGAGACCTTTAAATCTTAGGTAGTTAACTTTCATGGTTGTGATTTTGCCTTATTGCATCAAGGCAAAAAAGATGTGAGCATAATGCTTTGGGTTACTGGTCGGGTTTGGCCTTATGCTTGACAAAGGTCAGAAGCAGTCGAGCACGCTGTCCTGCGACAGCTCTTATTTATTTCAGCTGCCATTTAAAGTGGTATCATAGTATTCAAAAGGGACATAGACAAGAATTGCAATGTATTTTAGGATTGATTTTCCATTTGTTGAGAAGTATTTCTTTGCTACCAAACAGTATTTTGCCCGTGTAATTTTGCTCGAAAGAATTCCAGTGAAAATATTTGCTGTAAAATTCTCTGTATTTTCTAGGTTGTTCTACCGTTTGTTGAGAAGTATTTCCACGCCCACAAGCAGTACTTTGTTAGTGGTCCTAATGCACCAGCTGGTGGCTCAGTGGCATCTTCTAAAGAGAAAGAAATGATTGCTAGGTATGTATGTACTTTTTTTTATATAGATATGTGAATACATGTTGCATTTGTTTTGTAAGTAAACACTTTGTAGAATAGCATTGCCAATACCAATTCCAGGGCTAAGCATACATATTTGCACATCCACTGGTTCGAGAAAAGTTTATTGTCAGTTTCTAGCACAAGAATGGTATTTATGGACTGTAAAGTTTTTCTAATTCAAAGAAAGAAGAAAGTTGGGAAACTTCCTGCTATCAATCTTGAAGATTGTTTATCATGTACATACACATTCTTTCTTTCAGTCTGTTCTCGAAGTTGACCTTCACCTTGAGGACAAAGATGATGGCATTTGGCCATGATGTGAACATCTCTGTTAGATGTCTACAGGTTCTGGTACAGGCTATTGATGCAAAGTAAGTTCATGTGAAATTTCCAAATTAAGAGTAATGTGTTCTTTTGTTTCTCATAAAACAGTCTGTAGGGTAGAAAAATAGGAATATGTTCTCCTTTTTTTCAGACATAAAAAGTTAAATTGTTGCCTGTCCAAAATTGTAAGTTTTGCCCAGGACATCTCTAATTTCTTCCGTCACAGGAAAAGACCACATCAGGTCAACAAATAAGTTTTCAAAAATGCGTAAATATGTTCTTTGCAAGTCAACAAACAAGTTTTCAGAAATGTGTAAATATGTTCTTTGAGCTTTGTGTGTAATTAACTAAAATAAATGATATTTCGATTTTTCAGAACTGTAGTTAAGAACAGCCCTGAGATTGTTCGCTCCTCACTCCTTCCATTCTTCAACAACGCTGCTGATGATCTGGCCAACCTTGTAGAAAACCTTGAGAAAGAAAAATTCAGTCATGTGAAGGGAACAATCACGCGTGGAGCTACGAGTATGAACTATGTACACATGGTGCTGCTGCCAGTGTTGTCATCACTATATGACCATCTGGGACTGAATCAGTTTGGGAATGATCTCATTGGTAGGTATTTGCTTATTTTTTGCTTTTTCACAAGTTCATATCTGTTAAAATCAGTTAATTTCTGAGGATTGAACTGCAAATCTTTATCTCTAGAGGGAGACCAAACAATTTGTTGTGTAAAGGTGTTTTAACTCAGATGGCTAGATTGTATTTTTCAGATTTAGACCTTTCTGTCTGTCTGTTTCAAGATTCTTAATTAATGTCAGCCATAGGGTTCTGACCTTTCTGTATAAGACATCTGATTCTCATATTTTCCTATTTTCAGCTACCGACATACAGTTGGCTTGCTACAGGATTCTGAACTCACTGTATAAACTGGGAACTAGCAGTTCTTCATTCTCAAACAGGGAAACCATAGCATCGGAACTCTCCAGGTATAATTAAGGCAGAAGGTTAGGCATTAATGGTGAAAATCAGTCTTGTCAAGTTCAAACCAGCCTTTGCCTGTTTTGTTTACATACGAAATTGAATTCATCGATTTATGTAAGAACCATGATTATGAAAAACAAAATGTAAGATTTTAGAAGCCCAAAGGAGCACTAAGTTTTAGAGAAATATTTATGATTAATCATTTTGATCCCCCTTGAATTAGAAATATGAAATTACACTCAATCAGTATGCTGTTTGAATTTATTACTTTGCATCATCACTTGACCATGCTTTTAATCTATTCTAATATTTTCTCTGCAGACATCGCCCAGTTCTCGGAGAATGTCTGAGTTCTTTTGCTGGTTGTTTCCCTGTTGCATTCCTGGAGCCCGGCATGAACAAGTACAATAAGTACTCTATACTGTTTGGACTGGAGGGGAAGATTTCAGAACATTCATTAGAGGCTCAAGGTAACATTCCCATATTTTCAAAGCTTTCAAAAAAGACACAGTTATGAGAGCTATTTATTCTTAAATCATATGAGCCACTTGAGAGAATATCTGTCTCAATAGTTCTTATAAAAGTATATTCAGCAATCTTGGGGTTGGTAAAATTGTCCTCATCGGGAATGGTTGCATTCAACACTTCTGACTGTTCTTTCAAGAAATCATTTTGCTTTGATTCCAAGATGAAAACTGAAATCCATGATTCCTGTCTAAAACTAACCAGTGTATTTAAAGCTTCTTGGTTTCACCATCTAAAAGTTGCAAAATGACATCAAAAGCTATCATTCAAACAAGTTTATTTCTACTACAGAGGTGATGGACATGCTAACAGAGACGTTACCTCCCTTGGAAAAAATTATCTCGGAGATAGATTCACTGGCCGGGTCGGGGGGTAAATATGCTGAAGCACCACATGTCATTGAAGTAACACTGCCTATGTTATGCAGGTAATTTGTTTTCAGTTCTCATAGAAACTGGCTACATGTATTTGCCCTACTTCTGTCTCATCTTAGAGATTTGTTTTTACTGTAAAATTTGAACACAAAGACTTGCTTTCAAAATAGAGATGCATTCTCCTAATGCAAGTCAGTCTGAGCAATTTATAAATAACATGCACAATGAAGATGCAAACAAACTGTTCCTAGAGAGCCAATTATACTTTTTCCAATGATGGAAGTTTCTCTCTTAAGAAGTAAATGCCTCTTTTGGTACATCTGTATTTGTACAAAAAGCCCCTCATTACCAAAAATAGCCACATATGAGCCGTCCCGTGGGAAAACCAACAATGTGGTTTCCGAACAGGTCCGACACAAACCGGCCTGTACAAGCACAGAAAAGAGCTAAAAGCTTGAACTTTCGGATTTAAGTAGAAGAGGAAGTGTACTATCCATGTAGCGAAAACAAAGACGCTGATCAGCTTCGCGAAGCTGATCTGCGTCTTTGTTTTCGCATATGCAGATTGTTGGTTTTCCAGCGAGGTGGCTCATATATAACCATATGCTCTTTTGCACATTTCAGTTATCTTCCTTTCTGGTTGAAGAATGGGCATCTGATAGCAGAGGGGTAAGTATTAAGTATATGTTACTGTATGGTTTAACCTTTAGCATGCTGAGCAATATAGTGAAATCGATATCGCAGCCCACTGACGTTTTTTCCAATTTTTTTCCGTGTTTTCTTAATTTTTGAGCCATAAAAACAGCTGAATAAATTCAACAAACGCAGTAAACAAATCTACTTTCGGTTTCGGAAGTCTTTGTTACGCCGATTTCTAGCGTAAAAATTCATCATACGTACCGTTACAATGTCATATTTCGGGTGTAAATGCACCCAATTTTCCATTTACCAGCGAAAAAAGCGCTGAAAATGCATTTCTAATGCAAAAATAACGAAAATCCGATCAAAATCGGCCGACAAATCGGTCCCAAAACCACAAGCCGCCATGTTGTTTTCATGCGCAACTGTCTGGGCATCGCTCATTAATATTCATAAGTAGGCAGTGGGCGATAAGTGCGGGAAATTTGAAAGCGGTTTTTCTTGTCGACCGCAGTCGCCTCTAGTTGGCACAGATAGGTATTCCACGGTCGACCGCAGTCGCCTACAGCATGCTAAAGGTTAATAATAGACTTTTTCTTTTTTCAAAAAACAAACTTTCTGTTTACATTTCCATTAACCGTAGCTGTTTCCTATTTTCCGGTAAATGAAGTAAATAAAGAAATGAATATCTATCAAAATATGATCCAAAGACCATTACTGTTTGAAAAATGAGCCACAGTAATTTTAAAATTATGCATTAAAAAGTTTCACTATTTATTTTCAGTCATAACTCTGTAACCGCGGTAACAGGAGAACTGATGAATGACGTACTGCGGAATGTACTGTGCCTTATACACAACAATGTCGGGGCAGAGGACGCTCCTTGGATGAACAGAATTGCTTGTAAGTACTTTTTTTGTCATTTCTATCTTTTTGTTAAGTTACCATTCCAATCAGTGATAGTTGCTTTATCTATTTTGGAATGAAGATAGCAACTAGGGTTTTAGATTCAAAGGAACAAGTGAACATGTGTCTGATTACTAAACTTTGTTATGAAATAGATGCTGACATTTATTGGCATTTACAAATTGTCAATCAAGATACATGTAGACTGGCACGTTTAAGACAATACTTTCTTCCTTTCCCCAGCTCGAGTACAGCCCATCATTGGCAACTCCACACCTGACATGATCCAGGACCACTTCCTGCCGATAGCGAAGAAACTGCGGGAGAATGCCATGATTGTTGACCAGAAAGAAAAACAGATGATACTACACAAACACTCCATACAACTGTCAGAGGATGACTCAGACTTTGAGGCTGAAGTTCAAGAGGTTTGTTGTGAATACAAAAAGTAATTTTGAATTTTGGACTTGCTCAAAAATTGGAAAAAACAGGCTAAAAGGGATAAATTCATCTCTACCCTGGGCTAAAGATTCCAAGGGTATGGAAAGGTAAAAGTAGGCAATGATCAGGAAATGGCACAATCAGAAAGAAATTCGCACTCCAAAAACCAGGTTGGAAAAAACTAAATAGACAATTAGGTACTTAGAGAACATATTGAACAAGCCAAATGAGCAGCTATTTCCCAAATAGACGGCCACTCAGTTACCCGAACTTAACTAAAAATATGAAAACGTACATAATGTGCAAAAAATTCAACACCAAAACATGAAACAATTAGTACCACAACAGAAGCTTTTTAGATGCATGAATTTACAGACTGAAGTCTTGATTATGACTCTATGTTTTTCTGTCTTGAAATTTAGCTACAGAGATTTCTTGTTCATTTTTCAGCATTTTATCATCCTGGTACGAGACATCTATGCCTTCTACCCTCTGTTGATCAAGTATGTGGACCTGCACAGATCTCACTGGCTGAAATACCCTACACCAGCGGCCGAGGAGATGTTTACCTGTGTGGCGGATATCTTCTTGCTCTGGTCTAAGTCTGTGGTATGTTTTGTTTTATTTTGTTACTGTTGATGAAAAATCTTTTAGGAAAACATAAGCATACATGTATACGTAAAATATAAACAGCACATCTTACAGTTTAGAAATTTATGAATGATGTGAAATATGTGCCCAGTGTTCTATATGAACTCAGTTTCCTGAAAAATGGCTAAAGTGGTATTTTAAAGTGACAAATGGCCACCAGGAACTTTTTACAATTCTTTTTACATTCATGTATAATGAGGGCAATTCGTTTGTACACAAACCTTTATCAACTCTTAATATCCTTACGATATCTTTACCATATCTGTCATATTTCTTACTTTTATTCCCAGATGTACAAGAGGGCGGAGCAAAACTTTGTATTATCCAATGAAATTGACAACATGTCCCTGATCATGCCTAGTCAGAGTAAACAGATTAACCTGGCCAAGGTCGACCCTGGCATGGAAAAGAAACAATCATGTAAGGGTTTGAAACAATATTAAGATTTTTGTTAAATCATAGAATATAAAGGTACTGTTTGGGTAGGCAAATGTGTCCCAAATGTCACTGTGACGTGATCCAAAGGACAGTTTTGTCCCCCATATCTCAAACTTGTCCTACATTTTGGACTCATTTTGCAATTCTTTAGGTACCATTGCTCCCCACAACAGTCTAAATGTTGCCTGTCTGAAGAGCTAATAGGCTTGATTTCTCCTATGGGGCACTATTAAAAGAAGAAATTGTAGACTTTTGACACTTTTCTAATTTTTTTTTAATCATCAATTTATCAATTTTCTTCCAGCCAAGAGAAAAGAGAAGAAGCGTTTAGAGCCCCACAACAGTTTGAATGTTGCCTGTCTGAAGAGACTGTTACCAATAGGTCTGAGTTTCTTCAGTGGGCGAGAACAGGAACTGTTACAACATGCTAAACATAGACTTATACAGGTATGAGTATTATCGTTTTCTTAAGTTCATTATTGATCTACATGTATGTAGGTCTATTATAGATGAGACAAAGTCCTGAGAAGCTCTTTGATCAGGACATCCATTTTGCACTATATGTCTTCATTGTTTGGATTTACTTCTCTGTTTAATAGCATAACCCAGGTACATGTATTTAATGCAGAATATGAGCCATGCAGAGTGAAAACTCTGTTGATACCTTGCCAATCTTTTTGCCATCATAAATATGGTTAGTTCACTATGACAGTTGAAACATCACCACAAAATGTTTTTCGGCTTACACTGGATAAAACAAATAATAAGAGAAAATGAGTTCTATAGAAAATGGTTTCTAACAGTAAAATACTGTTGAAATTTCTTTACAAATTGAGGAACTATTCTTTAAATTGAAAAATTGTTTATGTTGTTTTTACCCGCAGGAGCCTGAAGGTGACCTTGAAGATTATCTCTTACACACACTGGAAGAGGAAGAAGGGGTAAGGAGTTTGCACAGTGGCATATTGGTAGATCTGTTTATTTTAGAATGCTACCATAAAATAAAACACAAACTGATAAACTTGATTTGTCTTTATATATGTTATCCATTTGTCTCAACATCAGAAAACATACTTTATGCAATAACGGCTGTTATAGCAATACTGACAAATTAGTGACAATCCTGTCCAATATGCACATACACAAGTTATGTTATGCATGAATATACTAATCAAACAGATTCAAATATAACTTTTTGAACTTTTAGAAATGGGTGAATATGGTCACTGGAGCTTGAATATTGGCTGGTTGAACGTCTTAGCAATCATTACATATTATTGTGGCGATTTTGTAAACACCCTAGCTATTCAATGTTTTTGAATTTTGATTTTGAATATTTTTATTTAAACTATCCTGGCTATTTTATACGAATGAAACGACACAACACGACGAAACGATGCAACGGACGGGTACAACGGAACAAAAATTGTGGATGTAACCTCTTCAACTATAACTGGGACAGTATACCACTCTGATTGATACAATGGGGTGAGCAACTGCTATGGTGTCTTCTGCAACTATTAACTGATACAGAATAACGCTTGACATGCAGAAAGTATAACCTAAATTGTAACTAAGCCAGGTTTCATCTGAACGACTCATAACATACGACCCAAAATTTTCAAAAGAAATATACGAGCCAAATAACGACACCAATACAAGAGTAAGCTCTTTAAGTTAAATGCTTATCTCACATATTTGCAACGGGTATCGTAAGACGAAGTGTATTGAAAAAACCAGTGTGTTCATAAAATTAGAGAAGAGAAGTCTACGATTTTGATTTGTGCTCAATGACTGAATGACACAAGGATTACACCTCAAAGCATGCTTTGTGTGTTTCCTCGGCCACCAATCAAATTGCACTAGTCCTAAAATTATCAACCTTATAAAATAGCAGTCAGATTCAATTCAAAAGTAATGATTGCCAAGACGTCCAACCAGATGCCGCTTGAATCCCGGCACTTACACACACAAATGACCAACATAATTCAAGCCCCAGAGACTTTGTCAATAGATACTCCACCAAATAGCATTGCATATTTATAAAAAATATCTCTTAACAGATTTAGAAAAAAGAGGTGTGTGGAGCAAATATACAAAGAACATTATGATTCATCAGAAAGCAAATCAGAATTCAGGAAGAATAAAAACATATAAAACATTGGAATACAATCCCTTCTTTAAAAGTCATCTCGAAGTCTCTATGAAACATAAGGCAGCAGAACCACTAAAGTCCTAGTATTCATCGTCGATGCAGATTGTTCCCTCCAGGAATGATGTTCCAGTTAGTCCTACGAAAGCCATCACAATAACTGTTTTATGGTCGTTGTTCTTCATGTTCATTTGTTATAAAACTGTGTGGCTAACGGGAAATGGTGCCATGTGATTGATAGTCCAGCCTCTACCTGCCACCTTCCAGTATGTACCTTCCAGTACTGAGAGACTCGAAGCTAGATACAGCTTGACTGAAATTTGAAAAAACTAACAGCAGAAAAAGTACAATAAATAGCTATGGAAGAAAACAGAACAGTCGAACGCTTGTGATGGGAATTGGGAGGGAGGGGAAATTAAGCAACACGTGTTTTTTTTTTTAAAATTTTGGAGCGAAAGCAATGACAACCCGGATGTAGAAAAAAGGTTTTACGACATGCCGAAATTTCCAATAAATCAAATCCATAAACGCTTAATAATTTCAAGTTTCCAAAACAAGCGTCTGAGAATTGCAAGCGTTCGATTGTCCTGATCACAAACCCGGAAGTGTTTACTGTTGTGATAAAAAGTAAATAATTGAATATTTAAAGAATTGTAAAAGCTATGTCCGCTCAAAATAAATGGGATTACGGTCAGGCCGTGAATCCCCATTATTTTAGAATGCTACCATAAAATAAAACACAAACTGATAAACTTGATTTGTCTTTATATATGTTATCCATTTGTCTCAACATCAGAAAACATACTTTATGCAATAACGGCTGTTATAGCAATACTGACAAATTAGTGACAATCCTGTCCAATATGCACATACACAAATTATGTTATGCATGAATATACTAATCAAACAGATTCAAATATAACTTTTTGAACTTTTAGAAATGGGTGAATATGGTCACTGGAGCTTGAATATTGGCTGGTTGAACGTCTTAGCAATCATTACATATTATTGTGGCGATTTTGTAAACACCCTAGCTATTCAATGTTTTTGAATTTTGATTTTGAATATTTTTATTTAAACTATCCTGGCTATTTTATACGAATGAAACGACACAACACGACGAAACGATGCAACGGACGGGTACAACGGAACAAAAATTGTGGATGTAACCTCTTCAACTATAACTGGGACAGTATACCACTCTGATTGATACAATGGGGTGAGCAACTGCTATGGTGTCTTCTGCAACTATTAACTGATACAGAATAACGCTTGACATGCAGAAAGTATAACCTAAATTGTAACTAAGCCAGGTTTCATCTGAACGACTCATAACATACGACCCAAAATTTTCAAAAGAAATATACGAGCCAAATAACGACACCAATACAAGAGTAAGCTCTTTAAGTTAAATGCTTATCTCACATATTTGCAACGGGTATCGTAAGACGAAGTGTATTGAAAAAACCAGTGTGTTCATAAAATTAGAGAAGAGAAGTCTACGATTTTGATTTGTGCTCAATGACTGAATGACACAAGGATTACACCTCAAAGCATGCTTTGTGTGTTTCCTCGGCCACCAATCAAATTGCACTAGTCCTAAAATTATCAACCTTATAAAATAGCAGTCAGATTCAATTCAAAAGTAATGATTGCCAAGACGTCCAACCAGATGCCGCTTGAATCCCGCCACAACAAATTTACCAAATTTGTCCCCCATTCAGCGGCATATTGGGCGGAAACAGAAGGTTAAGAATGTAGCCGGTTAATTTGCGGGGGCATTTGAGTCATATATTGTTTTTGTTGGGTCTAGAAGAAAAAGTCGGATCGCTTCCTGCAATGTCAGAAGAAAAATATGGTTGCCGATCTTTGACAGATGTGTACCATCTCTTTTAAGGAGGCCAGGCGTGTCGGTATCAATCTCGTGAAGGATTGACCGACCCCATGTTAAAGTTCTCACAGCCTGTCTACCAGCCCGATTGACCCGTTTTCTTTTTTGGTCCATCAATTTGAGTTTTTGTTGTAGGTCCAAATGTTTCATGGACGCTATGTCATCCAAACCTCTCCATTGAGTCCTGGGTAGAATGTCAGACCACACTATGTATGTGTCATTGAAAACAGACTGCAGATACCATAAAGTCTTTTTGATTTTGCTCATCAATTTAGCTAATTTGATTGACACCAAATCATTGCCTCCCAGGTGGACCACAATTAACGCTGGGGTAGTATGAAAAAGCATCTTCAGCTGAATGGTCGGCTTTAGTTGTGGCCAGTGCATGCCTGGCCGGCCAAACCAGCGCACAGTTCTGTCAAGGTCTAAGTTAGCCTGTTTGGATTTGATAGCCTCTTCCTCGGCATGGGAGATGATTGAATCTCCGATGATCCAAACATCTGGAAGAAAGCAAAATTAAAGGTCTGGTAAACCGTATAAAGGATAGAATACGATATGTGAGGAAGCCTAAAGGCGAATATACCCGTCAACAGCATCAGACTTCCAACGACCCAATTTTTTTATTGCATCTGACGAAATCCCTTTTGAGGCTAAATCTGTAGCTCGACCTATGCGAAATGCATGAGAGGTATAAATGCCAGTAGGAAGCCTCAAAACTCTTACAGCTTTGGCCAGAACTGCGCTGAATTGGCTCTGTGTCAAAGGTGTGCCGTTTGCATGTGAAAAGAAGTAATATGCATTTGCAGGACGAAGATGCATATAATGACGAATGGTTGTGACACAACAAAATGAAGAATCTTCAGATTTTGGAATACGCAAAGTAGTGGGCAACCCGCGTTGATTAGTTTTTGAAATTCTAATGGTGATGAGTAAGGTGTTGCCATCATCAACAAGTTCAATATCACCAGAAAGTAAAGGCCTATCAGGCTGAAGGTAGCTAGAAAAAACTACTTCACTTACCCGCAAAAGTGCAAAGTAAGATAAGAAGTAAGCACTTTGGAAGAGACAGGATTCAAAATCTGAATAACATATGTTAGGAAGCACATGGCAAATCCTTCTTAGAATATGTTCCGTTATAGGAGCACGGACATCACGGGACTTGCGTGACCTTTTAAAGCCCTCTAGGAGCTTCTTTACAACAAATGCATTAGTTGGGTCCTGATAGTTGTGTAACTTGTGATAAAAACTTATTCCAGACAGGTAGGATGCAATGGTAGATGGTGAATATCCAAGTTCAAAAGAATGTGCAATGAACAGCGTAACATGTTGAATTGGAACAGGCCATATTACGTGCAATGAATAATTATTTCTAAATTGTTCAAAAGCTGATAAAGCATTATCATAAACACTTCGAGTGTTGGGCGCAATACTGGAAGCTAACAACTGGTTTACACTTGTTTGAAGATATTCCAGAGATGGTTGGGTACTGTTGAAGGTTCCGGATCGGCATCGGGAGCGAGTTCGTGGAATTTCTGCAATTGAAAACGGCTTAGCGTATCGGCGAGTCTGTTAAAACAGCCTCTTACATGTAGTGCTTTAAAGGCAATGTTAAGTTGCAAGCACAAGAGAGTAATGGCTCTTAAAATGATCATGACTTCATCATTTTTGGAGGTCATGGAGTTAATAATATGGACAGATGATAAATTGTCAGATCGGAAAACTATCTTCTTGTTTTTAAGCTCTTGACCCCAAATGTGCAAGCACACCAAAAGAGGGAACATTTCCAGAACTGTTATATCAGCAGTAATGCCTTGATCAATCCACCACTGTGGCCAATGTGCACATGTCCATTTCCCAGCAAAGTATGCCCCAAAACCTAAGTCAGCACCGCCTGCACTGTCAGTGAATAACTGAACATCCTCATTTGAAACCCAGTAACGGTCATGAAATACAGATATGCCATTAAACTCTGTAAAGAAATTCAACCAAAGCTGAAGATCCTCCTTCATAGCTAAAGTGATATTCAGATGATGATGAGGCTTGGTCAGGCCACAAATAGCATTGATCAGTCGCCGACAGAATGGCCGTCCTGGAACCACTGCTCTACAAGCAAAATTGAGGGAACCAATCAAAGATTGCATTTCGCGCAAAGTACATTTCTTCCTTGCCAGCATACTCACAATTTTTTGTCGGATTTCCTCAATCTTTCCCATGGGAATACGAATGGTCATTTCCTCCGAATCAAGCTCTAAACCAAGAAAAGATAATTTGGTGGTAGGACCCTCTGTTTTATCGGAAGCAATAGGGACACCAAGTAATTGCATTTTATCCATGAAAACAGACATTATGAAAGTGCAATCATTGGTATCTTTCTTTCCTCCAAACAAAAAATCGTCTAAATAGTGTAATAAAGATCCACATGGGGATGCCCGTCTTACACAGAATTCTAAAAACGTAGCAAAAAGTTCCCAGGTCTGGCAAGAAATAGAGCAACCAAATGGCATAGCCTTATCCACATAGAACATCCCGTCAAACATAAAACCGAGCTGATCAATTTCGGACAACGATACTGGTAGGATCCTAAAGGCTCGACGGACATCGGATTTCCCTAACAAACAGCCTTGACCCAGGTCCTGTATCATATGCACTGCTTCATCAAAGCTAGTATACTGCACAGAACAAAGTTTAGGATCAATGAAGTCATTTACAGAGTGGCCTGAGGGGAACGAGAGGTGGTGTATAAGTCGAAATTGATTGGGTTCCTTCTTAGGGACTAAACCAAGTGGAGAAATGCGTAATGTGGGAATTGGGCGGGAAATAAATGGGCCCGCAACTCTGCCTGCTGTTACTTCGGCTTGAATTTTCTCCCGAACAATGTCTGGATTTCCTAAAGCTGATTTTAAGTTTTTCGAGTCCGAAGGAGAATGCAAACCAGAATAATGTAGAGGAAAACCAAGAGTGAACCCTTCCAAAATTGCCAATGCCTTAGAGGAATGATAACCATCAAGTTCTTGTCGTAGAGCTTCAATATTGATTGGGGATGAAGACAATGTGAATAGATCCGGGGAAATTGTGTAATTTTGCCTGGCAGCGGATTTAACAGCTGAGGAATTACAGTCTGTTACCACGCCGGGCTTGAAGTCTTCCCCCACGGTTGTGTGTATAACCACGTGGTCCGCGAAAATTGGAACCCCCTCGATTGGCATAAGAACCCCTTGAATTAGCAGTAGACTGTTTGAAACATGTCACACGTCCATGACTGGGGTTATTACAGTTTGAACAGATATGCTTAAATTTACAGACAGTTCGTGGACAAAAACCATCATTAAAATCAAAACATGTACCCAAAACATGGTTGTCATACTGCGAATTGCCAGTACTACTGCGACCACCTGTTAATGCACCCGGTTGTGTATTTTGTGGCATGTTGGAAGTAACCGTACTAGACGTCATAAGTCGAAGCCATAAATCAGAGTTAATCTTACCCCAAGACTGAACCTCGGATTCTTGACGCAAACGAAATTGCTCATCATATGATCGCCAAGTAAAGGTAACAGACCGGGATGCAGCCTCCCTGATAATGTTCATATACTGCAATATTTCCTGAATTTTGCTTGGGTAACGTTTTAAGTAGATGGAGGCAAATATCAGAAAAGCATCTGTCCACTTTTCGATATTGGGAACCTTATCTTTGGTATTAACCTGTGGCCTAGCCTCCAACTGACCTTTGCCTGTTAGGTGTACGACACCAGTGGAAAAAAGGTCTTGCAGTTCGACACTGCCCTTCAAAAGTAAAGCAAGATTAATATATTCGTGGGCCCATATTTTCTTGCAAAGCTGTTCTGGGACATGCGAGGCAATATCATCGGAACCTAACCGGACACGATTTTCAGCAAATGAAATTGACTGTAATGTTGGCAAAGTCTGTTGGGAGGCAGAAATTGCCGAAGGCAAGACGTTAGGACTAAGAGTCTGTTGAGCAGGTGGTGGTGGTGGTGGGGTAGAATCAGACACAGATCGCACTGAAGTTATATTTGCATCTGCTAGGATTTTTTCGAAATCCACAAAGTTGAGCAAAGAGGGCTCCTTAGAGCCACGTATCGTACCTGGCGGGTGGCCTGAATTCGGTGCAATACCGGTACCAGGCCCACCCAGCAAATTGACCCTTTCAATTTCCTCTCTCTCTCCCGTTTCTTCGGTTTCCTGTCGCTTGCGCTTGGAACCACGACGTCTACGAGTAGTGGACATATCGAATCGAAGTCAAATCTTGAAATCAATTAACCAAAAAATTGAGAAATTAAGCAACACGTGTTTTTTTTTTAAAATTTTGGAGCGAAAGCAATGACAACCCGGATGTAGAAAAAAGGTTTTACGACATGCCGAAATTTCCAATAAATCAAATCCATAAACGCTTAATAATTTCAAGTTTCCAAAACAAGCGTCTGAGAATTGCAAGCGTTCGATTGTCCTGATCACAAACCCGGAAGTGTTTACTGTTGTGATAAAAAGTAAATAATTGAATATTTAAAGAATTGTAAAAGCTATGTCCGCTCAAAATAAATGGGATTACGGTCAGGCCGTGAATCCCCATTATAAAAAAAAATTGAACTTTGGATATCATCCATTGAAAATCATCCAATATTTTACCTTTAATTTTCAAATTTTTAAGCAAAAAGATATTGCATAAGGTAATCTTGAGTAAATACTGTTATTGATGGAATACTTGTGCTCTTTTTTTTCAACAGCCAATTGACGACAAGATAAAATGGCAGAAAGTATTGTATCAGAAGATAGGCAGTTCTGGTACCCAGTATAACCAACAGAGAGTCATTGACAGAATCATGTCCATGGCCAAAGTTATGACAGGGTTGCATATGGTGAGTTAATGTCCTTGTTTGATCAAAATATGACCATTCCCTTTTACAGTAGATAAGATAAGAAGTAAATTCTTGTTACTATGCTTGTCTTTTTAACAATATTTTGTTGATTTATACTAACATTAAGGCCCATACTGAGATGTATAAATATTGTTTAGGCTTTTATGCTCTGCTTTGCTTTTCTCCTAACCCCCATCGATTATGCCAGGCTGCGCCTATGCAGAACAGTTATTGAAGAGCACCTGGTAATCCTCAGGATAAACTGATTTGCAAATAAAATGTAGAAGCCAAAGAATGATTTATAAATCCCGAACAATCGTAGTAGATTTGCGTCACAGATTTACCGTAATAAATATGAATGACACGCCTGTTCCTATTGGTCAAATACATTCTTTTCATTCATATGTGTAATGGTAAACCTTAGTGGAAACAATTTTCACTGACAGCAGAAAAATTTTTATCAAAATTTCCCTATGTTATTGTCCCCAGTATGATCTATTGGCGTCAATGGATTGTGACATTACATTGATTAGCAAGGTGAGTAATTTTGATGGTGAAGGCAACCTTTTGCACACACTTCTCCCCCACCCCCATTCCTTGAAATTCATTCATATTTTGCTGGTAAGGGTTTTATTCCACATTGCTCCAGTCATAGCGAAAAACAAAAATGGTGGTGGTATTCCAAACCATAAAAACTGACAAAAATATTGTCTGATCACTTCCAACCCTTATCTCCTCCTGAAAAGATTGCAGTTGCACATTATTATCATTTTCTTGATGTTTGATGTGATGATTTTAGTTTTGTAGATGAATCTATATTTTTCTGGTCATTCTGTTTTTTGCACTATATATAAATGTAGAATTGACAGTTTTTGGATGAACAATTACCATACTCAAGAAATAGATTGTGGGTATATCTTGCATAGAATTGCCTCACTGAGCAGCTACAGTTGAAGTTCTGAGCAAAAACAATGTAGATCCCAATTTATTGCATATTTGTGGATATTTGCTTTTTGAAGTGGCTATTACAGTAATGTTTCTAATAATTTGAACACCAAAAATGGAAAGAACATCATAATTTTCTTCCCATTAGTGATTATGCAGTTTTGTGATTTTTCTCGACTGCTTTCAATAAATTTCCTCCCTTTTCTAGAGCATATACACCCCTCACAAAATCCTTCAAACATTATCAATTTGGCTGCTGTTCAAAATTTTAGAATATTTACTGATGCATTATGATACTGTGCATGTATGACTTTGGAATATCCTCTTAGGTGCACCATAGTTACATGTGTATTTGATTGCTGTGCTTGCATACAAAAGGCACCAGCTATGACTGATGCCTGTTTGTAAGTAAAGTAGCTGACAACCTTTGATTTTATAAAAAGAAACAAAAAAGTGTTCTTCCAGAAATTCAGATTTCTTTTATTTTTCTGCAAATTTGAAAAAGACTGTTGTTCTTTCTTTTTTGGTGTTTGAATTAATAAAATACCACAAAATACATGTATGCATAATGCAGGCCCCGAGGTTATAGATCTTTTTTCTTGCTTAACTCATCTGAGCATGAATTTTTTTAAAATGCTTATGAGAAATGGGTAGATTTTGGGGTTTAAAATTAGCAGAGCTAGTCACTTAACCTGTGAATAAATGTAAAAATGCCAGACTCTGCTAAGTTGAGCATAAAATGAGTTTTATAATCTTGGGACCAGATATGAGACAGAACCATTACGAAAACACGCCCATGCAGTATACAGAGATTTTTAAAGTTGTAAAAAATGAAAATTTTCAGTAGAAATTTTTCAATATTTTTCTTACTTTTGCTCAAAACATAGATTGTGGGTACACGTTAGAACCGCCTCGCCGAGGCGGTTCTAACGAGTACCCACAATCTATGTTTTGGAGCAAAAATAAGAAAAATAGGTATACCCCTGCATACCCCAGTTTTCATATATAAAAGTGGGGTTCAAGGGGGTATACATTTCACAGACATGTTTTCCTGATGTTAAGGTTTCTTGCCCTAAGAACTATTCATATAATGACCAAAATGTTGAAATGGATAGAAACTTCCATAATCTTGGGCAAAAATTGTGAAAAGTCCATCTCTGAGCCACAAGAGTGTAAGGCCTAAGGTGATAACCACACAGAGAAAAAGAGGTGGCATGGCTTGTTTCAGGATGATACCACTACACATGTGCAGCATGATGTGCAATATAAAGGAAATCTTTCACAATTTTGCTCCAATATTTTAGGTGGAACATCCATCACTGAGCCACAAGAGTGTGTGGCGTAAGGTGGTCTCCACGCAGAGAAAGAGAGCTGTTATGGCTTGCTTCAGGATGATACCACTACACAATCTGCCTAAGTAAGTACTTGGAGACTTCATTTTATGCCTATGTAAATCATCTCTGAAAATATGATGCCATGATTCCAGCATGTTTAAGGCCACAGTCTTTGGCTTATTGGCAACTAAACTCATATGTAAGCCTGCCGTCCTTTTTATGGGACATAGGCAAACAGAATAGCCCCAGGCCCCATCTGGGGGTATTCTGTTTGCTTAGAAAAATTTGTCGAAGAATTCAATAAAATTTGAAAATCACTCATGATTCACCTAAAATTGAGTGTTGACTTGTCTAAATGATAATAATGGACAAGTCCATTCGTCAAAATGGGTTAATGTAACTTGCACTGTTGCTCACTATGTGTCTATTGGTCCACATATCGCCGACTGATTGGTAACTAAGGGAAGAAGAGTATTCTTATTGTGAAATAATAACAGCGTTTGTGAATGGGTTTTAGATGGTTGCATCTGTCTTAAGGATCACCAGAATCAGTCATTGAAATCAAGAGCCATTTTATTTGGTCCAAGTGTCTGGTGTGACTGAGACTTAAAAACAATTAAACAAATATTGATCAATTACTATGATTATATTGTAGACACAGAGCCATCAACCTGTTTCTGAAGAGTTACAGAACACAATGGCTGTTGAATGAAGAATATGAGAAGAAAATTCTTATTGATGACCTCACTGTAAGTTCATGTTTATGCAGTTATGATCAAGGAAACATTCTTAAAGGGAAACGTCACCATTCGATTCCCACATTATATCTTCATGAAACCTCACATACTTGAAGATAAATGTATCCTTGGATGAAAATTGAAATAGAATTGGGTGGTCAGGGGACTCGTTACCATGGTATTTCAACCTTTGGGGTGGTACTCTCAAGTTTCAGAAAATCGCACCCAGTGTTGATATGCGATTTACTGTAGGATATCTCGTGAATTGACATAACGTATCTTTAAATCTTTTTCAGCATTCTGACGAGACAGAAGAAGAAGCTGCAGAGAAGAAGGAATCAGAAGCAGAAGAAGAGAAGCCTGATCCGATCACACAACTGATCACATGTCTCAGTAGGGCTGCAACCAAGGAACAACAGAGTAGCATGCCTGAAGACGACATCTATATATCATATGCTCAGATTATGAGTCAGGTAATAGCTTATATTTTGAGCCGCATCGTGAGAAAACCGGATTTTTGCCTAGGCGAAAACAAAGGCGCAGATCAGCTTCGCGGTCACCGCGAAGCTGATCAGCGCCTTTGTTTTTGCTACACGGATAGTACAATTTCTCTTCTTCTTAAATCCGAAATTTCAAGCTTCTAGCTCTTTTCTGAGCTTGTACAGGCCGGTTTGTGTCGGACCTGGTCGGAAACCCCGAAGACCGGTTTTCTCGCGTCGGGGCTCTCTTTATGCAAGCTTTCCCACAGATAAGGTGAAAGAATGGCATCAAGTACTGGTAATCTGTCTATAGAAGACATGCCCCAAAAAGGGGGATTTAGGGTAAATGATCCACACATGGCGTCAGCTGTTTAGCGAGATACGAGGCATCAATTCAAACAGTAAACAAACAAAAATAAATCTGGTTATACAGTTATAGAAGATGACAGGTGGATTGAAAAATTTCACCCTAAGAAAATCGAGATATTCTAGTGTTTGTGTCACTTTTGTTGCCTGCACAAAGGCAGACTCCTATGATGAGGTAATCCAACTTTGCATTAGGTTTGTTCCTGTCACTGCCTGTAAGGTTATGATTGACTTGATTTTCTATTTATAGAGTTGTGGAGGAGCTGATGAGGATGATGATGATGGTGGTGATGATGAAGAGGGGCCAGGGTCCTCGTTCCAGGTAAATATTGACATTTATTTCCTCCTCCTCTATTTGAAATCCATCTGAATTCTGAATATTGGGACACATGTCTAGCAGGATGATTATGAAATGAGCCGCACCATGAGAAAACCAACATTTTCCGCTACAGTAGTACAATTCCTCTACTTTCTAAATCCAAAATTTCCAGCCTCTGGCCATCTTCTGTGCTTGCACACTTGGGTTTGTGTCAAACCTGTTCGGAAACCGTATTGTTTGGTTTCTCGTGATGTGGCTCAAATATTTTTCTGCTTTGCTCAGATGATTAGGAAATTCGTCCTGTAGATTTATGGTACCATGTCCAAAAGATACTTTAATGTTAATAAGCAAGAAAAATAGCATGATATAATTGTTCTTAAAGCTTTTTTATGAGAATAAATGTTGCTCACTAGAGTTGAGCATGAAACACTCTTTGATTATTTGTGGGCAGTTCAGATTTATGTATGTTGTTCTTTAAGATCAGTAACCAGTACTGGTAAAAGAGACAATGTCCCAATATGATGAATTTTTGGTGTGTCATTGACCAAAACCTGAAATGGGTTGAAAAGTGGCCGTTCTCACATCTGCTTTGTGCTTTTGGTTTGGTTTTGGTTTTTACAGCTTGTTTCTACACCTGGACATTTAAAGTAACTCTTTCCAACATTTCTCTTTGTTTTGCGGTGAAGGTGTGCTCTTGCCTGTTTCATTTTATATTAAAACACATGTATGTGAACGAAAGGAAATGAGGAAGAAATAAAGATTTAATACATGTACATGTATAAAATTGTGAGCCTTGTCAGGAGAACATTTTAGCTTTTTTCTGCTTCAGTTCCAACTAAAATGGTTATAGTATTTTTTACAAGTGCAGGATTTGAAACGAGAAAACCAACATTGTGGTTTCCAAACAGGTCCGACACAAACCAAGCTCTACAAGCACAGAAGACAGCTAGAGGCTAGAAATTTGGGATTTAGAAAGGTGAAGGATTGTATAATCCCTGTAGCATAAACAAAGGCACTGATCAGCTTCATGGTAACCACAAAGCTGCTCCGCATCTTTGTTTTTGCATAATGCAAAATGTTGGTTTTCTCATGATGTGGCTCATAAGTTCTCTTGATCTTTCTCTTTAAAAAAACTTTTGATACATTACCTTTTTGTGCTTTTTAACAATTCACTATCCATGGTATGATTTGAGCACTTCTAATATTGCTTTATGTATATTTCTTAAGATTCTAGTAAGTATATAACATGTAGTTGCAAATTAAAAGCTTTGGTTATTTTTCTTTATTTTGAAGTTTTCCATTTTATACCGTTTCATACTATCCCATACTCTTTCATTAAAGTGCATGGTGTTTCTATTTAGCATGCATTGCACATCAGATGCACCTACGCACCACTGATAATATGTACATACAGTGAAGACCCATGTCAAATGTCTCTGGATCTTGGCTCTTTTGGGTCTTCACTGAATAACAATTTTTAAAATCCAATCAAGATTACTTTGCTGTGAGATCTGACAAGAGCTTATCCAGATCTTGCGCATCTGACACATTGAATTGTGGGCCAGCCGATGATTTTGGCTTTTATGTCCGCACATTGACTCTTATGAGCCTGACGTCCTTTTTATGGGACATAGGCAAACAGTAAACATGGGACGCTGCATTCTGCGGCATTACTTCTGGGGCTATTCTGTTTGCTTAGAGGTACTTCATCAAGAAATAGAAAAAAAATCAAAATTACTCCTGATGCCCCTAAAATGAAGGTTGACTCACTCAAATTATAATGAAGGGCAAGTCCATTTGTCATATATACATGTAGGTTAAGAAATCAAGAGCATGCATAAATTCCCCGGATCCCCGGGGTTGAATTTAACAGGTCCGTGCCTGAAGTGCAACCTGCCAGGTGATAATGCTGAAGATTGCAGCAAACGTTTGAGGTTAGGGTTGGGGTAGAGGCATTTTACCCTGATATTTTTTTTTGGAAATAGCAGTGGAAAGGAAATTAGGGACCATGAAATGACCTCATAAAGGATTTGTAAATAGCTTTCTGGTTTGTCAGATTTATATAATCCAATATATTCCCTTAGCTTCACTTGGACTTTTTGAAGGTAGACTGCTCGCTCATAGTGTGAAAATATGTGATATTTAGATAGGATACATGCATAGAACCAATCTGTTGTTGCTATATTATAGTATTTGAAATTGTAATGTTGTTGTTCTGAGCAGTCTTACAAATGATGTTTATAAATTGTTTCGAATTCAAATTTGTTTTAAGGTGTATTGTTTTGTTTGTTTAATGCTTAAGCAGTCTTACAAATGATGTTCATAAATTGTTTCGAATTCAAATTTGTTTTAAGATGTCTTGTTTTGTTTGTTTAATGCTTAACATCCCAGTTAACAGCTATGGTCATGTCAGAAGGTTGCCTCTATTTTATTGGACTTTAAACCAAATTTGGACATCATAAAATGTTGTTAACAGACATAGTGATAACACAGTTTCATCATGACAAACAAAAAGAGGAGCGAAGACTTTGTTCAACCTAATGATCCTTTGATTAGAATGTGAGCCACATCATGATAAAACCAGCAATGTGGTTTCCGAATAGGTCTGACACAAACTAGCCTGTACAAGCACAGAAGATGGCTAGAGGCTGGAAATTTTGGATTTGGAAAGTAGAAGAATTGTAGTATGGTGTAGCCAAAACAAAGGCGCTGTTTAGCTTCTCAGTTATTGCAAAGCTGATCTGCGCCTTTGATTTTGCATATGCAAAATGTTAGTTTTCTCATGACGCGGCTCATGTTATGATCTAAACGATCCAATACATGTAGCTACTATGCAGCTCAAATTATTGTTGTAATTTTGTTGTCAAATGTTAGTTGCAGTAATTTATTGAAGTAACTTATAAAACATAGTATTTTCCTTGTTTCCCATATAAGTAGCAAAATATTTTCCCCAATGTTGTCTCAAAGTCAGAATGTCTTATATGTTACAGAGATGTCAGAGATGCATGCATTTGTTTAGGTTTAAGTTCCAGTAAAGCAGCATGTGTATTGTTGAAATATGTGTCAGTCTTAGACTAGTCTGACTATACAAATCTTCAATATGCTGCAACTTTTGTATTGTTCAACAGACATTCTTTAGAGATAATAACAGAAATTTTCATCATATTAATGATTGTGAATTACCAAGATGTGCACCACCCTTGAAAGTAATGCTGAACTGATGTCAGGGTTCAATTTGTAAAACTGTACTTCACACTCATTGTAGGTTCTTTTTCTGGGTCACCAGTAGGTGTCATCACATGATTCCAACTGGCTTTACATAAAAATACTCTGCTCTCATATGTTAGCTGTTTACATTTTGATGTCATTTTGCGATTTTCACGAGAATCATATTGAGTTCACAACAATTAAATTAAGGGATGCCCAATACAGTTTGTGAAGAACATTCTTGTTATATGCATACTTGACTCCTGAGTCACAAATTTTTTCACATGCTGTTGGAAAATTAAAAGTATGTTGCCTTGACATAACATTGAATTTTCTATCTCATGTGTATGAATATAACATAAGTGTGCATCTGTTTCTGTTTGCTAGGAACAAGAGATGGAGAAACAACAGTTGTTATCAGAGCAGGCTAGACTGGCTGATAGAGGAGCTGCTGAAATGGTCCTGTTATACATCAGTGCTAGTAGAGGTAGGGAAAATTGGTGCAAATGTTTTATAAACTTAAATTGTGTAGACTTCTCTGCTGATGTTGTTTTGTGCTTAAATGTTCTCTTAAGCTGTACCTACATACTGTCAAAGCCCTTCTGCACATTCTCCTTTTGACTAAACGGAAATGAAAACCTACATCACACTATCATGATTTGGTGTTGGACCATGAACATGATTCTTATCATTACTCACAATTAATCAGTCTGTTTCTTTGTCCTATTGTAGCAATGCTATTTTAGCACAGATCTAATAACTGAGTTCAATGTTTTGTATTACAGGTTGTGTAGGCCCTATGATTTCTGACACCATAGATCTTGGTATATCTCTCCTCAGAGGTGGAAATATCGATGTACAGAAGGTAGGATATACATGTATTTATACACTAGTTTATGTTCTAATAACTGTAGACCAATGTAGCAGGATGGGTAGGTCCCATGATATCTCCTCTGAGAGGAGCAAAATATTGATGTATAGAGGGTAAGAGAAGCTGTTGTTTAAATTGAACAATTATTCTTTGGGGTGGGGTGCTGCCTTTTGGTCCCTCGTCATTTATACCTGACTTAATGGTCATCAGTTGAACAATACTTAAAATACGTATGTAAGTGTATTTATAAGTTTCTGCTCTTTTGAAATTGTCAGGGATTCATTATTTCTTACATTAGTTTTACATGACAAGTAAATGTACCTGAAAATATTAAGCTTGAAATGGTCAATAAATATCCAGTAGAGTTATACAATGTTTGCCTAAAAGGAAAAATGTGTTCACACATGTATTCTCTATTTTCAGAGAATGTTGAAGCATCTTAAGGACAAGAAAGATGTAGGATTCTTCATGTCTGTGGCTGGTCTCATGCAACAGTGCAGGTAATGGGGCTTTTCTTCAAGTACTGTGTTTAAGGCCTTAAAAGAGGAAAATGTCTATATAACTCCTTAGACCCCAACAGTAGTGTTATAAAGAGGTTTTATTTACGATTACTTGGGTACACTATGCAAAAAAACAAAACAAAACATTTTTATCTACTTCAACACCCTGAAAGTTGAGACCACTCATTTAAATTCCTCTGCAACTGCAGCAGTTGCTAATGCAGCCGATGCTGTCTAAATATTTCACTTGGTATAGTACTTGAAGTGATGTAATTTAAAGGAGAGAAAATCTGAGTTCAATATTGCAGAAAGATCTGTTTTATGATTTTCAGTGTTCTGGACCTAGATGCCTTTGAGAGAACAAACAAGGCAGAGGGGCTGGGTATGAGTTCTGAACAATCCCCGGGGGAGAAGAACCTGCATGATGCTGAGTTTGTCTGTAAGCTCTTCAGATTCCTGCAACTGCTCTGTGAAGGCCATAACCTTGGTGAGTTTGAAGTATAACAATATAAGGACTGAGTATATAGATGTTGGCTTGTATGAATTATGTAAAATTGTAAAATGACATAAATGTATGGATAAATGATTCCATTATCTCAAATCTAAGCCATGGCTGTAAGGCATCAAATATGGACACCTAATGAGCCTTTAATAGCCCAAGACCAAAGTATTAGATTTTTTTGAATGAGCAAGACTCACAATAATCTGATCTTGTTTTCAGAATTTCAGAACTACCTGAGGTCTCAGGCTGGTAACAACACCACTATCAACTTGATCATCAGTACTGTGGACTATCTACTCAGACTTCAGGTAACTGTGTGCATGTGCCCTTCTGTGTTTATTATACATTTGAGCATTTCCATGACAAAACCAACAATCTTGGTTTCCAATCAGGCCTGGCATGAATTAGACTGTACAGCCACAGAAGAAGGCTAGAAGCTTGAAATTTTAAATTTAGAAAGAGACATTAAATTGTTAGATTGTAAAATGGAGAACAGTATTGTAGTTAGTTTTCCAGATTAGTATATAGGTAATTCTGATTTTGTCACCTCCTCATCATTACTTTCCTTAATATGAGCCTCGACGCGAGAAAACCGGTCTTCGGGGTTTTCGACCAGGTCCGACACAAACCGGGCTGTACAGTCTCAGAAGCAGGCTAGAAGCTTGAAATTTCGGATTTAAGTAGAAGAGGAATTATACTATCCGAGTAGCGAAAACAAAGGCGCTGATCAGCTTCGCGGTTACCGCGAAGCTGATCTGCGCCTTTGTTTTCGCATAGGCAAAAATCCGGTTTTCTCACGATGCGGCTCATATTAGGTTTATAATGTACATGTATCTCTAATCTAACTTACAGGAATCCATAATGGATTTCTACTGGCACTATTCTAACAAGGACATCATTGATGTCGCCGGCAAGGAAAACTTCTGTAGGGCCATACAAGTGTCAGCACAGGTTTTTGCTTCACTCACTGAGTATGTGCAGGTAAGTTGTTGTTAAAAAACATTCTCTTCTGAATTCTAAAAATCATTTAACCTAGATTTTGAAAATCTTGAAATGGAAAATACAAGGCAGTATGAACCAACCTTGGTTCAGGTCGTAACATGCTTTTGGGTCAGTGTGTTCAGTGATGAAGTTATGAAAAATCAGAAAAAAAAATGTCAGACACTAAAATACATTTCAATTTAACTGGTTGATGAAACAAAAATATTTTAAAGTTTGTTATATGTTAACAGTTTTCTGAAAAGTGTTAAAAAGACCATCTTCTTTATATAAATTTTGCTTATAAATCTCTTTTTAGGCTTTAATCAGAAATTTCCATTCTAAACCCATTGAGATAAAGAGCCATGTTGATGTTTTAAATATCTTGTATTTCAGGGCCCCTGTTCACAGAATCAGCTGACCTTGGCTCACAGCAGATTGTGGGATGCCATTGGAGGATTCCTCTTCATCTTTGCTCATATGCAGGAAAAATTGTCGAAGGTTGGTAAAACTGTTTATGTACGAGGTATGGCAGGAGAGTTCGTAGACACTTCAGCTATCAGAAAAAGTAACGCGTTATTGAAGAAGCGTTTTGCATAATTTCAAGCAGCAATATCATATGAGTATATTTCAGAAAATTTGTGCAATTTGAAGTAATAACACTCTCGGTATGGCCACTTTTCTGCTTGAGGGTGGGGCCGTGCGGGGCAGGTGTCAAAACGTGATAAAATGTGACGATGTTCACATTCTGTTTTTGCTTGTGAAACGGCACGGAAGTGTGCTGTAACATTAAAATATTTTGATCCTAATATAATGTTCAATCAACATCGTTTTCTGAATGTTTGTGCCTTCGCGGCAGTACAGTTTAATATCTGTGACTAAAATTTCAGATGCAGTCCGAAAAAAATGTTTTTTAAAAAAATGGCGTAATTTTGACGTCGGAGAACAGCCGATAACCATAAAATTGTGTTTTTGTTAAGGAAATGGCCAACAAACACGATGGAACTAGTTTACAAGTGACAGAGTTGATTTTAGGCTGCTCGATAGATCATCTAAGATGATAAACGGCGGCGGAAGGGCACTCGTCTTACATTCTCAGCGAATGAAAATGGTTTCATATGTTCGATCGCTCATCAGAGAACCTGAGGACAGTTGGCACAGATCTGCATTTGACAGCTGGATACACACAATAAAATTGTACCGATATCAAAGGACCCTATGTGGGAAAACTCTGAAACATCGGTTAAACTTGTTACAAATATATAAACACTGACAGCAATAAACATCAAGTAACGTCACTGAGACGTTGACCCTTGCCCCGCTCCCGGTTAGGGAGGTGCACATAAAAAGCTGTAGAAAATGTCATGTTGGCCAGATTTTCATAAAATTCGTCTATTTGCTTATTAAATATTTTTGCAAACCCAGATATATTCATTTTGACTGAATTTCTTTGCCTGTTGAAAATACTAATGATGTCTACGAACTTTCCTGCCAAACCTCGTATAGTAACATTCAGTCATATTGACACTGTTTAAAACATACAATATATATTAGGTCAGACAAGGTGTTTATCATTCATCAACATTTATCAGGAAATCTTTTGCATCAATACAAGTTTGATCCAGTACAAGCAAAAAATCCAGAGAATCAACCAGAATGCATCTAAAGAGGTCTTTGGGCCTGGAAGGGCATTGATTATAATAAAATGTATGAAAGTATATTGTGATGATCAGTGAATCAAAAAACATAATTTTATCCCTTTATAATTCCAGGACTCTACTCAGCTGGAACTATTGAGAGAGTTTATGAAGTTACAGAAAGAGATGATGATTATGCTTCTCTCTATGTTGGAAGGTACATTTACAGTTTTGGTCAAGATAAACATAAACCCAAAAATATATGCATTTGCCTGACAGAATGCAAGCTTTACTTGAAAAATGTTGCCTAAATGGGGCTTATACTGTATGACCCAACTCTGATAGCCTCGCAGAATCTTTAACACAAGAATTCAAGAGTTCTCTCTTCTGAGTCACTAGGAATTTATACTCCATTTTATCATTTTATCCACGATTGTTTTTAAACTATTGAACAATCCCATTCCCTTATTTCATTCCAACAGATTACCGTCATAACAACATAAGAACAGAACAAAATTTTCCAGTACAGTCCAGAACATTAAAAATCTGAAACTGGTTTTTTTATGCTCAGTTAATATGGGTATTCCTTATGCAGTCATGACTATCTTATGTTGGTTGTCACCTTGTAAGGCTAAAGCAAAATATTTGTCTATTGTTTATAGGTAATGTGATGAATGGTCCTATTGGTAAACAGATGGTGGATACATTGGTGGAATCTTCTAGTAATGTGGAGGTACGATTTCTTCTTAATTTTCCTAATACACATCAACCTCATTAAAACACCTTTGGGTTCCATAGAGAAAGATTGTGTTATAAGTGAAATCATATTTGGTACCAATTATGATTTCATTATAATGAGGTTATTTACGGTAGAAAAAAATTGCATAAACAATCTCTATTATAGTAGCCACGATGGCAATGTTTTTTAAAAGCCACTATAGTGTGGCACATTGTAATGGAGGTTCAACTGTAATATCATTTGTCAATTTCCATTGCTTTTGAATGAAAAAATAGTTATTATTACAAATGTACATGTTATTCATAACTTTAATTTTCTGTTTGCAGATGATCCTGAAGTTCTTTGATATTTTCTTGAAGATGAAGGACCTAACATCATCAGAAGCCTTCTTGGTATGCTTCATGCTTTTTGTCTTTGTAATTTAGCCTTTGCATGAGAAAACCAGCAATTTGGGTTTCTGACCAGGTCCGACACAAACTGGCCTATATACTCACAGAAGCAGGCTAGAGGCTTGAGATTTTAGATTTAGGAAGAAGAGGGATTGTACTATCTATGCAGCAAAAACAAAGGTGCTGATCAGCTTTGTGGTTATCGCGAAGCTGGTCTGTGCCTTTGTTTTTGCATATGCAGATGGTTGGTTTTCTCATGGAAATACAATTTATTTTTTTCAAAACTTGCAAATCAGTCTTTCTTTGAATAGTGAAAAAGCATGTTGTTTCCCTATGGACAAGGGCTTATCCAGTCCGTCGGATGGGACTATAAACTGAGGTCCCGTCTCCATATGACCTTAGCTGTTGGTGGGACATTAAACCCCAATCAACCAACCAACCTTATGGACAATACCAAGTCTGTCGTTTGTCCAAAACCTAATGCATTCAATGTACTAAGTATTTACATGAGGAGAAAACATTCTATAAAAATATGTCATTAAAAAAGGGAAACAAAAGCCTATAATGATGCTTAAAATAGTCCTTTAGCTCCAGCAAAAAGCTGTCTTGGAACTAAAAGACCAGCAAAAAGCTATCTTAGGGAGGGCGGTGATGTAGTGGTATAGCATCGGACTCTGAATCAAGAGGTCCTGGGTTCGATCCCCACAGGCAACACCATGTTGTGTCCTTGAGCAAGGCACATTAACTCCCTACAGTACTGGTTAAACCCAGGAAACGTTTGCTCTGTCCCGACATGACTTAAAAATGTTGACTGAGACGTTAAGCCTCAATACAAACAAACAAAAAATCTTGTTTCAAATCCTTTGCTATGTTAAACCCAGTATACATAATTATCTGTCAAGAGTAACACAAAGAAGCGTGGTATTTCTACACAGAAGAATTGATATGACTTGTCAGACAAGCTCCATTTTATCAAGCTCCATTTTCATGCTAGAGAAGCCCAGTGTTTAAAGTAGTATAATGATGATTACTGACAGGGGTTGGATTGTACATGATAGGGGTTTGATAAGCTCATACATGTAGCTCATGAATTTATTTACAATTTTGTGATTGTTTATCATCATATCATTTTAACTCATATAGATTATTATTTCACCATTTGCATTGTTGCTGCATAGGAATTTGATACAAACAAAGATGGCTACATTTCGGCCAGAGAATTTCGACGGGCCATGGAGGCACAGAAGATGTACACTCGGTCTGTTAATACACATTATGCTGTGTATGAAATGTGTAAATGCATTGGTGTTGTACCTAGAATTATATATTGGTGTATAATAGCACATGATCTAACCTTCCACACATGCTGAAAAAATACTGCAATAACTGCTCCCTTTTACACATCTTGCAAGCTGTGTCTTAGACCTGCTTAGCTTGCTGATGAAAATAAACGATGCTTAGAAATAATAGTACATATCCTGCTGTCGGCATATCCATATATGTGCTTCCCTGCAATCCCCACAAACTATTATAATCAAGACCACAATCTACTATTGCTTGTTCTCTTCAAAATAATCGCTCTCATCTTGTTCTGTATCAGATACTCTTGCATTTGCTTATTACAATTCTTCACAGTCATGTATTAAATCTATGTCACCTAGCTTTAACTGCTTTGATTATTGTATCCTGCCCCCTTTTTCCACACCAGGAGTTTGATACCAACAAAGATGGCTGTATTTCTCACAAAGAGTTTAGAAATGCTTTGATATCACAAAAATTCTATTCTGAGTAAGTTTTCCACGAGTGAGTTGTTCCAAGTTGTTTATCATTGACCCTGTTATTACTGACAGTTTGAATTACCTTGACAGTTGATACTCTGGACTTTTTATTTAACTTTGACACCTGTCTTGTGTTCTACTAATGCAAAGTAAATACCATCTGAATGTGTTTATATGTATGGAATTAAGTTGTTTGAGTGGCCCCTTACAAATGCATGTTGATATATTGATTTGGTTTGTCTTGATTTTTAACAACTATATGTATAATGTTGTATCACCAGCAATGTTTATTAATTGTGTTGTGTGCTTTTAAGCATGCTGTTTTAAGTGTGTTTTGATATATGATTATTCACAGTCTAGAGTTTTTTAACCAGTTAAGTCTGTTTTTAAATAGAATATCTGGAAAGATAAAATTGTTAAACATAAATCAATTTATTTTCTAAGAATTCTGAATGTGTCAAACAATTTTCAAAAATGGTCCATAATTTGATGAAGAAGTCAAACATTTGATCACAGAACTGATTGTTACAGGATATAAATCCAAGACCTAATAGCTTGGTGTTTAAGCTTTCAATCTTTTCCATTAATCTTACACGAAATTATCGGACAAAGAAAGTGACATTGCTAATACATGTATTAGATATGATAATGACATATTCATGAATAATTTGTGCATGGTTTTATTTGACAAAGCATGAAGGTTGGAAAAATTTGTTCTCAGCATTATATTACTGGTGTCTTTATGCAGTTCTTTGAGCAAGGAACAACTGTGTTCAAAGTATTGATAAAAACACCAGCAGTAGAGTAGTTGATTTAGAATGAAATTGAATGTATGAAAAATGTATTGTATCTGAATTATGGCATTGGTTTTGTTTTACTATAACAATAATTGAGCATTTTACCTTTCATTTGATAAATATTTGTGAATGTGTTTGGCTCAGTTACAATTGAAGATGTTTAATTTGGTAAATATTCACAGCAAAAATAAAGCAGTTATTGTCTTAGTATGTGTTATAGTAGATTTTGCTTGGGTAAAACAATTGCTTTATATTTCATACATGTTTTTTTAAAGTCAAGTTGTGATGATTTTTACTCTTTTTGTATAAATTGAGGCATATTTTGAGCAAATAAATATTGGCTCCACTTAAGTAACAGGCTATACTCATTTGATGATGTGTGTACTGTACTTGATCTTGTTCAGATATTGCCCAGACTTGATTCTTTGTAAAAGCATGTGACAGGGTAGTTTTCCTTGGTTTCGTATACCAAACCAAAACTACTAGCATCTATACCTTCAAGGAAGTAAACTTATGTGAACACTTTCTTTCTAGAGAGGAGATAGAGTACATCATGATGTGTGTAGATGCTAACCAGGATGGCAAAGTGGACTTCCATGAGTTTACAGACAGATTTCACAACCCAGCCAAGGACATTGGCTTTACTACTGCTCTGTTGTTGACTAACCTCTCAGAGCATATGCCTAATGACCCAAGGTTTGATCTAATTAGTCTTTGATCTAATAAGTCTAGCAATGCTGTCTTTGAATTTACCATTGCCAGTTTAGCAACCAAAGCAAAGGTGCGGTTTATGCCCCCCCCCCCCCCCCTACATATGGGTGATTGTCTTCATAAAGTTAGGATGGACATCAGTCACCAACATGACAGGTTCTGAAACATTATTGCATAAGAACCTAACAGAAAAGCAAAGATGTATTTCCCAAATGATCTATGATTACACATTATTCATAATTTGAATATTTTTTACATCTGTGTAAACTGTATTCAGATAAAATAATAAAAATTACAAGTTTGATATTTGATAATAAAAATAAAATTAGATGATCCAGGAATTGATATAATTACATTTAAAATCCAAATCCAGACACCAAGCAGCAAAGAATATCACAATTTTTGAATGTAAATCCAATTATTTATAAACTTTGAATCTTTCAGATTGGAGAGATTCTTGGAGAAAGCCAAGTGTGTGATGGACTACTTTGAGCCATACCTGGGCAGGATTGAGATTATGGGTGGGGCTAACAGGATTGAGAGAGTCTACTTTGAGATCAAACAGTCACACATTGACCAGTGGATGAAACCACAGATTAAGGTATGATTAATTATTGGCTTAAGGATGTTGGCTGCCAATGAAAAAGTATTCAAACTTTTTTTCTAACCACTCTTTTTTGATTCCAAAATACAATACAAGACATTCGAAAACAAAATAAGTATAGGGTAGTGTGCATTTTTTCAAGCTACAGGCCTGTGAATGAGACCTCTGAACACCATGTTTAAAATTTAGTAAAATTAATTTAATTTTTACTTCTTTGAAACATACCCGTCTTGAACAAAAATACACCCAGAAAGCTTTCAAAAGTCATAATATTTACGTAATGCAGACTATTTTGGACCAAAAGCATAGAAAAATTTGCAACTTGAAGTGGATGACAAAATTTTACGAGTCGTTTTCCAACCCTACCCCCATACTTTAAAAGTTGGAAAAAATCAATATTTTGAAATGTGCCAAACCCATATTTATAGATTCAAACTTTTTCTTGTATTTTCACACAACATAGAACTTGGTAATATTGTTCGAATAAAAGAAAGAAATATATATGGTAGTGTGCATATAAGAGAGAACCAACCATTTGAAAATCGCCATTTAAAGCCTTTTTTCGGCTGTTTTATTTCTTACAGCCCATTTCATAAAACCACCCAAAATGTTAAAACTAGCACACCAAATACAGAAAGACTGACTTAGAAGACAATGTACACACATACTGCTGCTAAAATAAACATAGAACTAGTGCAATTTATTTGAAAATGTATAATATGCAAGTTTAATCTACCCTACCCCCTAAATTTTACTGACAACTAAAATTTTTTGAAAAAGTGCAGAAAATGGGGTGAAAAATGAAATTCCTTACGTTGACAATTTTCATGACTCATGCAATGCATATTATCAATATGTATCCAAATATAAAATATTAGGAAAATATCTGTAACCGTTTACGAGATATTCAATAAAATAAAAACAGGAAGTTCCGAAATGTCAAATGTTGGCAGCGAACATCCTTAAATTGACAGGTTTCTTCAAAACTGGTCTTAGCCTTATGGTTGGGATATTTTGAATCAAAGCTCAGAATATGTGAGCCCTTTTCTTCTATCTTTCCCAATCAAATAGCTATGCATTTTATGTGATATGCACATACAAGAAAAAACAGCAAATCTGGTATATTAAAAAGACAAAAAGCTACTTACCTACCGGTATTTTCAAGAAGCGTATTTCTAACTGTATGTTAGTGTTGTGTATTGTGTCTTTAAATTTCATTTGAACATGCCACAAAGCAAGGTGGTATAGTTCCCACACTGTAAATTGGATGCATTATTATCAATAGCCAAGATGTAGTTAAAATAATTAAAATTCTCAACATACTTTAAATTCTTCTATATTTGCAGGAATCCAAGAGATCATTCCTCCACAGTGTTGTTAATGAAGGTGGAGACAAGGAAAAACTTGAGAGCTTTGTCAACTTCTGTGAAGATACCATCTTTGAGGTATAGTTAATTTATCCGTCAGGGGGATGGTCAATTCTCATAAGCTATAAAGGGAATCAACTTCCAGTGGAGCATGGTATTCTTGGTTTGAAACCTACCCCCACTGGTCTGTGTCCTTGAGCAAGATGAATTTACTTCCCATAATACTACATGTAGAACTATTCTGGATATGTTTGCTCAGTGCTGATTTGGGTGAAAAAATGTTATATGTGGTGTAGTCATATCCCAGTCATAGATTGAAATAATGAATTTAATTGCCCACTTGCAAAGTTTCGAGTTTTTACAGTATGAGTATGATACTGCTTAGTGCATGTATCATATTGTGACATATTCTGTTTCATTGATAACAGATGCAGCATGCTACAAGTATCAGTGCAGAGGAACAGAGGATAGCTGCACTGAGGAGTGGGCAGATGCAGGAGGGAGGAGGGTGAGTAGATGATAGCGTAAGGCGACCAGTGATTGATCAGGGACCAGTGATCGATCAACTAGTGGTTATCGGCTGTTAATTCTCAAAGGATACCTGAAGTAAATCTTATGCTAGTCTCAACTTCAAGCGCATTATATCACCTTACAAACACTAATCTAAATTTATCTGGAAAGCTTTTCTATCTTGAATTTTCTGACACTTTAAGAAGAGGGGGTCTTAGTTGTACTGCTTAAAAGTGGTAATTGTTCAATAAATTCTTCAAGATGTAACAACCTGCATTCGTTCCGGCTGGCTATTTTTTTTTTAACTTTACTGCATACTAAACAAATCTGATCTACATTTCAAATTGTATTGGATAACGCTGCCATTAATGGACGATTTCTGTGATTTTCGAGCTATTTTTTCAACAGTTTTCCATTGTTTCTATGGGCGTTTATGCTTTTTGACCACCTTATTTCGCTGCTTTATTTCTTTTACCTCACTGAAAATTTTCAAACTGTGTTTGGTGGCTAGAGGTAAACAATAATTATTCTTTCTAAAAATGTACATACCTTCCAAGTAAGCCGCGGTTTTGGAGAGAAAAAGAAGGTGATCGATCACTGGTCCACCTGGCTCTGATTGACGCTGTATGATGGTGGGTGTGTTAAAATGACGTCACTGAGAACGTGACGTGATGACGTCATAAATTGACGTATTGAAAAACATGGCGAAGGTTCAAGCTTGGATATTGTATGTACTTATGCATTCTCCAGTGCATGTCTGATCCGCAAATTTATCAAACACGGCTATTTTTGATCGATCACTGGTCCCTTTACGCTAACTCTTCTATGAAATCTTTTTAACACACTTTGTATGCGCTCAGTTAAACTGCTCAGACTTAAGTTGTATTCGCATGCACCTTTAAGTGCAAGCAAATTTACTCCAGTGTGTAGTTTTGCATACATGAACATTCACTCCTGGATCTGACCAGGTAAAAATTAAATTTTGTTTGTATAGGAGCTTTCCTAACTTTCTTCACAATATCTAGTCCTACAGGATGTACATACATGTACTCTCACCTGACGTTATTATGTACATGTTGACTTAATCTAATTCAGAGTTATGGAGCCTCTAAGACTTGGCTATAACTTCATGAAGGATGGTATAGGAGCTTTCCTAACTCTCTTCACAATTTCTAATCTGAGAACGTCATACAGGACGTATAAGAGAATGACGTACTGGCAGCTGTTTGTGGCCTTCCTGAAACTCAACTTTAGACTGGCCTTCTTTATGTTAACTGTTCTCTTCCATATTATATGGTAGGTAAACACAAAAGTAAATATGTTAATATTTAGGTTTTTATATTAAGTTACTTTATTCTACACATTAGCTGTTGCGTACATTAAAAGTGCACCCCTCATGTGCTTCTTTATATCCCCCACAACAACTTTAGTTGTTTATAGAAATAACACAAGTATTCTCGATTCATCATAAAGTTTAAGTTATAGACTATCTGTTCTTCAGTACCCTTTTGTCCTCTTTTGGACATCCTAAAACTTGAACTTAATCAAAATTTTAAAAATGTTGAACCCTAGAGAATCAATTAGAACAATTTCTGAAAGTGAAGATAATTATTTAGACAAATGTTATTGGTACACACAGTACACTCCTGAGGTTTATCACCAACATGATGATGGGTGAGAGGGAGGAGGAGCCCGAGGCCCCGCCCGGCCCTGTAGCCCTACCCTGGCCGGGCTCCACCATAGATACCCAGAAACAGGCAGTAACAACTAAAGCTGATCTAGAGACCCCAGAACCTATGGCGGCCTTTGGAGTGGGCATAACAAAAGAAGAAAAGGAAGAGGGCAAAACGTAAGTCTAACTTGCAAATTACAATTTTGGATAGGACATGTCATATTTATTTTGGCACTCCCTGTACCTTCTATATAGCTTTATGTATTTTTTCATAGAGATTAAATTTTGGGAATCTAGAAATCCACAGTGAAGTTTTACAAGTCATATTTTCTCATCATAACTGGGACCAATGAAACAGCAATTGAAAGAGAAGCTAGCATGGCACTAGCTTAGTAAACCAGGGATCATGGGTATGACTAGGGGCTTCTCCTGTCTTTTTGATAACTGTAGCTGTTAGTAACATGTTAAACTTGAGCACAATGACTGAAAGAAGATTAATGCATTTTAAAAGCTTTTTATGTATCAGAGAGAAAGACAGCTGATTGGGGAAGAGCATCTGTCAGTTCATATGCAAAAGAAAAGCATTAATTGCAACTGGCTAACTATTTCTTCTATGTTTTTTGCTAGTCTATATATGATCATAAATGTGTGGATGTCAGAAGCTCAACATTTATTGTAAATGATATATGATGAACCGCCAAACTTGTAAATTTGGTGCTTCTCTTGTAGATTAACACTAGGAGAACTGAAGCCACCCCTAACCCCTCAGCCTAACGGTGACGCTGGATTTATGTTGGACACAAGACAGGAGAAACCACAAACACCCATACCGCCAGCCTCACCAACTAGACTGGAGGTGGGTTTCTTGGCAGAGAAAGTCTCTTTTAAGATGAGCTGTATCATCAACTACAGTTTCCTATTGAGTACATTTGGATGGGCCCAGTACATGATTTTTAAATACATGTAACCCCTTCATTTTCTCATGCTGGCTCAAGCAAAGCATTTGTCAGTCAATGATCGAAGTTAAATGTGATCTTAGTACATGTAGTTGAAATCTGCCTATGGAGGATTTCCCAGGAACAATGTGAGTCAGATATAACTGTCTGTCCTTAGGTTAGCTGAGATTTGTACTATGTATTGTCTAAGAGCATTAAGCCATGAATTTAGCAAAACATATTTTTGGATCCTTGTTGTCACATGTATTTTCAGGGCGACCCTTTTGCTGTTGAACAGGAATCCAATGTGTACAAGTCAATGGGACCTGTCCAAAAGTAAGTAGTTTACCTTTAGTGGCTTTCATGAATGAAAAAAAAAACAGTATACTCGAGTGTTTGTTCTAGAACTTTTTTCAATGCAATATTTATTATTGGTGGTAATATCATTGATGATGATGGCTTTAACAGTGTAATTCATGCCTCATTCTGTGCTGCTTTCTCCAGGACTTTGTCATTTGATCAATATCATAGTCTTTGCTTGAAATTTAGAAAAAATAAACTATTGTTCTTGTGTCTCCAGGGGTATGAATGGAAGTCCTGCAGGTAGCCAGGCAGGACTAGACTCTGATGATGAAGTACCGTATGAGACAAAAGGATTTGATTATGGAAAATATGCTCTGGTGAGTTTGATGTAGCAGTGTTTGTGCTTACATGTAGATAGTGGCTTTAGAAATGTACATTTTAGAATGTTTTTAGTGTAGTTGTCTTGTTTCTAATATGTAGAAACTTACATTTTAGAGTGTCTTGTTTTGTTTCTAATATGTTAATTTTATAAATGAAAGAAGTAATAAAGATAACCTCTATTTTGGCTTTTTTATGTTGTAAACTAAAATGTATTTCAATTTTAAGCCATACTAATACCACATGAAGATGTTTTGCCATTTAGTTAGTATTCTTTTGCATTGCTTGTAAGAGAGTTATGATTTGAAGTGGACTCCTTTAATAACATAGTACATGTAATTTAGTCAAAAGAAATAACACTTTGATGTAGTCATTACGAAAACTTGCCCATGCAATATACTACAGAGATGTTTTTCACCTGTAAAAATTGAAAATTTCATTGGATTTTTAAAAATATTTTTCTTATTTTTGCTTAAAACATAGATTGTGCGTACATGTTAGAACCACCTCGCCGAGGCGATTCTAACGAGTACCCACAATCTATGTTTTGGAGCAAAAATAAGAAAAATAGGTATACCCCTGCATACCCCAGTTTTTCTATATAAAAGTGGGATTCAAGGGGGTATACGTTGCACGGACATGTTTTCCTGATGATACAGCCTGGTTATGACTTGGGAATGATTTTTCTATTCCCTCCAAAATGTAATATACTGTCGTCACTGCCAGAATGGTACCCGCAGGATATTAGGCAAAATCTGTCAATGATTATATGTGTTCTGTTGTTTGACGTTTCATAAGGTTTCATTATTACCAAATAACAAAAGAGTAAATGTTGTCCATATTGTAATATTTTTCAGGCCGTTTTGCAACAAGTTGGGGTAATTTCTTGTTTTACCTTATCATATTCCTGCTTACAAAGCACACCAGTTTTGTCCTAGCTATTTATGTCCCTTTCCCAGACCTGAATATGCCCTACAATTATCCCTGATATCATGGAAATTATTGTGACCATTTTGGACCATTTCAATGTCAAATATCATATATTTATGGTATTATTAATTTATTATGCCATCAATACATGGCTGTCATGACGTATGTGTAATTGTGATCTGTGACCCCACCCACCTCATCAGAGAATGTCTTTGTGTATCCCTTCCTCCACATCATGATAAGTACCACAATAGTTAAAGCCAACAAAATAAGACAAAATATTGTAATCACTCTTTTTATCTTATAGAACCGACCGTAAAGTCAAATCAGCTAAGCAGCATCCATTTTCCATCACATTTATAGAATAAGGTCTTATCTCAAAGAATTAAGAGACAATTTCTTTATCTGTTAATGCCATTTTGAAAAGCAAAAAAAATTAAAAAAATTGAACAGTACTGATAACTTGTTGGAGTAGATGTGCAGTTTGTGGCTTTGTAAAACTTTTCCATTATATAAAGGTGTGTAAATAAAGTTCTGCTTCATGAGATGATCATGAAGCAGTGATAAGCAGTTGTCTTTAAATAAAAATTATTTTCTTTTCTATCTTAAATCTTATCTTATTCATAAGAAAGTTTATAGTACATGCAGCTGAAATATTCCAAGTTATCCATCATTTGCTCAGTATATTTTACATTCTGATGTTCCATTTCAGAGCCTGTTTGCAAGGAATTTCTACAACTTCAAGTACCTGGCCTTGCTGTTGGCTTTCCTCATCAACTTCATGTTGCTCTTCTACAAGGTAAATACACCAGAAAGTTGAGCCATGTCATGAGAAGACCAACAATGTGGTTTTGAACGGGTTGGACACAAACCGGGCTGTACAAGCACAGAAGATGACTAGAAGCTGGAGATTTTGGATTTAGAAAGTAGAGAAATTGTATTATTCATGTAGCGAAAACAAATTTGTTTTCACATATGCAAATTGTCAGTTTTCTCATGATACGGCTCATTTATTTTGTGATACATTTACTGTATGTTTGGAAAAGTTCATGAGAACTCAATTTTAATGGTTCCTTATTAGAAGTTCTCTCTAGCAAAGGCTTAATACAAGCTTTACAAACTCAACATTATTTGCTTTTAAATTCAAGAACTGGCTTATAATTCAGAAAAACCCTACCAATTTCAAGTATCTGAGGCATCAAAGCTTTTAAGTTTCCAAGAAGGCCAAGACAAACTTCCTACGATGTATTGGTTACCTAAGCTTCACAAAAGACCATACAAAGCTAGATTTATTGCAAATTCTAGCTCTTGTACTACCACTGAACTTTCTAAATTATTAACTTCCTGTCTTACTGCTATCAAATCTCATGTTATAAGATACTGTGAGACAGTGTATGAAACTTCAAATAAAAATTGGTTTTGGTCAATAAAAAATTCTGGTGAGGTGCTCAGTAAATTGAAGTGTAGAGGGTTCTGTGCGACAAGCTTGTCCACATATGATTTTTCTACTCTGTATACAACATTACCACATAATCTAATTAAAGAAAAACTTCTGGATTTGATAGAGTGGACCTTCAAAAGGGCATTAAAAAACTATGGTTCACTTTATTTGGCATGTAATGACAGAAAGGCTTTTTTCACTTCCTCTGACCAAAGTCGGTATACACTTTGGTCATGTCAGAATGTGTGCGACGCCTTATCCTATCTCCTTGATAATATTTATATTAGATTTGGGACCAAGTTATACAGACAAATTGTTGGAATTCCGATGGGTACAAATTGCGCACCTCTCGTAGCTGATTTATTTTTATACTGCTACGAAAGAGATTTCATGGATTCTCTTAACCATGATAATCAAGCTGATGTTATTGAGGCTTTTAATTCTACATCTAGGTACCTCGATGACCTTTTGAACATTGACAACCCTTATTTTGAAGGTATGGTCAATCAAATTTATCCACCTGAACTTCAGTTGAACAAAGCTAATATCTCAGATACCGAAGCCCCCTTTTTATGCCCCCAACTTTGAAAAAGTTGGAAGGGCATATTGCTTTCGGCTTGTCTGTCTGTCTGTCTGTCTGTCTGTGTGTGTGTGTGTGCGTGTGTGTGTTAACTTTTGAATGGTGAATGTTAGGGATTTGAAATTTCATGTGTGTATTCCTCATGAAAAAATAGTTGAACCGTATTTTTTTTCTTGTCTGAGTTATGCCCCTTTTCTGATTTATTTCCCTTTGAAAACAAAATTTGAAAATCTTGTGTGCAAGATATCTCGAAAAGTATTTAAGCTAGAGCCTTCATATTTGGTATACTGGTTGGGGCTGATGAGTAGATGACCTGATCAACTTTAGAGAACTTTCCGTCAAATTTTGACAAAAATACGGAATTTTGAAATTTTGATTGATTTTTCCACTTTTCGGTGAAATTTGAAACTTTTGAACGGTGAATGCTAGGGTTTTGAAATTTCATATACAGATTCCTCATGAAAAAATAGTTGACCCGTATTTTTTTTCTTGTCTCAGTTATGCCCCTTTTCTGAGTTATTTCCCTTTGAAAACAAATTTTGAAAATCTTGTGTGCACGATATCTCAAAAAGTATTTAAGCTAGAGCCTTCATATTTGGTATACTGGCTGGGGCTGATGAGTAGATGACCTGATCAACTTTTGAGAACTTTCCGTCAAATTTTGACAAAAATACGGAATTTTGAAATTTTGATTGATTTTTCCACTTTTCGGTGAAATTTGAAACTTTTGAACGGTGAATGCTAGGGTTTTGAAATTTCATATACAGATTCCTCATGAAAAAATAGTTGAACCGTATTTTTTTTCTTGTCTGAGTTATGCCCCTTTTCTGAGTCATTTCCCTTTGAAAACAAAATTTGAAAATCTTGTGTGCAAGATATCTCGAAAAGTATTTAAGCTAGAGCCTTCATATTTGGTATACTGGTTGGGGCTGATGAGTAGATGACCTGATCATCTTTTGAGAACTTTCCGTCAAATTTTGACAAAAATACGGAATTTTGAAATTTTGATTGATTTTTCCACTTTTCGGTGAAATTTGAAACTTTTGAACGGTGAATGTCAGGGTTTTGAAATTTCATATACAAATTCCTCATGAAAAAATAGTTGACCCGTACTTTTTTCATGTTCAAGTTATGCGCCTTTTTGGAGTTATGCCCCTTTTAAAACAAAATTTGAAAATCTTGTGTGCAAGATACCTGAAAAAGTATTTAAGCTAGAGCCTTCATATTTGGTATACTGGTTGGGGCTGAAAAGAAGATCACCTGATTAATTTTTTAGGACTTTCCGTCAAATTTTGACAAAATAACTCCATTTTGAAATTTTTACTCCATTTCTAACTTGTATGCAAAAAGCTTACATTCTGTTTCTGGATCGAGGTCAAAAACACAGGCAACCGAACAGCTTCTTTAGGAAATTAAATTTCACATCATTCAAATGAAATAAATGAATCATACAGGCTGCCGGTTTAGGGACAAGCATACAGTTGGGGGCATAGTGTTTTACAAACACGCATTTCTAGTTAGATCTACATCTTTCTGTTGCAAATGGATTTGTTTCTTCTAAAATTTATGATAAGCGCGATGACTTTGATTTTGATATAGTAAATTTTCCTTTTTTGGATGGAGACGTTCCTCGTCGTGCTTCTTATGGTGTATACATGTCGCAACTTATTAGGTTTGCTAGAGTCTGCAATCATGTTACAGACTTCGCTCGAAATAAATGTTTAAAGGCAAAACTTCTCCATCAGGGCTATCGGTATCATAAACTTCGAAAAACCTTTTCTAAATTTTATCGTAGACACTATGAATTGATTTCCAAATATAATGTTGGGTTAAAGACGCTTTTAAGTGAGGGCCTTTCGGAACCTGAATTTTATGGTGACTTGGTTTACAAATATAAGAAACTTAAAGGAATAAATGATTTTTCTTTTCAGTTCAGAAAAATCATAACACGTTACAGACGTATAGGTTATAACTTGAATGTTATGCGACTGTCTGCATGCTTAGTTTTTAACCCAATCATGGTTGATAACTATGCTGCCTTCTTTAATTGCATGCCGGTGGGTCGGGCGTCAGACTCTATGATGGCCCTGACTTAAAGCTATTCATTTTAGTTGGTTGGGGCCGGAGCTTCTTGTCTGTTGCTTGGCCCACCGGTGTCCAACTGGTGTTTTTCTTTTGCTCCGGAGTTAGTAGGTTATTGGGCGCCCAGGGATCTCCATCGTCGGGTAGCTTACTCAATCTGTGAGTCCTGGTTTTTGATTCATCAGGATGTTTATCATGATTTATTTGTTTGTTCTTGATGATTCATTGACTAGTTAGAGATTTACCACGAGGACCGAAGAACAAACTTAATGTTATGAACCACTGCAGAAGCTGAGGGTGCGGTTAGGTACCTGTAAAACCGGTTTAAGCCCGCCAGTAACTTTGTGTTACTGATCGTTCCAAGTCGATACTTCTGTGGTGGTTCTTTTTGTTTTATGTTTAAAAATTTTTTTGTGCTGTTGGCGCCTTATGTATGTTTTCATGATATTTTTTAGTTAAGGTAACTGAGTGGCCACCTATTGGGAAAATAGCTGCTCATTTGGCTTACGATATGTTTCATGGTATAAGTACCTGATTGTTAGTTTGGTTTTTTCCCACCTCGGTTTTTGGAGTGGGAATCTTTTTCTGATTGCGCCTTTTCCTGATCTTTGCCTACTTGTACCTTCCAATATTTATCAATACTAGGTTTCGAGACTGACTAGTGACCTAACCGGTGGGGCCGACACTGAGCCTGAAGATGTTGTGAACGGAACTGAGGCTGGTGAAGAGAGTGGTGACGATGATGTAGAAGAGTTGGTGTCTATGCAGGAAGGAATCTTCTACTTCGAACACGTACTACGGATCCTGGCGGCCATGCACTCACTGGTTGCTTTCTCCATGTTGGTGGCTTATTACTGCCTCAAGGTATGACTTAAAAAAAGATGAAGGAAGGAGTCTTCTGCATTACGGCAGCTAAATATGCTCTCCATCGTGGCTTTCTTATTGCTGGTGGCTGCCTACTTATATATGAGCCTGTGGGTGAAAAAACCATCAATTTGGGTTCCGACCAGGTCCGACACAAACCAAACTGTACAAGCACAGAAGATGGCTAGAGGCTAGAAATTTTGGATATAAGTAAAAGAGGGATTTTACTATCCGTTTAGTGAAAACAAAGGCACTGATCAGCTTCGCAGTAATGATCTGCGCCTTTGTTTTCGCCTATGCAGATTGTTGGTTTTCCCATGTGGCGGCTCATATTCTTTGTCCATGTGATCACCAATAAGATCAAATTGTAAATTAGTTATTGGCCATTTAGTCAACTGGTTTTAATCAAAATGTTTCTTTTTACCATCGAACCAGCTATATTTTCATATATTCACATTTATAGGTACCATTGGTGATCTTCAAACGTGAGAAGGAGATAGCTCTTAAGTTGGAGTTTGATGGTCTGTGGATCGTGGAGCAGCCGAGATCAAAATGTTTCTTCTCACCACAAACCAGCTATATTTTCATATATTCACATTTATAGGTACCATTGGTGATCTTCAAACGTGAGAAGGAGATAGCTCGTAAGTTGGAGTTTGATGGTCTGTGGATCGCGGAGCAGCCAAGTGATGATGACATCAAGGCACACTGGGATAAACTTGTACTTAGTACCGGGTCCTTCCCCGAGAGCTACTGGGATAAATTTGTCAAGAAAAAGGTGAGGAATTTGACAGGAAGTTATTCTGCTTAAATTTAGGATTAATGTCAAATTTCCACCTTTTGATAAGTCATCAGGAAAACAAGTCCGTGTAATGCATACCCCCTTCAACCCCACTTTTATATAGCAAAACTGGGGTCCACAGGGGTATACCTATTTTTCTTATTTTTGCTCCAAAACATAGATTGTGGGTACTCGTTAAAACCGCCTCAGCGAGGCGGTTCTAACGTGTTTCCACAATCAATGTTTTGAGCAAAAATAAGAAAAATATCAAAATTTTTCAGCTGAAAATTTTCAATTTTTAAAGCTAAAAAATTCTCTGTATATTGCATGGGGATGTTTTCGTAATGATTTGATTTCCAACCTAGCTTACGTCTTTTTCAATCAGTATAAAGTAAATGTGTAGCACCTGTATTCTTCCATATGTTGAAAAACCATTCCAGAAGTTTAGTTTGAAAATACTTTTGGCAAATAACTTGATACATTTTGATTAGTCTTGCCTGAAAACGAAAGATCTTAGCTTTGTTTATCAGATTATGCTGAGGAAATTTTCATTATAATTTTTGCCTGTAGGTTCGGAACCGTTATGCAGAGCAGTATGAGTATGAAGCCATCAGCAATCTACTGGGAATGGAGAAAGGAGAATCTATCTCTATAGATAAACAAGAACCCACTGGAATCTTTAGATTGTAAGTTGGACAAATTTGACAGTTATGTCAAATAAATCACATAATTATTGATCATGGATCTTTAGTGACAGGGGTATTAGAATGATGTGTTGATTTCACCCAAGCTCATTTCATTTTGGCAGGCATAATCTTTTATAAATGCACAAATGGGAATCCGTTTTGTTTGACCTCACAGTCTTTCATCCTAAAAATTGTCATATAAGCCAACACATATGAGCCGCGTCACAAGAAAACCGGATTTTTAGCTCACCTGAGCCGAAGGCTCACAGGTGAGCTTATAGGATAGGCAGGCATCCGTCGTCGTCGTCCGTCGTCGTCGTCCGTCGTCGTCCGTCGTCGTCCGTCCACAATTTCAAAGAAGAATATTTGTGAAGCTAGTAGGCCGATCTTGATCAAATTTAATGTGAACCATAATTGGGTTGGGGGATTGATGGCATTAGGTTTTGGAGCAGATTGTATCAAAATTGTGGTTTCCATGGCAACAGATAGGTCCCATAGACTTACAATGGGAAAAACTAAAAAAATCTTCTTCTCTGAAACCACTAGGCCCACAGCTTTGATATTTGGTATGTAGCAATGGCTAATGGTCCTCTACATAAATTGTGCCATTCATGCCCCTGGGGTCAAATTTGGCCACGCCCCGGGGGTCGATAGTCTCCATAGACTTACTATGGGAAAACAATTCAAAAATCTTCTTCTCTGAAACCACAGGGCCCACAGCTTTGATATTTGGTATGTGGCATTGGCTAATGGTCCTCTACATAAATTGTGCCAGCCATGCCCCTGGGGTCAAATTTGGCCACGCCCCGGGGGTCGATTGTCTCCATAGACTTACAATTGGAAAAACTAAAAAAATCTTCTTCTCTGAAACCACTAGGCCCACAGCTTTGATATTTGGTATGTAGCAACGGCTAATGGTCCTCTACATAAATTGTGCCATTCATGCCCCTGGGGTCAAATTTGGCCACGCCCCGGGGGTTGATAGTCTCCATAGACTTACTATGGGAAAAAAATTAAAAAATCTTCTTCTCTGAAACCACAGGCCCCACAGCTTTGATATTTTGTAGGTGGCAATGGCTAATGGTCCTCTACATAAATTGTGCCAATCATGCCCCTGGGGTCAAATTTGGCAACGCCCCGGGGGTCGATAGTCTCCATAGACCTACAATAGGAAAAAAACTAAAAAAATCTTCTTCTCTGAAACCACTAGGCCAACAGCTTTGATATTTGGTATGTAGCAATGGCTAATGGTCCTCTACATAAATTGTGCCATTCATGCCCCTGGGGTCAAATTTGGCCACGCCCCGGGGGTTGATAGTCTCCATAGACTTACTATGGGAAAAAAAAAATAAAAAATCTTCTTCTCTGAAACCACAGGGCCCACAGCTTTGATATTTTGTATGTGGCAATGGCTAATGGTCCTCTACATAAATTGTGCCAATCATGTCCCCGGGGTCAAATTTGGCCACGCCCCGGGGGTCGATAGTCTCCATAGACCTACAATAGGAAAAACTAAAAAAATCTTCTTCTCTGAAACCACTAGGCCCACAGCTTTGATATTAGGTATGTAGCAATGGCTAATGGTCCTCTACATAAATTGTGCCATTCATGCCCCTGGGGTCAAATTTGGCCACGCCCTGGGGGTTGATAGTCTCCATAGACTTACTATTGGAAAAAAAAATAAAAAATCTGCTTCTCTGAAACCACTAGGCCCACAGCTTTGATATTTGGTATGTAGCATTATGGCTAATGGTCCTCTACATAAATTGTGCCATTCATGCCCCTGGGGTCAAATTTGGCCAGGCCCCGGAGGTTGATAGTCTCAATAGACTTGCTATGGGAAAAAAATTCAAAATTCTTCTTCTCTGAAACCACAGGGCACACAGCTTTGATATTTTGTATGTGGCAATGGCTAATGGTCCTCTACATAAATTGTGCCAGCCATGCCCCTGGTGTCAAATTTGGCCACGCCCCGGGGGTAGATAGTCTCCATAGACTTACAATGGGAAAAACTAACAAAAATCTTCTTCTCTGAAACCAAAAGGACCAGAGCTTCTATATTTTGTATGTAGCAATGTTTGGTAGTCCCCATTATAAATTGTGCCAGTCATGCCCCTGGGTCAAATTTGGCCATGCCCCGGGGGTCAATAGTGTCCATGCATAGACTTTCATTGGTCGATTCTCAATTAATTTAAATCTCATGAGCTTACAATGTGATAATCTCTCAGGTGAGCTACAGGACCAATGGTCCTCTAGTTGCCTATGCGAAAACAAAGGCGCAGATCAGCTTCGCAGTAACTGCGAAGCTGATCAGCGCCTTTGTTTTCGCTACTCGGATAGTACAATTCCTCTTCTACTTAAATCCGAAATTTCAAGCTTCTAGCTCTTTTCTGAGCTTGTACAGGCCGGTTTGTGTCGGACCTGGTCGGAAACCCCGAAGACCGGTTTTCTCGCGTCTCCAGGTTTCACAATGTAGACCTTCAGTACTTTTGTTCTTTATTTCCAGGTTTCACAATGTAGACCTTCAGTACCAGATCTGGAAATGGGGAGTTATCTTCACTGATAATGTGAGTAGGATTATGCATGACGTTTATAATCTACAATCAAGTATCAAAATTGGAAATGGGTGCTTTATTATTGCTATGTTTGAATATCTAAGCCTAATGTTTAAATGAAGAAAGTTGCTCTATATCCTTAAGTGATCTGTAATATCTTTATCATGATCTTTAACTCTTTCACTGATCTCATGTTTGAATGACAGCTTTGCTGCTGAAATGTAAATGTAAAGCTTAAATCACACAGTTAATCACTTGGAGCTGAGATCTAGCTCACATTATTATTGCTATCGACATATTAAGTTTTATTTTTCATTTCAGTCATTCCTGTACATTGTGTGGTACTTCTGTTTCTCGTGTCTTGGCAACTACAACTATTTCTTCTTTGCCGCTCACTTGCTCGACATAGCTGTATCCTTCAACACACTGAGAACCATCTTACAGTCTGTCACACATAATGGAAAACAGGTAACTAGTGATAAGTTTTATTTGAATTGTCATTTCTCAGTATATAGTTTACCTTCTTTGCCACTTACCTACTCGACAAAGCTGTGTCATTTAACACAATTAGAGCCATTCTATAATCTGTCAGATATTACGGAAAGCAGGTAAGAGATAGGTATTTGCAGAGTAGCTATAGGTCATAGATCTTGTTAACTCTGTAAGAAAGATCTGTTTCAAGGTATGATAGTTCGTCTCTCCTAAAGAGAAAGACCATCATTATTTCTTGAATAAGGTTCATGTGTGTTGGTGAGTTCTTTGATGGCTGACTTAGGCCAACCTAAAAGCATGATGACAAAATATCCTTTTCTGAGCAGTTTGCCAATATTGCTTATCAATAAAAACAATGATTGAAGCTTAATTAGACCTAGTTCATGTATGATCTATCTTTCCAGTTGGTGTTAACAGTGATGTTGTTGAGTATTATTGTGTATATCTACACCGTACTAGCCTTCAATTTCTTCCGGAAGTTCTATATTAAAGAAGAAGAGGGGGAGGTGGACTATAAGTGCCATGACATGCTCACGGTAAGTTGTATTATCCTTTATCACTTATAGCACTTTGGCATTTCTAATCAATTACATTTGCTATGGGCACCCAACTTATAGGTGCCTGCATTTAATGAGTTTATGTATAGCTTGAATTTTATGTTTAGTCCTTTTATTTATTAGTTTGCATCCAAACTCTACGATTGATGTTCTGTCAGGATGGTTAGTCAATGTATCCAAACTGTTTCCAGGGCAAGCCTGTTAATGTAGATTTGAGAAGTCCTTTATACATTTTTTCCACATTAAACAACAACTTTTGTTCTTGAATGAGTGAAAATGGAAGATTTCTATGATCTCGTGTTTTTGACACACTTTCACCATATCTTATTATCTCTGTTGTATTATTTCAGTGTTTTGTCTATCATCTACACACTGGTGTGAGAGCTGGTGGTGGTATAGGTGAGTCTGTCTCAAGATTCTTTATGTTATCTTCAAAGGCTTTTCTCTCTTACAATAATATAGGTTCAACTGATATTACTTATAATTTTAAATTTATAGGGGAGAGTGGTGGCCTTAGGGTAGAGTGGCAGATTGCAAACTGAGAGGTCCTGAGTTGGGTCCTCTCTGGGAGCACCGACTTGTATCCTAGAGCAAGACACATTTTAAAACTCCCAATATTGTTGTTTATACCCAAGGAAGCAATGGTTTCATCTTGACATGACTGAAAGATTGTTGACAGAGACATTAAGCCATAACAAAACCAAAATAATAGCTTTCCACGTTCTCATGCAAGATGTTTTTAAAATATGGGAATTCATACACATAATTTGTTACTATAACCAATTTAGTGTTTATATCTTACAAAACAAAATAAATACTTCTTTTTAAATATTTTTTTGGTTTAGCTAGCTTTATTATTTGCTGATATGACTTGTGTGCAGTTTACATGAATTTGCATTTTTTTTCCACTCTAGGTGATGAAATTGAGCCTGCGGATGGTGATGAGTATGAAGTGTGGAGAATATTGTTTGATATTTCCTTCTTCTTCTTTGTTATTGTTATTCTACTGGCTATTATACAGGGTAAGTCTGTTTCTGTCTGTCTGTCTTCTATCTGTCCATCTTATGTGAGATAACCCCTTTCATTTCAACAGTGGCAAATTTATAAGGGGTTTCGGGAAATCAGTCAAATTCTTGTCAGTGACAAGATTGCTTCATTTTCAAGGGGAAATTAAAAAAAAAATATGTATGACTAAGGAAACAAGCTTCACCAATTTGGCGGATCTGAATCCCTTCTCAATGATCTCGATCTTCTGATCCTGGTTCAGATCTGATATACATGCTAAATCTAAGTGCTATAAGTATAAACTTGTTTATGTGTTGTGTGTACATATGAGCCGCCTCATTAGAAAACTAACAATGTGGTTTCCGAATAGGTCGGACATAAACCAAGCTATACAAGCCCAGACGATGGGTAGAGGCTGGAAATTTTGGATTTAGAAAGTAGAGGAAATGTACCATCCGTGTAGCGAAAACAAAGGTGCTGATCAGCTTGGCAGTTACTGTGAAGCTGATCTGCGACTTTGTCTTCGCATATGCAGATTGTTATTTTTCCCATGCAGCAGCTCATATTTAACCATCTGGTTTCAGGTTTGATTATTGATGCGTTTGGTGAGTTGAGAGACCAGCTAGAGCAGGTGAAAGAGGACATGGAGTCTAAGTGCTTTATCTGTGGTATCGGCAAGGAATACTTTGACAAAGTGCCACACGGGTTTGAAACCCATGTCGAGAAAGAACATAACTTTGCAAATTACATGTAAGTACATGTTTTGTAACAAAGGCTGAAGCAGTATCTGTGATATTTGTTACCAAAATATAAGATAAAGCTTTTGCTTTTTAGTGGATATTCAAACCATAGCCGTTGGTTAAAACACTTGTGCTATTTTTTGCAAATTGCCTTGTGGTGTTTCAGTTTTACATGTGTATCAAAAGGACACAAGCATTTAGTCTATAGTGTTTCAAAATCTTATGAAATTGATATTACATGTAGTTTATATGGTTAAGATGGAGTTAATATTCTTTAGGAAAAGTACAATTCAAAGAAATGCTTTACTTTGAGACTTGGAAAGGCAATCTGTCTTGCTTGAAGTCACTTGTGTAATTATTATGTTAATAAATTGAGTTGAGATGTTTCTCATTTTTTACTGTATTATTTTTTGCAGGTTCTTCTTGATGCATCTCATCAACAAACCAGACACAGAATATACAGGACAGGTAAGCCTTTTCTGATTAAATTTCAGTGAAATGGCAATGATGAAAACTTTATAAGGTCTATCTATCTCAGACAAATGGGATATAAAGAAACTTCATTTCTTTATTTAAAAGGGATAGGGTGGCCCCCTTGGTCAAGTGGTTAAGAGCGCTGATACTTCCTTACCACACTTAATCATTCATCTCACCGCTGTGCCTGGTGTGGGTTCGAACACCACACGGTGCCCATGTGAGACAAGCCAAGTTCTGCCTTTAGGTGTGCCAGGTGGTTTTTCTCTGGGTTCTCCTGTTTTTGCCCCACCTACTGATTGGCCCGTCTCATATGAGCTGAAATCATCTAGAAAGCGACATTAAACTGAATTTAAAAAAAAAGGTAAGGGGAACAAGAAAATCATGCTCCCAGTGCATCTATTTGATCTAGACCCTAACTGATGCCATGATGCCATCTGTTGGCTATTTCGCTTAGTAAGGTTTATGTATTTGATATTTATCACAATTACCATATTATCTATTTCATTGCTCACAAAATGTGATGAAAAAAAATGTTTCTAAGTTGGAAAATTACATCCTCTTATGATTGCTTATAAACTGTATTTTGAATATCTCTTTCTTCCAGGAAACCTATGTGTGGGAGTTCTATCAGCAGAGATGCTGGGATTTCTTCCCTGTTGGAGATTGTTTCCGTAAACAATATGAGGATGAGATAGGAGGACCTTCAAAAGGCTGAGAAAAATGTGCTGAGAAAATTATCAGACTTTATATTCGAAAACAGCACAAAAAGATCACTTTTAAACCTTCTTTAACTAAATGGACATGTTTCATTTCGAGGATTGAAATTGGCTTGTCCATTCTAGAGTACAGAGAGAATTAAAGATTTTGCTATAAGAACATTCAGCTGAGCATGATACTTTAACTGCTCATTGATAGCAAAATGGAATTGATTGCTGGACTTTTCAGGCTTCAGTAACAAAGTAAATTCTCCAGCTAGGTAATGGTCATAGCTGATTTGAGCACGAGAATTGATTATATTGTGCCAGGTCAAACACAAAACATCTGGCTAACTTCAACAAGATGATTTTGATAGTTAATAACATCTTTAAGATGATAGCTAACCTAAATGAATGATATGATTATTAACACCATGTTATGACTTTATATATTTATTATACAAGTGCTTTTATTGTGTTTACACATGGTTTTATATGTATATACAAGTTTGCACACATGATATTCTTACACAGAATCTCACATTTAGAATTTGTTTGCTTATACATGCGATTATCCTTCTAAATTTTGGACAAATAGGGTTGGACTCTGGACTTTTAGGTCCAGACAAGCTTGAAGACAATTTGATAGTGGGTCTACTGCAGGGGCAGATCCAGGATTTCTTTCTCTGTATATACTCCCTTTTATTTGGAGATTTTTACCTTTTTATTTTTGAAGTGCAATATTTGCAATACAATAGAGACATTGCCTTTTGGAACTGGTAAGATACTGATTTTACAATCAAGGGATTGTCTGTATAGGTATTGCTAATTTTCCCTGCTCCATGATGGCTATTTATTATTTTTACCTCAGTTCTGTTATGTTCAGGTTTTTTTTCACATTATACATAGATTTATCACAACACCCCAGCATTATTTAACATGATAGAGATTTATATATTTGTGCACTTTATTTATTTTACCATTATTTATGTACCTTTAGGTAGAGATAGATTCACCCAGTTAAGAAGTGTACCTAGTTATGTTTTACCTAAACATTATATTGGTTGCAGTGCAATATCTGAGTTATTGTTGACAATTTTACATATTTTTCATGTTTGCCGATGTCAGTAAAGTACATGTAGCTGTTTATCAGAATTTTCCCAGTTAATACAATCAAAATGCTAACATGGTGTTATTATAGTAATAACCTAAAAGGTGTTATCAATTTCAAAATTTTAAAATCATCGAAAGACTTTTTGCTTTTGTTCATTGAAAAATATGGTAATTACTTTTCACAAAATTTCCATTGTCCACAATTGTTTCTTTACTTAGTTTTTGTCATTGTCGATGCATTGTTGAGATTCATCTTGTAATTATGAAGATAATTGGTGCTACTAGACTATAGTATTCGCTATAATTAGCTTCTTTTGTGATTAACTTTGACGTAAATTTGCATTTATCATTGTCATTTTGATCCATCATTTTTGACTTCTACAAAATGTGGGGCACTTTTGAAGACTGAAGAGCTTAATTACATTTTGTATCATCCCACGTTTTATAACTATACTGTTAACAGTATGCTAACAAATTCTGTAGTTATTTGATTTTGACCCAAAACAAGTCATGCTTGACTAAAATGATTGATTTTCGTATATAGATAAACTTGTTTTTTGAATGGAATTCTGTATCCATGCAGATACTTAAGTTTATCTGTAAAGAAAATATTTATTGCTTCCATTTTGACATGTGTTTTCTAAATGTGCAAAAACAAGACCAACCTGTTTATGAACAATCATAGTTTTGACACCTCTGACATTGTGAATTATCTATCCATAAATTGTAGCTTTGTTACATGGATTGTTTATGACTGATAGAAGTTGAAAACTTCACTAATAAATTATATTTTACAACACAAAGCTTGTCCTGTTGTTTTATGATATCCACACCGATGATCAAGCCCCTCAGTAGTAAAAAAATAAAAAGAAATAATAATAATCTTTATTTAAAGTCACTTCAGATTCCAACAATCAACATAAGCTCTGTACAGCTTTTATTGCGACTATTTTAAGAATGTGTACACTATATATATACATTGAGCTGTGGAAATGCGACTTGCTCAAGGCCATAACAGATGACGCCCCGGACGGGGATTGAACCAGGGACCCTTCGGCCCAAAGTCAGATGCGCTACAGACTGCGCCAGCCCGCTCCACAAAAGGAAGAAGTACCACAAAAAGGGAGGTGACATCCTGACATGACCATGGCTGTTTATTGAGGCATTATTGAGTGCCAAAAAGAATGATTCGGTCATAACATGATGAATATGCTGCTCTTCATGCTCAAAAATCAATTATGTAGCCATTGCTTGGAGAACATGTTGCTCTTCATGCTTCAACATCAATAACTTAGAGAATATTCTGAACTTTATGCTTTAATGTCAATTACTTAAGTAGCCATTGCTTGGAGATTATGTTGCTCTTCATGCTTCGACATCAATAACTTAAGTAGCTGTGGCTATTTTTTCATGCTTCAACACTTTAGTAGCCATTATTTGGAGAATATTCTGGTCTTCATGCTCCCACATCAATTACTTAAGTAGCCATTTCTTGGAGAATATACTGGTCTTCATGCTTCAATGTCAATTACTTAAAGCAGTCATTGCTTGGAGAATATACTGGTCTTCATGCTTCAATGTCAATTACCTAAGTTGTCATTGCTTGGAAAATATTCTGTTCTCTTCATACTCAAACATCAACTACCTAAGTAGTCATTGCTTGGAGAATACTCTGTTCTTCATGCTCCAACATCAATTACTCTAGTTGTCATTCTTGGATAATACTCTTTTCTTCATGCTCCAACATCAGTCATTGCTTGGAGAATATTCTGATTTTCATGCTCCAACATAAATTATTTAAGTAGTCATTCTTGGAGAATATTCTGATTTTCATGCTTCAACATAAATTATTTAAGTAGTCATTGCTTGGAGAATATTCTGTTCTTTATGCTTCAACATCAATTACCTAAGTAGTTAAACTAGTTATTCTTGGAGAATACTCTGTTTTTAGTGCTCTAACATAAATAACTTAAGTAGTCATTGCTTGAAGAATATACTGGTCTTCATGCTTCAATGTCAATTATCTAAGTAGTCATTGCTTGGAGAATATTCTTTTTTTCATGCTTTAACATTAATTACCTAAATAGTCATTGCTTGGAGAACATTCTGTTTTGCATGCTCCAACATAAATTTCTTACATAGTCATTGCTTGGAGAATAGGAGAATAGACTGGTCTTCATGCTCCAATGTTAAATTACCTAAGTAGTCATTGCTTGGAGAATATTCTGTTCTTCATGCTCCAACATCAGTTACCTAAGTAGCCATTGCTTGGAGAATATACTGATATTCATGCTTCAATGTATTTACTTAATAAGTCATTGCTTGGAGAATATTCTGTTTTTCATACTCCAACATAAATTACTTAAGTAGCCATTGTTTGGAGAATATTCTGTTCTTCATGCTTCAACATCAATTACTTAAATTGTCATTGCTTCGAGAATATTCTTTTCTTCATGCTCCAACATCAATTACTTAAGTAGCCATTGCTTGGAGAATATTCTGTTCTTCATGCTTCAACATCAATTACTTAAAAAAGTACAAGTAGGCAAAGATCAGGAAAAGGCGCAATCAGAAAAAGATTCCCACTCCAAAAACCAAGGTGGGAAAAAACTAAATTAACAATCAGGTACTTATACCATGAAAACATATCGTAAGCCGAATGAGCAGCTATTTTCCCAATAGGTGGCCACTCAGTTACCTAAACTTAACTACAAATATGAAACCATACATAAGGCGCCAACAGCACAAAAATTTTAAACACCAAGACATAAAACAAAAAGAACCACCACAGAAGTATCGCCTTGGAACAATCAGTAACACAAAGTTACTGGCGGGCTTAAACCGGTTTTACATGGCCATAACCTCACCCTCAGCTTCTGCAGTGGTTCATAACATTTAGTTTAGTTTAAACATATTTTATTGTCAAACTCAAAGGGGTTGGGCTACAAGTTCTAACAATATTAATTACAGCCCGTCCCCTACAACATATTTACAACAACAGCATACATGACATTTAGTAACATTTAGTTCTTCGGTCCTCGTGGTGAATTTCTAACTAGTCAATGAATCATCAAGAACAAACATATAAATCAGGATTAAGTAGCCATTGCTTGGAGAATATTCCTTTCTTCTGCTTCAACATCAATTACTTAAGAAGCCATTGCTTGGAGAATATTCCTTTCTTCTGCTTCATCATCAATTACTTCAGTAGCCATTGCTTGGAGAATATTATTTTCTTCCGCTTCAACATCAATTACTTAAGAAGCCATTGCTTGGAGAATATTCTGTTCTACTTGCTGCAAGATCAATAGCTTAAGTAGCTATTGCTTGGAGAATATGTTGCTCTTCATGCTCCAACATCAATTATTTAAGTAGCCATTGCTTGGAGAATATTCTGTTCTTGATTCAAGATCAATTACTTAAGTAGCCATTGTTTGGAGAATATGCTGGTTTTCTGCTCCAACATCAATTATTTAAGTAGCCATTGCTTGGAGAATATTCTGTTCTTGATTCAAGATCAATTACTTAAGTAGCCATTGTTTGGAGAATATGCTGGTTTTCTGCTCCAACATCAATTATTTAAGTAGCCATTGCTTGTAGAATATTCTGTTCTTGCTTCAAGATCAATTACTTAATTAGCCATTGCTTGGTGAATATGCTGTTCTTCATGCTTCAATATCAATTACTTGAGTAGCCATTGCTTGGAGAATATGCTGGTCTTCTGCTTCATCATCAATTACTTAATAAGCCATTGCTTGGAAATAAAAATAATTGTTAGATCCTTTGGATGCAGTAAAACATTCAAAGTGAGAAGATGGGCCATATTGTACAATTTCGGGTAATGAACCTTCATCAGTGACCCTTTACAAAACTGGCAGTGAAAGGCAGACAGATTTGCTGCAATTTCAATAATTTACATCTGTGTAGTCTAAATCAAAGACTCATAGTCCCAAAAGGGCCAAATAATCAAAATACAGTTAAGAAGATGATTCTTAACGAACAATATATTTGAAATACTCCAAATATATTCACTGATCCCAAAGGATTAAAAGAAAAATATAATCTGCACTATGGATGATGTACGGGGAGACTTTTTAGGGCTGCCACACGGCACAACACCAGCTGCAGTAATATCAAATAAAAATAATTGTTAGATCCTTTGGAAGCAGTAAAACATTCAAAGTGAGAAGATGGGCCATATTGTACAATTTTGGGTAATGAGCCTTCATCAGTGACCCTTTACAAAACTGGCAGTGAAAGCCAGACAGATTTGCTGCAATTTCAATAATTTACACCTGTGTAGTCTAAATCAAAGACTCATAATCCCAAAAGGGCCAAATAATCAAAATACAGTTAAGAAGATGATTCTTAACGAACAATATATTTGAAATACTCCAAATATATTCACTGATCCCAAAGGATCAAAAGAAAAATATAATCTGCACTATGGATGATGTACGGGGAGACTTTTTAGGGCTGCCACACGGCACAACACCAGCTGCAGTAATAGCAAATAAAAATAATTGTTAGATCCTTTAGAAGCAGTAAAACATTCAAAGTGAGAATATTCCTTTCTTCTGCTTCAACATCAATTACTTCAGTAGCCATTGCTTGAAGAATGTGCAGCTCTTCTTGCTTCAACATCAATTACTAAAGTAGTCATTGCTTGGAGAATATGCTGCTTGGAGAATATGCTGGTCTTCTGCTTCATCATCAATTACTTAATTAGCCATTGCTTGGAGAATATTATTTTCTTCCGCTTCAACATCAATTACTAAAGTAGTCATTGCTTGGAGAATGTGCTGCTTGGAGAATATGCTGGTCTTCTGCTTCATCATCAATTACTTAATTAGCCATTGCTTGGAGAATATTATTTTCTTCCGCTTCAACATCAATTACTTAAGTAGTCATTGCTTGGAGAATGTGCTGCTTGGAGAATATTTTATTATTGCTTCAACATCAATTACTTAAAAAGTCATTGCATGGAGAATATGCTGTTCTTCATGCTTCAATTCAGTAACATCAATTACTTGGAAACATTGCTTGGAGAATAAACTTGCATTCTGATTCAACATCAGTTACATAAGTAGCTATTGCTTTGAGAATTTTCTGTTCTTGCTTCAACATCAATTACTTAATTAGCCATTGCTTGGAGAATATGCTGGTCTTCTGCTTCAACATCAAATGTAGCCATTGCTTGGAGAATATTCTGTTCTTGCATCAACATCAATTACTTAACTAGCTATTGCATGGTGAATATGTTGCTCTTCGTGCTTCAACATCAATTATGTAAGTAGTCATTGCTTGGAGAATATTCTGTTCTTCATGCTTCAACATCAATTACCTAAGTAGTCATTGCTTGGAGAATGTTCTGTTCTTGCTTCAATATCAATTACTTAAATAGTCATTGCTTGGAGAATATTCTGTTCTTCATGCTTCAACATCAATTACCTAAGTAGTCATTGCTTGGAGAATGTTCTGTTCTTGCTTCAACATCAATTACTTAAGTAGCCATTGCTTGGAGAATATGCTGGTCTTCTGCTTCAACATCAACTACTTATGTAGCCACTTCTTTGCTTGGAGAATATTCTGTTCTTGCTTCAATATCAATTACGTAAGAAGTCATTGTTTCAGTTCTTCATGTCCCAACATCAATTACTTAAGTAGCCATTGCCTGGAGAACATGATGTTCTTCATGCTCCAACATCAATTACTTCTTAAGTAGTCATTGCTTGGAGATTATTATGTTCTTCATGCTCCAACATCAATTACTTAAGTAGCCATTGCCTGGAGAACATGATGTTCTTCATGCTCCAACATCAATTACTTCTTAAGTAGTCATTGCTTGGAGATTATGATGTTCTTCATGCTCCAACATCAATTACTTAAGTAGCCATTGCGTGAAGAATATGCTGCTCTTCATGCTCCTACATCAATTACTAAAGTAATCATTGCTTGGAGAATATGCTTCTCTTCATGCTCCAACATCAATTACTTATAATAAGTAGCCATTGCTTGGAGAATATGCTGCTCTTCATGCTCCAATATCAATTACTTAGGTAGTCATTGCTTTGAGAATAGTCTGTTATTCTTGCTTCAACATCAATTACTTAGAATAGGCTGTGATTCTTGCTTCAATATCAATGGCTTGGAGGAAATGTAGCTCTTCATGCTTCAATATCAATTACTTCAGTAGCAATCATTTTGATGATGTGCTGCTCTTCATGCTTCAGTTCCAATTACTATAGTAGCCATTACTTGGAGAATATGCAGCTCTTCCTACTTCAACGTCAATTGCTTGAATAGCAATTATATGGAAAAATGTTGCTATGCATACTTCAACAGCAATTCCGATTAGTTATCATTACTTGGAGAATATGCTGTTCTTTAATTACTTAAGTAGCCAAATGCATGAAGAATATACTGCTCTACATGCTTCAAATCTATTTAGCAGACATCGCTTTGAGAGTATGCTGCTGTGCATGCCTTAACATGAATAATACGAATAAGCACATGCTTATATAATTGAGTCGCCTCATGGGAAAACCAACAATCTGCATAGGCGAAAACAAAGGCACAGATCAGCTTCACGGTGACCGCGAAGATGATCAGCGCCTTTGTTTTCGCTACTCGGATAGTACAATTCCTCCTCTACTTAACTCCAAAATTTCAGGCTTCTAGCTCTTTTCTGTGACTGTACAGGCCGGTTTGTGTCGGACCTGTTCGGAAACCACATTGTTGGTTTTCCCACGAGGCGGCTCAATTGTTCATCAATGGCATCAATAGCAGTTTCAAAATCAATACAATGACGGTGTCTCTGTGCATACCATTACGAAAACTTGCCTATGCAATATACAGAACATTTTTTTTTTTGTTGAAAAAATTGAAAATTTCATCAGAAAATTATTGATATTTTTCTTATTTTTGCTCAAAACATAGATTGTGGATACACGTTAGAACCGCCTCGCCGAGGCGGTTCTAACGAGTACCCACAATTGATGTTTTGGAGCAAAAATAAGAAAAATAGATATACCCCAGCATACCCCAGTTTTACTATATAAAAGTGGGGTTTAAGGGGGGGGGGTATTCATTGCACGGACATGTTTTCCTGATGAATGTAGAGAATGACCTTAACTTAACCTATTGTGTCGTTTGTACATATACTTAATTCAAGATTAATGTCCATAACTATGTTTAAATTTTTTTAGTTTAAATCAATTTATTGACATATATGTAAATATCCGCAAACATGTATATACATCGATTATTATTTCGTTGAAATAAAGAACTATTTTCATCATTCTGTATTCTATAGCTGACTCGGAAAGGCAACAAAGGCTTTGAGAGGTAATTTTAGTTTCTATTTTATTGTATACTCGTATAGGTCTATTTAACTCCATTGAATTCCGCTTCGGAAAAAATATCCTAACCTTTAATAACCCAAACATTAACACCGCGCTGATGTTGTAGTACATGTTGTACAGTGAATAACAATTTATTTTATTTAAACGATTACTTTATGAGGAATTGCGTTAAATGCATATTTACTTTGATTCCTCGCAAAATTACATATAAAACACCTCCGATTCAATAATTACACTGTATTGGATCCGAGAAAACACTGAACAATAATTTATATTATTAATATCCAAATTCAGTCTGTGATTCAAGAAAATACAAGAAAGTATACTTACTTTGACCAAACTTGTGTTTACAGATGGCGCTGATGGGGTCTCTACAATTGATTGCCATAACAACAATTCTCTTCTGCAGCACGACAGACGCGCGGCTTTCAGTGTCAGAATGCATCCGGGCATGTGATAACACGATTTCAAACGACTTCAAACAGAAGTGCAATTCCTGTGTCGGAAGTGTTGAATTGACTGCTCAGATGTGCATCAAGGCCTGTGGAAACACCGCGTTTGACCACTATAAAGTTATTTGCTCACGATGTACGGGTAGACCTCCTATCGATTATACTAGAGGAAAAAATCTACAATAAGTCGTTTAGTTTTCGATTCTATGCTACCCGAGAGTAAAATGGATTCTGATTACACCATTCATTACAGAAAACATTGAAGTTTATCGTATCACTGGAATTAATTTTCTAAACAAGTCACGTTTAATGATATTTTGGTGAAAAGTTCATTTTTGAGAGTAAAATTGCGAATTTCTGAAATTTCTCTTTGCCTCAAAATATCAATGCCACATAGATATTTTCTTATTATACCCACGTCAAAATATTGCCAGCATTGTGTTCTTAGTTTTAAATGTGTTTTCATTAGCCAAAAGTGTTTCAGTTTTTTGAAAAATCACGTTTTTATGACAGAAATCGCGATTTTTTGAAATTCACCTTAAAAAGTTTTCTGTAAGAAAATTACAAAATCGCTTTCCAGTAAAATGGTATTGTAATCATAAAAATCATTATTCGGGCTTTTCATTTTATTTGAAATTGCATTTGTATCGAGTTCCAATGAAGCTGGGTACCAGAAATTAACAATGGTGTGTATTTTCAGAAATATATGACATACGAGTGCATTACTGTATTTCTAGGCGGAAATAAGGCATCACAAGTTATTTAAGAATCTTAAAATGTTTGTAAAAGGCAACTAAAATAGTCTTCTAGGTGTTTGCAAGATTGACAATGTGTTTCCGGAGTTTCATTCTGGGGTAAATAATGAATTTTAGCAGAAAATCGCGAAATATTGCAAACAACCATATAAAGGTCCCCGTCTCTGCATGAAAACTATACAATTGCAAGTTAAACAGTTTGATAGGTGTTTGCAAGACTAACAATGCGTTTATATAGTTCAATTTTGGGGTAAGTGATGGGGGAAGGTTACATTAGGGCCAGAATTCTGGTTTCCATGGTCACAGATAGCTCCAATAGACTTACAAAAGGAAAACACAAAGCTTTTTCTACGAAACCACAATACCCAGAGCTTTAATATTTTTTGTGTGTAGCAATGCATAGTACCCCTCTTCGTAAATCTTGTCAACCGTGCCCCTGGGGTCCATAAAGGCTCCGCCCCAGGGCGTCATTGCCTGCCATAGGCTTACAATGGGAAATACATGAAAAAATGTTCTCTGAATCCACAAGACCCAAAGCTTCTGTATTTGGTATACAACATTGTTACATGGAGCTTGACATAAGTCCCGCAAAGCATGCCCATGTGAAATGGTCACATCCCGGTGGCCATTAGCTCGCATAACCTTACAATTAGACAAAACATTAAAAATCTTCTTCTCTAAAACCACATGGCTCAGTAAATTTTTATTAAATTTGTAGCTATGTATAGTAATATTCCTTGTAAATCCTTTGAACAGTTACCCTTGGGTTCATACAGGCTTCACCGGAGGGATTTGATTTTTCACCATAGTGGGAAATACTTGAAAATTCATCTTCTCTGAAACCTAAGAAACCACTAAGAACCAAATCGTGTATGCTTTGTATGAAGAGCACTAAATAAATTCGTCCATTCACGCCGCGGGGTAAAAAATGGCCCTACCCGGGGGTCATTAGTTCCCATAGCCTTGGAATAAGAAAAACAGAATCTTCTCTGAAATTGCAAGGCCCCGTGGGTTTATATTTTATTTGTTGCAAGTATAGTAAGGTAAAAGAAGGCCATGTTCAGGAAATGGAGCAATCAGAAACAAAATAGATACCAATCCAAAAAACGAGATGGGAAAAACTAAACTGGCAATCAGGTACCTCTACTTAGAAAATATACCGTAAGCCAAATGAGCAGCTATTTCCAAATAGGCGATCACTCAGGAGTCAAATTTTTGTGCTGTTTGAACCTTATGTGCGATTTAATGTTTTTATTTAAGTTCGGGTAACTGAGTGGCCGCCTATTGGGAAATAGCTACTCACTCGGCTTACGATATGTGTTCTAAGTATAAGTACCTATTATCAATTTAGTTTTTTCCACCTCGGTTTGTGGAGTGGGAATTTATTTCTGATTGTCATAGCCTACTTGTACCTCTTATCTAAAATATGATCATCGTTATAAACTTTCAGCACTGCCCGGTGACGTCATTATCTGCCAAAGGTTTAAGTGCTGTCGCATGACAGTGCGTTCGACTTCTGGCTTTGTCAGACCTCGGGACCACCTCGACATGTAGGCCAAAGAACCATGCTCATACATCTTTTTTGCAATGAAGCTTAAAGGCAAAATCACTGAGCCAAGAAATTAGGTCGCAGTGATCTATAAGTATTTTGTGGTCAAGGGTCAATTCATTCTCATAATAATTTTGAAAGAAGTATAATCATTGCTGAGATTAAGACAAAATCACTGAAGACAAAAGATAAAATCACTGAACGATGAAATTAGGTCACATGGACCTTTTTATATAAGTATTTTGGAGTCAAAGGTCTAGTCGTACTCACTCATAATGTGAAAGAAGTATGATTATATATTACCCAATGAGTGTTGAGATATCAAGCAAAATCACTGAACAATGAAATTAGGTCACAGTGACCAATAAGTACTTTGGGATCAAAGGTATGGCTTAACTCACTCATAATCAGAAAGAAATATGCTATAATAATTGAGTGTCAAGATATTAGGCAAAAGGATGGACCATGGAAATTAGGTCAACCCAGCACTAGCCTCATGACACATAAGTCAGTTTCAGAATTTTTAAAGTAAAACGATGAAGGACTAACCATCTTTCTAAGTTGTTTCTATTTAGGAATGATAAAGAAAAAAAAATTAAGGTGTTCTAGATTGTGACCTCTAGCCCGACCCCTGGCTCGGACCCAGTTGCCCGATGTCCTGGAACCTAAAGTACATGAAAAATGAATGCTGTAGGATAAGCTGTTGTCAATATATGCGATATATCTAGCCCCACCCAACTGAAAATGGACCTAGGAATCCGATGCCATGAAACCAACCCCACCCCTACAGTGTACAAACATCACAACTATGAATGCTGTCTTATAATTGGTTGTCATAGACTTCTAGAAACATTAAAACCGAAAAGTCGTGTGTGATGGTGTTCTTGATTTTAACCTTTCGCTCCCTCCTAAGCAAGGATTCGGGGCTCCGATGCCATGACGTGAAAGCCAACCCTACCGGGTATCAATGGTCAAAGTATCAATACTTATAGGGCTGTCAATGCATGTATTAGGACTTCTAGAACAATTTTAAGGTGATATAGATTTTGACCGCTATCACCACCCCGATGCATAGACCCTGGGGCACGCTGCCTAAAATTGAAAGCCACCCTTACAGGGTACATGTGGGCCAAGCATGAATGTTTTCTGGTCAGTGGCTATCAAGTTATGGACTTCTAAAAAAAACTTTAAAGCAAGTGTGACGCGTACGGGCACGTGCACGCGCACGGGAACTCATACGACCGAAGTGACTACAGCAGTTCTTTGCACTAAATGCAGTCGACCTATCAAAAATAAGAAGCTTGAATGACAGTCCTTTGGCTTAGTATTTCACTTTACTGGAAAACAATTGAACAGTTTTCGTGTGGAGAACTTTATATGGTATTTTGCAATAATCCGCATTTTGTTTTCTTAAAATCACCATTTACCCCAAAATTGAATCCCAAAAAACACATTGCCAATCTAGCAAACACCTATGAAACTATTTTATTTGACTTTTACAAAGATTTAAGTTAAAAAAAAAAAAAACATTTTGACGCCTCATATCCGTCTAGAAAAACAGCAACGCGCTCATATGTCATATATTTCTGAAAATACACCCCATTTATAATTTCTGGTACCCAGCTTCATTGGAACAAGATACAAATGCAATTCCAAATAAAATGAAACGCCCGAGTAATGATGTCTATGATTATTATATAGTTTTACTGGAAAGCCTTTCTATAAATTTCAGACAGAAAACTTTTTAAGGTGAATTTCAAAAAATCGCGATTTTTGTCCTAAAAAACATGATTTTCCCCAAAACTGAAAAACTTTGGCTGGATGAAAACACATTTAAAACTAAGAACACAATGTTGGCAATATGTTAGGCGTGGGTTTGATAAGAAAATATCTACGTGGCATTGTAATTTTGAGGCAAAGAGAAATTTCAGAAATTCACAATTTTATTCTCAAAAATGAACTTTTCACCAAAATATCATTAAACGTGACTTGTTTACAAAATTAATTCCAGTGATACGATAAACTTCAATGTTTTCTGTAATGAATGGTATAATCAGAATCCATTTTACTCTCGGGTAGCATAGAACTCCTTGATTTCGCCAAATTTTCCTCAGGTATTACGACATGTGTGCGCACGCGTGCAGTAACACGATACACAGTGATTTCCGCCGTATTTGTGACCAGTGTGTGGGTCGGGTGGAGACCTCTGAGGACATGTGTCGGAAGGCCTGTGGGAACACAGCCCATGACCAATTCAGAAGAATATGTTCAAGATGTCCGAAGAATTACCGTGGTGAATTATGAACTTCGACAGTCGACCACCTGAGCTTTTGATCTTACATTTGCCACATCATATTATTTTTGCAATTTAGAAAACTTTTATTCGACGAACCTAAGTGCTCCATTATGCATTGCTATTTTTACATGAACATGGTTCTTGTATATAAATGTAATAAAATGTAATTTCGTTTTTATTTATTATAAATAGATAATAGAAAGGAAATTGTATTATATGTTTTATGTGATTACCCGTATCCACCTTATTTGTACTAGTCCCTCTCCCAGCCACAGCTAGGATAGCAATTTAAATTCCTACTTAACTGGTAATTGTGTATTGTTGTTGAGCTGCCATTTCGATACAATCTTATTTTAATAACGTTTCCACAATCCACACTGCGGGAGCTCCAGAAGAGTGTTGCACTTTATCTATACTGACCAAATACCTTCAATGACCTTATTTTGAAATAAGGTCATTGTTCAGTCCAGCTTTGTTAATGCCTAGACTAGCACATAATTAAGTAAATGCAGTATTGTTGACGTAACATATATATCTATCAAATGATTGATATTTTGCAAATATTGTCATATAATGAAATTATATTAATATTTGCACACTGTCCGCCATGGCGCCTCTGTTTCGCATATTTTATATTTATTATTTGCTCATGGGTCAGAATCTTGACAAGAATGTCCTTTCTTCTCCCCTACCCCCGTATCAATAACTTGAAATTCTATCCGTTTCAAGCTAAAATAAAAGCTAAAATAAAAAGAAGAATAATTGAATGTGATGACTAGTGAACCGAGACCCATGTCCGGTTACTGACTGAAACTAGCAATTTTTTGACATTCAATCTTTGCCCAGTCGTCAATGCCAGTCATTGACTTTGAGAATAAAATACAGATTTTGAACACTTTTTCTAAGTTACAAGGATAAACTAGTAATGAAGGACTATGATAAAAAGTCTTCTTATAGTTGTGTTGTTTTATAACGATTTTTCAAACTATGGTAAGTATAACGACAAAGACGTTCATTCTGTTTCATCTTTGTTCCGTTCATAAGCCTATTGTAGAGAACTAGGGAATAAAAATAATGAAAAATGAGAAATGCAAGGAAAGAAAAAAAAATAGAAAGAAGAAACATTACAACAAACAACGAATTACATGTAACATGAAAATCTTAAACAGAAAAACCCGTAATCCAACGAATGTTATATAAGACCTTAATGTATGAAAGTTTACCCACATAAAGTATTGCTATTAAAGCAAATGCAAGAGCCCATGATGCTTATTATCACTTCCAGTTATTTGCAAAGAAACTGTCCGTTTTACACATTTTGCTCTTCTAATCGTTCTTGAAGGTGCATGTGGCAATGGAATAGGAAAGGCTGCTGGTGATATGAGCAATGGTACCAATTCGAGTTGGAACGATTTGACTACTACACACATCAGTGAGTACGTATCAACAGATGTTAATTATATTAGCTGATTAGAGGGCATATCTAAAAAGATATTTGAGCCGCCTCGTGGGCAAACCAACAATGTGGTTTCCGAACAGGTCCGACACAAACCGGCCTGTACAAGCACAGAAAAGAGCTAGAAACTTGAAATTTCAGATCTAAGTAGAAGAGGAACTGTACTATCCGAGTAGCGAAAACAAAAACGCTGATCAGCTTCGCGGTTACCGCGAAGCTGATCTGCGTCTTTGTTTTCGCCTATGCAGATTGTTGGTTTTCCCATGAGGCGGCTCATTTAATCTCGATGAATGAAAACGTATAAATTCGTAATATCTATCAGAAATACAGTATGCACGAAATTTTGGTCAAAACGATAACCAACTGTCTTCAAAGTTTATAAAGTTAGATAATTCTACGTATGTCATAATTATTGTTACGGTGCTTTCTTAGGTCTGTAGGAATTATCCACTGAATCCTATCTTCTCCACGGTAACTGAAATCAATATGACCAGCGTGCATTATAAATTGTATCACTTCGTTAACACGGGGACCCAACTGTTAATCGTGATTATTGATGCGACGTAGAATGTTAATGCATGCTAATATGAAGTTTCGTATGCGTCGGCGATATTGTTACGAATGCGACGTTCCACATCCTAGATGCCCTTGAACGGTAAGTATTACATGTTTTGCTCTCGCGAAAATAAACAAAGCCGAGTTTACAAAATCGGCGTCCACTTTGATCTGCAAAATTCTTCTATGTTCCCACTTGAAGTCAATTGGAATACTCACGGCACTTGTGTTTTTCAGCTAATGGTTTATAAAGTTGACCTGTAGATACAATTTTGCCACGGAAACTCATTACATTCTTAAATTCCTTTTGTTTTTCTTTGTCTTGGTCGTAAACTAAAAAGTATAACACAGTCCTGTGGGTGCCTTTATTGAAATATGTATCCAAACGGCTTTGTAAATGCACATTTATCTACTGAGTGTGAAAAACAGTAAGATAAGCATCTGTTGTATGCATCGAAGACGTTGTTAAAATTAAATATGCGACAGAAATGCATCGTGGAAGAATGAGACCGATGATTCAGTAAAATAAAATAGCAAATGTTGCGATAGGGAGACAGTGATGCATTTTCTTAAATAATTATTTTTAGATACACGTTAAAGGGGCCAACCATGGCTTTTATACTGTATTATTACTTGCAGAGGCTGGAGAAAGTTGTTTGAGCCCGAGGCCGAGGGTTCAAAGTGCTCCCGAAGACTCTTCTAATGTTAATGCAATGAAATAACCATAGTTGATCGCTGTTCTTGTATAACACAATTCCAATGGAAAACTGTCTCGCAACCGCACCTAAATACCGCTTAAACCCCTTTAATTCTGTTGTCCCCCCCCCCTTTGCTTATCAGAAATGCATGGAGCCACCCATATTCAATGATCATAAAGTATTTGGTTTAGCCTTAGATTCATTTAATGTAAGGAAACATATAAGCTCTGTCACTGATATGTCCGAAAATGATTTGTTGTTTCGAGGCAAGAAATCAGTTGTGTCACTCAAATGTTGACGAAGCTGAATCAGAAACCCCACTGTGTGGCCTCATTCAAAATAGAAGTGGTATATGCTTTGAAGCTCGCTCAACGAAGCGCATGTAGTCCAAGGAAAAACACCATGCAATATTTCGCTTGATAAAGGCACTCGAAATGCTTCTGCATGTACGTAAATGACTTTTGAATGAGCACAACAAAAATGCTAATTCTTCCATGACTCATTCTAGTAGTACGTACCTTCGTCTTCGATGCATACAAAAGATGCTTATCTTGCTGTTTTTCACGCTCAGTAAATAAACGTGCATTTACAAAGCCGTCTGGATACAAATTTCAATAAAGACACCCACAGGATTGTGGATTGTGTTATACTTCTTAGTTTACAACCAAGACAAAGAAAAATAAAAGGAATTTAAGAATGTAATGAGTTTCCGTGGAAAAAATTGTATCTACATGTCAACTTTATAAACCATTAGCTGAAAAACACAAGTGCCGTAAGTATTCCAATTGATTTCAAGTGGGAACATAGAAGAATTTTGCAGATCATAGTGGACGCCGATTTTGCAAACTCGGCTTTGTTTGTTTTCACGAGAGCAAAACATGTGCTACTTACGGTGCAAGGGCAGAGGATGTGGAACGTCGCGTTCGTAACGATCTCGCCGACGCATACGAAACTTCATATTAGCATGCATTAACAATCCACGTGGCATCAATAATCACGATTAACAGTAGGGCACAACCGTTAAATCGATATATTATATTTAGAAGGAGATATGCCTACTTACCATATATTTCGAACGAAATATACCCTATTATAATATATTTAAATTGACATATAATATGTCAATCTAAATATCATTATATATTTCGATCGAGATATATTATTTCCTTCATCTGAACACGTGATCATTTTGCGTCATGCGCAGTCTCTCATCGAGTTTCGCATAGCGGGAAGGTTTGAATTTTGTGCAGAAACAAATTTCCAACAAAAAATCCAGCGTCATCGTTAAGTTCACCAGGGAAGTTATGTACAGTTTGGATTTGAATATGCTCGTCGCCCGATTTACACGAGTAAACACTATTTTACCTGCTGAACATAACGACATAAAGCGCTAGGGAAATTCCAAAAAGTGTTAATTATATCTAAAATGTTGGACTGGTTAGATTATATGACTTAACGTCCATATCAGCAATTATTCAGTCATATTGGAAAAGAGCCAACGCTTTCTGTAAACCAGAAGTCAAGGGATCTTAAAATTTTGCTCCATGGCTCTTCACGACAACAACGTACGATCTCGCCGGGGCCTCTCTGTACGTAAATAAATTCTTCTTCTTCTTCTTCTTCTTTCTTTCTTTTTTTCTTTCTTTCTTCTTTCAAAGAGTGACTCCACCACAATGCCAGGCAACAAATATTTACCTCGATGAACAGGCTGTTCATTGAGAGCATGACTGCAACGGAAACCAGCGATCTCTCAAATTTAACTAAATTAAACGGATAAGGACGGCAAGCCGATGCGACTTTGCCCATCCCCGCCCATAGGGCCGTGAGAAATAGATGGACTGCCAGACAGAGCTTGTAACTGAGTGATCGACCACACGATTACTGGTTAACCACTTAGGTCTTAAACTGCATAGGAAAAGTTATAAGCTTTAGTTGTTGTGTGGTTATATTTCTTCAGCATATTTCTAAGCATGTCACGACATCCCAAATATTGGGTAGAAGTCCCATTGAAAGGAGGCAACATCCCAGTATGACCATAGATGTTGAATCGGATCTCACAAATGCTCGGCGCGGTGCTCGAATCAACACTGGCCAGAGCGGTATTATGATGCAACTCGGCAAGGGGCCGTCAAACTCGGTTGCAGTTACGCTACATGAATTTGCATGGCTCCTCGTCCTCCGGGGAGTTAATATGCCTTGCTCTAGGACAACAGGGTGCTGCCAGTGCCACGGTGATCGATTGCATGACCTCTCAATTCGGATTACGATGCTTTACCGCTACGTTACCACGCTCCCTATTTATTTTATTTGTTTGTTTGTTTGTTTGTTTGTTTGTTTGTTTGAATTGATGTTTAACGCCCCAGTCAAAAGCTAATGGTCATGACTTTTAAACAAAAAATTGGACATCATGACATCCAAAAAGCTTTAAATACGTATATCCGACCAACTATACCAACAAGGCTTGTATGTGTGGATAGATTGACATGAACCACTTTTCCTGGGCAGGCTCAGACATGAGCGGTTAACCAGTAATCAGATGGTCAGTCAGTAGCGAAGAAGCTTTGCTTGGAGGCAAAAACAGCCGATCTATTTCTTTTAGCTCCCAATGAAAGGACAGTAAATGAGGTCTCAACACACAGGAAACAAGGAAAATAGCTGACACACATTAGCATATAAGCCAAACGCGCGCCGGGTGTGTTGCCAAAAATGTAAAATTCAACATACGTCAGGAGCGCAATGGAGACACGTTAGGAACGCGTTACTTGCGTGCTTTGTACGCTTGGTGTACGCCTCGGTGTATGTTGATATACGTCACTGTAGGTCGATGCGCGCTCCACGCGCGTATGGGCTCAAAAGACTTTTTAAGCATGTTTAAAAATTTTCTCGAAGCTCGGCGTGAATCGGTCGTGTGTCTAAGCTGGAAACCACCGTCACTCGTGTGTTACAGGCGCGTTGAATACGCTTTGAACGCGTTTGGCGCACATATTAGACACGCCAGTGTAAGTAACATACGCGTTCCGATTTAAAATAAGAAATAGTGCTTCAGTAACGTGCCCCAAACGTGTATGAGACGCGCGTTTAACGTTTGCTGCGCGCCTAAAGCGCCTGCTTAGTGTTTGTTTGTTTGTTTGTTTGTTTGTTTGTTTGTTTGTTTGTTTGTTTGTTTGTTTGTTTGTTTGTTTGTTTGTTTGTTTGAATCGATGCTTTACGTCCCAGTCAACAGCTAAGGTTATGTCGGGACGTTGCCTCCACTTTTTGGGATATTTAACAAAAATTAGGATGCCATGACATCCAACAAGTCCAACAAAGCCTCAAAGGCTAATATGTGTGGACGGTTTTGACTTGAAACCACTTTTCCTGGGCAAGCTCAGACCTGAGCGGTTAACCAGTAATCAGATGGTCAGTCAGCAGCGAACAAGCTTTGGGCACAAGCAGCCCATCTATTTCTCTAGGCCCCAACGGGCGAGACTTCCTGCTTAGTGTATCTGGGACGTAACACAAAACGTACTTTTTTCAGCGTTTTGAGATTTTTTTTCATACGTCTGGTAAACGCTTTAGTCACGCGCTAATGTGTGACTGCTAAAACGAGTTTAAGAAACAAATTTTCTTTATACGTCCAAAATCTTCAGTGTGTTGAGATTTTTCATACGGCCGGTGCGCTTTTGAGTTCGCTAATGTACTATCTGCAGGAAACCACGGATTTATAAATTATAAAGTTGAATCTCCCGAGACCGCCCGGTGCTTGCAAAACCATGCATTTTGTATCAGACCGAGAAGGAAAGCTTATCTTGTGGCTCTAGTTCAACAAAGATAATGGAAAATATATACAACTGTTTATACCACCCAGTAAATTTATATTACTGACCGCTCCGAGGCGGTACTTCTGTTGTAGTCCTACTTGTTTTATGTTTTGCACCTTTTATGTACGTTTTCAAAGCGTTGTTGAACCGCAGATTTCACACGTGTGAAATCGGCGGCACTTAATCATAAAATTTGCGAATATCTGGTATTATTCTCATACTTAAAAAAAATTGTACCAAATTTTCACATGCTAGACGGGACAAGTCAGTGTTTTGACGTGTGAAGAATTGGTTTGGATTCATCACATCTTTGAACAACTGGTATCAGTTTTACTAAATGTTCACATACGGTTGTATAATGCTATACATTGAAGAACTGGAATCGAAGGCAAAACCACTTCAGATGGGTGGTTTTCGTGAGTGTAAAGAATACGTACGAATAGTACATGAAATTTTATTACATGCGCATATCTCATATGCGTGTGAAATGGAATGAAATTTCGTTACCAATTCTTCGCCGGCTTGGAGGATTTGGTACCAATAATTCTTATAAGAACTTTGCGAAATGTGAAATTTGTGGTTGAAGAACGTGTTTTCGTGTGCTAGAAGATTTAGTACCGATTTGTGTCAATTCTACACATTCTCCACAGACGTTATATAAATTCGTACCGTCAGAAACAGAAAACGTTTGAAATTTTAGTATTGATTTCACCGCCTCCACCCCGCCATCGAAATTTAACATACACAAATGTCACACTTCCAAAATGTGCCATGTTGGTACCTATTTTTACACAGATGTGAAATTAAAAAATGCGGCTCAACAAGGCTATCATCCATGTCGAGACATCAACGTGTTATTGGAATGGTGCTGGTACCGGTGAACCGATTTGAATTTATGCTTCTTGTGTCTGGATGCCTCAATTTTTTAATATCCCGGAACATCTCTGACATATTGAAAGGAGAGAAGGAAAATATATAAGAATGATTGCTGGAAAACAAGTAGGTCATGAACCATCATTGTTAACGGACCGGGTACTTGTTTACCGATGGTAAAGCTTCATACGATGAGATGGTTCATGTACGAGCGTATCTTGGCGAAATCTAGCACATTCGAGTTTTCAAAAATAAGCTACTCGATGATCGTGTTCGCGTGACGGCTATGCTGCACTAGACAGCAAATACCTAGATGCATTGTACCAATAAATCGCTTAATACAGTCCTCTAAGGCACAGTGGATAAGCTAAATATACTGTGAAAAAGGAGTAATGAGTTCGATCCCATGCTTCTCCACTCCTCCGGGTGAGACTTAAAGCCGAGGTCCTACGACGACAAAGACGTATTGTGACTAGGCCACAATCTTTGTGACCTTTTGTTAAGTCTAAGTCTTCAGACCTGTCAGATAAAACCTGAACACAAGGAATCGTTTAAACACCACCAAGATGATATTTAAGATGTTTGTCCGTCGCCAGGTTGAACTGGGCCATGTTAGTTGCAGACTAAGTTGCGGGCATATTCCAGTCGACAGAATATCTTGATCAACAAATTACGTAGATCAGCTAGATAAGCAGCAATCCATTTCACTTCGTCACCTCGCTCTACCTCCGCGTGGTGTGGAGAGTTATCAAGGCATCCTGACTACAAATTACGTATACATGTTGCTAAGAGGGGAAATATTTTGAAAATATATGTCAATTGAGACATAATATGTCAAACGAAATATATATTTTAACCGGATGTAGAGCTATATATCTCGAAGTAGATATTATATTTAAATTCAAATATTTTGAGTTTATATCTAGATTTAGATATGATATCTAGTTTTAGATACTATATTAAAAAGGAGATATTTTAACAATATATGTCAATTTAGATATAATATGTAAAACGAAGTATAGATAAACCGGATGTAGAGTTATATATCTAGAAGGAGATACTATATGTAAATTCAAATAGTTTGTGTTTATATCTAGATTTAGATATGATATCTAGTTTTAGATACTATATGAAAAAGGAAATATTATATATCGATTTAACGGTTGTGCCCTACTGATTAACAGTTAGGTCCCCGTGATTAAGAACGACTAAATTTCAAATATAGACCTCAAGCTTTTGTTTTGATGATCAACAAAATATTAAAGCCAATGATGCAATTTTAGATTCAAGAGTGAAGCAAATAACCACATATCGACTGCTGCCATCATTGGTTTATCAGTGTGTATAGTCGTTGCCATAGTGATCGGTGGTGTCTGTGGTGGATACTGTCGGTATTGCCGGTTAGTGAATATGTACACAGTTTTAACCATAATTCAAATTGTAATTCACTTTTTGCGAAGTAATTTAAACAATGTTTTAAACTCGACAAATCCTGGCCGGAACTGCACCAGTGCAATACCTTTGTCAAGCTGTTGACGTACACAACGCACAATACTGACATGTTACTTTCAAATTATGCTTCCCTTGTCGAGTTTTGGGAGCACTGGATGGATAATTAGCATAGAAAACATACAGTATCATATATCGTTTTAAAGATTAAACGCTACGCTTTAATACAAATTACATTTTTCAAAAATCTAATCTGTCGCAAACGGCCTGGAATTGAAAGAATCTATAGTCCACGGCTGAAAATAGCATGTCACATGTTGCGCTTATATTTTGGCACCCCAGAAAAAGTTGAAACAATGCGCGGTAATGCAATTCAAAATGGCTCAAACTTCCTTGTCTTAATAGCACAGCACAGGCGAACAAGTAGACGCGTCCGCGGCATTTTTGTCCCTGCAATTTATTGGATGCGAGGTGAAAAAAGTAGGGCGCTGGGTTATAAAATATGTATCACAAAACTAATGTTGCAACAAAAGTTGACATTTTGAGACGCTATGCGGGAAAATATGACGCGAATGACAGAAACTGACATCATAACATGTAACGACATCATTTCAACAAAGATATAGCAAGTCCAATTGCTCACTGTTTACGGCTATCAAAATATCGCATCCTTGAATTTTGTTAACCATCACTGAATTTTACGTGTACGACAGTTTTCGAAACTTTTTTTATGAAATGTTTAATCATTTTTGCTTATTTTGAATATAATTACAAAAACGACAACATATAAGATTTAAAATGATGTATAGATAATAATTCTGGCATTTCCCACGATAAAATAACATTATTTTTGCGATGTCCAAAAAATGTTAACCCCGTCAAATTATGACGTTCTGTGTGTATTATGTGCAGACTCGTATGTGAATCTGTACCGGATCTGCTTTTTCAATGTAAGATGCTATCATTTTTGAATGAGAACATTATAATAAATGGAATAACGAATGTCTAAACATATAACTAATAGTCAACTGCCCGTTTTGTCTTCTAATTTTCGAACTGTGAAGAAGGTTTCCATGCGGGACCCTGTAAACCTAGGCTTTACGACCAAAATCGACACAAATTAAGTACTTTACATATCGTATATGTGAACCACTTATATTACCGCCTGAAAATCTTTTTCATTATGAACCAGAACGCAGTTCGTGTATAATATAGCACACACATGCCGAAACTAGTTAATTTTGTTAAAATGTTGATTTACGTCGCTGCAAACGACGCGCAACGGAAAATAACACCAGTATTGCATAATGCGCGAAAAAGGTCAGTGCGGCAGAGTGCAAGCTAAAGGGCAAGTTTATGTCATTGGCTCAGTCTGTTTTCGTGTATAAGTAAAGACGTCTAGTTGTGGACAAGAGCCTGTCATGATGCTGATGAATACTATCCAGCAAATACGTTAAATAAATAAAAATAATTTGCTTGTTCTTTACAGATCTAAAAGAGATACTTCTGAGACTACCCATGACGTATCTGTGATATCGTCAATTCATGTACACTACAGACACTCAACACAAGACTTAGATCTTGGGTTCCCACCGCCATACACTGAAACAGTTATTGCAGAGCAGCCCAGCTTCCCACCAGACTAAAGATCAATTACAGAAGAGGTGGCATGTTATTGAGGACATTGTATTACATCCAACGCTGTGGAATTAAAACATTTGCAGTCATTATTTCAGAGACTGGTTTCATTCATTTGAGGCTATCCACCTGTATCACTGATAACCGAGCATCTTTGTTTTGACAATGTCTGTTCTATTATTACTTACTCGGAACATGTTTCTGCATTTGAATGAAAAGGTACAAGTAGGCAAAGATCAGGAAAAGGCGCAATCAGAAAAAGATTCCCACTCCAAAAACCGAGGTGGGAAAAAACCAAACTAACAATCAGGTACTTATACCATGAAACATATCGTAAGCCGAATGAGCAGCTATTTTCCCAATAGGTGGCCACTCAGTTACCTTAACTTAACTAAAAATATGAAAACATACATAAGGCGCCAACAGCACAAAAAATTTTTAAACACCAAGACATAAAACAAAAAGAACCACTACAGAAGTATCGACTTGGAACGATCAGTAACACAAAGTTACTGGCGGGCTTAAACCGGTTTTACAGGTACCTAACCTCACCCTCAGCTTCTGCAGTGGTTCACAACATTTAGTTAGTTCTTCGGTCCTCGTGGTGAATCTCTAACTAGTCAATGAATCATCAAGAACAAACAAATAAATCATGATAAACATCCTGATGAATCAAAAACCAGGACTCACAGATTGAGTAAGCTGCCCGACGATGGAGATCCCTGGGCGCCGAATAACCTACTAACTCCGGAGCAAAAGAAAAACACCAGTTGGACCCCGGTGGGCCAAGCAACAGACAAGAAGCTCCGGTCCCAACCAACTAAAATGAATAGCTTTAAGTCGCGGCCATCATAGAGTCTGACGCCCGACCCACCGGCGTGCAATTAAAGAAGGCAGCATAGTTATCAACCATGATTGGGTTAAAAACTAAGCATGCAGACTGTCGCATAACATTCAAGTTATAACCTATACGTCTGTAACGTGATATGATTTTTCCGAACTGAAGAGAAAAATCATTTATTCCTTTAAGTTTCTTTAATTTGTAAACCAAGTCACCATAAAATTCAGGTTCCGAAAGGCCCTCACTTAAAAGTGTCTTTAACCCAACATTATATTTGGAAATCAATTCATAGTGTCTACGATAAAATTTAGAAAAGGTTTTTCGAAGTTTATGATACCGATAGCCCTGTTGGAGAAGTTTTGCCGTTAAACATTTATTTCGAGCGTAACATGATTGCAGACTCTAGCAAACCTGTTTTTATTAATGGGTTAAAGCCTAAACGCATTTTAAATGTCAGTTGTATATGACCGTAGTATTATGCACTGTTTGTTATATGGATGTATCCGTAAACTAAGTTTTAATGTTTTGAAATACGACCACGGTTAGAAGACACGCTTGTATGGTTAAACATAAATACAAAACAGAATATAAACACATTAAACATGTTAAATGCATTTGTTATTGCATGCATTAAATTTACAACCTTGTTGAGTATGTAACGATATATATTTATTTTACAATCATATTGGAAGTGTTGAGAATTTGTATATTCCTGGTATCAGCACTTAAAGGTACTCTCTTCTCCGTCTTCTTTTCCTTCTTTTTACTTTCTTTCTCTAGCGTAGTCTGTTATTTAGTCATTCCTTTCTCTCTTCTATTAAATTGGCTAAGAATAGAATAACTACATTTTATAACGAACGTAATTGCTTTCCTCAGCTTTTCACGTTAAATACGTATGTTACATTTGAGCCACCCCATGGGAAAACCAACAATCTGTATAGGCGAAAACAAAGACGCAGATCAGCTTCGCGGTAACCGCGAAGCTGATCAGCGCCTTTGTTTTCGCTACTCGGATAGTACAATTATTCCTCCTCTACTTATCTCCAAAATTTCAAGCTTCTAGCCTGCTTCTGTAGCTGTACAGGCCGGTTTGTGTCAGAAGTGTTCGGAAACCACATTGTTGGTTTTCCCACGAGGCGGCTCATTTGTAAACATACCTACGTATAGAAAAGTATAGGTAAACACATGTAAAATAATACATACAAGGGAACTCACTCGGTCCCATTGTATCTGTTTTGAGATGTGAAGTTAAAAATCCATCTGTCATCTTTATTATTATTTTTTCAGTGACAGCATAGTAAGTATTATACCAAACTTTGTATCTTCTTCCATTTTTTTCTGGTTTCTCACTGTCTGACGTTCTCTGTATAATAACAGTGCGGTAGCCTTTGTTACCCTATGAATTTCAGAGAGCGATTTGATAAATATGTCTTATATACCCATCTGAATAACCTTTCAATTTTAAGTCCATTTTTCCTACCAATATTTGTTGAATTGCGAATTGGAATCATAGGGCGAACCTCTCGGCGGATATGTGTCATAAGTTTTCTCAAAATTTTGCATGGGCTTTAAACAAATTCTTTCGGAAGAGAATTTTAGATTTTGGCCCAAAGAGTTAGACAAAAAGTTTTCAAACATTTTCCCGGCCAAAGTGCTTTTGGTGGCGTTGAATATCGGCCATATTGAATAAATAAAAAAATATTGTATTTCTAGCTGATCAGTGCCTTTGTTTTCGTTACAGTAGTACAATTTCTTCTTCTTGAATCTCAAATTTAAAGTTTCTAACCATCTTCTGTGGCTACACGGCTCGGTTTGTGTCGAACCTGTTCAAGTACCAAATTGTTGGTTTCCTCAAGATGCGGCTCATTTTATCTTTTCTCCCAGTTCCAGGACGTACGGTGAAACAGACGGTGTCGATGCCTGGGTGATAGCAGTGGGCAATATTGCCGGACTAGCGGTCATCATTATAGCCGTTGTAGTTTGTTGTTGTGCATTAAGGAAACGGAGACAACAATATCAACAGCAGGGGTATGTCTGTCTCTGGTCTTTGATACAGTTCAGGCCCCGTCGTCATAAACTATTTTTAATATTTACCGAGTTAATTCATATAGACTAAAATTCATCCTGCTAATAAATGTTAAAATGCCAAGAACAGTAGGTAACGCAACGATCTTGCAACCATTTTCGTGACAATGGTACCTCTCCGGAGTAGGCCTACTTATCTTGTACACCAAGTTCGTTTATGTGTCGATGTTTAAATCTTTCAGAAACCCCGACGTTGTACAGTACCCACCACCAGCCGGTCAACCAGGGGTCGCCTACACCGAACCACCGCCCCCATACACCGCTGTCAACGCTGGCTATGTCCACTCACCTGATGACAAGACAAATATACACGGAGAAGTAGCGAAACCAAAAGGCAGAACCCAAAACTCATCTTCAGCACCGCGAGGCGTGATACTTTCTCCACAAAACGTACAGTCCCACAATGCACGCGCCTCGTCAAATAGACAGACCCCAGTAGGGATGCAGAAGTATATGGCGGAAGGATATATTTATGGCACACAGATTTAGCCGTAAACATAAGACATGGTTTATTTTAATGTGCGTGTTTGTGTTCGCTGTTTCCCTCACTGTCAACAAGCTTTCGAGTCGTAACACGAAAGCTGCAACACAAGAGCTCAACATTATGGCCATCTTGTGATATGAAGTCTAGGAGACACTGTACCTGATACCCGGTGCCACCCAAGTCAGGTATACCTCGAAATTGAGTGTTAAGTGGCCAACAAGTAATACAAGTTTGACAGCCTTTGAATTGTCGCTGCACAGCTAGGCTCAAACACCTTCTTACTGGGCTGCCAATGTCGATTTCTTATAGTTTAAATCGAATTATGTGTGAATGAAGACCATGAAGACAGAGGCATTATATATCTATGATGACAATTTTAAAATTAGAACAGCTCTTCTATAAATCATCCTTTACTGTGACAAGTATGCCTTGTATTGCAGTATTGCAATTTCAAACTCAATTCGTTGACATTAGCAAATCTTAGAACATTTTATCATTCAAATCAGTTTTGTAGAATAGGACGTGAATTATCTGATTTTATGATATAATGAAGATTTTATATAACGAACATTATTTTCTAAAATAAATGTAATTGAGCCAAATATTATTTTATAAATTCAGCAACTTTCGTGTTGCGCCCAGCGAAGACATTCGCATCCTAACGAAGACAAGTTCGCACTGACTAATTATTAATCAGACCTGGGGGCAATTACCTTGAACTGTAATTTCATTATGTAGAACATACTTTTGAATTCAATACAATTGCAATAACAAATGCAATTACAGGTTTTTACATTGTGCTAAAATGAACTGCGTCTGGCTTTCTGGTCAGACTGGACATGTGTCCAAACTGACCGCTAAGCCTATGCTGGACCTGCTTAAACTCGATGTATTAAGGCCTGAGTGAGTAGCGAAAAACAGATCAGATTTTAGCATGTCGGTACAAACGTAAACTTAAAAGCTACGTTCTAGAGTGTACCCGCGGTCTGTGTTTTGGGCGTAAATGGAAGGGATATCAAACTTTTTCTGATGAAATTTTCAACGTTTACAGGTGAAAAAATCTTTGTATATTGCATGGACATGTTGTCGTTATGTATAGGCACATGCACCAGTATTCATGAATTCGATTCAGCACGGCTACAGTTTGTGTATTTTAAGTTTTAGAAAGACGATGCAACATCAAATCAAATACAGCACAAAAAGTGGAAATATGTGGGTAATCATATTAAACATATTGTTTTGCAGTGGCCTAGATAAAACCAAACTGCAGAATTAACAAGTTTATTAATGTATACTTAACAGAATCTACATAGATGGATAGAAATATAAGATAAATGTAATAAAAACTTATTTATCTATGCAAATATATGAATTTCTGTTCTCTGACAATTCATAATACTTTCTGTTGCATGGACATGTTGTCGTTATGTATAGGCACATGCATTTATGCATTTATTATGTATAGGCACATGCATTTATAATTTGAAATATGGTCTCTGTAAAAAAATGCTTCCATGTGATTCCCCACTTAAGCACTGAATGGTATATATTTAGAAAATTGAAAGGTCATAATTGGGCCACAACGTGTGGAAATGTACCTTCGGACAATTATTTGAGTATTAGAAAAACAAAGGTACGCTGAATGTATGATATTTCTAGTCAGAACCTATTGCTAAGATAGAAGCATACCATCCTTACAGACAATCTGTCACAATTATTTTGTCTATTTTAATGATGACATGGTTGCTATGGTTACTGTTTAACGATACATACAGGAAAATTATGTGTATAATGGGCTAAAACAAGGGCAGATAACTCAAAATGTTGACAATATATGTTTTAAAAGTCATTCATTTGGTAGCCCAGTGTTCAAAGATTATAAATACAATGTTATTTCTATGTACGCGGATTACACCATTTTTCCACATTTTGCTGAGCTCTAGTAGTAATGTCAGAATGTCCGAAGGTACATTATGTCTCGTTTGGGTTCAAATTACAACTGAGTAAAATAAACCTGAATTATTCACAGTACATAGCTGGCACAATTATCAATGTAAATTATAATTTATGTTTACTTAATATGCCTGATGTCCTGATGAGACTTGTATTATACATATGGTGTCCAAATTCTTTCCAAATATATACTGAACAAAAGGGGAAACGCAACAATTATATATTCCACTAAATTTTGAGCAAACTATGATACAATCAGAAATTATTGCATTTTCTACTTCTGCGTGAGATGTTGGGCTTCCGAATGCAACAAACGGATTTTCATTTTGATGAGTATTTACGGAGTTATTCGATGCCGACCATAGACATGCTGAAAGTAGTATACCACACAGTGCGCATGCGCAAGCATTAAAGTTATGGTATGATTTAAATCTGCTATGAACCCCCATTCAAAATCGCTGACATTGTTTCTTGATGATCTGGAGGTTCAAAAGTGTGCGCATGCGCAGAGCAAATCTTTCTCGATTTGCATTATTTTAGACGAGAAAAAAATCTTGTTCAATTTTTATCGTAATGAAAATCAGTTTTTTTTTGCATGATATACCCTAACATCCCATGAATGTGAATCATACAGCAACAGACCTGAAATTATCAACGTTTTGTCGTTAAACTGGAAAATCTTTGGTGGCCTATTGTTGCGTTTCTTTTTTTTGTTCAGTATATGTTCATTAATATGTTGTCAGCTACATGTTTTTACAAGTAATTTAAGTACATTGTATGTTCCTACAACACATAAATCTAACATGTAGTATTAAGTCACTATGAGATAAAACTGTTTGTACCAAGTCACAACATTTTTACCGGAAAATGATTTATTTTAAGGTAGGTTATCTTTCCTTTCTCTGTTTCTATCTTTTATATCCAGTCTGTCAGAAGCTATCCATCAATTATAATTGGGAGTATTGTCCTTACGTATGCTTGTCCCTCCGAGTGCAAAATAATGTCTCATTACAAATGAATATAATTCAATACAGAGGCTGACTCTCTAACAATTTTTTCTCAAAATTGTAGGGGTGGGCTTTCAGTTGCCTCAAAACGACGTGACCTATTCCAGTATGTTCGATCGAAACAATATAATATTATCTGTCTTCAAGATGTACACATAAATGAAAATCTAGAAAATTTCATAAAAGCTGAATGGGGATTCGATATATTTTTCAGTTCATATACAACCATGAGTAGGGGAACAATGATCTTGCTTAACAACAACTTTGAACAAAAAGTAAAAAAAGTTAAAACTGACAAAAATGGTAATTACATTTTATTAGACATTGACATTCAAGGAAAAGAAATTACACTGGCTAATATTTATGGACCGAATGAAGATAACCCTAATTTCTATGAAACATTGAAGAGAAATATTGCAGAATTTGAAAATGAAAATGTCATAATATGTGGGGACTGGAATCTGGTTCTAGATTTTGAAAAGGACTGTTATAATTATTTACATATCAATAATCCAAGGGCCAGAAACGTGGTTTTATCTTTAATTGAAGAAGAACATTTTATTGATGTATGGCGTGTAATGAATGAAAACACACAAAAATATACATGGCGGAGACTGAACCCAACCAAAAAACAAGCAAGGTTAGATTATTTTTTAGTTAGTGAAACTATTAACTCATATGTTATGCATTCAGACATAGTCCCGGGTTACAGAACTGATCATTCTGGTATAATATTAAAATTAAAGTTACAAGAGGCAGAAAGGGGAAGAGGTTATTGGAAGTTTAATAACACACTATTAAAAGATAAAAAATACATTGAAGAGGTTAAAAATACTATACGTGAAGTAATAAATACATACGCTCTGAATAATGAAAACATTAATGATGTAAATGAGGTAGCGTTTAATATTAATGATCAACTGTTTCTGGAAACTTTATTAATGACTATTAGGGGTAATACAATTAAATACTGCTCAATCAAGAAAAAGGTCAAACTTGAAGACGAAAACAAATTACTACAAGAAATAAAGGAACTAGAAGATGAGCTTAATAATGATTTTTCGAATGCTGAGGAAAATAAAATTTTAGAACTTTCACAAAAGAAACAAAGCTTAATTGATATTAGAAAAGAAAAAATTGAAGGTGTTATGTTGAGGTCGAGGAGTAGATATCAAGATTTGGGAGAAAAACCTTCAAAATATTTTTTTAATTTGGAAAACAGAAATTTTATTAATAAAACTATGACTAAACTAATAGAAAATGATGGAACAGAAGTTACCGAAACAAAAGAAGTATTAAAGTGTCAACGTAAGTTTTATGAAAACCTTTACAATGAAAATTTAATAGACGCAGATGATGTACCTATTTCAGAAATCATTGGTGAGAACGAAAATAAACTTACAATTGAGGAATCTGAAAAATTAGAAGGAGACATTAAAATTGATGAATTATCAAATGCATTGAAGAATATGAAAAATGAAAAAAGCCCAGGGCTCGACGGATTTACCGTAGAATTTTATAAATTCTTTTGGGTCGATTTGAAATATTTTATATTAAGGTCATTGAACTATGGTTATCATACAGGAACTCTATCCGTCACGCAAAAACAAGGACTTATTACGTGTTTACCAAAACCAAATAAATCAAGACATTATTTGAAAAATTGGAGACCAATATCTTTATTAAATGTAATTTATAAATTAGCCTCATCTGTAATAGCAAATAGATTAAAACTTACATTAGATAAACTTATAAATGGCGATCAGAAAGGTTTTATTAGTGGCAGATTTATAGGAGAAAATGTTAGGCTTATGTATGATATTTTATTCGAAACTAAAAACCAAGATATACCGGGAATGATTCTTTCAATTGATTTTGAAAAGGCATTTGACACAGTATCATGGAAATTTATTAAACGAGTTTTACAATATTTTAATTTTGGGCCTTCAATTATTTCATGGATAAATATTTTTCAAAAAGGATCGGAATCATGTATAATACAAAATGGATTTATGTCAGACTTTTTTAACCTTAAAAGAGGATGTAGACAAGGCGATCCAATTTCACCGTATGTATTTATTTTGTGTGCCGAAATCTTAGGAAAAATGATAAGAGATAATAAAGTTTTAAAAGGTATTCGTATCAATGGAAAAGAATTTCGACTAAGTCAATATGCTGATGATACTCAGCTTTTTCTTGACGGTACAGAACAGTCTCTAAAAGAGACACTAAAAATTTTAAATCTATATTATTCCATGTCAGGGCTAAGAATAAACATCGAGAAAACAAGAGCAATTTGGATAGGATCACTAAGTCACTCAAATAGGCAACTTTGTAGAGAATATAAACTCGACTGGACGCAAGGAGAGTTTAAAATATTAGGGGTTACCTTTAGCGTAGAGGTGTTTGATATATGGGATTTAAATACAGGGCAAATTTATTCTAATATTGAAGCACTCTGTAAAGTATGGTCCAAAAGGAAGTTAACACTGTTTGGAAGAATTACTATTATTAAATCATTGGCGTTAGCTAAATTTGTCCATTTATTTTTAGCACTTCCAAATCCACCAGGGGAACTTATGAAAAAATTAGATAAAATATTTTATAAATTTTTGTGGAATTCAGGTCCTGATAGAATTAAAAGAAATATAATTATTAAGGATGTTACGGCAGGAGGACTTAGAATGATAAATACAAAAACTTTTATAAAAGCGCTGCATATCTCATGGTTAAGAAGAGTAGTTAAACAATCTGAGAATATCTCATGGTGCTCTATGGCAAACATTAATTTTGAAAAACTGTTTAATTTCGGACCTGGGTATGTAAGAGTAGTGTTATCAGATATACAAAACCCATTTTGGAGAGACATTTTAACAGACTGGGGGTCATTTTGTGACTGTATTAACATTTGAAAAAGTTCAAGATATTTTGAATGCACCTTTATGGTATAATAAAAAATTAATAAACGGACATAGTTTCTTTATTAACGAATGGTATAAAAAAGGTATTCGGCAAGTATCGGATCTTCTTAATGAACAAGGAAATATGTTTGATTTTGAAGCTTTAAAAACACGTTATGGAATAAGAGGAACATTTTTAGAATATGAAGCTCTCAAGAATAAAATCCCAAATAGATGGAAAAATACGCTAAACGATAATACAACAACTTGCATTACAAACAGATTCAATGTTACATGCAATATATATCTCCAGTTTGTTTTAAAAGATAAAAAAGGATGTAGACGATTTTATGATTTAATGCTACAGTCAAAGAAAATAGAATTAAATGATAAATGGATGCAAGAATTTGGATTTATTGATACTGATGAGTACAAACACTATAATAAAATAATAGCGTCCGTTAAAGAAATAAAACTTAAAGACTTTCAATTCAAAGTAATAAATAAAATACTAGTCACAAAATCCTTTCTATATAGAATTAACAAAACCGACAATAATATTTGTGAATATTGCAATCAACAAACCGAAACGATATATCACCTTTTCGTAGAATGTGAAATAGTTAAACAATTTTGGAACGAATTACAACTCTGGTTAAATACTCACTCAACACTAACATTAAATTTAGATGGGAAGCAAATTATATTCTCAAATCAAGATAGAAGAAATACAATAAGAAATTATCTATCCATAATTGCAAAACATTATATATATACCACCAAGTTTACTCAAAAAACCTTACGTATCGATAATTTTATCAACTTACTGAAGAAAAAATTTCAAAGTGAAAAATATATTGCTCTGATGAACAATACTATGACTAAATTTTTCGCTAAATGGGCGCCCCTATATAATTATTTTAACACCAATGCCAGAGGGTAATTCCTTTTAAAATATAAATAGTTATATATAACTACCCCTACAGTTTTTGAAAAGGATTGAAGGTCTGTACTCGGAGGACATGAGCAACGTTTCTTTTTACATTTGTTATTTGTTGTAGAATTTCAACATAGAAATGTATAAACACATCTTATTAGAGTCTCTTAATTATGCTGAAATTGATAAACTGTTGTTGTTTTTCTGACATTATCTTCTGTCTATCTACCCTTTCTCTTTCCTGTTCTCTTAAATAAGAAAACCAAAACTTGTGGAAAAAAATATATGTAGTTTTCTGTTTGTTTGTTTTTTTGTTTTCTCTTATATATATATATGTGTGTGTGTTTGTAATTGTGGATCAAAAATTGTTTATATGTTGTATTGATATTCGAAATAAAAATTAGAAAAAAAACTTAAAAGCTAAATACGATTAATTCTAGATAGCAATGGCATTCTAGCATGATGGTCGAGCGGTATTTGCTGTCATTCCGATTATTAAAAAAAAAAGTTACAAGCTGGCAACGAACGTCAGACATCGATAATTGGGCCTATGCTTGAGAAAACCAACAATGTGGGCTCCGACCAGGTCCGACACAAACCGGTCTGTACAATCACAGATGAAGGTTAGAAGCTTGAAATTTCGGATTTATGAAGGAAAGGAATTGTACTATCTGTGTGGCGAAAACAAAGGCGCGGAGCAGTTACTGCGAAGCTGATCTGCGCCTTTGTTTTCGCACATGCAGATTGTTGTTTTCTTGTGCAGCGGCTCAATCCTTAGTCGATGCACCTACAATATGAAAACGGGATCGAATAAAGATAAGAGAATGTTACGTCCTCAGTAACAAAAATTTATAATCTTTTTTTAGCATATTCAGAATTTCAAACACAAAACATACAATATACTGAGTGACATGTACAATCTACATAGTCTGCACTATTCATGATATATGGGGAGACATCTTCCGATCTCAAAGCTCATGCGTCTATTTGAGTAGATAAAAATTGCTGTTTTTTTATAATTTCATGTTTGACTATAAAATCAAAAACACTTCAGGTTAATTTTATACATTGCGCCACTAGAACGCCCATTGAAGGGATTTCGTCGAGGTCGTTAGTTCGAACCGAGGCTTCTCCGTGCTTTCTGACGAAACTTGAAACCGTGACACTATGGCAATTCCCCTGTACAGTGATACTGTGGCATTAATGGAGACTGCTGTGCATACACAAAGTGGTCAAGTTTTCAGACCTGACATACCTGTCGGATGTGGGGGGTGGTATCTGTCGTCTTAGTGGATAAATGTACTACTTCTTTGAACGATATATCTAAAATTAAAGAAAACTCCATGAAAGAAAAAGAAGGCAACAATGAGGAAATGGCGCAATCAGAAAGAACTTTCCACTCCAAAAACCGAAGTTCAAAAGTAAACTTTTGAACGTGTACCTTGATTACCACCTACTTACATTAAAATACACCGGTAATTTCTTTTCTTTTTCTGATTTCTTTTGGCATTGGCATTGTTCACAAAATGGCCCATATCTTGAGGGGTTTTGACAGGTCTATACAATAAAAAGCCAGACATTGTTTTGGGTATATTGCAGTATTGGCATTCTTTATGCAATCATAATTTACCTTATTTGTGTATAACAAATTATCCTAATTTTAGTCTAATACGTCTTGTCTTGTCTTCTCCAATACATAAAGCATCACTAACATCGCATGTCTTAAGCCGGAACAGATATGAAAATCTGAATAAAGTTAATGAAAAATGGCCCGATAGTAATCGATGTCTGTATTCCCTGTAGGACTGTATGGGAGATTGGCATTCGTGCTAAATTATTATTATTATTATTAGTAGTAGTAGTAGTAGTAGTAGTGAAATAGTTCTATATCATTTGGTTTACAGACATAAAAATTTCCAAGTTCAGTTTTAGACAAAATCAAATGGGCTCGTAAGAAACTGGATTGAATTGCACTTCTGACATGGCGGACCATATGTTATGTCTATACGTCCCACCGACAGCAAAAAGCATACGGAGCCTGTCCATCGAGATGGAAGTTTCACCTGAAAAACCGGAGCCATTGAAGCCTATTACCCGTAGTTTAAAAAGAGAACAATTCGCATGAATGATGGCGTGGCCGAAGAATTAAATGTTTCTAGTCATTTATCTTTACATTGTTGATTTTCCTACGGGGTGGCTTATTGTATATGTATATTTTTTTTGAATGTGTGTCCGTATGTTAACTTGTTTAATAGAGGACCTCGTGGAAAATTGGCAATGTCAAACGAGCTACCCTCTATAAATAAATAAAATTATAACTGAGATCCTTTAAGAGCAGTGAACATATTAATGAGAAAGGGGATGGGCCATACCGCGGTTTCGACTATTAAAGTCTCGTCAGTGACCCTTTAGATTTGGCAACATGGAGCCAAAGAGAATAACTGAAATTTTGCAACTTTCAACAGGGTAGTCGATACAAAGACCAGAATTATCTAAATGAGACTAACTATATTAAAAATTGGTTAAAAATGAACTTAACCAATAATAAATTTCTGATTTCTCAGAATATCCTCGCTGATCTCAAAGGACCAAAAGGAAAATATAACCTGCACTATCGATGATGTACGGGGAGACTTTTTAGGGGCGCCACACGGCACAACACCAGCTGCAGTAATAGCAAATAAAATTATAACTGAGATCCTTTAAGAGCAGTGAACATATTAATGAGAAAGGGGATGGGCCATACTTTCACTTCACTTCTTCACTTAAACATTATTCATCAGAATAAGATTGCTGTCAGCCTGTCTCATAATGTTAAATCTTGGAACCCTCTGTTTCAGTGTGTCATTAGATTTGCCTTCAGTATGAATGTACTTAGAAGTCTTCTGTTGTCAATTTCTTTACGAAACTACTGTCTAAACACCATCTTCCAGAAACTGCATTTTTCAAAATCTCACCATGTCACCATTTTGCATTGCATAAGTCTTAAAAAGTGACACAAAAATTTTGAAAATCGGTTAACAAATAAAAATTTTATGCCAGGAAATAATTTTGGATAGGGCTTTTTTTCCATTGTAAAAATGTCAGTAAGGGAAGTAACTATTTTCCCGGAAAAAAATCTAAATTGATTATTTTCATTTAAAATGCACCAAACCAAAACAAAATTGTATTGCATGTATAGCTGAGCACCAAACTCCTAATATTATTCCACAGATTTGCTTGATTTTCAATTTTCAGGTGTATGGATTACCTCCCTTGCACATGCAAAAGGCCTATTCAAAATATTTTTGGGCATAATTATCTTACTAGAGAACCGATTTTCATTTTTCGGTGGCACCTTACGACTTTTGGGTTGCAAAAAGATGACATAGTCGTAGTTTTCTTGAAGTGTTTCACAAAAGTGAGATTTTGAAAAATGCAGTTTCTGAAAGATGGTGTTCAGACAGTAATTGCACAAAAGTCTAATCAATGTTTTCGTAGAAAAAGAAAATAAAACAAATCCAATGCCAATAACAAGTTCATGAAGGAATTATTTGAGCAGCGGCATGACCATCTTTTTTTTGCATATACGAAAACAAAGACGCGGATCAAATGCGCAGTAATTGCACAGCTGATCAGTGCCTTTGTTTTCACTTTTTGTATATTACAAATTCCTTTTCCTCTTAAATCCGAAGTTTCAAGATTCAAGCCTCCTTCTGCGAGTGCAAAGGTAACCCAAAAAAGGGTTTTCTCGTAACGTTGCTCTTTTCATAATCTTCATGAAAAAAAGTACGGTGGCTCTATATTTTATTATTGTCGCCCTTTTTCTAAAACCGAATTATAAGAATTGATTACCTAAACAGTTATGGTTACGACAATATAATTTTAATTACCTTTAAAATTGCTGTTTGGCTTTAGAAAATATATAAACGACAAGGCGGCTCTTAAATACATTCTTTGTTAAGGAAAGTAGATACAAAGTCCTTATCATTGAATTTCAAGGTTTCATACAACAAATACAATAAAACAACGTCCTTTTACTCGAAGCCCTCTGAAGCAAAATAAAACTATTCAGTGCTCAGTTCGCCTTTCTGTACAGACTATCTTAAATTATTCAGCTACTTATCCTGCAATTAAAATATGTTTTTCTTTATTTCGTTTTTAAAATGACAAACATATACTATAATTATACATAATTATCTAGAGACTGGCATGCCCGGTAAACTCTTTGTTCAACGTATTTTTTTCCAAAGTCTGAAGCACATGTGCGTATTTGGAAACATCTCTGCCAACAGCTTTACAACATTAAGAAAATCAAAGTACTCACTCAAAGAATTTCTATCAGTTGCGAGAATATACTCTTTATGATCTAGAGGCCTTAGTAGCATCGCCTGGGTTGTTTGACAAATACATGCATAAGAATATCTAGTTTGAAGTTTATTTTGGCGAATCCACAGAGATTAACAGAATTGCAACATCGCATAGGTCCATTCTGTGATCGAGGTTTTATAACGCTTTGGCGGAGAATCTTATCTATCAATACGACAGTTCTATGGATATATAAATGTACATGCATTTATAAATCAGGCATCACATGTCCGTGTAACATATGACTCCTTAAATCCCACTTTTGTAAAACTGAAGTGCACAAGTGTATGCATATTTTCCTTATTTTTTCATCCAAAACATAGACTGTGGGTACTCGCCGAGGGGTTTCTGAATGTTTTGATAAAAATATTATTTATCAAACTTTTTCCAATGAAATTCAGTTTCAAATTTTGCAGCTTTAAAATATTTTGTACATTGCATGGGCAAGTTTTCGTAATGTGATGCTCACGCCCGTGTTATTTTGATTAACAAAAATGTTCGCACACCTTACTTTCGACTAATTATGGCCAATTATTGACAGACGGCGAATTCTCGCATTTCAAAATTGAATTGCAGAGGAATCTGTCAATTTAGTTATGCGATAAAGCGTAAGTCATTTTTTCTTTAAAGTAAAGTAAAAAAAAGTAAGTTAGTAAGTAAGTAAATAAATAAATAAAAGAAATAAAAACATATGCAACGTGTCTAACATATATGCGATGTTTTTCAACATTAAAGGTCACTACAGACGCTGTACAGTTTTCGCATTCCCGCATTCAGGTCACCACTTGTTTTTCGCAGCTTTATTAGTAGATTTCTATATTTATATAATCAAATATGAAGGTTAGAAAAGAAAAGGTAAAACTGAGTTCCTTTAAGAGCAGGGATAACATTAATGAGAAAGGTGATTGACCAGTTTGAAACAGTGAAACTGTCCAAAGGGATATAGTATGGGCCATATTGCGCAATTTACCTCAACGGTGACCCTTAAAAACCAGCCACGATAATTGCAATTTCAAAACATTACTTAAGGGAAGTCTAAATCAAAGACACATGCCTAAACGGGGTCAAATAGGTAAAACATTATTTAGAACATGGCTTTAAACGTAGAATTTTAATAATCTGAATATTCCTGCTTGTCTCAAAGGACCAAAAGAAAAGATTATCTGCACTATGGATGACGTACCGGAGACTTTTAAAAGGGCCGCCACATGGCACAACACCAGCTGCAGTGATAACAAATAAATTATAAAAGTTAGATCCTTTGGGAGCAGTGAAAACCCTCTGTCATGAATTGTTATGTGTAGCATTAAAAGGTACAAACTTATTTTATAATCGTTTCTGATTCAGTCAGCTGGTCTATTCGCATACCACAGAACACAAATTTATAATAAGCAAGAGATGTGGTTCAAATAATAATCCCAAAAAACTTTTTCATGAGTTTTGAGCAGTATCTTAAGAGCGTTTATTTAAATTCAAATTCTGAATTATGAATTATTCTGTCTTTAAGCGAATAACCTATCGCAACGAACGAAGATGAAGAGTTTTGTGTTACTTGTGGTAACACTGTTCACTGTTGGGAGTGTGACGTCACTGGTAAGTCTATAATGGTACTAGTCAGGGTGTGTTTGCACATGGTAGAGTTCATAAGGACTTAGTGTCCAGTGAGGTTAAACCATACTAAATAAAAAGTGAGAAACATGCAAATATTTTATTATAAATCTTGAAAACCTGTTATTATATCGAGAACTTGGCATGATATGAAAGGCGGTGAAGAAAATATCAGTATTAAGGTGTCAAATAGATAAACATATTTTATTGCAGCATTTACAATGTACATGTTACACATGTATGCAAATTGGGGTTGGGCCACGTACGTAAGGTTTCAGATCTTCGTGCTTTTTTGTACACATTTGAATTGAATTCACGGGTTGATTTGACATTGTGCCGTGTGAAAATTAAACAAAAATGCGTGTCATGAAATTCTGTTCCCGTTATTTTCTACCAGCGTACCTCAGCTTCGGTAGAAGGACATAGAGGAGACGGTGGGTAGGGAAATTTTTCGTTTCGCACAACACCCTCCACATACTAGGTTTGATACTATGGGTGGCTTCTTTGATCAATATAAAGAGCTTCTAGCCACGCTGTCGCCCTGTGATATGGTGCATTTGTCCTCCAGAAGCCGTTACGTATGTTACCCATTCAAACCAGAAATGTGCTCTAAGTTTGTAAAATACACTATGAATCTCTAATCTAAATTCCAAACCTAAATGTATTAATATCATCAGATGAAAGAATGTTACGGGCACATATATTGATATATTTAATCATTTTCATGCATCGATGGAGTTACGTATGTTACATTCTCACAACAGCCTGTGTAAATGTTAATTACAGAACAGTAAGCTATTTTAATATACTTCTCTTTGCGAATTTCACTTTAAATACACTACGGGTGGCTTCGTTGATCAATATAAAGATTTGCTATGTACGTTGTCGCCCTATGGTATGGTGCATTTTCCCTCCAGAAGCCGTTACGCACGTCGTACGTTACCCATTCAAAACAGAAATATACTCTAAGTTTGAAAAAAACACTATGAATCTCTAAAATAAATTCCAAACCTAAATATATTAATACCATCTGATGAAAGAATGTTACTGGCACATGTGTTGATACTTTTAATCGCATATATGCATCGAAGGTGTTACGTATGTTACATTTTCAGAACAGACTGTTCAGAGTTTAATTACAGAACAGTAAGCTATTTTAATATACTTTTCCTTGCATATTTATATTTTAGATACACTGGTCTAAAAGACACTTATTCCATTTCTTTTACAAACCTGAAAAAAAAAAAACTAATCATCATGTCATTCCTTAGTCGAAAGTTATTGCATATAGTCCACAGTAACTCGCTTCAGATTATGAAAGGACTATGAACAGACAAAATTGAAGAAAAGAAGAAAAAATATACAGCCATCTTGTTGTAGATCAATAACATATATGCCTTCTTTAAGTTGAATGCTCACTGCTTTGCGAGAAATGTGTACTTTTGATTGGTAAATATGGTAACGTATGTAACACATAATTATTAGATATCAAAAATCAGTTTTAATGATTTTAATGCCGATAAAATGCTCGTCGCTGTATGTAATTATGATTTAGCACTTATTTAGAAATCATGTAAGATATAACAAAAATTCAAGAGTGTAATACGGTTGTCAGTGAACTGAAAGCGCCCACACCCAAACCACAAAATCCCAAAGCATGTTTTACACCATTGTTAGTATCCAGTGTTATGGAATGACATTATCAACACCGTCGGTCACTATTTCTTAAGTTACCTTTCACAAAGCTTGCCAATATTAGTAAGCAAATATCAATGCAGGTGACGGGCGATTTAATGGTAACGTATGTAACACATTTTTCACTTAAAATTTTAGGTGTTAAAACCTAAGGAAAACAAATAGTAATAAGATATAATAATCGTCACCTTAAGATTGTTTTCCGATTTCCGGATTATGAAATGACTCGCCGGCCATACAAAAGCACAACTCTGCGCATGCTACTTCTTTTTGTCTGGGTTCGGGGCACATGTGAGACAAGCCAAGTTCTGCTGGCGCGTGTGCCAGGTGGTTTTTTTTTTCTCGGGGTTCTCCCGTTTTCGCCCCACCTACCGGTTTGCCCGTCTCATATGAGCTGAAATAATATTGAAAGGGACGTTAAACGGAACAAAAATTGTTCAGTCCTTGGTCATGAGCACTGCTTCAATATAAGTACCATTGATGTTCCAGACATTGCCTGATGCTGTTGTTTTGTTTGCTTTTGAGTTGATGCTTAACAGCCTAGTCAACAGCTATTGTCATATTGAGACGTTGACTCCATTTTATGGGACTTTTGCCCGAAAATCGGATGCCATGACATCCAAACAATGCTTTGAATATAACCACCCAAGTAAGCCACTACGGCTTATACGTATGGATGGTTTGATTTTTAAACACTTTTCCTGGTCAGGCTCAGACCTGAGTGGTTGACCAGTAATAAGATGGTCAGTAAGTAGCGTATAAGCTATGCCTGGAGGCAAAAGAAGCCCATCTATTGCTTAAGGACCCGATGAGCGGGGCCTATATTCCCACCCGACCAACCTTCTGAGGGATTCTGCTTTGACTGATACGGTTGAGCGTTTCTACTAAGGCTGAAAACATGTTTTTGAAGTTTTCACGTTATAAATGTGTCATCAAACGATCATGCTTTGGTGGTACATTTTCATTGGCAACAGAACAAGTGACGGACACTATTTACACTTGAACCAGATTGCCCAGCGGATGAACAGAATCGGCAAATGTTTTTTCGTACACCTTCTTATGTGCTGTGGGGAGTGTACAAGGTAGTTTGTGATTGATCGCTTTTCTCAGCAACATTCCAAGCTTTCGTTTTACCAATGCCATTGTGTGGTGTCTCACCTAAACTGCCTTATTGTGTAATCATAGCTTCTATTTTCTTGAAGATATGGAATGGTCGAGAGTCTCACCAGGACATCAAGGCTTGCTCAAAACGACAGACTGCTAGTATCGTGCTTTTTCAGGATTTCCAGCGTGGAACCATAATGTATTGCAATCAATCGGCTAGAATAGAGAGCAGCATAAAACCAAGACATCTGATTCAGATGATTGTACCGTCAGAAGCATCGTGGTTGTTATGAAAATTCGCGTATCTGTGTCTTCATTGTCTAAAGTGCAGTTACGTCATCCCTGGCAAGAAAGCATTTTCATTATCTGTAAAAACGCATAAACGTTGTTTGCACATCCTGTTCTTTGTTCGGATTTCACACCGAGGGCCCTCAAGTAATTCACATTTCGTGTTATTACTGCTTTACATTGGATTTTGCCACTCCCGGGGAACTGGTGTAGCAGGGCTAAATAATGTCCTTCTTTCTCGTGCAGCCGACCTGATGGATTTACTCTACAGGTATATATCAAACACTACGTCAAATCAATAGTTTCGAGCTGTAAGGAATACCACATATCGTATATAATAAATGGGTCCAGGAGTTTGAAAATAATATCCGCATCTAGTTGGATGCGACTGTCAGTGTGATATTTGCGAAGTCTTTGTCTTCCTAAGTCATTAAGTTCGCACATGTGAAAGATTCATCGTGGATCGTGGATCTTGTTCAAGGACACAACATGGCAACGAAGAGGTCGAACAATACAAACTCGCAATCAGGAGCGGACGCTTTAACGATGGGTCACCAACTCATAATATATACCTTACAGTGCCCTATATGAAAAAGGTGTTACATACGTTACCATGAGCATACTGACAAGTCACCAGTGGGTCAACATATTCCAAACATCTTACTGTGTTCTATTCGAAAACCTTTGCAGATAATTATGTGAGAACACTTTCACGTGAGCCGCAGCGCGCGAAAACCCATCTTCCGACAATATTCCTTCATCACACACACACACACACACACACACACACACACACACACACACACACACACACACAGAATTTGGACGCTTGAAATTTCGGATTTAAGAAGAAGTTTGAATTATCTGTGTAGAGTAAACAAGTGTGCTGATCAGCTGTGCAGTAACTGCATCTTTGTTTTCATATAGGAAGAATCTGGTTTTCGCATGAAACGGCTCACTATATATACATTTATAATCACCAAAATGAAATCTACCCATGTTTGAACATTAAGGTGTTACATACGTTACCATGAGTATGCTTGCAAGTCACAGGCTGTGTATTTTAGTACACTAAACATGTACTTATCATAGCGTGTGTAAAATAGAACTAAATAATTTACACAAACATATAACAGTTATTCATTTTGATATTTTTGTTGATACGCCTACTTTTCAAATATTACAGCAAACGGCGGTACCCTTAGGAAATGTTAAATTATTTAAATAAAATAAATTAAATATTTAATATAAATATATGATTTTGTGTAATAGCCAAGTTGATCTATTGGTCAGTAAGAAAGGACCTATCGTTTTTGAAATATGAAGAAAGAAATGCCAAAAACAAAAACGTTTTTGAACCCAAACCCCTATTTTCACGCCATAGATGTAAAAGTAACGTTTGTAACACCGTATAATGTCTAATTTCAACTTTTAAAGGTCATAAAGCATGTCCGTTAAATTGTTCTAGTACGTGATATAATTAGTGTTGTTGCATAATTAAATTGGGTGGAGCATAGTAGGTTTCGCTAGTTTGTTAGTACAAATATATTTTGAACATGTAACTTATGTAACGAGCTACAGAAACATTGTGCACCACTTTCCGGGGCGACAACGTGCCTAGAACTCATCTAGGATGACCAATGGACCAATTGCATATCGCAAACAAAGTATGTGGAGGGTGTTGTGCGATTTCGTTAAATACGGTAGATACAGAATCTAGCGTCTCGCCTAACAGATGTAGAATGCCAGATGCGGTGTCGTAGTTAAATAAGACTGAATTTAAATCATCAATGTCAGTATTTTTTGTGCACAAATCGCATATTTCTTTCGATTTCATCGAAATACTGAACTGTGCACTGTTTTAATTATTATTATTATTATTATTATTATTATTATTATTATTCACACGAAGCAAGTTTAAATGATTAGATCTAACTGTCTTATTTTCGTCTTTACTTTATAGATTCAAGTCAACTCTCTAAGAGATCGTAAGTAATCTTATTTATTTATTTATTTATTTATTTATATCATGGCTAATTATAGTGACTGCTGAACCATCATGCTTGTTAACCAAATTTCATTTGGAACGCCTCAAGCTTCGCTTTTATGTGATAAACATGAAGTTTATACGTACATGCTAATAGATAAACATCAGGTCTAATTTCGCTTTTGGTTTCGCCACTCATTCAGGTCTGACCACACAGTTAAAGACCAGATTTGCCAAACAAAGGCTCGTTCGTCAGCAAAGACCTCTTTCGTTGCATTGGTAATTATTCAATGAATCCGATTGTATGAGACACATATCTATTTTATCTCAAAGTAATCGAACCCAATTAACATTTCAAAGTAATATGCCCCATGCCTGGACCCCAGGTCTGATAAAGAATGCATTCTCTGGGGCGACACCGAAATTGTTGACTTTAACTCTAATTCTAGTGCCAAAATGTAGTTTGGGTGAACAAGCCATTTTAACGGCGGAATGCACCCCGTGCCCAATGAATGAGTTCAAGAAGAAGGCAGATAGGAAAGGTTGTAAACCGTGTCCGGATGGTACAGGAACCTTGTCGACGGGATCATACAGCAAGAGGGAACACTGTATCAGTAAGTAGTATATTCTTGTTATATCATTGTTGTTTTGTTTTCTTTTTGGCATCGGAATATCTTTAAAGATACATGATGTTGCAAGGGGTGAATTGGTAGTAGGCCTCCATGCGATTATGGACGTACATTGTACGAGGTATATCCTAGATAAGGCAAAGAAGAAAGCTGACAGAACAATAACATCAAAGATAAACTGGAAGAAGACGGACCTCAATGGCTATCGTCGCAGCCTTGTCGAGCTTCTGGCAGAGTTTGCGGTCACAGCGGCCTCGGTGGACTGGACAACAGTGCAGTCAAATTAAATAACATATTACAGAAAGCCGCCAGCCTAGCAGGCCCACCACAAGTTAGACGGATGAGAAAGCCAAGCCTAGTATACTGGATAATAAAATATAAAGGTTTGATCCTATGAAAGCTGTAAAAATATTCCAAGGGAGATAGTATGGACTATATTGTACAATTTCGGGTAATGAACCCTCATCAGTAGCCCTTTTAAAACCGGCAACGAAAGCCAGACTATTGTACTGTAATTTCGAAAATTTAAATGAGAAGTCTAAATCAAAGACACATTCCTAAACGGGGTCAAATAATTTAAAGATTGCTTAGAAGTATGTTTCTAAACGTTAGCGTTTTGAACATTCTGAAAATCATTACTGATATCTTAGGATCTAAATGAAAATATAATCTGCACTATGGATGATGTACGGGGAGACTTTTTAGGGCCGCCACACGGCACAACACCAGCTGCAGTAATAGCAAATAAAATATAAAGGTTTGATCCTATGAAAGCAGTAAAAATATTCAAAGGGAGATAGTATGGACTATATTGTACAATTTCGGGTAATGAACCCTCATCAGTAGCCCTTTTAAAACCGGCAACGAAAGCCAGACTATTGTACTGTAATTTCGAAAATTTAAATGAGAAGTCTAAATCAAAGACACATTCCTAAACGGGGTCAAATAATTTAAAGATTGCTTAGAAGTATGTTTCTAAACGTTAGTGTTTTGAACACAAATACAGAACCACAAATGGAACCCACAAATACAGAAAGTTATGAAAGAAAAGAAGTCTGCATTTGCTGCTTGGAAATATGGGGGCTGTCCAAATAACCCAAGTCATCCGCTATTAATTGCCAAACGTGAGACCAGACAAGCTCTAAAGCGTGCATGTAGAAACCAGGCCATGGTCAAGCTCAGCGAACAGAGAGGCAAGAAATACTCGATGCCAAGCCACACGATGTTCAGCTATTCCATGAAATAATACGAAAACAAAGAGGAAGGCTAACCTGTTACATAGATGAACTACATGTGTCCGGTGAGGTGTACAAGGGAGAGGATGTTATGTCTGGCTGGTTTGAACACTTCAGTAAACTTTCGGCAACTTCAACAGATCTTTCTTTCGATGAAGATTACCATAACCTTGTACTACAGGATTTACCAGAAATAGAAGATATACGCCTGGCACAGGGTCAGCTTACTTCTCCAGTAACAGTTGATGAACTCAAGAAAGCTATCAAAGATCTCAATAGGGGAAAAGCTGCAGACGTTATAGGTATAACTGCGGAACATCTGTTGTTTGCTGAGGACTCTATCTTGGATGATCTATGTCTCCTCGTTAACAAAATATTTGAGTCTGGACAAGTGACCGAATCAAGTTAGGACTGATAACGCCAGTCTTCAAGAAGAAAGGCAGTAACACAGACCCTAAGAATTACAGGGGAATAACAGTTATCCCAATCCTCACCAAATTAATAGAAACAGTCATCAGGTCAAGAATAAAGCCTCTAATACTTGAATCACAAAACGGACTACAACGCGGCTTTACTGAGAATTCCTCACCCATGAACACAGCGTTGATATTAGAAGAGTACATCCGTGACTGGCGAGATATCGGAGCTCCAGCCTATATTGCCTTCTTAGATGCAAAGGCAGCCTTTGATGTAAATTCTCATCAGAGCCTAATGCGAAAGCTTTTCAACATTGGAGTCGAGGGCAACTTGTGGACGCTCGTCATTAGACTACATCAGGGTGCGAAATCAGCAGTGAAGTGGCAGGGAGACATCTCAAAGAAGTTTCAAGTGTAGCAGGGTGTCCGTCAAGGAGGAATTCTCAGTACAGACCCGTACAAAGTCTACTCCAATAGCCTACTAGATCGCTTATCTACCAATAAAGATGCCACAAGAATTAGGCCAGTAATATGCGTTGCACCAGCATGTGCTGACGATGTAGCCATTGGAGCCGACAGTCCTGATATTATGCAGTCTCTACTGGATATTGGTGTTGACAATAGCAAGATGGAAAGATGTACAAGTAGGCAAAGATCAGGAAAAGGCGCAATCAGAAAAAGACTCCCACTCCAAAAACCAAGGTGGGAAAAAAACCAAACCAACAATCAGGTACTTATACCATGCAAACATTTCGTGAGCCGAATGAGCAGCTATTTTCCCAATAGGTGGCCACTCATTTACCTATTAGTTAACTTAACTAAAAATATGCAAACATACATAAGGCGCCAACAGCACAAAATATTTTAAACACCAAGACATAAAACAAAAAGAACCACCACAGAAGTATCGACTTGGAACGATCAGTAACACAAAGTTACTGGCGGGTTTAAATCGATTTTACACGGCCGTAACCTCACCCTCAGCTTCTGCAGTGGTTCAGTGATATACAAGAAATAAGAAAAATCATATTAAGAAAATATGAAAAAAAGCCTAGTTATACATTTAGTTAGTTCTTCGGTCCTCGTGGTGAATCTCTAACTAGTAAATGAATCATCAAGAACAAACAAATAAATCATGACAAACATCCTGATGAATCAAAAACCAGGACTCACAGATTCAGTAAGCTGCCCGACGATGGAGATCCCTGGGCGTCAAATGACTTACTAACTCCGGAGCTAAAGAAAAACATCAGTTGGACCCCGGTGAGCCAAGCAACATCTTGCAACCTGTCAAAAGTGTCATACTCGAGATCCTTTATAAGCTTAAGCGCTCTGCTTCACACCACTCTGAAGGTTGGGATCTAGACGGGGTGAAAATGCCAACGGTCAACAAAACAATGCATGTGGGGATTTGTCGTTCATCAGATACAGACGAAAGCGCAGTTGTAGAGAACATAAAGAAAGCAAGGCGAACTATGTATAGTCTGATGTCGGCAGGACTACATGGAGAAAATGGTTTAGATCCAGAAACCTCTATACATTTGTACCAGATATATGTACCTGTCCTTCTATACGGCATTGAAGTGATTCTGCCTCGTCAAAAGTATATAGACATGCTGGACAAGTTCAATAAGAAAAATCTCAAACAACTATTGTCCCTTCCCACAACTGCAGCTGACCCGGCATTATACATACTCTCAGGAACACTCCCGGCTGAAGCAATGATACATCAAAGAGTTCTTACTTTCTTTGGCAATGTTGCTCGACTACCGGATACATCTGTGGAGAGACAGTTGGCATTGCGGCAGCTTTCAGTGAAATCCATGAGCAGCTCCAGTTGGTATATTGCCATAAAGAAACTATGCATACTGTACGACCTTCCAGAATGTACAGAGATTCTACACAATACCCCAACTAAGGCAAAGTGGAGATCTACAGTACACAAAGCAGTAAGGAAATACTGGTCTGATAGGATTCAAGCTGTGGTTCCATTATACCCAAGTCTCAAATGGTTAGAGTGTTCTCCTGGACAGTGTGCAAATAACCATCCACTGATAGTGTCTACTGGCAGTCTTCGAGATGTCACGCGTATAGCTGTTCACCTGAAGAGTCACCGGAACATAGATTCTTCAAACGAATCGGGTAGCTTTTAATCAGAACCAGATTGATCCAACGTGTATGCTGTGTAAGTCTGGTGAAGAGACTCTTAGACATTTCCTGCTGGAGTGTGAAACCCTAAACTGTGTCAGACACCCAATACTTAGAGACTTGAAGTATTACCTTAAAGACAGTAACAAAAACCTCCGTGACAAATATACATGAATACAAATCGTAACAGACTGTACTACAGTAGTTGATCCCAAGATTATCGGTGAAGTTATCGCCCTTGGCAGAAGACTTTGTTATGCACTACATATAGAGAGATATAAGAGACTGTCAATTAGTACCAGAAGAAAACGCAAAAAGAAGTCAGTATAGACTTCACTAGTACGAAGGCCGTGGTGCACCCAAGCTAATGCAGACTTTTTAGAGACTTTTTTAAGCTGTAAATACGGTGATGGTGAATCGTTTTAACCCTGGTTGTAAAGAAAGATGAACAACACATAAAGACGGTGAAGTGTACATAACGATTACTCAAGAAGAGGTGCGTCGAACACGGCGGAAGATATACCAACCAACCAACCAATAGCGTATATTCGCTATATTTCTGATCTTTGCACTGCAAATACAGGCACATCATTTACGTATAAATAAAAGATAAAATACGTGTGTGTGAAGTTAAAATATAAAAAAAAGCGGACGACTTTTTACACATGAAAAACTAATTATGTGAGTTTTGGTGAAAGTTTGTGTTGATCACTCCAAAACTGCAATGCGACTCTTCTTTTTTCAGAGTTTTGTAAACTAGGGAAGTACTTCGATCGAGATGTGGGCAAGTGTGTTGCCTGTCCCGAGGGCACTTACATGGACGAGAGGGGTCTAGCTCCCGAGTGCAAGCCATGTCCTGGTGAACTCACCACGAAGAAACCCGGGGCGTCAGATATATCTGACTGTGAATGTAAGTAAATATCCATCGAATTTTATAGGTCTTACATCGGATCCGAAGTCTTACTTGCGGTTCCTTCATGTTTCAAGTCACAGTTTCTTCCTGTAAAATTTCATCATTTTTGTTTGATGTACGCTGCGCCTCCGTTTATTGAGCAACATCTTGGATTAATATTATTAGGGGCAACATTGATGACATCAACAAGGAACAGAAAAAAAACCTTCGTTACTGTTTCTACGGCCAATACAACCAATCACTATATAAACGAGAGTCTGGATGGGGTATAATGATTAATGAATAATGGCCTAAAATTTTAAATGAGAGTGAATAAAGAGCAAAAAATTTAATGATTAGTGAATAATGAGGTCATAAAGAATAATGAATAAATGTAAATTTTTAATGAATAACAGAGTATAATGAATAGTGAATAACAACATTTTAAAGAATAATGAATATGCTAAATTTTGGCTATGAAATTGTCTTAGATGGCCTCCCCGACATTTCAGAATTTCATTTTTTCTGGGGGTCTGGACGCCCCCAGACCCGATTTAGTTCAAATATTGTATTCATATTTCAGAAATCCTCGAATGTTTGGAAAGACATATGTCTGGAAGCCAAGCATGTAGGGACTCACCTCATGGGCCAGTTGAAAAAGAAATGTGTCATTTGCAGGCAGAGAGAAATAAATTAATTCATTTTGGATGTTTACTGAGCAAGATACTATTTCACTGTTTTGTTTGCTTATGTTATATGTATTTTCTTTTTATTGTATTACATGTACCTCACTTTGTCCCTACTATGTATGTTCCAATCCTATAATGATAATCTTTTCTGTGGATGGACATCAGCTTGCTTTTTTATAGGACAAAACATAATTATAGTGTCTTTTGCAATCAGAAACAAGGCAGCACTAAGAACGCTAATGCAAATCTATGTGGCAACTTATATGGCGCCACATATTTTTTTCCTCGCTCGCTTCGCTCGCTCGGTATTTAAGACCTTAATAAATAATAAAATGTATTATACACTCAGGCACAAAGCACAAATCCATACATCACATACTTTACTAAATAAAAACAGCAGCATTTTATTATAGCTTTTACCCCTGAAGTTGCATTTTTTTTCTGAAATAACTTTGGTATGCATAGTTGAAGAGAAAGATTCAGGGTAAAACTTAGGGCGTATTCAGTATTTAAGGTGGAGGGGATTATACTACCAACAGATTTAAAAGGGGATTTGCTAAAATAAATCGGTATACTATTTCGGAAAGTTTATATGAGGCTTTGTGGTCTAGCAGAGTATATATGCTTCTCTCAAGATGTTAATATCAAGGTTGCACTCAGCAGTCTACAATTTAATATCATAGAACTAGTCCTTGTGGCTTGAGATATGGGATGCCTGAGGTGGGGAACACCTATTTGCTTCCCAGCGGGCACATGACGTTATAATGAAGTCATATCAACGTCGATGCGACGTCATGACGTCGCATCGACGTCGATCTGACGTCATTCTGACGTCATGTGCCTGCTGGGTTATGGATATTAGCTGGGTGAAGATGGCGTGAATAGTAATTATCATATTTTGATGAATAATTGAGCTAATTTTAATGAATAAGCCAAAATTTTAATGACAGTGAATAAATGGCTAATTTTTTAGTGATTAGTGAATACCAGGACCCCCCATCCAGACCCTCATAAACGACTAACCAACTACTAACAACTCGAAATGATTTGTCACCCGAATGTTTGCAGACGAAAAGTTTGCAGTTGCAGTTTTAGAATGCAAGTGAGAGTTAATCCTAATAATTGAACGCGCGAGAACGTCATTCAGCGACTGAATTATTTTTTTAAATTTTTGTTTTAGAAGATAAGTGCATAAGTGTAAATATGAACGATAATAATCCAAACGATGCTAATATGGTGATGATAATACTGAGACATGCATGAAGTTCGTAGATCTACAAACGTTCTGAAAAAAAAAAGTTCATATCAAGCACAGGCACTTGTAGCATAAAAATATAGCTACCCCCACCCTTTCATATATAGAAAGGGTGGGGTATATTTTTATGCTACAAGTGCCTGTGATATCAAGCTGTGCCTGAAGGGCCTAATTGTTTTCCTAGAGTAACTGAACAAGCTGATCAGTGCTTTTTTTGCTTTATGAATAGCGTAAAGGGACCAGTGATCGATCAAAAATAGCAATGTTTGATAGATTTGCGGATCAGACATGCATTGCAGAATGCATGTGTACATACCATATCGAAGCTTGAACCTTCGCCATGTTTTTCAATATGTCAATTTATGACGTCATCACGTCACGTTCTCAGCGACGTCATTTTAACACACCCACCATCATACAGCGTGAATCAGGGTCAGGTGGACCAGTGATCGATCACCTCCTTATTCTCTCCAACACCGCGGCTAACTTGGAAGGTATGTACATTTTTAGAAAGAATAGTCATCGTTTACCTCTAGCCACGAAACAAAGTTTTGACATTTTCATTGAGTTAAAAGAAATAAAGCAGCGAAATGAGGTGGTCGAAAAGCATAAATGCCCATTGAAACAATGGAAAACTGTTGAAAAACTAGCTCGAAAATCACAGAAATCGTCCATTAATCGCAGCGTTATCCAATACATTTTGGATTGTGGATCAGATTTGTTTAGTATGCAGTAAAGTTAAAAAATTTAGCCAGTCGGAACGAAAGCAGGTTGTTTCAGCTTGAAGGATTTATTGATCAATCACCGCTTTTAAGCAGTACAATTAAGACCCCCTCTTCGTAAAGTGCCAGAAAATTCAAGATAGAAAAGCTTTCCAAATAAATTTAAATTAGTGTATGTAAGGTAATATAATGCGCTTTAATTTGAGACTAGCATAAGATTTATTTCAGGTATCCTTTGAGAATTAATAGCCGATAACCACTAGTTGATCGATCACTGGTCCCTGATCGATCACTGGTCGCCTTGCTAGGTCATTGCCTTTTCTGTAATCTGCAATGGTACAGGCCTGTTTGCTTCGGACCTGGTCAGAAACCCTGAAGACTGCTCTTTTCTCATGACGTGACTCAATATTTTTCAGTGAGATGTGGTCCTGGTCTACAGCCCAGCGATGATGGTCTAAGCTGTGAGTACTGCCCTGATGGCTTTTTCAAGGGTTCTACAGGAAAAGACTTGTGTAACCCTTGTCCAGATACTAATGGTGTTGAGGGATCTACTCTGGAAGATGGGGCTATTGAGAAAAGTCAGTGTGCAAGTAAGTAGGGGCAATGGAGAAAAGTCAGTACTCATCATATCATTGTGGTTATATGGAGGGCCCAGGGAGTTCCACTATAAAATGGTTCAGCTATTGATGTTTTAAAAAATGGAAGTCTTGGTTGAATGTAGAATATGAAACACTCCTGTGCAATTGTTTTTGTCATCTCAAATGCTGCACAATATTATTTTTCTGTTGAAGTCTGTGAATTTTTCAAAAGGTCTGTCAAAGAAATATGTGATTGTCAAAATATGTGATTTTCATTACACTGATTGATTTGAATTAAATGAATACTGGGCTATCTGCACCACCAATGTGCAACTGAAGCTAGCCTATAGAGTTTGTCTTACCATTATGAAAACTTGCAGAGATTTTTTTCAGCTGTAAAATCTGAAAATTTCACTGGAAAACATTTTGTATTTGAGCCACTGCATAAGAAAACCAACAATGTACAGGCAAAACAAAGACGCATATCAGATGTGCAATAACTGCGCAGCTGATCAGCGTCTTTGTTTTCGCTATACAGATAGTACAGTCCCACTTCTTCTTAAATCCAAAATTTCGAGGTTCTATCCTGCTTCTGTGACTATACAGGGTGGTTTGTGTCAGATCTGGTTGGAAACCCAAAGGGTTGGTTTTCTCATGCGAAGGCTCATTTTTAATATTTTTGCTCAAAACATAGATTGTGGGTACTTTTGTGAGGCAGTTCTAATGAGTACACACAATCTATGTTTTGGATTAGACATAAGAAACATAGGTATACCCCTGCAAACCCAAGTTTTAATATATAAAAATGGGGTTTAAGGTATACTTGTAATGGACATGTTATCCTGATCAATGCAATGACTTAATATGATCATGGATAAGGCTTAAGGATGTTCGCTGCCAATGAAAAAGTATTCAAACTTTTTTTCTAACCACTCTTTTTTGATTCCAAAATACAACACAAGACATTTGAAAAAAAAAATTAATATAGGGTACTGTGCATTTTTTTCAAGTTACAGGCCTCTGAATGAGACCTCTGAGCACCATGTCTTAAATTTATTAAAATTAATTTAATTTTTAATTCTTTGAAACATAGATGTCTTGAACAAAAATACATCATTCAATGCTTTCAAAAGTCATAATATTTACGTAACGCAGACTATTTTGGACCAAAAGCATAGAAAAATTTGCAGCTTGAAGTGGAAGACAAAATTTTACGATTCCTTTTCCAACCCTACCCCCATACTTGAAAAGTCGGAAAAAATCAACATTTTGAAATGTACCAATCCCATATTTGTTGATTCAAACTTTTTCTTGTATTTTCACTAAACATAGAACTTGGTAATATTGTTCGAATAAAAGAAAGAAATATATAGGGTAGTGAGCATATAAGAGAGAACCAACAACTTGAAAATCGCCATTTTCAGCCTTTATTCGTCTGTTTTGTTTCTAAAAGCCCATTTCATAAAACCACCTAAAATTTTAAAACCAGCACACCAAAGGCACAAAGACTGACTTAGAAGACCATGTACACATAAACTGCTGCTAAAATAAACATCAAACTAGTGCAATTTGAAACGACTTCTGGGTTACGTATTGAAAGTAATATGTCTATTTCTACCGTTTAATAAAGTATCATCTTTCCGACGTTAATAGCGTAACTAAGGAACAACAATTATAACGTTACGTTCCGGAACTCCAGACGTTTCCGGTTTCTGTAAAAAGTATGATTATTTTAGCTAAGTCATTACATCTCTCCCTTTTTCAAAAGATAGTGAAATTGAAAATATTTAAAAGTTTAAGAATGAAATCATTTATAAAGCTACTTGTACCTTTTTATGCTTGAATTTAAAAGATAGAAATTTCACATTAAGAGAGAGAGAGAGAGAGAGAGAGAGAGAGAGAGAGAGAGAGAGCGATCATCAAGGTAAACATGTATACATAAAGTTCATATTTCAAAATGTTTAATAGTATAAATAGTCTCCATAACGTTGAGGCCTTTGCCTTATACGTTGTGAGCGCCTTGGCGCATTGTCTATTACAAATTGTGTTTCAATTAGTGTTTCGTGTCCAGTCTGGTTGACTTCGTCATCGGTTTTGTCATCATCATCAGCGTGTTTTCCTTCTTCAGCTTTACGAAGGGCATGTTCTCTCCAGTCGCCGACTTCTCCTCTGCGTTGTCTGTGAACAGTTGTTTCTCTCCGATCATCAGAATCTTCCCTCGGTCTTCTCCCTTTCCACGATCCTTTTATACGTTTGAAGCATGTCGAATCCCGACATACTACCCGTCCATCCGTTATTCTCCTCGCCCAGATGCTTAATCCCTTGATCTTGAAGACAATATTTGGTTTGCATTCATAAGGGCTTGTCCATTTATTAACCTACTTTTGTTCCAGCAGAACATGGTCTCCAATGGCAAGCCTGTGTCGTCTTGTATTTTTGTTTTCAGCATTGTCTTTAATTTTCTGTTTATAGCACCTGTCTCGTTTGTTCATCTCCGTATTATTTGTGTGAAATGTTTTCTTTGTCCTTTCTCTGTAGTCGATCTTTGTTCTCACCTGACGGTTCATCATTGCTTCGTACGGTGTGACGCCTGTCGCTGGGTGTGGTGTAGACCGATATCCCGTAAGTAGTTCTTGAATAGCTAACGACGCAGATTTGTTTTCTAGTCGTGCTCTCTGCTCCGCCTTGTTGAGTAATTTCATAAAATTCTCTGCCTCTCCGTTAGCCTGGGGGTGTAGTGGCGTGACTCTGTGGTGCTTGAATCCCTCTTCTAGAGCAAAGTCATTGAACTCTTTTGATGTACATGGTGGCCCATTATCAGTTTCCACTTGTTCTGGCGTACCATGCGTAGCGAAGACTTTCTTCAGTTTCTCTTTCGTTGATTTTGCGGATGTAGAGTATACTATTTCTACGTCTGGAAATCTTGTTCTTTTGTCAATGACAACTAAATTGTAATGCCCGTCTGGATATGGTCCTCCAAAATCCACTGAAACTACCTGCCATGGCTTCTCTGGTATGTCCGTCATTTTGAGTGGTTCATTTCGATGCTGCTTGGTTGTAACTTGGCACTCATAACATTGACCTATTATCTCTTCGACAAGCCTGTTCATTCCAGAGAACCAATATTTATGTCTCAACATTTGTTTTGTCTTGGTCATTCCAAGGTGTCCTAGGCTATGGGCTGCTTTTATGACAGCATGCTGAAGCTTCTCTGGTACAATAATTTGGTTCAGTCGGAAAATTAGGCCATCTGTGACATACAGCTCTTCCTTTAAATTGTAAAATTGGCTTATCAGAACGTCTTTCCTCCGTTTTTCCCAGTCCTCTTTGAGTATGGTTTCATATAATCTTTGTAGCTGTTTATCCTTTCTCGTCTCGTCTCGTATTTTGTCTATCACAATTGCATGTTCGGCTTCAATAACACTTTTGATAACTTTCTCTGTGTTATACGAACCCGAGACCGGCAATGGATGTCTTGATAAGAAGTCCAGTGGGTCCTGCTCGTCTCTTCCTGGTTCGTATATCAGTTCATAGTCCACATCTTGCATATCCATCACCCATCTTTCTATTCTCGGTGGCAACTTCGCTGTGCATTTATTGAACATGGATACAAGTGGTTTATGACCGGTGATGATCTTAAATTTCGGGGCTCTTAGCAGATACGTTCTAAACCTGTTCTTGGTCCAACGAACTGCCAGCGCATCTTTTTCTGTCTGGCTGTACCTTTTCTCTGTTTCCGTCATGGTTCGGCTGATAAAATGGACATGTTGCAGTCCTTTTCCAATGTCTTGAAATAATCCAGCGGATAATCCATCATGATAGCTCGCTTCTGTCCTGACAACTATTGGTTTGGAAGGATTGAAAAATATCATTGTGTCATCACTAGTGAGACTTGCCTTCAGTTTTTCGAAAGCGGATTGTTCCTCTGACCCCCAATCTAATTTGACGTCTTTCTGGGTAAGTTTCCTCAGTGGTGCAGTTATAGAAGCGTAGCGTGGGATAAACTTGGATAAGTAACCTGTCATGCCCAGAAAACTCCTAACAGCTTCTTTTGTCTCCGGGCACCTGCTTTCTTTCACTGCTTGTACCTTGTCTACAGTTGGTTTCAATCCCTCTCTGGTGAACCGATATCCGTAGAATTCTAATTCATCGACTCCGAACTGGCATTTTTCTAGATTGAATGTGACTCCATAGTCTTGGGCTTTTCGGAATACCATCTCGAGTGTGGTGTTGTGTTCTTCCATGTTTTTGCCGCCAATCAAGATATCGTCACGTTGATTCAGGCATCTTGGTATCAATGGTATGTCTCCAAATATTCGGTACATCATGTCGTCGAACAGGTCTTGTGACGCCTTGGCACCAAATATTAACCGCTTTGGTCGATAGTTTCCCCATGGTGTGCTGAATGTCACGATACTCCGGGAATTGGGGTGTAACATCAGCTGATGATATCCACTCCTGAGATCTAGTTTTGAGAACACTTGGCAGTCATGGAACTTGTAGATAAAGTCTTCCACAACTGGTCCTTGTGTGATTCTGTTTCGTTCCATTGATCTATTTGGTACCCTCAAGTCAATGCAGGTTCTTATCATGTTTGGTTGAAGCTCCTCATGAGCTATATGAAGATATTTTGGTTTTGGCTGCACAACTATTGGGGAACACCAGGTGATTGCCTCATCTGTTGGCACCGTTTCAAAATATCATCAGCGACACACAGGTCCAACCATTGTTTTAATGGCTTTTGTAAGTGGTAAGGCACTGGTCGTGGTTTCTGTACAATTGGTGCTGCATTGTCCTTAATGCTAAATTGGACGTAAAGTTCTTTATCATTCTTTATGTCTCTTATTCTGCCAATACCTTCGAAAGTATTGCTGAATGCTTTCACAATTGTCTCAGTTGAGTGGTGTGTTACGTTGCATGTGTTAACTGACTGTATATTTAAATTCTCACCTGGAATTCTCATGTCGTTTTGAGCCGCAAATGATCCATCCTCTTTTATCTGTAGCATCCCTAGCTCAACCAGAGTCTTCTTGCTGATCAAAGGAGGTGAGTTTATCTGTCCTTTTATGACGAGAAATTGCGTATGTTTTCCACATGTTTGATTGCGTAACACGGCGTCAAATTCTCCTTTAACTGGTAGGTCATTTTGCAAGGTGCGTAGTTTTGTTTTACTCTTGTGTAAATCCATGCCAAATCCTGATCTATGTTTGAGAGCTCTGTACTGGTATTCATCCATAGCGTTCACATCGGCTCCCGTGTCCGACTCTGCTCTGATATGTATGTCATTTATCATTAATGGCACCGTTTTATAGAGTCCATATGTCTTCTTTATACTCTTTATTTGCATGTGTGCTATCGCTTTCGTCACAAATTCGTCATCAGAGCTGTCGTCGCTTTCAAAGTCAGTTTCCGCCATGCGTTTAACTCTGTTCCTCTTTTGGTATCGTGAGTCAACGATGTGTTGTTGCTTTGCAGACATTTCTCTGCTCGTGTTGGATCTGCACACGGCCGCAAAGTGGTTGTATTTAGAACAATTATTGCATTTCTTACCATAAGCTGGACATGTTCGACCGTCTGGGTGGGCTTCGAATCCGCAGTTTGAGCATAGCTGATCCTGAATCTCCTGTTATTCCTCTCCGAATATCTGTTTGATCGCTCCACCTTCCGCCTAGGTTTCTCCACTTTAGCAATGTCTTTGTCAGTTGAGTCTATTGTCATATCTTTCATTTGTAATGAAATGTCCTCGATCTGACCCGCCCGCCTCTGTCAGAAATTCCTGTAAGGTCCACGCCTTTGAGACACATTTCTGGATTAACATTTTATTCTCAATTGTTTGGATTAAATGTTCTAATATCCTTTCCTCTTTGTTGTCACCAAATTCACATTGGTGCGCCTTTTCCCGCAGCCTCGTTGCGTAGGTTACAGTAGCTTCTCCAATATGCGGCCTCATTTTGAGGAATACATATCTAGAATAATGTTTGTTTTTCTTCGGAATAAAATAGTCATTTAGCTTACTCCGTAACTTCTGGTATACATTCTTCTCAGGATTCTCTGAATCGGGTAAACTCTTCTCTAGTCTGGCGATTTCCTGTCCGCCGTATATAATCATGGCGTCTTTCTTGTCCTGTGGATTCGTAATTTTGAAATATCTAAATTCACGCTCAATACCTTCTAACCAATCCTCCCATGCCTTTCCCGTAGAAAGTTGGTCTTCAGATGGTTGAAATGGCAATGTCCTAAGATTTCTGGACTCCGTTACAATTGTCACAGTTTCGTTTTCCGCCATGTCTAAGCCGTATCTAGTCATCAATTAATCGTCGTGCAACAGATCGTTCGATTTTCGGGGTTTTATGTCGACATCCTACCGTCCCCGCCTTGCACTTTTCTCCTCGTCGCCAATGAAACGACTTCTGGGTTATGTATTGAAAGTAATACGTCTATTTCTACCGTTTAATAAAGTATCATCTTTCCGACATTAACAGCGTAACTAAGGAACAACAATTATAACGTTACGTTCCGGAACTCCAGACGTTTCCGGTTTCTGTAAAAAGTATGCTTATTTTAGCTAAGTCATTACACAATTAATTTGAAGATGTGTAATATTCAAGTTTAATCTACCCTACCCCCTAAATTTTACTGACAATTAAAATTTTCTGAAAATGGGGTGAAAAAATGAAGTTTCTTAGATTGACAATTTTCATGGCTCATTCAATACACATCATCAATATGTCTCCAAATATAAAATATTAGGAAAATATCTTCAACCGTTTATGAGATATTCAAGAAAAGAAAAACCGGAAGTTCCGAAATGTCAAATGTTGGCAGCGAACATCCTTAAGCACGTTATTTGCAGAGCGTTGTGTACCTGGCAGTGAATACAGTGGAGAAACAGGCAGGTGTGAAAAGTGTGCTCCTGGCTTCTATAAGAAGGGTAACTTCACCTCTTCCAGAGACAGGTGTATTCTGTGTGGACCCAACACAGTGGCAAAAAAATCTGGTCAAGCAGAGTGCGCAGGTATCGTAAAATTGAAATAGAATTTGCTGATTTGTAGTTTCAGATGATTGTATAGTATTCTCATTGTTGCTGCCATTTGGTTGCCTCTCTTTGTTAATAATGTTGATGACAAAAGCAAAAGGAATAATAGTTCTTTCTATCTGTTAAAAGAAGCACCATGATCTTGATTTTAAGCCTCTGTTAATGAGCCATGTCATCTTGAGGTTAAGGAACAAAGCTGTTCCAATATAGGTGATGGCTGGCAGCATGAAATTAAGTATTTTTTAAAAAAAGGTGAATCTTTAATTATTGGACAATCAACAGTGCAGAACAGCAACATATCTTTGTGGGACAATGCTTCCCATATTTGAACCTCAACGCGACAAAATGTACCTTCGGACATTCGACATAACTAGTAGAAAGCGGCAACAAGCGGAAAAATCATGTAATATATGTCTTAGAAATAACACTGTATTTGTAATTTTTGAACACTGGACTACCAAATGAATGAGTTTGAAAATATATTTATTTTAAATATTTTGAGTTATCTGCCCTTGTTTTAGCCCATAATATACTTAATTTTCTTATACCTATCGTTAAATGGTAACCATAGCAACCACAACATCATTAAAATAGACCAAATAATTTCGACAGATTGCCTCTAAGGATGGTATGTTTCTATCTTAACAATAGGTTCTGACCACTGCTTACACAGATTTAAGCAAATGCATCGAGTTTTGTTGGCTCTACTAACAAGCAGAAATGCATAACGCAACTTTGACATCATTTTTCAGGACATTGGTATCTGTAGGGTTAATATAGTAAATTGGTCATAACTCACAAAATAACTTGAATATTCTGGTCAAATAAAGACTAACAGACTCAAGAAACATAATACATTCAAACTAACATTGTTTTTCTAATACTGAAAAAACTGCCCGAAGGTACATTTTCTCACGTTGTGGCCCATTTATGAAAAAAAAATGGGATAGGGGAGACAATGCAAAAAGAACCAACTATGGTGGCTCTTCTGTTTATTGAAGAGTCGACCGGTTTCGGTCTACAAGACCTTTATCAAGACTGTTATTATGAAAAAAAAAACAAAAAAAAAAAACACTAAAATTTTAATCTACTTCTTTAGTTGTATGTGGAGTGGGCTACCAAACCAATGGTAGAGGTGGTTGTGAAGCTTGCCCCTGGGGCTCGTACAAAACCAAAGTAGGTAATGCTTTGTGTGACCAGTGTGGCTACCCTAAAACAACATTCACAATCGGAACGGCTATGAAGGAATGTGTCAGTGAGTATTACCATATGCCATTCATTCTAATAAGGGAACCGTGTGCTTAACTTATCAAAATAACTGAAAGTTAAAGCAACAAAATCTCTGTATAATAAGTCCACATTTTACTGTTACCCCCCCCCCCCCGCCAAAAAAAAAAAAAAAAAAAAAAAAAAAAAAAAAAAAAAAAACACTTGCCAGAGCAAAATGTCTTAAACTGCTCATTTATGTACATTCTAATTTTTCAGAGGTCAAGGATGAGAGTTTCCATGCGGCTCTTCCTCACTTGATTGAGTACATACAAAAGTTACAGAGTACAGTGTTTGCTGAAGATGACACAATTATTTCTGCACTTGTTAAGTCATGCCAGTAAGTACATGTAGCATATTAACATATTTATTAAGTTCAGAAATATTTGTAAGAACTTAATTTTTGTGAATATTCGCAAATCTGTTCATGCTGTAGCCTCGTGAATATACAAGCTCTTGCTAATAATACTATGAGATTTATTGACTGCTTGCTTGAGAATTAAAGAACTTACTAATAATTTGGAAGTAGAAAATTTGCAATACAAAAATCAAAAAAATTCTGGATTTACAGTATTTGGCACCAATGTTCAAATGAGCGCACAACCAGGTTTTTTCTTCTACATGCATCTTATGTAGGTACTCTTTAATGCATGGATGTTGGAGACTGGGGAAAGCCACTAGCATTGAAATAAAGTACAAAGAAGGGCCTACAAATTGATAAGCAAACAGGTAGGATTTTATTGGCTATATTTTTAAACATTGCTCTGCTCAGATCTTTACCCCTAACCTTAACCATTACTTATTTCAGAAGTGAAGCCAGTGAGATGAAAAACCTGATCCAGCTCACCATTCAACACCTTTCATCAGTTCCCGACCTTGACAAACTTGTGTTCCCTGATATCACAATTGGTAGACACACATACAGTCATGAAGACCAGAAGAAGCTGCTGATGGCCTTGGTGGGTTACCAAGGTGACTACTGCGGTAAGCGCTATTGAATCATGGGCTACCAGGGTATTTCAGACATTCATTTTTTTTTATTTCCATACTATTTGGTAGGGGGTTAATGGTGACCTAGTGGTAGAGTATTAGACTCTGAATTGAGAGGTCTTGGGTTTAAGCCATGTTGTGTCCTGTAGCAAGACATCTTAATCCCCCCACCCAAAGTACTGATTGATACTCAGATAGAAGAGGTTCTGTCCCGACATGAATGAAAAATTGTTGACTAAGACATTAAACTACAAAACAAAACAAAAAAAATAATAATAATTGGTCAACACAATCATGAGGACCAGAAGAAACTGTTAATGACCTTAGTAGATTACCAAAGTGAAGAAGATTATTGTAAAATGGAGGGTCTAACATGTACCCAAATTGCATGTTTTGAGCAAAATAAGGAAAAAATCATTTTATTGTTTTTTTTCAACTGAAAGTTTTTATTTTTAGCATCTATGAATATTGTAACATGAAGCATGGTGCATTCCAGACTTCGAAAAATTTTTAATTTATACAATTATAATATTATTGGGAAATATATATAATATATACTGTAATATGGGCCAGAAGAAACTTCTCATGGCCTTGATAGATTACCAAGGTGAAGGAGATTATTGTGGTAAATGCTGAATTACATGGAATCAGTAACAAGTCTAATTACTGATTACAATTGATTACTATTACTCCAGGTCTGCATGCCTGTATTATGGGTAAAGCATGAGAAATAAGAGGTGAATTGCATAATGCTAATGAGTGCTTCCTTACTGTTTGCCATGTAATTGTGTACTACTGAAAAGCAACAACAAGGACTGTAAAGTTCCCTGAGCTGCCTCTTCAAAAGCAGTCTGCCGCTGCTAAGGAACAAGGAAAACAAATATGATGTCATCAGTACTTTGACCGCAGGAAATGACATCTAAACCCTTGAAAGAGAATAAAAGTCCTTTGTTCAGTATAGATAAATAACTTCTAGCCTTCTGTAAGGTGGCTGATATTTTCCTTTTCATTGCTAGGAATCGTCATTTTATAAAGTGCTCTAATGTAACAAACCATTGCATATAATAAAAAAAAAAACAGCAAAAAAACATACATACATAGAAAGGTGCCACAACAAAGAGTTGGCGCTGATGCCTGTGTATTCCTTTTTGCGTGACCTAAACCATTTAAAACATGACCAGTCATTCATCTAGCATAAACGTTTTGGTGATTCGGATGAATTGATAGATTTGCCAATGTCTGCTTTTCTATAATTTCATCAAATAACCACAGATAAAAGATTTATCAATTCATTCTTTTCAATATTTCAGACTATCTGTCGTGTATTGATGTACATGGTGAAGAAATTCGCAAGTCTAAAGCCAAAGTGATAGATCAACTGAGTGTCCCAGTCCCCTTCTGCAGGTAAGTAAAAAGATTGTTTAATCCATTTATGACTAATGGGCTTGCCCATCATTCGTATTCTTGACAAGTTCCATTTTAATTTTTATTATTGGATAAATACCTGTTTCACACGATATTAACAGCCATACATAAATGAAAAGAAAGCCATGTATTAACATAGCAATTCTCGTGTGTGTGTGCTGTTAATACATGGCCTTTATTTATGCTCGTTACCGAGTGCCACGCAAAACACATGCTTATAATGAGTAACTGAAGTCCGCCCAGAACAAGAATGAGAATGAAAACTTTTACACATATGAGAAGGTGATGAGGCTGTAAAATATAGTGCACTATTATTTTTTTCGTTTTTGCAGAATTTATACAATAATAGCGATCAAAAATGATTTTGTGATTCATTAATATTCGCTCGGTCCCTTGGGGAGTGTTGAAAATCTCAGGCTACGCTATCGGTTTTCAACACTCCCCTCGGAACCTAGCAAATTTTAATGAATTGGAAATCATATTTGATCCCTATATTGGCATCTCCAGGTGTTTTTTTTTTCTATTTCATTTATTGATGAAATTTCTCCAAGCAAAGAGAATAGCCCTAGACGGGACATTGCATTGCATATTCAGGGCTCTCACTACCATTTTTGGGAATGGGTCCAGGGCCCCTAGCATTGGGAAAATTAGCGGTGTTATGACTAAAATTGGGAAAAATAAACAAACCCAGTTAAGAACATACATGTACTAGCTTTGCCAATCTTCAGGGGGTTTGTTAGGTGGCCCAAATACATATTTTGGGTCACTAAAATTTTATTTCGAGTGGTTTGTATAATATTTTAGTGGCCAAACGATGAAGCAAAACAAAGATTTTTTTTTATTTTTTTTGTGGGGGGGGGGGGCAGTGGTGGGGTATGGCCTTGGGCGTATGGTTGGTGTTTTGGTGTTGGGTCTACATCTGTGAATGTAACTGGATTGATGATAAAAGCACCATATTTGCCCCTGTAAGTAAGTCCCCAAGCAGAATATATTCCAGTGTGCCCCGACTGGCAGAATATCAATATACCGTACAACAACAACATTGTTGTGTAATATTTCACGTAGATCAACAGCTCTAATTTGGATATTTTAGCCTGGAAAATGCATTTGAAGCAGGGATTTTGCAAGAAAACACAATTACAGGCCTATTAAATGTTAAAATAGAGGCTTATAGATAGTTATAATGTATTTTGCACATGAAACAAAGTACTTTAGGTGATGAAGATCGAAGATCGAAGCTTCCGGTTCCGGCGAAGAAGGATCGTCAGAATTCTCTCTCACAAAAGAGAAGTTTTCTTTCTTTATTTGTGTTTATAATTGTTTAGATTTCAGCTTAGGTTGATTGAGGCCAGTGAAATATACTTGCTGGTCGCCAATTTATTGACAAATTCAAAGTTTATTGAGAATTTTTGCCCTTTGAAAATTTTCCCGCCATTCACTATACAGTGGGTGGGGTATTCGAGAAAGAAAAAAAAATAAGTGCAGAAATTGACTTTGCTCTGTCAGAGTCTTTGAGTCAGAATAGTTTACTGGATTTTGAGTTTATCAGTTCTTGCTTTTCCTGTAAGTGACACATTAGGTAGTAGTCAGCCATGCTTAATTCCTACGATAACTCATGATGGCATTTTTTGTTAATGCTCGGCATTCAGGCTAGAAATATTCCTTAGGTTACTACAAACAACATAGGGCCGGATGCCAAGCATGAATTTGCGTTTTAAGGTCACAGTGAGGTCAAAGGTCAACTAAGTGCATTTTGTAAGAAAAAATAATACTCAATTTCATAATATGTACTTTTTTGTCACGAAAATGTCACAATATAAATTAAAACAGCTGCCAGTATATATGGATTGACTAGGAGGCTCGCCACAAACATTAAAATTGACACATGGGTTAATACACAGGAAGGGCAGAGGTCAAACTGGTGCAAATATGCTGAAAATGCTTACAAATACAACCACTTTTTTCATTTATCTTCATTTGCTAATTTATGAGTGAAACAATTGTAAATAGACATAGTGCTATGCAGAGGGCTAAAGATGTAATTAACCTTTGTTTAAAGTAGTAAACATGCCGTATTTGTGCTAATAAAGCATCCCATGTAAATCGCATTTTGTCAATACACAATAAAATGCTACAACTAAGTTTATCATAAGCCTGATCCTGTAAAGTTGCTATGACCTTTACAATACACTTCTATAATCATTTTATGATTCCTGCTTGTGCCATAAACATTCTCATAACTGTCTGTCCATATTGTCCTCAACAATGAACACATTTGCATGATGTAAGATAACATAGTTTCCACGCCCACCTGTGATTCAAAACTTGGCTGTACTTACAAAAATACTCATATCTAACCAATAGCATGCTCTAAACTTATATGATTGGCCAGACAGTAACGCTAAAATAAATACCTAATATTCAACTCATTGAATTTGCTAATTCATGAATATTAATGACTCAAAGTATAAGAAATTTGAGACAATATCATAGGAAAATAGGGGATATACGTATAAAAATCACTTTCACCAAAGCTGCGTATAGACCTAGAATGATGAAAGTGGTATAGAATGAATGCTAAGGAAAGGAAATATCACCCATGAGTCTGGTACAAGAACAATCTGCTCTTCAATATCATGAATATTGATGAAAACTTTAGAAATAGGTTCTGGAGAGAAAAAATGAAAACATTAAACGGAGAAACATACACAATGCCTTGTATCTCAGCAACCAAAATCACTTAAGTTCTAAATTAATGGCATCAAATGGTTGCTAGGGCAATATTATACCATCTTGACTATACTAAACTATATAAAACATATAAGCAATTTGATTTTTATTTTATGAACGTTAATGATATCTTCAGAAATGTGAGTAAAATCGGGACAAATTTATGTGGTATACATGTAATAGCAAATGTAGCTTAGCTACTGATAGTCATAGAGAGCTGAAATTGATATCAACTGATTACTTGGACAATCTTCTACAATTTTGCAATCAGACAATATAAATATTTTGATATTTTCGTAGTATGAATATTAAAAGTATAGAGAAAAATCACCGAATAATGAAGGGTTATACCTATTAAGTTTGCATATTTCTAGTCTCGACTACCAATAACCATAGAAAGCTAAAATTGGTATCATATAATTGATAGGACAATACTTTATTAACAAAGGCTCAGATATATGAAGCATATTTGTTGGCAACCAAGATGGTATAAGCAATTTTCTTTGAGCACAATCTTTAATTTTCTGTTGTTTTCCTTTTTTTTAAATTTTACATATCCATTACAATATGGTTTATCTATAAGACTATATGGCAATAGTACATTGTTCTAGCATATTATATTGATACCATTGTCAGTCTTTAAAGGGCATTTGCAGCCGAGATATATAAATAATTTTGTTGGTATGCCCTCTTCATTTTCCGTGATTGCTTTCTTATTAATAAATCCTCATTCATATAGATACAAAAATATCTCATATTTTATATAGCTGATTACATGAGTATAGAACATTGTCCTTGCAATATTTTGTTTCCAATGACAGTCGTAGCAATTATTTGATTCCAAAAAACAACCCTTTTGGGCCATCAGTAACCAAGATGCATGTGTTTTGAAATGGTTTCTTTCTTCATTTTTCTGCATTTTTACCGTACTCCATTTTCTAGCGTTTTTTAATGTTAATAAAAAAAAACAATGACTCACATATTGTAGATTAAGTGCTTTAATATTACCCGAGCAACCATTTGATACCATTTTAGGACCTTGGAGCTTTTGGTTGCAGTGATACAAGTCATTTAGTAGATTTACCTGTTTACTTTGTTTCATATTTTCCCTCTTATTTCTAACATTTTCATTAATATTCATGAGATTAAAGATCAAATTATTCTTTTATCAGACTTCAGGGTGATTATAATCATTGTCTAAGCATTCATTTGAAAGCCCTTTCAGTATCCTAGATTTATTCACAGCACTGAGCAATTGATTTTGTATGTATACTCAAAATCTTTTCCATGATTTTTGTCCGATTTGTTATTTTCTACATTAAGATTCATGAATATGATTATTTGAACATTAGGTTTTTATGTATAATTGCTATGTCAAAGCATTTCAATCAGACCAATCAAAGTATCTTACATCATATTCTTGGTGGGATATGGGTTTGTTTGTAAGTTCATCCCACACTTTAGAATCACGTTATAGTGGGTTGGCATGGAAACTATGTGATTTCACATCATGCAAATGTGCTCATTGTTGAGAACAACAATATTCTATGGCATTTAGGTGGTCCCTCAGACCAAACTTGCACCCATAAGAATTGTCATAAAGTCCAAGAAAGATCGTATATAACCTATCTAAAACCCTTAAATGGCATTAGTTTTTCCCTTGTTTTCCCCAGATGTTCAACATTTTAATCAATAGTCATGAATATGCAAATGAGATAATTATCATTTATGCCATTTACATCAATACATTTGTCATACTGTATTACTGGTGCAATAACAAAATGTGATTATGATAGTTTATGATAATAATTAGTTTATTTATTGATATATAACCATTTTAAGCATATTTTAATGTTTTCATTTAAATTCATGAATATGCAAATTAGATAATTTGTAGTACTTACCATACGATAAAAGGCCTACGCCTCAGCTTTTACATAAGACCAGATTTAGTGGTCTAGGACTAGTAACAGCAGATATGTAATCATTTTTGTAGGTACACCATCATGCTCATGAATCATGTAAACAGTTGCCATGGAAATAATGTATTTTTTATAGTGCAATTGAGCTTATCGTGTACGACAAAAATTCTTTGCATTTCAGGGGTCCCAATGAACAATATGGCACTCATGAAAAATTGTCCTGGGGGTGCAAGTTAGGTCAAATTAGCCCCCAGGTCATTTTAATTTGCAATAAATTGGAACGTTTTTATATACATTAACAATACATACATGTATTGTTTTAAATCAAGTATTTGTAGCGTTCCTTATACGTCGGTGTGGCTACGTGTTGTTATTACTTGGATAGATAATATAGCATATTATATTCAAATTTGTAGAGCAAACAGGATCTGAAGTAAATGACTACAAAACCGTACTCCAAATATTGTGCAAGCTACTCTGTATTGATTTTGGCAAAAGCTGTACTTGTATCTATCCCATAATAGGCAGTACATTCCTCACATTGTTCTGTTTATTATTTCTATTACTGCCTGTCTGGTTTTTATCATATTTAGCATAGTAAGACACTGATAAAAATAATATTTATGACAAATTAGAAAATAAAACAGTTTTTATAATGGAAATGCACCTAGTTGACTTTTGACCTCACCGTGACCTTAATTCAAAGATTCAGACGTGGCATCCGCCCTGGGACACTTTGTCATACACCAAAGAACATTTCTAGCATGGATGCCGAGCATTAACAAAAAATGCCATCAAAACGTTTTTCTAGAGGCCGTAGGAATTAAGCATGGCCGACTATAGGGAAACCACCCAGCCAGGTGTTTACTTGAGTAGTAAACCCGGGTAGAACTGGAGCAAAATACAATGGTCTCAAATTACTTCGACCAGATACCCGGATTTAAAGATATATTTGAGTCTTAGGCTGGTCGACAGATTCCGCAACTTTGAGTGTTGTTTTGATTTAACTTAAAGTAAATCCGCTTTGAGGGAATTAACTTTCAACTTATCAAAATAGCCGACACCACTGACTTAAATTATAAGGCCAAGTCAGAAGCCTAAACTAGCAAACCAGGCTAAGGCTTATCCTTAGATAAACATAACTCTTGTTTGCTAAAGAAACAAACAACAAATGAATGAATTTCACTATTATAATTTTGATATATTTTCCTCTTTTTCTGTTATTTACAACAAGAAACAAGAAAAGCAAATCACATAAACATAACTATGTCTCAAAAAGCCTAAATATCTCTGAATTTCAGATAAATAGCACTTGACTAGATTTCATATAATTTCAGCAATTTTTTCTAAGTCCTAAAGTCAAAAATGATGAAAATATTGAAAATGCCAAAATCAACACAAAAAGATTTTACTTAATTTTCCCTATCAATTTCTTACACTTTTGATATGTTTAAAAGTCCAAAACAAGTCAATACAAAATAAATAATTATTTAATAATTAATTAATAATTTTAATCCAAAGTGACGCAGATTTAGTGTATTCCAAAATGTGTATTGGCTCTCTACACTGACCAAAAACAGGCCTTTTTATACACAGAGATGCCACCTGCCTAACCCTTAACACAAATGTTCTCATCCAAATCAAAAAACAGCTTTTAAGGCATAAATATATAAGCATCAAATGCATAAAATGGTATAAAAACAGTATAACACTTGAACATAACAATTCAAAACATATGACAAAAAGCATTTAAAGGCCAATTTAAAGTCAGTTACCCTAAACCAAAATCTGCTTTACCTATTAATAATGGACACTCCCAAAAATGGGGTCAATAAACAAGAACTGAAGCATTATACTTCTTGACCTAAACTTGGATACACAACTCTTAAACATGACATAGGTGTGTCAAGAAAAAGGTTACTTTAGGTTGCAGAAAAAAGTCTAAAACTTCAGTAAATTACACAGAATTTGAGATTTTCTTAAATATTGTTAACTAAAAGCATTGAAATTGTTAGAAAATGCAAAAATACAAGTCTTTTTACCAAGAAATATCTGTGAGTCCTTGTTTTAGATTCATCAGGATGTTTATCATGATTTATTTGTTTGTTCTTGATGATTCATTGACTAGTTAGAGATTCACCACGAGGACCGAAGAACTTACTAAATGTTATGAACCACTGCAGAAGCTGAGGGTGAGGTTAGGATCCTGTAAAACCGGTTTAAGCCCGCCAGTAACTTTGTGTTACTGATCGTTCCAAGGTGATACTTCTGTGGTGGTTCTTTTTGTTTTATGTCTTGGTGTTTAAAAGTTTTTGTGTGATGTTGGCGCCTTATGTATGTTTTCATATTTTTAATTAAGTTAAGGTAACTGAGTGGCCACCTATTGGGAAAATAGCTGCTCATTCGGCTTACGATATGTTTCATGGTATAAGTGCCTGATTGTTAGTTTGGTTTTTTCCCACCTCGATTTTTAGAGTGGGAATCTCTTTCTGATTGTGCCTTTTCCTGATCTTTGCCTACTTGTACCTTTTTATATCAAAATAAGGTAAAATAAGGTAAAATGACTCAGACATTTACATAATGAAGACATAATTGTAAAGCCCCTAAAAATTCCCTTAAAAATGTGACTCAAAACCCAGGTCCTCCACACTTGCAGCTTGTTTGAAGTGTCTTTGAATTTCTGTCAAGTTTTCTTGCTCATTGATCAGTGCCAGCCAACTTGCGCATTTGGTCAGCTAGATCGCTAACCGGCTGGTATTGTGAATTGTGAGCTTTTTCCCCCGGTAGCCCGGTAGATCTTAGATATTTTGACTGTCGCTTGTGGTTGCTTATTCAGATTGTTGTTGTTGTTGTTGTTCAAATTGTATTTATCACAGAATGTTCTACATGTTGGCCTTGTTCCTTGCTTTAGGCTTTTGTTTTTGGAAGTGGATTAACTCTACATGTTCCTTGGACCCGAACCATGACTGCAACATTGGTACTGTAAAAACTTCTGGCAATATTTCACACTTTTTGGCATACTCAAGGAAGCTTGGCAATCGCAGGAGTTCTGAAGGTCTTCAAAGTTTTAAGCCCTCCAAGGGAACCAACCTGCTCACCCTCATCATCCTGGCTGGAGACATTGAAATGAATCCAGGTCCCAGGTTCCTGTGTCGGCTATGCAAAAAATACTGTAAAGCCACCGACAAATTTGTCACATGCAATGAGTGCGAAAAGTGCTTTCATGCAAAATGTGCAAATCCAAGCGAAAAAGAACTTTCCAGTTTGAAAAATGAAAATGAACCTTGGTATTGTTCAGACTGCAAAGCAGACTGTGGTCTTTGCAGTGGGGCTGTATTAAATAGTCACAAGGCTGTTCAATGTGACAAATGTGAAATGTGGGTCCACAATAAATGCTCCCTTGTCTCAAATTCAAATTGTTCATGGATTTGCCCAAAATGTGACTTCTTCAACTTTTCGGATTCATTCTTTTCTGATCAATTAAACTTGGAAGAACAAAATAGATTTGCTCCATTGTCAAGCGATAGTAGCTGTGGTACTACAACTTGTGAATCAGGTACAAACAAAAATAAATTTATCAGTGGGTTAAAATTCTCAAGCATAAATATCAATAGTATTAGAGGTAAAAAACTTGAGTTGTTGGCATTTCTTGATCTCCATCAACCTCAGATTGTTGCATTTCAAGAAACTAAAATTGACAACACTATTTCAACTTCAGAATTGTTCCCAGAAACTTGTCCTTACAATGTGTATAGAAAAGATAGAACTCTTGACGGCGGTGATGTGATGTTACTCATACACAAAGATATTCCTCATATGCCAATCACTGAATTGGAAAATGGCTCTGAATCAGTTTGGGTAAAGGTATTTGCGAATAAAACTTCCCATTTTGTGGCAAGTTGGTATCGACCTCCAGATGGTAAGATAGAGGAACTTGAGTTATTCAAAGACCAACTTGAAAAGGTCAAAACTTTACATAAAGGAAACAAACCCCCCTCGGTCCATGTCTTGGGTGATTTCAACTTCAGAGATATTGTTTGGCCAGATAGACTCAACAAAGAAGGTTTTTCATTGAGCATGTCTGAAGGTGCGAAGTTGGTAGAACTTATAAGTGATCATGAATTGGAACAGGTAGTGCACTTCCCCACAAGAGGACAAAACACATTGGATTTGATAATCACTTCACTTCCCGGACAATTTGTTGATATTCATTCTCCGGACAGGCTTAGTGATCATGACATTGTCTCTGGAACTTTGAAAATAGTTATTCCCCCCATCAAGAAACCTAAGAGAAAGGTGTATAAATATCAGAAAGGTGATTATGAATCTATGAAAGGTGATGCCCTTAAATTTGCAAAGGAGAAATATTACAACGGTTACTCTGGCACACGGTCGGTTCAAGAAAACTTTAATTTGATCACATCTTTTATCCAGGATTCAGTGGATAAACATATCCCATCAAAGACTAGTCGCTCCGTTTCCTCGGTCCCCTGGTTAACTCCTGAAATAAGAAGAAAGATTCGTAGAAAAAATGCAACTCATGCTAAAGCGAAGAAAACTGGGAGTGCAAAATTTAGAACAAAATTCGAAACTTTGAGAAGAGAAATCAAAGCAGATATCAGAAAACAGCATGAGTTGTATGTAAATAACTTGGTTGGTGATGTTAAGGCTAATCCAAGAGATTTTTATCGGTAAATAAATAGTCAGAAAAAAGATGCTCAAGGTATCCCCCCTTTGAAAAAGCGAAATGGAAGTGGTCTTGCTGAATCAGATTTTGAAAAGGCTGGTGAATTCAATGGTCAGTTTATGGATGTGTTCACCAAAACTGAACGTAGCTAGGTCCCTCTTTTGAATAGAAAAGCCCCGTTTGTGGAAGACATAGTGGTATCCAAAGAAGGTGTCACAAAACTTCTGAAAGGTTTGAACCCGTCGAAAGCTTTAGGTCCTGATGAGCTTCATCCTAGAGTCCTTAAAGAATTGGCATCTGAGCTAGGTCCTGTTTTTGCACATCCATAGCGTACACATCTCTTATAAAATTTTTGTGCATTTTTTCTTCCCTGAACCATGAAGTTGGCATATGGTTTCAAGTATAAAAGTGGGCAATAAAGTGTTGCAGGTGTTGCATCTCACTACAGGGGGTGTGTAATTTGCTGATCATCTCAGATAAAAAGCTATTTTCAACAATGTTCAAAATCGTTAATATTTCACGTAGAAAACAGATTGAAAATGCAATGTTATTCAAAAGATTCTGATAAATATGAATTTTTACTTTGTTTTCGTCTTAAATGTACAATTAAATATTCTGATTTTTATATAGATATATAAATTATCAACAGATAATTAATCACAAGATAACCATACCAACATTTGCATAATGACCGCAGTAGCACTGGGGAAGTTAATTATTTTATTACCTAGTAATTTGCACCATCTGTACCCGAGATACCTTTCATCTCAGGCAGAGTGAAAGGTATCTCGGGGTCCAAAACAATAAGACATGTGTACGGCATGCTTTTTCAACAGTCAATAGACTCTGGTGAAATCCCCAAAGAATGGTCTTTAGCAAACATTTGTCCCCTATTCAAAAAGGCTGACAGGTCTCTTGCCTGCAACTATCGTCCAGTTTCCTTGACCTGCGTACCCTGCAAACTTCTGGAACATATAGTGTGTTCTAATATCATGTCTCATTTGGATCATCATAAGCTTTTGTCAGACATGCAACATGCATTCAGGAAATCCCATAGTTGTGAAACCCAAATAGCTACAGTGATTGATGACTGGGCAAAAATCTTAGACAATCAAGGTCATGTTGATACATTTATCTTGGATTTTGAAAAAGCTTTTGACACTCCTCTGCATGAACTCCTTAAAAGCAAATTGTTCAGTTATGGAATTGGTGGAAAGACAATTAAATGGACTGATGCCTTCGTTTGCTATAGACAACAAAGAGTTGTGGTTAATGGCGTTAAATCAGACTGGGCTCCTGTTGTATCTGGTGTCCCACAGGGCACCGTTCTTGGCCCCTTGTTGTTTTCGTTGCATATAAATGATATCACCTCAGATATTGAATCGGAAATCAGACTCTTTGCTGATGATTGTGTTTGTTATCGTGAAATTAAGAATGTGGAGGATACAGTAAAACTTCAGAAGGATATTGATCGATTAGGTAGTTGGGCCAGGAAATGGGGTATGAGATTTCAACCTGTCAAGTGCAATATGATGCAGCTGACAAATAAACATACTAGTAAAATTCAGGCTTCTTACAAGCTTGAGGGTACTTTGTTGGAAAATGTTGAGAGTATCAAATATCTTGGTGTAACAATAACTAAGGATTTAAAATGGAATACTCACATCAGCAATGTGTGCACCAAAGCCAATAGGACCCTTGGTTTTTTGAGACGAAATCTGTTTTCTTGCCCCCAAGATGGGAGAGAAGTTGCCAATAAAGGTCAGGTGAGACCTATTCTTGAATATGGTAGCTCAGTTTGGGACCCTCATTATGAAGGTCTGATAGATGATTTGGAGAAAGTGCAAAAGCGTGCGGCTAGGTTTGTAACTAGGAACTATACATATGAAAAAGGTAGTATGACTGGCATCCTTAAAAAACTAAAATGGGAATCCCTGCAGAAAAGAAGGAAGGATAATAAAATTATATTACTTTACAAAGGTCTAAAAAAGGGAGAGCAAAAATACCCACGGATGACCTTATCCCCAAAAATAGGCGTTGTAGAAATCAACACTCCTTGGCATTTCAGATACCTTCAGCAAGTACAAATGCCTATTTACACAGTTTCTTCCCCCAGACCATTAGAGATTGGAATGAACTCCCTGATTCTCTGATCTCCGCTGCTGAATTGTCAGATGATTGTGTGTCTAAATTTACTTCTCTTGTGAGAGCTCGGGACTAATCCCCTCCGGTCAAGCCCCATCCCCCCTGGTGTAGTATTGTCAGTTTGACGTTTCACCAGTAAACTATTCTGATTCTGATGACCCACTCTCCCAACAGTGACTCAATTGGGAATTTTTAACTTTCGATTGGGAAAAAACATACTTTTTTGGCATTGGGAATGGGGCAGAATTCGGACCCAAATTTCGGCAAATGAGAGTCCTGATATTGTTTGCCTATGTCCCATAGTTAGGCTAATGGGTTAAGTAATATGCATAAAATGGAGGCTATATCCCAACATGACCATAGCTGTTGAATGGAATGTTATGCAGCCCGAACATAAAGTTTTCACAATGAGATTCTTGGTTGTGAAAGGGTGTGCACCGAGCATTGATTATGATCTTAGTTCAAGCCTGTTCAGTAAACATACATGCACATATGTTTAAGCTAATTGGCTATCTGGGCATCATCTTGTATCTTTCCAGCTACCCTGAAGGATAGGAGTTGAGCTAAAGATGTTTTGAACATTTGTGTAATTTAGGTAGTGTGTAGAAATCAAAACTAAATAAAAATGTTTCACCCTATATATTTCAGTGAATCAGTGCGTGACCTGGCTTCAACTGTAACTTTAAACCTTCTCAACTGCCCCATGTTGGAGTTTGATCCAGAAGTAACAAAGGGACTTGATATGACGGGGCTGACTGTACGACAAGTCCTAGATACTAGGAATGTTGTTAAACTATGCGGTAAGTTAAAAATGATGTAGTGATCCAAAGTTGTTTTTTGTTGTTTTTTTTTTTTTTTTTTTTTTTTATAGAAATAGGCATGAGCAATTAGTTAAAACTAAAACAAGATCTGGCAGGAGCTGTCTTATTGCAATTTTCATTTTATTCTGCAACATTTTCATTCTTGACTGTTTCTCTTGCTGTTTGTAACGAGCAAGCGTAATTAGACAACACAGGTACAGCACAGCGAAAAACAACCAAGTACTTTAAACTTAACAATTTTAATCAAACAAGTAAACAAAATAAATGCAATCAAAACATACAAATAAATGAATAAATAAGTAACTAAATAAATAACTAACTTACTGATTAAATGTCACATAAATCTTTGTCCCTCAGAATGTAAGTCCACAGATATCCTTAATAGCGCAGAAGCCAGCAGGGCAAAAAATAATTTTCGTTCCACCCCCTCCACATAAAAGGTTTGATAGTTTAATGTTGGAGACCATTAAATGGGCAAACTTTTAGGCCTGGGTGCCAAGTCCGGATGTGGATTCTTCATACCAAAATCCAAGATGGCGTCCAAAATGGCCGCCAAAAAGATGATTTTTCTAATTTCTCACATATACATGTAGGAGTTAAAGGTCTACACATTTTTATGTTGTTTTACTCAGAAGTAACTTACAAACCATAATAAGGCTTTAAAATGCTGATAGCAATAGATTTCTTCTCAGGGAGGCCAAAAGTATCACAAAAATGGTACATTTTAAACAGATTTTCTACCTGGCCCATTGGTCAAACCAAAAATATTTTGTTGCACACACACTACAGAAAAGGTTTTTAATGATTAAAATTAAATTTAGTATATAAGAATTTATTTCAACCTGGGTGTCAGCTATAGACGTTCAGGAGCCAATAGAACCTGGTGCACCATGCCGGGGATTTTTGTAGGGTATAATTTTCTGAAAGCTCATTCAATTCCCTTCAAAATGACACTTGTTAGCACTCTGACCGTTGGGGCGTTTGGACGTAGCGGCCTTTTGAATGCGTTACATACGTTACATGTTGCCAATTTCATGAGAATCGCCATAAAATCAACATTTGGTACATCTTTTTATGAAGTTTAGTGTTAAACAACACACAAATTAGCAAATAGGAAAAATATGCTAAACCAGATGCTTAACTATGAACATAATTCATTGTACCACGTATAGTAACGTATGTAACAAAATATGCAGTAGACGTTCCATATGAACAAACAGTACATCAAATTTCTAATAGTCGGCCATGCTTAATTCCTACGGCCTCTAGAAAAACGTTTTGATGGCATTTTTTGTTAATGCTCGGCATCCATGCTAGAAATGTTCTTTGGTGTATGACAAAGTGTCCCAGGGCGGATGCCACGTCTGAATCTTTGAATTAAGGTCACGGTGAGGTCAAAAGTCAACTAGGTGCATTTCCATTATAAAAACTGTTTTATTTTCTAATTTGTCATAAATATTATTTTTATCAGTGTCTTACTATGCTAAATATGATAAAAACCAGACAGGCAGTAATAGAAATAATAAACAGAACAATGTGAGGAATGTACTGCCTATTATGGGATAGATACAAGTACAGCTTTTGCCAAAATCAATACAGAGTAGCTTGCACAATATTTGGAGTACGGTTTTGTAGTCATTTACTTCAGATCCTGTTTGCTCTACAAATTTGAATATAATATGCTATATTATCTATCCAAGTAATAACAACACGTAGCCACACCGACGTATAAGGAACGCTACAAATACTTGATTTAAAACAATACATGTATGTATTGTTAATGTATATAAAAACGTTCCAATTTATTGCAAATTAAAATGACCTGGGGGCTAATTTGACCTAACTTGCACCCCCAGGACAATTTTTCATGAGTGCCATATTGTTCATTGGGACCCCTGAAATGCAAAGAATTTTTGTCGTACACGATAAGCTCAATTGCACTATGAAAAATACATTATTTCCATGGCAACTGTTTACATGATTCATGAGCATGATGGTGTACCTACAAAAATGATTACATATCTGCTGTTACTAGTCCTAGACCACTAAATCTGGTCTTATGTAAAAGCTGAGGCGTAGGCCTTTTATCGTATGGTAAGTACTACAAATTATCTAATTTGCATATTCATGAATTTAAATGAAAACATTAAAATATGCTTAAAATGGTTATATATCAATAAATAAACTAATTATTATCATAAACTATCATAATCACATTTTGTTATTGCACCAGTAATACAGTATGACAAATGTATTGATGTAAATGGCATAAATGATAATTATCTCATTTGCATATTCATGACTATTGATTAAAATGTTGAACATCTGGGGAAAACAAGGGAAAAACTAATGCCATTTAAGGGTTTTAGATAGGTTATATACGATCTTTCTTGGACTTTATGACAATTCTTATGGGTGCAAGTTTGGTCTGAGGGACCACCTAAATGCCATAGAATATTGTTGTTCTCAACAATGAGCACATTTGCATGATGTGAAATCACATAGTTTCCATGCCAACCCACTATAACGTGATTCTAAAGTGTGGGATGAACTTACAAACAAACCCATATCCCACCAAGAATATGATGTAAGATACTTTGATTGGTCTGATTGAAATGCTTTGACATAGCAATTATACATAAAAACCTAATGTTCAAATAATCATATTCATGAATCTTAATGTAGAAAATAACAAATCGGACAAAAATCATGGAAAAGATTTTGAGTATACATACAAAATCAATTGCTCAGTGCTGTGAATAAATCTAGGATACTGAAAGGGCTTTCAAATGAATGCTTAGACAATGATTATAATCACCCTGAAGTCTGATAAAAGAATAATTTGATCTTTAATCTCATGAATATTAATGAAAATGTTAGAAATAAGAGGGAAAATATGAAACAAAGTAAACAGGTAAATCTACTAAATGACTTGTATCACTGCAACCAAAAGCTCCAAGGTCCTAAAATGGTATCAAATGGTTGCTCGGGTAATATTAAAGCACTTAATCTACAATATGTGAGTCATTGTTTTTTTTTTATTGACATTAAAAAACGCTAGAAAATGGAGTACGGTAAAAATGCAGAAAAATGAAGAAAGAAACCATTTCAAAACACATGCATCTTGGTTACTGATGGCCCAAAAGGGTTGTTTTTTGGAATCAAATAATTGCTACGACTGTCATTGGAAACAAAATATTGCAAGGACAATGTTCTATACTCATGTAATCAGCTATATAAAATATGAGATATTTTTGTATCTATATGAATGAGGATTTATTAATAAGAAAGCAATCACGGAAAATGAAGAGGGCATACCAACAAAATTATTTATATATCTCGGCTGCAAATGCCCTTTAAAGACTGACAATGGTATCAATATAATATGCTAGAACAATGTACTATTGCCATATAGTCTTATAGATAAACCATATTGTAATGGATATGTAAAATTTAAAAAAAAGGAAAACAACAGAAAATTAAAGATTGTGCTCAAAGAAAATTGCTTATACCATCTTGGTTGCCAACAAATATGCTTCATATATCTGAGCCTTTGTTAATAAAGTATTGTCCTATCAATTATATGATACCAATTTTAGCTTTCTATGGTTATTGGTAGTCGAGACTAGAAATATGCAAACTTAATAGGTATAACCCTTCATTATTCGGTGATTTTTCTCTATACTTTTAATATTCATACTACGAAAATATCAAAATATTTATATTGTCTGATTGCAAAATTGTAGAAGATTGTCCAAGTAATCAGTTGATATCAATTTCAGCTCTCTATGACTATCAGTAGCTAAGCTACATTTGCTATTACATGTATACCACATAAATTTGTCCCGATTTTACTCACATTTCTGAAGATATCATTAACGTTCATAAAATAAAAATCAAATTGCTTATATGTTTTATATAGTTTAGTATAGTCAAGATGGTATAATATTGCCCTAGCAACCATTTGATGCCATTAATTTAGAACTTAAGTGATTTTGGTTGCTGAGATACAAGGCATTGTGTATGTTTCTCCGTTTAATGTTTTCATTTTTTCTCTCCAGAACCTATTTCTAAAGTTTTCATCAATATTCATGATATTGAAGAGCAGATTGTTCTTGTACCAGACTCATGGGTGATATTTCCTTTCCTTAGCATTCATTCTATACCACTTTCATCATTCTAGGTCTATACGCAGCTTTGGTGAAAGTGATTTTTATACGTATATCCCCTATTTTCCTATGATATTGTCTCAAATTTCTTATACTTTGAGTCATTAATATTCATGAATTAGCAAATTCAATGAGTTGAATATTAGGTATTTATTTTAGCGTTACTGTCTGGCCAATCATATAAGTTTAGAGCATGCTATTGGTTAGATATGAGTATTTTTGTAAGTACAGCCAAGTTTTGAATCACAGGTGGGCGTGGAAACTATGTTATCTTACATCATGCAAATGTGTTCATTGTTGAGGACAATATGGACAGACAGTTATGAGAAGGTTTATGGCACAAGCAGGAATCATAAAATGATTATAGAAGTGTATTGTAAAGGTCATAGCAACTTTACAGGATCAGGCTTATGATAAACTTAGTTGTAGCATTTTATTGTGTATTGACAAAATGCGATTTACATGGGATGCTTTATTAGCACAAATACGGCATGTTTACTACTTTAAACAAAGGTTAATTACATCTTTAGCCCTCTGCATAGCACTATGTCTATTTACAATTGTTTCACTCATAAATTAGCAAATGAAGATAAATGAAAAAAGTGGTTGTATTTGTAAGCATTTTCAGCATATTTGCACCAGTTTGACCTCTGCCCTTCCTGTGTATTAACCCATGTGTCAATTTTAATGTTTGTGGCGAGCCTCCTAGTCAATCCATATATACTGGCAGCTGTTTTAATTTATATTGTGACATTTTCGTGACAAAAAAGTACATATTATGAAATTGAGTATTATTTTTTCTTACAAAATGCACTTAGTTGACCTTTGACCTCACTGTGACCTTAAAACGCAAATTCATGCTTGGCATCCGGCCCTATGTTGTTTGTAGTAACCTAAGGAATATTTCTAGCCTGAATGCCGAGCATTAACAAAAAATGCCATCATGAGTTATCGTAGGAATTAAGCATGGCTGACTATAACACAAACAAACTGACTGTGGGGAAATAATTATGTTAGAATAAAGTCTATTATCCGAATTAGTTTACTCAAAAGTTTGTACTTGGTTGCAGCTGCATGTCATATAATGAAACTTGTGTCGTCCACACTTGCCAGTAGACATATATTTACGTGTATAACTAAATCATACTTAGTCATTCTCAACGGGACACCGGGGAATAGTACAATTCAGCGATACATTTCTAGCTAAAACTTGGCATTGTCTAAATGATAAACTTATCATAACCCAAAGACACCTTATTGATTGTTACCGAGGGGTTTGTCATTGGTAACATAGATAACGGCAATCCCATTCATACAGAGGGTTGAGGTGAAATAAGTTGTGAGGTTTTGCTTCGAAATAATGAATTTAGTGTTTGTAAGTAAGTCTGCTGTCCAAATTATTAAACCAACAATGTTTGGACTTTTTTGCAACTGTATGCCGTTGAGAGAAACTTGTGTCGTTCTTGCTTGCCTACATATATGTATTTGACATAATATATATATAAATATACGTATTTGAAAATACAAATTATACTTTCTTGAAGGGTCATTGGGGGAAAACACAATTCAATGACACTTTTTTAGTTTAAAATTATTATTGTTAAATGGTTATTACATAGCTTAATACTAACACAACGCCACCTTAATGCATGTCGCCTAGTGTCTTGTCATATGTGTAGCGTAGTTGTGGGGGCAGTACCCGAAGGAGGACCTCAGATGGCCCAAACACTCAGTGAAATAAAAGTCTTGTTAAATGTTCACAATATAATTAATATTTATATTCCAACAGTAAATTAAAGTAATCGTATAGTGGTAATAAGTTTTAAATCTTAACTGATTCTCCCACGGAGACATTATCTTATATACTCTCTGGCCAAGCGCCCTCTATGCTATCAAGGCGCCATCTACTTACGTCATGGCTAGCCAATCAAAATACAGGTCATTCACTCAGCGCCATCTATATACGTAATGTACTAAAGATATCAACCAATCACACGGCAGCTGGATGACGTAATAGTTGACATTTGCTAAATATCACAAAGTTGGCAACCAGTCTGATAATCACAGATGTTCCAAGGTTCAGTGCCAAAAATGTAACCTTTATTTATATCGCTTACTTCATTTGTCTCCCTGGTATTTGGAGGTGTTAACAAGTTGTTTATCAATTGAAATGTCAAATACCAGGTGCCCGAATGTCAGTCACGTTCTGCAAGTTTCATCATCCAAATCTAAATGTCAGAGATATTGCCCTAAACATGTGACTGATTATGCAACTATGTACTCTTGCAAATGATACAAGGTACAAAATATACATGTAGCTAATTAAGCTCATTAGTAATTAACCCAATTAACAGCTTAATTAGCAGAGGTCGGCATTGACTATGTTATATCCGCCCCTTTCTTAAAAGAGTTTTATTTAATTTAATAAAACTCTCAAGAATTAAAGATTCAATATACCGCCATGACGAAACCTTGACCATACCCAGCACTGGACCAGAGTGTACATACATACAACTGCATGCGCAATATTCATGCAAACATATTTTAAACAATTTACTTATCTTTAGTATGCATTATATACATTACAATTAACCTTCTAATTACATTTAATGGCATTTACCCTCGTTGCTAAGAATACACAAAAATCTGAAGATGGGTAATCCGAAAGAAAGTGAATTAAGAAACTTTATCAAGTCTTGGCAATTGCTCAAATTTAATTATCACTGCACTATTTATCAAGTCTTGAAAATTGAACATGTTAAAGAAACCAGACACTGTTTATCAATAATTGAAAATTGAATATATTTAAGAAACGAAACACTGTTTATCAAGTCTTGAAAATTGCGAGTCGCGATAACACAGCTTCCGTCCTGGCTTCCGTAACACAGCTTCCTTCTGACTTCCAAATAAATCGTCACCTCGTCCCATCCTTATCGTCGATCTGGTAATACTCGACTCCATTCTAATGTAGAAAGTTTTTGGTTTTGTTTTCAAAGTTTTTATAATTGTTTTATTTTAGAATGATGGAAATCAGCTGTTAAACATCACTGTTCAGTAGTTGACATTTAAATTTGGACTTTTTCCATCAATCATCAAAATTATGATTTAACATTTTGTCTGTCAGCACATGTGCCAACTGTTCTTCTTGGTAAATGTCATTCAATGTTACTACGTTGGTTTACACAAAGTTTAGCAACTATACATGCTATACATGTAAGTAACACTTTGTACTGTTCAAATAATGTAACTAACAGTTTTATCTGTTCCAATATTATCCATTAGGTTTTAGAACCTATGCAGTCTTTTCTGCACTATAAGTAGTATATGACATTATTAAAACACAGTTTGAAATACTTATGTCTTCCAAATAAAAAAAGTCAATGAACTATATACAGGTGAATCTTCTGCCACAGCGCCACCTTCAGGGTGACACCGTGGACTTAATCGTCGACAAAAGAAATCTTCTGCCATGGCACTGCCTTCAGGGCAATACCATGGACTTAAATCGCTCTTCCACATCTCTAGATGTCCATTAATTCCGTTGGGCCACCTTGCAGCTGCCTTCGCCCAACAACGTAGCCAATGCTACCGCCCCCTCATTCGGTGTAGAAGGTTCTTGTCTTCTTGGCTTGCGACCAACAGCCTCGTCTTCAGACGTCACCGAATCATTTACTCGGGCAGTTCTGGTCACACCACTCTCATCATTGTAACAATTAGCTAACCAGTTTCTCTCGCAATTAAAGACTGCTCTGCTCTTTTTATAATAAGAATAACAGATTATGACTATCATGATGGTGACTTTGCAAAGTATGCAAATTATAATTGATTTTGTTCATCAGGTACACAAACTGTAATTTTACTGGAAATGATGTGCTTAAATTGTATCACAGGGAGGATCTCGAGATGTTCCTGAGCTTATGAAATGACCCCCGTGAATCTTTGATTTGACTGACCCCGTTTTTCCTAGTATGCTGGTAAACTTAGGTAAACATTTGAGGCTCGACAAGAGTTGTTAAGTCATATGACACCCAAATGAGCCTGAACACCTTGCATTAGGCAACCCTGAATGCAGACCAATGGCACTGTTACCTTATTGATAAATGCTTTCGGAATGTTTCAGAAACAATGGTATTATACATGTGTGCTCAAGATTTGGTAAAGGTCATATAGCGATTGTTACATGAACTTTAGCTAAAGTATACTTCGTCCAATCAGTATTTGTCATAAGTCTGTTCGTCTTAATGCCATAATATGCAGTTTTTCTGACTTAATCTCACAAGTAATCATGTCATAGCAAATTCAAGTGATGAGAAATGTGTAACCAGCGTTGCAAACTGTCATCGTTGCAACCATCACATACATAGACAATAAAAACAAATAGTGTAAACAACACTTTGATACAGTCAGTACTTTAGTACTTCATCAACTGATATATATGCAAAATGAGCATTTGCAAATTTGCAAATACTCTCTGTGAAGCCTCTCATAAAACTTAAGCCAAACCAGACATCGTACTCATGAATGTCTGATAGGCTTGAAGTAGTGTTTCAGCCTTCAGCTTAAGATCTGTCTTATTTTCCTTTGGTTTGTTTAATAATTCTGTCTTCTCTGGGCAATTGACCTTTTTGCTTTCAGTGTCTGTAGGTGTACAATCATTGACCTCATTCACAGACATAGCATCATCAAAGCAATCTTCGCCCATCGGATCATCGTCTTCACCTATTGTGTCATCAATAGGTTCTTGTTCTTGTACTTTGTGATCTTGTTCCAAGAACTGTCGCTGTTCTTCAGCTTCTCTAATTTCCTCTTCTTCAGCTTCTTTTCTGGCTTTCAGCCTCTTAGACAGCTCCATCAAAGGGATGCCATCTTCTTCGTCAGAATCTTCTCTCTCCCTTCGATGTCGTCTAATGACCTTCCTCAAGGGTTCATCTGGTTCTGAGTCATCATCCTCTGATGATGATTCCTCTGGTGGAATAGCATATGCAGCCCTGCGCATCGATCTGCCGTCTTTGGTACATGGAAGGTCCCATTCCTCAAGATTCACCGGATTCAGATCTACGGCATGAGCTTTGATGGTGGATCCATCTAGTTGGTTTTGAATCAAATATGAGCTAGGTCCTCTTTTAGCTATTATTCTATGAAATGGTTTCCATCTTGCGTCAAGCTTATTTTGCATTCGTTGATTCTTGTAGTAGACTGGGTCACCAACTTCATAGTCTATCTGCTTTGATCCTTGATCGGCATATTTAGCCTGCCTCTTCTTGGCTTTCTTCAAATGTCTCCTTACTAAAACAAAGTTCTTATGCTGTTCTTCCAAGGCTATTTTATGTGTTTCTTCCCCTTGGTATTTTCATCTGGGCTTCATAAGATTATCGACTGGCAATACCACATCTCTGTTGTATAGTAGAAAGAATGGAGAAAATCTCGAAGAGACACTGATGTTGAAGCGTATTGCCGCCAAAGCTTGGTTCAGATAAAGATCCCAGTGCTGTTGATTGTCTGTTAGTTTCTTTGCAAGAACATCATGCAATGTCCTGTGAAACCTCTCAACTTTAGCGTTACTTTGAGGATGGTAGACACTTGTAAGCACATGATGGATATTCATAGCTTCTAGAGTTTCTCTCATGACCTGATTTACATTCTCAGTCCCATTGTCAGTCACAATTTGTAGAGGACAGCCATACCTCGGATATATCTCTTCTATCAACAAATTTGCAACTGTATCAGCGGTCTTATCATGGACAGCAAAAGCCTCTGGCCACCCACTAAACCAGTCAACAAAAGCAATGATGTATTTGTTTCCAGACAAAGATGTTGGATAGGGACCAGACAAATCTAAAGAAAGCTTAGCCATTGGAAAAGGAGGTATGTCAATTTCTTGCAATGGTTGCTTTACCTTTTGAAGAGACCTAGTTTTGCAGACAACACAATTTGTCACATACTGATAAATTTCTTTGTACACGTTTGGCCAATAATATTTCTGTCTGATTCCATCAAAAGATTTCTGAACCCCCATGTGCCCATTGCCATCATGGTATTGTGTGATTATTCCAGTTCTCAAGTGTCTGGGAACATACAATCTAAGAATTGGATCATTGTCAGGATCAGAGAGATAATACAAGACACCGTCAACTATAAGATGTTTCCTCTGTGTGTCTTTTCCAGGATCTCCATGAACAAGTATTGTCTTCAATTCAAGGATTTCATCATCCTTAGCCTGTTCTTTCACCATGTCAAGTTCTGGGAAGCAATCTTCTGGCTTCTGAAGAGGGTCATCCATTGGGACATCACACTTGGCGAATTTCTTAGGCTCAAACCTATCGAAGTTTAAGGTGTTCACCTCAAAAGTGTTATCATTGATATCCAGGGTCACTTCTTCGCTTTCATCTAGATTTTCTGGTTCCTCCGAAGCCTCATCATCTGGTTTCCTTGACAATAAGTCAGCACAGGTATTGGTTGTACCAGGTATATATTCAATCTGGCAATTGTATCCTGACATGCTCAGTGCCCAAAGTTGGACTTTCTTATTTTGCATTGGAGACTCTAGTAAATACTTCAAGGGCTTATGATCGGTCTTGATCACAAATTCAGCACCATGTAGATAGTGATCCAGCTTCTGGAGAGCAAAGTGGATCGCATAGGCCTCCTTTTCCACAGTTGACCATTTACACTGGGTTCTGCTCAGCTTGTGAGAAAGATAGTAGATTGGCTTTTCATTTGGGACATTGTGGAAGTGAGGGTCTTCAGTCTCAGCAGCTTGGGTCAAGCAAGCACCAATACATGTTCCACTGGCATCAGTATAGAGAGTGTATGGTTTGTTTTGGTCAGCATAAGCAAGCAAAGGAACTACAGTCAAACTGTCCTTCAAATATTGAAATGCTTTCTGGTGTTTATCCGACCATTTGAAATGTGCATGCTTCCTTGTAAGGTCTATGATTGGTTCGGCAATTTCCGAAAAATTGGGGATAAACCTTCGATAAAAAGAACACATTCCAATGAAAGACCGAATTTCTCTAACACAAGTAGGAACTGGTAAGGACCTTATTGCTTCAACCTTCTTTGGTTCCGGCTTGATACCATCTTTGTTTATAATGAAGCCAAGGTACTGTGTTTCAGACTTCAAAAACCCACATTTCTTCAGTTTCAATTTCAGATCATGCTGACGCAACCTGTCAAATACAATGTCCAAATGTGTAAGATGGTCTTCAAGGGTTGGACTGAATACAAGTATATCATCAAGATAAGCAATGGCAAACGTACCGATACCCTGCAACACCACAGACATCAACTCCTGGAACACCGCTGGGGCATTAGAAAGACCAAAAGGCATCACATTGAATTTGAACAGACCCCTGTGACAGGCAAATGCTGTCTTCTCTTTGTCATGTTCGTTCATTGACACCTGCCAATATCCACTTTTAAGATCGAGAGAAGAGAAGAATTTTGACTTTCCCAACAATGCCAGTATATCATCAATAACAGGGAGGGGATATGAGTTCCTCTTAGTGACCTGGTTCAACTTTCTAAAGTCAACACAAAACCTCTTCGAGCCGTCCTTCTTGTCAACAATGACAACTGGGAAACTCCACGGTGACCTAGATCTACTGATAATCCCTGCCTCAAGCATTTCATCAACAGTCTTATCAATGACCTCTCTTTTGTTCAATGGAGCCCTATAAGGACGCATTTTGATCGGACTACAATCGCCTGTGTCAATTTTCATTTGCACAGTTTTAGTATGACCAAGTTCAGTGTCTTTACTGGCAAATAGCTCTTGGTTCTTTAGGATAAGATGTTCTATATCCTTTCGGAATTCTTGAGGTACATCCAAGTCCTTAAGATCTAATTGACCCCCTACATCAGGACCTTTCAGGATAGAATTCACTTCTGTGACTTTGCTAAAGTCACTTTCAAGCTTTGCTAAGGTGCTATGTCTGAATATTCTCATAGTCTTATTGGTGTTGTTGACTACTAGAATGGGGATTGATCTATCACTCTGCAACTTACTCACTGAATTTACAACTTGAAGCCCTGGTTCCTTGACAAGAAAGCCTGTGTCTGCTGATGATATTTGGTAACATTGTTCAGTCTTGATAACAGGATTAAACCTAACCTTTCCATAGCAAATAGTTGCCGTCTGGGGTTTAATAACAGTTGTACTTTTCATCCTTACTACAGAAGCAATGTGCATATCTTCTTCCAGATTGACATAATTCTTGTCACCTATTCTTATGCAAGATCGTAATAAATCCTAACTCCATGATTTTTAAGCCAGTCTGTTCCTAAAATCATATTTCTGTTCATCTCCCTGACGACATAGAAGTTTTGTCTCATTGTTGCACCACCAACACTGAAAGTAAGGTCAATGCACCCATCTATCTTTAAAAGACTTCCATTCACCCCATGAAGATTAATTTTACGACGTTGAAGCCTTGGTTTGTCCCTTAATTGATCATACACGCGTCGGTGCATCAAAGATACCTCGGCGCCTGTATCTACTAAAGATCTGTATTTCTGTTTGCCAATTTTGATTATACATGAATTTGGATTCCTGCCAACTGAATATGAAATGTTGGTATTTTGTTTTCTTTTGAATGGGTTTCTGTTTATCGCTCTCGTCATCGGCTTCATCATGCCGAGAGCTTTCTAGTTTTCCGACTGCTGATTACTTTGTACATGATAAAATGACCTACCATGACCTAGAGGAGGTCTTGGCGTTTGATTTCTGTTTTTGCAGAATTTTAAAATGTGACCTTCTTGACCACAACCCCAACATAAGATTTTTCTGTTAGTCCGTCTGTCTACTGCATTAACATTTCTGCAACGATTTGCTGTATGACCTTTCTGTTTGCATTTGGAACATCTAAAATTTCGATAATGATCTACTTCCATAGGAGTACCACGCTTGTCAGACTTCTGAGTATATGGAACTGAACCTGATAAATGCACCCTTGCCCATAAGTTTTGTTCATTGGTTGCAATAGCGATTGCATCTTGCAAGTTGTCCGGCTTCTTTCTTAAAATTGTCATTTTTAAGCTCTCATTTGTGAGCCCATCCACGAATGTGTCTATTAATTGCCTTTCAATTGCATCTCCTCCCTGGCCTAAGAATGCCTCTTCAGCCAAGGACAAGATACGTTCAGCATACAACTGAATGTTCTCGCCTTTCTTTTGAACTGTTTGTCTCAACATGCTCAAGGCAAACTGTGGATCGGTCACATCTGAGAAGCGTTTTGCAAGTTCTCCCTTAAGATCTCCCCATGTACTATCGGGTAATGCATTCATGTACCTTTGAATGTAACCACTTACTGCACCCTTACTTGCTTGAAAAGCAATCATTTTCTTCCTGCCATCAGGAAGATTCATCAAGGCACAATACTTTTCTATCGCCTTAACCCAATCCCGGAAACCTTTTGGTTCCCCTTCAAAAACAGGTACCATCTGAGCTACTCCCTGAGCACTTTAAGCAGACTGCACACCAGCCATTTCTGTTGCTAAATCAGCAAACACCTGTCCTATGCCACCGGCACCAGGTTGTACATTTGCATTAGCACCATCCATGATAGTAAAGTATTAAAATCAAAGGTTAGCTAAAAGTTACACTAAAAAGAGATAAGTAACCTTTCCTACCTTTTCTTGAATCGGCTGTGTCCACAACAAGGCTGAAATCCTGGTCTTGTAGGCACCAAATCAACTATGTAGCGTAGTTGTGGGGGCAGTACCCGAAGGAGGACCTCAGATGGCCCAAACACTCAGTGAAATAAAAGTCTTGTTAAATGTTCACAATATAATTAATATTTATATTCCAACAGTAAATTAAAGTAATCGTATAGTGGTAATAAGTTTTAAATCTTAACTGATTCTCCCACGGAGACATTATCTTATATACTCTCTGGCTAAGCGCCCTCTATGCTATCAAGGCGCCATCTACTTACGTCATGGCTAGCCAATCAAAATACAGGTCATTCACTCAGCGCCATCTATATACGTAATGTACTAAAGATATCAACCAATCACACGGCAGCTGAATGACGTAATAGTTGACATTTGCTAAATATCACAAAGTTGGCAACCAGTCTGATAATCACAGATGTTCCAAGGTTCAGTGCCAAAAATGTAACCTTTATTTATATCGCTTACTTCATTTGTCACCCTGGTATTTGGAGGTGTTAACAAGTTTTTTATCAATTGAAATGTCAAATACCAGGTGCCCGAATGTCAGTCACGTTCTGCAAGTTTCATCATCCAAATCTAAATGTCAGAGATATTGCCCTAAACATGTGACTGATTATGCAACTATGTACTCTTGCAAATGATACAAGGTACAAAATATACATGTAGCTAATTAAGCTCATTAGTAATTAACCCAATTAACAGCTTAATTAGCAGAGGTCGGCATTGACTATGTTATATATGGTAACGTAGATAACGATAAATGTCGTAAAGTCATTTCCACTAATACAAAAATGGCTGAGATTCCTAAACGCTTAATTAAATACAACGCATCGTAGATTTCAGAATTTGGCTCTAAAATGGTTTCAGGGTTTGTTGATTATCATTATACATTCTAATCAGTCTTTCAATCAATCAATCAATCAATCAATTAATCAATCAATCATGAAATTCACTGGATATTACTGTAGAACAATCAATCTTCGTCATATTTAATGCAAGCAAAATGTGAAGGTAGTTTGATTTAGCCATGGTTATGTGACATAGCCTTACAGCTGGTGTGTAACAAGGCATTATGGGGGCTAAACTTGTTGAAGCTACATAAAAATGAACCTCGCAGATATGTCTATTGAGGTCAAGATTGATGTCATCAAGGCTTTAGACTGAGTGTGCTATGGTTAATTCAAACGTCATACCATAATCCAAGGGATCGACGAAAATGGTGGATATTTTGTTGGATTGGCGAGATAGCTTTATTTACTTCTGTTATGTCAAAACTGTTGCATTCTAAATTGGTATTTTCTGCAGGAAACTATGCATGATATTGTAATGTTAGACCATAACGTGTTTTGTATTACACAGAAAATAAAATCTCTTATGTTTTCTTGAATGTGACTGCTGAAATGTTGGAAAAAAATGTACTTTGTTAGTGAAATTATACATGATTATGATTATACCGAGCCGATGTGGTAAGACAGAGAGGGGCGGTGCTAACTGAGCGTTCTTCTCCATTGAGAACAACATTAAGCGCGACTCCCTTTGATTGGTTATATACCTAACATGCATTGGATGGATACTTGTATGAAATCTGCAAAACCCAACATAATTAGGTAATGCTATAATGTAGTCACTACTCAATTCTGAACCAAAATGCACTGTCGGGGTGTGGTGGCATATTGGTACAGTGTCGAGCCTAGGTGTTCGAAACTTTCTTTACCATGATTTTTCTACAAGTATACGGCCAACAACAAAAACGGCAACAAATGAAACATATCTACTCCATTTAACATCAAGAAAGAATTTAATCCAAACCATCACTTTAAAACAATCAGTAGCAAGCAACCATGGTGGTTATGGGACATACAAAACACTTAATAGCTGCCCTCTTTAACACGAAAATTTGTCATTTTGCGCATTTACTGTCTGCGATATCGCAAACAACATGTATTTTATTTAGACGGATACAGTTCTGCAGTTTAAATGCATAAGGAAGAACCAGATCAGTACAGAACTCCGGTTTCCATGACAATGTATAATATTAATGGGTAAAAGAACTATGGTCTCTCTAGCGGTTATATCTTTGATCGCATCTCCTTTGACTACGGCATAAGCTGCCCTTGAGAACAAGATAATTCACCTTCAATATCTTATTTAAACTTCTGTAGGAAGTACATTTTCATATGTTAGTCAGGAATGAAACTTCCCATTACTGGCATGTCTGTAAATAGTTTTTAGCTGTGCTGGGGCCAGACCCTTCGTGTGTCTTGCTCAGTCCATTGAGGTTCATCTGGAAGTTTTCTTTTGCTCCAAAGTTTGTTTGTTTGAGTTGATGCTTAGCGTCCCAGCCAACAGCTATGGTCATGTCGGGACGTTGCCTCCATTTTATGGGACTTATACCCAAAATTAGGACGTCATGACATCCAAGAATTTACTTCAAATATAACCACCCAACTAAACCATTGAGACTTATACATGTATGTACGTAGCCACTTTTCCTGGACAGGCTCAGGCCTGAGCGGTGAACCAGTAATCAGATGGTCGGTCAGTAGGTAGTTTCAGTTCTGTTTCCTGGGATCCTAAAAGGTACAAGTAGGCAATGATCAGGAAAATGCGCAATCAGAAAGAAATTCACACTCCAAAAACCGAGGTGGGAAAAAACTAAAAAATTTGAGAATTAGGCACTAATACTTAGAAAATATATAGCAGGCTGTATCTGTGGTGTAGTTTTCGTTTTTTTTTTTTTTTTTTTTTTTTTTTTTTTTTTTTTTTTTTTTTTAAAGTTCATTTGATACGTAAAATATATTATACCGATCGTAGTAGACTGACGTCACAGATTTACCATTAACATTAAGAAGGAAGTGAATGTATTTGACCAATCGCAACAGGCGAGTCATTCAGTTTTATAAGGGTAAATCTGTGACATGAGTTTCCTACGATCACAATACAATTATAAAATAATGTGGATACGCAAATAAGCTTTTTAATTAATTTGTATTTTAGCAGAATAGAACCGCAATAAATAAATTTTATTCCATTCCTGTTACTGATTTAATCTTTTTCAGACTTAATGTTATCAGGTGAGCAATTTTTGCCTGTTTGGTTCTCCTTTCTTTCATTTTTAGGACAGATATTCAGACAATTTAATTTACTATTTGAAATTATTATGGGAGAAGAATGATAATCTGCTATAAATTATAAGTATTTGATTCTATAGAGAAAACACAAAATTGTTACGTATGATACCAAGCCATTACGTAAAGTATGTTACCGTCATCATGAAGCATATATATAATAGTCTGTAGTTGATTTCTGTGTGCTTTTCATACCTTTTAGAACAGATGTTCAATAAATTTAATTTCCTAGTCGAAATAACTGTGAGAGAAAAATGATAATCTGCAATTTATCTTAAGTATATGATTTTATATAGAAAATACAAAATTGTTACGTACATTACCATGCCATTACGTAAAATATGGTACCGTTATCATGAAGCATGGTTTGTAGTTGATTTTTCGTGTGCTTTTAATACCTATGGAAGTTTTATTTCGAAAACTGAGATGTTGTTCAGGAAAGAAAGTTTCTTTGTTCTGTTTCTACTGGGACATAGTTATTCATGGGTGTAATATTTAAATGGGGGTAGGGGAAGACAATCAGCATCTGTGGAGTGATGGAAGGTCACAGAGAGCTCTACTATATGTCATTTTAAAGGACAAGGACTGTAGATAACTAAAATATAAATTGTATTTTGATATTTGGTCTAAGCTACATTCTATAAGAAACGAAACTCGGTGGATATGCCAAATTACACGGGTTATTTACGTTACTTCTATTGTACCAGTAGTCTTGATATCTAAATATTATTGAATTTGGTCCTGTTAGTTTAGGTATCATCTCTGCTACATATCTAAAGGTAAAGTTCTTTTAAAATATTTGCTTTTTGTCATAAATTTTGGTGATCCCCTTAGCAGCTTGAATTTGAAAATCATACATCGGTAACGTACGTAACACGCTCTGGCACGATAAAGCCCCAGCAGCCAGAGTGCTAACAAGCGGCATTTAGTAGCTTAGGGTACTGTCTTTCAGAATATATATGTCTACAAAAATCCCCGGCATGGTGCACCTCTGCCATATACTATGTGATAGCCTACTAGGATTGTGGTATCAAATTGGAAATATTTATATCTTAATAATGTAAGTGTACATCATGAGATTCTCGCAAATCAAGGGGGAAGGGGTAGGTTTAGCTTCGCAAATTTCGTTTCATCCACCACTAAAAAGGTTTTGTGGTTTTATGTTAAGGTTCATAGAATGGGCAATCTTTTAGGTCTAGATACCAAGTCTGTATGTGGATTCTTTACACGGAAATCCAAGATGACATCCAAAATGGCCGCCAAAACGTCAAGTTTCCTGATAATTCAACTAAAACAGTTAAAATAAGATAAAATGCAGATTTTATTATGTTGGTTTACTCCGAAGTAACTGCACAAGCATAATGAGGCTTTAAATCATGCTTGCAATAGATTTCTCCTAAGTGAGCCCAAATTTTTAACAAAAAATTGGCATATTTTATACAGATTTGCTACCTGGCCCATTGCTCAAACAAAAATATTTTATTGCACACACGCACTACAGAAAAGTTTTTTTTATCGTTAGAATTTAATTTTGTATATATAAAATTGTTCAACGTGGGTGTCTGCTAGGATTGTGGTATCAATTTGGGAAATATTCTCGTCTTCATAACTTAGGGGTACAAGATAAGGGTATCGCAAATCAAGGGGGTAGGGGTAGGTTTAGCTTCACACATTTCGTTCCGTCTGCCACTAGAAAGGTTTGATGGTTTTACAATGAGGTTCATAGAATGGGCAATCTTTTAGGCCTAGGTGCGAAGTCTGTATGTGGATTCTTCACACATAAATCCAAGATGACATCCAAAATGACTGCCAAACGGTCAATTTTCTGATAATTCACATAAAACAGTTAAATTAAGATAAAATGCAGATTTTAATATGTTGTTCCACTCAGAAGTAAATGGAGAAACATAATAAGGCTTAAAATCTTGCTTGCAATAGATTTCATTTGAGTTGGTTCTTCTGATGGTTTTATGTTGAGCTTCATAGAATGGGCAATCTTTAAGCCTAGGTGCCAACTCTGTATGTGGGTTCTTCACACGGAATTCAAAGATGACATCCAAAATGGCCACCAAAACTTCAATTTTCTGATAATTCACCTAAAACAGTTAAAATTAAAATAAAAAAAAATATGTTGGTTTACTCAGAAGTAACTGGAAAAAGCATAACAAGGCTTTAAATTCTGCATGCAATATATTTCTTCTGAGTGAGCCCAAAATCGTCACCAAAAATTGCATATTTTATACAGATTTTTGCTACCGAACCCAATGGTCAAACAAAAGATTTTTGCAAAACACGGGATTAGGTATAATTTTGTGTCACAAATTTTTTCCAGCCTCCACTTACAGATTATATATTGAAGGGTCATACAATTAGGGCACTTAGAGGTCAGGGTCTAACGGCTGTATTCTCAAACTACACTCGAGGCATACTCCACTCAAACTCATTCCGATAATCTGATCAGTCACTCGTGTGAGCGCATAATTGTTTGATTTGGTATGCACATGTCACACTCACACTCGAAATCAACTCAAAGTTCGAGTAAGCGTTGAGTGAAGGCGACACCTCACTCGAGCGCAACTCGAAAATTTTTGGACCCTTATTTCTTCACATTTTCTTCGAAAGAGCCCCCAAATAGCAGATTATATACATCACCTGGATCAAGCTTTATGCTCGGGACAAACCTTTTCTTGAGAGGGGTCGCGAGTTCAAGAACAGATTTCGATTTTCCCAAGGCATGTCATTTGCGACTATTTTGAACATGAAAAGCAATGATCCGTATTTTAGGTGAGTGGTCAAAATTGTACATCCAGATGCAGACACATTTGTGCCTTTACGCTAGATATCGCTGTCACAGACTCACCCCCTCCACTCCCACGAACACCCATCTACTCACGCACCCACCGACCCATCCACACACCCCACACAAACAGAGAGAGAAAGAGAGAGAGAGAGAGAGAGAGAGAGAGAGAGAGAGAAATAAATCAGCAAGCAAGTAGAGAGAGAGAGAGTATCACAGAAAGAAAGACAAATAAACAAACATGCAGACAAACAAACAATAGAGAGCAAATACGATACCATGGTTGCACATCGAAATTAGATAACTCACCGCAATATGCGATGTCTATTCATCTCTTTGCTGCTAATTTGATGTTAGAATAGTAACATCAAATGTCCATAAGATTTCAAATTTCTTTGTTTTATAATGAAAATCTGACACTCCAGTGAGTGATGGTTGAGTGACTGTTGTGCATATCAAATCTATACTCCCCTCACATTCAGTTGAACCTATTTCGACTCATACTCCAGCCATACTCTCGCGAGTTGAGTTCGAGTTTGAGTTTGAGTGACGGAAGAGAATATAGCCGTAAGTCTGGATGTTGAACAAAACATCCAAAGCCTCCTAAAACATTTTCTAAATTTTATCACAGACACTATGAATTAATTTCCGGTTAAAGACGCTTCAACGTGAGAGCCATTTCCGAACCAGAATTTTATGGTGACTTGGTTTACTAATTTAAGAAACGTATAGGAAGGAATGTTTTTTTATATATTTTTCTTTTTGTTTTCTTTTCTGTTTAGAAAAAATCATTATACGATATAAACGTATAGGATATATGTGATGCGACATATATGCATGCTTAGTTTTTAACCCAATCATGTTTGATAACTACGACTTCAAGCTATTCACTTTAGTTGGTTGGGGCTGGAGCTTCTTGTCTGTTGTTTGGCCCTCTGGGGTTCAACTGGTGTTTTTCTTTTGCTCCGGATTTCAATAAGTTGTTTGGCGTCCAAGGATCTCCAACATCAGGCAGCTCATTGTGACTGCAGGACCACTGCAGAAACTGTGGGCGAGTTTAGGCTTATGTATAACTAGTTTAAGCCCCCAGTTATTTATAACTGACGTTCCAGAGCGTGACTGCTGTGGTTCACAATTATCCAAGCTATTCCAATAACTTAACTTCAATAGCTGCTCACCCTGATTTCCGTTACACATATTATACGTTGGTACCTAAGAAACATTTTCATGGTATAAGTACCTGATTGTTAGTTTTTTTTCCCACCTCGGTTTTTGGAATGGGAATCTTTTTCTGATTGCGCCTTTTCCTGATCTTTGCCTACTTGTACCTTTTTATATTTCTTTACATGCTTTTCCTTATTGCTAGTTTATATATAGATAATAGATATGTACTTATATATATAGGGTATATTAGAGCCACTGCAGAAGCTGAGGACGAGGTAAGGTGCCTGTTAAACTAGTTTAAGACCTACAGTAATTTTATACTACTACGATACTTCTCTGGCGTTGAATTTGTGTGGTGTTTGCACCTTATGTATGTCTTCATATTTTAGTTTTGGTAACTGAGTGACCACCTATTAGGAAAATAACTGCTCACTGGACTCACAATATGTTTTCTTAATACAAGTACTAAATTGTTAATGTAGTCTTTTCCCACCTCGGTTTTTGGAGTGGGAATTTTTTTCTGATTGTGCCGTTTCCTGAGTGTTGCCTAATTTTACCTTCTAAGACGGGTGTGTAAATGAAATGACTTATTTGACCAATGGGCTGTTTAAAATGTGTCATTTTTGAGACACTTTTTCACTCACTCAGAAGAGATATACAGCTTGCAATGTTTTAAAGCATCATTATACAATTTCAGTTATTTGTGAGTAAAATAAAAAAATAATCATATAATTAAACAGATCTATTTGAAGAGCGTCGGAATCCGAATCGAGAGGTCCTGGGTTCGATCCCCACAGGCGTCACCCTGTTGTGTCCTTGAGCAAGACGCATTAACTCCCTTAAGTACTGGTTAAACACAGGAAGCGTTGGCTCCGACCAGGCATGACTGAAAAATCGTTGACTGGGACGTTAAGCCTTAACACAAACAAACAAACAAATAATTAAACAAATAATATTTATTTACTGTAGGTGTAATATAATTTCGTCATTTTTGTGGCCATTTTGGATGTCATACTAGATTTTGGTTCAAAGAATCCACATGTTTATAGGTGAAATATCAGTAATTTCATCACTTTGGTGGACATTTTGGATGTCATCTTAGATTACGGTACATAGAATCAACATCCAGACTTAGAAGCTTGGCCTCAAAGTGCCCTCATTGTATGACCCTTCAACATATAACCTTTAAATGGAGGCTGGGACAAAATTGGTGACGCTAAACTAGACCTTAACCCTTCTTTTGAAAGAAACTTACCATGTACCCTTTAATTATAAAGATGAGAATATTTCTCATCTGATACTACAATCCTAGTTGACATCCAAGTTGAACAATTTTCTGATATCCATTGGTAGGAAATTTTGACCATTCTAAAGTAGTTTTTGTGCAACAACATATTTTGTTTGACCAATCGGTTCATTAGCAAATTTGTATGCATTTTTGTGACAATTTTAGGCTCACTCAGAAGAAATCTGTTGCATACAAGATTTTAAGCATCATTATGCGTTTTCCAGTTATTTCTGAGTAAACCAACTTAATAATAAAATCTGCATTTTATCAGAAAATTGACGTTTTGATGGCCATTTTGGATGTAATCTTGGATTTCCGTGGGAGGAATCCACATACAGACTTGGCACCTAGGCCTAAAAGATTGTCCATTCTATGAACCTCAACATAAAACCATCAGACCTTTCTATTGGTGGATGAAACGAAATGTGTGAAGTTAAACCTACCCCTGCCCCCTTGATTTGCGAGAATCTTATCATGTATCCCTATGTTATAAAGACGAGAATATTTCCAATTTGATACCACAATCCTAGCTGACTCCGACGTTGAACAAGTGTTCTTATATATACTAAATTTAATTCAAACAATAAAAAAAAAACTTATCTGTTGTGTGTGTGCAACAAAATATTTTTGTTTGAGCAATGGGCCAGGTAGCAAATCTGTATAAAATGTGCCATTTTTTGGACAATTTTGGGCTCACTCAGAAGAAATCTATTGCAAGCAAGATGTAAAGCTTCCTTATGCTTGTCCAGTTAGTTCCGAGTAAACTTACATTATAAACTCGGCATTTTTACCTTAATTTTAAGTATTTTAGGTGAATTATCAGAAAAATTGCCGTTTTGGCGGCCATTTTGGATGTCATCTTGGATTTCCGTGTGAAGAATCCACATACAGACTCGGCACTTAGGCCTAAAAGATTGCCCATACTATGAGCCTTAACATAAAACCATCAAACCTTTTTAGTGGTGGATGAAACGAAATTTGTGAAGCTAAACCTACCCCTACCCCCTTCATTTGTGGGAATCTCATAATGTGCCCTCACGTAACAAAGATGTAAATATTTCCAATTTCGTACCACAATCCTAGCTGACACCCAGGTTGAAAAAAAATCTTATATACTAAATTTAATTTTAACCATTAAAAACCTTTTCTGTTGTGTGTGTGCAACAAAATATTTTCGGTTTGACCAATGGGCCAGGTAGAAAATCTGTTTAAAATGTACCATTTTTGTGATACTTTTGGGCTCCCTGAGAAGAAATCTATTGCTATCAGGATTTTAAAGCCTCATTTTGCTTTTTAAGTTACTTCTGAGTAAAACAACATAAAATATGCATATTTGTGTAGATCTTTAACTCCTATATGTGAGAAATTAGAAAATTCATCTTTTTGGCGGCCATTTTGGACGCCATCTTGGATTTTGGTATGAAGAATCCACATCCGGACTTGGCACCCAGGCCTAAAAGTTGGCCCATGTAATGGTCTCCATCATGAAACTATCAAACCTTTTATGTGGAGGGGGTGGAACGAAATTGCTTTTCTAGCGGGATATTTTGAGCTGGCTTCTGCGCTATAATCCAGTATCCAGAATATGAACACGTATATTTAATCCTTATATACTGGCTCCTTTGTTTCTAGCAGGTCTCTAACAAACATATACACCTACTCAACAAAGGAAGGTTTGGCGGTAGGTGTATAAGTTTCCCGCCGTTTATTATACACCGGTGTATAATATCCGGCGGGAAACTTATACACCGGTCTCTAATATAAGGCGAGAAACTTATCAGTCCTCCTGTGTACATTATGTAATGGGTCAGATGCACCGCAAAAATAATGTTTTCGCCGTATTCAAAGACCTTAAATATTTCCAAGGCTGATTGGAAGCTTTTTTAGCAAATCGTGGTTAAGAATCTTTCTATCGTTAAATGCATTTTCTTCCTACAGAGTATTTAAAATCCTTTGCTGTGAAAGAAAAGAAAAGAAATTTCCGGTTTCATTTATTTACAATTCCCCCAAAAGTTATATTAAACGAATCGTCGCATACATTTGTGTGAAAAACAGCTCTTGCTCCCTGGTTCCATTGTTAGTAGAAGGTTAGGGTTAGTGTGAGTTGAATGAGAAACCTGGCAGTAGGAACGAACTTCACACAGTTATTTTTGACCAGCTGTTTTCCCCCAAAACAGCCGGGCATCAAATGGTCCTCTGTCTTTCGAGCAAGGAGATTAGCCCTTGACAGATCCATATACACTAGCTCATCAATTTAAGCACATTATGCAGTTATGTAAAATCATACTTAGATGGTATTGAATTATTTGCGTTTATCATAGAAGCAATACGTTTAACGACGTTTAAAAGGGAAATTACTGTGAAGTTTCTATTTGTTCATGATTGCACGAGGAAATGTCAATATCGTGCACAGTTAGTTATCTCGTTAAGTCCGTGGGATAAATTGGCTAGTATGCCATGTCGCGAGAAAAGAAAGTTAAGCGGAATATAATTGGTCTAAATATGCTGCGCAAGGTTTGGCCAACAGGCTTGCAGCCTTAAGATTAATAGCAGTTGTTATAACGAAACAAAGCAGCCAGTATATAAGTCAGTTAGAGTATGTCGGAATCGGTCAATACGAAAATTATAGACCCGGCACGTGAACTTAAAGCCTCCCTCGCTGCGCTCGGTCGGCTTTAAGTTCACGTGCCGGGTCTATAATTTTCGTATTGACCTCTCCTCCATACTCTAACTATTACTTAATATTATTCTAATCCAAAACACTAGTGAAACAACCAAAACTATAAACTTTAAATCACTTCAAATTTCTGAATGCTTAAGACTGGATTGGGACATTATATATATATATATATATATTATATGAGGAGAAATCAACTACCTTCTAGAAAGTAAATATAAATCTGTTTTCTTCTGTCAATGTCAAATGGTCAGATGACATTGACTAAAGGTCTTGAAGAATTTTCTTCGAAGTACCAGAGTATTTGAATTGAAAGATGTTTTCTAGAATATATGGAACATGTAATATTTCTATTATACGGTGACAATAATAAATCACCCAGTTCGAACCAAGATTCAACCAGAAGCTTCTATAATGTGCCAAAAACTTCTTATTATAAAATAATGATAAAATAATCAATGACATACTTTCTAGACTATAAATTCTAGAAACAAAACAATAACATACAATGAAATATGTAATCAAGGTTACTCCCCTTCGATTATCTAAACAAGTAAAGGATTAAATAAAATATATCTTTTTGAGGTTTCCTGAAATTCTTGAAGAATTCTTCATTTTAGATTAATTAATGAACTATTTGTAGGCTTCCTAAAATTCTAGAAGATTTCTCTACAACAGTATTGTGAACATTTCACAGTATTACAAATATACACATGTTTATATATTATTATTCAAAGTAAATAGAATATTATGCTTCTGTTAGATAATTTTGTATTTTTTTCACAGCTTTTGAAGATGAAGAGCCAGGTAATTTTTCATTCTTGTTTGTATTTTCACTGCAAAGGCTTTCTCTGATTTATGTTAGTTTGCCTAGAAGTGACAATTTGTTATTTTTTGTCATACATATTTCTATATAAAACATGCACACAGACATATGAGCAAAAGTTTCAATCTTTATAAGTAATTATAGGAATAGAAATAAAATTAATAAAGGAATACTAGACATAATACTACAGAAAAAATGCTGTCCGTTTAAAGAGGAAGCTAATCTTTGTTTTTATTCTTAACAAAGACAGAAAGCAGATTTTGTTTGTAACACATCTAATTGTTTTGTGATTTCAGTTATTTTTGTGGAACCTGATTTGTTTTTACCTTCTGAATCCTTGGTAGAATTGTTTAACTTATACATATGAGCATATTGTGATAAAACTGATTTTTTGCTTATGCGAAAACAAATACACAGATCAACTATGCAGTAACTGCACAGCTGATCTGCTCCTTTTTCGCTAAACAGATAGTGCAATAAATCCAAACATTCAAGCTTCTAGCTTCCTTCTGTGAGTGCAAAGGCTAGTTTATGTCAGACCGGGTAGGAAACTTCGAAGACTGGCTTTTTGGCAATGCAGCTTATATAATAAAACAATTCAGTTAAGACCACCTCGTCGGCCAGAACTACTACCACATCTACGGAGACAACCACAACAGTGAAGACTACAACGACTACAACTCAAGAAAAGACTACAACTCCAAAAACAACTACAACTCCGACCACAACTACCACCACAACTGAAAAAATGACTACAACTCCTTCTTCTACAATAACTCCAACAACTACAACAACTTCGACAACAACTACAACTCCTACAACCACTACAACTCCAATGACTACCATTACTTCAACTACAACTCCATGTAAGTAATTTTTATTCGTTTTGTCAAAACATGATTGTATGGCTTATTTATGGTAATATGTTATGTGCATGTCATTTTGTCTGTATTAATTTTCATAGGAGTTCTCCCCTGTAGTTGTATGGTTTGTTTAATTTGGTTTTGTTTTACTATCTTGGCGTTTCACCAGTAAACTGTTCTGATTCTGACTTTGAAAAGTATTAGACAAGCAAAGGCCTAGGGTGATCTGGGTCATAAATGTGTAACAACAATTTCCCCATTATTGGCTATTAGTACTGCAAATATCTAGGCTGTGAAAGAAAGTGTATGGTCCATCTCTGCCAACAAGTTGAGTCATATACCAGACTGACCATCAGCATCTGCAGTTTATGAAAACCCATGATGCCAGATTTGGTTCTTCTTGCATTTCGAGTTAACTGCCAAGGAATTATCCCACCCACTAACACATGAAGATGAGCCATCATGGAGATGTTGAATTAAAACAATTTTCATGGAACATTAATATATTTTTTTGCATATTTTCTGTGTGCAGACATAAAAAACTGTGTAATAGGAAAATTTCCCTACAAATTTACTATCTATCTGGATCATAAAGCATTCTAAACACTAATACATGCTAGGACTAATTTGTAAGAAAAAAAAACACTGTAAATATTTTAACCATGATCGCCAAATATTCGATTTAAAGTTTCAAATTTACATTGTTGTAGGGTAACTGTACTAGGTACTTCTTAAATTGAAACTTTTTACCACTGATGACTTCTCCAATTGACTTAAATGTACTGGAAAATCAGAACTTACCCCATCCATGTTATTGTTGATAAAATGTAGATTTCCTATTACACTGTTTCTGCTTTTGTAATAGCCAAAATATCTTCATGTTCTTTGCTTATATTTGATAAGATTTCTTTAAAAATAAATTTATCTGACATGTGATCTTCACCTTGAGCCCATGCTCATTCACAGTACTACATGTATCCTTTCCTGGTTCTTAGATGGTAATAGAATGCATAACAATTTATTGGAGTATCACAAAGCAAAATACAGCTTTGGACTTTACTTAAATGAATACATTGCTCTATAAGAATTGTGTATGTGTAAATATTATTTGAAAGGACATTGCATTTTATAACTATACTATTATATACTATAAGACTTAAGTTTAGCATTTTTTATCCATCATTATTTTCAAAATAAAAAAATTAAAAACTGTCGATACTCTTTTAAAATGTCAAGTTATGGTCAAATTCATGTATCGAGACGAGTTTGTGTGTTTTTCTTACGCCCACCAGTTGCTACGTTACATTTAAAAGTCGTGCACAACACGTGCCCAGCATACCACATACATCACATATTATCAAGTTTTGCCTTGTTTGATTGGTTAAAGTGTCATAAAGAATAAACCTGCACGACATTTGAAAAATTCCATCTGGGGACGCCATTATGGCCTGACGTTAAACCAACGTAACAAGAAGATCAATATGCTCGATGCAGACATGAAGAATAAGAAAGACTGTTGAACCTTTTAAGCTTGCGAGAGTACGATCAATCTCATAGAGCCCTGTTCCATCAGCTGACAGTATCATGACGCCAGACAACGTAAGGCTACCATGATATAGGGCAATGTCAGATTGACATCATAGTGACGTAATCTTTTTATAGGCAACCTACGAATTTCAGGCTTGATAATTAACGGCATGGAAAGAGGGATTCTATCGAAACAGCTGCCAGACTGCAAACAATCTGCGTGGTGCGAACACTGTGAATATCGCCGATAGGTTTCCGGTCTTGTAAACGTTAAACGTAAACTTGCAAGCCATGAGACATGAACACATCAAACCATCTAGGCCTACTAAGCGAAAATTTTCTCGTACAAAAAGCGGTGCAAATAAACACTTATGAGATCATTTCGGGAGAGAGGCAACGCAACAATACGACGTCAGTTACGTCATACACCGGGGCCGTTACCTGATTTCATGATGTAATCAAATCTCAACGATCATGGTTCAGTACTCTTTTTTTAGCACAAGACGGTGTTAAAAGGCCTATTTTTTTTAAAAATAAACCTTTAACTTTTCAGATGCCGAGAAACAATGTGAATTTTAAGGTGACACCCCTGTGAACTAACTTTTCAGATGCCGCGAAACAATGTGAATTTTAAGGTGACACCCCTGTGAACACCCCTGTGAACTTTGACGCAACGTAATTGCATCAGGAAAAGATGGCTTTCCGACTAAAAGTGTACATTGTGGTTCCTTAAGGTTTAAATATCTTCATATCAATTTGCAATTTGGAAATTTATTGAAAATTGCTAAACTTAAGTCTAAACTTAAGTCTCATAGTATATGATGTAAAAGTTTAAATTTATTGTGTCAGGCGAGATACACAAAGTCACTTGAAAGAATGTCACAGCCTTGCACTTGTTGCATAATAGATGTAGAATTATAGTTTTTCTATTTATTCAAAAGGCAATCTAACTAATGTAATAAAGGACCATATGCCATACCTTCTGGTCCAAGTTAAAGCTACTACTGTACATTCTTTCAAGTGATTTTGTGGGGTTTGTAAGCGAACAATGTAACAAAATGCATGGTTTTCTTTCTTTGTCTTTTTGCTGTCAGGATCTTAGGTCTGAAATATGACAGCTTACCAACAACTATTTTCAATGTTTCAATGGTTGGAAAGCATACCATCATAACTGGAAATTTAAGCAGAATTTGTCAGAAAAAAGGTAAATGTAATAACGACCAGGAACTCCGGCAATCATATCAAAGTTCCACCCTAAAACTGAGCTAATTGACAATCAGGTATTAATACCTGCAATCATATCAAAGTTCCACCCTAAAACTGAGCTAATTGACAATCAGGTATTAATACCTGCAATCATATCAAAGTTCCACCCTAAAACTGAGCTAATTGACAATCAGGTATTAATACCTGCAATCATATCAAAGTTCCACCCTAAAACTGAGCTAATTGACAATCAGGTATTAATACCTGCAATCATATCAAAGTTCCACCCTAAAACTGAGCTAATTGACAATCAGGTATTAATACCTGCAATCATATCAAAGTTCCACCCTAAAACTGAGCTAATTGACAATCAGGTATTAATACCTGCAATCATATCAAAGTTCCACCGTAAAATCGAGCAAATTGACAATCAGGTATTAATACAAAGAGAACATATCGTAAGTCGAATGAGCACTCTGTTGCCTGAACTTAACTAAATATATGCAAACACAATAAATGGACACCAATACATGATACAAATAAACACCAAACGTGTGGTTTGTATTTCCAGTGATCACGTCTGTATGAAAGGACACTGAATTTGTCAACCTCATGTTTGAGTACCTAGCACTTATTACCCCTCCAAAATTCTCCCGTTTTCGCCGTCCTACTGATTGGCCCGTGTCATATGAGCTGAAATAATCTTGAAAGGGACGTAAAACTGAATTAAAAAAAAAAAAAAAAAAAAAAAACAGAAAAAGAAATTGTTATATGTTGTGTATTGGCTAGAGATGATCACAGCCACTATGTTGCACATTTTGGGGATCATACTCCATGTACCATCATGAATCCAACGCAGACCGATGCCAAGAATATAATGACGCCCATGCCACCATCCCCACCCTTCATAGTAAGAAATATCATTTATGTACATCCACAGGGGAGGAAAGGATAAAACTCAATTGATCTCAATTTCTCTCCCTCAAGGATAATTGTCTATGTCTTTCTTCCAAGGCGGCAGAAGTACACTGAGCTTATTGTTTTGTGTCTGAGCCCCACAGATGAATCATCCAAATGAGCTTTATATGATGAGCTTTATCAAAATCAATGCTGAAACATTCTGTCCAGGTCTGCTACAAAACAAGAAATTGACTGTCGCTGAAACTCTCCGAAGATAATGTGCATTTGACTGCTAGAAAGTGTTTGTTTCTGCAGTTACCATGCAAATAATGTTTGACAAAATCATGTTGATTGTTTGCCTTAACTAGCTTTTTACTTTCATGCTAACGTTCGTTTTAGCATTTTTGAACCATTATCCTTATCCCTTAAGTGTTTATACATAGTTGCTTCCCAAAATCCTCAAAATAATTATTTGCGCGTCCCGAAAACGAATAGCTGTTCTCCCCAGATCCCAAAACCACTGGTTGGTATTCATTTGAGACTTATTTGCCGATCTAAAACAGTTTATTTCCGAACAATGTGAAGACAAATGAGTATATGGTTAATTATAATATACATTTAGCAGGATTTTTTTCTCCAGTTTCCTAGAAAATAAGGTTATCAAAACTGGCATAATTACTTTTGCTGCTTTTTAATTTATATACATTTAGGTAAACATCACCGTTCTCCTTGAAGAAAATTTGTGCAGTGACCATGAAAATAAAGAGATTGCCACAAAACACATCATCGTGACATGGATATTTTCTGCCATACTAACTCATACAAAAGAAAAAATCCCTTGCAAAGATATGAGCATTTACATGCTGTTGTTTTTGTATAATTTAGCAGATTTCTCTACACTCACCTTGAAAATAAGATCCAGGTAACAATACACATACATGCCTTTTGCTATGTCTGGATATTTGATTTGATTAGATTACTTTATTTTAAATTTATCTGACATTTGATTTCATATAAACTCCAACAAAGTATATGTATCCCTCGCGAAGGTAATGTACCTTACATGTTATAGCACTTCTGTCCTTGTAGTGAGCTTGAAAATGAGGTCAAGATCATAAAAACTTACAAACCATTTTGTCTGGGTTATCTTTCCATACAAATTCACACAAAATCGTTCTGTATCTGCGAAGATAATGAGTTTTAGCATGGTTTTTGTCTCAGTTTAGCAGATTTGTCTCCTACAGTGACCTTGAAAATAAGGTCAGTGTTACAGAAATCAAACAGACTATATGTCATGTCTGCACATTATCTTTTCATACAAACTAAAGCAAAATACATGCATTTATCTCGAAGATATTAGACATTTGCGTGAATTTTTGCATGATCGTAGTAGTTTTGATCCTTCAGTGAGCTTGAAAATAAGGTCAAGGTTACCAAAACTCAACATGCATTTTGCTGCATTTGTTTCAAGCTTTGATACAATTTTGAGCGAATACGCACAATTTTTCATGTCGTGGCTTAAATTTAGCAGTTGGTTTACCTACAGTGACCTTGAAAATAAGGCCAAGGTCATAAAACTCATATGTCTATTAGACATGTCTTGATAATCTTTCATAGAAATTTCAGCCTAATTCGTCACTTGCAAAGATATAATGTACTTACATGATTTAAGCCAATGTTTAGTGGGTTTTTTCGGTAGTGACCTTAGAAATAATTATAAGGTCAAGGTCATCAAAACCATACAATCTTTTTGTCACATGTAGCTTATCTTTTTATACAGACTTACGCTGTTTACAGGCATTCATCGCGAAGAAAATGTGTATTTACTTGATTTTAGCATACATTTAACAGTTTGTATCCTGTTGTTACCTTGAAAAAAAGGTCAAGGTCATCAAAATCATACAACCTTTTTGTCATGTATGGATAATTCTTTCGTAGAAATATAAGCTGATTACAGGAATTCATCACCAAGATAATATTTATTTACGTGATTTTAGCATAAATTTAACAGTTTTTATCATCTTATTGGCATGCGATCTACTATATGGGTCGCTTCCATGCAAATTTCGTTGAAATCAATCACATAAGTACAAATATACTGACCATTTTTAAATGGCCATGCTAACATAAGTGCCGACACTGACGCCGACATTGTCGGCAGCCGCTGTCTTGACGTATTCATGCATGTTACCATCTTTGCAGGGATATATGAATAGTAGCATAACACAATTTGTGTTTATGGTACAAATATAAAAATAGAATATAGAAAACTTGTAATTTCTCACAAAATATGCATTTCTTTTTAATAAATTTGACACTCAATTCTTCTAAAACATGTTAGGGGCACAAAACTCTCAAGGGCTATAACTGTGAATGTAAGCCACTCCGGCGCTGGCATCATGAAGTTTCTGAAACTAGAATTGCTAATGAACATTTTGATATATAAATCTACTTGTTGGCAGAGATGGACCATAAAAGTCCAGAAGGAGATGACTTTTGAGGTCGCATTTGCGCTAACATACACCACACTGGTATAGGCAAACGCACCGGCTAAAGCACAAACGTATAGGCTATAGAATTTTAAACATACATGCTAAAGAAGAAAATGGCGGAAATGACAACATACGCAGGTAGTTGACCTTTTTATACCTTTTATCATGTGCCATCCTGATAACTGCTGCTGGCAATAGCCCAATGGACCGCTCGAATTAGTCAACTATTCACCTACGATGCTGAATTTGCTCACTGCGCATGCCCTAGAGCAAACATTCGTGTACCGTGGACTTACCCTGCCACAAAATCTAATTATTTTGTATGAAATACTGGATTTCTTAGATATCATGCGCTTTTAAGCTGTTTAGAGACATGCAAATGATAGACATGCAAATGATGCGTTGTACATATCCTGTCCATTTTACACATAATTTCTAGGCAAGGGCCGAGCCCTTGCATTTTTTAAATTATCTTTGTAGTCACATTTTTGTATTTATTATTTTCTCCACTTTGAAAATGTTGCCTTTCCAAAATCTAGCATAAGACTGATCCTGATGCAGAGAGTAAAACTTTCTTTACAAAGATTTCTTTTGTTAGGTGAACGGACATACTGCCCAGATTGTCACTTATGAATAATTTAGTATTTTATACATTTTCTTTTGTTAATAGCTCAACACTTATATGTTATAAATTAGGTATCTTTAGTGTTCAACTTAAACAATTATTGTACATCTGTTTACTTCTTCTGCTCATATTGGACAACTAGTACCACCATTTCTCTTCTGAAATGTGTAGATGTACCAACTTTACATCAAAAGCATAGTTTACTATTTTTCCCTTGTCACAAAAACATGTACCATATGGTTAAGAAAGGCGAGTTCTTTTATTTAAGATGCATTTTATTTCAACCTTGCCTTTCCCTTTAAAAATGGCAAACACCCATAGGGGTGTAAAAAAAAGGGTTATAGTTTTACATATGATCTGCTAAACACTGGTATGTCTGAACTGTGTTTAAATCCCAAGTCTTCAAAATGAATGAAAGGCTGTCTTTTCAAACTAACATACTAATGAGTTATTTTGTTTTCTTATTAATGACAGTTTCAACAACAACGACTCAGAAAACAACAACAACTCAGCCTAAAACTACTGAAGGTACAGTTGATTAAAATTTATTTTCTAAAAAAATGTAATTAATCATTCTTAAATATAGATTGATCTGGTGTTGTGCTTAAGTCACTTTCCTTGTTAACATCATGGAAACATGTCCGTGTCATGTATACCCCTATGAACCCCACTTTTATATAGAAAAACTGGGGTATGCAGGGGTAAACCTATTGTTCTTAGTTTTGCTTCAAAACATAGATTGTGGGTACTCGTAAGAACCGCTAGATTTAGACGCCAATGCGGTTCTAACAAGTACCCACAATCTATGTTATGGATCAAAAATAAGAAAAATATGTTTACCTATGCATATCCCATTTTTACTATATTAAAAAAAAAATATTTGAATTATGACTGAAACTATGGGTAAAGATGTAAAAAGCCCAACTGGGAATATTATTTTTACATCTTTAAGCCTTCTCACGCATTCTGTGATAAGATGTTATTTTCTCTGATCTATTGATTATTAGCAACTATGATCCCTTAATGCACCTTGGTTAGGTGTAATATTGCTTATTTAAGAAAACCCCCAAAAACCATGTATCACAAAAATGATTTGGTCCCGTTTCGCCTCAGTACTCCCATTTCGCCTACTCCCATTTCGCCTATTCCCAATTCGCCTACTCCCGTTTCGCCTACTCTGCACTTTTTGTCAGCAAACATTTGTTTTTCTTTTTTCTTTAACTTATTATCATTTATTTGTATTTTACATGCTTTGTAGTGAATATACATGTAAATATGTGAATATTGTACATTTGTTTTGTTAAAATAAACAAACTTAATTTTGATCACTAATTGGTGCAATGCTTATATGTTTGAACGCACACATTAAATAATCATTTTCTTCACAAACAAAAAAGATAAGTACATGATAAAATAAAAATATTAATTGTTAAAATAAACAAACTAGTTAATGACTTTGCAATGTTTATATGTTTGCAAAAGCCCATTAAATAACCATTTTCTTCACGCACAAAAAATAAGGATATAAGATAAAATATGACAATGTTAAATTTTACAATGTATTTGCATATATATTTTAAATGCATATCATGATTTAAAACAACATTCTTATCTTGTTATTCACCTATATTGAATGAGTAGGCGAAACGGGAGTAGGCGAAATGGGAGTAGGCAAAACGGGAACATCCCACAAGAATAACCCACTATAATAAAAAACGTGCTATCTGCATGTGTGAAAAGTAGACTTAGAATATCAGCTGCTGATCAGTGACTTTTGACTTTGCTTACACAGATAAAATTTCTTTTTTCAACTGTAAAGCCTCTAGCCATTTGCTTGCTTTGTGTCAAGCTTGCTTTTGTGTCAATCCACAGTAAAACTAAAAAAGAAGCCTCCGTTGTGTAGTAGTTAAGCAACTGGCCTTGTATACCACCAGCTGTGAACTTTGAATCAAGATCCTGTCTCCATATTACCTTAGCTGTGAGTGGAATAAAAACACAAAAACAACCAACCAAGAACTCAAATAAAGATTTTTATAGTGACAGGTCTTCTTGCATTCTTTTGTTTTCAGATCCTTGGGACTATATTATAGAGAGAATGGAACATTATATGTACAAATATGCGGAGACACAATCTTTTGCCTTTATTTGTGATCAGTAAGTAAAAATGAAAAAATATTCACATTTTAACTTACATGTATAATTATGTATTGAAATGAAGATGTGTTTCTTGTTGTTGTTTTTTCTTTGTTTTCAATATTTTTTGGAGAATATTATTATCTCATCTGAGTCAAAGGCTCACAGGTTGAGCTTATAAGATCGTTCCTCTGTTGTTTTCGTCGTCTGTCCGTTGTCTGCGTCGTCCACAATTTCAAAGACCATCTGCTCTGAAACCGCTTGGCCAATCAAAGCCAGACTTCATGTCGAGCATCATTGTGAAGGGTAATTTGTAAGTTATTATAAATGGTCCAGGCCACCATGGCTATAAATAGCAAAAATCTTCAAAAGTTTTCTTTTCAAGAACCAAAAGGCCTATGATTTTGAAATTTGGCATGAAGCATTAAGGAATAGACCTCTACAAAGTAGATATAAATCATGACTTTTAGATGACCTTGACATATTTTATGGCAAGGTCAACATAGGTCGCTAATGCATTTGAATGGGGAAAATTGTCAAAATGTCATTTGAAGGGCAAAACTTGCCGGAAATTGGCAAAGGGTCTGAAGATATATGATTCTGAAAAAAATGGACATGCGTGTTTGTATGTCCATGATGTTGGACATGCGTGTTTGTATGTCCATGATGACGTCATAGCTTAGCTGGACTAATTGGGAGAAATGTTATGACAATATAAGATGTCAATCACTTTGCATTTACGTTTTATTTTGCTCAGATATTTCTGTGTTCTTGCCATTCATTTCATGAAGTGAAAAGTAAGCAATGACTAGGGTGTGCTATCTTTTCATCGTAGCCTCATACAATTACCCCCCCCCCATTAGCAAATTCATGAAATTAGGCCAATGCATGTTTTGAAAAAAAAATGGCAACATATCTTCGCTTTTTAACCTTGCTAAAATCTCCCTATTTGAGACCCAATTTCAAAACACAAATCTCCCTATTTGGGCCCAAAAAGATATCAAATATATGCCATGGGGCAATATACATGTTTATTACCATGATATTAGAAGATCTTCTCTGAAGCCGCCTGGCCAATCATGTGGAGCATCCTTAAGAAAGGGGAACTAAAGTTTATATAAATGGTCCAGGTCACATGACCAAGATGGCCACCATGGCTATAAATAGCAAAAACCTTCAAAAAAATCTTCTCAATGTAACCGGTCGATCGTGTGGCTAGGTAGCTCAGTGGTAGAGTGCTCGCACGGTAAGCGAGAGACCCTGGGTTCGAGTCCCGGTCGGGCCACATTTTTTCCGCCTCTGTGACATTTGTTGGCTAGTGTGGGTCCGTGCTCGGGCTGCGAGCAGCAACCTGAAAGAGACTGTTGTCGGTTCCGGCATGGTTCCGAGCGGATTCGGGGACAAATCTAGTTAAGCAGGGGGAAATGTAACCGGTCGATCGTGTGGCTCGGTAGCTCATTGGTAGAGTGCTCGCATGGTAAGCGAGAGACCCTGGGTTCGCGTCCCGGTCGGGGCACGTTCTTTTTACGCCTCTGTGACATCAATAACCATTAGGCCTATGATTTTGAAATTTGGCATGAAGCATCGGGGAATGAAGCTCTACAAAGTTTATATAAATCTTGACCTTTGGATGACCTTGACATATTTTAGCTCTACACAGTTTATATAAATCATGACCTTTTGATGACCTTTTATGGCAAGGTCAACATAGGTCGCCAATGCATTTGAATGGGGAAAATTGTCAAAATGTCATCTGAAGGGCAAAACTTGCAGGAAATTGGCAAAGGGTCTGAAGATCTATGATTCTGAAAAACAATTTGGACCCCAGGGGCTGGTCTACCCCCACCCTGGGGCAATATACATTTTTATAACCATAATATTAAAATATCTTCTCTGAAGCCGTCTGGCCAATCAAAGCCAAACTTCATGTGGAGCATCCTTAGGAAAGGGGAACTTAAGTTTATAAATAGTCCAGGTTACGTAACCAAGATGGCCTCCGTGGCTATAAATAGCATAAACCTTTAAAAATCTTCTTCTCAAGAACCAGAAGGCCTATAATTTTGAAACTTGACCTGAAGCATCGGGGAATGAAGCTCTACAAAGTTTATATAAATCTTGACCTTTGGATGACCTTGACATATTTCACGGCAAGGTCAGCATAGGTTGCCAATGCATTAGAATGGAGAAGATTGTCAAAATGTCATTTGAAGGGCAAAACTTGCAGGAAATGGGCAAAGGGTCTGAAGAGTTATGATTCTGAACAAAATGGACCCCAGGGGCTGGTCTCCGCACCCTGTGGCAATATACATGTTTATTACCATAATATTCAAAGATCTTCGCTGAAACCGCTTGGTCAATCAAAGCCAAACTTTATGTGGAGCATCCTTAGGAAAGGGGAACTAAAGTTTATATAATGGTCCAGGTCACATGACCAAGATGACCGCCATGGTTATAAATAGCAAAAACCTTTAAAAGTCTTCTTCTTTAGAACCAGAGGGCCTGTGATTTTGAAACTTGGCACGAAGCATCAAGGAGAGGAGCTCTACAATTATTTTTATAAATCATGACCCTGGGATGACCTTGAGCTATTTTATGGCAAGGTCAGCATAGGTCGCCAATGCATTTGAATGGGTAAAATTTTCAAAATGTCATTTGAAGGGAACAAACTTGAAGGAAATGGGCAAATGGACTGAAGATTTATGATTAAATACTGTCACATGACAAAGATGGCTGCCATGCCCATATATGGTAAAACCCTTCAAAAATCTTCTCAGGAACTGCTAAACCTATTGCAACAAAACTGGACATGTAGTTATTAAGACTAGAGCACGATAACGTGTGAATAAATCATGACCCTGAGATGACCTTGACAGATTTTATGGCAATGTCAACATAGGTCTAATGTGACACCATACATGGGCACAATTGAAATTTAGATTTTCTGTAATTTTTATATTTGATGTTAAGACAACTTTTTCTAATATTTGGTTTGGGAATCTAAAAATACAATTCTAAGAAATAGCGCATCAAAACATTATGCTGTTCACTTATTTGGCTAAAGTATGCGAGACACACGCTACACCTTTCTTATGTAAGACTAAATTCTATGGAAACAACCTGACAAAATAATAAGATGCTAGACGTTTGCTTATAAAACGGCAGTGCGCGCTTTGCTAAATCAGAAATTTTGGTTTTTATTGGGTTGAAGCTAAAGCAGTTAATATTATGTATTATGAACCAGGGTAGAATCAAACTATACAATTCTACGTGGACTTATTATTGTTCTTGAGATGACATAGTATAACACATGTACAGAAACTGTTAAAATGTCATTGAAGGGAAAAACCTTCAGGAAATGGGCAAATGGACAGAATGTTTATGAATTTGAAAAAAGAAATGGACCCCAGGGATTATTCTGACCCTTTCCTGAGGCTATATACATGTATATGACCATTATAGTCAAACAAGCTTATTGGTATATATCTCAGATCTCAGGTGATCGTTTACAGGACCATTGGTCCTTCTAGTTAAGTTCTTTACTGGTTTGCAACCTGATGCAGTATAATTGCAGAATGTTTGGTATTTTCCCTTCCTATTAAAAGATGGGTTCTATTGATGAAATCCAATCATTGAATTTACATGTATGTGACTTTATCTGTGTTCATTCCATATATGGTAATTCGTAGTAATATCAAAGCATATAAAATAATGCATTTAACCTCCTTCCAGATTTTATTACAATAATCTAATGGAGTTGTCTCATCTTATTGAGGATACCGGCAACACTGGCAGATTCATGATTCATTACGAAGACCTATTGCCTGTGCTAAAGATGGATCAACATTCTTCAATGCAAGAAATGAGAGACTACATACAGGGTTTGTGTGGAGGTAATGCATCTAGCAATGTTTTCTCCGGGAGGGGACAATGGAGATTTAGATTGGATCCACATTTGGTGTAAAAAAGAGTGGGTTTTGATATTTAGATCTTCAGACCAATCCACTGGAGTAACGATTCTAATGTTAACACCATGTCCCTACTTCACACGGGGACCCAACTGTTAATCGTGATTATTGATGCGACGTGGAATGTTAATGCATGCTTATATGAAGTTTCGTATGCGTCGGCGAGATCGTTACGAATGCGACGTTCCACATCCTCTGCCCTTGAACGGTAAGTAACACATATATTGCTCTCGCGAAAATAAACAAAGCCGAGTTTACAAAATCGGCGTCTACTATCATCTGCAAACACTTGAAGTCAGTTGGAATACTAACGGCACTTGTGTTTTATAAAGTTGACCTGTAGATACAATTTTGTCACGGAAAGTCATTACATTCTTAATTTCCTTTTGATTTTCTTTGTCTTGGGCGTAAACTGGGTGTCTTTATTGAAAGATGCATCCAAACGGCTTTATGAATGCACTTGTATCTACTGAGCATGAAAAACAGTAAGATAAGCATCTGCTGTATGCATCAAAGACGTTGTTAAAATTTAATATGCGACACAGAAATACATCGTGGAAGAATGAGACCGATGATTCAGTGAAATAAAATAGAAATGTTGCGATATGGAGACAGTGATGCATTTTCTTCAATAAATATTTTAGATACATGTTAAAGGGATCAGCCATGGTTTTTATACTGTATTATTACTTGCAGAGGCTGGAGAAAGTTATTTGAGCCCGAGGCTGAAGGATTAAAGTGCTCCCGAAGTCTCTTCTAATCTAAATGCAATGGAATAACCATAGTTGATCGCTATTCTTGTATAACTCACCATTCCAATGGAAAATTGCCTCGCAAACGCGCCTAAACCCCTTTAATTCTGTTGTTGTTTTCCCCCTGTTTATCAGAAATGCATGGAGCCACCCATATTCAATGATTAAAAATTATTTGGTTTAGCCTTAGATTCGTTTAATGTAAGGAAACACATAAGCTCTGTCACTGATATGTCCGAAAATGACTTGCTGTTTCGAGGCAAGAATAAATCAGTTGTGTCACTCTAATGTTGACAAAGCTGAATCAGAAACCCCACTCTGTGACGTCATGCAAAATAAAAGTGGTATATGCTTTGAAGCTCGCTCAATGAAGTGCATGTAGTCCAAGGGAAAAAACGCCATGCAGTATTTTGCTTGATAAAGGCTTTCGTTATGCTTTCGTTATGCTCCTGCATGTACGTAAATAACTTTTGAAAGAGCACAACAAAAATATGCTAATTCTTCCATGACTCATTCTAGTAGTACGTACCTTCGTCTTCGATGCATACAAAAGATGCTTATCTTACTGTTTTTCACGCTCAGTAAATGAATGTGCATTTACAAAGCCGTTTGGATACAAATTCAATAAAGATTCCCACAGGACTGTATTATATATTGTTTATGACCAAGAGAAAGAAAAACAAAAGGAATTTAAGAAAGTAACGAGTTTCCGTGGCAAAATTGTATCTACATGTCAACTTTAAAAACCATTAGCTGACACAAGTGCCGTAAGTATTCCAATTGACTTCAAGTGGGAACATAGAAGAATTTTGCAGATCATAGCGGACGCCGATTTTGCAAACTCGGCTTTGTTTATTTTCACGAGAGCAAAACATGTGCTACATACGGTCCAAGGGCAGAAGATGTGGAACGTCGCATTCGTAACGATCTCGCCGATGCATACGAAACTTCATAAAATCATGCATTAACATTCCACGTCGCATCAATAATCACGATTAACAGTTGGGTCCCCGTGCTCCAGGTATTCCTGCACTGCTGGGACAGTCAAAAAGTAATTCCCTGGCCCTTATAATAAGTCTGACAATCTGCCACCCTGTCCAGTAGGTGGGGATGGGGTGTTCTGTGGTGGGAGTTGGGACAGGGCTACTGATGACTGGTTTATAAACCTTTGACAGTCATAGTGTTGTGATTGGGGTAAAACGAGCCTTGACACGAGACAACCAGTCGAGGTTTCCAACCAGGTCTGCCACATACCGGCCTGTACATCAACAGAAGATGGCTAGAAGCTAGGAATTTAAAAAAAATAGGAAGTGGAAGAATTATACTATCCATGTAGCGAAAACAAAGGTAAGCAAAAATCTGGTATTCTAATGACGTGGCTCAAATGATAGTGATGAGTAGTATGACAGCAAAAATCTGACTGGATTGCCGTCCAACTTTAAAGCAGGATTTATTTCATGCTCAGCTTAGTGCTTGGAAAATATGTATTGCAGCCAATTTCTAGTTCATACGGGGACTTGCTTATACGGGTATATACTGATCTACCTAGAAAATGTTGCACAACAGACACAGTTGTGCATATAATATGAAGCAGTGTTTAGGCACTTTGATCATACAAAATGTATCTTGTGGTGTTTGTAAACCTGCTCCATTGAATTTTTTAAAAAAAAAAATTGCATGTACGATTACTGTCATGCATGTAAGACAATGTGTTTAAGACAATGTGTAAGGTATGTGACTTATGTTTTGTTGTAAGTATGATGTACATTGAACATTGAAGCATTTTAGTTTAGAAGGGGAGACATCTGTAGGGTAATTGAGTTGTGAAAAAGACTTAAGTTCTTTAATTTATCAAGAGATTGCAACAGTAATTGCTGCATGATTTTTTTGTGCTGTTAGCACCTTATGTGTGTTTTCATATTTTTAGTTAAGTTGCCACCTATTGGGAAAATGGCTGCCCATTCGGCTTACGCTATGTTTTAGCTCACCTGAGCTGAAGGCTCACAGGTGAGCTTATAGTATACCAATGCTCTGGCGTCCGTCGTCCACAATTTCAAAAATCTTCAACTCAGAAACCGATAGGCCAATCAAACCCAAACTTAATGTGGAGCATCCTTAGGAAGGGGGAACGAAAGTTTATATAAATGGTCAAGGTCACATGACCAAGATGGCCGCCATGTCTATAAATAGCAAAAACCTTTAAACATCTTTTCCAGAACCAGATGGCATGAAACATTAGGCAATAGAGCTCTACAAAGTTTGTATAAATCATGACCCTTGGATGACCTTGGCCTATTTACGGCAAGGCCATGGGAAAAATAGGAAAATGTCATTGAATGAGAGAAAACTTGCTAGGAATGAGCAAATGGACAGAATATTTATGTTAATGAAAAAATTTTGGGCCCGGGGGTTGTCTGCCCCTGCACCGGGGCTATATACATGTATATGACCATAATATTCAAACATCTTTTTCTCTGAAACCACTTGAACAATCAAAGCAAAAGGACTAGGGCATTTAACGCCTGATTTTGGCCTCATATTTTGTTAAAAAATAAATTTTTGAATTTAGGTGAGAAAACTATTTCTTAAAATAGCCATTTGTCTCCTCTATTAAAAATAAGTACAAGTAGTTCATTTATCCTACAAGCGTTGCCATGGCAACGCCCAGAAGAACCATAGATAGAGCACATTCTGCACTTTTTGGTCTATTTTTGACCATTTCTGAACACATTTTTCAATTTTTAAGCCGTACTGCCCACACTCCGAACAAAATTATACCTAGCATACAATATCTCTGGATGATTCTTCATAATTATTTCCTCAATAAGAAATTGTTCGTCGCGTGGGCCGGTAGTTGAAAATGATGTTGAATGGTGTAAAAAAAAGACCCAAAATTGCAAAAAGTGATATTTCTATGCTTTTCGGAGCGTTGCCATGGCAACATATGTAATTTGATGTGATAGTTGTGCTAGAGTATATAAGTAGAGACCTATACCTGCTATTTGCAATACGTTTCTCCTCAAAATTCCAAAATTCAGTTTTTTATCAACACATGAGGCCAAAATCAGGCCTTCAATCCCCTAGGCCTTTATGTGGAACATCGTTAGGAAAAGGGAATGAAAGTTTGAATAAATGGTCAAGGTCACATGACCAAGATGGCCGCCATGGCTGTAACTAGTAAAAACCTTTAAAAATCTTCTTTTTCAGAACCAGAATGGGAATGTAGCTCTACAAAGTTTATATAAATCATGACCTTGGGATGACCTTGACCTTGATTTTACGGCAAGGTCTTTTTAGGTCGCCCATGCATTTGAATGGGGAAAAATAAGAAAATGCCATTTAATGGCAGAAAACTTACTAGGAATGAGCAGAATGGGAATGTAGCTCTACAAAGTTTATATAAATCATGACCGTGGGATGACATTGACCTTGATTTTACGGCAAGGTCTTTTTAGGTCGCCCATGCATTTGAATGGGGAAAAATAAGAAAATGCCATTTTATGGCAGAAAACTTACTAGGAATGAGCAAATGGTCAAGAAATTTATGTTTATGAAAATATTTTGGGCCCAGGGAGTTGTCTGCCCCTTCCCTGAGGCTAAATACATGTATATGACCATCATATACAAACATCTTCTCTCAAACTGCTAGGCCAATTAAAGCCAAACTTTATGCGGAGCATCCTTAGGATTAGTGAATGAAAGTTTGTATAAATGGTCACGGTCACATGACCAAGATAGCTGCCATGGCTACCAATAACAAAAACCTTTAAAAGTCTTCTTCTTCAGAACCAGAAGGCCTGTGATTCGAAACTTGGCATGAAGCATCTGGGAATGTAGCTCTACAAAGTTTATATAAATCATGACCCAGGGATGACCTTGACCTTTTTACGGCAAGGTCAACTTAGGTTCTCCGTGTATTTCAATGGGGGGAAATTGTTAAAATTCATTTGAAGGGCAAAACTTGCTTTAAATTTGCAAATGGAGTGTATTTTTATGATTTGAAAAAAAAAAATGACACCAGGGGTTACTCTGACCCTGCCCTAGGGTAACATAGTTACATGTTTATTACCATTGTAGTCAAACAAGTTTATTAATATATATCTCAGGTCTCAGGTGAGCGTTTACAGGACCAATGGTTCTCTGGTTTTAGTATAAGTACCTGATTGTTAATATAGTTTTTTTTCCACCTCGGGTTTTGGAGGGGGAATTTCTTTCTGATTGCGCCATTTCCTGTTCGTAGCCTACTTTTACTTTTATCCAGAAAAATATACCACCAGCTGGGAACTTTGAATCAAGATGCCGTCACCGTATTACCTCAGCTGTAAGTGGAATAAAAAGACAAAAACAACCACCCAAGAAATCAAATAAAGGTTTTTAGCTTACCTGAGCTACACTGGCCATGATCACATCCGTCCGTCCGTCGTCCGTCCGTCGCCGTCCACCATTTTCACAGTTCTTCTTCTCTGAAATTCTTTGGCCAATCAAAGGCAAATGAATCAATGTGTTTATAAATAATCCAGGTCACATCTTCTCCAGAACCACTGAACCACTGAATCGATTTCAACGAAACTTGGCATGAAGCATCGTGGACTAAAGTACTACAATGTGTATATAAATCATGACCCTTTGATGACCTTGACCTATTTTTCGGCAAGGTCAACATAGGTCGCCCATGCATTTGAATTGGGAAAAATTCTTAAAAGCATAACTTGCAAAGAAAGGGCATATGGACTGAAGATTTATTATTCTGAAAAAAAAAAAATGGACTCCAGGGGTCAGTCTGTCATCACCCTGAGGCAATATACTTGTATATTACAAAAATATTCATATATCTTCTTCTCTGAAACCGCTTTGCCAATCAAATCCAAATTTTACATGAAGCATCTACAGGACGGGGGTATCAATGTGTTTATAAATAATCTAGGTCACATGACCAAGTTTGCGGCCATGGCCATATATAGTAAAAACCCTTCGAAAATCTTCTCCGGAACTGGTGTACCGATTTCAATGAAACTTGGCATGTACGAGGGCAGATCCAGAACAACGTTGACTTTTGCTGTCACTTCAACATGCGTAGTTCAATTTTAGAAAAATGTATATCACGATAAATCATAACTTTCGCTTATTAAGATAAGGTAAAACAATTAAACATTTTGCAAGTATCGTAAACACGCCGTGCTATTTTAAAACCATGGTGACGCATAGGCGGCGCACGCGAATTTTCGGAAATGTACTCTTTCATATATGCCTCGATAAAATGTAAAATGTGCACGCGAATCGCGCCAAAATAAGCCCCATAGAAGCATAAAGTTACGAGAATATTATGCAGAAGTTTAAAATGATTTGGAGTGTGCGTTTTTAAAATATCAATATAATTTGTGGGCTTTCCACTGCATTTAACGTTAAAAATGTCGTCGGCAGACCAGGCTTAAATCTGTTGGACTTCTAAAATTGCCGGGATCTTTGAAAGCGCCTAATCATAGCGCTAAAATTACTAAATGTAGACGAAACAGGAATATTCAATGAATCGATCATTTGAGAACAAAGAGTCTCGTTGTGATTCTGACGATAAAATAGCATAACAGAAAAAGGAAAAGAAACAAAAATAAAGTGCAACGTTGCTGGCGTTAATGCGTAATGCGTCGACCGCATGCAGACGGCTGGCTTCAGGCGATTTTTAAAGCAACATGAAATTTGGATTGGTTTCGAGTATTGGATACTGATGGAAAATTTACTAAGGCCAAAGCACAAAATACTAAAACTTCTTTTTTATAATGTACATATTGAATAGATGGCCATAGTTGCTGAGAGGGAATTTTCTTAAAAGTGAATAAAAACGTCTACGACGTTACGAAATTAACGACGACGTGCGCCGGGTAGACGATAGTGACCTTTTTGTTTTGACTGTAGAATTTAAACGGGTCGTTATTTTTCCCCTAATATTTTGACAAAATATTCTAGAGATATTCCGATTTATGTTCATATTATTTTATTAACATTAGAATTATCTGTATAGAAGCCACGGCAAAAGTCTACATTATTTTGGATCATCCCCCGTAGCATCAGTGACCAGAGTTATGACCCTGGGATGACCTTGACATATTTAACGGCAAGGTCAACATAGGTCGCCCATGCATTTGAATGGGAAAAACTGTTAAAATGTCATTTAAAGGTGAAAACTTGCATGAAATGGGCAAATGGACTGAATATTTATGCTTCTGAGGGATTAGTCTGTCCCTACCCCGAGGCAATATACTTGTATGTTACAAAAATATTCAAAGATCTCGTTCTCTGAAACCATTTGGCCATCAAAGCCCAATTTTACATGAATCATTTTTAGGAAGTGGGAACCAATGTGTAAATAAATAATCCAGGCCACATGACCAAGATGGTCGCCATGCCCGTACAAGGTCAAAACCCTTCAAAAAATCTTCTCCGGAACTGCTGAACCTATTGCAATGTAGCAATCAGAACCAGAGTTCTGCAGTTTTAGTGTTAGTTTAGCAAAAGTGCTAGTGTCGCTAATGGCTTCTTTCAGTCGCTTTTATACATGTCTTACCTTACAGACAAAAAAATAAATTTATGATGGGTTATAATCCATTTTCATTCTTCTTTCTGTTAGCGAAAGCAGTTTTTTCAAAATATTGCAATATCTGATAAATATCCACGACAAACGAAGCTGACATAATTTACACATCTATTTTAAGTCGCTTTTAGCGAGTCTGATATTTTATGATACCAGATCAATGACGTAATACTGGTACACACGGCGTGCCACAAGCAATTAAATCGGTCAGAATTTATCAGGTATGTACACGCATTAAAAATTATTTCATGTCAAACATAAGCAAGGTGTAAACTCGTTTTCAAACTCGTTTTCACCTTGCTAAATTCAGCATGTTTAGTTGATGTGGTTCAAACACAACTGAGAGACGTCCCAGACAACAGCTGTGGTCATGTTAGGACATTGCTTCTACTTGATGGGACTTCTCCAAAAATGATGAAATGTCATAAGATCTCATAACATCAGCAAAATGCAGCAATTCATCCAAATCTTGAGACGTGGGTGGGGAGGGGGGGGGGGGTAAAGAGCCGCCCTGGAGACTGATGATAATGAGTAACAGCAGCTGGGAGCTGTTCTAATGTACAACACAATGGGGGTTGAAGCCTGAATATCTGCATGTAAATGTAAGACATTTGCAAATTAAATAAAGGACATAAAAGTAATTAATTTTGAGAAAATAAATGACTTGTGCACTCTAGGTTTGGCCACTTTTTCTGATCATCTAGCTCACGTTTCTCCTTGATCAGTGGTTGTCCGTTTTAATTTTCTTGTTCTGATAAAATGAGTCAGGAGTTTTTAATGAATATAAAGCAACCCGCTCATAAAGAGCCAAGTTATTTTGTTTACATGGATGCTGGCCTACAAAGGCATGCACTATGACTAGATGTTTTAATGAAGCCTCCATTGCGCAGTGGTTATGTCACTTGCCTCGTAACTTGGGGTCGCAAGATCAACCACATGCTTCTATAGTCTGTAGGATGAGACTTTAAACCGAGGTCCCGTCCCCATATGACCTTAGCTGTTGATGGGACATTTAACCCCAAATCAATGAAAATATGTTTTCAGAAAACGAGGCTCCTATATTACTAGAACTGATCTGAGTGACAAAATTAGGGACTGAAAATTGAGATTCAAGCAAACGCAAGTTGTTCTGTCACATGTAATGTAAAATGTTTCACATCAGCCTATGTGGAATGCTAGGTGTATCACTGTAAGTCCCTCTCGGATGGAAATGACAAACATATCTTCTTAAATGCCAAGATGTAGTCGTTACATACAGAAACAAGTAATGTAACAAAAAAGCTCATCATGTTGCCCAGGCTCATGCTGAAATTGTGCCTTTTTACGCTCGTTAGACGAAAACAATAATTGCTCAATTTGGCATATAGAGAAAGGTTGGCGATACGCATGTGTGCTTCTGGCATATTCAGAACTCAAAGTCGGCAATACTGTCACACTTTTGTCATGATTGTACCCCAAAAGGCGATGATTTCACACATAGACCGTAGTCAAAGTTATCTCGTGAAAATTTATATTTCAATAACTTTTTGTACGTTGTAAAAACGTTGATAGTTGAACATAATTCATTGATTTTTTTTTTTTTTTTTTTTTTTTTTTTTGATTCAGTTTTACGTCCCTTTCAAGCTTTTTCACTCATATCGAGACGAATCAATCGATAGGTGGGGCGAAAACCGGAGTACCCGGGGAAAAACCACCTGACACACCCGCAAGCAGAACATGGCTTGTCTCACATATGAACTCGTGCCCCGTGCGAGGCGCGAACCCACATCGGTGAGATGATCGAATGATCAAGAGCACTGAAGTCAGCGACCTTAACCACTCGGCCACGGGGGCCGCCAATTCATTGATTTCTTTTTTTATATTGTATGTGGTATTTGAGAAAGTAAGTACATGATGTACCTCATTATAGCTCCCTTCGACTATTTTATACACAAAAGGCGGTTTGCAATTCTTCTGTACATGTTAGTTTCACAGATTGAACTAATAGCGTTTGCGGAACTAGACACAGGTTTGCGGATCTAACAACAGATGGTACCCCTACATTTACGCTTCCAGAATCAAAACGGAAGACGCGAATTCAAAAAACTAATTTGCATGTGAAAGGATATAAAGCTGATATGTTCATGCCAGACCAATTTTGACATCTGCATTAGTAATACCAGGAAAATCTGATGACGAGAAGTGTTTGTGGAACTAGACATTTTACTGTACAATGTTTTTATAAATCATGACCCTTTGATGACCTTGACAAATTTTAAGGCAAGGTATATATATGAACATTATAGTCTAATTAATTTATTTTTCTTTATTTTTTTATTTATTTTTTTTAATTCAGTTTTACGTCCCTTTAAAGATTATTTCAGCTCATACGAGACGGGCCAATCAGTAGGCGGGCGAAAACGGGAGAATCCCGTGAAAAACCGCCTGGCACACCCGCAAGTAGAACTTGGCTTGTCTCACATGTGGCCAGTGCGGGGCTGGAACCTACACCAGACACAGCGGTGAAATGATCAAGTGATTAAGAAACAGCGCTCTTAACCGCTCGGCCACGGGGGCCGCTAAAATGGTGTGTATCTCAGATCTCAGGTGAGCGTTTACAGGACCATTGGTTATCTGGTTATAGCGTCAGATCTTCTTGAATTATTGTCTTTTCAGATCCTTGGGATGAGATTGAAAAGAGAATCGATCATTATGTGTACAAATATAATGAGACGCAGTCTTTTAACTTCACTTGTGCACAGTAAGTAAAAATAAAAGATATACACATTTAAACTTGAAATTATGAATTGAAATGAAGAAATGTTTTTTTTTTTTTTTTTTTTTTTTTTTTTTTTATTTCATTCTTTACTGGTTGGCACTCTGATGCAGTATAATTGCAGAGTGTTTGGTATTTTACACGCCCTTCCACTCGAGTTTGCTGTTTCAGCATTTGCATTACACAAGTGTTCTGAAGATCTGAGTTCTTTTTTCATGTTGTCCACAAAGACATCTGCATTGATTGATCTGCTGATTTGAGTGACAGTTTCAAACTATATGACACTCAAATGAAATTTGGAATTTTGGCCACGTAGATACTGATAGCTAACTGCCAAAATTGATAAAATTCTGCTTCTGTCCCTATCCTATTTCAAATGTGTGTTCTTAATATGCAATGTATATGTTGTGCAAAGAATTTGAAATAAATATGTGCTTTAACCAAACAATTACAATGTTTTTATCAGAAGAGGTGACATCATTACCTAAAGATAAATGCTCAATATATTTTAAGAACACCTGGCGCCTGGGACACTGTTTCAGCTCTAAAATACAATATAAAGTTATCTGATTTACACAAAAACTTGATTGACCTAAATGCTGAAACGGCAAACTCAAGTGAAAATACTTGATTGACCTAAATGCTGAAATGGCAAACTCGAGTGAAAGGGGGTGTTACTTCATATTAGATGATGGGTGAAATCCAATCATTGAATTTACATGTATGTGACTTAATCTGTTTTTATTCCATATAACGGTAATATTCCTGAGAGTAATATTCCTAGTGATAAATAATGAATTCAACCTCCTTTCAGACTTTATTACAATGACCTAATGAGCCTGACTTATTATATTGGGAATTCCGGCAACACGGACAGATTCCTGATGCATTACGAAGACCTATTGCCTTTACTAAAGATATATAAAATTTCTTCGATGCAAGATCTGAGAGACTACGTAGAGGGTTTGTGTAGAGGTAATGCACCTAGCAATGTTTTTGGAGGGGACAATGAGATTTAGGTTGGATCCACATTTTCGTCTAAAAAAAGGGTTTTGATATTAGGATCCTCAGACCACGCCACAACGATTCTGATGTTAATACCATGTCCCTACTCCGGGTATTTCTGCACTGCTGGGACAATCAAAAAGTAATTCCTGGGTCCTTATAAGACTGACAATCTGCCACCCTGTCCAGTAGGGAGTAGGGTGGGGTGGGGTGTTATGTGATGGGGGTGGGGCAGGGTTATTGATGACTGATTTATAAACCTTTGACAGTCATAGTATTGTGATTGTGTTGAAAATGAGACTCGAAGCGAGGAAACGCATCTTCGAGGTTTCGACCAGGCCTGCCACAAACCGGACTGTGCATCCACTAGGCTGCTAGCCAGAGGGTCGATTGCTCCCCCCCCTAGGGAATTTTGCAGACATACCCTATCTAAAAGAACAATTGAAGCTGAGTAAAATAAGAGATGTTTGCACCCTGAGCGTTGGGGCGTTATCCTGTAACAGCCTGTTACATATGTTACCTAAACAAAATTAAGAAATTATGATGTGGTGTTTTCAGCTACAGAAAAATGACAATAGTTTATCATTTTACTCAACTTTTTCATACTGTCTGCTTGCTGTATGTCTATAGTACATATCAAAATCGTTTGAACAAAAATTTGACCCACACTTACTGTAACATACGTAACGTAATTTAAGATACCCTTTGAAAACACCACTTTTGAGTGATATCATTTACTTATACTATTGCACTATGCATTTTTCCGAAGATATGAGATTTATTTCCATCAGCAGGTTCAATTGGCAAATAGAAAAACCAAGGTTTGTTTTCCTATCATGTATATATTGCCTTTAATGAAGTATTTAGTAGCCCTACCCCCAGTTTCAAATGCAAACTATTCTATTGCAATGAACGTGAAGTATGTAAAATACTTGAAACTGGTGGATATATATCATAGTTTCTTGCTTATTTATCAAAGATTTTGATCCAGAATGTAACATATGTAACATACATGTAATGAATAATGAAGGGCATTGTACATAGCAGGAATGCCAGTACATGCCAGTCTAATGCTCTATTCCATTAGATATTTTGCAAACACATATATTAAATGACAAATCAAGTTTGCTCCAATAAGAGATGTTTGCTTTATGTTTATTGGAGCATGTGTCTGTTACAGTATGTTACATATGTTACCATAATATGTTTGAAAAATAATGATATGGCAATTTTAGCGTCAGAAAAATAAGATTTTTATTATTCCATTCAGTCATTCACCCATCTGATATAGTCTGCATGAAACATGTCCATTCTCAACACTAAAGTTGCTTGAGCAATAATCTGACATCTATAGTGTAATGTTTGTAACATATATTAAAACAACCCTTTCAAAATTAGCATTGTGAGTGACATTGTTTGTTTTTTTTTTTAGTTACACATTCCAGTTTTTTTTTCAAATATATGTGATCTTTTACGTTACCATGTTCAATGGAGAAGATAGAAAATTCCTATACTGTATATATACTATACTAAATAGGTTATTTAGCAACCCTACCCGCAGTTTCATAAGCCAAATATTGTATTGCTAATTACGTAAAACATGTAAATAATCGTTTCTAATGGCTATATCTAATGTTGTTTATTATTGATTATATTTCATGCTTATGGAGAACTATAGTTCTGAGTGGGTGTCACCCAAGTATCTAGGCTCAGACATCTTAATGAGGAATGTTACGTATGTAACATATATGTATGAATAAAGAATTACGTGGTATACAGTAGATGTAAATGATGCTATTTCAAAAATAGTGTCAACACTTCATGTTTCCTTAAGAATAATTTAGTTTTTGGTGTAAAACAAAACTAGAAATCTTATTCAGTTCTGATAATTATGTCTTTGGACCGCATAAATACTATTTTTAAACGTTTAGAAATCTCTTATAAATGCAGAAAAATTAGGGTATTACTTACTACAAAATTGTTTGTACCTGAACTGTTAATAGACCTAGAATGCTGAAAGTGGTATCAAATAAATGCGACTGCAATGGACTAATGCCCTCAGTCCTCTAAATACATCATCTGAATTTCAGTTTTATGAATATTAATGAAAACGTTAGGAATTAGAGAAAATGCATAACAAATAAGCAGGTATACCAACAAAATGATTATGTTTTTCAGCAAGCTAAAGTCTGAATGTGCTGAAAATGGCAAGGGCAATTTTCTATCATCCTTCTATAATAAAAAGTCATTTGATGAGCATTAATAAAATATAATGGTTAAATTAGATGTTGGCGATTAACCGCCGAAGAATTGAGGTGGGGCCCCTTTTAAACCAGATGAATCTTGGCTACTGGAAGACCTAGACAGTTGAAATTGGTATCGACCAGTTGCTAAGACAATGTTCTTTAACCATATGATGTTATGAATAAATCATATGAATGTTTGTTTCATAAATTGCAACAAGAAATTCAGAAATAGAGAAAATTTGCAGAAACGTGAAGGGGTATACCAACAAAGTCACTTATATCTCCACTATCAATAGCTGTTGAGTAGTCAAAATGGCATCAAATGTTACTATTTGGTCACTTTTATAACGAATTGTTGTCATGTTATCACAAAATATATGAATTATTGTCATGTTGTCATGTATACACATACCATAAAACATATGAGGTTTAAGCAAAGGTACACGCGTCCCTTTGTTGGACACCCTTAGTTTTTTGCTATTTACCATTTTTATCAATGTTTTATGAATATCCATGAAAGTAAATCTGAAATGATTTGTATATAAGAGCACTGGGAAATGGTGCACTGTCCAAGCAAATATCTGACATTAATTAAGCCCTCTAAGGCAATGAACAGTCGGGATATAAGTGATTTTGTTGGTTTATCTCTTCATTTTTCTCTAATTTTCTCTTATTTTATGAAGCTTAATTCTTATATAAGTGACCTTTATCAGATAAGAAGGTTTATATATCAGGTTATAGTGTTATAATTTATTGTCATAGCAATCATTTGATACCAGATTCAGTACAGTAGTGCTATTAGTAACCAGACACAAGCCATTTTGTAAGGTATACCCTCTTATTTTCCGTGATTCTTCTCCAGTCTGTAAAAATTGCATTAATATTCATAAAACTTGAAATAAGTTTATTCATTTATCAGACTAGAAGACAAATTGCATAGCCCAAAGCATCAAGCTGCTACAACTTTTATCATTCTAGGTCTATTGACATGCCAGACACTAGTAATTATGTAAGTATAAATGTTATTTTTCCGTGATTTTCCAAACTTTTCATAGTTTTTATATCAATATTGATAAATATGCAAATGAGATAATTTTCAAATAGACCCAAAACATCTGTAAAATTGTCAAATGGTATCACTGGTGTATAAACTATGTGCAACGATGATAGCTTGTGTCTGAAAGATGTTTTTATGGGTTTTTAATGATTTTTTTGGCCATTTTAATGTTTAAATTAAAATTCACAAATATGTAAATAAGATAATATGCATAACTTACCTTAAGATTAAACAGCAATAGAGAAGAAGCTTTAAAAGGAAACCAAGTTCAGTGGTCTATGATAAGTCATAACGTATATATTATGATCAATTTTGTAGGTCAAATTAGCCCCATGCGGTATTGGTAACACTGTAACATTACATGAAATCTAAATATAAACAACTTGGCGTTACACCGTTACAACTGAGGCACATCTAGCAAATGAAAATAACACGGCATGTCATTTTACCTTGCACATTGGTGTTTTCAGCTTTGTAATCCACAGTAACTATTACAGAAACCCTTATTTGTCTATAAATGTAAATTCACATATTTTTGTTACATACGTTACACAAATTGAGAACCATCTATGTCAACTTGATAAAATTATGTATCACACATATTGCCATTGAAGAATCTTGCAGACAAATGGTAGAATTATGGTAAAACAACCCATTGTTCAATCCCTATCAAAGAATACTGCAAATATAATAAGCTGGTAACAGTTGTTATTTTTAAATGGCCGTTACACCGTTACGCCCCCGGCGTACAAAGTGCAAACATCTCTCATTTGAATGCAAATAACACGAACATGACATTCTTACCTTGCACATTGATGTTTGCAGCTTTGTACTCCACAGAAACTATTACTGAAAACCTTATTTGTTTATAAATGTGAATTCGCATATTTTTGTTACATACGTTATATACGTTATACAGCTTGATAAAATTATGCATCCCACATATTTTCCTCGAAGAATCTTGCAGAAAAATGGTGGAATTATGGTAAAACAACCTATTGTTCATTCTCAATCAAAGAATAATGCAAATATAATAAGCTGGTAACAGTTGTTATATTTAAATAGCTGTTACACCGTGACGCCCCGGCGTACAAAGTGCAAACATCTCTCATTTGAATCAGAAAAGACTGATCTTTAAGATAGACTATGTCTGCAAAATTCCCTAGGGGGGGAGCAGGACCTTTTTCAGCCAGAAGTCTACACAGAAGATGGCTAGAAGCTAGGAATTTTGGAAATAGGTAGAGGAAGAATTTTACTATCCGTGTAGCGAAAACACAGGTGCCGATCAGCTGTTCCGTTACTGCACAGCTGATCTGGGCCGTTGTTTTCGCATAGGCAATATTTCGGTTTCTCATGACGGGGCTCAAATGATAGTGATAAGTACTTTGACAGCTAAAATCTGACTTGATTGCTCAAATAACTGCTTGGAATATGTGTATAACATAATAGTTTCTAAGTCAGTTTAACACTAGATAACCTAACCCAGATATAAGAAAATCAGAGAAATAATGAATTAAACTCCATGTCACTGATCAGCTTCACAAGTACATGTACTTGTGAATATTGACATGGTTGATGTGTTTTAGTCTGGTTCAGTGTGTCTTCGCAAATTCTTTTACATTGATATCTATCAGGTTACATGTATATTTGGTGACACTACAGTTTTGTAAATATCTGTGAATACAAACAACTGGCGTACTCCATGATCCGCTGAAGATGGCAACTAATTTCCGAGTCTAACTTTTCTAGATATCAGGTTACATGTATATTTGGTGATACAACAGTTTTGTAAATATCTGTGGATACAAGCGACTGGCGTACTCCATGATCTGCTGAAGATGGCAACTCATTTCCGAGTCTAACTTTTCTAGATTTTGAGATTTTGGAGTATGTATGGAAGTGACCGATCGGTACCATTGTTTAACACCTTTTGTGTCGAACTACGATCTTGGCCGATGACTATAAATATAATTGAGTGGAGTGGAGTTAAGTTGTACTGGACAATTTGAGACACAATGCGAGAAAAGCGGTTTCTGGATTTCCAAGCAGGTCTTATACAAACTGGTCTCAGTTAATGAAGAAAGCCAGAAGCTTGAAATTTTGAATTTAACCAGAAGTGGAATTGTACTTTCTGTGTTACTGCACAGCTGAACTCCATTTTTGTTTTCGCTAATGCAATAATTCAGTTTTCTCATGACACCCTTCATTTACCATCAGCCTTTAATTGCCTGCAAACAAAAACATGTTGTTCATGATCTGTTTCTTGGATTTTGCATTATGAGACTCTCATATCTTTATTCTAGGGTTAGTTACGTATCCAGTGTGGACTGAGGATCCAGTAGCGAGATCATCAACAACAAAGAAAACATCAACAAAAATTACCACTACCACTAGTCCAGGTATGATTAACAATAATAATATGATAATAAAAATGATGATAATGTTAAACTTGTGTTAGTTGAGGATCCAGTGGTGTCATCATCAGCAACAAAGAAAACAACAAAAATCACCACTACCGCTACTCCAGTTATGATTGATAATAATATGAGCCTTTGCATAAGCAAAAAACAAGTTGGGTTTCTAACCAGGTCCAACACAAACCGGTCTGTACAGCCATAGATGCAGGCTAGAAGCTTGAAATTTTGGATTTAAGAAAATGAGGGGCTTTACTATCAGTATAGTGAAAACAAAGACTGATCAGCAGTGCAGTTCTACTGCACAGCTGATCTGTGACTGTACCGCTGACCTGTGACTGCACAACTGATCTGTGCCTTTGTTTTTTGCGTATGTATATTGTTGGTTTTCTGATGCAACGGTAGTTGCGAAATCTCACTCCACTTTATTACACATATGTTCCATATCTCTTCGTTGGGATCCCAGTTGGTTGACCAATGGTGAAACCAACCGTCAATAATTTCAACATTTTTTAATATAAATGAAGAAGAATACACTTCACCGATGCGTTACTAACATGTTCATTGTGCTTTTGAAAAAAAGAAATCCAACCTATTTTGTCGTTTTTAGCGGTTTTATTTTCATTTAAAAAAAAACTCCTGGCTGTCATTCTCTCAGTGCACTAAATCGTCCGTATATGTTCGTAGGTTTACACCGAGAATTGACTTACGACAGTTTCCATATATGGAAAGTTAATTGATCAATTAATATTTAATTGATCAGTTAGTCTAATGCCGTGCGTGTTGAACGTCACGATGACGTCAAACGCCGCGCAGCATAATCAAAATGGCTGACCTGATTGACGTCATTTGTAGCAATAAGTGCATATCATTGGACAAGGCCAAATCTTGACCTTTCAACTGGAATAAGTAAGACGTGACGCCCAAAGTTCGTACAAATTTTAAAATAATGCTTGCCGTAGCAGTAAAAACGCAATAACAAACTTAGTTTCGGCTCAATATCTATGTTGTATATATCAAAATAATCCGCTTCGTATGGACAATTGCATCACAACAACCATCCATGTTTTTTTATTGCGCAAATCATAATTAGGTACTAATAAAATGCATTTTTTACGCCAAAACAGCGTGTCGCGCGTAACAAAATCGCATTGCTTAAAAGGTTTGAAGACGTATATCTCCGAAGTTGTTTGACCAAATCCCATCAAAATACGGCGGGATAATGACAAAACATGTAGATATCACTGACATAATTTTAGTTCACTTCGAACCTCATTTCCATTTTTGGCAGTTAAAAAACAGTCCGTGTCAAAAGTGTCACGCTTAGGGGAAAATCAGCGGTGCACTTGAAAATAAAATAAACGATTATTACACAAATTTAATGAGTAAGACAATTTTATACCAAATAAATGCTCATAAAAAACTGATTGAAATGAATGCAGAAATATTTATATAACTTTGAAAAGTTCACTCTTATATAACTTTACTTTTGGCTGAAAAAATGTCACACATGCGATTTTTGCGTTGTTTTTGAGTGGGTTATCTTCTTTACTGTAAGATAAAGAAATTTTAATGCAAGAAAACAAGACATATGATAGTATTACTAATATGCTCATGTTCTAAGCTTTAAAATCATACTATTTTATTGCCGTGCGACAAATAGTGCTATTTTTATAAATTATTTAACAAGGCTGAATTTTTGTCACACTTGACGTAAACGCGTGTTAATGTACGTCATAGAACGCCATGATACCGTACTTTTATTGGGACACACATTTCAGCTTCTTAAAATAGAACTGCACAGCGGATTTAGGAGGACCACTTGATAAAAAGGATAAATATTAAAACTCTCAGAAGTATAAACATGCAAGCGAACAATCGAATAGCCCGACACCTACATGCATCGCTCAGCGCAAAATAAAGCAAACTGAACGTGAAAGTCGTGTTACACAAGTTTGTACGAACATCGCGCGTCACGTCTTAATGTTCAACGTCAGTTTCCGTAACGTCGGCATATGTGTTCGGCTCGTTCTGGAAACGGCCCCACACGAGTGAACATATTGACAAACAGCTGAAAAATGAATCTGTCAAAAAAAAAAAAAAAAAACGCAGAATTTTGTGGAGAAAACTTGATTGTTAGAAAGTTAAATGTGTGTTTCATCAAATAGCGAAGTGTCGGTGAGCATTTCTTTGCATTTACGATGGAATTCTAGGTGAAACAATCGGTGTGTAAAAACGGCTCATTCTCGCCATCTTGTTTTACGGCTGGACGCGAGGCTGAGAGTACATTCAGAAAGGTGACGAGACGTTTCGCTCCATGGAGATTGTACACATCAGCTGAGTGTGTGAATCTTATGCAACGGCTCTTATTGTAAAAAAAATGATGATAATGGTAATCTTGAAAATGCTGCACAGCAGACACAGGTGTGCATATAATATGAAGCAGTGATTCAGCACTTTGATAAAGCAAAATGTGTCTTGTGTTGTTAGCTCACCTGAGCTGAAGGCTCAGAAGGTGAGCTCCGCCGTCGTTGTCGTTGTTCACACTTTTCGAAGATCTTCTCCTCTGAAACCCCTGGTCCAATCAATGCCAAATTCATGTGGAGCATCCTTAGGAAGGGGGAACTAAAGTTTGTATGAATGGTCTAGGTCACATGATCAAGAAGGCCGCCATGCCCATATATGGTAAAAACCTTAAAATCTTCTTCTCTGGAACCGGTGGACCGATTTCAATGAAACTTGGTATGTAGCCCCGGGTCTGGCCCATCATAGTTTGTATAAATCATGACCTTGGGTTGACCTTGACCTATTTTACGGCAAGGTCAACTTTGGTCACAATGGCTTTTCAATGGAAAAAAGTGAAAACATTGGTCCATGCCAGGGGGTGGGGCTGGAGGTTAAAATCTAGAACACCTTCAAAAATGGCAATTCATTTGTTAAAGTTTTCTAGAAGTCCATATCTTGACAACCACTCATCAGAAAGCATTGATACTTGGGCCATTGACACCCTGTAGGGTCGGCTTTCATTCCATGGCATCAGATTCCTGGGTCCATGCCAGGGGGTGGGGCTAGAGGTTAAAATTCAGAACACCATTAATAAAAATGGCTTTTCTGTGATATAGTATTCTAGAAGTCTATATCTTGAAATTTTTATCAGGGGGTTTTCATACTCGGACCATAGGTACCTTGTAGGGTTGAGTTTCATTCCATGGCATCGGGCCCCTGGGTCCATGCCTGGTGGGTGGGGCTGGAGGTTAAAAACTAGAACACTAAAAATAGATGTACTGCTGTGTAACTTTTACAAGGAGGCATATCTTGACAACAACTTATCATAAAGCATTCATACTTCATACACTTTAGGTTCCAAGACATCGGACCTCTGGGTCGGAGTCAGGGGGGCGGGGCTAGAGGTCAAAATCTAGAACTCCCCGAATTTTTTTTCTTTTTATTTCTTAATAGAAACAACTTAGGAGGATGGTTGGTCATTCATCTTTTGACTTTGTGACACTGACTTGTGTGTCATGACGGTAAGGGTCGGTTGACCTACTTTCCATGGTTCAGTGATTTTGCCATATATCTTGACACTCAATTAGTATATTTTCTTACTTCTTTCAGATTATGAGTTAGTACGACCAGGCCTTTGACCCCAATATACTTATAGGTCACTGTGACCTAATTTCACGGTTCAGTGATTTTGCCTTATATCTTGACACTCAATTAGTATATTTTCATACTTTTTTCAGATTATGAGTGAGTATGACCAGACCTTTGGCCCCAATATACTTATAGGTCACTGTGACCTTATTTCACGGTTCAGTGATTTTGCCTTATATCTCGGTACTCAAATGGTCTATGAACAAACTTCTTTCAAAGTATGTTTGCGTATGACAAGACCTTTGACCCTGAAGTAGTCGTAGGTCACTGTGACCTTATTTCACGGTTCAGTGATTTTGCCTTATATCTTGACACTCGATTAGTATAGTTTCATACTTTTTTCAGATTATGAGTGAGTATGACCAGACCTTTGACCCCAATATACTTACAGGTCACTGTGACCTAATTTCACGGTTTAGTGATTTTTGCCTTATATCCCGGTACTCAAATGGTTTATGAACAAACTTCTTTCAAAGTATGTTTGCGTATGACAAGACATTTGACCCTGAAGTAGTCCTAGGTCACTGTGACCTAATTTCACGGTTCAGTGATTTTGCCTTATATCTTGACACTCAATTAGTATATTTTCATACTTTTTCAGATTATGAGTGAGTATGACCAGACCTTTGACCCCAATATACTTATAAATCACTGTGACCTAATTTCACGGTTCAGTGACTTTGCCTTATATCTCGGCGCTCAAGTGGTTTATGAACAAACTTCTTTGACGCTATGTTTGCGTATGACAAGACCTTTGACCCTAAAGTTGTCCTAGGTCAATATGACCTAATTTCACGGTTCAGTGATTTTCCTTTATATCTCGGCACTCAATTGGTATATGAACATACTTCTTTCACGATATGTATGAGTATGACAAGACCTTTGACCGTAAAGTATTCCTGGGTCACTGTGACCTAATTTCATTGTTCAGTGATTTTGCCTTATATCTCGACACTCAGTTGGTATTTTTTTATACTTCTTTCTGATTATGAATGAGTATGACCACACCTTTAACCCAAACATACTTATAGGTCACTATGACCTCATTTCATGGTTCAGTGATTTTGCTTTATATCTCAACACTGAATGGGTATATGATCATTTTTCTTTCACATTATGAGTAAGTATCACTAGACCTTTGACCCTGCAATACTTATAGGTCAGTGTGACCTTTTTTCACGGTTCAGTGATTTTGCCTTGTGTCTTGGCACTCAATTGGTATATGAACACACTTCTTTCACAATATGAGTGAGACCTTTAAATCTTAGGTAGTTATAGTTAACTTTCATGGTTCAGTGATTTTGTCTTATTGCATCTAGGCAAAAAGATGTATGAGCATAATGCTATGGGTTACTGGTCGGGTTTGGCCTTATGTTTGACAAAGGTCAGAAGCAGTCGAGCACGCTGTCCTGCGACAGCTCTTTTTGTAAGTATGATGTGCATTGAAGCACTTTATCACGGATAATGGGTTTAGAAGCTGAGTCATCTGTAGGGTAATTGAGGTGTGAAAAAGACCAATTTCTTTAATTTATCAAGAGATTGCAACAGTAATTATCCAGACCCTAGTTGGGCTTTTGGTAGATAGATGCCTACCAAAAACTTGTCCCAAAATATTGCTTATTAGCTCACCTGAGCCGAAGGCTCACAGGTGAGCTTATAGTATACCCATGCTCCTGTGTCCGTCGTCGTCCGTCGTTCACAATTTCAAAGATCTTCTCATCTGAAACCGCTTGGCCAATCAAAGCCAAACTTCATGTGGAGCATCCTTAGGAAGGGGGAAGGAAAGTTTTTATAAATGGTCCAGGTCACAAGACCAAGATGGCCACCATAGCTATAAATAGCATAAACCTTTAAAAATCTTCGTCTTCAGAACCAGAAGGCCTATGCTTTTGAAACTTGGCATGAAGCATCATGCAATGTAAATTTAGCTCTACAAAAAACTTTATGTGGAGTATCCTTGGGAAGAGGGAATGAAAGTTTATATAAATGGTCAAGGTCACATGACCAAGATGGTCCCCACGGCTATAAATAGCAAAAACCTTTAAAAGTCCTCTTCTCCAGAACCAGAAGGCCTATGATTTTGAAACTTGGCATGAAGCATCAATCAATATAGCTCTACAACCTTTGTATAAATCCTGACCCTAGGATGACCTTGTCCTTTTTATGGCAAGGTCAACGTAGGTCACCCATGCATTTGAATGGGAAAAATAGGAAAATGTCATTTAATGGCAAAAACTGGCTAGGAATTAGCAAACAGACAGAAAATTTATGTTTATAAAAATATTTTTGGCCCAGGGGATCGTCTGCCCCTGCCCCGGGGCAATATACATGTATATGACAATAATATTCAAACATCTTCTCTGAAACCCCAGTCAAAGCCACTTTATGTGGAGCATCCTTGGGAAGAGGGAATGAAAGTTTGTATAAATGGTCAAAGTCGCATGACCAGATGGCCGCCATGACTATAAATAATAAAAACCTTTAAAAAATCTTCTTCTTCAGAACCAGAAGGCCTATGATTTTGAAACTTGGCATGAAGCATCAAGGAATGGAGCTCATCAAGGAATGGAGCTCTACAAAATTTGTGTTAATCATGATACTGGGATGACCTTGACCTATTTTATGGCAAGGCCAACTTAGGTCGCCCATGCATTTGAATGGGGAAAATTGTTAAAATGTCATTTGAATGGGCAAATCTTGCAGTAAATTGGCAAATGGACTGAATTTCTATGATTTGAAAAAGACATTGACTCCAGGGGTTATTCTGACGCTGCCCTTGAGACATATACAAGCATTTTACCATTATAGAAAAAATAAAATGTTCCGATGTCCGTTGATTGCTATATTTTTATTGGTTTCCATAGGTTTCACAGTATCAATGATTGATTGTCAAGAAGTATAACTAATAGCAACAGAGGCGATTTCCCTGCATAACCCGTCTGATAGGTTTTCGTTGTGGAAGCACACTCGTCTATATACGTGAAATAACTGGATCCTGTGGATGCCAGAGCTTGGAAATAATATTTTCATATTCAAGATATACAAACTTTAACGGCTATTCCTACCAAGATCATTTCTGATACAAGTATATCGGAAAAATTATAAAGTAGAGAAATCAAGATGTACTAAATTGGCGAAGGTAGGTTTCGAACCCGCAGTCTTCGGCTTCGGCGCCTAGCTATACAGGGCCATCCCCTCTACCGACTGCGCTACTACGCTCCTTAAAAAAGGAGTTATCATAGCTCAGCTTGAGAGGCGATTTCCCTGCATAACCCGTCTGATAGGTTACTAGTTTTCGTTGTGGAAGCACTATATATATATAGTGCTTCTCATATCTCAGTTCTCAGGTTAGCGTTTACAGGACCGTTGGTTTTCTGGTTTATGGAAATAAACCCCAAAATCTGTGTGTCACAAATATAACCCATTAAAAACTTTGCTATCTGCATATGTGAAAAATAGACACAGAATAGCAGCTTCTGATCCGTGACTTTGACTTTGCTTTCACAGATAAAATTTCTTTTTCAACTTCCTTTGTGTAAAGCTTGCTTTTTATCAGTCGAAATTAAAACTCAAAATGAAGCCTCCATTGTGTAGAAGTATACCACCAGCTGCGAACTTTGAATCAAGATCCTGTCTCCATATTCACTTAGCTGCGAGTGGAATAAAAACACAGAAACAACCATCCAAGAACTCAAATAATTATTTAAGGTTTTTATAGTGTCAGGTCTTCTTGAATTATTGTGTTTTCAGATCCTATTTGGAATGAGATTGAAGAGAGAGTCAATCATTATATGTACAAATATGTGGTGACGCAGTCGTTTGACTTTTTTTGTGAACGGTAAGTAATAATAAAAAGATATTCACATTTTAACTTAAAATTATGTATTGAAATCAAGAAATGATTTTTTTTCACAATAATTTCTAGAGAATATTATTAAATTCTTTACTGGTTGGCAACCTGATGCAGTGTTATTGCAGAATGTTTTGTATTTTCCCTTCATATGAAAAGATGGGTTTTATTGATGAAATCCAATAATTGAATTTACATATATGTGACTTTATCTGTTTTTATTCCATACACTGTAATATTTCTAGTGAGAAGCATATAAAATAATGAATTTTACCTCCTTTCAGATTTTATTACAATGATCTAATGAATTTGACTCACCTTATTGAGGATACCGACAACACTGACAGATTCCTGACCCAGAAACAAAGCCTGTTTACTAGTCTAAAGATAGAGGTTTCTTCAATGCAAGATCTGAGATACTCCCTACTGGCTATGTGTAGAGGTACTGCACCTTGCAATGTTTTCTCCCTGAGGACAATAGAGATTTCAATAGTTTTGAAAAACTAGGACACCAGAAAAACATATTCATGAAATGTATACCCCTGAAACCCCACTTTTATATAGAAAAACTGGGGTTTGCAGGGGTATACCTATTTTTCTTATTTTTGCTCCAAAACATATTGTGGGTAGTCCGTGGTGAGGCGGTTCTAACATGTACCCGCAGTCTATGTTTTGAGCAAAAATTAAAAAAAAAATCAAAACTACTGAACATTTTCATTTTTTACATATGAAAAAAAATTCTATATATTGCATGGGCATGTTTTCTTAATAATCAATGAGGATCTAATATTGTGGGTACATTAATAATCTATGTTTTGGAGCAAAAATAAGAAAAATAGGTATACTGTTAGGAACTCCTTTCTGAAGTTAGTGTTGTAATAGCAAAAATCTGACTATATTGTCACCAGCAGGATTAATTTCTTGCTGAGTGATTGAAAAATTAGGCATCGCACAAAAAACCGACAGTTTGCATAGCTGATCAGCGCCTTTGTTTTCGCTACACGTATAGTACAATTCATCTTCTTCTTAAATCCGAAATTTCAAGTTTGTAGCTTGCTCCTGTGACTGTACAGGCCGGTTTGTGTCAAACGTGGTCGGAAACCAAAATTGTTGGTTTTCCCATGTGAAGGCTTTAATATTTTGTAGCATGGAGGCATAAACGTATCAAGACATTTCACTCTGGCCCATATATGGGGTCCATGGCACTAATCAGCTTCACAAGTACAGAACAATTTGAGCCCCAACGCCGAACGGGAGAAAACCCATCTTCAGGGTTTCTGACACAAACTGGCCTGTGTTATCACAGAAGAAACCTAAAAGCTTGAAATATCAGATTTAGTAGGAAGAGGGATTGCCCTTTTCAATTCGCAAAAAAAAAAAAAAAAAAAAAAAAAAAAAAAAAAAAAAGCTGTGCAGTTACTGCACAGCTATCTGTGACCTTTTTATACCCCGCCACTTAAAAAAAGTGCGGGGTATTATTTAGCATATGCAAAAATTTGGTTTTCTCATGACGCCGCTCATTTACCTTTGGCGTTGGTTTGCCGTGTGTATAAAACAAATTAACTAACAAAAACATGTATTTCTTGACCTGTATCATGTGAGCCTTTGCATGAGAAATTCTACAACTTGCATAGGCAAAAACAAAGACGCAGATCAGCTGTGCAATAACTGCACAGCTGATCAGCGCCTTTGTTTTCGCTGCACGGATAGTACACTCCTAGTCCTTCTAAAATCCAAATTTTCAAGCTTCTAGCCTGCTTCTGTGACTGTGCAGGTAAGTTTGTGTCAGACCTGGTCAGAACCCAAATTGTTGGTTTTCTCAAGCACAGGCTCATGTATTTTGCATTTCACTGGAAAAATTGATATGTTTCTTATTTTTGCTCAAAACATAGATTGTGGCGGTTCTAACGAGTACTTTACAATCTATGTTTTGGAGCAAAAATAAAAAAAATAAGCATACCCCTGTGAACCCCAGTTTTTCGATACAAAAGTGGGGTTTAAGAGGGTATTTGTTGCACGGACATGTTTTCCTGATTAAGAATAGTAGAAATTGACCTTCTCTGCCGTAACATTGGGGATAAAATGTGGGTCAAGCAGCCCTGACATTAAAAACCACTACAAACGGTTTAGAGCACATGTCCAAAAAGCTATCAGAGATAAGTATTGAAAACATATTTCCAATATTTTCACTCTGGAACCGGAAAACACTGATCCCGACAGCCCAAGGAAAAATGAAAAAGCTAAAAAGTTTGGGTCATTCGTAATGTCACTCAAAAAAGACGCGTTTGGGGTCACCTCTCTCCGCGAAAATGGAATTCTTAAAACAGACACCGTCGATAAGGCAAACATCTGTAATAAACAATTTCAGTCAGCTTTTACACGCAAAACTGACTCTGAAATCGCCTCCAAAGGCATTGGCCCATTTACCGCCATGGGTACCGCCACAGTTGACCCTAAAGGGTCCTCAAACTGTTAAATGGGCTTAAGGTACACGCTGTGATCATCATGAATTTCGCAAAGACCTTTGAGAAGGTGCCATACAGGAGACTACTCTACAAGGGATTAGAGATCTACTCATCAGTGGATCGCTTCATGGCTCTCTGAGCGCTTTCAAAAAGTGGTGTTTGATGGCCAAGCCTCAGACCCAGTCCCTCTACTATCTGGTGTCCCTCATGGATCGGTCTTGGGACCGGTCCTTTTCTTGATTTTCATAAATGATCTTCCGGACAATATCAGGTCATCCGTTCGCCTTTTTGCTGATGATTGTGGTCTGTATAGGAATATTAAAACCCTCTCAGATTGCCAGATCTTACAGGATGACCTGAATAGCCTAGGACAATGGGAGACCGATTGGCAAATGAAATTTAACGTTGCCAAATGTCACTCAATGAGGGTGACGCGGCACCTCCCTAGCAATCAAATACACTTTAACTACTCACTACATCAACAAACATTGGAACAGGTTCAGTTCGCCAAATACCTTGGAATTACTATCACAACTTGAATGGGGTCAACATGTTGCTGAAATTTCTTCTTAAGCAACTAAGACTTTGGGCTTTCTTCGGCGCAATTTGGCACTTGCACCTAGGCATACAAAGGAAGTTCATACCAAACATTGGTTCGCCCTCAGCTCGAGTATGCAGCTCCTATTTGGCATCCCTATAATGAAACTGAGACAAAAAAGGTGGAGAAAGTGCAGAAGACAGCAGCCAGGTGGGTCTGCAGGCGATGGCATAATACCAGTAGCGTCGATGACATGCTTGATGATCTTGATTGGTCATCCCTGGAGGACCGCAGGCTAAAGTCTTCCCTAACTTTCTTTTACTAGATTCACTTCGGTACAGTGTCTCTTGACAAAGATAAAACCGCAAGGTCAGTTTTGGTAACATAGGCTTGTACATGGGAAAAAGTAAAAACAATGGATATTTTGGAAACTGTTGCAGCCTGAGACCTGAAAATTGGCAGAAGCAGACAAAAAATGAAGGTATGCGGTTAATTCAAGTCAAGGTCATTTTTTGATCTGGGCCTAAGGTTATTCAAATATCAAAATAAAAGACTTGTTTTTCTCAGTAACATCTCAGCCTATGAATGTGAAATTTTGTTAGAAGCATTCATGCATAGGGAGAATGAAATTTTGTTCATGAAATCTGGATATCATGCTCACATTCATCTCCAGAACCCGTGGGCAGATATTCCTGAAACTTGGTAGGTACCATTAGGGACCTTAGCCCATCATACATGAAAAGGTACACGTAGGCAAAGATCAGGAAAAGGCGCAATCAGAAAAAGATTCCCACTCCAAAAACCAGGGTGGGAAAAAACCAAACCAACAACCAGGCACTTATACCATGAAAACATTTCGTAAGCCGAATGAGCAGCTATTTTCCCAATAGGTGGCCACTCAGTTACCCCAACTTAACCAAAAATATGAAAACACACATAAGGCGCCAACAGCACAAAAATGTTTTAAACACCAAGACACAAAACAAAAAGAACCACCACAGAAGTATCAACTTGGAACGATCAGTAACACAAAGTTACTGGCGGGTTTAAATCGGTTTTACATGGCCATAACCTCACCCTCAGCTACTGCAGTGGTTCATAACATTTAGTTAGTTCTTCGGTCCTCGTGGTGAATCTCTTACTAGTCAATGAAGTTTGTTCACATGATGACCAAATGATGACATTGACCTATTTTATGACAGTCAATTTTGTAAACTGGCTTTTACATGGAAAAAGTGAAAACAATGGATTTGTGGGAAACTATTGCGGCTTGAGACCTGAAACTTGGCAGATGCAGACAGCTTATGAAGTCGATAAAGGTGTGTGAGTATTCAAGGTCAAGGTCATTTCATGATTACAATGCTCAAAGATCAGGCTTCAGGTGCGCGTTTTCAGGACCAATGGTCCTCTGGTTTCCCTATTGACTGTTGTAGGTGGGGCAGGTCAGGGTTCCGATCGGTCTGACATAGACTAGTCTCAACATTTATACAGAGTTTGTCTGAAATGTTAAGTACATGTATCAGGAAGAAATGAAGTTTTGCTACCTACATGTACCAGAAAAAAAGAGCTGATCAGCTGGCTAATGACTACTACACAGCTTTGTATTTACGAAAACTCCCTCATGCAGTATACAGCAATATTTGCACATTCAAAAATGATGAAAAAAAGGTACAAGTAGGCAAAGATCAGGAAAAGGCGCAATCAGAAAAAGATTCCCACTCCAAAAACCGAGGTGGGAAAAAACCAAACTAACAATCAGGTACTTATACCATGAAACATATCGTAAGCCGAATGAGCAGCTATTTTCCCAATAGGTGGCCACTCAGTTACCTTAACTTAACTAAAAATATGAAAACATACATAAGGCGCCAACAGCACAAAAAAATTTAAACACCAAGACATAAAACAAAAAGAACCACTCCAGAAGTATCGACTTGGAACGATCAGTAACACAAAGTTACTGGCGGGCTTAAACCGGTTTTACAGGTACCTAACCTCACCCTCAGCTTCTGCAGTAGTTCACAACATTTAGTTAGTTCTTCGGTCCTCGTGGTGAATCTCTAACTAGTCAATGAATCATCAAGAACAAACAAATAAATCATGATAAACATCCTGATGAATCAAAAACCAGGACTCACAGATTGAGTAAGCTGCCCGACGAAGGAGATCCCTGGGCGCCGAATAACCTACTAACTCCGGAGCAAAAGAAAAACACCAGTTGCACTTCATTACAAAAATTTTGATAATGATAATATTTTGGTTCAAAACATTGATTGTGGGTACTCTGAGGTGGTTCAAAAAAGTACCCGCAATCTTTGTTTTAGATTAGAAATAGGAAAAAATGCATACCCCAGTATACCCGAGTTTCACTACATAAAAATTGGATTTGTTGGGATATATATTACATGGTCATGTTTTCCTGTGATTTTGTTTTGGCATATATTAAAAGGAGGTTTTCATGATGCAGCTCAAATATTTTCAGGGACCAATGTGAATGAGATGTTGGAGGAGTGTTCAGCACAATTCCAGGCTGTTCTAGCATCTCTGGGGGATCTGTCAAGCATGGAGGCCTTAATCAACCTTTGTGATCTATCTACGTAAGTGCCAAATTATAATGCTAATGCACAGATAAATGGATCTTTTCATCTTAATCATTTAGACAAACTTTCAGTGTAGACTTTTTAAACACTGTTTTATCATTGACTCAACTAAAGCACTGTTCACCGCATCTGTTTAAGTGGAGATGTGGGTAAACATTAGAACCAAAGATGTCAATTGAATATGCAAATTTTGGGCATGATTCCCTTTTAACTGCAGAATCCAAAAAATAAAATACCATGTTCAACAAATAAATGAATTATGCATCATGTTAAACTTTTTGTGGGCCTTTTTTTTTCTTTTTTTTTTTTTGCTTTTATTTTGTATGTTTATGTTATATAATTGGTCGTACTAAAAATTACCCTATAATAATATTCTTTTAGGCTAACCAGTTTCGACAGCGCTGTACAATGTTTCGTTGACAATGGTCTGGAATCAGACTTTATGTCCTACTTAACGACTGATCCAACTCTGTCACCTCTTCTTGATATGCTGGGGATCAGTGTGGTGGGGTCCAGTGTGGATAACTTGATGAACACATTAGAGAACTCCTGTTGTAAGATAGAATTTAAATTTTACACTGGCTGTGTTTATTAATGATTAGTGCATAAGCTTGTCTTTGAGAAGTTTGAATTTGTGCTCAGTTGAGTTAAGCTAAAACAATTTGTTTCAAACTAATGAAATTTTCTTTCAACTTGCAGTTACTCCCCTCAATATTTTGCAGTTATTTTAAGAAAAGGTAATTTAATGCAGTATAAAGGTTGCTTTATGAGTACAATAAACAACAGCTGACCAAAACGCTATCAAATAACACAGAGATCAGGTATGATTTTCCATTCATTAACATTCCCTAGGTCCCAAGGGGAGTGTTGAAAACCGAGGGCGTAGCCCGAGGTTTTCAACACTCCCCGAAGGACCTAGCGAATGTTAATGAATGACAAAATCATTTTTGATCACTATTATTGCATAGATTCTGCAAAAACGAAAGAAATAATGGTGCACTATATTTTAGAGCCTCATCACGTGAAAATCATTTTTCTAAATTTTTTCGCAGACACTATGAGTTGATTTCCAAATTTAATGTTGGGCTAAAGACCCTTTTACGTGAGAGCCTTTCGGAACCAGAATTTTATGGTGACTTGGTTTACAAATTTAAGAAGCTTAAAGGAAAAAATGATTTTTCTTTTCAGTTCAGAAAAATCATAACTAGTTAGCTCACCTGAGCCGTCAGGCTCACAAGGTGAGCTTATAGGATGGCCATGATCCGGCGTCCGTCCGTCGTCCGTCGTCCGTCGTCCGTCCGTCGTCCACCATTTTCAAAGATCTTCTTCTCTGAAACCGCTTGGCCAATCAAAGCCAAATTTTACATGAAGCATCTATGGGAAGGGGGAACCAATGTGTATATAAATAATCCAGGTCACATGACCAAGATGGCCGCCATGCCCATATATGGTAAAAACCCTTCAAAAATCTTCTTCTCCGGAACCACTGGACCGATTTCAACCAAACTTGGCATGAAGCATCGATGACTCAAGTACTACAATGTGTATATAAATCATGACCTTGAGGTGACCTTGACCTATTTTACGGCAAGGTCAACATAGGTCGCCTTTGCATTTGAATGGGAAAAATTGTTAAATTGTCATTTAAAGGAAAAATCTTGCAGAAAATGAGCAGTAGGACTGAATATTAATGATTCTGAAAAAAATTGGGCACCAGGGGCTCATCCGCCCCCATCCTGGGGCAATATACATGTATATTATCATAATATTCAAACATTTTCTTCTCTGAAACCGCTTGGCCAATCAAAGCCAAATTTTACATGAAGCATCTATGGGAAGGGGGAACCAATGTATATATAAATAATCCAGGTCACATGACCAAGATGGCCGCCATGCCCATATATGGTAAAAACCCTTCAAAAATCTTCTTCTCCAGAACCGGTGGACCGATTTCAACAAAACTTGGCATGAAGCATCGATGGCTCAAGCACTACAATGTATATATAATTCATGACCTTTTCATGACCTTGACCTATTTTACGGCAAGGTCAACATAGGTCGCCAATGCATTTGAATGGGGAAAACTTTTAAAATGTAATTTAAAGTGAAAGTCTTGCAGGAAATGGGAAGTAGGACTGAAAATTAATGATTCTGAAAAAAATTGGACCCCAGGGGCTCATGTGCCCCCACCCCGGGGCAATATACATGTATATTTCCATAATATATATTCAAACCTCTTCTCCTCTGAAATCGCTTGGCCAATCAAAGCCAAATTTTATGTGAAGCATCTATAGAATTGAGGAATCAATGTGTATATAAATAATCTAGGTCACATGACAAAGATGGCCGCCATGCCCATATATGGTAAAAACCCATCAAAAATCTTCTTCTCTGAAAACAATGGACTGATTTCAAGGAAACTTGGCGTGAAGCATCGATGGCTAAAGTACTCCAATGTATATATAAATCATGACCCTGTGATGACCTTGACCAAGTTTATGGCAAGGTCAACATGGGTTGCCTATGCATTTGAATTGGGAAAACTGTTAAAATGTCATTTGAAGGGAAAAGCCAGCAGGAAATTGGCAAACGGACAGAATATTGAAGATTCTGAAAAAAGAAAATGGCCCAAGGGCTTCATCTGCCCTGCACTGGAGTTAAATACCATAATATTCAAACATGTTTATTGGTATATGCAGTAGATCTCAGGTGAGCGTTTACAGGACCATTGGTCCTCTGGTTACAGACGTATAGATGATAACTTGAATGTTATGCGACAGTCTGCATGCTTAGTTTCTAACCCAATCATGATAACTATGCTGCCTTCTTTAATTGCACGCCGGTGGGTTGGGCGTCAGACTCTATGATGGCCCCGGCATAAAGCTATTCATTTTAGTTGGTTGGGCCCGGAGCTTCTTGTCTCTTGCTTGGCCCACCGGGGTTCAACTGGTGTTTTTCTTTTGCTCCGGCTTTCAGTAAGTTATTCGGCGCCCATGGATCCCCATCGTCGGGCAGCTTACTGTTGAGTCCTCGTTTTTGATTCATCAAGGTGGTTATCATGATTTATTTGTTTGTCCTTGATGATTCATTGACCATTTAGAGATTCACCAAGAGAATCAAACAACGTACTAAATGTTGTGAACCTCTGCAGAAGATGAGGGTGAGGGTAGGCGCCTGTAAAACCGGTTTAAGCTCCCCCCCCCCAGTATTTTTGTATTACTGATCGTTCCAAGGCGATACTTCTGTTGTGGTTCTAATTGTTTTTTGTTTTGGAGTCGAGTTTTTGTGCTCTTTTGAGCCTTATGTACGTTTTCATATGTTTAGTTCAGTTCGGGTAACTGAATGGCCGCCTATTGGGGAATAGCTGCTCACTCGGCTTACGACATGTTTTCATGTTATAAGTAATTAAGTGTCATTTTAGTTTTTTTCCACCCCTCGATTTATGGAGTGGGAATTTCTTTCTGATTGCGCCATTCCCTGATCATTGCCTATTTTTTACTTTTTCATATATGCGGAAAAGTTTTCATTCTCATGCTTATTCTGGACGGACTTCATTTACTCATTATTAACACGTGTTTTGCGTGGCGCTTAGTAACGAGCATAAATAAAAGCCATGTATTATGAGCACGTGTGCACAAGAATTGCTATATTAATACATGGCTTTCTTTTCATTGATATATGGCTGTTAATATTGTGTGACACGTGTGTTTATGCAATAATATTGTGTGACACTTTAGTATTTATGCAATAATAGTTAATAACATACTTTGAGCATGTGCTTTCACCAATAAAATACGTTACCAGTTGATAACCCATTTACATGAAACGAGATTCCAGTTTTGCGTCGCCATAAGACATCAGATGGTGTTATTTTTAGCTCATCTGATCTGTGTGCTTATAGTAAGCCAATGCTCCAATGTCTGGTCGGCCAGTGGCTTCCCTTCACCATTCTCATAAATCTTCTCCTCTGAAACACCTTGGCCAGTGAAAGCAAAACTTGGAGCCTCCAAAAGTAGAGGCAACAAAAGTTTGTTCCCTAAATCTAGGTCACATGTTCAATATGTCTGCCCACTCACAGTGCTCAAATATCTTCTTTAGAACTGGTGGGCCGATTTTCTTGAAACTAGGTATATTGCATCTAGGGAGTACATGTGCAGCTCGGTTTCAAAAATAATATACCCCTGCAATGTCGCAAAATAAATTGACCTCTTCATCTTCATTGCATCGATCATAATGTATTAATTAAAGACATTTGTTGGTATGTGAATATATTTGATTGAAATACTGTGACTAGTCACCTTATCAAGATGGTTTATATAAGAAAATCATCCCAGAGAAACTCCAACATAACAAATATCAGGTGCAAGAGAACACAGTAAGATGTAAATTGACAGTAAGAGCAGTTTTGCTTCCTTAACACACGCCTGTAGAGAAAGGATACGCGTCTATTTAATCATTATTTCAGTACTTAAAATGTAAAGCGAATGTGGTGCAAGTTTTAATGTATCTAAAATAGATGTCCATGAATCGCATTATTGAGGTCAGAAAGTGGCAATATTCACAGTACGTACATCATACCAATCGCCCAAACTTGAAAACTTTACTTTAAATCTGTCAGAATTTTGGTAGACGCCAAATACAGCTTTCTGTCCGATCGGATTACTCATGATCAATATAAATTTAATACCATTTTAACACACATAAACATATGCTTAAAATATCGGAGTTTCATTCGAACCAGGTCAACAGTCCTCAAGCAATGATCGATGCAATGAAGATGAAGAGGTCAATTTATTTTGCGACATTGCAAGGGTATGTTAGTTTTGAAACCCAGCTGTTACAGTATTGTCTTTTTAATTTTTATGTATTTTGTTATTTCAGATGCAATTAGCTTTGGGTAAGAAGTAACACAGCCGTGTCATCACAACCCAAGACCAGAAATCTGACGACATTTGACTACAGCATATGATACAAGAATTATAGACCAGATTCAAAATATAGTGATTTAGACACTGAGTACACATGAAAAGCATATACTGAGTATATGGTGATAACTTTGGGTAAATTTTTGCATTTTCCATTTGAATTTGAGTTCAGGGTTTTTGTTTACACATTAACAGCACATTGACTGAGATGCTTAAAGTAAGTACCTATATGTTAAAATTTATCCTCATTTTATCATCAATTACCCATGTATGTTATGTTTTTGGTACACATCTAAATTTGCTTTTATTTCTGTAGACCTTTTTGAACCCACTGTATTTTATAAAATACTCATTTTATCACACCGTATTAGCGGCAATCGTGAGCAACCAATTTGATAAACAAAAAGAGTTCTAGTTTGCCATAAAAATGTGTTTCGGATTGCCAAAATGACAACATAAATTGAATGTTCTCGATTGCCAACACATGCGTTTTGGCAATCTAAAGCGCCTTTTTTGGCAGTCAAGAACATAGTTTTGTATTAAATGTCACATTCCACATTGCTGCTAATACAGTGTTTATACTTGACAGACTTTAAAAGGCAACACATTCAATCAGTTATCATATGTTTAAAATTTGCTCAAAATTCAGCTGATGTGTTAATTATCTTAACTCCATAAACAATATTTATCCGTGAAGATTGATTTGCTAGAAAAAAAAATATCTGAGATGTCATTAAAACTTTTAAGTTTTTCTGACAAAAACCTTGGTGAAGCTACTAGGAACAGTTTTTGTGAACAAAAATAAAAATAAAATAAAATAAAAAAAAAAACAACATCTTTTTGTGATAAGAAGACACTTTCTTTTCATTACAGCGCCAAGAGTCAGGGTAATTTTGTGTTACACCAGTGCATATTTATTTTGTTCATAACTTCAACACATTTCATTCTACACACAAAAATGCATTTTTTTCCTGGAAAACGTTTAAATGATGTTAAGACCACATTTTTATTGAAAACGAAAGCAATCCAATTGCATTTGTTTGCTTTTTTGTATGGCTTTTCAAAAACATGTTGGACTTGAAGATTTATTTTGTCCCTGTTGAAGTGTCGCATAATAACTTTGTCCAATTAAAGGTGACACTTTAAATTATACTGTATCATGTAAACCACGGTTATTGGCATTTTGATTTTGGTATCAAAGTTAAGAAGACTGTCTGTGCTTTTCATTTCAAAAATGTTTTGTTTTATGGAGACACCCTGTATTCTGAGAGTAACAACCAATAAAGCATGTGCTGTTGCATTTTTAAAGTCTGTGATTATAGTTTTTCAGTTTGCAAGATTTTTGTTTTCAATTTTGTTTGTTTTAATTCTATATATTTGAAATAGATTTTTCTAAAATTTCTTCTCAGTATCAGATCCCCTGAATCTGAATGGTTTACTGGTGATACACCAAATTGGCAATATTTCACCAGGGGGTGCACCAGGAGGGAAATTAGTCCCTGGCTCTCACAAGAGATGCGAACATGGACAAACAGTCATCAGACATTTCAACAGAGGAGATCAAAGAATCATGGAGGTCATTCCAGTCCCTGATAGTCTGTGGAAAAAACTACTTTTGTACGCCTCTTTGCTAGCTGAAGCTGAAAAGCCAAATAGTGTTAAATTCTACAACGCCTATTCTTCGGTTGGTATTCTGGCTTAACCCTTTAGACCTTTGTATAGCAATATAAGCCTACTATCCTTCCTCCTTTTCTTAAGAGATTCCCATTTCAATTGACCTAAAATGCCAGTCATGCTCCCAGTTTCAAAAACAATTTCCAGTCACAAACCTTGCCGCACGATTTTGGACCTTTTCCAGTTCTTCCTGGAGGCCATGAGTGCGAGGGTCCCAAACTGAGCTGCCATATTCATATTCCAAGACCGGCCGCACCAGTCCTTTATAAGCTGCTTCTTTCACATCTGGGGGACAAGAATACAAATTTCTCCTAAAAAATCCGACTTTGTACAAATATTGGAAATATGAGTATTCCATTCCAAATCATTTGTGAAAGTTACACCCAGGTACTTTATGCTTTCAACGTTTTCCAGTACAGTGCCATCAAGGGTGTAGTTAGCCTGTATCTTACCAGACCGTTTATTTGTCAGCTGCATCATGTTGCCTTTGACAGGTTCATATCTTACTTTAGTACAATTAATTTCTTCTCTTTCATTTGAGCCGCGACGCAGGAAAACCGGTCTTCGGGGTTTCCGACCAGCTCTGACACAAACCGGCCTATATAGTCACAGAAGTAGGCTAGAAGCTCGAAATTTTGGACATAAGAAGAAGAGAAATTGTACTATCTGTGTAGCGAAAACAAAGGCGCAGATCAGCTTCGCAATTGCATAGGCAAAAATCCGGTTTTCTCACGATGCTGCTCTTGTTATGATTATATATGTGCACTGTCAAGTCTAAAACAGTCATTCTGTGACATATAAGACTAAACATGTTTTTGATATGCTTAAGTTTAATAATGCCTTAATCTATTTGCTGGCCACTTTAAAGTTTATTTTGAGCATTTTATTGTTAAATACTGGTATGATAAAAATTAACTGCCCAAGACATCCTGAAAACATCTTGTAAACTTTTTTTAATTCTGTTTTACGTCCCTTTCACGATTACTTCAGCTCATATGAGACGGGTCAATCAGTATATGGGGAGAAAACGGGAGAACCCCCGAGAAAAACCACCTGACACACCGGCAAGCAGAACTTGGCTTGTCTCACATGTGGCCAGAGCGGGGCTCGAACCCACACCAGACACAATCTTGGAAACTGTACATTAAACAGATAATAGGATATGCACTGTGTTGTTTTGAGATGATTTGAAATCTGAATCTGAATAGTTTACCCGTGACTCACCAAATGACATTATTTCACCAGGGGGTTTGGATGGGGGAGAAATTAGTCCCTAGAACGCACAAACGATGTTGTTGATTCACGTTTTTAGAGTTATTTTATTATTATTATTTTTTGATCTTGGTAATGGAATAAGACTAGGTGCCATTTTGAGCCTTATTAGATGCATGTTTGTAATTTTTCTACATCTGATTATTTTTACACAACTTTTAACTTTTATAGTAAAAGTTTTTAACATTTTTTTTCAATAACTTTTATTTTCTGTTCTTGATTTTGATATATTTAGATTTACAGTTGCCTGTGATATATGAGCCGTGTCATGAGAATACCTGTCTATGGTGTCTTAACTTTCAATCCAGGTCTAACACAAACCAGACTGTACAGCCCCGAAAGATAACTTAAAGGGTTTAGGAAGAAGCATGATTGTACATGTGCGTTCACTTATTAATATACCCCTGCGATATTCAGAAATAAATTGACAACTTTTCTTGTTTTTGAACAATCGTCACTGGCAAGAAATAGACAACTGGATGAATTTGTTCATATAATATGTTAAGTACATGTATGTCTATAAATATTTACTCTGTATATAAAACTTCAAAACCGTGTGATGTTGTATGCCGAAATTGATTACATAACATATGGAGCCAAATTTTTAACAAAAATTTCGCTGTTATTCGAGTTTCAAAGATTCCACAAGGAACCATGGTTAATGGTTTGTAATTTTGTTTGTAAATTATGAAAGAATAACCATTTTTGTACTACGACTGACAATTTGGTGTCTTTATGAGCACTATTTACAGAGTTACATCCTTATTTTCAATTATTGTACATTTTAGAATTTCATGATAAAGTGGTTGTTACAATATAAAACTAAGCATGTCAGTGTTATTTTGCAAGAAAACCAATATTGTACTAGGGCGGTTATTCGACCAAAGCTTGCTAGTGGGTTCCTTCATAAGGTAAGCGTGTCTTAAAGCACTATGGAGTCACCCATGACTTTTTTTCTTTGCCAAAACGTGGGTTGGCATTTCATCATACAATTCATGATCGTTTTTTACGCACCGAGGGGCTAAGTGGGCTAAATTTATTGTTGGACAATGACTCACATCTCCTCTCCGTGATATTCCAAACCTCTTCTATAGCGATTAAGTCACGGAAATTGACATGTCAATAAAGGATGTCAAAATGGTATTTTATGCAAAGCAAATGTTCTTTGTATTCATCCCAATTATTGATATAAGAGGAACGTCTGTCTTTGAATGGCCTGGTGATTTCCTTGATTTTATGCCTAAACAAGAGGATTTAAATATCACGAATATGAGCAGTGAGAGATAGCATAAGTATGAAAGTTTCTCTGTGAAAGTCCCAGCCCCCTATGGTATTCTGTGCCGAGAAACAAACCATAATTTGTATGATGAAATGTCAACCCACGTTTTGGCAGAATACAAAGCCATATCTGACTCCACAGTCCCTTAAGGCATGCTTACCTCATAAAGGAACCCACTAGCTAGTTTTGTTCGTAAAACCGTCCTGGTAGAATATTAGTTTTCTTGCAAAATAACACTGACATGCTTAGTTTTATATTGCAAGAACCGTTTTACTACGAAATTCTAAAATGCACAATAAATGAAAATCAGGGTGTAACTCTGTAAAAAGTGCTCATAAAGACACCAAATTTTCAGCCGTTGTACAAAAATTGCTATTCTTTCATAATTTATAAACAGAATTACAAACCATTAACTATGCTTGCTTGTGGAATCTTTGAAACTCGAATATCAGCGAGTTTTTGTTAAAAATTTGGCTCCATATGTTATGTAATCAATTTAGGCATACAACATCACAAGATCTGGAAGTTTTTTTATACATAGTAAATATTTATAGACATACTTAACATATTATATGAACAAATTCATCCAGTTGTCTATTTCTTGCCAGTGACGATTGTTCAAAAACAAGAAAAGTTGTCAATTTATTTCTGAATATCGCAGGGGTATATTAATAAGTACACTGAGTACCCCATGTCACATAGGAGCAGGATTAGTCAGATTGGAGCTGGGATCTAGACATATAGATCTAGATCTAAATTTTAAAAAAACGTATTATATATATAATATATATACAGCGGTTGTTACAATATAAAACGTTTTGGCAGAATAAAAAGTCATGGGTGACTCCATAGTGCTTTAAGACATGCTTACCTTATGAAAGAACCCACTAGCAAGCTTTGGTCGAATAACCGCCCTAGTAGAAAATATTGAAAATTTTCTTATATATATATAGAGAGAGACTATTTTAGTCATGCCATGAAACTTGCTTTTCACACACTCAAATGCAGATCAACTGATTCTGTTTAGTGAATGATTTTGCTGCATTGTGCGGTCTTGGTCGAATAACCGCCCTAGTAGAGAATATTGAAAATTTTCTTATATATATAGAGAGAGGGACTATTTTAGTCATGCCATGAAACTTGCTTTTCACACACTCAAATGCAGATCAACTGATTCTGTTTAGTGAATGATTTTGCTGCATTGTGCGGTCTTGTCAATGTGCTGATTTAAGTATTTTATCACAAAAAAAATGTGTTTTTTTTTCTTATGATTCAGCTCGTTTTATTTGTATTAGTCAGATTGGATTAGACTCTCTGACAGTTATAAAACAACTTGTGTAATACCAATTGAAAATATTTTACTGAATGTGGAAAGAAATAAAAATGTAAGTGCTCTGCATGAACAGTATTAAAAGAGAATATTTTCTTTTGGAAATGTGTATGATAACCAGCAAGTGCTACACACCCTAGGAACAGGGTCATATGGAGAAGAAACAATGTCAAATTAAAATGTTTACTACTGAATTTTTAACTTTTTTGTTTGTAGTTTGTTATTAATTAAAATGTTTACTACTGAATTTTTAACTTTTTTATTTGTAGTTTGTTATTAATAAACTTGTTTTCCTTTCATTGTGCTGTTTTTATACTTAACCACATACAATATGATGGACATTTTTATCCTCCAATGAATCCACCATCTCATTTAGGAAAATTGAGCCTTCACATGAGGAAACCAACGATTTGCATATGCGAAAACGAAGCCACAGATCAGCTGTGCAGTAACTTGCCCGAATAACTTGCATTTAGTTATCAGTTCACCTGGCTGTATTGTGACTTTCTGCTTTTCAGTCATATTATATAAACATCAAATTTATTCTTTAGCATCGATTTTAATAAAAAATACAGAAAGTGAACAAAAATAGATGAACTAAATTTGTTGACAATTTTGTGGAAAATTGGTTCATTATTAGCTCACCTGTGCCGAAGGCTCACAAGGTGAGCTTATAGGATGGCCATAATCCGGCGTCCGTCCGTCCGTCGTCCGTCCGTCCGTCGTCAACAATTTCAAAGATCTTCTCTGAAACCGCTTGGCCAATCAAACTGAAATTTTATTTGGAGCATCCATGGGTAGGGGGAACTGAAGTTTGATCGCGAAATCCGGGTCACATGACCAAGATGGCCGCCACGCCCATATATGGTAAAAACACTTCAAAAATCTACTTCACCAGAACCGGTGGGCCGATTTCCACGAAACTAGGTATGTAGCATCGGGGACTTCAACCAATCATAGTTTGATAAAATGATTACCCTTGGATGACCTTGACCTATTTTACGGCAAGGTCAGTTTTGGAAACATAGGTTTTTACATGGGAAAAAGTGAAAACTATGGATTTTTTGAAAACTATTGCAGCCTGAGACCTGAAAAGTGGTAGTTGAGAACAACTAATGGAGTAGATGAAGGTATGTGATTAATTTAGGTCAAGCCAGTCTGTCGTCCATACACACTTTTCAAAGATCTTCTCCTCTGAAACCGCTTGGCCAATCAAAGTGAAATTTTATATGGAGCATCCATGGGTAGGGGTGACGAAAGTTTGATTGCAAAATCCAGGTCACATGACCAAGATGGCCGCCACGCCCATATATGGTAAAAACCACTCAAAAATCTTCTTCTCATGAACCGGAAGGCCGATTTTCACGAAACTTGGTATGTAGCATTTGGGACTACAGCCCATCATAGTTTGATCAAATGATAACCCTTGGATGACCTTGACCTATTTTACGGCAAGGTCAAATTTGGAAACATAGGCTTTTACATGGAAAAAGTGGCGGTTCTAACGTGTACCCACAATCTATGTTTTGAGCAAAAATAAGAAAAATATCGAAAATTTTCTACTGAAAATTTTCATTTTTTACAACTTTAGAAATCACTGTATATTGTATGGGCATGTTTTCGTGATGTTTACGAGATATCTTGCACACAAGATTTTCAAATGGGCATAATTCAGAATAGGGGCATAACTCCTACATGAGAAAAAATAGTCAACTATTTTTTTTTATTCTTTTTTTTTTGTATATGAAATTTCAAAACCCTAGCATGCACCATTCAAACTTTCAAAAATGTGACTAACAAACAAACAGACAAGCCCAAAACAATATGCCTTCCCAACTCCCAACTTTACCAAAGTTGGAAACAGTCATTAGCTCAAGATTTCTCATGATCTAAGGTAATGGTTTGCTCCTAGTCTATCATAAGTTATTTCTTTAGTAAGAGTTTAGCTCATTTGCTTATAAGACTGTATATCAGTATGAATAGAAATTATTTTAAACTAGTTCATCGACAGTATCAAAAAATGGAGCAATCCTTGTCCTTGATGGTTTTCTCGCAAGCGCGATGTCCGAGGTTTGCTTTTTCCATGTATAATATTAGTTTCCGCGGTGCTTTACTAGAACCACACGCGATTTCACGTTTCCGAGTACGTTATTTGCCAAAAAAGAGATGCTAGAAGTGCTATTTTATCGATTTTTACCGTGTCCCTGGGTCAGGGTAAGTAGTTTTATTTGTTTCCATTGCAAAAGAAGCTTGACAGAAATCACATTTTCTGTGACCATCTATTGCATAGAATGTTATTGAAGTCAAATTCAAAAATCTTATGATATATAAAGTGCTATTTAAGGGTGGGGGCACATATAAAGTGTTGTCCCTGGAAAACGTATCAGTGCTGTCACAGTTATTGAAAATCGATTTTGACCAGAGTTGCAAATCATTTTCCCGGATCAAAACAATCGCGTTTTGTAGACGACACCAAGCTGAAGAAGTTACGGTAAAAAAACTTTTGAACAAATCGCATTACTCCGTTGCTATACCATAAAGACATGTCAGAATTGGAGTGGGAATTTTACAAGCATCAGTCCTATCATGTGCATTTTGCCGCTTATTGTAAATATCACATACATTTTAAAACCATGACTGAATTTCAACTTAAGAGCAGTAAGAATAGACATGCAAAGTTTTCATCCTGCATTCTGATGTTAGTCACTAGAATTAAATTTCTGTGTGAAACTCAGTACTGTCACGGATCAGTGGTGTCACGGTCGTGACATTAATGATGTGACAGCACTGAGTTGACTTCTGTCAGCAGGTGTGGATTCAGGTAATTTCCTAGGCTGACAAGAGTTAGGTCGCCTTTCACCAGAGGGTCTCAGCTACTAACGCCAGCAGCAGTCAGAAGTGGCCAATTCATATCGCTTTGAAAATCGTTTGAGGTGTGTGACTGTGTGTGGGTGATACAAAACTGCAAATTCAAAATGCTTCGTCGACCACGGTAAACAAATAGCCCCGGGGGTGGTACTCCCATAATGATATTTAGACAGTTTGTGTATGTCGCGCGATAAATGCCCTTTTTGGCGGTCCATTCCAAACTAGATTACCCCTTTTCAGTAAAAAAAAAAAAAAAGAAGACATTTTAAGCCCCAACTTTATACGGAAAAATCGCCTTTTTGTTTAAAACGCCACCCCTTTCCTCGAGGGGTTGGAGGGGCAACTTAGGGTAATGCAAGTACGGATGTGCCGTAAAACCTACCAAATGCATACACCTCGAAAAAAGGGACCCGGTAATATACACACTAGGGGTCTATGGTACATGAAAATACGAAAATTTTAACCTTTTCTGACGCATGTGTCTTTCAGTGTGTTTTTTGTTGCATACCATTACGTAAATGTGTTTCCCATGCAATATACAGAGATTTTTTTAGCTTTAAAAATTGAAGAAAAAAATATATCTGATTGTCAAATTTTAGAAACAAAAAGCAGTAACATTTTATACCTCATTTTACCCTGTATACGTCACTACATAAAAGTGGGATTTAATGGGATATATGTGAAAGCAAATGTGCAGCTCAGCTGCAAGTTAACCTAAAGTTGAGGCCCATCCAAGGAGGTATTAGATCCAAGCTCACTAAAAGAAAAATGACCTTTCTCCCTAGCTCCCTAAAAATCTTTTCCTTGCTCCCAGCTTCCTTAAACCAAGAGTGTTCTCTTCTAGTAGTCCTCAATTCCCTTCAATTGTTTTCCAGTTTTCCCAAGCTCCCTGAAAACAATATGGCCGTGGGGAGCGCGGTGGCGTAGTGGTATAGCGTCGGACTCCGAATCGAGAGGTCCTGGGTACGATCACCACAGGCGTCACCGTGATGTGTCCTTGGGCAAGACACATTAATTCCCTACAGTACTGGTTAAACTCAGGAAGCGTTGGCCCCGTCCCGACATGACTAAAAAATTGTTGACTGGGACGTTAAGCCCCAACAGAAACACAAACAAACAAAATGGCCCTGCTACCCAGCTCCCTAAAATCCGTGATAGGGTCCTAAATTTAATGCGGTCTTTTGTCGTGAACTATCCTGGTTGTCTCAGACCTGGTCGAAAGCCCCAAAGACACATTTTCTCATGCTGCTGCTTAAGATGAACAGCGCTTCTACTGCGCTTTACGTGTTACATCGCGTTTGGTTTGCGTGAAGCGAACATGTTTTTTTTTAGCATTGGATCTACGCAAAAGGTGTCCCTGGTTAGAGCAACAGCAAAGGCTTCGTTGGTTGCTACCTTAAGTGAGTCACTGCCCCTAAGCTCATCGGTAAATGGTCAGAAATTAATCATTTCCGCACACATTGGAATGAAAAAGGCGAGATCGGATAATTATCAGTGCTGTCACGACAACATCAGTGCTGTCACGATATCAGTGCTGTCACGGTCATAATTATTTAAAATACTTAAAACGCATCATATAAACGTAATTGCTTTTGGTATTTTATGATACTATACTGAAATAGTAAACGTTTAGCAGAACTTATTTTTGGTTTAATCCCATAAGATAATGTCTACAAAAATAAAGCGTTTCAGAAACAGAACAAATCACAGTATGTGCATTTTCATTGAAGATCTCTTCCCCGTTAATTCATTGAAAGTATTTAAGGTTTGTGTGAACTATTGTTCGTGACAAGTTATATATGCCCCCACTTACAGATTGGGGAAGTCTTATCAAATGAGCGTTTTACGCAAGAATGTTTGTTCGTGACAGCACTGATATTTTTTCAAGGGTACCATACAATTAATTAATGCTGGTGCACTATTTGTTCAGTTAAACTCGGCATATTTTATTTCTACATTCTACTAGTATATGCTCCTGTAATAAAACTATCCCATTAAAAAAGAAAAAATGGACAATTAATTTTTTTCGTTTTGCCTTTCTGGATTGCTCCATTTTTTGATAATGACCCGAATATACATTACTGCAAAAACAAGAAATATCTTTAAAAATATATATATACGGCGAAGACGATAATTTGTAGACGGAATATTCCCATCGGTGTCCCGTTAGACTTTTCCACAAAGAAGTGGAGCGAGGTCAAGAGGTGTATCGGAGTGCAGGTTAGCCAACTGATCTAGATGATTTGTTGGTGATATGTATGGAAAAATGAAGACTGTGTCTAGAACAAGTACATTTCACCAACTACAGAAGGTGGTCCACTTTTGGAAATAATAAGTAAAACAGCTCCTTTAAGAGCAGGGAAAACATTAATGAAAAAGTGGATGGGTCACACTCCATCGACTTCAATATATTTTCATGTTTACAAGAAATGAAATGTAAGTTGCAACTAAACCAAAACCCAGCATCTCAGACGGGAAAAGGTGTAAATTTGTAAAATTTGTGGAAGGTTGACATAAACCAAATCAAACATTTTCGGTTTTCGAAGTATTTTATACACACTGTTGGCGATTTGTCTTAATTAATTAATCAAGGTGAACATAAGTCGCCAACTACCGGCCTGTGATCGGACCGGCAACCTTTTGATTATAAAGCGAATCCGCGAACAATTAGACCACCGCGGCCGGTTCAGCAATATTACAGTTGAGAAACAAATGTGCATATAACTTCATACATCAGATTTGGCATCTAACCAATGAAATAAATCACACATGGCGTGATAAAGTCATCAACTACAACGCTTCCGCGCTTCTCTGCCTCAGGTGACATGGGAAATAACACACATTTATAATGGAATGATAATGAAAAGAGGTACAAGTTTTATTTACCTTTTCTGCCATTTTAATCTAAACCCAGTGCGTAATTTAGTCTGTACCAGTGCGTTGCAGCCAGCTGCAGTACTTTTACATTTATCAGAGTAAAATTGAAACTTCGAACACAATACATATGCGCGGGACTAACATAAGATTCTAATAACTTTTGGCGCTGTTATTGAATGCCACTGTATTTTGAGCACTTGAAGTTTAATTGACGTCAGCGAAAACCGCTTGCGCCTTTGAAAGAAAGCGCAAATGTTTATTTTGTGTTTTCTTATGCTTTAGGTTAATAGCTATCACTTGAGTTTGTTTGCTCTCACAAAACCCCTTTCTTGTAGCAACTGTTAGTTTTTTTTTTTTTTTGTTTTTTTTTTTGTTTTTTTTTTTTTTGTTTTTTTTTTTTTTTTTTTTTCAGAAAAGTTAAGTATCGACAGCGTTGAAGAAAGCAGCTTTAGCGTAGAATTCAGCGAACAAATTTGTATGGATAAATGTTGTGTCTGATGTTAAGGTTCACGACATTATGTTCATTTTATGCTTCAGCTTAATTTTAAAATAATTAAAAGCAAATTATAACCCATGTAAAGTGTTGCGTTATTAAAGTCCGTCAGTATATTTTCTGAACAGAGACACAAAAGAAAGCTCGGTCAGTTATAAATACATAATGCATAGTCATGGATAACCGTTTTGCGTTGATGTGCACAAAATACACCAAGATGCAAAAATACACCCGGGTACAACCGCAATTGGCTCCATCTCGAAGGTAAGGGCAAATTAGCACCCGGATGTATTTTTGCACACATGTGAATATCAAAACACCGTTCACATGGCATAAAATAGGCCTACACCCGGGGTGCAAAAATACATCCGGTGCTAATGTTGCACATGAACACGGCTTTAGACCTACTCGTTAACAATTTCAAGAAGTACAGCTGTATATATTCATGATATTGTATACTAGTATATAGATCTACAACAATGGTTTTGTTACTCGGTACTCTAAGTTGTTAAAGTGTTGAAAAAATCAATCAACATTTAAAAAGACGACGTTATCGAATGAACGGGCTTATTTGTGACGTCGCCCATAACAACGAGCTTAGTGGTAAAAATGGCGGGCCTCACGGGATCTATCGAGATGAAAATGGCTGTCGAATGCTCTGGGAAGATTCTCCTCAGCCGTCCAAGATGTACTAACTGGATAGGTCTTGATTAGTTCCTGTCGATCCTTTTCCGTTAGGCAGGAAAATAAAACTAACAAAACTTTCCAATGTAGTAAGACTGCAGTTGAATTGGCTGGGGCAATAGAGAATAATTCGGGGGCTTCCTCTCCATGTAGTTGTCACATAACCCTCGTGCATTCCGCCTGACGCCTGAGACGTGATAGTGTCCCTTCTCAATTTTCCGTAGTTGATTGATAAACGTCACCAAACCCATCAGATCAGAGACGGTCCCCAATAACATACTTTCTAGGATACAGAGAGCGCTGATTCGGCGTTTAACCAGTTCCTCTGTAGGCTCCAATCGGTCGTCAAAGATACCGGGCAAGTGCGTTGCTGCATGGGCTCTAGATAGAACTTCTTGACAATGAGCTACTGGGCACAACTGACGGTTTCCGGCATGACGACTTCTTGGCTTCGTGGATTTTGACGAAGATGAATCCGAAACGGCGGTCTCCACACGCGGCTTGAAAGTCACCTGCTTGAAAGTCACCTGGCGTCGCGGTACATCCTTAGAACTGGAAATGGACAGACTAGGCTCGGCTCCACTGGACGATGTCCTGGCTGGGCTAAGATTTCGCCTCAAACTGGAAGAAGCTTGACTGTTTCCCTCCTATCTGGAGATGCCTGACGCTTCACTGCCTTGACTGGTGAATTTCTACGGTGGGTGTCTCTAGATCTGGGCTTCCTCGGACGGTGATCTGCTGCGATGCCTTCTGGGCACCTGGGCCTCACAGTTGAGCGACTCGCATGACTAAATGAATTCTGCTGAGTCCTCGATCCTGCAGAATCTCCAACAGGCTTTGGAACTTTAGGTCTCACAGCAGGCTCATCCGGAAATCTGATCGGTGACATCAGAATCCTCCTAGGCTCCACTCCGACCACAGTGCTGCGACCGGGTGAGTCTCTCACAGGCGAACTTGGTTTCCTAGGTTCCGACCCGACAACTGTGCTGCTACCGGGGGAAACACGGCTGACAACCTTGGGCTTTGAAACAGAGCATCCGGAGACATCTGGTCTAAGCGACCGGTCTACATCAAAGGTCTGGATGTGTGGAGAATCTGGACTCCTCGGGAAACGACGAAGTAGTTGGTCTTCTTCCTCCGGCAACGGGATGGCAACGGGGTACACTCCACCCACTTTGTAAACTGATCGACCATCATTAACACATATTCGTTCCCCCTCGGTGTTTTCGGAAGTGGTCCTAGGAAATCCAAGTGTACCCTTTCCATAGGAGCTCCAGCCTGGTACTCTTGCATAGGCTGTCTCCCATAAACTGTTGTTTTCTTGCTCTGCTTACATATGGGACAGGACACTACGTATGCTGCAATGTCCTTACCCATGCCATACCAGAAGAATTTCTCCTTCATCCTCTTCTTTATTCTCTGCACCCCTTGGTGTCCCGATGAAGGTAAATCATGATTAAGCCGTAGTGCGTCTTCTCTCAACCCTACAGTCATCCCCAGATCCTCTTTAGAACCATCAGGTCTTTGATGATAGAGTACCCCATTGATGACAACAAACTCTTCCTTTGATAACCAGTAGTATGTAGCCGCTGGGCTAGCAATCTGAAGATTTGCTTCACTTGGTTCGGCATCATTCTCAAGCCAGTCCCAAAGGAATGCAAGGTCTTGATCTTCATGCTGCAGTTTCTGAACGTCCGTAGCTTCGAATGCCCAACATGACAATAATTCCAACTTTACTTATTTCCTACATTCTGATTGTTTGTTTGGAAGATTTTATACATCGATAAAAGCAATGCGTAAGAATACTCGGTTTTCGCCTTAAAAAGGCGCGACGTTACGTGATAACGTGACGTTTCTTCAATGAGACGTTGACGTCACCAAATCTAAACGTCATAAAAACAATCAGTAGAAACGCCAAGCTAGGGAGTAGTAATATTTTTAAAAGCATAGCAACCAAAAAAACGTTCGAAATCTAGCTGATTCAAAATGAATCGACGATCAGTACCCTAATTTAACCCGTTCGTACACGATAAAAACACAAACAATCTTAACCAAACTCGCAGCCCATTTTGACAACAGCTAGATCCGCCTCATTATTGTACAAACTACACAAACTGTGTATTGTAAAATGTAAACAGACGTTTCTCGCTACGCGATCGGCGCTGCCGATACACACCCAATTTGAATCGTTTATTTCAGGAATATAAGACTTTCTCCAGCTTTGGCACCTATGCCAGAGGAAAATTTGGAATTTCTTCTTTGCATTCAGGCTGTATCATCAAAATCTGTGATGACACGTTGTGGCTTTGCAAAATAACTTTTGGGGACTGAAAATCATTGGAGACAAGATGGCGGCTTCTTGACAAGAATGCAGTGGCTTATGACACTTTGTAAATGGTGCTTAAATTGCAAGAAATCAAAATCAAATCTTTACCAGTACATTTATCATAAGCAAAAATAGTGCAGAAACCAGTTTTTATATTAGAATAAGGTGACACCTTTTATTTATTTCAGAAAATCACACAATGTCTCTGAAATGCAACCAAAAAACTGTGTGACAGCCTGCCTAGGCTGATTTTAAATTGCTAATATTAGGAATACAAGACTTTCTCCAGCTTTGGCACCTATGCCAGACAAAAATTTGGAATTTCTTCTTTGTATTCAGGCCTTTTCATCAAAATCTGTGATGACACGTTGTGGCTTTGCAAAATAACTTTCAAGGACTGGAGACAAAATGGTGGCTTTTTGACAACATGACCCTTTATGAAAAATGCAAGAAATCAAAAGCAAATCTTCACCAAAATATTTATTCTAGGCAATAAAAAATGTAGAAGCAAGTTTTTATTTTAGAATGTGATGACATTTTTTTTTCTTCAGAAAAGGAAACAACCAAAATCAGAGTGACAGCTTGCCAGGTTTATTTCAGGAATATAAGACTTTCTCCAGTTATGCCAGACAAAAATTTGGGATTTCTCCTTTGTATTCAGGCTTTATCATCAAAATCCGAGATGACATGTTGCGGCTTTGCAAAAAAACTTTTGGAGACTGTAAATCCTTGGAGACAAAATGACGGCTTCATGGAAAAGATTCTGGCTTATGACACTTGAAAAATAAATCACAAGCAAGTCTTTTCCAATACATTCAGAGTTCTAAACAACTGGAAACATTTAGAAGCGAGCTGTTCTCTTAAAATGTAATGACACAATTTATTTATTTCAGAAAATATTACTTTCTAGCATCAAATTAACAGAAAACTAAAAATTAAAACAAAAATAATCTGTAGAATGTGTTCAATCTGAATCCTTTTTTTTTTTTTTTTTTTTTTCTTTTTAGGAATATAAGACTTTCTCCAGTTTTGACACCCATGCTGGGCAAAAGTTTGAAAATCTTTTTCATATTCACACTTCATCATTAAGATCCGAAGTAACATGTCACAGCTTTGTAAAATCTTTTTCGGGTGTAAATCCTAGAAACAAAATGGCAGCTTCGTCTGCATAACTGTTTCGGAGAATTAAATGTCATTAAAATTGTAGATGGACAAAGAGACAACAGATCACGGGTATACAATAAGCTCATCGTGTGAGCCTAAAGGCTTAGGTGAGCTAACAAAGAGGCCCAGCCAATGTATTCATTGTGTACCCCATTACCATGTGGATTTTCTTTAAAATAAAATTGTCTGTTGGAACTTCTGATATACATATAACATGCATTGGTTCCTTGCCATTGCTTACTTTTTTATATACATTTGTTTTTGTCCCACCCTCTAGGGCTGTGACAAGTGAGAAGGCACTTAATGCTTGCCAAGAGTGTTGCTGACCGACTGAGTAGCTTAGTGGTTAAATCAACCCACAAAGGAATGTTATTGAAGTAAAACAGCCCTGCAACATATAAACCAGAAATTTTTCTCGGTAGAAGTCCGGCCATGTCCCAACATAATCATAGCTGTTTACTGGAATGTCTCAACATGATGATGACATTTTCTGGGACATTTAGACACAAAACAAACAAAAACATTCTACCGTTTTGTTCTAATTAGCGCACTGTGTGCTTAATTTTTCAAAATAACTTAAAGTTATGGTTACAAAATATTGTTCTAATTAGCACACACTAGGAACGACCAGAACACATAAATTGATGAAATTAAAGTTTACCAGTCATTACAAAATAACGTTTGATCATTTTAGGTTATGCTTTAATGTCGTTAATAAAATATGTGTAAAATTGCGGTGAAATATAAATATGCTAGTAGAGCAGTGTGCGCTTACACACATATTTTTCGGAAACTGAGAGGGTGTGCACTTATTGGAGCATGTGCGGTTATTAGAACGAATACGGTAAATCTAAAATATCAAGGCTTGAAAAAGGTAAAAGTATTAATGCCATGTGAATGATGATGAAATGGCACAATCAGAACAAAACTCTCACTCCAAAAACAGAGATGGGAAAATGAATCAAAAACCATTTCCTTGTACATGTAGCGCTGTATAACTTAGAAAGAATTAAAAGACACAGATGTAATGTTTAAAAGACAATATTTGATGATCATCCTGAATGCATTACATGAACACAGTAAATACTTTTCATTTTCTTGCCTCATCTGTCCATAAAACATCACTGTCATGCTATTGACAGATAATCTGCTCGAGAACTGAGATGTCTTTCACAAAGTCCACAACTGACTGAGAATCCGCAGTTTAATCCTACATGTAATCTTAGTACACTATAAAAGTAATTGTGTACATTGTGGGCATGTACTCTTTGACCTTTCAACATCCAGCCACGAATTTCCTCACCATTGTTTATTATAACATTAATCATGGCAGGTCACAATTTTACTGTCTTTCACAGATTTGGTCATTAAAATCATGGACTATGTCACTTTAGATTCCACTTGATATTTTTCTCTGTCCTGCATGGCACAAGATTCTGAAAAATAATATAGATGCATGGTGGTTATAATACATATAACATTTCTCTGTTAGGTACATGCATATATGACTGCTGTTTAATTTAAATGAGCTGTGTCATGATAAAACCAACATTTTGCATATGCAAAAACAAAGGCGCAGACCAGCTTCGTAGTAATTGCGAAGCTAATCAGCCCCTTTATAGTACACTTCCTCTGCTTTCTAAATTAAAAAATTTCCAGCCTCTAGCCATCTTCTGTGCTTGTACAGCTGGGTTTGTGTTGGACGTGTTAAAAAGCCACATTGTTGGTTTTCTTATGGCATGGCTCAATTATATTAAAAGAATGTAATTTAAAAATTGAAGGGTAGATCAGCTGCAAAGCATCCAGAGACAACCAACACTACTAAGTACAACCAAGGCAGATAATCCATGGTGGGATACTCTGGATTTTTGCATCTATAGGCTGGGCCCCAGCATTTGTTTCTGAGTGGGGGTGGGGCACTGAAAGCTGAAAAGTCATAATCCCCACACTTCCCCATAGGTGGGGGAGCAGTGGTTACAAATGACTCATGCAGAGCAAGGGAAGTAACTATTTTCCTTGGAAAAAAGTCAGACTTTGGTTACTTTTCTTTGAAATGCACCAAATCAAAACAAAATTGAAAAGTATACCCAAGTTCCAAAAACTTAAAATTACAAAGATTTGCTAGAATTTCAATTTTGTCCAACTTTAAGGTTGTTTGAATACAGAAGATCGGCAACAGAGAACAACCAACACAGATAAAATCAATTTTCATACGACATCAGGTTTAAATAATTGCATGTATAGATATCTGGCTGGGAACAACTTTTTATGGATCAAAATGATCTTTTGATAGTTGTTCTCAAAACGAAGCTGTGACTGTGTTTATGCAGACTTCTGACTTAATATATATTTCATGATTTTCATCCGTGTTAATTGTTCAATTGTTCTCAGTCGCAGTAGTTGTCTCTGGACGGGGGAGGGGATACCATGGGTATGCATATTAAATAGGGGGCACTTGAGCCGCAACATGAGAAAAACTGGTCCTCGGAAGTACTGACACAAACTGGTCTGTACAGTCACAGAAGCTAGAAGCTTGGAAACATGAATAAGAAGAGCAATTGTTCTATGCATGTAGCAAAAACAAGGGCACTGATCAGTTGTGCAGTTACTGTACAGCTGATGTGAGACTTTGTTCTCGCACATATTGCAAAACTCTGATTTTCTCATGACACGGCTCAAATAGATATGGCAAAGTAAGAGAAAACATTCCAGACTGCAATACTACATGGGAAATGTAGGTGGGGCAAAAATGAAAGAACCACCTGGCACGTACACCCACAAGCAAACTTGTGCCCTGATTGGGCAACTTGTGCCCTGATTCACGGTAGGTAACCAAAACGGATCCTTTCAGAGGAAATATGCGTCCCCGGTTCCTTTCGGAGGAAGGGACGGTTCCTTTCAGAGGAAATTGGAAGACGAAGATTTTTAGACCCTAGAAACATAAACAAGCGTTGGGTAATATCCTCAGATAGATAGTCCACGTAATGCACAACAGATTGAATTTGGTAGCTGAAGCGAAAATTCGCAATGTGCTTCTTTGTTTTCGCCGTTTTAAATGAAATAAGTACCATTCTTTAAGAATGCGACAGTACAGGCTGCACTAAAAACGGCTTGTTTAATCGCAAATGAAGATATTTGCTACGAAATGTCTTCGAAATACAATATAAAATATATTCCTTGTACTAGCACACAGTAAAACTCAATCAAAATACACTAATTTGCTCACAAAAAGTAAAATATTAACCATCGCCAGAAAGTTATGTAGAAACGGATCCTTTCGGAGCACGCCTGAAGTTGTGATTTTTGGGCACCGGCTGTGATCAGAGTATCTGGCACCGGATCCTTTTGGAGATATTTTACCACTAAAGCATATCTTAATGGCATATTCACTAGCTCTTCTTTTCTATAAGATTTTTATAGCCGCTGATACTGTCATTCCATTCAAGTCGCCGCAAAGTCCTAAATGCGCCAATCAACCAGAAAACAAATCATTTGTCTCATTGGACTGTAGACACCTACAATCCAGCAATACCGTCGTGTTGCTCCCTAAGAAATGTTCCACGAAAGGCTTGAACAAAAACATGAAATGGCAGAATTACTTCCTTGTGTACAGAAAAAATAAACATTTAAGGGACTGTGCGTTTATTATTGCCATATTTTCTATTTGCATTGTCTAGCAAACCTGCACTTCGTGACCTCTCTCCTATTTCCGTGATAGCATTAGTTACATTTAAACAAATGTCGAACTGATTGTGGATTTTTTAATTTACCTGTAGCTGCATTATTTTCGTGTTAATCGTGTTTTTTTTTTTTTATTTTAGCAGCAGCATAAAGCTTCCAGTAAAACATAAAATGGCCTATAAAACTAGTAAAATCAAACGATTTTCGGCTTTGTCGCTAATTCTACTATTGTTTCCCCTGATCTATTTATAGACATCTGTATTTCCTGGACCTTCTTTACTTAGGCCTACTTCCTGTCTTAAGGTTTATAAATAAAAACTCGTTTGTTACAATGCGGAATGTCTACGTATTAAAAAGAATTTGGAGTAATGAAAATATCACAAAGTGTTCTCTTTTCCGACCTTATTTTTGACAAACTAGCAGAAACACTCTTAATTTTACAGGTCTAAGTTATTTACAGTGCATACGTATAGTACCAAACATTTTGTTACCCGTAATCATTTTCGCTGATTGAAAGAATAACTCGGAAGTTGTATCATCATATGAAGGTAATGCCTGTTACAAGCACATTTCCTCCTGAAGGATCCATAGCCTCAGCTCCGAAAGGATCCTGTGCCCGTCTCCCTGAGGAACCGTTACCGCCAACAGAGGTTGTTTTTCATGTTTATTTATCAAGTACAAGTATAATACCACTTTATTTATTTAATTTCAGATTGGCAAATACAATATCTAGTGACAAGAAGTGCTAAAACGTTTTGATCAATGACATTTCCCCAAATATTCAAGGGTTTTCACCTGCCTGTCGTTACAAAATGCAGTTCTCGGCCAACATTTTTATCTCGTAAACAATAACGAAATGTTTGTGCACATAAATTAAGCGCTGAGATTGTACCTTGATTACCGCGTCATTACGTGCGCATACGTTTTGTACTTACTGTTCACGATAAAACCTCAAAAAATCGTTTCTCCAAACACAACCACGACGATACTGACGTTTTCCTCCGAAAGGAACCGTCCCTTCATCCGAAAGGAACGGGCAACGCACATTTCCTCTGAAAGGATCCGTTTTGGTTACCTACCGTGTGATTGGGCAAACCCGACAAAGCGGTGATGATCAAATGATTAAATGCGGGGATCAAATTCAGCATTCTCAACCACAGGGGCCAATGACCATGATTTTGTCAACTGAATGTTCCTGCAGCAGGGGATGCTTGACAATGTCAAATCCACCCCCCCCCCCCAACACATACACACACACACACACACACACAACCCCGTTTCCAATTACCCGGAATGGGGGGGGGGGGCATGCATACAAATGACTTTAGCATAATTTACATCTCGAACAAACCTGGTAATTCTTTTCTTGTGGCTGTGGCCAGGGGCTGTCCGTGTAAGTAAATCCACTAGAAATTAGAATTCATGGTTCTGAGACTGATGTCAATTATTGTCCCTCTCTCAATGAATGAATGGTTTAAAAACAGCAGAACATGCACCAATTTATTTAAATAAAACAGTAATTATACGTTAAATCCACAAAAATCTATTTAATTTCCTTGTTTGCACCATTTTACTGCAAACAAATGACATGTTTATATGCTGAAGCTGTCAGCAGTACACGACTGCTGTGTAAATGGAAAATCGATTCCGAAAATATGCCATCAATCAGATGTCAATTTTACGATTATCAGATCTTATCCAGCAATTTTACAAAGCCGTTACACGGAATAGGGTTTAATGAACATTTAATGCAAAAATTAGCCGAATCTGCGATGACACGTTGTGGGTTTGCAAAATAACTTAAACCAACTAAATGCGACATAAACACGGAAGTCTTTCACCCCTATCGGTATTTATTTATATACGTCGCCCCAGTGATTTGTCACGTGACATGTGTTTCGATTTTGATTTGACAAAAAATCGTAGTTGGCGGATCGAGCTTTGATTTAGTCCGTGTATTATTATTATGCCTTCTTTCGGCGCTGTATTTTAGTGGAAATTTCGACGTCAATTCGGCCGCCATTTTGGTTAGGGACTACTTGACGTCGAGTAACGCTTCAAAATAAAATACAATTACCGCTTTTTCGCTCTTGGCGCTCCTACTGAATAGACGAACGCGATTTGAAGGCGTAGAAATGAATATTTGGAATTTTATTAACATCGACGCTTTTTCTTTTAACAGAACGGTAAGTGTTTTAATCTTCTTGTTGTGTGTTGAAATTTGACGTTTGAATTTCTAATGTTCCGAGCCCCAGTAGACATGCCTTTCTATCGGTCCAGACGGCGATATTTTCTCCGAAAAGCACAATTTTGAATGAAGGATAGATGTTTTGAAGCTCCCGCTTTTACCGCCTGTCTATGACAAGCCAGTTATAGCTTCTATTTATTGCGAGAAGTGAGTTCTATGCTTTGGAAATTTTCAATATGGCTGCCTCATGAAGATTCGTTTTGCTCTACTTTCCTTCCGCTAGCTATGAAAATTTAAATCAGTGTAGACAAATGCAGTCTAATGAGACAGTTGGAATTATAATTTATTATTATTATTATTATTATTATTATTATTGATTTTATCGATGTGTAAACTCAGGCGAATCACCCACAAACTTTTTCATAAAGCCCGAATCATAAAGCCCTTCGGGCTTTATTCAGTTTGTGAGTGATTCGCCTGAGTTTACACATCGATAAAATCAACAAAAATAAAATTCATTCCAATAGTAAAGGCTTCGAGTTGCTACGTGCAGCGACGTCACAGACTGTCATTACTGGTTTGGACAGATTAACACCACCTGTACCGCTACTGTCTGAGAATACAATTTCCACGAACACATCATCTGAGCTACTATGGACAGTGGTTTCTCTAATTACTGGCCTCCTTTCTCCCCTTGACAATGATCTGGATGTTCCCCAGTCATACTCTGTCGGATTTTGTTTCTGACTTGCTATTATGCAGGCTAAACCGCTCTCATCATACACCGGCTTCACATCTTATTCGCCCCGACTCTCACAGTCTCCGCTGATATCCCCTGATACTGCTGCCTAGCTGTGTTCCTCTGACTTGGCTCATCTGTATCAGCAACCAGTGGTTCGTGCTTCCTTCTGTGACTAGCGCTCTCTGCCCCTGGTAATAGGTCGTCTCCCACACCGGTGCCTAGCGATGTCAACTGAACAGCATCGTCTACCTCCTCTACAAAGGATCCCTATTGGCTATCAGCCCTTACGCAATAGCGACATCCCCCACAAGGCAAATCCTTTGGCCTAACCCCTGGAACGTAGTTCTCACATGGTTTTTCAGTCGTAGGCCTTCTTAATAAACAGTCGGCGTTGGAATGTTTAACCCCACTTCTGTGTTGTATTGCCATGTTGTAATGTGACAGCTCTTCCATCCATCTGGCCAGCTGCCCTTGCGGCTCTTTGAATCGCAATAAACATGTCAAACTCGAATGGTCAGTTCTGATGGTGAACGGTTTGCCCAGCAAATAGTATCGATATTGTCTACAAAACCGGACTCTTTTCACAGTAACTCTTTTCTGGTGGCACAGTATCTTCTCTGTTCTTTTGTATGAGCGTAGCTACCATATGAGATAGCTTTCTATGTGCCATTTTGGACCTGTATCAGCTCACAGCCTATCGCCTCATTGGATCAGAATGGTTTGGCAAGCCAAGTACAGGTGGGGAAGTAAGAACGGTTTTCAGGGCATCGAAGGCCTCTTGCTGCTCCTTTTTCCACTTGAACTTGTGTTTACCCATGACACTGTATACCGGGTCTGCAAGCTTCGAGAAGTTCTTAACAAAATTCCGGTGATAGTTGGCAAGTCCAATGAAGCGCTCCACATCTTTAGAACATGTAGGCAAAGGCCATGATGCTACGACCTGTATGTCCTCTTCTGTCATGGAAAGCTTGTCTGCTGACTAGCCGACCAAAGAATTTCACTCTCGGTTGAAAGAAAATGCACTTTTTGGCTTTCAGTTTGAGACCAAACTGCTTAAAACGCTTCAAGGCTTCACCTAGATTGCCTAGATGTTCCAGGATCAAAACATCATCGAGAAAGACGAGAAGCGTCTTCCAATTAAGATGGCGTGTCACCAAATTAATAACCCGAGCGTACGTCGCTGGCGCACTGCAAAGACCGAACCCCATTTTCACGTGTTCGTACAGGCCATATCGAGTATGGAAGGCGGTTTTATGGCGGTCTTCAGGTTTTATATTGATCTGCCAATATGCTGAGTTAGCATCGAGTTTAGAAAACCAAACATTTCCTGCTATTGTATCAAGGCAGTCATCAACTAATGGCAATGGAAAAACGTCTTTGACTGTTACCTTATTTAATCCACGATAATCAATGCACCAACGGACAGTGCCATCGCGTTTTCTAATAAGGACTGGAGACGAAGCCCATTTAGAAACCGATTCCTGAATAACGCCAGAATCTATCATTTTCTTCAAACGCGCCTCTTCTTCGCCTGCAAAACAAGCCGGAGTTCTACGCATGCGCTGTTTAATTGGAGTGGCATCTCGCGTATCGCTCCCATGTTCGATATCTGTAAAGTTACCAAGGTAAAATTCATCCCTGGCGAACGCATCTTCTCGATCCCTTAGCAATGATGCTAAGCGAGTTTGCTGCTCCGGTGACAGGTGTTCTTTGGACCTTTCAAAAACATCTGCTGAATGTTCTGGAACCGACATGTCATCTGTTCCACCTTTATCCTGTACCTCTGTAACCTCACAAACATTAACATTAGTGGGTGGGGTATCATTATCATCATTATCATCATCATCATCATCATCATCATCATCATCAGGTAGAAATGCATCTACTGGGGTAGCCACGGCTATCTCCTTGTCTTTCTTCAGCAGCTTGTACATGTCCGAGCAAGTTACAATGCATACAACTGGAGTGGTTCCAGAAGCACGCACTACTCTAGGTCCATAGACTTTCTGAGTCTTGTCTAGCTCAACAACATAATCTGTCATAGGCTGATCTATCTTGCATGGCACTTGAGCTGCTGAATTAGGCGGACTCATGATTCGTCTTGCAACAGATACACGAGCGACTTCTGGGTTCCCCCTCCTTTTGGTACACCATTGTTCATCTTAATCTCATGACCCTTGAATGCGAATACACCTCGACCCATGTCGATGACTGCAGAACCTTTCCCCATGATGTAGACACCAAACAACATGTCTTGTTCAATCGGGGCAACATACACTGGTCCATCATATGTACTGCGGACAATCTTTAACTTAACTGGTCCAGCTACAAATCCATGCATGGACAGCTGTCTACCCGCTGTATCCAGTCGCACATCATAAAGCTTCTTTGGTGGTTGTTTCAAGGAATCATAGACATTATCAGAAATGATAGTGACTTCTGTTGCAGAATCGAGAACTGCCTCCACCACCACACAATCTTTGATAATAGGTACAGTATATTTGGAAACGGATTTCAACAAACACACAGTCACCGTTGTCGGAGCACGGCTGGTTTCACAACCATCTGTCTTCTTAGGTGACTCCTCCTTCGTAAGGTCGTTACGACTAGTATTTATGCCACTATGCTGCGACAGAGTACAGTGTAACTCAGTAGTATTAGATGAGGTACCACTTTGCTGTGATAAAACATCTTCGCTAGTTTGCTCCAATAGCGCCGTATTTTCTACTGATGAATTTTCTTGAGACACTGGAGAGCTTCGATTCTCTGCTACTGTTTTCCTATGCCATCCTTCTTCTGGGTAGAAGTCCCGGCCCCCGGACTCACACCTGAATTGTTTAAATTCAAGCTGTCCTTGTACTGCTGACAGTCCTTTCTCAAGTACCTACCTCCTGACAAAAATAGCAAGCCCGAGTTTCTTCTTGCTGTGGCTTCCTTCTTCTTCTTGCTGTGGCTTTCTTCCTCTATTCCCCCCTCTCCTGGGTCTGGACTGCTGGTCAGATAGGAATTTGGTTAACAACTTCTGTTGTTCTTCCATCTGTTTCTGTTGGAGATCCATTTTCTGCAGGAACTTGCTCATGCCCGGCTGTTCTGTGACTGCACATATTTCCGGTGACTCGTCATAATCTTCCGCTGTCAGTTTGGATAACTTGATACGGCCAGCTTTCTTATGACATGCTGACTTGGTATATTGGTACAACCTAGTACATTTTACGGCCTGGTCCTGGTCTAACGTCTCTGGCTCCTTTAAAAGTACAAGATGTCCAACATCACCATTATACATGCCTTCACAGAACCGCTATATTGCTTGTTTACAGCTGAAACCATCTGGCAAGTTTTGAAAGCTTTTGATGCCAGCTCCTTGACTCGATCCGCCCAGTCATCTACAGATTCGTCTGTCTTCTTAGATGCACTGTTTAACTGCGCATGCGCAGCTGCACCTACATTGACGTCACCGAATCTGTCGGCTAACTTCTTCATCAACTTCCTGTAAAGACAGATCTTCTTTTGTCTTGAGAAGGGAATTGCAGTATTTGACAGCTTTCCCCTTTAGGCACCACTTCAAACAAGCCTTACATTCATTAGAAGACCAGTCCATCTGTTCTGCATAACCATTGAGTTTATTTTCAAAGATTTCCCATTCATCTTTACCATCATAATAAAGCTTTGGAGCAGACTGTAAAGCAGATGTATGTTTCTTTTTGTGTACTGATGGTTCAGTGTCTGAATTATAATCAGAATCTGTGCCAGAAGAAGAATGATGTCTGGACTTCTTCTTTGATTTGTCATCTGATTCAGACTCAGAACTTGAAGATGGACTAGCTTTCCTAGAATGTTTCTTGTTTTTCTTGGATGTAACAGACCGCTCTTCCCCTGTGGAAGAACTATCAGTCACAGGTTTCTTCTTTGAGTGCCAATGCTTGCTCTTGCTTGACTTGGCTTTAGCAGATGGTTCTTCCTCTGTGGAAGAACTATCGCCACTGCAGGATTCCTCTTCGACTGTGGGAGAACTGTCAGACGAACTGTCATAACGATCACTAGACTGATGCCGCGATTTTTTCGACCGATGCTTGTCGCCCGACCGGTGGCTGACTTTACTGCTATCCGATCGATGTTTGCCTTTTGACCTGTGTCGGCTTGCGCTATCATCCGACCGATGTCGTATTTCATTTGACCGTTGTCGCACCGCATCGTCTTTTGACTGTTGGCTTTTCTTTTTAGATTTGGTAGAAGACACCTCAATTGTAGAAGAACCATCTACCAAATGCTTTTCTTTCCGGCTCGGTGTTGTTTCTCATTCGACTCTACACCAGAGGGGTTTTCCTCAGGGTAGAGTTTTTTAGGCTACAAAGCTTTACTTTTCGCACCCGAATTATTTACTGGATTTGACGCAACGCATTGTAACAGGTCAGTGGTCCCAGCGGAATGATTGGAATCTGCGGAAGCGGTTTGATTTGGCATTTTGGCGGCGGCCATTTTCGATGCCATCCCATTTAGCTCTGACGAACAGTCTGTTGCCTGGGATGAAGCAACTGAAAGTGAATCAGTTTCGCCCACATCTGATTCAGCCTCAAAATGGGCGATATAACATCCTCCTCAGTTTGAACAGAAGCCCCAGTTTGATTTAAAAAGGTACAAAGATTGCTTCCTTAACTGTTGTGACCTGTAAGTATTGGCCATTTTCAAAGCTTTAAATGACCGTTCCATGTCCTTCATTTCTTGGTTGACCTTTAAATCTATTAGATTTAAAGCTGGTGAAAAAGAAACACCTTTACTCTGTAATGTATTGACAGTTACACCCCCCATATTACAGGGATGATATGAGGGTGTCATAGGAGTGCCACCACTAGCTTGCTGTGATTGAGGCGTTCCTACACGATACAAAGCATTACATCATGTTCCGTAGTCCTCAGCATCTTCATACTTCGGGTTAGGAGTGAAATCCAGCTGCTGTAATATAGCAAGTGATAACGGCCTCCGTAGCAATTTGCTAAGCAACTCGGCATCCATATTGCCATGGTTGAGTCTCAACATGACTATAGTCTCTGCAATTTAGCCCCAAACCCCCGGTATTAGCCCGAGCTCTTGCGGTGATGCATAATTCACTTGAATTTTACAACCACTAGGTGACTGAGACAAAGTTTGGTTCAATGACATTTTGTGTCTTTTTCTAGATAGTACACTGTAGCCGAAATTATGTAATAGATTTTAAAGAAAAAAACTTACCTGTATGTTTAGCTAGAATACAAAATGTGACAGCAAGAAATGTCCAGAATTATTTCAGAATACCTGTCCTTCAGCGTCGTTGAAGAATTTTTCCGTGGAATAAACACAGGGACAAGGAGAAAATGCTTGCAACTGTGGGTGTGTGCAGGGCAAATTATAACGCTCTTGTCGACAAAGCAGCCACGAGTGCGTCGTCAAAGTTTGGGGAAAATGGCCTGAAATGGCAGACGTTAAATTTACAAAATAAATGCACAAAATTTCAGAAATTTCAACGCGAGTTCGATAAACGCTGCCACCAAATGAAGTATTTGTGCTTGTATACTTACTGTTCAAAGTAACTGGTAGCGTTGATAAGCACTAAATCTTCGTAGAATCGACGTAGTTTACAGACGTTTACTGTCACAGATCTCAAGCAAAAGAGAGAGTTCTCCACCCGCCAAGACGTCTAAATTGGCTTTATGGCATTCTGATTGGTTCGGCCCAGGCAATAGCAAATCTCCTGATTGGTCGGCGAATTATTTTGCAGAATAACAACCCATAATTCAACTTTCTTGGGTGAGGTGTGTAAACCAACTGAGCCGAAGGTATGAAAGCCCAACTCAGCCAAAAATCCGAATCGCTCCGTTCTTATCACACTTATAAACATGCAAACAGTAAATATAAACAGGAATTAGAGGCCAGAGAATAGGAATTAATGAAAAATGAACCTCATTTACCGGAACCTCAAATTGTATGGGTCACAAAACGGTATATTTTGACGGATTTACGAGCTACGGCGCCTGTTGCAAGGCACAAACTATCTTTACCATAGTCCGGTCGAATCTGAACTGGACCTGGATTTGGGGTAAATAGAGAATGTTTTGATGGATTTTGATAGTTAACACCTTCAAACACAAGATTCTGGTGGGTGCCACCTTGGCACCCTTGGGCAACTCTCAGAATTCAATATGGCATCCAAGATGTTTGACAGTTGTATAGTGCATACTGTATAAGATCTTAACTTTAACAAAGTAAACTTATTTTTTTTTGTCCAAAAGGGTCATTAAAGTATTATACCATACCATTTAAATGAATTAAAATAAAGATATTTTGTTGCTGGATATAGGAGCAAAAGAGATGGGATCCAAGATAGCGGTCAAAACTCTAAAAATTAGTATTTGTGTCATTTTTGTTGCTATTTTGGCAATATTATTGTTCTAAATGGGTATAAAATTGATTCTCACCTTTAAAACAAAACTATTTCGTGTGTCACCATTTGACAACTCTTAGAATTCAAAATATGGCATCCAGGAGGGTTGTCAATTTGTAAAGGGATTTCTATATTAAGTCTTTACGCTAACAAAATGAACTTTTTTTTCGTTTAAAAGGGTCCTAGAAGCATGTTAAGCCGTCAAAAAGAAATAAAACAAAATTTCTGTGTTGTTTTACAAAAGCAAAAAAGATGACATTCAAGATGGTGGTCAAAACACTAAAATATGGTATATGTGTCTTCGACTCGCTTTATTTTACTTATTTTTCTACTCGGTACTTTAACTCTAACATAGGATAATGAAAAACAGACATGAAAAAATATTGGGATATATCTTTTCATTATAAAATACATACATGAAACAAATCTTTTAAGTAAAAGCAGATGAGTTTACATGTGGAAATCTGAAAGAATATCAGGGTTTTACTTGTAAAAGTCATGCAGAAGTACAAATGTATTTCTGGTATGCTGACAACAGTTCACTAAGAACATAACATCCAACAAGGCAGACAAAACTCTAAATCATGGTTATGATGAGAGTTTGTGAAACAACACATTGTTTTCTTTGAAACCCTTAATTTTAAGAGGCAATAAGTGACTGATCTGGACCTCACACCAATGGAAATAACATAGGGTGTTAACATGATCATGACAAACCATCTTAGCCATGCTTGCTTTACCAACATATGCTTGCTTTCTATTCCTGATATTTTTTCTGGAATCACATCCTGCCCTTTGACGTATGCCAATTTTATCGAGTAGAAATGATTATGTCCATTATGACATGCTGTCTAGGTCTTGCATGCATGTAAGATGGCTGAAAGTACCACAGCCTTGTAGACTAGCTGTGTGTAAAAAAATATAACTGAGATCCTTTACGAGCAGTGAACACATTATGAGAAAGGGGATGGGCCATGCTGCGGTTTCGACTATGAAAGTCTCATCAGTGACCCTTTAGATTTGGAAACAAGGAACCAAAGAGAATTACTGAAAATTTGCAACTTTCAACAAACTAGTCGATACCAAAACTAGTATTATCTAAATGGGACCAAATATATTAAACATTGGTTAGAAAATGAATCTTAACCGATAATAAATTTTTGATTTCTCAGAATGTCCTCGCTGATCTTAAAGCTTTAATCCATTGTGCTAGACATTTTTACAGAGTCTCCTGAATTCCACATTGGCTTTCGCACTTCTGGCAGTCATCTCATCATCATTGTCAATTGCTTTGGAATAGGTGCTCCCCAGGTAGGTGAAGTTATCAAATTATTTCAGCATTACTCCATTCAGAGTTAAATATTAAGCCTCTTTGTATGCTATGGGTGTGCATAACATTGGTGTACTGTCATCATCTCACATGCATATGAGGATAGTGAATATATTTCAAATTGGTGGCATGCGTGATCCATTTCACTAAATATATGTTGGTGTCCTCCAAATGCCACACTCATTTTCACAGTGATGGCATTAACTTGATCATCAAAGAGCATTGCTCTAGTGAGAGTTCCTCACAAGTAGGGGATTTGTGGACAAGTTTCTTTTCTTTCTTTCATTTTCAGTGATGAAAGTGGTTCAGGTTTTTAATTTTGCACTACCTATTTTTGAGTTGTATGTAAGGTCATAGCTGTCACATTATTGTGAAATCTGATGCATATCACCTTGCAGTTTGCATTTCAGCTAGTATTCAATTCACTGGCATGTGTATATAACTCATCCAACACGCCAGATTCTGTCTGCAACTTAGAAGTGGCTTCTAGCCCCTTTAGGTTGAATAAATTACCAGTAAAAGAGGCACCTGGTTGTATCATAGTCCTGGCATAGATTAGTGGGCTTGAGAAAAACCTCCATATTTAACAATGTTGGTGGCGCAATAGAGTCATTTTTGATCCCATTAGTCACTAGAAAAAGTTGCAAGCTCTAAATCGTTCTGAACACTTTATTGCAAGCCATGATGGAAGTGATGTGTCACTGCTATATATTTGGAAGGGCAGCTTATCTTGGCCATGAAGGTATTAGGAGCCATCACCATTGATTTTTTTTCTATAAAGGTAAACGTAAGCATTGACAAGTGGACAAACATTATTAAGAGCTTTTTTATTTTATGCTTGCCATTTCTGTTGAGGTTTCACGTAAAGCTCGCTTGAGCCCCAGATATGTTATATTCCTGACTGTTCCTGATTGTTAAAAAGCCCCACTTCTGCAGTGGTTCTATTTCTTTCATGTTTTGATGTTGATATTTACACTTTTTACATGCGTTTTCATATCTTTAATTGAGTTCAGTGGCTTAATTTAGGAAATCCGTTCTCCTTGCATCAGTACCTAATTAATATTTTTCACTTGGGCATAGGGCGGGACTTTGGTTTTTTCCTTGTCTCCATGGCAGACAGAGCATATGAATTTGCAATAATGGATGCCATCATTTATACATTAAGGGTTGTATTAAGTACTTTCCTATTTGAAATCATCTTAATGTCTGTCTGCCTGCACCTGATTGCATGAACAATTTTCAATACATATATTGCCTTAATGTGGAAATAACAGCAAAATCGATATTTGGGAGACTTTATGTAAACCATCTAGAATATATTAAATGCCTAATGACTTTTGTAAAGTGATATCAACCTCTCTAAAGAAACTTATATGTATGTCTGCACATGAATAAAAGAATACTTTCCATATATTTCAAGCAAAATGATAACAATATTTGCAAAATATGTATTTGGACGCCATCTTGGATGCTATCTCTAACACATTTACATGTGTTGTAATATCTAATGATGTTTTGAGATTATATTATCATTGTAAGGACATCTATATACAAGCCTGTATGTAATAAATAATTATTTTGATAGATATTAAGCATAACAATCATTAATTGCAAAAATAGGTAATTTGAATGCCATTTTGGATGCCATCTTGAATATTTTCAAAACTTAATATCTTTTTGTAATTACACTAACCATTTTTCAAAATCTAAATTATGCCTGCACCTCAATAAGTAATCGATTTCAATCGATTTTAAAAATTAAATATCAATAATTGCAAACTTTTTTGGAAACCATCTTTGATGCCATCTTGAATATTTGGAGTTGCCCAAAGGTGACAAGGTGGCACCCTCTCTTATTTGTTAGTAGAGGTCATTTGCAATCATTGTGTAAGGGTATCTTTATATGCATGTACCTATTAAATAATTATCTTTGAAAGGTAATAAGCATAACAATCATCAAAAATATGTAATTTGGAAGCCATGTTGGATGCCATCTTGAATATTTTCGAAACTTTAGGATTTTTAATTAAACTAACCATTTCTCTCATAACCTAGATTATGCCTGCACCTCAATAAGTACTCGTAATTAATTTCAATAGATTTTAAACAAAAAAAAAACAGCAATAATTGCAAAGCTCAATATTTGGCAACCATCTTTGACGCCTTCTTGAATATCTTGAGTTGGCCAAGGGTGACAAGGTGGCACCCTCTCTTATTTGTTAGTAGAGGTCAATTGCTATACCCCAAATCCAGGTTGCCCAAAAAATCCCCTATATTCCACAGGACTACTAGCTATGTTTTAACAGATTATATTAGTTGCAGTGCAATATCTGAGTTATTATGGACAATTTTTACACATTTTTTTATGTTTGCTATGTCAGTAACATAGCTGTTTATCAGAAGTGTCCCAGTTAATACAATCAAAATGCTAACATGGTGTTATTTTTTAATAACCAAAAAAGCATGTTGTCAATTTCAAACTTTTAAAATCATCGGACTTTTTGCTTTTGTTCATTGAAAAATATGGTAATTACTTTTCACAAAATTCTCATTGTCCACAATTGTTTCTTTACTTATTTTTGTCATTGTTGATGCATTGTTGAGATTCATTTTGTAATTATGAAGATAATTGGTGCTACTAGACTATAGTATCCGCTATAATCAGCTTCTATTGTGGTTAACTTCGACATAAATTTGCATACATCATTGTCATTTTGGTCCCATCGCTTTTTGACTTCTACAAAATGTGGGACACTTTTGAAAACTGTACAGCATTCATTACGAAAACTTGCCCATGCAATATACAGAGATTTTTCAGCAGAAAAAAAATTGAAACATTCATTGGAACATTCTTGATTTTTTAAATATGAAAATTAGGTATACCCCTGCAAACCTCAGTTTTTTTTTCTATATAGATGTGGGGTTTAATGGGGTATGCATTTCTTGATGATTAGATTTTATATCATGACACTTTTTATAACTACATATATATACTGTTAACAGTAAGGTAACAAATTCTGTAGTTATTTGATTTTGACTCAAAACAAGTCATACTTGACCAAAATGATTGATTTGCATATATAGATAAATTTGTTTTTGGAATGGACTTCTGTATCCTTCTGTATCCATGCAGATACTTAAGTTTATCTATAAAGAAAGTATTTATTACCACCATTTTGGAATGGACTTTTGTATCCATACCCATATATACATACTTAAGTTTATCTATAAAGAAAATATTTATAATTGCTACCATTTTGGCATGTGTTTTTTAAATGTACAAAAACAAGACCAACCTGTTTATGAACAATCATAGTTTTGACACCTCTGACATTGTGAATTATCTATCCATAAATTGTAGCTTTGTTACATGGATTGTTTATGACTGATAGAAGTTAAAAACCTCACTAATAAATTATATTTTACAACACAAAGCTTGGCCTGTTGTTTTATGATATCCACACAGCTGATCGGGCCCCTCAGTGCAAAGAAGTCCCACAAAAAAAAAAAAAGTTGACATCCTGTCATGACCATGGCTAAACAGACATTTTATCTTTGCATAGAAATCAAAATAAAGAGCCAAGGAGTGCCATAAAGAATGATACAGCCATGACAAGAAGAACATGCTCTTATTCATTCTCCAACATCAATTCCTTTAATGGCCATTGCTTGGAGAATATTCTATTCTTCATGCTTTAACAACAATTACTTTGGTAGTCATTGCTTGGAGAATATTCTATTCTTCATGCTTTAACAACAATTACTTTGGTAGTCATTGCTTGGAGAATATTCTGTTCTTCATGCTTTAATAACACTTACTTTGGTAGTCATTGCTTGGAGAATATTGTTCTTCATGCTTTAATAACAATTACTTTGGTGGCCATTGCTTGGAGAATATTCTGTTCTTCATGCTTTAACAACAATTACTTTGGTAGTCATTTATTGGAGAATATTCTGTTCTTCATGCTTTAATAACAATTACTTTGGTAGTCATTGCTTGGAGAATATTCTGTTCTTCACACTCCAACATTAATTACTAAGGTAGCCATTGCTTGGAGAATATTCTAATCTTGTTTCAACATAAATTACTTAAATATTTATGTCGTGGAAAATATTCTGTTTTTCATGCTTCAACATCAAATACTTAAGTAGTCATGCTTGGAGAAAATTCTGTTCTTTATGCTTTAACATCAATTTCTGTAGTAGTCATTGCTTGGAGAATATTCTGTTCTTCGTGCTACAATATCAATAACTTATCTAATCATTACTTGGAGAATATTCTGTTCTTCGTGCTTCAACATCAATTTCTGTAGTTGATATTGATTAGAGAATATTTTGCTCTTCATGCTTCAACATCAGTTTCTGTAGGAGTCATTGCTTAGAGAATATTCTGTTCTTCGTATGTCAAAATCAATTAAGTAATTATTACTTGAAGAATACTTTGCTCTTCATGCTTCAACATCAATATCTGCTGTAGCCATTGTTAGGAGAGTATTCTGTTCTTCATACGACAACATTAATTTCTGTAGAAATTATTACTTGGATAATATTCTGTTCTTCATGCAACAACCTGAATTACTTTAGTTATCATTACTTTGAGAATATTTTGCTCTTTGTGCTTCAACATCAATTTCTGTAGTAATCATTACTTGTAAAATATTCTGTTCTTCGTGCTTCAACATCAATTACTTAAGTACTCATTACTCGGAGAATATTTTGTCTTCTTGCTTCAACATCAATTTCTGTATTAATCATTGTTTGGAGAATATTCTGTTCTCGTGCTTCAACATCAATTTTTGTAATAGTCATTGCTTTGAGAATATTCTGTTCTTCGTGCTACAACACGAATTATTTTAGTCATCATTACTTGGAGAATATTTTGCTTTTCGTGCTTCAACATCAATTTCTGTAGTACTCATTACTTGGCGAATATTCTGTTCTTCGTGCTTCAACATCAATTTCTGTAGTAATCATTGCTTTGAGAATATTCAGTTCTTCATGCTTCAACATCAATAACTTAAGTGAACATTACTTGGAGAATATTCTGTTCTTCGTGCTTCAACATCAATTTCTGTAGTACTCATTACTTGGAGAATATTCTGTTCTTCGTACTTCAACATCAATTTCTGTAGTAATCATTGCTTTGAGAATATTCAGTTCTTCGTGCTTCAACATCAATTTCTGTAGTAATCATTACTTGGAGAATATTCTGTTCTTCGTGCCTCAGAATCAATAACTTTAGTAATCATTTTGCTCTTCGTGCTTCAACATCAATTTCTGTAGTGATCATTACTTGGAGAATATTCTGTTCTTCGTGCTTCAGAATCAATTACTTTAGTAATCATTTTGCTCTTCGTGCTTTAACATCAATTTCTGTAGTAGTCATTGCTTAGAGAATATTCTGTTTTTTTTTTTTGTGCTTCAACATCAATTACTTAAGTAATCATTACTTGGAGAATAGTTTGCTCTTTGTGCTTCAACATCAATTTGTGTAGTAGTCATTGCTTGATGAATATTCTGTTCTTTGTTTTTCAACATCAATTACTTGAGTAATCATTACTTGGAAAATATTCTGTTCTTCGTGCTTCAACATCAATTTCTGTAGTAGTCATTGCTTGGAGTATATTCTTCGCTTCATACTTCAACATCAGTTTCTGTAGAAATTATTACTTGGAAAATATTCTGTTCTTCGTGCTACAATACGAATTACTTTGGTCATCATTACTTGGAGAATATTTTGCTCTTCGTGCTTCAACATCAATTTCTGTAGTAATCATTGTTTGGAGAATATTCTGTTCTCGTGCTTCAGCATCAATTTTTGTAATAGTCATTGCTTTGAGAATATTGTGTTCTTCGTGCTACAACACGAATTACTTTAGTCATCATTACTTGGCGAATATTTTGCTCTTCGTGCTTCAACATCAATTTCTGTGGTAATCATTACTTGGAGAATATTCTGTTCTTTGTGCTTCAACATCATTTTCTGTAGACGTAATCATTGCTTTGAAAATATTCAGTTCTTCGTGCTTCAACATCAATAACTTAAGTAATCATTACTTGGAGAATATTCTGTTCTTCGTGCTTCAACATCAATTTCTGTAGTATTCATTGCTTTGAGAATATTCAGTTCTTCGTGCTTCAACATCAATAACTTTAGTAATCATTACTTTGAGAATATTCTGTTCTTCGTGCTTCAACATCAATTTCTGTAGTAATCATTACTTGGAGAATATTCTGTTCTTCGTGCTTCAGCATCAATAACTTTAGTAATCATTACTTGGACAATATTTTGCTCTTCATACTTCAACATCAATTTCTGTAGTAGTCATTGCTTAGAGAATATTCTGTTCTTTGTGCTTCAACATCAATTACTTAAGTAATCATAACTTGGAGAATAGTTTGCTCTTTGTGCTTCAACATCAACTTGTGTAGTAGTCATTGCTTGGAGAATATTCTGTTCTTCGTTTTTCAACATCAATTACTTAAGTAATCATTACTTGGAAAAAATTTTGCTCTTCGTGCTTCAACATCAATTTCTGTAGTAGTCATTGCTTGGAGTATATTCTGCTCTTCATGCGTCAAAATCAATTACCTTTTACATTTCATGCTTAAACATCAATTTCTTTAGTAGTCATTGCTTGGAGAATATTCTGTTCGTCGTGCTTCAACATCAATTCTGTAGAAATCATTGCTTTGATAATATTCAGTTCTTCGTGCTTCAACATCAATTACTTTAGTAATCATTACTTGGAGAAAATTTTGTCTTCTTGCTTCAACATCAATTACTGCAGTAGTCATTGCTTGGAGAATAACCTGCCCTTTATGCTTCAACATCAATTACTTTAGTACGTAGTCATTGCTTTGAGAATATTTTGCTCTTTGTGCTTCAACATCAATTACTTAAGTAATCATTGCTTGGAGAATATTCTGTTCTTAATGCTACAACATCGATTTCTGCAGTAGTCATTGCTTGGAGAATATTCTGTTTTTCATGCCTCAACATCAATAACAAGTAATCATTACTTGGGGAATATTTTGCTCTTCGTGCTTCAACATCCACTTCTGTAGAAGTCATTGCTTGGAATATATTCTGTTCTTCATGCTACAACATTAATTACTTTAGTAATCATTACTTGGAGAATATTTTGCTCTTCATGCTTCAACATCAATTCCTGTAGTTATCATTACTTGGAGAATGTTCTTCGTGCTTCAATATCAATTACTTTAAGTAATAATTACTTGGAGAATATTTTGCTCTTCATGCTACAACATCAATTTCTGTATTTGTTATTGCTTGAAGACTATGCTGCTATGAATGCATCAACACCATTTACGTTAGTAGTCATTACATGCAGAATACGCTGTTCTGCATGCTTCAACGTCAATTACTTTAGTAGTCGTCACATCGATTTCTTTAGCAGACATAACTTGTAGAATATGCTGCTCTTCATGTTTTAACATGAATAATGTGAAGGGCTTATATTTATTAAAGAATTCCCTTTATTGTTCATCAATAGCAGTTTCAAAATCAATACAATGACTGTCTTTGCACATATAATCTAGCGAATGACCTTAGCCTAACCTATAGTGTCGTTTGTACATATACTTAATTCAAGATTAACGTCCATAACTATGTTTAAAATTTTTACTTCTTAAATCAATTTATTGACAAACATGTAAATATCCGCAAACATGTATATATCGATTATTATTTCGTTAAAATAGAAAGAACAATTTTCATCGTTCTGTATTCTATAGCTGACTCGGAAAGGTGAAAGGCTACAAAGGTTTTGACAGGTATTTCATTTTCTATTTTATTGTATATATTTGACTCCTTGGCTCCGAAAAAAAATCCCGTTAATAAGCCCAACATTAACACCACGCTAATGTTTTAGTATATGTTGTACAGTGAATAGCAATTTATTTTATGCAAACGATTACTTTATGAGAAAATGCGTTTTATACTTTTAAAGGCAACAGCAGCTAAATGCTTATTTACTTTGATTCCTCGCAAAATTACATTTAAAACACCTCCGATCTAATAATTACTTAAGTATTGAAATTCAGATTTTAGCTTTCACTGGATGATGAAAAACAATAGGCTGTTTTAATGTCTGTGAAGCCCGAAGGGCTTCTCGGAGACATTAAAACAACTAACGTTTTTCATCATCCAGTGAAAGCTAAAATCTAAATTTCATTTTGATATATATTTACATTTTATAATTTACCAATCAAGTATCAGACTTTTAATTGCACATACCATCGCTCATTTTCATGCAATTTGACGTTTAATCCGACTTAACGTAATTTTGGAACAGCCAAAACGCCTTTTTGCGCTTAACGTCATGGCGATACGCGACCGACGTCACGCCAACAAGAGCAAACAAACAACGTCACTGGCTGGGTTTGACGTCGCTCCGCCCATAGGCGTGGCTTCTAGATCACGTGACTTAGTGTTTTTAATTGGGAAATGAAGAACATCAAGAGAGACACTTTCATCTAGTATAGGGCGATTGCAATAAAAATGTAAACATATTGTATTGGATCCGAGAAAACACTGAACATTAGTATACAATTAAACATATCTAAATTCAGTCTGTGATTCAAGAAAATATTATAAGAAAGTATACTTACTTTGACCAAACTTGTCTTTACAGATGGCGCTGATTGGGTCTCCACAATTGATTGCCATAACAACAATACTCTTCTGCAGCACGACAGACGCGCGGCTTTCAGTGTCAGAATGCATCCGGGCATGTGATAACACTATTTCAAACGACTTCAAACAGAGATGTAATTCCTGTGTCGGAAGTGTTGAACTCACTGCTCAGATGTGCATCAAGGCCTGTGGAAACACCGCGTTTGACCACTATAAAGTTATTTGCTCACGATGTACGGGTAGACCTCCTATCGATTACGACATGTGTGCGCACGCGTGCAGTAACACGATACACAGTGATTTCCGCCGTATTTGTGACCAGTGTGTGGGTCGGGTGGAGACCTCCGAGGACATGTGTCGGAAGGCATGTGGGAACACAGCTCACGACCAGTTCAGAAGAATATGTTCAAGATGTCCCAAGAAATACCGTGGTGAATTATGAACTTCGACAGTCGACCACCTACATTTGCCACATCATATTATTTTATTTAGAAAACTTTTATTCGATGAACCTAAGTGCTCCATTATGCATTGCTAATTTACATGAACATGGTTCTTGTATATAAATGTAATAAAATGTAATTTCGTTTTTATTTATTATAAATAGATAATAAAAAGGAAATTGTATTATACATGTATGTTTAATGTGATTACCCGTATCCACCTTATTTGTACTAGTCCATCTCCCAGTCACAGCTAGGATAGCAATTCAAATTTCTACTGCTATGGTAGCCAGCTGGTAAGAATTTAACTGGTAATTATGTATTGTTGTTGAGCTGCCATTTCGACACAATCTTATTTTAATAACGTTTCCACAATCCACACTGCGGGAGCTCCAGAAGAGTGTTGCACTTTATCTATACTGACCAAATACCTCAATTTGGAAAAGATAACATCTCTAGCAGTGTCATTCATTTCCTTTCACCAACGCATCTGTGGCAGCAATACTTTGCATAGTGTGTTTGTGTTTGGTTGTGTATGATATGTATGGAACTTCTCGAAAAAGTACAATGCTGACGATCTTGACAAGAATGTCCTTTCTTCTGCATTTGAAATAACCCCCCGTATCAGTAACTTGAAATTCGATCCGTTTCAAGCTAAAATAAAAGCTAAAATAAAAAGAAGAATAATTGAATGTGATGACTAGTGAACCGAGACCCATGTCCGGTTACTGACTGAAACTAGCAATTTTTTGACATTCAATCTTTGCCCAGTCGTCAATGTCAGTCATTGACTTTGAGAATAAAATACAGTTTTTGAACACTTTTTCTAAGTTACAAGGATAGTAATGAAGGACTATGATAAAAAGTCTTCTTATAGTTGTGTTGTTTTATAATGAATTTTCAAACTATGGTAAGTAAAACGACAAAGACGTTCATTCTGCTTCATCTTTGTTCCGTTCATAAGACTATTGTAGAGAACTAGGGAATAAAAATAATGAAAAATGAGAAATGCAAGGGAAAAAAAAAACAAAAAAAATCAACAACAGAAAAACCCGTAATCCAACGAATGTAATATAAGACCTTAATGTATGAAAGTTTACCAACATAAAGTATTGCTATTAAAGCAAATGCAAGAGCCCATGATGCTTATTATCACTTCCAGTTATTTGCAAAGAAACTGTCCGTTTCACACATTTTGCTTTTCTAATCGTTCTTGAAGGTGCATGTGGCAATGGAATAGGAAAGGCTGCTGGTGATATGAGCAATGGTACCAATTCGAGTTGGAACGATTTGACTACACACATCAGTGAGTACGTATCAAAAGTTTTGCATGTTACATGTTAATTATATTAGCTGATTAGAGGGCATATCTAAAACGATATTTAATCAGAAGCCTCCATGGTGCAGTGGTTATGTCACTCGCCTTATAAACCAGGGGTCGCAGGTTCGATCTCGGGCGTCTACAGTCCGTCGGATGGGACTATAAACAGAGGTCCCGTCTCCATATGACCTTAGCTGTTGGTGGGACGTTAAACCCCAATCAACCAACGATATTTAATCTCGATGAATGAAAACTTACAAATTCGTAATATCTATCAGAAATACAGTGTGGACGAAATTTTGGTCAAAACGATAACCAACTGTCTTCAAAGTTTATAAAGTTAGATAATTCTACGTATGTCATAATTATTGTTACGGTGCTTTCTTAGGTCTGTAGGAATTATTCACTGAATCCTATCTTCTCCACGGTAACTGAAATCAATATGACCAGCGTGCATTATAAATTTTATCACTTCATTAAGAACGACTAAATTTCAAATATAGACCTCAAGCTTTTGTTTTGATGATCAACAAAATATTAAAGCCAATGATGCAATTTTAGGTTCAAGAGTGAAGCAAATAACCACATATCGACTGCTGCCATCATTGGTTTATCAGTTTGCATAGTCGTTGCCATAGTGATCGGTGGTGTCTGTGGTGGATACTGTCGGTATTGCCGGTAAGTGAATACGTACACAGTTTTAACCATAATTCAAATTGTAATTCACTTTTTGCGAAGTAATTAAAACAATGTTTTAAACTCGACAAATCCTGGGAACTGCACCAGTGCAATCCCTTTGTCAAGCTGTTGACGTAATGCACTGATGTTACTTTCAAATTATGCTTCCCTTGTCGAGTTTTGGGAGCACTGGATGGATAATTAGCATAGAAAGCATACAGTATCATATATCGTTTTAAAATTAAACACTACGCTTTAATACAAATTACATTTTTCAAAAATCTAATCTGTCGCAAACGGCCTGCAATTGAAAGAATCTGTAGTCCATGGCTGAAAATAGCATGTCACATGTTGCGCTTATATTTTGGCACCCCTGAAAAAGTTGAAACAATGTGCGGTAATGCAATTCAAAATGGCTCAAACTTCCTTGTCTTAACAGCACAGCACAGGCGAACAAGTAGACGCGTCCGCGGCATTTTTGTCCCTGCAATTTATTGGATGCGAGGTGAAAGAAGTAGGGCGCTGGGTTATAAAATATGTGTCACACAACTAATGTCGCAACAAAAGTTGACATTTTGAGACACTATGCGGGAAAATATGACGCGAATGACAGTAAAAGTACTTTACATATCGTATATGTGAACCACTTATATTACCGCCTGAAAATCTTTTTCATTATGAACCAGAACGCAGTTCGTGTATAATATAGAACACACATGCCGAAACTAGTTATTAATTTTGTTAAAATGTTGATTTACGTCGCTGCAAACGACGCGCAACAGAAAATAACACCAGTATTGTGCGTTACGTCTGTTGCATAATGCGCGAAAAAGGTCAGTGCGGCAGAGTGCAAGCTTAAGGGCAAGTTTATGTCATTGGCTCAATCTGTTTTCGTGTATAAGTAAAGACGTCTAGTTGTGGACAAGAGCCTGTCATGATGCTCAGTGATGAATACTATCCAGCAAATACGTTAAATAAATGAAAATAATTTGCTTGTTCTTTACAGACCTAAAAGAGATACTTCTGAGACTACCCATGACGTTTCTGTGATATCGTCAATTCATTTACACTACAGACACTCAACACAAGAATTAGATCTTGGGTTCCCACCACCATACACTGAAACAGTTAATGCAGAGCAGCCCAGTTTCCCACCAGACTAAAGAAGAGAAGAAGTGGCATGACTGGCGAATACATTTATTGAGGACATTGTATTACATCCAACGCTGTGGAATTAAAACATTTGCAGTCATTATTTCAGAGACTGGTTTCATTCATTTGAGGCTATCCACCTGTATCGCTGATAACCGAGCATCTTTGTTTTGACAATGTCTGTTCTATTATTACTTACTCGGAACATGTTTCTGCATTTGAATGAACCTGTTTTTATTAATGGGTTAAAGCCTAAACGCATTTTAAATGTCAGTTGTATATGACCGTAGTATTATGCACTGTTTGTTATATGGATGTATCCTTAAACTAGGTTTTTCTTAATGTTTTTTTTAATGTTTTGAAATACGACCACGGTTAGAAGACACGCTTGTATGGTTAAACATAAATACAAAACAGAATATAAACACATTAAACTTGTTAAATGCATTTGTTATTGCATGCATTAAATTTACAACCTTTTTGAGTATGTAACGATATATATTTATTTTACAATCATGTTGGAAGTGTTGAGAATTTGTATATTCCTGGTATCAGCACTTAAAGGTACTCTCTTCTCCGTCTTCTTTTCCTTCTTTTTTCTTTCTTTCTCTATCATAGTCTGTTATTTATTCATTCCTCTCTCTCTTCTATTAAATTGGCTAAGAATAGAATAACTACATTTTATTACGAACGTTATTGCTTTCTTCAGCTTTTTACGCTAAATACGTATGTTACATTTGAGCCACCCCATGGAAAAACCAACAATCTGCATAGGCGAAAACAAAGACGCAGATCAGCTTCGCGGTAACCGCGAAGCTGATCAGCGCCTTTGTTTTCGCTACTCGGATAGTACAATTATTCCTCCTCTACTTAACTCCAAAATTTCAAGCTTCTAGCCTGCTTCTGTAGCTGTACAGGCCGGTTTGTGTCAGAAGTGTTCGGAAACCACATTGTTGGTTTTCCCACGAGGCGGCTCATTTGTAAACATACCTACGTATAGAAAAGTATATAAGTAAACACATGTAAAATAAAACATACAAGGGAACTCACTCGGTCCTATTGTATCTGTTTTGAGATGTGAAGTTAAAAATCCATCTGTCATCTTTGTTATTATTTTTTCAGTGACAGCATAGTAAGTATTATACCAAACTTTGTATCTTCTTCCATTTTTTCTGGTTTCTCACTGTCTGACGTTCTCTGTATAATAACAGTTCGGTAGCCTTTCTTACCCTATGAATTTTAGTACCAGGAATCTTTCAGAGAGCGATTTGATAAATATGTCTTGTATACCCATCTGAATAACCTTGCATGGAAATCAATTCTAACTAAGGATGTTCGCTGCCAATGAAAAAGTATTCAAACTTTTTTTTCTAACTACTCTTTTTTTGATTCCAAAATACAACAAAAGACATTTGAAAACAAAATAAATATAGGGTAGTGTGCATTTTTTCAAGCTAGAGGCCTCTGAATGAGACCTCTGAGCACCATGTTTTAAATTTGGTAAAATTAATTTATTTTTTAATTCTTTGAAACATACCTGTCTTGAACAAAAATACACTTAGAATGCTTTCAAAAGTCATAATATTTATGTAACGCAGACTATTTTGGACCAAAAGCATAGAAAAATTTGCAACTTGAAGTGGATGACAAAATTTTACGATTCCTTTTCCAGCCCTACCCCCATACTTGAAAAGTCGGAAAAAATCAATATTTTGAAATGTGCCAAACCCATATTTGTTGATTCATACTCTTTCTTGTATTTTCACACAACATAGAACTTGGTAATGTTGTTCGAATAAAAGAAAGAAATATATAGGGTAGTGAGCATATAAGAGAGAGCCAACAACTTGAAAATCGCCATTTTCAGCCTTTCTTCGGCTGTTTTGTTTCTAAAAGCCCATTTCATAAAGCCACCTAAAATTTTAAAACCAGCACACCAAAGACACAACGAATGACTTAGAAGACCATGTACACATATACTGCTGCTAAAATTAACATTGAACTAGTGCAATTAATTTGAAGATGTGTAATATTCAAGTTTAATCTACCCTATCCCCTAAATTTTACTATCAACTAAAATTTTCTGAAAAGTTGCAGAAAATGGGGTGAAAAAATGAAGTTTCTTAGATTGACAATTTTCATGGCTCATTCAATGCATATCATCAATATGTATCCAAATATAAAATATTAGGAAAATATCTGCAACCGTTTACGAGATATTCAAGAAAAGAAAAACCGGAAGTTCCGAAATGTCAAATGTTAGCAGCGAACATCCTTAAGTCCATTTTTCCTACCAATATTTGTTGAATCGCGAATTGGAATCATAGGGCGAACCTCTCGGCGGATAAGTTTTCTCAAAATTTTGCATGGGCTTTAAACAAATTCTGTCGGAAAAGAATTTTAGATTTTTATCATACATAAGGCCCAAAGAGTTAGACAAAAAGTTTTCAAACATTTTCCCGGCCAAAGTGCTTTTGGTGGCGTTGAATATCGGCCATATTGAATAAATAAAAAAAAATATTGTATTAAATTTCTAGCTGATCAGTGCCTTTGTTTTCGCTACAGTAGTACAATTTCTTCTTCTTAAATCTCAAATTTCAAGTTTCTAACCATCTTCTGTGGCTACACGGCTCGGTTTGTGTCGAACCTGTTCAAAAACCAAATTGTTGGTTTCCTCAAGACGCGGCTCATTTTATCTTTTCATCCAGTTCCAGGACGTACGGTGAAACAGACGGTGTTGATGCCTGGGTAATAGCGGTGGGCAATATTGCCGGACTAGCGGTCATCATTATAGCCATTGTAGTATGTTGCTGTGCATTGAGGAAACGGAGACAACAATATCAACAGCAGGGGTAGGTATGCCAGTTTGGAAAGTTTGACCTTAGCTAGGACTCGTTTGTTTGTACAGACTTGCTTGACCACGATCATATATGCCCAATCATACGTTCTTAGATATCGCGGTGTCTGAACAGGTGTGAACCAATTTTTACTAAGATTGGTTTGTCAGAGAGTTTTATAGATGTAACTTCTAATATTCTCTGTTTAATCTTTCAGAACCCCCGTCATCGTGCAGTACCCACCTCCAGTCGGTCAACCAGGGGTCGCCTACACCGAACCACCGCCCCCATACACCGCTGTCAACGCTGGCTATGTCCACTCACCTGATGACAAGACAAACATACACGGAGAAGCAACGAGACCAAAAGGCAGAACCCAGAACTCATCTTCTGCGCCGCGGGGCTTGATACTTTCTCCACAAAATGTCCAGTCCGACAATGCACGCGCCTCGTCAAATAGACAGACTCCAGTAGGGATGCAAAAGTATATGGCGGAAGGATATATTTATGGCACACAGATTTAGCCGTAAACATTTAAATGTGTCTTTAAGCCATGGTTTATTTCATTTGCATGTTTATGTTGTTGTTTCCTTCATTGTCAACAAGCGTTGTGCCGTAACACGAAAGTTGCGATACAAGAGCTCAATATTCACGCCAAACTGTGATATAAAGTCTAGCAGACACTTTACCTGATACCCGGTGCCACCCAAGTGACCAGCAACTAATACAAATTTGACAGCCTCTGAATTGTCACTGCACAGCTTCAACCCCTTTATTAGGCTCAAAATTGAAGCGGAACTCCTTCTTACTGGGCTTCTTACAGTATAATTCGAATTATGTGCGAACGAAGGACATTATACATCTATGAAGACAATTCAAAAGTCATTCTAACATAAAAAGGTACAAGTAGGCAAAGATCAGGAAAAGGCGCAATCAGAAAGAGATTCCCACTCCAAAAACCGAGGTGGGAAAAACCCAAATTAACAATCAGGCACTTATACCATGAAACATATCGTAAGCCGAATGAGCAGCTATTTTCCCAATAGGTGGCCACTCAGTTACCTTAACTTAATTAAAAATATGAAAACATACATAAGGCGCCAACAGCACAAAAAAAATTTAAACACCAAGACATAAAACAAAAAGAACCACCACAGAAGTATCGCCTTGGAACGATCAGTAACACAAAGTTACTGGCGGGCTTAAACCGGTTTTACAGGATCCTAACCTCACCCTCAGCTTCTGCAGCGGTTCATAACATTTAGTAAGTTCTTCGGTCCTCGTGGTGAATCTCTAACTAGTCAATGAATCATCAAGAACAAACAAATAAATCAAGATAAACATCCTGATGAATCAAAAACAAGGACTCACAGATAGAGTAAGCTGCCCGACGATGGAGATCCCTGGGCGCCGAATAACCTACTAACTCCGGAGCAAAAGAAAAACACCAGTTGGACCCCGGTGGGCCAAGCAACAGACAAGAAAAAGTATGAAGTTAATCATTGAAACAGCTCTTCTATAAATCATCCTTTACAAGTATGCCCTGTATTGCAGTATTGCAATTTCAAACTCAATTCGTTGACATGAGCAAAACTTAGAACATTTTATTATTCAATTTATGGATACTAGGACGATTGAATCATCTGATTTTATGATATGATGAAGATTTCATATAATGAACAGTATTTTCTAAAATAAATTTGATTGATCCAAATATTGTTTGTTTGTTCTTATAAATTCTCCGTGTGCAGCACAGCGAAGGCAGTCGCACCAGTGAAGTCAAGTTCGCACTGACTAATTATTTATCAGACCTGGGATCAATTACTTTGAAATGTAGTTTCATTAACCAGAGCATACCTTTGAATTCAATACAATTGTAATAACAAATGTACAGTGTACTAAAATTAACTGCCTATGGCTCTCTTGTCAGACTGGACATGTGTACAAACTGGCCGCTAAGCCCACGGGGGGTGGGGGGGGGGGGTACTCTAAAATATTCTGTATACATAGGTGAGGCTGACTTTTTGGGGTCAAAATTTTGAATTTCTGTATTGGGATTTTCAGGAATTATCAGTATTTTGTGGGTATGTGCATTTGTGTGTGTGTGTGTGTGTGTGTGTGTGTGTGTGTGTGTGTGTGTGTGTGTGTAATTCAATTTAGGACATCCTTAGTCAAATGCTTCTACAAATAACAAAACGGGATCAAATATAGAATATTAAGTTCTCAGTAACATTGATTTATAATCTGCTTTAGCATACTAGTATTTAGAATCTCAAAAACAAAACTTACTAACTTACTATATACATGTACAATCTGCATAGTCTGCACTATTGATGATATATGGGGAGACTTCCTAGGATCTCAAAGCCTATGTCGCCTATGTGAGAAGATAAAAATTGTTGTTTTTATCATTTCATGTTTGATCTTCACCTACTTACTTTAAAACCTTACAGGTAATTTCTTTTCTTTTTCTGATTTCTTTTGGCATTGTTCACAAAATGGCTCATATTTTGAGTTTGTGGCAGATCTATACAATTAATAGCCCGGCATTGCTTTGGGTATATTAGAGTATTGGCATTCTTTATGAAATCATAATTTACCTTATTTGTGTATAACAAACCATCCTAATTTTAGTCTAATACGTCTTGTCTTGTCACCTCCAATACATACAGCATCACTAACATCGCATGTCTAAAGAAAAGATATGAAAGTCTGAATAAAGATAATGAAAACGCCCCGATAGTAATCGATGTCTGTATTCACTGGAGGGCCGTATGGAAGACTGGCATTCGTGCTAAATTATAATAATATTATTATTATTATTATTATTATTATTATTATTATTGAATTAGTTCTATACCATTTGGTTTACAGACATTAAAATAATTAGTTCAGTTTGAGACAAAATTAAATGGGCTGGCGGACCATATTTTGTGTCTAGACGTCCCACCGACAGCTAATAGCTTACGGAGTCTGTCCATCGAGATAAAAGTTTCACCAGAAAACCCGAAATGCCCAAGGCCGACATATAAAATATGTGCATATAAAAATCTGATACTTGATAGATAATTTAAAATGTAAATATAAGTATTGAAATTCAGATTTTTCACTGGATGATGAAAAAACATTAGTCGTTTTAATGTCTCCAAGAAGCCTTTCGGGCTCCACAGACATTAAACAGCCTAATGTTTTTCATCATCCAGTGAAAGCTAAAATCTGAATTTCAATCCTCTGTCTCATAATGTTCCTTTTCATGTTAAATCTCTTGGAAACCCTCTGTTTCAGTGTGCCATTAGATTTGCCTTAAGTATGAATGTACTCAAAAGTCTTTTGTTGTCAATTTCTTTACGAAACTAATTATACAAAAGTCTAATCAGTGTTTTCGTAGAAAAAAAAAAATAAAACAAATCCAATCACGAAGAAATTATTTGACAGCGGCATGGCCTGCTTATTTGCATATACGAAAACAAAGACGCGGATCGAATGCGCATTAATTGCACAGCTGATCAGTGCCTTTGTTTTCGCTTTTTTGTATATTACAATTCCTTTTCCTCTTAAATCCAAATTTGTTTTCGCATATACGAAAACAAAGACGCGGATCAAATGTGCATTAATTGCACAGCTGATCAGTGCCTTTGTTTTCGCTTTTTTGTATATTACAATTCCTTTTCCTTTCCAATCCAAATTTGTTTTCGCATATACGAAAACAAAGACGCGGATCGAATGCGCATTAATTGCACAGCTGGTCAGTGCCTTTGTTTTCGCTTTTTGTATATTACAATTCCTTTTCCTCTTAAATCCAAAGTTTCAAGATTCTAGCCTCCTGCGAGTGCAAAGGCCATGCGTTTGATCTTATCGGTAACCCCAAAGTGAAGGGTTTTCTCGTGAGGTTGCTCTTTTCATGACCTTCATGAAAAAAGTACAGTGGCTCTATATTTATCATTGTCGCATTTTTTAAAAAAGTGTTATAAGAATTGATTACCTAAACAGTTATAGTTTCTACAGTACGATTTTAATTACCTTTATAATTGCTATTTGGCTTTAGAAAATATATAAAAGACAGGGCACTAAAAATACATTCTTTGTTCAGAAAAGTAGAGGCAAATTCCTTATCATTAAAGTTCAAGATTTCATACAACAAATAGAATATAACGTCCTTTTACTCAAAGGCCTCTGATGCAAAATGAAACTATTCAGTGCTCAGCCCGTCTTTTTGTACAGACTATCTTCAGTTATTCAGCTAATAAATTTTTCTTCACTGAAAAAGCCATCATCAGGCCATACTTAATGCTCAGGTTTAAAGGGCCTTTGTGACACTGTACTTGTAACATCAATTACATTTAAACACCATTATTGGGTTTGTTTGAGATTCACAAAAACTTTGAAATATATTGAAAGTATAACCTGCAATTAAAAATATGTGCTTTCCTTTATTTCGTTTTGAAAATGACATACGTATATTATAATTACACATAATTATCTAGAGACTGGCATGCCCGGTAAACTCTTCATTCAACGTATTTTTTCCAAAGTATGAAAAGGTACAAGTAGGCAAAGATCAGGAAAAGGTGCAATCAGAAAAAGATTCCCACTCCAAAAAAAACGAGGTGGGAAAAAACAAACTAACAATCAGGTACTTATACCATGAAACATATCGTAAGCCGAATGAGCAGCTATGAAGCATATGTGCATATTTGGCAAGCTTTACAACATTAAGAAAATCAAAGTACTTATTCAAAGAATTTCTATCAGTTGCGAGAATATACTCTTTATGATCTAGAGGCATTGAAAGCATCAAAGCAAATAAGGATATCAAGAGTTTGAAGCTTATTTTGGCGAAACTTTAGAGATTAACAGAATTGTAACATCGCATTCAAAATTTCGTATGCTCCAGGTCCATTCTGTGATCGAGGTTTTGTAACGATTATCGGATATGGTGAAGAATCTTAACTACCAACACGATAGTTCTAATGCGTATATACAGGTACATGCGTTTATAAATCAGGCATCACGAAAACATGTCCGTGTAGTATATAACCTCTTAAATCCCACTTTTATATAAAACTGGGGTATACATATTTCCTTATTTTTGATCCAAAATACAAAACATAGATTGTGGGTACTCACCGAGCCGGTTCTAACGTGTACCCAAAATCAATCGTTTGATCAAATATTAGATATATCAAACTTTTTTCCATTTTTTTCCACAGCTTTAAAGATCTTTGTATATTGCATGGCAAGTTTTCATAATGGGTAAACCCCAGTGATGTTCACGGCCGTGTTGTTTTGATGAACAGAAATGTTCGCACACCTTACTTTCCACTAATTACGGTCAATTATTGAGAGACGGCGAATTCTCGCATTTCAAAATTGAATTGCAGAGGAATCTGTCAATTTAGTTATGTGATAAAGCGTAAGTCATTTTTCTTTAAAAAATAAAGTAAAGTAAAAAATAAAGTATAGTAAAAATGTAAGTAAGTAAGTAATTAAGTAAATAAATAAATAAAAGAAGTAAAAACATATGCCGCAACGTGTCTGACATATATGCGATGTTTTTTAAACATTAAAGGTCACTAAAGACGCTGTAAAGTCTTCGCATTCCCGCAGTGAAGTCAGCACTCTCGCAGTCAGGTCAGCACTTGTTTTTCGCAGCTCTGGTAGTAGGTGTCTATATTTATGTATAGAATATGATGGTAAGGTCTTTTGTTCATATGGATATAATGTGGGCCATATTGCGCAATTTTGGTTAATGAACCCTTATCAATGACTCTTAAAAACCGGCGACGATAGTCAGATAACTGAACTGCAATTTCAAAAAAGTTACTTATTGGAAGTCTAAATCAACTTGACACATGCCTAAATGGGGTCATATAATTAAAACATTGTTTAATATAAAGTTGGCTTTAAACGTAGAACTTTCATACTCACTCTGAATATTCCTACTGATCTCAAAGGAACAAAAGAAAAATATTATCTGCACTATGGATGATGTACGGGGAGGCTTTAAGGGCCGCTACAAGGCACAACACCAGCTGCAGTAATAACAAATAAAATATAAAAGTCACAGAGATACATGTAGTCATATTACGCAATATCGGGTCATGAATCCTCTGTAATGAGCTGTTTGGGGCCGGGGCTTCTTGTCTGTTGCTTGGCCCACCGGGGTTCAACTGGTGTTTTTTCTTTTGCTCCGGAGTTAGTAGGTTATTCGGCGCCCAGGGATCTCCATCGTCGGGCAGCTTACTCAATCTGTGAGTCCCGGGTTTTGATTCATCAGGATGTTTATCTTGATTTATATGTTTGTTCTTGATGATTCATTGACTAGTTAAAGATTCACCACGAGGACCGAAGAACTAACTAAATGTTATGAGCCACTGCAGAAGCTGAGGGTGAGGTTAGGCGCCTGTAAAACCGGTTTAAGCCCGCCAGTAACTTTGTGTTACTGATCGTTCCAAGGCGATACTTCTGTGGTGGTTCTTTTTGTTTTATGTCTTGGTGTTTAATTTTTTTGTGCTGTTGGCGCCTTATGTGTGTTTTCATAGTTTTAGTTAAGTTAAGGTAACTGAGTGGCCACCTATTGGGAAAATAGCTGCTCATTCGGCTTACGATATGTTTCATGGTATAAGTACCTGATTGTTAGTTGTTGTTTTTTTCCACCTCGGTTTTTGGAGTGGGAATCTTTTTCTGATTGCGCCTTTTCCTGATCTTTGCCTACTTGTAGCTTTGCTTATAACGTATAAAAGGTGCAAACTAAATTCATACTTGTTTCTGATTCAATCAGCTGGTCCATTCGCATACCGCCGAACACGCTTTTATAATGAGGAAGAGATGTGGCTCAAATGATAATCCAGACAACTTTTTCATGAGTTTTGCGCAGTATCTTAAGAGCGTTTATTCAAATCCTGAATCATGTATTATTCTGTCTTTATTTCAAGCGAATAAACTATCGCAACGAAGATGAGTTTTGTGTTACTTGTGGTAACACTTTTCACTGTTGGGAGTGTGACGTCACTGGTAAGTCTATAATGGTACTGGTCAGTGTGTGCACATGGTAGAGTTCAAGTCATAAGGGCTAGTGTGCAGTGACGTTTTACACGACACCATACAAAATAAAAAGTGAGAAACATACAAATATTTTATTATAAATCTTGAAAGCCTATCATTATATCGAGAGCATGGCATGATATGAAAGGCGATGAAAAAAATATCAGCAATATTATGGTTTCAAATGGATAAGCATATTCTATTGCAGCATTTACAATGTACATGTTACACATGTATGCTAAATGGGGTTGTGCCACGTACGTAATGTTTCAGAACTTCGTACTTTTTGTACACATTTGAATTGAATTCACGGGTTTGTTTCAAAAATGCTTGTCATGAAATTCTCAGTGTTCCCGTTATTTTCTACCAACGTACCTCATCTTCGGCAGAAAGACAAATGTAGAATGCCAGATGCGGTGTCGCAGTTAGATAAGGCTGAATTTAAATCATCAATGTCTTTTTGTGCACAAATCGCATATTTCTTTCGTCTTCATCGAAATACGGAGCGGTGCACTGTTGTTTTTTTTTTTTATTCACACGAAGCAATTTTATATGATTAGAGTCTAACTGCCTTATATCATTTTCGTCTTTACTATACAGATTCAAGTCAACTCTCCTAGAGATCGTAAGTAATCTTATTTATTTATTTATTTATTTATTTATTTATTTATATCATGGCTGCTCACAGACTGCTTGACCATCATGCTTGTGTGCCAAATGGTAAACATGAAGATTATACATACATGCTAATAGATAAACATAAGACCTAATTTCACTCTTTGTTTTCGCCACTCATTCAGATCTGACCACACAGTTTAAGCCCAGATTTGTCAGACAAAGGCTCGTTCGTCAGCAAAGACCTCTTTCTTTGCATTGGTAATTATGCAATGAATCTAAACGTATGAAACACATATCTATTTTTATCTCAAAGTAATCTTTCAAAGTAATTGGCCCCATGCCTGGACCCCAGGTCTGATAAAGAATGCATTCTTTGGGGCAACACCGAAATTGTTGACTTTAACTTTAATTCTAGTACCAAAATGTGGTTTGGGTGAACAAGCCATTTTAACAGCGGAATGCACCCCGTGCCCAATGAATGAGTTCAAGAAGAAGGCAGATAGGAAAGGTTGTAAACCGTGCCCGGACGGTACAGGAACCTTGTCGACGGGATCATACAGCAAGAGAGAACACTGCATCAGTAAGTAGTATATTCTTGTTATATCATTGTTGTTTTGTTTTCTTTTTGGCATCGGAATATCTTAAAGATGCATGATGTTGCAAGGGGTAATTAGTAGTAGTAGGCCTCCATGCGATTATGGACGTACATTGTACCATGTGGAAAAAGTCTCCTCAGCGCGTCATATCGTCTTATCAGCTGAGGGGATTAGTGGTACAGGTAAATCATCTTCGGTTCTTTCCGGTGATTTACGATTTACCTGGCGCCTATGTCCGTAGTTACCTGTGTAACTATAGCCCGAGGGCAACCATAAAATTGGATCATAACTTGTCTTATAAATTTAGCATCTCGAAACTTCGACGATGAAATAATATGTAGTTATCTAATTCAAAATATAATTTCTTACCGATTTCTTACCGACGTAGACACCAATGTAAGTCATCTGACTTCTTCAGGCGCATTTTGATGTGTATTCCATGTAAGTCCGGTAGTTTGGCCGGGCTCATAGCACGGAGCAGTGAATTTGTATGGGTGTCTGCTCCAATGTTTGTTCAATCTGCTCTTGAAAGTGTTCAGGGAGGGTGCCATGACAACGTCCTCAGGGAGCTGATTCCATATGTTTACAACACGGTTGCTGAAGCTGTTTGCTCTAACATTTAACCTTGATCTTTCCTTAAACAACTTTTTTGGGTGACCCCGTGTACGGTTATAGGTTATCACTGAGAAAAGTTTGTTCTTGTCAACTTTGTCAATGTCATTTAATATCTTATATACTTGTATAATGTCTGCACGCTGTCTTCTGTATTCTAATGTTGGTAAGCCTAACTTCCTAAGCCTTTCTGGGTATGACAAGTTTTTACATGCTCTAACTAATTTAGTTGCACGACGTTGAACGTTTTCAATAGATATTCTGTCTTTCTTATACAATGGGGACCAGATCACTGTGGCGTACTCCAAATGCGGGCGCACAAGTGATTTGTATAAAGACATAAACATCTCTGTATCTAGATATGTGAATGTTCTAAAGATAATGCCTAAATTTCTATTGGCTAAGTTGACTTTTGCCGATATGTGGTCTCTGAAGGTTAACTTGCTGTCAATAATTACACCTAAATCTTTTTCATTTGCGACCTTTTCTATGGCCTGTGGACCACTTTCTGTCTGCATGGTATAAGTGTATCCTGTATCTTGCGGCCCGACATGTAGCTGATGACATTTTTTAATGTTGAATAACATTTCCCAGTCTATCGACCAAGTACCTGCGTTGTTGACGCTACGTTGTAGGGGTTGCACATCGTTTAAGCTTGATATTACACTATACAGCTTAGCGTCATCAGCGAACAGTTTCAGTAGCACCTCAATTACGTCAGGAAAGTCATTTATAAACACCAGGAATAGCACCGGCCCCAGGACGCTGCCTTGGGGGATACCGCTAGTAACATCTCTCCATTCTGATTTTGAACCATTTATAGTAACTCTTTGTTGCCTATTGCTTAAAAATTCTTTAATCCACTGATAAGTATGACCTCTTATTCCATATGCATATAACTTCTTCAATAACCGCTGGTGCGGAACCTTGTCAAAGGCTTTTTGGAAGTCGAGGTAAATTACATCGACTCCCATGCCAGTGTCCAAGGCCTGGGTGATATCCTCTATATATTCCAACAGTTGTGTGGTACAAGATTTGCCAGCTATGAATCCGTGTTGACACTCAGTAAATAAATTGTTGGTAGTCATATGTTGGACAATTTCATCCCTTATTATGCGTTCCATAATCTTGCCCGGAACGGAGGTAAGACTGATGGGTCGATAATTTTCTGGAAGTTTTTTGTCTCCTTTCTTGAAAATAGCTGTTACGTTTGCTTTTTTCCAACAGTCTGGTAATTTGGATTCTTGAAAGGATTTGTTGAATAAAATACATAGAGGCTTTTTCAGCTGATCTTTCGTTTGTTTTAAGAAGTGTGGGTGTATTTTGTCAGGTCCCTGAGATTTTGAGGGTTTTAAGTTACTGATGATTTCTTCAACTTTTTTCTCTGTGATTACTATTTGATCTAGCTCATGATTAAAGTTTCTATCAATAAAATCTGGTATTGTATTGGTGTTTTCATTGGAGAATACACTGGAAAAATATTCATTTAAGGTGTTAGCGGTTTCCTGGTCACTTGAAGTTAAAGTTCCATCTGAACTTAAGAGCTGAGACACTGATTTTTTGGTTTTTGAATTCTTGCTGACATAGTTCCAGAACAGTTTATTGTCAGTTTTTATCCTTGCGGCCAGATCTTTTTCGTAAGCGTATTTTGCGCTACGCAATTCAAGGGTTACGGCATTTCTAGCAATTTTATACTGGTTAAAATTGACAGGTGATTTACAGTACTTGTATTTAAGCCATTTCCTATGTTTATTCTTGATAGCATCCAAACAGGACTGTGTGACAACTGGTCCAGCTTTCTCACGTTTCTGACGAGGTTTACTCTCCGGTATGAATTTCTCTAGTAGATCGATGTATTGCTCTGTAAACCATAACCAGGAGCTCGACAAATCTAGACCTTCCATCTCACCTTCCCAATTTGTTTGCTCAAGTTGGCTTATTATACTCTGGTAATCTCCCTTGAAAAAATTGTATCTAGAATGCGTATTATTCTTTGAAGTGTTTGGGGTGTAACAATTGAATTTAAAAGATAAAACTAAATGGTCACTTCTACCTACACTGGGGTTGTACTGAATGTCAGATACCATTCCTTCTTCGTTTGAAAAGATAAGGTCGAGGATTGATGGTTCATTGTTTGCTCGATAGCGTGTTGGTTCTAACACATGTTGAAACATGAAGGAGTCCCTAATACTTTCAATGAACAAGGTGGAGTTTTGCTGCTCATTAGATGAAGTAGACATATCTGTCCAATTTATGTCTCTGAAGTTAAAATCACCCATTATCAATTTATGTGAATATCTCATGTCTTTTACCTTGCCGAAAAGCTGAAAAAGTTCCAGGCAGTTTTCATTAGAGCAGTTTGGACTTTTGTAAATACATCCTATTAACAATGAATCACTGTTTTGTAATTTGATAGAACACCAGACTGATTCTTGAAAGTCTGTTTCCATAACTACTTTATCTGCACAAATTTCGGTTCGTACGAAGATTCCAACCCCTCTTCCTTGATTTGTAGGACCGATAAAAGTGTCATATCCTTGGAACTGGTAATAAGTATCCAAGTTCTCAAACAAACTATGTTTAGGATAAATTTCATTTAGTGCAAAAATATCAATACTAGTGCTGCTCAGCAGCTGTTCCAGTTCTAGTTTCTTACTCTGTGTAAGGCAGTCAACATTTGAATATAAAACTGAAAGATTTTCTAGACAGTTATGATGTAAAAGTTTACTATTTACACTAAAATTTTCTCCTGAATTTACAGAGTTAAAATTAAAATTCCTTTCCTACCCGAGATTTGGTTGACCTGGTTGGGACCAGGTTAGCTGATACTCTTCTGTTTGTGTGCCACCTAAAACAGTAATGTCATTTGTTAATGTTTGATTACTGATAATTGTAGTTTGATTATACATAAATGATGGGTCCCTTACTGATTGTTCACTATTCAATGAGTCGTTCATAGGATTTCCCTGTGATAGAATTTGCATATGTGGGTTTTGTTGGATACCACGGATAGGACTGGGTAAGGGTTCCTCTACTTCCATGGTAGCAGCTGGACGTTCCGGACTGGTATCCCTACTGCTATTTTGGTTTTGTTGTCTCCTGGCCTTGGCCTTTACTATCTTTTCTCTTCGTTCCTGTCTCTGTGATGGGGTCAGATCTTTTGTTATGATTACACGGTTGAAACACTCATCTGCCTTGGTAGGTACATATCTTGAGTTGTCCAGGAGAAATTTACGTTGGGCTTTTGAGTCAAGTATTAGTTTAAGAGGTCTTGTTTTAGATTCTACTTTTTTACCTAAACGATAGGACATTATAATATTCAGATTATCCAAGCCTAAACTACTACTTATTCTCATTATGTCATTTTCATCTGCTCTTCTGTTATCAGTACCACTGCCCAGGTTATGCTCACACAAATTGAACACTGTCAAATTAAGTTCCCTACGTTTTCTATCTTCCAGCTCTCTATTTCTGGTATCAACCAATGTTTCAATATCCGTTTTTAGACTCGAGATGATCTCATCCTTCATGGTGGTCACCTGAACTTGGATTTCTTCTTTAGCGGACTTTTCAAATCGATCCATTCTGTCCTCCATGTTCGTCATTCTAGTTTCATGTTTACCGGTGATTTCTTGCAATCTACTTGAAATTTGTTGCAAACTGGGAAAGGTAGCTTTACAGCTTCGACATGACCAATGGAAGTTTTCGAGCTCCCCATCCAAAATACATTTGTGAAGAGTTTGACTTATATTTGCACATTTTAGACAGAATGTCAAGTTACACCCTGAGCAAGTAATTGCTTTGTCAGCTACAAAATCACACCTATGGCACATGAAGCCCGAGTCTTCTTCATTAGAGTCTTTTCTCTGTCTTTTTGGGTCATTATTGAAATTTGATGCCATTTTTTAGATTATCTTCGTGTCAAGGGTTGAGATCTTACTTCGGTATATATATATTTTTTTTTTATATCTATTTAACTTGTGGCAAGGATACGCCCTTGCTCACATTTATCAGATTATGTACCTATTGTATATGTATGGCAAGGAAAGACGCCCTTGCACACCTGTTCCTCTTGTGATTATTTTTTACTAATTCAATTCAATTCAATTTATGGCAAGTTATTGCACTCGCACACAATAATGTTGATATCACCAACCGTTTTGCTAAAATTGTTCCAATAAGATTTCTATATTTCAAGTTTATTTTTATTTTGTTAGTGGCAAGGTTGATCCCTCGCACACCTCTCGTATTGGACAATCAATTTCTGGTATTAACTTGTACAAGTGAAGATTCAAGAAACTTCAGCGTGTTCGGGTATAATTCTCAAATTAGTCTCAGTTTACTCGATTTTAACAACCAGTCACTTCCTGGTACACACAATATAACAATAGCTCTTAAACTCTTGTTAAGGGTACACCAACCCCTCACGAATGTTTGAAATATAATTATGATTATGTGTGGCAAGGTAGTGCCCTCGCACACATCAGCTAAAACTGTACAATGAGAAAAAAATTGACAAGGGTCTCATAATTTCTGGGTCACAATTCCAATAATTAGTGTAAGCTCAGTCACTCTCTGGCATTGATTTCTTATTTTTTTTTTTTTATTTTTTTTTTTCAAATTAAATACAGCTCAATTTAAAATCCAGTCATTTCTGGTACAATCATAGATATAGGCTAGTTGAACTACAAACTGAAACGCGGTTTGTTCGTGGCAAGGTAGTGCCCTCGCACACAACCTTCAATTATACAAAGAACAAAGACCAGTCATTTTCTGATATAACAATGTTTATTATTGCTTTTTACCCTAATTTCTGGCTTGATTGATTGATAGTGGCAAGGGAAAGCCCGTGCACACTATCATTAGTTTGTATGAAGAAAAAAGGATTTGTTAGCCTGCGCGATTGCACGGGTAACAGTCAAATCTTATTTTTATGCAGATTTTCCTTAACCAACATTTACTTAGTCTGTCCCCTGGATGTAAACCGTCCTTTAGAAGGCCAAAAGTGTAATATTTTCTTGACTTTTTACCATAGTTTTTTCTTTTGTTTGACAAGTCAACATTGAATCTTGGCAGTTTCGTAGGATTGACCTGGTTTGATTCATTTAGGCCTACAATGTATTCATTTATAGTCCTAATTCTGGATTGCAGCTCTTTATCATCCTCATAGAAGGAATTTGGGTCAGCATGCTTCATATACTCATTGTAAACTCTTATGCTGTAAACGGGGAGTTCCAAGAAGGTAACTTTGAATTTACGTTTCCTTGCTAACTCTGAAATTTTTTTGAGGTTAGTCATTAGGTTGTCCCCTCCGTGCACTGGGTTCAAACATATTTGGCCCTTTGTACCACTTTTAATTGTTAAGTCACAGGTCCCTAACCACACATATACGTGTATCCTACCATATCGACAAAGGGCATCATCAATGTCTGATTTGAGTGTCTTCAGACCTTGTGAACTGCTCCATCCACTGCCATACCACCAAATTATTGAGCTCTCTATATCAGATACAACCTGTGACTGCAGGTTTCTCCCCCTACTGTCTGTCAAGAGGATTGGGGTCACCCACTGATCAGGTAAACCAATGTCAAATTCGGCCGTATCTCTCAAAAATTTCTCGACTTTTGACAATGACATAGGTCTTGTTGATTTGTAATGTCTATGCTATTAATTCAACTATAAAATCAACTATACAGATCGAGTCTTACAATCCCAAAAAATCTCGATTAAATGTCAGCCATCCATCATTATTTTTGGCTTATAACAAAAATATACAATCTAAACTACAGAAATACTACAATTCAGCACACGTAGAAACACAATTCAATGTTATTTTCTTGAAGAAATATTGAGATTTTCGTGATTCACGTTCACATTCAATAAAATGGCACCCTCAATATCCGGTTGACTCGATTGGTAAATCATAAGTCATAAGTCGGAACAAAAAGGGAATTTTGATTTGGACGCTCTAAACCCTGATATATAAAGACGCCCCAAACTCAGTAAAACGCTTCTCCAAACTTGCTCCTGGCCGTAGGAATCTCTAAAAAACTCGATAATTTTTCTCTGGTTTTGAAAACATGTCCGCCAAACTCCGCGCATGCGCCCTTCTCTCGAGGCGCCAACAGACTTTAATGACGGTAAAAAAAAGACAAGAAAACTCGTGTTTTTCCCATTCAAATGCACATTGTGGGTACCCAAGACAATCGCATCATGTACAATGTCGCATGTGTACAAAGTTAAAAATAAAAAGCCGCGGTGGACAACTTTTTACACATGAAAAACTAATGATGTAAGTTTTGGTGAAAGTTGTGTTGATCACTCCAAAACTGCAATGCCTCTTCTTTTTTCAGAGTTTTGTAAACTAGGGAAGTACTACGATCGAGATGTGGGCGACTGTGTTGCTTGTCCCGAGGGCACGTACATGGACGAGAGGGGTCTAGCTCCCGAGTGCAAACCATGTCCTGGCGAACTCACCTCGAAGAAACCCGGGGCGTCAGATATATCTGACTGTGAATGTAAGTAAATATCTATCGAATTTTTATAGGTCTTACAGTATCGGATCCGAAGTCTTACTTGCCGTTCCTTTATGTTTTAAGTTTTCTTCCTGTAAAATTTCATCATTTTTGTTTGATGAACGCTGCGCCTCCGTTTATTGAGCAACATTGATGACATCGACAAAGAACAGAAAGAAAGCTTCGATACTGTTTCTACGCCCAATACAACCACTGGATCTACACCATCAAACGCGGTTTGGGCGGATAATACCCAATTACAACTCGGGTCGAAACGACTTGTCACCCGAATGTTTGCAGTTGCAGTTTTCATACGAAAAGTTTGCAGTTGCAGTTTTAGAATGCAAGTGAGAGTTAATCCTGATAAATATATCTATCTTCTGATACTGAGTCGATCAATTTCTGATCATCACCTCAGGTGTGGGGTGGGTGGCTAAATTTAGAATTTAGTCAAGGGAAAATTAAACATTTGGGGTGGACCATTAAAACTATTTACAAGATATAGATGAGAGGCATACTAAAACGCATGCCTCTGGGCCAATGATTTAAATAGAAGCCTTAAATTCCTCAATGGTCTTAGATAGGACCACTGAAGAAGGGAGACTATTCCAAACCGGAATAGTTCTGGGGAAAAAGGAATTTTTCAGGGCATCACTATAGGCAAATGGTCTTGTGTATTGTGATTCATGTGATGCCCGAGTATGCCTTAGATTGGGTGCCGGGGTCAGGTATTTGTCTTTATCAAGAGACACTGTACCGGAGTGTATCTTGTAGAAGAAGGTTAAGGAGGACCGCTCCCTGCGAGACTCCAGGGATGGCCACTCAAGTTCGTCTAGCATTTCACCGACGCTACTGGTGTTCCTCCATCGCCTGCAGGTCCACCGGGCAGCAGTCCTCTGCACCTTCTCCACCATCTCAATCTGAGTTTCATGATAGGGATGCCAAATAGGAGCTGCATACTCAAGTTGAGGCCGAACCAATGTTTTGTATGCAACTTCCTTAGTATGCCTAGGTGCCAGTGCCAAATTGCGCCGAAGAAAACCCAAAGTCTTAGTTGCCTTGCATGTAATTTCAGAAATGTGTTGACCCCAATCAAGATCATCTGTGATAGTTAAACCGAGGTATTTAGCGGACTGAACCTGTTCTAATGTTTGCTGATGCAGTGTGTAATTGAAATCTATATGCCTGCTTGGATGTAGCCGCGTCACCCTCATTGAATGACATTTGCTAACATTGAATTTCATTTGCCAATCCATTTCCCATTTGGCCAAGCTATTCAGGTCATCTTGTAAAATTTGACAATCCAATGGTGACTTGACATTTCTGTATAAAACACAATCATCAGCAAATAGCCGAACAGATGACCTGATGTTGTCAGGAAGATCATTAATGAAAATAAGAAATAGGACCGGTCCTAAGACCGATCCTTGTGGGACACCAGAAAGAACCGGGACTGGGTCTGAGGCACGGCCATCTAATACCACTTTTTGAGAGCGCTCAGAGAGCCACGAGTCGATCCACTTATGTGTAGATCCTCTAATCCCGTAGAAGTCAAGTTTGTATAATAACCTTTTATGTGGGACCTTGTCAAAGGCCTTAGCGAAATCCATGACAATCACATCCGTCTGCCTGTGGCCACGACCCACTGCTCGGTCCAGATTACTAACCAAATCATGATAAAACTGAACTAACTGGGTTTCGCAAGACCTTTGACTTCGGAACCCATGCTGACAGTCAGCAAGAATGTTTTCAAGAGCCAAGTGTTTGTTTATGTTGCTGACTATTATATGCTCTAGAGTTTTGCAACAGATACAAGTAAGCGACACCGGTCGATAATTAGCTGCATCGTATTTCTCACCTTTCTTAAATACCGGGGCTACATTTGCCTGTCGCCAATCGTCTGGTACAGCACCCTGAGCAAGCGACTCATTGAAGATATAGGTCAGTACAGGAGCAATTTCAGAACTACATTCCTTCAACACCCTAGCACTCAGGCCATCTGGCCCAGGCGCCTTATGTATATTCAAGTTATTCAACAGTTTAATGACCCCATTGGGGTCAACTGTAATTTCACCCATAGCGGTGAAAGGACTTGTGCCTTTGGAGGGGATTTCATCATCTGATTCGCGAGTGAAGGCTGACTGAAACTGCCTATTACAAATATTAGCCTTATCCAAAGTGTCAGTCTTCAAGATACCATTTTCTCTAAGAGTATTGATCCCAGACGCGTCTTTCTTTAGGGACTTGACAAATGACCAAAACTTTTTTGCCTTTTCATTTTTTCGGGGACAATCGGGATCAGGGTTATCATTTTCAAAGGAGAAGATATTGGTAATATGCTTCCAATATGCATCTCTAATGCTCTTTTGAACATGTGCTCTGAACCGTTTGTAATGGTTCTTAATGTCAGGGCTGCTTGACTTGCGAGCACGAAAGTAAAGTTTATCACGTTTCCTTATCAAGCGTTTGATCGAGCTATCGATCCATGGTAAGCTATATTTTGTCTTGGTCATTTTTGATGGAATAAACCTTTCAATAGCCGAGAGAACCTCCGACTTAAAACTGACCCACATGTCATTGACTGACACCTGACTATGGTCAGTTGAAAGGAACGAATCCCTATAGCGCGCTAGATGGTCATGGAGACCGTCCATATCCGCTCGTTTATATAGGAAAATCTTACGCGGGGCCTGCTGAATCCGTTTAGCCTTTATGTCATATTCAATATAGACAATGTCATGATCTGCTTTGCCGATTGGGGGCATCCCTTTAACACGGTTAATTGGGGATGGCGAGTTAGTGAAGAGTAAATCAAGGGTCTTGTCTTCTCGGGTGTGTATATTTACCATTTGGGAGAGGCAGTGATCCTGTATTATCTCCACAAGTTTAGTCTGAACTGGCCTCTTTGGGACCCCCTCGGGTACCTGCATTGTGCTCCACTCAATATCACCACAATTGAAGTCTCCGCCTACAAGAACATGGGCATTTTTATTTGACATAATCCGAGAAAGTGAAGTATTAAAATCCTCAAGATATTTCAGTTCAAGCTCCTGAGTTGGGAACCTAGGGGGACGATAGAATGATCCAAGGTACAAAGTCCTACATCCAATAATGTTCAACTTACACCAAATTATTTCGCACTTGGTGTCCAATTCCGGAGCTTCAGTACAGAGAAGATCACGCCTAAAAGCAATGAAGACACCACCATGCGCATCACTAGCTCTGTCTTTCCGGATAGCATCAAAGGAATCTGGAAAAATCTCTGAGTTTTTAATGTCTGGGGTTAACCATGACTCATTCCCCAATATGATGTCAGGTTTAGCCGATTCTATGACAGTGTGAATTTCAGCCTTTTTATTTTTAATTGACTGACAATTCATGATCAAAATTCTCAAGGGGTGGTTCAGGACCGCCCTTTTGGTCCTGGGTTTTGCTTCTTTTGTTTGCACAATAGGCGAAGAAGCTGCATTGGGGGGGGCCAATATTGTCTGGTATCGGACTGTCAGGCTCGGACAGGGTCGAAAGGGACTCAAATCTGTTGGATATCTCAAGAGAAGCTGTAGTGTCAAACAACGAAGTGGAAAAGTTTGGCATTCCACAACGTATGCATTCCCATGCTATACTTTTGCTAAGTGATTTATTGTAAATCCCATACATAGTTGAAGTCATGCCTTGACAGTCTATATGGTACCAGATGTTGCATGAGTCGCAACAAATCCCGCGGTCATCCCATCCAACACTGACATCACACAGTCCACACGGAAAGTGAGAATTGTCAATAAGGGATTCTGGACCAGGATTTGTTTCGGTGTCCCAGGAGTTACTTATCAGAAGAGTAAAAATGTATAAATGAATGAGCTTACCAGAGCGGTGATCTTTAAACCTGAGACTAGCCCTTAGAATAGAGACACTGCAAAAGTGTGGTACGTGAGCCATAAGTTGTTGGTCAATTGCTGTTCCGTGTATGGTGGAGTAAACTGGAAACAAGTTAACTGGAAGTCTCCCAATGTCATTGTCCTGAGAATTCAAAAAATGTGTCAATCTGATGGCCAACAGCAAGCCAGCAACAGAAAATAGCATGTCAAATAAGAAGTGCTTCATCTTCTTGCTATTTGTGACCTCTTGCGATATGAGGGGCAATTGACTGGTGTAGATTACTGGGAAATTCTCCTATCTTACTAATCAACAATGAGTACAATCCTAATTTGGGAGGTTACCTACATTTATTTGGTTTTTTCAATTCAATCCTTCCGGAAGCGGTGGAACCGGTGAATGGGCCTAAATTATCCGGTGTAATTTATCCGGGACAATAAAACTTAGAAACTTCTAAATAAACAGCAAAAAATTGGGACAGACACTAAAGTTGGAAAGGATTAACATTGAAAAGAAGGATAAATAATAAATAGTCCAATGACTCAGCCCAAATGCAGAGAAAAAAGCCAAAATAGGTTCCTGAAAACAGGAAGCGTCACGAACGTGCGCATGCGCACCCACCCCAACGTTTAAACGCGCGAGAACTATCTATCTTCCTTTACATCTTAACCTCCGAGGAGGACTTCAGATGGTGTTCCGGTATACCAAGAGCTGAAGGGGGTTAGTTGAAATAAAAGCAATGAAAAGTGGGTGACAAGACTTTGTACAGTGCGATCAAGAGTGTTAGTATAGTTAAAAGATAAAAACAGATGCTGGTGTTCAAGGACTTTTGTGGTTTATCTGGCAGACAGCTGTGCTAAACTGAGCCAGAGTGGGTAGTACGGGGATATGCAGTGGTAGGGCATTCCAGTGTATAATTGTCCGGGGGAAAAATGTGAACTTGTAATAGTCTCTTAGAGCTAGGATCTGCCTGTATGCCATGGGGTGATTTCTGGATGATTGTCGGGTGTTCCGGATCAGGAAGTCTTGAGCAGGGATGGCTACAAGGTCGTATGTGACCTTGTATAGGAGGACCAATCGACTATCTATGCGTCGTTGGTCGAGGGTGCGCCAGTTGAGATCCTGTAGCATCGCGGTCACACTAGATGTTTGTTGGTAATCTCTCATTACCCATCTAGCGGCCCGTCTTTGCACATCTTCAAGTTTCTTGATGTCTTGGTCGGTGTGAGGGGACCACACAGTAGAGGCATATTCTAGCTGTGGGCGGACGAGGGTTTTATATGCTGTGGACTTCAGGTCCTTGTTATGGACCCGGATATTACGTTTGATGAAGCCGAGAGTCTGATTTGCCTTTTTAGTAATAGTGTTGATATGATTTGACCAGCTGAGGTCTTCTGATAGAGTGACCCCAAGATATTTAGCGGAGGATACACTTTCAAGTACACAGCCATGAAGATAATATTTAGTTTCGTGTGGTGTTTGGCGTCGGGTCACATGAATGACCTGACATTTTGAAGGGTTGAAACTCATATCCCAGAGTTTTTCCCATTTCTCAAGGCTTTCAAGGTCTTTTTGTAGGATCTCTGAGTCATCTTGCTTATCAAGTGCAAGGTACATGGCTGTGTCGTCAGCGAATAGACGGACTCTTGATCTAACCTGATCCGGGAGGTCGTTGATGTAGGCTAGAAACAGAATGGGTCCGAGAACTGAGCCCTGCGGGACACCTGAGGATACTGGGATGTTATCTGAATTGGAACCATTTAGGAGAACTGATTGTGATCTATTGTCAAGAAAATCTTTTATCCAATTTAGAGTATTCCCCCTTATACCATAAAAGTGAAGTTTGAGAAGTAATTTTTCATGGGCTACTTTGTCGAAAGCCTTACTAAAGTCAAGGAGGATGAGGTCAGTCTGTTTTTTAGCTTGCATATTTTTGGCGAGTTCATCGACCAGCATTATCAATTGTGTCTCGCAGGACCTCTTTTCCCGGAACCCATGCTGCAGTTCAAATAATATGTGTTGGTCAGTGAAGTGTTTAGAGATTCCAGAAGCCACGACATGCTCAAGCACCTTGCAGAGGACACAGGTCAGGGAGATAGGACGGTAGTTGGATGGGTCGGTTTTATCCCCTTTTTTGAAGATAGGGGATACATTTGCCTCTTTCCAAATGGAAGGGAGCTTTCCTGTGTTAAGGGATCTTTGATAAATCACTTGCAGTATTGGAGCAAGTTCCTTATGGAGGGTCTGTAAGACAATTGGTTTAAGTTTGTCTGGGCCAGCGGCCTTGTGGGGGTTTAGAGATTTGAGCAGTTTCTCTATGCCTTGCACAGAAATGTGGATATCAGGCATTTTGGGGTGTGGGCTGGGTCTGAAGGGTTGCTTTGTGCCAGAATCATGTAAGTCCTGTAGTGTCCTCTGAGCAATTTGCTTAAGGCTTATCGGGCTTTTGGGGCTAAAGACTGAGTTAAATTGGGCATTTAGGGCATTGGCCTTATCCGGGTCTTCAGTATAAGTTTTATTTTTAGAACGTCATTTCAGCGATTCCAACTGAATTGTAATTTAATTTTTGTTTTAGAAGATAAGTGAATTGATGTAAATATAAACGGCAATAACCCAAACGATGATAATATGGTGATGATAATACTGAGACATGCATGAAGTTCTGGGAAAAAAACGTTCATACCAGCTGTGCCTGAATTAAGGGGCATTGTTATATACCTACATTTTTAATGTATCTCTACAATAGAAACTTGTCGTGTTGTAACGGACAGCACTTTCTGCTGTTTTAGGCGTCGTAGGGCATTAATACCATTAATGCCCTGAGATGACGTCATATCAGGGCAATTATGGTGTTAATGCCCTGAGATGACACCGCAGCAGGGCAATAATGAAACTCATGAAATATCATGAAACTCAGATTGAGAAGGTGGAGAAGGTGCAGAGGACTGCTGCCCGGTGGACCTGCAGGCGATGGAGGAACACCAGTAGCGTCGGTGAAATGCTAGACGAACTTGAGTGGCCATCCCTGGAGTCTCGCAGGGAGCGGTCCTCCTTAACCTTCTTCTACAAGATACACTCTGGTACAGTGTCTCTTGATAAAGACAAATACCTAACCCCGGCACCCAATCTAAGGCATACTCGGGCATCACATGAATCACAATACACAAGACCATTTGCCTATAGTGATGCCCTGAAAAATTCCTTTTTCCCCAGAACTATTCCGGTTTGGAATAGTCTCCCTTCTTCAGTGGTCCTATCTAAGACCATTGAGGAATTTAAGGCTTCTATTTAAATCATTAGCCCAGAGGCATGCGTTTTAGTATGCCTCTCATCTATATCTTGTAAATAGTTTTAATGGTCCACCCCAAATGTTTTATTTTCCCTTGACTAAATTCTAAATTTAGCCACCCACCCCACACCTGAGGTGATGATCAGAAATTGATCGACTCAGTATCAGAAGATAGATAAGATAATGGTGTTAATGCCCTGAGATGACGTCATAGCAGGGCAATAATGGTGTTATTGCCCTAGGTGTTATTGCCCTGAGACTATAACATACACCTGTTTACATGTTATGAACACTAGCAGGTGTTCATTTCATCTAAATTTAACATGGCAGGTGAGTGTACATTTCAGACGTATATTTCATCTTAATTTAACGTGTCATTTTGCGTCTAATCCAGGGCGTATCCAGGCGGACGCCTGGAAGCCCAGGCTTCAACGTGATTTTTTCAAGTATGGTATTTCCCCCGTCTTTCTGAGAAAAAATTATGAAAAACAAGTAATTTTAACTGAAAAAAGGTGTTGGGCTTCAAAATTACACATTTCCTGGCTACGTCCCTGTAATCACTTACCAATCAACGGCTGTGTGCTTGTCATCATGCGCGATTTCAAGACATAGCATTCACAATAAATAAATAAATAAATAAAATGTACATGTATCGGAGGAAAGGTATATAACAATGACGATATAACATTCTTTTCCAAGTGCATTAACGTTTGCCAAGCCCTCGGGCAATAATGTGTTACAGCCCTCACCGCTACGCGGTTCGGGCTGCAACGTATTATTGCCCTTGGGCTTGGCAAAGCGGTTCGGGCTGCAACGTATTATTGCCCTTGGGCTTGGCAAACGTTAATGCACGGAAAAGAATGTTTTATCCTCTTATTGATTTCCTAGAGTAACTGAACAGCTGGTCAGTGCCTTTGTTTTTAGCTTCACTAAAAAGTTAAACCTTCTTCTCTGTAATTTCCCAGATTTCAAGCTTCTAGCACTCTTCTGCAAGTGTACAGGCAGGGATTTTTTCGGGTGGCTCAGGGGCCGAAATAAAGCCCCATCCCCAATGGAAATAAGGTGACGTTTTTCCCATTTTGGAGAAAAAATTCCCAAATCGCAGCTGAAAATAATTCTCAACAGTTCCTAAACATTGTAAAAATAACCCTGCTGTTTATAATGATGTTTAACTTTGGTTATCTGATTTTAAGTTATCAATAAATGTTGTTTTTTTTTTAAAATGATTAACCTTAATAATTGCATAAATACCTGTGTCACATGATATTAGCAGCCATTTATGGAGAAAGCCATATTGCAATTCACTGGGGCACATGCTGTTAATACATGGCTTTTACTTATGCTCATTACCGAGCGCCATGCAAAGCACATGCTAATAATGAGAAACTGAGGTCTGCCCGGAACAAGCATAAAAATGAAAGCTTTTATGCGTATGAAAATGTGATAAGTCTGTATAATATAGTGCTCCTTTATTTCTTTCGTTTGTGCAAAATTTTATACAATAATAGCGATCAAAAATGATTTTGTCATTCATTAACATTCGCGAGGTCCCGAGGGGAGTGTTGAAAGTCGAGGGTTATGCCCTCATTTGTCAACACTCCCCTTGGGACCTAGCGAATGTTAATGAATGGAAAAATCATGTTTGATACCTATATTAACGATGTCAAATTGGAAATATCATCAACTTTCAATGCTTTGAAAATTTCCCAAATTCTGACTGTATGTCGCTAATTTTCCCAATTCTGAAAGGCCCTAGGGCCCCTTTTCAAAATTGCAGAAAAAATCCCTGCAGAAAAAAGGCCTCTGTTTCAGACCTGGTCAAAAACCCTTAAGACAGCTTTTTTCATGATGAGATCATATATTTTTCAGTGAGATGTGGTCCTGGTCTACAGCCCAGCGATGATGGTCTAAGCTGTGAGTACTGTCCTGATGGCTTTTTCAAGAGTTCTACAGGAAAAGACTTGTGTAAACCTTGTCCAGATACCAACGGTGTTGAGGGATCTACTCTGGAAGATGGGGCTGTTGAGAAAAGTCAGTGTGCAAGTAAGTAGGGGCAATGGAGAAAAGTCAGTACTCAAGTATTGTTTTTCATCATGTTTTTCATCATGTGGTTATATGGAGGGCCCAGAAAGTTGCACTATAAAATGGTTCAGCTATTGATGTTTTAAAAAATGGAAGTCTTGGTAAGTTAGTTGAATGAAGGATATGAAACACTCCTGTGCAATTTGATTTGTTTTGCCTTTTTTTTGTCATCTCAAATGCTGCACAATGTTATTTTTCTATTGAAGTCTGTGAAATTTTCAAAATGAAATAGTGTTTGTCAAAGAACTATGTGATTTTCATTACACTGACTGATTTGATTTAAATGAATGCTGGGCTTTCTGCACCACCAATGTGCAACTGAAGCTAGCCTATAGGGCTTATCTTACAATTGCTTAATAAGTTAATATGGTCCTGGATACATCACGATAACATGTCAGTGTAATGTTTACCCCCTTATTCCCCACTTCTGTATTAGCAAAATTGAGTATGCAATGGATATACCTATTTTTCTTAGTTTTGCTTCAAGGCGGTTCTAACGTGTACCCACAATCTATTTTTTTTTAGCAGAAATAACAAAAATATCAAAAATTTTCTTCTGAAAACTTTCAATTTTTACAACTTTTAAGAAGTCTGTTTATTACATGGGTGTGTTTTCATAATGAAACACATTATTTGCAGAGCGTTGTGTACCTGGCAGTGAATACAGTGAAGAAACAGGCAGATGTGAAAAGTGTGCTCCTGGCTTCTATAAGAAGGGTAACTTCACCTCTGCCAGAGACAGGTGTATTCAGTGTGGACCAAACACAGTGGCAAAAAAATCTGGTCAAGCAGAGTGCACAGGTATCATAAAATGGAAATAGAATTTGAGCCGCCACATGGGACAACCAGCAATCTGCAAAGGCGAAAACAAAGGTGCAGATCAGCTTCCCAGTAACTGCGAAGCTGATCAGCGCCTTTGTTTTCGCTACACGGATAGTACAATTCCTCCTCTACTTTCTAAATTCAAAATTTCCAGCCTCTAACCATCTTAAGTGCTTGTACAGCCCGGTTTGTGTCCGACTTGGTCGGAACCCAAATTGTTGGTTTTCTCACGCACAGGCTCAGTTGCTGATTTGTAAAGAGACAGATTTGATAGTTTCAGATGATTGTATAGTACATGTATTTTCATTGTTGCTGCCATTTGGTTGCCTCTCTTTGTTAATAATGTTGATGACAAAAGCAAAAGGAATAATAGTTCTTTCTATCTGTTAAAAGAAGCAAAATTTTGTATAACCGTGATCTTGATTTTAAGCTTCTGTTAATGAGCCATATCATTTTGAGGTTAAGGAACAAAGCTGTTCCAATATAGGAGATGGCTGGCGGCATGAAATTAAGTATTTTTTAAAAAAGGTAGAGGGATCTTTGACTATTGGACAATCAACAGTGCAGAACAGCAACATATCTTTGTGGGCTAATGCTTCCCCCATATTTATAGAAAAAATGGGATAGGGGAAACAATGCAAAAAGAACTAGCTACGGTGGCCAGTTGTGTCTTTTTATTGAAAAGTTGACCGGTTTCGGTCTACACGACCTTCATCAAGACTGCTGTTGTGAAAAAAAAAAAAAAACAAAAAAAAACAACTAAAGTTTCTACTTCTTCAGTTGAATGTGGAGCAGGCTACCAACCAAATGGTAAAGGTGGTTGTGAAGCTTGCCCCTGGGGCTCGTACAAAACCAAAGTAGGTGATGCTCTGTGTGACCAGTGTGCCTACCCTAAAACAACATTCACCATGGGAACGGCTGTGAAGGAATGTGTCAGTGAGTATAAAACACCAACCTCACCATCATGCCAAAACCTCACAGCCTTTGAGTCACAGGTCCATGAAAAGTATTCCTCCTTAAACCCCACTTTTATACAGTAAAACTGGTGTGTATGCTCTTAAACATAGAAAGTGGGTACTCATAAGAACCGCCTTGTTGAGGTGGTTCTATCATGTACCAACAATCTATATTTTAAAGAAATTTTAGAAAAATAATGAAAATTTATCTACTGGAAACTTTCAATTTTTGCATCTCTAAATTATCCTATAGGCATAGTACAGAGCCTATGGAGACAAAACTATGATTAAATCAGATAACGAAAATTCGACTCGTAAAAGGTCCTGATGAAAGGTCATTGAACTATGAATTAATTTCCAAAACACAGCACTTGAAGAAAAAATCAGTTGATTATCTATAACATATCTCATATTGCATGGGCTAGTTTTCCTGATGTTTTGGTCAAAGATTTGCAGTTTGGTCTTCGGATCTGGCCCGAGGTTATAAAACTTTTTTCATGCTCAACTCAGCTGGGACTAAAATTTATCCTGCTCATAAATGTTAAAATGCAAACAATTATTGTTGGCATTTTAACATTAATGAGCAAGGTTAATAACTAGTTTTTGAGTTTTGAAGCTGAGTTTTTCACTAATTTTGACTACTTCAACATTTATAAGCAGTTGAAATTTTATGCTCATCTGAGCTGAGCTTGAAAAAAGTTTTATAACCTCAGCACCAAGCATATTTTGCAATCTTTTCGATACTCATCTGACATTAGTTATCAGACATAAGACAAGCATAAGCTCAAACAGTATCAGATCGTACCTAAGCAGCTATTCTTATTTTGTTCAGAAATTTTTGTGTGACTTTTGTTTTGCAAAATTTCTTTTTCCAAATTATTTTAGCAAGGTATTGAATGTGGATGTTAGTGTAGTCTTAATGGCTTAAAATAGTGAGCACTTTGAATTTGCAAGGGAATATTTGCCAAAATTGAGTTCTCATGAACATTTCCGAATTAAAAGTACATAATGGTTTTGCAGAGGTCAAGGACGAGAGTTTCCATGCAGCTCTTCCTCACTTGAATGACTACATACAAAAGTTACAGAATACAGTGTTTGCTGAAGATGATACGATCATTTCTGCCCTGCTCATGTCATGCCAGTAAGTATCATATGAGCCGCGTCATGAGAAAATAGTTTTTTTTTGCATATGTGAAAACAAAGGCACAGATCAGCTGTTAGTACAGTAACAGCATCTTTGTTTTCCCTTCTCAGATTGTACAACCACTTTTCTTTTTAAATTGGAAATTTCAAGCTTCTAGCCATCTCCTGTGGTGGCACAACCTGGTTTGTTTTAGACCTGGTCAGAAACCCTGAAGAACAGTTTTCTTGTGTCGGAGCTCATTTTATCATATTCATTCTATTTAGCCCACATGTTCCAATAAGCACACCTAGATCTTTTCCTTTTCATGGAATTTTTTAGGCCTTCTTGATGACAGGGATGTTAGCGATATGTGATAGTATGTAGTGGAGCCCAACATGGAATCCCACTAGCAAATGGAATCCAGTACTGAGTGAGGCTGAGGTTAACCTCATTACTACATAAGTACACTGTCTTTGGGGTTCATGGAAACAGACTGTGTGATAAGTGAAACTGTGCTATAATGAGGTTATTTACAATAGACATATATAGCAAAATGGTCATTTTTGGAGCCATGACATGGCCGTGTTTATTGAAAACTGCGCTATAAAGCGGGGTGTTATAATGAGGTTAAACTGTTCAATTTGACTGGCTATAGTTTAGACATTTCTCTGCTCAGATAATTACTTTAACCCAAACCATTTCTGTTTCAGAAGTGCAGAGATGAAAAATCTAATCCAGCTTATCATTCAGTACTTTTCGTCAGTACCCGACCTTGACAAGCTTGTGTTCCCTGATATCACGATCGGTCGACACACATACAATCATGAGGACCGGAAGAAACTGCTCATGGCCTTGGTAGATTACCAAGGGGACTACTGTGGTAAGCGCTTCTGAAGCATGGGTAACCTGATTTCAGAGTTTTGAAATTTGAGCCACCTCGTGGGAAAACCAACAATGTGGTTTTTGAACAGGTCCGACACAAACCGACCTGTACAGTCACAGAAAAGAGCTAGAAGCTTGAAATTTTGGATTTAAGTAGAAGAGGAATTGTACAATCCGAGTAGCGAAAACAAAGGCGCTGATCAGCTTCGCGGTTACCGCGAAGCTGATCTGCGCCTTTGATTTCGCATATGCAGATTGTTGGTTTTCCCATGAGGCGGCTCATTTTTTATTTCTACACTATCAAAATTGGTAAAGGGTTGGTGGTGGTCTAGTTTTAGGGGGTCAGAGTGAATTGAGAGGTTCTGGGTTTGAACCTCACTGGTGTACCGTGTTGTGTCCTGTAGCAAGACATATAATCCCCCCCACCACACATACACACACAAAGTACTGGTTAATACCCAGATAGTAGAGGTTCTGTCCCGACATAACTGAAAAATTGTTGACTAGGACATTAAACTATAAAACAAACACAGAAACAAACAAAAAATAATTGGTAGATACACATACAGTGATGAGAACCAGAAAAAACTGCTAAAGGCCTTGGTGGATTACCAAAGAGAAATGGGATTATTATTCTTTTCAATATTTCAGACTATCTGTCATGCATTGAGGTACATGGTGAAGAAATTCGCAAGTCTAAAGCCAAAGTGATGAATCAACTAAGTGTCCCAGTCCCCTTCTGCAGGTATATAAAAAGATTGTTTAACCCATTTATGACTAATGGGTTTGCCCATCATTCCTATTTGGACAAGTTCCATTTTAATTTGCTCACCTGAGCCGAAGGCTCACAAGGTGAGCTTATAGTATAGTAGTCGAGCCGGCGTCCGTCCGTGCGTCTGTCCACATTTTCAAACTTGAATATCTCTAAGATAGCAAGGCCAGTCGTGACCAAATCTTATCTAAAGCATCATTGAGGAGCGGGAAAGGTTGTATTAGGTTTTGGGCCAGGTCGGATCAGAACTCTGGTTTCCATGGCAACGGATAGCTCCCATAGACTTACAATGGAAAAAACATAAAAAAATCTTCTTCTCTGAAACCACAAGGCCCAGAGCTTTCATATTTTGCATATAGCAATGTATAATGGTCCTCTTTATAAATCCTGCCAACCGTGCCCCTGGGGTTCATACGGGCCCCGCCCCCGGGGGGGGGGGGGGGGGGGGGGGGGGGGGGTCATGATGAAAATATAAAAAAATCTTCTTCTCCAAAACCACAAGGCCCAAAGCTTTCATATTTTGAATGTAGCAATGTTTAGTGGTCCTCTATATAAATCCTGCCAATCATGCCCCTGGGGTCAAAAATGGCCCCGCCCCGGGGGTCATGGGTAAAACATAAAAAAATCTTCTCCGAAACCACAAGGCCCAGAGCTTTCATATTTTGTTTGTAGCAATATATAGTGTTCGTCTTTATAAATCCTGCCAACCGTGCCCCTGTGGTCCACACAGGCCCCGCCCCAGGGGCGTCATGATGAAAATATAAAAAAAATCTTCTTCTCTGAAACCACAAGGCCCAGAGCTTTCATATTTTGTGTGTAGCAATGCAATGTTTAGTGGTCCTCTATATAAATCCTGCCAATCATGCCCCTGGGGTCAAAAATGGCCCCTCCCCGGGGGTCATTAGCTGCCATAGACTTACGATGGGAAAAACATAAAAAAATCTTCTTCTCTGAAACCACAAGGCCCAGAGCTTTCATATTTTGTGTGTAGCAATGTATAATGGTCCTCTTTATAAATCCTGTCTACTGTGCCCCTGGGGTCCATAAGGGCCCCGCCCTGGTGGTGTCATGGGAAAAACATAAAAAAATCTTCTTCTCCAAAACCACAAGGCCCAAAGCTTTCATATTTTGAATGTAGCAATGTTTAGTGGTCCTCTATATAAATCCTGCCAATCATGCCCCTGGGGTCAAAAATGGCCCCGCCCCGGGGGTCATTAGCTCCCATAGACTTACAATGGGAAAAACATAAAAAATCTTCTTCTCCAAAACCACAGGGCCCAAAGCTTTCATTTTTTGTCAGTAGCAATGTATAGTTGTCCTCTTTATAAATCCTGCCAACCGTGCCCCTTGGGTCCATACGGGCCCGCCCCGGGGGTGGGGGGGGGGGGTTATGGGAAAAACATAAAAAAATCTTCTTCTCCGAAACCACAAGGCCCAGAGCTTTCATATTTTATTTGTAGCAATATATAGTGATTCTCTTTATAAATCCTGCCAACCGTGCCCCTGTGGTCCACACGGGCCCCGCCCCGGGGGCGTCATGGGAAAAACATAAAAAAATCTTCTTCTCCGAAACCACAAGGCCCAGAGCTTTCATATTTTGTTTGTAGCAATGTATAGTGTTCCTCTTTATAAATCCTGCCAACGGTGCCCCTGGGGTCCATACAGGCCACTCCCCAGGCATGTCATTATCTACCATAGACTTATAATGGAAATAAATGAAAATATCTTCTCTGCAACAGCATGACACAAAGCTTGTATATTTGATATACAACATTGTCATGTGTAGCTCTACATAAATCCTGCCAATCTTGCCCCTGGGGTCAAATATGGCCCAACCCCGGGGGTCATTATAGGACCCTGACCTTGTTAGATGATTTTTTCAAGTGAACCAAAATGGCAGAAAAGAGGATACTCAATCCAGACAAGAGCTCTTCTGCTGATGTAAGTAGGGTTTCAAGGTCACATGACCAAGATGGCCATCATGCCCATATATATGGTAAAAACCCCAACTACTTTGTCCAGTGACTGTACTTGTTGGCTCTCAGGTGAGCGATTGTTGCCCCTGGGCTACTTGTTTTTTATTGGCATCACCAGGGGTGATTTTTTTATTCTGGTTTCCATGGCAACGGATAGCTCCCATAGACTTACAATGGAAAAAACATAAAAAAATCTTCTTCTCTGAAACCACAAGGCCCAGAGCTTTCATATTTTGCATATAGCAATGTATAATGGTCCTCTTTATAAATCCTGCCAACCGTGCCCCTGGGGTTCATACGGGCCCCGCCCCCGGGGGGGGGGGTCATGATGAAAATATAAAAAAATCTTCTTCTCCAAAACCACAAGGCCCAAAGCTTTCATATTTTGAATGTAGCAATGTTTAGTGGTCCTCTATATAAATCCTGCCAATCATGCCCCTGGGGTCAAAAATGGCCCCGCCCCGGGGGTCATGGGTAAAACATAAAAAAATCTTCTCCGAAACCACAAGGCCCAGAGCTTTCATATTTTGTTTGTAGCAATATATAGTGTTCGTCTTTATAAATCCTGCCAACCGTGCCCCTGTGGTCCACACAGGCCCCGCCCCAGGGGCGTCATGATGAAAATATAAAAAAAATCTTCTTCTCTGAAACCACAAGGCCCAGAGCTTTCATATTTTGTGTGTAGCAATGCAATGTTTAGTGGTCCTCTATATAAATCCTGCCAATCATGCCCCTGGGGTCAAAAATGGCCCCTCCCCGGGGGTCATTAGCTGCCATAGACTTACGATGGGAAAAACATAAAAAAATCTTCTTCTCTGAAACCACAAGGCCCAGAGCTTTCATATTTTGTGTGTAGCAATGTATAATGGTCCTCTTTATAAATCCTGTCTACTGTGCCCCTGGGGTCCATAAGGGCCCCGCCCTGGTGGTGTCATGGGAAAAACATAAAAAAATCTTCTTCTCCAAAACCACAAGGCCCAAAGCTTTCATATTTTGAATGTAGCAATGTTTAGTGGTCCTCTATATAAATCCTGCCAATCATGCCCCTGGGGTCAAAAATGGCCCCGCCCCGGGGGTCATTAGCTCCCATAGACTTACAATGGGAAAAACATAAAAAATCTTCTTCTCCAAAACCACAGGGCCCAAAGCTTTCATTTTTTGTCAGTAGCAATGTATAGTTGTCCTCTTTATAAATCCTGCCAACCGTGCCCCTTGGGTCCATACGGGCCCGCCCCGGGGGTGGGGGGGGGGGGGGTTATGGGAAAAACATAAAAAAATCTTCTTCTCCGAAACCACAAGGCCCAGAGCTTTCATATTTTATTTGTAGCAATATATAGTGATTCTCTTTATAAATCCTGCCAACCGTGCCCCTGTGGTCCACACGGGCCCCGCCCCGGGGGCGTCATGGGAAAAACATAAAAAAATCTTCTTCTCCGAAACCACAAGGCCCAGAGCTTTCATATTTTGTTTGTAGCAATGTATAGTGTTCCTCTTTATAAATCCTGCCAACGGTGCCCCTGGGGTCCATACAGGCCACTCCCCAGGCATGTCATTATCTACCATAGACTTATAATGGAAATAAATGAAAATATCTTCTCTGCAACAGCATGACACAAAGCTTGTATATTTGATATACAACATTGTCATGTGTAGCTCTACATAAATCCTGCCAATCTTGCCCCTGGGGTCAAATATGGCCCAACCCCGGGGGTCATTATAGGACCCTGACCTTGTTAGATGATTTTTTCAAGTGAACCAAAATGGCAGAAAAGAGGATACTCAATCCAGACAAGAGCTCTTCTGCTGATGTAAGTAGGGTTTCAAGGTCACATGACCAAGATGGCCATCATGCCCATATATATGGTAAAAACCCCAACTACTTTGTCCAGTGACTGTACTTGTTGGCTCTCAGGTGAGCGATTGTTGCCCCTGGGCTACTTGTTTTTTATTGGCATCACCAGGGGTGATTTTTTTATTCTCCAAGCAAACAGAATAGCCCCAGATGGGACACCGCATTTTGCGGCACCACATCTGGGGCTATATTGTTTGTTATGTCCCATAATCAGGCTTATATGAGTTAAGAAATATACATAAAATGAAGGTTATGTCTCAACATGACCATAACTGTTGAATGGGATGATAAGCAGCAGAAAAAAAGTTTTGACAATGAGATCCTTGGTAGTGAAAGGGTGTGCACCGAGCATTGATTATGATCTTAGTTCAAGCCAGTTAACATACATGCATATATGTTTAAGCTAATTGGCTATCTGGACATGATCTGGTATCTTTCCACGCTACCCTGAAGGACAAGAGTTGAGCTAAAGATATTTTAACATTTGTGAAATTTAGGTAGTGTGTAGATACCAAAACTAGCTAAAAATGTTTAACCCGTTTATAAATTATATTTCAGTGAATCAGTGCGTGACCTGGCATCAACTGTAACTTTAAACCTTCTCAACTGCCCCATGCTGGAGTATGATCCAGAAGTAACAAAGGGACTTGATATGACGGGGTTGACTGTACGGCAAGTCCTAGATACTGGGAATATGGTAAAACTATGCTGTAAGTTAAAAATGGTGTAGTGATCCGGTATTTTTTCATAAAAATGGGTTTAAGCAAAAATTTTTTAGCTGAATAAGATCTGGCAGGAGCCATTACGAAAACTTGTCCATGCAATAAACAGAGATTTTTAAAGTTGTAAAAATGAAAATTTTCGTTAGAAAACTTTTGATATTTTATAGATTGTGAGTACAAGTTAGAACCGCCTCCGCGTGGCAGTTCTGACGAGTACCCACAATCTATGGCAGTTCTGACGAGTACCCACAATCTATGTTTTGGTGCAAAAATAAGAAAAAAAGGTATACCTCTGCTAACCCAATTTTGCTATATAAAAATGGGGTATGTGGGGGTATACTTTTCATAGACATGTTTTGGTGATGCTGTAATATTACAGTTTTCATTTTAATCTGCAACCTTTTAATGCTTGACTTTCTCATTTTAGATCAGTTAAATTTTCATGTATTTTAGGTTTCGTATTATTAGTTGGGACGATGAAACTCGTACGACGCTTAGTTTTGACGAAAAATACACCCATGATTTGATTCTAAAGGCTATTTTGGGTATCAAATTAAAGGTTATTATGTCTCGTTTCATTTCCCGGTTGTTGTTGGGTCAAAAAAGTGTAGCGTCATATTGGAAAATGGGGAGATAACTCAGTACTGCACTACACGTCATATGTGCAAGAATGAGTAGTAAAATGGATGTATGTCAGCCAATCTTCAAGCTAGATCAGCAAACATGGTACCAAATTAAAGTGAATACACTTATCCTTGATCTGAATTTAAATATGCAAATCATTCATAATTCTGAATCTATGAATATTCATGAATACTCATAAATACTGACGACTTTATCAAATAATTGATTAAAATGTCAAAATTAAGCATAGTTTGAAGCCAAGTCAATGGTTATATTAAAAAAATACAACAAGAATTTCTTCCAGTATGTCAAACATCTATAATAAAACTAATATGGGTACTTTTGCTAACGTAACAACCAGCTAATTTGCATACTAATTAGCTTACTACATTATCCTATTTTACCCCGGGAGCTAATTTGGCCTACCTTTCATCACCAGGACAATTTCTTTTTGTTGCCAAATCGTGCGTTGGGACCCCAGAACTGCAAAGATAATCTGTTCTTAAATATTAACTTATTTGCACTATAAAAATGCATGGTTTCCATGGCAACTGTTAACGTGATTCTTGAGCATGGGGGTGCACATACAAAATTGCCTCCACTATTACTTATCATCCTAGACCACTGAACCTGGTCTCATTTTAAAGCTTAGACATTGTCCTTTCATCCTGTTGTAAGTAATGCAAGTCAGCTGATTTGCATATTCATGAATTTTAATGAAAACATTAAGAATGACAAAAAAAATCGTTAAAATCCATAAACTGATTTCAGGCCCAAACTATCACTGTGACACTTTGTAATTGAACCAGTAATATCGTATAACAAATTTATTGATGTCATGGGCCTAAATGAAAATTATCTCATTTGCATATTCATGAATATAAATGAAAATGTCGAAAATAGAGGATAAAACGAGGGCAAAGCTATAGCCATTGCAAGGTTTTGGGTGGGTTGTTAGATCTATCGGACATCCCTGACACAAATTTTCATGACTAATAGTGTGGTCAGAGGAACACCTCAATGCCATAAAATATTGTTCTCAACAATAAACACATTTGCATGATGTAAAATTACATAGTTTCCACACCCATCCTCAGTGTGATTCTAAAGAATAGGATGTACTCACTTTCCACACCCATCCTCAGTGTGATTCTAAAGAATAGGATGTACTCACAAAAATATTCATATACCAGCAATATCATGCTCTGGAATACTACAATTGGTCTGAAAGTGATGCAAGAACCTAGCGATTTAACCTTTTATTCAAATCGTTGAATTTGCTTATTCATGAAAATACAACCCTCAAGCAATCGGAGAAAAATCTTGGAAAAGATTGGGGGTATACTTACAAAATAACTTGTACCAGAGTTGTTAACAAACATAGAATGCTAGACGAAGTATCAAATGAATGCTATCGCAATGTACTATGACCCTAAAGTCATGTTGCCAAATCTATAGGGTCACTGAAGAGGCTTAAGTAGCCGAACCCACGGTATGGCACTTCCCCTTTCTCATTAATATGTGCACTGCTCTAAAAGGATCTCAGTTTTATCTTTATCTCCTATAACTGCAGCTGGTGGTGTGCCGTGTGGTGGCCGTAAAAAGTCTCCTCGTACATCATTCATCCATAGTGCTGATTATAATTTCCTTTTGGCCCTTTGAGATCAGCTAGGGTATTTTGAGAAATCAGAAAATTACTATTGGTTTAGATTCATTTTCTAACCAACGTTTTAAGATATTTGGTCCCATTTGGATTTGCTACTAGTCTATGTATCGACTACCTTGTTGAAATATGCAAAGTTACAGTAATTCTCTTTGGCTCCAAGTTGTCAAATCTATAGGGTCACTGAAGAGGCTTTAGTAGCCGAACGCGGTATGGTCCATCCCCTTTCTCATTAACATGTTCACTGCTCTTAAAGGCTCTCAGTTTTATCTTTATTATCTCATATAAGAATGATCTGATTTTCAATTTCATGAATTTTATTGAAAAATTCGTAAATAGGAATGAAAAAATGGAAAATTAAACGACAAAATGACTCGGCAACCAAAAGCCCTAACATGCGTATTCTTATATGAGGCTTTAGGTCATAGTTCATTGCCATAGTATTCATTTGATACTTCTTTCAGCATCCTGGGTTTATTAACAGCTCTGGTATAAGTGATTTTGTACGTATACCCCCTACATTTCCAATATTTTTCTCCGACATCTTGTGTGTCTTATTATTTTTCATGAATAAGCAAATTCAACGATTTGAATAATAGGTATTAAGGTTAAATTGCTAGGTCCATGCATCACTATCAAACAAATTGCATTTGTATAGTATTCAAGAGCATGCTATTGTTGATATATGAATATTTTTGTGAGTACACCATATTGTTTAGAAAGGTGGGTGTGGAAACTATGTAATTTAACATCGTGAAAATGTATTCTTTGTTGAGGACAATATTTAATGGCATTTAGGTGGTCCCTCTGACCACACTGGCAGCCATGAAAATTGGTTTCAGGGATGCAATGTAGATCTTATATCCCATCCAAAACCTTGCAATGGCTATATTTTTTCCTTCGTTTTTCCTATATTTTCGACATTTTTATTAATATTCATGAATATGCAAATGAGATAATTTTCATTTAGGCCCATGACATCAATAAATTAGTTATACGATATAAACTGGTTCAATAACAAAGTGTCACAATAATAGTTGGGCCTGAAATCAGTTTATTTATGGACTTTTAACGATTTTCTGTAATTTTTAATGTTTTCATTAATATTCATGAATGAGCAAATTAGATAACTTGCATTACTTACAATAGGATGAAAGGACAATGTCTCAGATTTAAAATGAGACCAGGTTCAGTGGTCTAGGGTAAGTAATAGCGGAGATATCAGCAATTTTGTATGTACACCCCATGCTCAAGAATCATGCTAACGATTGACATGGAAACCAAGTGCAAATAAGTTTGTCTTTGAGAACAAAAATTCTTTGCATTTCTGGTGTCCCAATGACAGATTTGGCACCCATGAAAAATTGTCCTGGAGTGCAAGGTAGGTCAGATTAGCTCCCGGGGTATAGGCTGAGATATGCTTGATTGCGATGATGGACCGCACGTGCGTATAAAAATGTACTTTTGGGTTATCTCTCCATTTTGCAATATGATGCTACACTTCTTGGAACCGAGAATAAATGTTAATCGATAAGAGATATACTAAGGTTTAATTTAAGACAATTTTTGTTCTTTAAATCGATATATTAGCTGATTCGATGGATAAAACATAGGAGACATATATCATAAAATAAGTGATAGATGAGTAAAATTTGCATATTCATTAATATGCAAATCAGGTTATTTGCATATATATAAACATCATTCTGAAGCACAATGCCTACCCTTGAATTTGATTTTAAATTAATTAATTTAAGAGGAACGTAGGCTGAGATATGCTTGATTTTGTTGGTAAGCTGCATGTATGCATAAACGGTACTACTAGATTATCTCCCCATTTTGCAATATGACGCTACACTTCTGGGAAGCAAGGACAAATGTAAAAAGATGGAAGAGGTGCCAAGGTTAAATCTAAGACCATTTCTGTTCTTTAAAACGTATATTTTGCCTGGTTTAATGGGGTAAGACATCGGAGTCATCTATCGAGCAATATGTGATAAGTAAAATTTGCATATTCTTTAATATGCAAATCAGATAATTTGCATATCAAAATATTATTCTGAATCACAATCTCCTTTCCTTTACTTTGATACTAAGTCTATAAAGTTAAGGCGAATGTAGGCTGAAATATGCTTGATTGTGTTGGTAGACCGCCTGTATGTATAAAAATGTACTATTGGGTTACCTCCCCATTTTGCAATATGACGCTATACTTCTTGGAACCAAGATCATATGTAAATCAATAGAAAATGTACTAAGGTTCAATTTAAGACAGTAATTGTTTTTAAATCGACATATTAGCTGATTCAATGGGTAAAACATAGGAGTCATATATCGTAAAATAAGTGATAGATGAGTAAAATTTGCGTATTAATTGATATGCTAATCAGGTAATTTGCATATTATTTGCATGGCCATATAATTTAACATCATTCTGAAGCACAATGCCAACCCTTACATTTGATACTAAATTTATTAAAAGACGAACGTAGGCTGAGATAGGCTTGATTTTGTTGGTAAGCTGCATGTATGCATAAACGGTACTACTGGATTATCTCCCCATTTTGAAATATGAGGCTACACTTCTTGGAAGCTAGGACAAATGTAAAAAGATGAAAGAGATACCAAGGTTTAATTCATGACAATTTCTGTTCTTTAAAACATTATTTTACCTGGTTTAATGGGGTAAGACATCGGAGTCATCTATCGAGCAATATCTGATAAGTAAAATTTGCATATTCGTTAATATGCAAATCAGATAATTTGCATATTAAACACTACTCTGAAGCATAATAGCCTACCCTTTACTTTGATACTAAATTTATAAATCTAAGGCGAAGATATGCTGAGATATGCTTGATTGTGTTGATAGGCCTCCTGTATATATAAAAAGGACTATTGGGTTATCTCCCCATTTTGTAATATGACGCTACACTTCTTGGAACCAAAACCAAATGTAAATCGATAGAAGATGTACTAAACTTCAATTTAAGACAATTTTTGTTCTTTAAATCGACATATTAGCTGACTCAATGGGTAAAACATTTAGTCATCTATCGTAAACTAAGTGATAGATGAGTAAAATTTGCATATTCATTAATATGCAAATCAGATAATTTGCATATTAAAACATCATGCTAAAGTACAATGTCTACCCTTTACTTTGATGTTAAATTTATTTATCTAAGACGAACGTGGGCTGAGATACGCTTGATTTTGTTGGTATAATGTCTGTATTCAAAGTACGCGTGCTATAGAGTTATCTCCCCATTTTACAATATGACGCTACACTTTTTGGAACCAACAACAACCGGAAATCAATAGAAGAGGTGATAAGCTTTCATTTGAGACCACCTTTGTACTTTAGAATGATGGGTGTATTTTATCCCTCAGAAATCAGGGTCATCGCCCCAACTATATTCTTGAATTCTTCATTTTAGATGAATTAATGAACTATTTGTAGGCTTCCAAAACTTCAAGAAGATTTCTCTACACCAGTATTGTGGAAATTGCACAATTACAAATATGCTTGTTTGAATGTAAATGAAATATTATGCTTGTGTTTAAATATATAATTTTGATTTTTTTACAGCCTCTGAAGATGAAGAGCCAGGTATTTTTTTTTTGTGTTTGTTTTATTTTTATTTTTCCGCTGCAAAAGCTTTTTAGCTCACCTGAGCCGAAGGCTCACAAGGTGAGCTTATAGGATGGCCATGATCCGGCATCCGTCCGGCGTCCGTCCGTCCGGCGTCGTCGTCCACAATTTCAAAGATCTTCTTCTCTAAAACCACTTGGCCGATCTAGTTGAAATTTTATTTGGAGCCTCCTTGGGTAGTGGCATTATAATTTTGTTCGTGATATCTTGGTCACATGACCAAGATGGCCGCCACGCCCATATATGGTAAAAACACTTAAAAAATCTTCTTCTCAAAACCGGTGAAACGATTTCCACGAAACTTGGTATGTCAGCCCATCATAGTTTGATAAAATGTTGACCCTTGGATGACCTTGACCTATTTTACGACAAGGTCAAATTTGGAAACATAGGCTTTTACATGGGAAGAAGTGAAAACTATGGATTTTTTGAAAACTATTGCAGCCAGAGGCCTGAAAAGTGGTAGATACAAACAACTAATGAAGTAGATGAAGGTGTGTGATTAATTTAGGTCGTCGTCTCTTGACCTTGGCCAGTCTGTGGTCCATACACACTTTTCAAAGATCTTCTTCTCTGAAACTGCTTGGCCAATCAAAGAGAAATTTTATGTGGAGCATCCATGGGTAGGGGAGACGAAAGTTTGATAACGAAATCCAGGTCACATGACCAAGATGGCGGCCACGCCCATATATGGTAAAAATCACTCAAAAATCTTCTTCTCCAGAACCGGCTGGCCGATTTTCATGAAACTTGGTTTGTAGCATTTGGGACTCCAGCCCATCATAGTTTGATCAAATGATGACCGTAGGATGACCTTGACCTATTTTACCGCAATGTCAATTTTGGAAACATAGGCTTTTACATTGGAAAAAGTGAAAACCTATGGATTTTTAGCTCACCTGAGCCGAAGGCTCATAGGTGAGTTTATAGTATACCCTTGCTCCGGCGTCCTCCGTAGTCGGTTGTTCACAATTTCAAAGATCTTCTCCTCTGAAACCGCTTGGCCAATCAAAGCCAAACTTCATGTGGAGCATCCTTAGGAAGGGGGAACGAAAGTTTATATAAATGGTCCAGGTCACATGACCAAGATGGCCGCCATGGCTATAAATAGCAAAAACCTATAAAAATCTTCCTCTCCAGAACCAGTGGGCCGATTTCCACGAAACTTGGTATGTAACATTGGGGACCCGGGCCCATCATAATTTATATAAATTATCACCCTAGGATGACCTTGACCTATTTTACGGCAAGGTCAACTTAGGTCGCCAATGCATTTGAATGGGAAAAATTGGTAAAATGCTATTTAATGGGTAAAACTTACTGGGAATAGGCAAATGGACAGAAGATTAATATTAGTGGAAAATTTTAGCCCCTGGGGGGTTGTCTGCCCCTGCCCCGGGGCCATATACATGTATATGACCATAATACTCAAACATCTTCTCTGAAACTGCAAGGCCAATCAAAGCCAAACTTCATGTGGAGCATCCTTGGGAAGGGGGAATGAACGTTTATATAAATGGTCAAGGTCACATGACCAAGATGGCTGCCAGGGCTATAAATAGCAAGAACGTTTAAAAATCTTCTTCTCAAGAACCAGAAGGCCTATGATTTTGAAACTTGGTGTGAAGCATCTGTGAATGGAGCTCTACAAAATTTATATAAATCATGACCCTGGGATGACCTTGACCTATTTTACGGCATGGTCAACTTAGGTCTCCCATGCATTGGAATGGGAAAAAATAGGAAAATGTAATTAAATGGCAGAAAACTTGCTAGAAATGAGCAAATGGACAGAAGATTTATGTTTAAGAAATCATTTTGGGCCCAGGGGGTTGTCTGCCCCTGCCCCAGGGCTATATACATGTATATGACCATAATATTGAAACATCTTCGTCTCTGAAACCACTAGGCCAATCAAAGCCAAACTTTTTGTGGAGCATCCTTAGGAAGAGGGAATGAAAGTTTGTATAAATGGTCAAGGTCACATGACCAAGATGGCCGCCATGGCTACAAATAGCAAAAACATTTAAAAATCTTCTTCTTCAGAACCAGAAGGCCTATGATTTTGAAACTTGGTATGAAGCATGTGGGAATGGAGCTCTACAAAGTTTATATAAATCATGACCCTGGGATGACCTTGACCTATTTTACGGCAAGGTCAACTTAGGTCGCCCATGCATTTGAATGGGGAAAAATAGGAAAATGTCATGTAATGGCAGAAAACTTGCTAGGAATGAGCAAATGGACAGAAGATTTATGCTTATGAAAATATTTTAGGCCCAGGGGTTGTCTGCCCCTGCCCCTGGGCTATATACATGTAGATGACCATAATATTCAAACAGCTTTTTCTCAGAAACTGCTTAGCCAATCAAAGCCAAACTTTATGTGGAGCATCCTTAGGAAGAGGAAATGAAAGTTTATATAAATGGTCAAGGTCACATGACCAAGGTGGCCACCATGGCTATAAATAGCAAAAAATTTTAAAAATCTTCTTCATCAGAACCAGAAGGCCTATGATTTTGAACTTGGCATGAAGCATTAAGGAACGGAGGTCTACAAAATTTATATAAATCATGACACTAGGATGACCTTGACCTATTTCACGGCAAGGTCAACTTAGATCGCCCATGTATTTGAATGGAGAAAATTGTTAAAATGTCATTTGAAGGACAAAACTTGCAGTTAATTGGCAAATGGACTGAATTTTTATGATTTGAAAAAGACATTGACTCCAGGAGTTATTCTGACCCTGCCCTAGGGTAATATACATGCATTGTACCATTCTAGTCTAACAAGTTTATTGGTACATGTATATATCTCAGGTCTCAGGTGAGTGTCTACAGGACCATTGGTCCTCTGGTTTTTAAACTATTGCAGCCTGAGGCCTGAAAAGTGGTAGATGCAAACAACTAATGGAGTAGATGAAGGTATGTGATTAATTTAGGTCAAGGTCATCTCTTGACCTTGGCCTGTCTGTCGTCCATACACACTTTTCAAAGATCTTCTTCTCTGAAACTGCTTGGCCTATCAAAGTGAAATTTTATGTGGAGCATCCATGGGTAGGGGAAACGAAAGTTTGATCGCGAAATCCAGGTCACATGACCAAGATGGCTGCCACGCCCATATATGGTAAAAACCACTCAATAATCTTCTTTTCCAGAACCGGCAGGCCAATTTTCATGAAACTTGGTATGTAGCATTTGGGACTCCAGCCCATCATAGTTTGATCAAATGATGACTCTAGGATGACCTTGACCTATTTTACGACAATTTCAATTTTGGAAACATAGGCTTTTACATGGGAAAAGTGAAAACTATTGATTTTTTGAAAACTGTTGCAGCTTGAGACCTGAAAAGTGGTAGATGCAAACAACTAATGAAGTAGTTGAAGGTATGTGATTAATTTAGATCAATGTCATCTCTTGACCTTGGCCAGTCTGTCATCAATACACACTTCTTCTCTGAAACTGCTTGGCCAATCAAAGTGAAATTTTATGTGGAGCGTCCATGGGTAGGGGAAACGAAAGTTTGATCGCGAAATTTGGGTCACATCACCAACATGGCAGCCATGCCCAACTACGGTAAAAACCACTCAAAAATCTTCTTCTCCAGAACCGGCTGGCTGATTTATGCGAAACTTGGTATGTAGCATTTGGGACTCCAGCCCATCATAGTATGTTGAAATGATGACCCTAGGATGACCTTGATCTATTTTACGGCAAGGTCAATTTTGAAAACAGGCTTTTACATGGGAAAAGGCGAAAACAATGGATGTTTTGGAAACTGTTGCAGCCTGAGACCTGAAGGTTGCTAGATGCAGACAACTAATGGAGTCAATGAAGTTTAGTAATTAATGAAGGCCAAGGTCATTTCTTGACCTTGACCCAAGGTCATTTAAATATCAAAATTAAAATTATGGTTTTCTCAGAAATCACTGGGTTTGGAAACTATTGCAGCCTGAGACCTGAAGGTTGCTAGATGCAGACAGCTAATGGAGTCAATGAAGTTTAGTAATTAATGAAGGCCAAGGTCATTTCTTGACCTTGACCGAAGGTCATTTAAATATCAAAATTAAAATTATGGTTTTCTCAGAAATCACTGGGTTTGGAAACTATTGCAGCCTGAAACCTGAAACTTTGCAGATGCAGACAACTTATGAAGTCTATAAAGGTGTGTGAGTATTCAAGGTCAAGGTCATTTCATGATGACTTTATACTTCAGGTGAGCGTTCTCAGGACCAATGGTCCTCTGGTTCTGATTTATGTTAGTTTGCCTAGAAGTGGCAATTTGTTATTTTTGTCATACATATTTCTATGAACATATGCACAGACATATGAGCAAAAGCTTAAATCTTTATAAGTAAATCAAATATAGGAATATAAATAAAATTGATACAGGAATAATTGACATAATACATGTACTACAGAAAAAAAGGTACTGGCCACGTAGAGAGGTTGTTTATCTATATTTTTATTGATTCTTAATAGGCAGAAAGCAGGAATTTGTTTGTAACACAGACAGTTTTGTATGATATCAGTTATGTTTGGAGAGGATGATTTGTTTTTACCTTTTGCATACATGGTAAAGTTGTTAACCTTACATATGATAAAATATTTCAGTTGAGACCACCTCATCGGCCAAAACTACTACTGCATCTGTAGAGACAACCACAACTGTGAAACCCACAACAACTACAACTCAGGAAAAGACTACAACTCCAACAACAACAACAACTCCAACAACTACCACCACTACTGAAAAAATGACAACTCCAACAACAATGACAACACCTTCAACAACTACTACTGAAAAAGTGACAACTACATCTCCTACAACTTCGAGTCCAACAACAACAACACCAAAAATGACTACAACTCCTCCTTCTACAACAACTCCAACAACCACTACAACTCCAACGACCACTACAACTCCAATGACTACTACAACTCAGACAACAACTACAACTCCGCCAACAACTACAACTCAGACAACAACTCCAACGACTACTACGCCTTCAACTACAACTCCATGTAATATTTTCTCCGTTTTGTCAAAAATGATCATATTGCTTATTCTTTATATTTATGTGAATGTCCTTTTGCCTTTATATATTTTCATAGGAGTTCTCTCCTGTAGTTGTAAGGTTCCTTTATTTTAATCTGTTTTATTATTTTGCATACCATCTAGAAAATAGGTGAAATAGTTATGTATTTGCACAAATCTGATAGGAGCTCTGTTTGATGTCTAAACTTATAGGGAGTGTTCAATTTGAGAGACATATCAAAGGATTTTTTTTTCGTACAGCAATTAGAAACCTTTGCCTTCAACTTTCTATGAAAAGCACAGGAATGACTTGTGTCAGATACCCGAAAACCTATGGTGAACTGAGTCATGAATGTGAACAAAGCCCAATTTATTGGCTATATCGTGATGTTATACGGATAATTTATGATAGATTTTCCTGTATTTTCAAGTGGTTTGTGCACCTGGTTCCCAGCCTAATACTGCCAATACACAGTGTGAACTCTGTGGGGACGGATATTATAAGGGAGCAACTGATGCCCTATGTGTAGCCTGTCCGGATGACAAGCCAACAACGCTCGTTGATGGTGCTGCCAGCCTAGACGATTGTAAAAGTAAGTTGTTTATTTTTGTTTTTAGCCCCCCCCCCCCCCCCAACCCCCTGAGCCAAAGACTCACAAGTATTCCAATGGTCTGTTGTCAATCTGTAGTTTGTCTGTCCACAGTTTTCAAAATCTTCTCTTCGGAAACCACTTGACCAATTAAAGCTAGATTTCAGGTGGAGCCTCTTTGGGTAAAAATTATATAAATGATCCGTACTTATCATATGATATGAACCTTTAAAAATCTTCTCTAGAACCAGATGGTATTGAAACTTTGCATGATGCATAAGGAACTGAAGCTCTACACATATTTTATAAATAATGACCTTGGAATGACATTGATCTATTGAATGGCAAGGTCAACTTGGGTTGCCCATATATTAAGATGGGTATATCTGATAGATATTCTTTTAATGTGGAAAACATGTAGAAAATGGGCAGAGAGATAGAAGATTTCTAATGCTGAAAATAGTTTAACCCCAGGGGGTTATCTACCCCTGTTTTGGGGCTATGTACATGCATATGACAGTAATTGTCAAAGATCTGCTGTGGAACTGCTTGGCCAATCAAAGCTAAATTTCATTTTCTATGGGAAGCATTTGCATGAGAAAACCAACAATTTGCATATGCCAAAACAAAGACGCAGATCAGCTGTGCAGAAACTGCACAGCTGATCAGCGTCTTTGTTTTTGCCACACGGATAGTACAAGTCCTCTTCTTCTTAAATCTGAAATTTCAAGCTTCTTACCTGTTTCTGTGACTGTACAGCCTGATTTGTGTCAGACCTTTTCGGAAACCACATTTTGGTTCTCTCACAATGCGGCTCATCTGTCCAAATGACACGACCAATGGAGTGCCGTAATTGATCATGCAATAACCATACTGGCTTGTCCCTTTATTGTTCTTCTATGCTAGAGTCAGATTTTTCGAACAATATGACTCATTTTTCTTTCTCTTCAGGATTGTGTGATGCTGGCTGGGAGCTGAATACAACCTCGGGTAAATGTATCAAGTGTGTGAAGGGCTACTATAAGAGTGAAGTCAGTTCCAGGAGTAGTTGTCTCCCCTGTGAACCCAACTATGTCTCCAAGTCAGCAGCCTCAACTGAATGTGAACGTATGTACTTTTAAATTAATAAATTGCATCAAATCTGTAGCTTTTGGACCTAAAGTATTACAGTAATCACGGGTCTTCATATGACCTTAGCTATTGAATGGGATGTATAACACAAATCAACCAACTAGAGAAACATGGTTGCTTGTGTTTGTACGATAATTGGCAATAAGAATAGCTCAGGGGGCCAGTTGTTCTAAACTTTGTAAGCTTAGTGTCATTGTTAAGACTTCAACTCGTTAAGTGAATGCCGACTACATTAGCAAATACACATTTATTTTTATTGATAAAATGTGAGAATTGCAAACGATTCACACATTTTTACAACAAAAAAACATAACAGTGTAATTGTAATATTGCCATTTGAAATTTGAACAAATCATTAACTAACGACATCATTAATTTTGAACAACTGGCCTCTGCTGAAGTTTACCTAAGATATTCATTATTGACCAGTTCCCTGTTTTGGAGGGGTATCAAGTAAGCATTGCTTACCATTTTCATTTTCAGCTGAGTGTGGGCTGGGTTACCAGTACAACCCGACAACCGATGGTTGTGATGAATGCCCGTGGGGAGCCTACAAGAGTAAGATAGGAAATGGTGTCAACTGTACCGTATGTAGGAAGATCACATTGGCTAGGGCGATGATCTCGAAGGACAATTGCACAGGTAAGTGAAAAAATTACCTAAGATCACCCATGACGAATACCTGTGGGATGCTTACAAGGGTAAGATTGTTAACTGTCAAATATATTGTATGTAAATATATTGTATGTCGGAAGATTATATTAGCTAAGGTGATGATGTCATAGGTCAATTGTACATGTAAGTCATCTGCAAAATTGGGACACATATGAGCCACTTTATGAGAAAACCAACAATGTGGTTTTTGAACAGGTCCGACACAAACCGAGATGTACAAGAACAGAAGATAGCTAGAGGCTGGAAATTTTGGATTTAGAAAGTAGAGGAATTGTACTATCCGTGTATGGAAAACAAAGGCGCAGTTACTGCAAAGCTGATCTGTGCCTTTAGTTTCACATATGCAGATTGTTGGCTTTCTCATCAGGCGGCTCACATGTTAAGTTAATAAGTTTATTGTGTCGAGGATTAGTTAACTGATGAAATGGCGAGGTTCACCGAGCTATGTCTTCAATTTATGATCCAAGATTTAAAATTTACTTATCTTTTGATCAAATTCAAAGAAAACAAAGGTAGTGATCAGCTTTGTTTTTTTTGTACATATGAAAATTGTTGTCTCATATGGTATTGTTTTATTGATATAATATTTCATTTGAATATTTATAATATTCTTAACTTACATAGGAACAGTAAAAACATGCACTTTCGTTCTTTCTTTTTAACAGGTGCAGTTGGTTGTTTCAACAAGGATGCATTGGTGCATTTGAACAAATTTATTGTGGAGATGAAAAAATTGAAAGCCGAGGAGGACATTTACGCGGCACTCTTTACTACTTGTCAGTAAGTAAAACTTAATACTGTCTAGAATATGCCAGAACTTTTTTTTTAAATTTAAGTCACTCAATAACATATGAGTTTAACTGCATGTGGATATGGACTTACTGTCAAAAACAACTATGGTAAATAAAAAGTCTGACTTTTGACATCCAGTATGTTTTACTTTGCCAAAGTGATCCTTAAATGTTGAGGTTCAGTTATAAACAAAGATGTGGATAAAATGTCAACCAGTTTAAGTCATAATGAAGCAGTCTGCCTGTCTAAACCGTCAGTCTGATAACCTATGGCAAAAATACTTCCACATTTTAAGGTGATATCTAATGTCGAAGTTTGTACAATATTTTGTTTCAATAATGAATACATGAAAGCAGTCATGACCACTAACACTCAACTGTAACCTAATCATTTATTAAAGGTATAAAACAGAACAAACAGTCAACAACGGTACATTTTACTGTTTGTTTAATGAGATTGACACGTTTCGGTCTTTCAAAGACCTTCTTCAGGATGGTTTGCAATACAGATTTCATTCCCTGAAGTAAAGATAAGCGGTTGTCTTTGGTCACGTGATCTTATTGTTCTAAAAATAGTATTAACGTTACATAGCAACTGAAGAAATGAGGTACATGTAATAAGACTTTTGTTGTCAAAAAGAATATGAGCAGCCACATGAGAAAACCAACTAACTTGGTTTCTGACCAGTCTGACACAAACCTGCCTGCACAGTCACAGAAGCAGGCTAGAAGCTTAAAATTTCAGTTTTAAGAAGAAGAGTGATTGTACTGTCCATGTAGCGAAAACAAAGGCACTGATCAGCTGTGCAGTCACCTGATCTGTGTCTTTGTTTTTGCATATGCTTATTGTTGAGTATCTGGTGCAGTGGCTCAATAAAGCTTTACTTACTCTGACTTTCAGCGCATCAACATACAAACATACCATTAAAATGGTCTTATTGGCTGGTTTCATACAATTATTTGAGCCACCTTGTGGAAAAAACAACAATGTGGTTTCCGAACAGGTCTGACACAAACCGACCTGTACAGCTACAGAAGCAGGCTAGAAGCTTGAAATTTTGGAGTTAGGTAGAGGAGGAATTGTACTATCCAGTTACCACGAAGCTGATCTGCGTCTTTGTTTTCGCCTATGCAGCTTGTTGGTTTTCCCATGAGGTGGCTCATTTACTGAACTCTGTTTTAGAAATGAAGAGATGAAAGCTGTAGTCAGCACTTACATCCAACTGTTTGCTGACTGTTCAGCTATCAGGGACAATATTGTTTTGCCTACCCTGACCTTTGGCACGTCTACATATAACCAGGACTTCCAGATGGGCTTATTGGACGGTTTTACTGCAGTGAGTGGTGCTGATTATTGCGGTGAGATTTACTTTTGTTAACTTTTTTTTTTGACACTTTGGACATTTTACATGTAACAAAAGGCTCTGGTCAGACTACTGTCTGCACAGCATCTTCCAGAAACTGCATTTTTCAAAATCTCACTTTTCTGAAAGACCTCAAGAAAAATATTACCCCGCCACCATTTTGCATTCCAAAAGTCCAAAAGTGCCACAAAAATTTTGAAAATCGGTTAACAAATGAAAATTTTATGCCAGAAAATGGTTTTGAATAGGGCTTTTTCCATTGTAAAAATGTCAGCAAGGGAAGTAACTATTTTCCCCGGAAAAAATCTAAATTGGTTATTTTTTTATTAAAAAAGCACCAAACCAAAACAAAAATTCTATTGTATGGATAGCTGTGTACTAAACTCTTAAAATTAGTCCACAGATTTGCTTGAATTTCATTTTTAAGGCATTTGGATTACCTCCCTTGCACATGCAAAAGGCCTATTCAAAATAATTTTTGGGCATAATTATTTTATTCGTGAACCGATTTTCAAAATTTTTGCGGCACTTTTTAGGACTTTTGGAATGTAAAATGGTGACATGGTAATGTTTTTCTTGTGGTGTTTCAGAAAAGTGAGATTTTGAAAAATGCAGTTTCTGAAAGATGGTGTGCAGACAGTAGTATTTCATTTCAAGTGCATGTACACATGTATGCTCATTTTGGTCGAATTTGAAGAGTGATTACATCGAATTTGAAGAGTGATTACATCGGTAAAATTTTTTATGACAATTAAGTATATGAACAGATGCAATTTGTATATTTAACATTTTTATAGTTATAATTAACACTGCATCTTTGTAATTATGTCTCCCCCTGACAGGGTCGGGAGACATATTGTTTTTCCCCATGCGTCTGTCCGTCCGTCCGTCTGTCTGTCTGTCTGTCTGTCTGTCCGTCACAAATCGTGTCCGCTCTATAACTTGAAAACCGTTAAAGATTTTTCAATGAAACTTGGTACACTTGTAAACCACGACGAGATGATGTGTCATGCACAAGAACCATAACTCTAGCTTGAGTATTTTTGGAGTTATTTCCCTTTGATTATTTTCGATACAATTTCATGTCCGCTGTATAACTTGAAAACCGTTAAAGATTTTTCAATGAAACTTGGTACACTTGTAGACCACGAGGAGACGATGTGTCTTATGCACAAGAACCATAACTCTGGCTTGAGTATTTTTGGAGTTATTTCCCTTTGATTATTTTCCATACAATTTCGTGTCCGCTGTATAACTTGAAAACTGTTAAAGATTTTTCAATAAAACTTGGTACACTTATTGAGCATGATCAGACGATGTGTCATGCACAAGAACCATAACTCTGGCTTGAGTATTTTATGAGTTATTTCCCTTTGATTATTTTCCATACAATTTCGTGTCCGTTTTATAACTCGAAAATTGTAAGAGTTATTTCAATGAAACTTGGTACACTTATAAAGCATGATGAGATTACGTGCCGTGCTAAAGAACCATAACTCTTGCTTGCATATCTTTGGAGAAATTTCCCTTTGATTATTTTCCATACAATTTCGTGTCCACCCTATAACTTGAAAACCGTAAGAGAAATTTCAGTGAAACTTGGTACACTTATAAAGCATGATGAGACGATGTGTCATGCACAAGAATTATAACTCTTGCTTTCATATCTTTGGAGTTATTTCCCTTTGATCATTTTTCCATACAATTTCATGTCCACTCTAAAACTTGAAAACCATAAGAAATATTTCAATGAAACTTGGTACACTTATAAAGCACGATGAGATGATGTGTCATGCTAAAGAACCATAACTCTTGCTTGCATATCTTTGGAGTTATTTCCCTTTGATTATTTTTCATTCAATCTCGTGTCTGCTGTATAACTCAAAAACCATTAGAGATTTTTCAATGAAACATGGTACACTTATAAAGCATGATGCACAAGAATCATTACTCTTGCTTTCATATCTTTGGAGTTATTTCCCTTTGATTATTTTCCAAACACTTTTGTGCCCCCTCTATAACTTGAAAACCGTAAGAGATATTTCAATGAAACTTGGTACACTTATAAAACAGAATGACAGGATATGTGATGCACAAGAACTATAACTCTTGCTTGCATATTTTGGACATGCACGTAAAAAGTGGGGAGACATCAGTTTTCACATTGAAAACAAATTCTAGTTTGACACATGTTGTTCTTTACACATAACAATGACAATCACATTTTATCATCAAGATAACATGTCCGTGTATACCCCACTATGCACCACTTTTATATAGTTTTCGTAATGTTGATGACTACCTTCTTTTCTGTAAATATTGTTGTATAGATTTGCTTCCAACCACCACTACGACAACAACAACTGCTTCTACTACTACCATGAGTACCACTGAGCCTACTACAACTCGACCTACTACAACCACAACTACCAAACTGACAACAACAACTGCCATACCGACAACAACAACTGCCATACCGACAACAACAACTGCCAAACCGACAACAAATTCTTCCCCAACAACAATTCCTATAGGTGGGTATTACCTAAATGTCAAGTTTTATGTATGGGCAAGATTTCATAATGTTTTATAGGCAGTAATTGAGTCAAACCAACCAGCCATACATACATGTAAATTTTATAATGATAAAACATATCTTATGCACATACACATAACAATCATGCAAAGCCATTTAAATCATAGACTTCTTATCAACTTCAGTGTCAGACTGAAAAGTAACAGTTGATTCAGACTTTTTAGAGGCATTTTTGTCCCAACAAGGCTCACATGAAACACCTTCACATGAGAAAACTAACAATTTTAAAATAGGTCACTGATTTTCTATCCATTTTTTTTGCAATATTTTTTCGAAAATTACCGCCAGTATATAAACATGCCTTCATTTTGAGCGTGCAAGGCATGTGCACACCTGGTCTTTTCTACAACAATTAATGTATTATCTTAAAGAGAAGGAATGCTACTTCCCGTACATGTATTACTTTAATATATTTACCAATACATAAAGAAATTATGATGCCATACTACATATTTTCCAACTACCCCTCGTACTGCAAGAATGTATTTCAGACTGACTCCCCTATCAAATGAGCCGCTGCATCAGAAATGCAACAATCTACATATGCGAAGCTAAAGGCGCAGATCAGCTTCGCAGTAACTGCAGAGCTGCTGTTCTTCTTATGTCCAAACTTTCAAGCTTCTAGTTTTCTTCTGTGGCTGTACAGGCAGGTTTGTGTCAGACCTGGTCGGAAACCCAAATGGTTGGTTTTCTCATGTGAAGGCTCATATATCTTAGATTCAATGATATTTAGGCACTACAGTGGCTGCATTGTTTATTATTGCCTCCCTGTGACCAGTGTTGTCCAGTTTTAACTGTTTACTTCACGAAATGGGGAACCAGAATGACCTTTGACATGACATGTTTACAAAATGGCGTTGTATTAAAATGATACAATAGAAGTTGACTTTCTGAATATTATGTTGCTATTACATGTGGCTTTAAATTGGAGTGTTTAAACATTATCACAAAAGGTAAAGTAGTCCTTAATTTATTTGAATAAGGATACCAAAGCAAAATAGGAGTTTTTAAGTTATATTTGCAAACAATTCTAGAGAGCAAAAGTGTTAAAATTAGACTCTCAAAATGACAAAAAAAGTTGTATACAAGATATTTGGCATTTTACTGTGCATAATGGGTGGTTTAGATGTTGTGTGTATTACGAAAACTTGCCCATGCAATATACATAGAATTTTTGAGCTTTAAAAATTGAAAATTTTTAGCTGAAAATTTTTGACATTTTTCTTATTTTTGCTCAAAACATAGATTGTGGGTACAAGTTAGAACCGCCTCAGCGAGGCGGTTCTAACGAGTACCCACAATCTATGTTTTGGAGCAAAAATAAGAAAAATAGGTATACCCCTGCATACTCCAGTTTTACTATATAAAAGTGGGGTTTACGGGGGTATTCATTGCACGGACATGTTTTCCTGATGGTATTCCTTCTTTTACTATGTTACTAGTGACATCTTTACCGACAACAAAATCGACAACACCACCGCCAACCACAACCACTGCTACCGCTACTGCATCGACAACAACACCTAGTATACAAGGTAATTGAATAATTACTAGAAAACTTGCAATAGGGATTTTGGACCAGGTTTGATACAAAGAAAGCTAAGAACGTTTGAAAATTTTAATAAATGAAGTCATACTCTCAGTTACAAAGAAAGACGCTCATCAGCTAGCTGTTTGGTTAACATGCAGCTGATCTGGATGGTTAGTTTCACAAATTCAAAAACTACTTTACTTATGACCCATGTTAAATGCTCAGGATATTTAAATATTTCAAATGATGGCAAATTGCTGTACCTTCAAAATGCAGTTTAGAGGGCATAAATCACAAATCATGTTTCAGGAAGACTTGAATCCACCAATCTCTGGTTGAGAAAAATGGACTTAAAATTGATGATGATGCTGATGATGATGATGATGATCATCATCACAATTGTCATCATCATCACCATCAGCATCATCATTATCATCATCATCACCATCAGCATCATCGTCATTATCATCATCATCATCATCATCATCATCATCATCACCATCATCATTATCATCATCCTCATCTCATCATCACCATCATCATCATCATCATCAGCAGCAGCAGCAACATCAGCAGCATCATAATCATCATCATCACCATCATCATTATCATCATCACTTTCATCATCATCATCACCATCAATATCATCATCATTATCATCATCACCATCATAATCATCATCATCATCATCATCATCATCATCATCATCATCATCATCATCATCATCATCATCATCATCATCATCACCACCATCACCATCAGCATCATCATTATCATCATCATCACCATCAGCATCATCATCATTACCATCATCGTCATTATCATCATCATCTTCACCATCATCATCATCATAACCTTCATCATCACCATCATCATTATCATCATCATCATCAGCAGCAGCAGCAGCAACAGCAGCATAATCATCATCGCCATCAACATTATCATCATCATCACATTCACCATCATCATCATCATTATCACCATCATAATCAGCATCACCATCATTATCATCATCATCTCATTCATCATCTCATCATCAGCATCAGCAGCAGCAGCAGCATCATAATCATCATCATCGCCATTATCATCATCATCACATTCATCATCATCATCATCATCATAATCACCATCATAATCAGCATCACCATCATTATCATCATCATCATCATCATCATCATCATCATCATCATCATCATCATCATCATCATCAGGTTGTTCAAAATAATAGTTATGTCATATTCTTATTTCAGTACCTTACAGTCATTGTGATTACCAGTTCACTCCATACCTTGGAAAGCTTTATAATATGTTCATATATGATGGTACGAGTTATCTCTGTACAATGTGAGTACAATATCCACAAGCATAATTATTTTTATAAAAACTCATAAAATGGACGCTTATTGTTTTTGAAATGTAATCCTCTTAAAATTGTAACATAACTTTTTCCTTGCAATTTTTGTCCTTTTTTTAAATTATAAGTGAGTTCTTAGATTTTCAAGGAAGTATATTTGCAGCATTTAAAGATGAGCCGCATCATGGGGAAACCAACAATCTGCTTAGGCGAAAACAAAGGCGCAGATCAGCTTCGCGGTAGCCGCCAAGCTGATCAGCGCCTTTGTTTTCGCTACTTGGATAGTAAAATTCCTCTTCTACTTAACTCCAAAATTTCAAGCTCCTAGCTCTTTTCTGTGCTTGTACAGGCCGGTTTGTGTCGGACCTGTTCGGAAACCACATTGTTGGTTTTCCCACGAGGCGGCTCAGATTAAAGTTAGACTTTATTTGCAAGAACTTTGAATTTGTGTTGCAATGAATTCATAATTGAGCTCCGTCATGAGCAAACCAGCATTTCACATATGAGCCGCATCGTGAGAAAACCAGATTTTTGCATATGCAAAAACAAAGGCGCAGATCAGCTTCGTGGTGACCGCGAAGCTGATCAGCGCCTTTGTTTTCGCTACTTGGATAGTACAATTCCTCCTCTACTTAACTCCAAAATTTCAAGCTTCTAGCTCTTTTCTGTGCTTGTACAGGCCGGTTTGTGTCGGACCTGTTCGGAAACCACATTGTTGGTTTTCCCACGAGGCGGCTCAGATTATAGTAAGACTTTATTTGCAAGAACTTTGAATTTGTGTTGCAGTGAATTCATAATTGAGCTCCGTCATGAGCAAACCAGCATTTCACATATGCTAAAACAAATGTAACTGCTATGGTGATCAGTGCCTTTGCATTACGAAAACTTGCCCATGCAATAAACAGATATTTTTTAGCTTAAAAATTGAAAATTTTCAGCTGAAAAATTTTGATATTTTTCTTATTTTTGCTCAAAACATACGAGTACCCACAATCTATGTTTTGGAGCAAAAATAAGAAAAATAGGTATACCCCTGCAAACCCCAGTTTTTCTATATAAAAGTGGGGTTCAAGGGGGTATACATTACAACGACATGTTTTCGTGATGGTTTTCGCTACTAGGATAGTACAATTCCTCTACTTTCTAAATCCAAAATTTCCAGTCTCTAGCCATCTTCTGCTTTTGTACAGCTTGGTTTGTGTCGAACCTGTTTGGAGACCCCATTGTTGGTTTTCCCATGATGTGGCTCAAATATTTTCATGAATTAAGTTTTAGCAAACATTTCTTTTCCTACCATGTATTTCAAGTATTCGCACAAGTTGAATTAAGTTCTCATGAACATTTCAAAAACTTACAGAATGAACAAATTCTATGCTCAGTTTTCTCTTAATAAGACTCAGTTTTTCAATATTTCAGAAAGGACGACCTAAATCGTGCATTGAATTGCTTTAAGAACTATGGCCACAGTGAAACATTCCTGGGCAGTTACTTTGACATTATTTCCATGTATTCCCCACTGCCTGTACCAGACAGAAGTATACAAAGTATACAGGATACCATGGAGGAATTTTGTAATGAAGGTAACGTTTCTCACACTGTTTAACAGACCAGTCAAAAATACTGGAATAGGAATATATGAGCCGTCGCATAAGAAAACCGACAATATCCATGGGCGAAAACAAAGGCGCGGATCAGCTGTGCAGTAACTGCACAGCTGATCAGCGCCTTTGTTTTCGCTTCTTGAATATCTAACAATTCCTCTTTTTCTTCAATAAGAAATTCCAAGTTTCTATTTCCTGCGGCTGAACAGCCTGGTTTGTGTCATACGTGGTCGGAAACTCAGATTAATGGTTTTCTCATGCGACGGCTCATATGAAGTATACATGTTGTTCTTCGGGAATGTGCAATGAATCTATTGCTTCTACTTCTAAAGTTCCAAACTAACTCGGTAGTCTATGAGTATTGTTGTATTTCCCAATTTGAAAAAGAATGACAAGATTAGAATAAATTCAGTTTTTAATCAAATTCTATGGAACAGTTTTCACAAAATTCTAGAATAATGTCTGAAAATTAACAGGAATTTTCCAATTTTTTTCATTACGCCAGTAAAAAAGATAGTTATTGAAAAACATATCCAATTGTTCCTGCATTGGTATGTACCAATGTTCGGGTGTGGTGGTTTCACAGAGTACCGTATTTCCTGACCGAACATCGAGAACTGTTTTGGCTTTCATCCATCACTAGACAGTGGGCATCAGGATAAAATGTCTGTGTAATATATGCACAAATTGATAGAAAATGCTTACTCTACCATTACCAAAAATAAAGAAAATATATGGAAAGGCTTTTTTGTACTTCTTTACCTCAATGCGACAGGAGCCAATGAGAATCTGATTATTTATAGATCATATAATAAATAATTTCAGATGAGCCAGTGACAACAACAACCAGAAGAACCACAACACCGACAACAACTATTACTACTACTCAGTCAACAACAACACCAACCTTTACCAGACCAGGTAATATTCACCTCAATATCGCCATTTATAAAGTTAAGTGCAAAATTTGAAATTTGGTCTGTCCCAAAATACTCATTTATTCAGATTTCATGGCCAGAAAGCTAGAGATGAAAGATGATTGATAAGATTTGAGCCGCGACGCGAAAAAAACGGTCTTCGGGAGATCCGACCAGGTCCGACATAAATCGGCCTGTACAGTTACAGACAAGGGCTAGCAGCTTGAAATTTCGGATTTAGGAAGAAGAGGAATTGTACTATCCGAGTGGCGAAAACAAAGGTGCTGATCAGCTTCGCAGTTACTGCGAAGCTGATCTGCGCCTTTGTTTTCGCTAAGGCAAAAATCCGGTTTTCTCACGATGCGGCTCATTTAATGTCTAGAAAACTATGGTGAAACCAAAAAAATAAAAAATAAAAATATGAAATGTAAATATGAAAAATGAAAAAAAAAAATGAAATTTGTAAAAAAAAAAAACACAAAAAAAACCAGCAACATTAGCCAAGTTTTCAAAGTGCTCATGAAGCCGCCTTATTCAGTTTTGTAACTATTATGTTTTAAATGTACATGAATATATACTGTAAGTTACGAAATTTTCGCCTGACTTTTATTTCGCGATTTTCGAATTATTTGCGAGTCTTTAAATTTGCGAACTAGTACTTATTCATTCTATAAAGCTTATTGTAACTCTTTATTAGCGAGAACTTTATTTTTGCAAGGCAACAAATTCGCGAATATTAGCGAAAATAAAGTTCTCGCGAACATTTTGGCATTTACAGTAATAATGCTAAAATGACAGTAGACTGGAATTCAGTCTATACTTTTTCAGCACATTGTCCATCAGGACATTACTACAGTTTTGAAGATAATGTCTGTCTTCTCTGCCCTGTCAATACCTACATGGACACTGTTGGTCTGTGGGCTGAGTGTAAACTGTGTCCAAGTGGAACAGAAATTTCTTTTGTGGGGGCCACTAGTGCAAGTGATTGCAAAGGTAGGGCTTCTGTTTGTCGTAATTTTTATACATACAGTGGCATGTTAAAAATAATGTAATAATGTAACAAGATAAGATTACTAAATTGGCTAGTGCCTAATGCAGTACATATGATTGTCATTACTTAACCACTTCTGATTCTTAAAATTTAGTAACAAATGAGCCGCCTCGTGGGAAAACCAACAATGTGGTTTCCGAACAGGTTCGACACAAACCGAGCTGTACAACCACAGAAGCTGGCTAGAAGCTTGCAATTTTGGATTTAAAAAGTAATTATACTATCCGTGTAGCGAAAACAAAGGCGCTGATCAGCTTCGCTGTTACCGCGAAGCTGATCTGCGTCTTTGTTTTCGCCTATGCAAATTGTTGGTTTTCTCACGAGGCGGCTCAAATTACATGTGCTGAGGACTTGACAGGCTCTGATAGCTGAGTAAGTCAGAGCATGCAGCTTCAGGAGAGGTAGGTTGTGGGTCCCTGCCCCGGCCAGGCCATACCAAAGGTGTTAGAAATGGCACCAGTGGCTACCTTGCATGGCCCTTAGCATTATAAGGCAAGCACTGGCTTCTCTTCTCCCAAATACATGGATATATAGCATCACTAACATGGCATGTCTAATGAAACAAATAAGAAAAGTCTGAACAATAAAATAGTCTGATTATAATTCATGTCTCTATTCACTTATGGAAGATTGGCATTTGTCCTGAAATATAGAGATTATAATTATTATGACTTTTGTTTGCTGACAGTGAATTCTGATCAGACCGGCTAGAACCTTGAAATCTTTTGTCTAGAATAGAAATTTGTTCTGTCCATGGAGGAAATAAAAGCATAGATCAATGCAGTTACCAGGTCATGAGGTGACCGATCAGTGTCTTATTTTTAATCCACAAAAAGCAGGTAGTTTTATGACAGAGCTACGGTAATTTGATTTTATTTTTCAGTGCCATACCAAACTTGTGTAAACCAGCTGACATCAATCCTGCCATATCTGAGTTCTCCTGATTCCCGCTGCTCTTTGTAAGTATAATTCTGATTATATTTATGTTACACCAATGAAAAGTTTAACTTGTATGTCCAAATTTTTGTAAAGATTAGAAAATGGTTTTCTTTTTAATGTCTGTTTTAAATAAAATAAGCTTGGTCATTCTTGTTACTTTATTATCATGTTGCTGTTCACTGCATAGACACAATGTCAGTGCTGACTGCCTACTGCAACTAGACAAAGCACTGGGACAACTTGTAAGAATCCTTGGTTTGCAGTCAGTGTGCAGGTTGAGCCATGTCATGAGAAAACCAACAATGTGGTTTCTGAACCTTTTCAACACAAACCGAGCTGTACAAGTACATAAGATGGCTAGAGGCTGGAAATTTTGGATTTAGAAAGTAGAGGAATTGTACTATCCCAGCTAAAACAAAGGTGCTGATCAGCTTTGCAGTTACTGTGAGTTCAATAACTTGTCAGGGTTGTATCTGAAGCTTAAATTATTTCCATTTTCAAATACACTTCAATATTTCAACTGTTAATTTGTTGTTAATAAAAACCTTCAGTTTGTCCAATAATTGCGAAACCTGGGTGATAATTCAGATTATCGCTTACGATAATCCATTTTATTTTGGTGCTGACAATATCTTTGGATGTTTAGATTCGTGCTATATGCGCATAACTGACCCTGTTTGACGATACAAACCATTTTTAGTAAACAATATTTATTTCCTTGTCGTCCATTACTGCAGCGTCACAAGACGCTTGCAAGGTCTATAAAGTTCCCCTGTCAAGCGCCTTCATCATAATATCCATGATCTCCACCAGGGGGCGCTTATAGTTGTACTTCCTTTTCCGTTTCAAGCTCGCAAGCTCAAGCCGCAATTTTAATTAAGTTAAAAAGTTCTGATCGATCCTCGTACGTGGTGAAGGATCGAATCTTTGATTCATGCCTAGACAGAAGACGAAGCGTGGAGCGTCGGCTCCAAATGCGCCTAGCGACGCTAAGAGGCTACGTTCACGACAAATACAGCCTCGTGATGATGAGTCTCGTGGTGATGAGCCAGAGATTCTTCAATTGAATGAGCAAACCCAACCCAAATCAGGTAATATTCCGAACATATCTAACTTCGTGGATTTTGCCAAGGTCCTGTCAGAAGCAGGCATTGCACCAACAAATCCCCAGTCCCAAATGTTGAATCAGACGACGCCCCCGCCGTCATTCTCAGGGGGCGAGGAGCCAATTCGATTAGGGGGCGAAGATTTGTCGGCACACGTCCCGGACAAAATATGCAAGATGATATGGGCCCACGAGTACATAAATATAAATTTGCTGTTAAAGGGTAGAGTAGAACTACAAGAATATTGTTCGGGTGGGGTTTTGCACCTGACAGATAAGGGTCAAATGGAAACGAGGCCCGAGGTCATCAAAGACAAAGTCATGTCCATTGAAAAATGGACGGATGCATTTTTAATCTTCTCGTCCATTTATCTAAAGCAGCACCCTAATAAGGTTCAAGAAATCCTTCAATACATGAATATCATCCGTGAAGCAGCTAGTCGGTCTCACTCTTTGGCCTGGAGATCTTACGATGAACAGTTTAGGGTTAGACAAGCTTCTAACGTACAGTCCTGGGCAAAAATCCACCCTGACCTATGGCTTCGCATTATGAGAAGTCACACCTCTTCAACTGAACCTCATGTTTCACAGAGACCATTGGCCAATTGCTTGGATTTTAACAATGGGTTTTGTTCCTTCAATCCATGTAGGTTTAAGCATGCATGCTCCAACTGCGGAGGGTTAAATCATGGGCGCCTGTCATGTTTCAAACTCAATCCAAATGCCCAAGCCCAAACTCGGGGTCCACCTAAGTTTCCCCAGAACAGGGGAGCTCATTCCTTTCCCGGTGGACGAGGAAAACCCTTTAACCGCCGGGGTAGATATTAACACCACTTCCACATATTATGCACCCCAAATAAACACACCACCACAATTCACTTTGGCTAAAACCCCCATCAATCTTGATAATTTGAAACAGGAACTCGTTGGGTATGACCCAGTTAAAGCTGCCCAAATATTTAACGGTTTTGCAAATGGTTTTCAACTTCATTATTCAGGGGAACACACTCCACGGGACGCCAAGAACCTGAAATCCGCTCGATCTAACCCCGAGATAGTTAAGCAAAAAATTCAAGCTGAAATTGATGCTGGTAGAGTGGCTGGCCCTTTTTCGTTAAGGCCATTTCCTAATTTAAGGGTGTCTCCCCTGGGTCTCGTTCCTAAGAAAGAACCTGGTTCATTCCGTTTGATTCACCATTTATCATTCCCAGCAGGAGAATCTGTAAATGATTTTATAGATCGTAAATTGTGCTCTGTCCAATATACCAGCTTCGACGAAGCAGTTCACATGGTGCAGGATCTAGGTCAAGGTTGCCTACTTGGGAAAAGTGACATTCAGCATGCATTCCGCCTACTTCCGGTGGCTCAAAATTGTTTTGATCAGCTGGGGTTTACTTTCGAAGGCAATTTCTACTTTGACAAAGCCATGCCATTTGGTTGAAGTATTGCTTGTCATACATGGGAGGTTTTTGCTACCTTTTTAGAATTTTGTGTGTCTAGACAATCAATTTGTGGGAGACTTTTGCACTACCTGGATGATTATCTGTTTGGTGGCAAACGGGGAACTCAACAATGTGCCAGTATTATGGCGGTTTTCAAAGATAAAATGGACGCCTTGGGGGTTCCAGTAGCACTGGACAAAACGGAGGGTCCAACTACAAAGTTGATTTTCCTTGGCTTGGAAATAGATTCAGAGGAAATGGTTGTCAGGATCCCCGAAGCCAAAGTTAATGAGATCGTACAGAAAATCGAACAGTTATTGAGTTTTAAAAAATGCACATTACGGCAAATGCAATCATTGATCGGTTCCCTTAACTTTGCATGCAGGGCGATCCTTCCAGGTAGGCCGTTCTGCAGACGGCTAATTAACGCGATTTGTGGCTTGACCAAACCTCATCATCATCTTCGTATCACTTCAGGTATGAAAAAAGATCTCGAACTTTGGCTTCATTTCTTTAAAGATTTCAATGGGGTCTCAGTCTTTCATGATCGGTTGTGGGTTGCAAATGAGGACATCCAGTTGTTTACTGATAGCGCAGGTAGTTCAAATCTCGGTTTCGGAGCCTATTTTGGGTCAAAGTGGTGTTATGGCGCTTGGCCTGAAGCTTGGATTACCCAGGGCATAACCGATGACATTACTGTCTTCGAACTCTTTCCACTGTTGGTTTCTCTGCATATCTGGGGTTCAGAACTTCGCAATAAGAAACTGCTGTTTCGGGTTGACAATTTAGCAGTGGTGCATATTGTCAATTCAATGACTTCGAAATCTGATAATGTTATGACTATCCTTAGGGCATTTACCCTCAAGTGCTTACAATTAAACATAGCTGTGAAGGCCCAACATGTATGTGGTTGTTTTAACAAACCAGCAGATTGTCTAAGTCGTTTTAAATTTCAGGAATTCAGAGAGCTCGTTCCAGATGCAGACCAATGTCCAACTCCAGTGCCAGGCCACCTTTGGGACATCTTGTCTTAAAATCTCAACATTTGCTGTCTGCAAGCTTGGCCAATAACTCACAATTGGTTTACAATAATGCACTAACAGCTTTCCAGACTTTTCGACATAATTACAGCCTTCCGCATTTTTGGCCTGCCCCGATTGAGCATATCATTCTCTTCATCTCCTATTGTTTTGACTTGGGTTATTCTCCATCATCCATTTCAACAAATATATCTGGTATTGGGTGCTATCACAAGCTCTGCAATTTGAAGGACCCTACAGCTGGCTTCATTGTTAAGAAGCTGTTGGAAGGCTGCAGAAGGTCAAGACCCAGAACGGATGTTCGTGCTCCCATTACGAAGTTGATTTTGCAGAAAATATGCTCCAATTTGCCTTTAATTTGTTACTCTAGCTATGAGACCTGCCTCTTCCGGGCGGCTTATCTCACGGCTTACTTCGGGTTATTTCGTGTCAGTGAAATTGTATTTTCTAACCCAATGCAAGCTGGCAGACCCCTACGAGGCTCAGATGTGAAAGTTATAAACAACTCGAAGTCCCTAACAATTTCTGTTACAGCCTCTAAAACTAACCAAGCAGGCCCACCTACAGTTGTTCGTATTCCACCGTCTGATGACCCATCACTGTGCTGTGTTACAGCTGTGCAACAGTATTTGAGATTTCGCCCAGCTGGCGCATATTATTTCTTTGTACATGCTAATGGTACCCCGCTGACCAGATGTCAGTTCAGCGGAGTTCTCTCCAAGTCTGTTAAGATCAGTGGGTTACCCTCCAAGTTGTATACCTCCCACTCTTTTCGTATTGGTCGTGCATCTGACTTGGCTTCTGAGGGAATACCTGATGATATAATCAAGAGGCTTGGCAGGTGGAAGTCCAACGCTGTGGCAGGTTACATTCGCAACTGATACTTTATTATTGCCCCATTCTACCCTATTCCAATCACATTCTACCCCATTCTCCCCTACTGCAATTCTCAGACTACCCCATCCTTCCCTATTGAATGAAAAAGGCTATTAACCCATTTTCTCCGGATCGAATTTGTTTTTATATGTTATGCAATCCGCTTACAGATCGAGGATCAGGTAACGTGTGGATTATCGGTGATTCCCTGATCTCCCATTTGGAAGACTTGGCAATCTCTCGCAGGTGCCGGAACCTTAATCTCCCGAATCAAGCTGTTTTTTGGCTGGGTTACAGCGGGATGGTATGGAAGGAGCTTGCGCCGAGATTCCAGTTATCATTGCTTTCAAATCCGCCACCGGTAATGATTGTTATCCATCTGGGTGGGAATGATATTGTTACTGTCACACAAGGCAAGATGATACGCAGCATTAAGAAAGATATAAAATATATTGCGTCAGTGTTTCCTTCGGCTGCAATGGTATGGTCTGATATATTGCCACGACTCAAGTGGAGAGGTGCCCCAAATGACCCCCAAACCCTATATCAGTTAGATCGGAAGCGGAAAAGAATTAATAGAGCTGGTCGCCAAGTCATCCGCCAGCTAGCCAACGGCAAATACATTGTTCATGAGATCGACACTGTAACCCCGGGTCTCTTTCGCCCAGATGGTGTACACCTGACTTTGACTGGAAATTCGATTTTCCTTAATACCATGCAGGAAGCTTTGCTGTCTTTCATTAAGGATCCTAAGCGGAAATTTTATGATGCCAATTAATTGTAATGATTCTGTAGGACTTCATGTCTCGGTCATAGTGTGATATGTCCGATTTATTCAATTACAACACGCACATGTATGCTGCCGCTGAATTGGAGGACAAATTCTAGAATGAATTTGTTGTGGCGGAATTCGAGCGGCCGTGTTGGGCGTCCTGGTGGTCTAACAAATTTTCTAAATTTAAAATCAATAACTTGATTCCTGGATCCAGGCTTGACCTGTAACGAGGAGCAAGTTACAATGAACCTCTATGGTGGGTGCCATCCGTCCGGCCAACGATTCTGTTGGAAACCTTTCGGCCTGGCTCCACATTGGGGTTCTAACACAGTAATTTCATTATCGTTTAATTTTTTACAAGGTTTGCACGCACCATTCTAAAATTAAAACAAAGGGGAAGGTTTGTCCATAACAGAAATGGATTCTGTATCAAGGCATTCCTTGCGGACCCCGATTTTGGTTTTGGCTATTTTGTACTGGATTACATACATTTTATATATGTATATAATTGGAAGGAAATATATGGAAAGGATATGGAATTAGGAGGAATTTGGATCATTGGATATTTACGGAAATAGCAAGGAAAATTAAATTCTACGAATTAAGGATAACAAAATTTATTGGTGCGTGCAACCTTCATCACCGGGACGTCCGTTGTGGCCTCTTGATTTCCGTCTCCTACGTCCAAATTTATCCATTATAACATTACAGGACAAGAGTTAACATCTAGTCATGATAAACATTTACATGTAATACATTTAATATTTTCTAGTCATTTGAATGGGTGTGAATAAACAAATATATTTTTGTTGGAAATTGCTTTGTTTATTAACTGTCAGTATCCTAAAATAATTCAGATTATCGCTTACGATAATCCATTTTATTTTGGTGCTGACAATATCTTTGGATGTTTAGATTCGTGCTATATGCGCATAACTGACCTTGTTTGACGATACAAACCATTTTTAGTAAACAATATTTATTTCCTTGTCGTCCATTACTGCAGCGTCACAAGACGCTTGCAAGGTCTATAAAGTTCCCCTGTCAAGCGCCTTCATCATAATATCCATGATCTCCACCAGGGGGCGCTTATAGTTGTACTTCCTTTTCCGTTTCAAGCTCGCAAGCTCAAGCCGCAATTTTAATTAAGTTAACCCAACCCACCCTCCCCTTTCTTAGATACTGCCGAGTTGTTTTACTTTTCAGATCTGCTGCTTCTTTGGCGGCAACTAGGATGCTGCAAGCTGACATCAATTCTATCCACTCTTGGGACATCAATCCGGCCAGGATTCAGTAAGCCTTCAAGCAGATATGCCAGGACTATTACTTTGTCACGTTTGTGGATTACAATATTATTTACGTACCAGGACTTAATTTGAATCGATGTCTATCCTTGTGGATCGACGTAAACACACCAATGGAGCGGACTTGTGAGGATTTGTTTGGGACATCATTATGGCCAGGATTTAGTAAGACTTCAAGCAGATATATGCTAGGACTTGGTGGTATTCTTATTATTTCGTGGCTTACCCTATTACATGCCAGGACTTAATGAGTGGATCAATTACATTGTGTATAGTCTTTCTCGCTATAATCTTTCAATGGGACTTATGTGACATAACTGATGCTCAAGTGGAAATTATATAGGAATGCCAGAAAGAAATAGACAGTCAGTCCGTTTTTGCACCTTTACTGAATATTTTTCTTCGTTGGGGGCGGAATTCGAGCGGCCGTGTTGGGCGTCCTGGTGGTCTAACAAATTTTCTAAATTTAAAATCAATAACTTGATTCCTGGATCCAGGCTTGACCTGTAACGAGGAGCAAGTTACAATGAACCTCTATGGTGGGTGCCATCCGTCCGGCCAACGATTCTGTTGGAAACCTTTCGGCCTGGCTCCACATTGGGGTTCTAACACAGTAATTTCATTATCGTTTAATTTTTTACAAGGTTTGCACGCACCATTCTAAAATTAAAACAATGGGGAAGGTTTGTCCATAACAGAAATGGATTCTGTATCAAGGCATTCCTTGCGGACCCCGATTTTGGTTTTGGCTATTTTGTACTGGATTACATACATTTTATATATGTATATAATTGGAAGGAAATATATGGAAAGGATATGGAATTAGGAGGAATTTGGATCATTGGATATTTACGGAAATAGCAAGGAAAATTAAATTCTATGAATTAAGGATAACAAAATTTATTGGTGCGTGCAACCTTCATCACCGGGACGTCCGTTGTGGCCTCTTGATTTCCGTCTCCTACGTCCAAATTTATCCATTATAACATTACAGGACAAGAGTTAACATCTAGTCATGATAAACATTTACATGTAATACATTTAATATTTTCTAGTCATTTGAATGGGTGTGAATAAACAAATATATTTTTGTTGGAAATTGCTTTGTTTATTAACTGTCAGTATCCTAAAATAAATACCCCGTTTGGGTCCCTTGAACAAGCCAGTGCCGTCTTTTGAGTGCCAGGAGGAGGTGGTAACTGATATAAAGACTGCAAGACGTGGCTTTCTTAAATTTGTTGGCATATTTATTTTGAAGATTGTTATACTGAAAACAATGACTGTATTGCAAGAAAACGGAATTTTGTCTGATAATACCTTGATCGACATTAGTCCCAGATAGCAAGATGCTTAGAACTAATGATCTGGGAAGTGGGAAATTGTAGGATCTTACTGAAAGGAAAGGCATTGTGCAGCTTATCTGTGACTTTGATATCATATATGAGCCGCATCGTGAGAAAACCGGAATTTTGCCTATGCGAAAACAAAGGCGCAGATCAGCTTCGCGGTAACCCCGAAGCTGATCAGCGCCTTTGTTTTCGCTACACGGATAGTACAATTTCTCTTCTTCTTAAATCCGAAATTTCAAGCTGCTAGCCTGCTTCTGAGATTGTACAGGCCGGTTTGTGTCGGACCTGGTCGGAAACCCCGAAGACCGGTTTTCTGGCGTCGCGGCTCATATATGCAAGTACAGGTTTTATGACTTGGTCAAAATTATTCATGTTACTTTTCAGCCAAGACCGTTTTAACTATGCTTTGGACTGCTTTGGAAATAATGGTTACGAAGAAAAATTCCTCACCCAATACTTCTATGAAATTGTATCAAAGTTGTCGACTCTCATGATCCCGGACAGAAGTATAGATGGCTTAAAGAATGTCATGGAAAAATTATGTAACCCAGGTAATGTATACTCATCAAAAGAAGTTTTGCACCATTTAGATTTTTTTCATATTTTTAAGTGACATTTTAACTAACAAATTTTAAAGTTAGCTATTTGAATTTGCACAGTCTGAAAGAGTTTGATAATGTGTGTGATAAGACCAAAAATTGTTGCGGAAACGATTTTAGGAAAAATTGAAAATTCCAATTTTCTGTAAATGCTGAAAATTAGAAAATCGAAAAAATTCCACAAAAAATGCCACAGCATCAAGAACACATTTTTGTTTCCAAATTTACACACAAGAGCTCCAAAGCTAATGATTAAGCCTAAAAACAATTTTAAAAATCTCAAAATTTTAGTAAAAATTCATTTTTTGACAAAATTACAATTTTTGAGAAAAAATTATAAATATTGGAAAAAAATGAGTAAAATCGAAATTCATTTCAATTTTTAGCTCACCTGAGCCGAAGGCTCACAAGGTGAGCTTATAGTATACAAATGGTCCGGCGTCCGTCCGTCGTCCGTCGTCCGTCCGTCGTCCACAATTTCAAACATCTTCTTCTCTGAAACCGCTTGGCCGATGAAAGCCAAATTTTATGTGGAGCATCCTTGGGTAGGGGGAAAGAAAGTTTGTTCGCGGGATCTTGGTCACGTGACCAAGATGGCCGCCACGCCCATATATGGTAAAAACCACTCAAAAATCTTCTTCTCCAGAACCGGCGAGCCGATTTCCACTAAACTTGGTATGTAGCATCGGGGACTCCAGCCCATCATAGTTTGCGAAAATGATGACCTTTGGGTGACCTTGACCTATTTTACGGCAAGGTCAATTTTGGAAACATAGGCTTTTACCCTGGAAAAAGTGAAAACCATGGATTTTTTTATAACTATTGCAGCCTGATATCTGAAAAGTGGTAGATGCAGAGAACTAATGGATTAGGTGAAGGTATGTAATCAATTTAGGTCAAGGTCATCTCTTGACCTTGGCCGGCCTGTGGTCTATACACACTTTTCAAAGATCTTCTCCTCTGAAACCGCTTGGCTGATGAAAGCCAAATTTTATGTGGAGCCTCCATGGATATGTGGAACGAAAGTTTATTCGTGAAAACCGGGTCACATGACCAAGATGGCCGCCACGCTCATATATGGTAAAAACAACTAAAAAATCTTCTTCTCCAGAACCGGCGGGTCGATTTCCACGAAACTTGGTATGTATCATCAGGGACCCCAGCCCGTCATAGTTTGCGAAAATGATGACCCTGGGATGACCTTGACCTATTTTACGTCAAGGTAAATTTTGGAAACATAGGTTACATGGGAAAATTTCAAACATCTTCTTCTCTGAAACTGCATGGCCGATGAAAGCCAAATTTTATGTGGAGCATCCTTGGGTAGGGGGAACGAAAGTTTGTTCGCAGGATCTTCGTCACATGACCAAGATGGCCGCCACGCCCATATATGGTAAAAACCACTAAAAAATCTTCTTCTCCAGAACCGGCGGGCCGGTTTCCACCAAACTTGGTATGTAGCATCCGGGACTCCAGACCATTGTAGTTTGCGAAAATGATGACCTTGGGGTGACCTTGACCTATTTTACGGCAAGGTCAATTTTGGAAACATAGGCTTCTACACTGGAAAAAGTGAAAACCATGGATTTTTTTATACCTATTGCAGCCTGAGACCTAAAAAGTGGTAGATGCAGAGAACTAATGGATTAGATGAAGGTATGTAATCAATTTAGGTCAAGGTCATCTCTTGACCTTGGCCGGTCTGTGGTCTATACACACTTTTTAAAGATCTTCTCCTCTGAAACTGCTTGGCCGATGAAAGCCAAATTTTATGTGGAGCCTCCATGGATATGTGGAACGAAAGTTTGTTAGTGAAAACCGGGTCACATGACCAAGATGGCCGCCACGCTCATTTATGGTAAAAACAACTAAAAAATCTTCTTCTCCAGAACAGGCGGGTCGATTTCCACGAAACTTGGTATGTATCATCAGGGACCCCAGCCCGTCATAGTTTGCGAAAATGATGACCCTGGGATGACCTTGACCTATTTTACGTCAAGGTAAATTTTGGAAACATAGGTTACATTGGAAAATTTCAAACATCTTCTTCTCTGAAACTGCATGGCCGATGAAAGCCAAATTTTATGTGGAGCATCCTTGGGTAGGGGGAACGAAAGTTTGTTCGCGGGATCTTGGTCACATGACCAAGATGGCCGCCACGCCCATATTTGGTAAAAACCACTCAAAAATCTTCTTCTCCAGAACTTGTGGGCCGGTTTCCACCAAACTTGGTATGTAGCATCAGGGACACCAGCCCATTGTAGTTTGCGAAAATGATGACCTTGGGGTGACCTTGACCTATTTTACTGCAAGGTCAATTTTGGAAACATAGGCTTTTACACTGGAAAAAGTGAAAACCATGGATTTTTTGATAACTATTGCAGCCTGAGACCTGAAAAGTGGTAGATGCAGAGAACTAATGGATAAGATGAAGGTGTGTAATCAATTTAGGTCAAGGTCATCTCTTGACCTTGGCCTGTCTGTGGTCTACACACACTTTTCAAAGATCTTCTCCTCTGAAACCGCTTGGCCGATGAAAGCCAAATTTTATGTGGAGCCTCCATGGATATGTGGAACGAAAGTTTGTTGGTGAAAACCGGGTCACATGACCAAGATGGCCACCACGCTTATATATGGTAAAAACAACTCAAAAATCTTCTTCTCCAGAACCTGCGGGTCGATTTCCATGAAACTTGGTATGTATCATCAGGGACCCCAGCCCGTCATAGTTTGCGAAAATGATGACCCTGGGATGACATTGACCTATTTTATGTCAAGGTAAATTTTGGAAACATAGGTTACATGGGAAAATTTCAAACATCTTCTTCTCTGAAACTGCTTGGCCGATGAAAGCCAAATTTTATGTGGAGCATCCTTGGGTAGGGGGAACGAAAGTTTGTTCGCGGGATCTTGGTCGCATGACCAAGATGGCCACCACGCCCATATATGGTAAAAACCACTCAAAAATCTTCTTCTCCAGAACCGGCGGGCCGGTTTCCACCAAACTTGGTATGTAGCATCTGGGACTCCAGACCATTGTAGTTTGCGAAAATGATGACCTTGGGGTGACCTTGACCTATTTTACGGCAAGGTCAATTTTGGAAACATAGGCTTTTACACTGGAAAAAGTGAAAACCATGGATTTTTTGATAACTATTGCAGCCTGAGACCTGAAAAGTGGTAGATGCAGAGAACTAATGGATTAGATGAAGGTATGTAATCAATTTAGGTCAAGGTCATCTCTTGACCTTGGCCGGTCTGTGGTCTATACACACTTTTTAAAGATCTTCTCCTCTGAAACTGCTTGGCCGATAACACTTTGTTTCCTTAATATCTTGAAAAAATACTTGGCCGGAATTTCATGAAACCTGTCAGACACATACAAAATTGATGGAGCAAACAACTAGAACCCTCTCAGGTGAGCTACAGGACCCTTGGTCCTCTTGTTGATCACTATGAGATGTTTTGACACCCAATATTGCCGCCTGTTTTCTTTCTGTTAAAGGCAATCTCATGTCAAAGATGTTGCATGAGTACTTTTTTGACATGCAGTTTTTTAAAAATTCTGAATTTGGATGGGTTGAAAACCAGTACCTTCAGTTAAACATTAATGGGTGCTGCATGCTGTGTTTGAAAGAAAAACAACCCATTTTATTGGCGAGATGAGTTACTAATCTTTATCTGAGAATTTAAACAAAATCTCAAAAATCGTTATTTTTGGTAAAAAATAGTGTTTTTGTCAAAAAAATTCATTTTTTTTTTTCTTTAAATGATTGCTTTCGGTATCCCGAGTGAGGATGTGAAACGAATTCGGGTTTGGAAGCCCAGAAATAAAGATGTGGGCTTTTTACTGCATCCCAAATTTTGGTGTTTTCAAAAACATGCATTTTTGCACATTTTTATTTAATCTTTTTAAGACGAAATATTGATTTGTCATTCAGAAAGTCCAGCCCTTTAAGATGGTATTAAGTTTTAAAAGTTTATTTGAAAAATATCTATACTAGACATTATTTCAAAATGAGAAAAATATTAACTGGTGCAAAACTTCTTTTGATGAGTATATCTTTAATTGAAATTTTATTACTTGGTAGCAGATTTTAAGAAATGAAGACAAAAAAGGTACAAATCTTTGTAGTTTAAGGCCTCGTCACACATAAGCGAAAAACTCTCGACGCAGACTTGCGAAAAATAGTTTTTGTTTGTTTAATTTATTGCTTTACATCCCAGCCAACAGCTATGGTCATGTCGGGACGTTGGCTATTGAAAGGGACGTAAAGCAATAAATCAAGCAAAAAATCCTTTTCGCAATAAAACGCAATTCTGCACAAGTCTATGTCAAGGGATTTTCGCTTATGTGTGACGAGTCCTTTAGATTTTAGTTGGAAATCTATACATGGTTAGGATTGGAAAATTTTGTGGACAACCGAAAAAATTACGAACATGCCTATATTTTACAATACACAGTTGTTAATGCTACAGTGGTGTTATGGCTAAAAACCCAAATTAGCCGTTTTAACGGCTAATTTGTTAACGGCTAATTGTAAAATTTCGCGGCGAAATTTGTGTGTAAAATAAAAGTCAGCGCGGAATTTCGCCGCGAAATTCCGCCGCGAAATTCCAGATTTCGCGGCGAAATTTCGCTGCGGAACACGGCGAAAAAAGTATACCTGTCATTACGCATAAAATTTAATTGACCGGCGTTTCGCGGTGTTTCGCGGCGAAAAAGAAGACAGTCACTATTTTTTTTTGTTGTTTAAATATAATTTTAAATTGGATGTTTTTATTTGAGTTCAAGTTGTATCACTATTTTGTTTGCGTCACAATTTTGTATAATTATCATTTTAGTCCCGACAGTCACAACAGTTTTATTGTTTAAATTTCATTTTAATTTGTATGCATTGATTACTTTTCAAGTCGAATATATATTTTGTTTTCTTTTCAATTTTGTATAATTATCGTATTTTATTCGTGAATTAACTACTTTGAAGTTTCTGAGACCCTGATTATCGGCTTTGTGTTTTTTTTTTTTTGTTTTTTTTTCATGCTTCTTTTTCAGATTAATCAGACTTACCTGCTAATATTAGATCCTGTTATCTAGCTTAATTTACAGAAGAAATCTCATAGCGACATAAGCAATTTTCATGGTATGATTGCCCACAGATTTGTTTGTTTGTATTGAGGCTGAACGTCCCAGTCACCAATTTTTAGTCATGCCTGGACGGAGCTAACGTTTCCTGGGTATTAAGTAGTACTGTGGGTAGTCAATGTGCCTTGCTCAAGGACACAACACGGTGTCGCCAGTGCGGATCAAACTCGGGACCTCTCCATTCGGAGTCTGATGCAACTATGCCACCGCGATCCCAACACGCATATTAATACAAGTCTTTGGATTCAACATGATGAAGCTTCAACTCTGTTTTGGACATTTAATCGCCTGTGGCTAATGACACTGCTCAAAGCATCAATGATTTTTGATTACGTCAAGTGGATTCCGTTTCGTTGAAATCAATTTAGTCTAAACAACATTTGGTCGCATACAACCTTCACCGGGTCCATACGATATTCGGTCGAATACGAGCAATACAGCAACATACATGTACAAAATTGTGTCGAAACTGTCGATTTTTGCTAACCGTTTTGAGTTGTGTTCCTTCCAAAACCCACACGTACGGATGGCTTGGAACACGTACATGCATATCAAATGACAAAATCTCATTGTATACATGGCACAATACACTAGACAAGGGAGGATACTATGTTTAAAACAAAGTACTGACGTCAGTATATAAAGTTTTCAGTTCATTTTGGAACACATATATACAGTAAAGGCCGTGTACGCACCGTGGCAATATGAGCGCATGCCGCATTAGATTAATTAGAACAAAGTTGAGCGCAGAAGCCTTGTGGTGGATTAAAGGAATTGACCGGAATCAAAATGTCCTGTAATCGATTCCTATATTCGTTGGGTTTCGTACTTGAGCAAAACCGGTATACATATATTACCCTGAAAGTCTTGTCACCATGGGACTGTTGACTGTTAAACTGATCTTCGCTAGTTGTACTTCTACAAGGCAAGTATAATGTATAAATCGATATGATTGCGATTAGCCTTTTTCTGGCATTCATAGAGGGTGATCAGAGTGGTAACCAGCAAGCCCAAATGTCAACATGCCTCTTTTTGTTTTGTCGTTTTACATGGTTGAGCTCAAATTAAGTTATCATAGTTCACACCTTAAACGCTATAAAGTGAAGCAATTGAAGAAAATTTACAAAAAAAAGAAAGCAAGGAATCTAACTGTTTATTTAGCATTACCATTTAGACAAAGTTTGTGCTACAACACAAGGCACAAAGTTAGATGGCCCCTGCCCATTGGGACCTTAAGAAATATATAGGCTGCTTTTGCCTCCAGGCAAAACTTATACGCTATTGACAGATCATATGATTACTGGTTTACCGCTCAGGTCTGTGCCTGCCTAGGAAAAATGGTTTCAAGTAAAATCATCCATACATATAAACAGTACTGGCTTAGAGGGATCGTCATTTTTCAAACACTTGTTAGATATCATGACGTCCCATAAAATGGAGGCAGCGTCCCGACATGACCATTGCTGTTGATTACGACGTAAAGCATCTATTCAAACAAAAAAGCAACAAAGTTAGATTCAACGAGCTGGCGCATTACGTTATAAATATTTTCGTCTATCCGTGATTTCGCTATCGTACCACCTACGTAATACCAATGGAAAAGTCGCGTAATGCACGTTTTTCATTTCTATACATGCATAATCGTACATATTATTATGTGCACGTAAATAACGATCTATACATGGAACAGATGAATCATAGTGTGGTCATTAAATTAAAAATAAATAATTTTATGTTACATTTACAGGTATTTCGCCATGTTTCGCGGCGAAATAGGAAATTTTAACTTACCTGTTTTAAACGTTAAAAAACGAATTTCGCCGCGAAACACGGCGGAATTTCACCGCGAAAATCCGATTTTCGCGGCGAAAAAAATAACCGATTAAACGTTTAAATTTTCCCTTGGCCGGTGAAATTTCGCGGTGGTTTCGCCGCGAAAAATCACAAGTGATCAGCGTGAACTGTGCAAAAGTGGGTTTTTAGCCATAACACCACTGTACATGCCAAGTTTTGTTGAAATTGGTCCACTGGTTTGCGAGAAGAAGATTTTTTTGATTCAGTTTAACGTCCCTTTCAAGATTATTTCAGCACATATGAGACGGGCCAATCAGTAGGTGGGGTGAAAACGGGAGAACCCTGAGAAAAACCACCTGACACACCCGCAAGCAGAACTTGGCTTGTCTCACATGTAGCCAGAATGGGGCTCGAACCAAAGATTAAAGCTGAAATTAAGAGTTAAGTAGAGGAAGTGTACTATCCTTGTAGCGAAAACAAAGGCGCTGATCAGCATTGCGGCTACCGCAAGGCTGATCTGCGTCTTTGTTTTCGCATATGCAGATTGTTGGTTTTGCTTTAGGAGGCTCAGTTGACTGTAGAGTAAAATCTTATTTTGTATGTTTGTTTTCTTTGCAAACCAGCGACAACAACAACAACAGAAAGAACAACAATGGCAGGAAAGACAACCCCTCCAACAACAACAACAACAACAGTAAAGACAACTACCACATCAATACCAGTATCAGGTGATAAAAGAGCCACCTCGTGGGAAAACCAACAATGTGGTTTCAGACCAGGTCGGACACAAACCGACCTGTACAGTCACAGAAAATAGCTAGAAGCTAGAAGCTTGAAATTTCGGATTTAAGTATAAGAGGAACAGTACTATCTGAGTAACGAAAACAAAGGCGCTGATCTGCTTCGCAGTTACTGCGAAGCTGATCTGCGCCTTTGTTTTTCGCCTAGGCAGATTGTTGGTTTTCCCATGTGGCGGCTCAAAGTATGTCATTGGACACAAATCTCTCTTCTGAGTTTCTGGCCTAGCCTTTACAAACCAAGCTATAGAGGCGCAACCGTTGAAGAAGTCACGATGGTTATATTTGATTGAGGAAGAAATGGGATTGTACTAATAATGCTGTGAAAGAAGCAATGGTATTGATCAAGTCAAGTGTGCAGCCTCATCTGTAGCCTTGTTTCATTTAATGTATTTTTTTTTTTTTTTCAAGTTTCATAAAAGTGAACAACAGACTACTAAAGCAATATATGCTCACCGGCAAAAGTTTAGTCAGTGAAAATTTATGTAAAATCCCATTGGGACAATTTAAATTGCTATAGCTTCAAAACATCTAGATAGTTTAGGATTGAAACTACCAGTCATAAAACTGAGAATAAAACCTAACATTTCCGACAAAAATGATTTAAATATCGCATGTGGTTTTGCCACAGTGCATACACCAATTTTCGTTCTTGTTTTAAATGAAAGGGAGGTAATCTAAAAATAATGAATATTTGACTTGTTATTTCTGGAGACTGTGGCTGAATTTTAAAAAGATTCTTTCGTTTTTTTGTCACTGACAACCACCTCTTTCAGAAAGCGCTATTACTCAAAGCACCGATTTGATCATTTATCGGGTAATTAAAAAAATGATGTTTTACGAAGCAGGTCAATAACTCTGTCGAAATTGACAACTGGTGGAGTTTGTTTCCAGAATTAGAAAGAGACTGACTTTGCAAATTTAATAAAGGGGAACATCTAAGGCAAGCAGCAGAGCATTATAGTAATCAGGCTGGTCAAAGTTACTGACTAAACTTTTTCCTCTGAGAATAGATAATCCTGAGCATACATCCAATGTTTTTGTTAAACCTGAATATAGTCATATTTTTGGCAAAAGATTTGTATTAGCTGACACTCAAAACATGACAAAACCATCACTTCCTGGATAATTGGCATACTATGGAAGAAATATATACTGTTTTGTTCAAGGACGCATGCCATCAAACATTCAGGTTGGGCATCAGGAAAACATGTCCGTGCAGTATATACGCACTTAAACCCCACTTTTATATAGTAAAACTGGGGTTTGCAGGGCTATACCTATTTTTCTTATTTTTGCTCCAAAACATAGATTGTGGGTACTCGTTTGAACCGCCTCGGTGAGGCGGTTCTAACGTGTATCCACAATCTATGTTTTGAGCAAAAATAAGAAAAATATAAAAGAAGTTCTTCTGAAAATTTTCAACTTAAGAAATATCTGTATATAACATGGACATGTTTTCGCAATGGAGTTTGACTTTCCACCATAATAGCCACCACTTATCCCTATTTAGTTTATTTGAGCCTTGTCATGAGAAAGCCAACAATGGATTTTAGCAGGTCAGACACAAACCGAGCTGTACGGGCACAGAAAATGGCTAGAGGCTGGAAACTTTGGATTTAGAAAGTAGAGGTAGTGTACTATCTACGTAGCGAAAGCAAAGGCGCTGATCAGCTTCGCAGTTACTGCGAAGCTGATCTGCACCTTTGATTTCGCATATGCAAAATATTGGTTTTCTCATGATATGGCCCATTTATTTGCATCAGAAACTAAAATCCTGATTGTCATGTTTCCAACAAATTAGAAACTTCAAAGGTATGTGGCACAGCATAATATCACACAGTGTGCTAAACAATGTAGAAAGCACTGCAGGAGTATGTTTTTCCACTAATCAGTGTAACATGTCCAAGTCATGTAAACCCCTTACCACCCCATATTTTCTATAGTATAACTGACTGTACAGGGAAAAACATTCTTCTCATTTTAGCTTCAAAGCTAAGATTCTGGGTACTTGTTAGAAATGCCTCTTCAAGGCCAAGGCAGACATGTGCCCACTTCCTATGTTTTGAGCAAAAATAATTTAATAAAAAAGTAATAAAAAATTCAAATGAAAATTTTCAATTTTTACAGCTTTAGAAAACTCTTTATATTTGAGCTGCCTCATGGGAAAACCAACAATTTGCATAGGCGAAAACAAAGGCGCAGATCAGCTTCGCGGTAACCGCGAAGCTGATCAGCGCCTTTGTTTTCGCTACTCGGATAGTACAGTTCCTCTTCTACTTAAATCCAGAATTTCAAGCTTCTAGCTCTTTTCTGTGCTTGTACAGGTCGGTTTGTGTCGGACCTGTTCGGAAACCACATTGTTGGTTTTCCCACGAGGCGGCTAATTTATGGAAGTATTTTCGTAATGTTTTGTATTATTTCTTTCAGTGCCATTTGATATTTGCCTAAACCAGTTGAGCCACTACCTGTCAGTAATTAGCATTCCAAACCTCTTGTGTGAAAGGTGAGCATAATGAGTGCTGATATACTGTAAATTTGGAAACTTATCAATGATTTTTCCTTGCAATTTCTATTTTCAAAATACTTGAAAAGTCCCTCTGAGGAAACTGCTGCTCCCATGGTTTACCATATGATGTGCCTATGATATCTTGTTTTTGGTATTTTCCAATTGGGATTCAGCACAGGCGTTTTGTTTATGCTTATGTCTGTTCTTTGTCGTGCTTTGTAGTGTTCATTTTTATTCCATTTCAGTAAGGCAAATATCATCAGTGCTTTGGGGTGCTTTGAGACAAATGGCTATGTGAATCAATTCCTTAACCACCAATACTATAACATGGTTCAACAGGCTCTGTATCCACTTGGTGTCCATGTAACCAAAAGTATTCAGAGTATTAAGGATTCACTACATCAGATTTGTAATGGAGGTAACTATAGAAATGTAAAAAATTTCCCTATCTGCATTTAGAATCAATTATAAATGGAAGGCCCATCAGGAAAACATATCCCTGCAATGAATACCCCATTGAACCCCACTTTTATATAGCAAATCTGGGGTATGCAGGGGTATACATATTTTTCTTATTTTTGCTCCAAAACATAGATTGTGGGTACTCTTTAGAACCGCCTCGGCGAGGCGGTTCTAATGTGTACCCACAATCTATGTTTTGAGCAAAAATAAGAAAAATATCAAAATTTTTCAAAAAAACACCAATACTATAACAGGGTTCAACAGGCTCTGTATCCACTTGGTGTCCATGTAACTAAAAGTATGCAGAGTATTAAGGATGCACTACATCAGATTTGTAATGGAGGTAACTATAGAAATGTAAAAAAAGCTACAGGAAAATCAGCAAAATTGTAAAAAGAACAACAAAAAAGGGAATGTTTCTCTATCTCATCATGAAAACATGTCTGTGTAGTGTATACCCCCTTGAACCCCACTTTTATATAGCAAAACTGGGGTATGCAGGGATATACATATTTTTCTTACTTTTGCTCCAAAACATAGATTGTGGGTACTCGTTAGAACCGCCTCGGCGAGGCGGTTCTAACGTGTACCCACAATCTATGTTTTGAGCAAAAATAAGAAAAATATCAAAATTTTTCAAAAAAACACCAATACTATAACATGGTTCAACAGGCTCTGTTTCCACTTGGTGTCCATGTAACTAAAAGTATGCAGAGTATTAAGGATGCACTACATCAGATTTGTAACGGAGGTAACTATAGAAATGTAAAACCAGAGGACCAATGGTCTTGATATCGCTCACCTGAGATTTTGTCTTTCATGAATGACCTTTGGCTAAGGCCATGTTGGCCAACGTAAAATGTAAACTTGACCTCAAATACTCGCATAATTATTAATACTATATACTGTCTGTATCTACTAACTTTCAGATCTTTCTGGCAATATTTGACCTTTCTAATTAACAGTTAAATAGGTCAAGGTCATAGGTCAAGGTCAACCGAAGGTCATGATTTATATAAACTATGAAGGGCTAGAGCCCCCAATGCTACATACCAAGTTTCATTGAAATCAGTCCACTGATTCCAGAGAAGTTGATTTTTAAAGGATTTTACCACATACATGGGCATGGCGGCCATCTTGGTCAATGTGACCTGGACCATTTATACCAGCTTTGGTTTCCTCTTCCTAAGGATACCACATATAAAATTTGGCTTTGATTGATGAAGTGGTTTCTGAGAAAGTTAAGTTTTAAATTTAATATGTAAATGACCTTTGGCCAATGTCAAGAGATGACCTTGACCTTGAGTACTCATAGGAAAAAAATAACTCAATAAGTTATATGTATCTACCAACTTTCAGGTCACATGCCACGCAACTTCCTGAAAAATCCAATGTTTTCCATTTTTTCCATTGAGAAGCCCATGTAAACAATGATGACCTTGCCATAAAATAGGGCAAGGTTAACCCAAGGTCATGATTTATACAAATTATGATGGGCCAGAGTCCCTGATGCTACATACCAAGTTTCATTGAAATCGGTCCAGCAGTTCCAGAGAAGATTTTGTAAGGTTTTTACCATATATGGGCATGGCAGCCATCTTGGTCATGTGACCTAGATCATTTATACAAACTTTAATTACACCTTCCTAAGGATACCACATATAAAATTTGGCATTGATTGGTGAAGTTGTTCCTGAGAAAATTAAGTTTTAAATTTACTATGTATATGACCTTTGGCCATGGTCAAGAGATGACCTTGACCTTGAATACTCCTACGACTTCATTAAATCAATAAGTTATATGTATCTACCAACTTTCAGGTCACAAGCCACAAAACTTCCTGAAAAATCCAATGTTTTCCATTTATTCCATTGAAAGCCTATGTGACAAAAGTTGACCTTGCTGTAAAATAGGTCAAGGTCAACCCAAGGTCATGATTTATACAAACTATGATGGGCCAGAGTCCCAGATGCTACATACCAAGTTTCATTGAAATCAGTCCACCTGTTCCAGAGAAGAAGATTTTATAAGGTTTTTACCATATATGGGCATGGCGGCCATCTTGGTCATGTGACCTGGGGCATTTATACAAACTTTAGTTCCCTCTTCCTAAGGATGCTCCACATGAAGTTTGGCATTGATTGGGCCAGGGGTAGAAGAGAAGATCTTTGAAAAGTGTGAACGACAAAGACGATGAAGGAGCATGGCCATCCTATAAGCTCACCTTTTGAGCCTTCGGCTCAGGTGAGCTAAAAGCTACAGGAAAATCAGCAAATTTGTAAAAAGAACAACAACAAAAAAGAAAATTTCCCTATCTGCATTTAGAATCAGTTAAATGGAAGGCCCAGGGGTGCCAAAGCCGATCCCAAGCACCTGGAGAAAGAGGAATCTCCCTTGAAAATGAACATTAAAAATACTATTGAACAATACTGCAAAAAAAAAAACATTCTTGAAGTGAAGTTAAGGAAATTAAAACTAGAAAGCAAAATGTACTAACATTATATTTGAAGGCAAGTAGATTTGGCTGAGAGCTCATCATGAGCCAAATTGAATCCTCTTTTAGAGAACCTGCTACTTCAAAGCCATCATATGTGATTGTCTATTTTCCAAACAGTTACAATTTTAAGTTTAATAAAAAAAAGAAAGAAAGGTTCTGCTGTTTGATTACTTTGACTTTCTTGTACATGTTTAAATGAGTTCTGTTCTATTTAGGTTACAGATTTAAGATATGAAAAGAATGATTTGCTTAACGCTGGAATTTTAATGTGTCTAAATACCAAGCTCTCCGCATGAATAAAAGGCATTCTTGTCAAGCTTACAAACTAATGAGTTATATATATGGATAATTCCAAAATAACTATATCTGACAATGACAATATGCTGTTAAATGGCCAACCAAATGAGCAGTTTCTTGATAAAACCGATCGGTACCACCTGTCTGACCAGGGGGTATCCAAGCTAGCAGCCAATATTAAGAATTCAATCCATGCAGTCCTTTCTATTAGTGTGAGTGATGCAGAAAAATCATTGCAGCGGAGTCAACGCCCATATAAGCCGCCGTACAGACAGGGCAGAGGTCGTGCTCGGTTTCAGAGATACTGATAATGAGTGGGATTTAGCTAAATTACCCAAAATTGTCTAAGTTTAGAGTTACTCATATTGTTTTGTTTTATTACTAAGGCATGTGAGAAGATACTATATATAAGTATAAGATGTCATACACAGGTGTATCACTGTCATTTTGTGTGATTTGTTTTCCAGAGTATCACATTCATTCAGAGTTAAGAAAGTATGACTAGGTTCTGATTTTTTGTGTGATTGCAACAGTCTGATGCTTAAGAGGTTGTAAAACATGTCACATTTAAAAGCATGGCATATGTAGAATAGACTAACTGAGTAATGCCTACTCTCAATTACTAATCTGTTCAGGTTAGAGTTTACTTTTTTATGTTGATATTAAGAATTACTTAAATGCGTGGTTTCACTTTTTTGCCAATTTGCTGATATTGTCACATTTTGTGGATGCTCATTAGAGTTACATTTATGAGGCACTTATAGGATGTTATGTGTTGGAACTACTTTAGAGCTTTGTCTGTTAACTGACAGTACTTAATTTGTTCTTGAGCATTGGTAGTTACAGCAAACCAAATGATATGAGACCTAGTAGCATGAACATATATGCATTTGGTCAGTATTCACATTCGGCTGATTCTTAAGATAAGGCATTTAGATATTTGAGTGTTTAAAGATTTTGACCCTGTATATATGTTACTTTTTTATGGTTGCACGAGTATTCAGAGTTCTTTTAATTGTTTGGATGTTGATCTTTTAGTCCATAGATAAAATGACTGTTGTTTGTCATATATGATAGAAAGGCACACATAGGTGTATAACATGCATTGACAAATGAGTCACAGTGACAGAAAACCTTTTTAGGGACTATTAACCAGATCCAATACAGACCATGTTTTGTCACTACATGTGGCTTAATTTGAAATTCTGTATGTGAGGAGAGAACGACGGGTGCTGATCAGCTGAATAGTTGCTATTTTGGCCATATGCAGTTATAACAGTTATAAGCCAGATCATGATAATGCTTGTATCATTATGTATAATCTATATATCACGAAAAGGGCACTACTATCTCTGGCAGGGGTATGACAGAGGGGATGTCCATAAATCAATAACTGAGGAACTGATGTTTTTTGGCTGGACAGATTGGCCTCGCTGTTGTATAAAAAATCCAGTGTGCACCAACATCCATCAGGAAAACATGTCCGTGCAATGAATACCCCCTGAGCCCCACTTATATAGCAAAACTGGGGTATGCAGGGGTATACCTATTTTTCTTGTTTTTGCTCTGGAGCGTGGATTGGGGGTACTCGTTAGAACCGCCTCGGTGAGGCGGTTCTAGCGTGTGCCCACGGTCTGTGTTTTGGGCGGGAATAGGAGGGATATAAAAAATTTCCTACTGAAAATTTTCAATTTTTACAGGTGAAAAAATCTCTGTACATGTATGTTGCATGGGCATGTTTTCGTAATGTCTGGATTTATGTATAGATTTACTTGCCATTTTTGCTAAGGTGTATTTACATGTTCTGATAAACCATAATGATTCAAAGTAAGTGCCTGTCTTCTTTAAAATTACTCCTTTATACATTTACTTACATGTGACATGACATAGTGTTAAACACAGGAAATATAATTGTCTTTTACTTTATATAGCAATAGCTAGTCAAAAACATTTTGTCTGATGTCATAGAGATACTAAAAGATTGGGAACTAAGTTACTGAATATCATAGAAAATTTGCTTCTTCTGATATTACCTTACAAGTCAGTTTGTTAAGTATTATTGTATTGTAAGATTTAATAATTTGCATATTGTTTTGGATTGCTAGAGTTAGTGGAGTTTTAAGCACAGTTACTACATTTCAGTTGATTAAGTGTTTATACATTTTTGGCATTTTTTCGTATTTTCAGTATTATTAGTTGGATACAAGACAGCTTTAAGATAGGTTAGCAGTTCTGTATATAAATATGGCACAGAGCAGCAATAAGCACAAGAAGCCACTTCATTTTTCAGACTTGAAAATGTGCTTTTGGAATATTGGTGGTCTCGGCAACAAAAATATGAATAAATTGGAAGATGACCTGTTTCTAGCTGAAATTAAACAGCATGATGTTATTTTTCTTGCAGAGACACATATTGGTAATGATCAAAATATCTCAGTTGAAGGATATCACTCTTTCACTGTTTGTAGACCCAAGTCTAGAAACAATAGGCACTTTGGCGGGTTAGCAATTCTTACAAGAAAAGATATCAAGCAGTTTGTATCAATACTGCCAAATACCCATAAAGATTATCAGTGGGTGAAATTTGACAAAAACTTCTTTGGTCTCAACCATGATTTATTTGTATGTGTGGTATATTACCCACCATCCCAGTCAGTGTATATGCATAATCTATCCATGGATATTTTTCAACTTCTTGAAAAGGATATAGTGAATTATCAGGCCAAGGGAGAAATACTCCTTTGTGGGGATTTTAATGCAAGAACAGGGGTCTTATCCGATTTTATTGCAAGTGATGTCACTGAGCATCTTCCATTAGCTGATGATTACTCACCAGATAGACCTATACTAACAAGGTATAGCAGGGATGTTGTTATTGATAATAGGAGCAGAGAACTAATTGATTTATGTATTAGTAGCCAGTTAAGATTTTTGAACGGTAGATGTTTTGGAGATACAACTGGGAAATTTACATGTCATACATACAATGGGAACAGTGTGGTAGATTATGTTTTGGCCTCGCAATCATTATTAGACCAGTTTCTCTTTTTCAATGTGTCACCCTTTAAAGCCACCTTGAGTGACTGTCACTGTAAATTGTCATGGAATATTTTGGCTAATTTTACAATTGAACGCCATACAAAGGTTGATACTTATCCAATGCCTACTAAATATATCTGGGATGAGAACTCGTCTAGTCTGTTTCAACGTTCTTTGGCTGAACCAGAAATCAAAAATAAGATACATGTATTTGTTAATTCTGACATTGCAGATATTAATTTAGCTGCTAGAGCATTAAATGATATATATTTACAAGCAGCTGATATTTCAATAAAAAGAGGTAAACCTCCAGTAAAGAAAGGTGTACGTAAGCGAAAGAAGTGGTTTGATACAGACTTACGAAAACTCAGACAAAGGCTTAAGTCATATGGAAAAGTTTATTCTTATTATCCAAATGATCCGGTTGTAAGAGGCCATTATTTCAAATTGCACAAGGAGTATGCAAGAAGCAGAAAGCTGAAGTCTAGGCAGTTTAAAACAAAAATTCTTGATCAAATTGACAACCTTCATACAAATGACCCTAAGGCATATTGGAGTTTGCTGTCTGACCTAAGAGAGGACAAAATGTCACACTCAGATGATCAGGTGGAACCTAAATTATGGTTGGAACATTTTCAAGCTTTGAATAAAACTAAAGACAAATTTTTAGAGAGAGTTAAAACTATTCAGGCACAACTCAGTGATCTCGAGAGCAATACTGGTTCACTTCAGAGTGAATTAGACAAATCAATAACGTTGTCAGAAATTCACAGAGCAGTCTCAAGCCTGAAAAATAACAAAACACCAGGCATTGATCTTATTTGCAATGAAATGATCAAGTCCAGTCAAAGCATACTGGGGCCTTGCCTTCTGAAACTTTTTAATGCATGTTTATTGACAGGCTCATACCCTGATTGTTGGACAGATGGATATATCCTACCCCTACATAAGGGAGGGGATATTGGGGACCCTTCAAATTACAGAGGTATAACTATTACAGGCGCCATTGGCAAATTATTTAACTCAGTTTTGAATGTACGCCTTGATAATTACCTTCAAAAGTATTCCCTGATTGATAAAACACAGATCGGATTTACAAAGCATAGCAGAACCTCTGATCACATGTTCATTCTTAAGTGCTTGATAGATAAATATATAAGCATCAAGGGGGGTAACCTGTACACCTGCTTTATAGACTTTCAAAAGGCATTCGACTCTGTTATCCATGAAGGTATTAAATACAAACTTTTAAAAATAGGTGTTGGGTCTAAATTTTATAATATTATCAAAAACATGTATTCTAAGAGTAGATCTTGTATTAAAGTTAAGACAGGTCTGACAAATTATATTGATTTAAATTTAGGGGTAAGGCAAGGGGACAACCTCAGTCCAAACTTGTTTAAAATTTTTATAAATGACTTGCCCAAGTACCTTGAGGAAACAATTGATCCAGTAAATATAGGAGATTTAACTCTCAATTGTCTTATGTATGCTGATGATGTGGTAATTCTGTCAACTTCCAAGACAGGGCTTCAAGAAAAACTGAAAAAGTTGGAAAAATTTTGTTCGGATTGGTGCCTTCAAGTAAACATTAATAAATCAAAAGTTATTGTGTTTAATAAAAGTGGCACAACTTCTAAAGATGAATTTTTCTTTGAAAACACTAAACTTGAAAATGTACATGACTACAAATATCTGGGACTTCAGTTTTCTGCCTCTGGCTCCTTTTCCTTGGCAAGAAAAAATTTGTATAACAAGGCTCTAAAGGCTTACTTTAAATTGGTTAAAGATATTTTGTCTTTTCAGCCATCAGTCAAAACCAGTATCCATGTATTTGATCACACGGTGAAGCCTATTCTGCTGTATGGCTCTGAAATTTGGGGAGCATTAAATCCCAGTAGCCCTAGACTGAGAAATAATGTATCTATGGATAAAATATATAAAGATATTGAACCAGATAAACTGAATACAAAATTTTGTAAACTTGTACTGGGGGTAAACAGAAAAAGCTCCAATTTTGCTGTATTTGCAGAACTGGGAAGACATCCCTTTTATTTAGATATTGTGAAAAATGTATTGCTTTTTTGGCACAGGGTTGAGAATATGCCTTCGGACACCTTGTTATACAATGCCCTAAAGTGTTCAAAGGATGTAGATAAAAAGGCATGCTCTTGGTACAGTAGCATAAAGCAGTTGTGTAGTATATTAGATATCAAGCTTGAATCTAGCTCTCAGTCAAAATTTAAGTTTAAAAATATCCTTAAGAAAACAATTAATAAACTATTTCTAAATGAGTGGTACACTACTAGACAAGATTATTGCTCTGGAAAGCTGGATACATACTGTAAACTTAAAACTCACTTTGGTTGTGAAAAGTATATTAATGAGATAAGAAATTTCAGCTACCGTAGGAGTATTACAAGGTTTAGAATTTCTGCTCACAGACTTAAAATTGAGACTGGGAGGTATATCAAGCTGGATAGGTCAGAAAGGCTGTGTACCAAATGTTCTACAGGTGCAATTGAAGATGAGCAGCACTTTTTGATGGAATGCTCAAAGTTTAATGCGTTCAGAAACAGCTTTTTTCAAATCATTAATGACTCCAACAGAAATTTTATGGAGCTGGATAGTTTCCAGAAGTTTTTCTGGATTCTGACTAATGAAAACTCTGATATACTTCACAAACTTGGTCAGTATCTGCATGAACACTTGGATTAATACATTGTTTTATATTAGATTGTTTTTAGTTTGTGTTATCTCATCTCTGATTTGGATTTCCTCTCTTATTCTCTGTACAACATCTTTGTATGCCCTTGCTGGGCCCAAAATTGGTCAAATAAAGTCTTGTATCTTGTATCTTGTATATATATATGAGCCGCCCCATGGGAAAACCAACAATCTGCTTAGGCGAAAACAAAGGCGCAGATCAGCTCCTTTGTTTTCGCTACTCGGATAGTACAGTTCCTCTTCTACTTAAATCCGAAATTTCAAGCTATTAGCTCTTTTCTGTGACTGTACAGGTCGGTTTGTGTCGGACCTGGTCTGAAACCACATTGTTGGTTTTCCCATGAGACGGCTCATATTTTTAAATCAATCACACAGTTTCGATAACAACAACAACCCAAAGAACAACAACAACTGCGCAGACAACCACAACAACACCCCCTACGACTACTGAAGGTACAATAAGTTAAACATTTAATTTCTAAAGTTTTTTTACATCATAAAATTTTGCCCTGATCAAACAGATGCCAGAGAGATGTGAAAAAATATATTAAAATGAGACAAGTCATGAGAAAATAATGTTGTTTTTGAACAGGTCTGACACAAAACAAACTGTACAAGCTCAGAAGATGGCTAGAGGCTGCAAATTTTTTATTTAGAACGTAAAAAAATCATACTTATCCATGTAGTGAAAATAAAGGCGCTGATCATCATCGCAGTTACTGCAAAGCTTATCTAGATCTGCACCATTGGTACCTATACATATTGTTGGTTTTCATATGCAGTGGCTCATCTAGTAACCACCTTGTGTGATCAGCTTCTCAAGTCTTTTCGATAAGACTTTAAGCGGAGTTCCCATCCCCATAATGACCTAAGCTGTTGAGTGGGACGTAAAACATGAAATTATCCCACCAACCAATCAGACTGATCTGAGTCTTGGTTGAAAGCATAGCCAAACTTGTTTAGTGGAGATTAGGAAATCTTTATCGTCAAGTCTGAAAGATATTGTGCAAGTAGCAGAACAATAGTGCTTGATAAGCTTCGGAAGACGAACTTATCACATTGCTGTCATTATTTTTCCTGCTCAAAAAATTCCTTCATTAGTGTCATGTCCTTAGAAAACTTTCTTTTTCATGTGTGAAAAATAGACACAGATAGGCAGCTGCTTTTCAGCGCCTTTGACTTCACTGATAAAATTTTTCAATTATGAACACATGTCCGTGTAATTTATACGCCCTTGAACCCCACTTTTATACAGCAAAACAAAGGTATGCAGGGTATACCTATTTTTCTGAATTTTGATCCAAAACATAGATTGTGGGTACTCGTTAGAACCGCCCCACCGAGGCAGTTCAAACGCCTACCCACAGTTAATGTTTTGAGCAAAAATATGAAAAATATCAAAACTTTTCTGATGAAATTTTCATATTTTACAGCTGAAAAAAATCTCTATATGGCATTGACAAGTTTTCGCAATGTAAATTAAACCTGCTTCGTGTCTGGCCACATTTGAGCCGCCTCATGGGAAAACCAACAATCTGCATAGGCGAAAACAAAGACGCAGATCAGCTTCGCGGTAACCGCGAAGCTGATCAGCGTCTTTGTTTTCGCTACACGGATAGTACAATTCCTCTACTTTCTAAATCCAAAATTTCAAGCTTCTAGCCTGCTTCTATGACTGCCCAGGCCGGTTTGTGTCAGACCTGTTCGGAAACCACATCATTGGTTTTCCCACGATGCGGCTCATTTAAAGTCCACAAAGAAGCCTCTGTTGTATAGTGGGTGAGACACTCGCCTTGTATACCACTGGCTGTGGACTTTAAATCGAAATCCCATCTCCATACGATCATAGCTGTGAATGGAGCAAAAAACAACCACGCAAACACTCAAAACAGACGTTATATTATAGTGACAGGTCTTCTTGAATTATTATGTTTTCAGATCCATGGGTTGAGATTGAAAAGAGGATCAATCATTATGTGACAAAATATATGGAGGACTTCTCTCATGATTTCATATGTGACACGTAAGAAAAAAAAAATGTTTCAATTTTAAAGTGAGTACTTACCCAATGGTACTCTGGGTGCCATAAAAGGCTGATATTGTCTAAAATGACCAAAAATTAGTGGAAAGTTGAAGGATATACCCTCTATTGTTATTGTCAATGTAAACTGTATTTTAACTTTCCTCTATTGCAATTCTATGTTGCAACTTTTGAAAATGAGGCAATATAATTGCAGAATGGTTAATATTTTTCCCATCATAAATTGTTTTTGTTTCTGAAATTAAGTTATATTTTAAATCCCATTTGCGCAGCTTTGTCTGATCTTTTGTATCCTATATTTCAATGAATAGATCTACATATGAAAATAATGATGACTATATTCCTTTCAGATTTTATTACACTGATCTAATGGAACTGACCCATCTTATTGAGGATACCGACAACACTGACAAGTTCTTGACCCAGTACCAATACCTATTGACCATGCTACAAATACCGCCTGTCTCTGGAATGCAAGATCTGAGATACTACCTACAGGCTTTGTGTGGAGGTACTGCACCTAGCAATGTTTCCCACCAGAGGGGACCATGGAGGTTTAGACAATTTTGAAATACTAGGATCAGTCAGGATCTAATTCACATCTGTTGGGTTAAAGTTTAGTGTCGAAAAAGACAGGATATTAATATAAGGATCCTTAATCCACAGCAATAAGGATTCTAATGTTAACACTATGTCCTTTTTCCTGCATTGCCGGGACAATCAAAAAGTAATTCCCTGGCCCTTATGATAAGACTGACAATCTGCCACCCTGTCCAGTAGGTGGGGAGTGGTGCTGTTGGGTGGGAGATGGGGCAGAGTTACTGATGACTGGCTTATAAACCTTTGACATAGTATTGTGATTGGGGTAAAAAATGATAGTGATTAGGAGTATGACAGCAAAGTTCTGACTTCCATCCAACTTTTATGCAGGATTACTTTGAGCCACATCATGAGAAAACTGGGTTTTTGCCTATGCGAAAACAAAGACGCAGATCAACTTCGCAGTAACTGCGAAGCTGATCAGCGCCTTTGTTTTCGATACATGGATGATACAATTTCCCTTCTTCTTAAATCCGAAATTTCAAGCTTCTTGCCTGCTTCTGTGACTCTACAGTTTGGTTTGTGTCAGACCTGGGACCAGTTTTCTCGTGTCGTGGTTCATTTCATGCTCAGCTAAGTGCTTGGAAAATATGGAGGCATAAGGGCTTAAACTATCAAGTCAGTTTAACGCTAACTCAAATGCAAGAAAATTAGGGAAATCATGAATTGAACAATTTGAGACATGACACAAGAAAAGCCGTTTCTGAGTTTCCAAGCAGGTCTAATAAAACTGGTCTGTAGTCAATGAAAAAAGCCTGACGCTTAAAATTTTGAATTTAACGAGAAGAGGGATTATACTTTCTGTGTAATAAGAAAAGAGGCACTGAGTGGTTGTGCAATTACTGCACAGCTGATCTTCACCTTTGTTTTCGCTTATGCAATAATTCAGTTTTCTCACGATGCTGTTCATTTACTATCAGCTTTTAAGATGGTTGGTCCACTTTTGTGGTACTAATAATTCATTGACAACACCAGGATGATAGAAACAGGTCAGATCTTAAATGAATATGGAATGATGCCTTATAGTCCTTGGCATTTTATGTCCAGCTTACCTTTTCATGGCAATTCTGTTTATTGCTTAAATAGACGACACTTTAAATGACATATTGATCTTTGACATCATCAAACGTAATGCACCAGAAGTTGTGGGTCATTCAAAAGTGACTGTCAATTTCTATGCTTCAAAAATTCTTGTCATATTTGAATGCTCCATTATTTTATTACACCTTGTGAATTGAAATAAGCAACTTTGAAAATAATTCACTGTCAGGTGTGATACTACTGTCTGAACACCATCTTTCAGAAACCGCATTTTTCAAAATCTCACTTTTGTGAAATACAATGAAAATATGACTATATCACCTTTTTTGCAACCCAAAAGTTGTAAAAAGTGCCGCAAAAATTTTGAAAATCGGTTCACTAGTAAAATAATTATGCCCAAAAATTATTTTGAATAGGCCTTTTTGCATGTGCAAGGGAGGAATCAAGTGAATCTGTGGAATAATTTTAAGAGTTTGGTGCTCAGTTATGCATACAATACAATTTTGATTTGGTTTGGTGCATTTTAAATGAAAAATAATCAATTTATATTTTTTTCTGGAAAATAGTTACTTCCCTTGCTGACATTTTTACAATGGAAAAAGCCCTATCCAAAATTACTTTCTGGCATAAAATTTTTATTTGTAAACTGATTTTCGAAATTTTTGTGGCACTTTTTAAGACTTATGGGATGCAAAATGGTGACATGGTCATATTTTTCTTGAGGTCTTTCGGAAAAGTGGGATTTTGAAAAAAGCAGTTTCTGGAAGATGGTGTTTAGACAGCAGAAGCATTTTAAAGACATCTACCCATTTTGAATAAAGTATATATGTCCCATATTCAGATTCAGATCAATGAAAAATATTGAACAATCCTCATAAAAAATACCTTCCATATTTTTCTTGCACAATATGGATGGTAGACTCTAGTAAACTTGACAACTTGTAATAAAATACAGTTTCAGCTGAACTACAGTTTCAGCTGAACTACATGTATACCACAAAAACTGGACCTAGTGTGAAAACTGGGCTAAGTACCATAATTGCAATGTGCATAATACAAGCATTTCATGACCTGTTTCTTGGATTTTGCATTATGATACTCTCATATCTTCATTCTTGTTTTAGTTGAGGATCCAGTGGTGTCATCATCAACAACAAAGAAAACAACAACAAAAGTTACCACTACCACTACTCCAGGTATGATTGATAATAATAACTAAAATAAAAATGATGATAATGATAATTTTGTGTTAGTTGAAGATCCTGTGGTGTCAACATCAACAACAGAGAAAACAACAACAATTAAACTTAAAAATATAATTTGAATTTGATATTAAAACACACTGTTTTATTCTGCCTACAAAATAAAGTTGTCAGGTCACCACCCATCTTTAGTCTATTTCTTATTTTTCTCTCATCAAAGACATGAAATTATGACAACTTAAAATGGACCATTTAATGAGAAATGAGAACTAATTAGAAATACTAACAACTTAAAGTGAAAATCTAAGTCAGGCACTGATAAGATGTGTGAATAAAACCCCTGCAATAGACCTATGTCTCCAGGTTTTCATATTTACAAAAAAAGCTGAGAGAATTTCTATCTCTGTATACTGCCAAACGCCTTTACGGACATTCTAAGCAGAGATATTTCTTATAAATTATCTTAAATGTTTTTACAGATCCCTCATCTGAATGTGTGACAGCAGTCCTGGAATATTACGGACAGTACTTGAGTTCTGGCCTTAAACCGCAACAGTTTGTGTGTCAAGAGTGAGTATTTTTGTTAGGTCATTTGAGACTAGACAGCCAACAATCTGCATAGGCAAAAACAAAGATGCAGATCAGCTGTGCAGTAACTTCACAGCTGATCAGCGTCTTCGTTTTTGCTCCATAGATAGTATAATGTCTCTTTTTTCTTACTAAATCCAAAATTTCAAGCGTCTAACCTGCTTCTTTGAATGTACAGGCCAGTTTGTGTCAGACCTGGTCGGAAGCCCAAATTGTTGGTTTTCTTATGCAAAGGCTCATGTGAATTGGGTTCTAGCCATGTCAGGTACAATGTGAAGCCCAAAATGGTAGCTAGAGACCTAAAGCTCTCTAAACTGGCAACTGTTTTAGATGGTAAGACACAGGTTTGCGTTCGTACAGTAAGCAATAATCCAGTTAGCTGGATGAATCATGCATGGAAGATTTGGGGCACTTTTTATGTTTCTAGTAACACTAATTTACTCAGCACAAGCAAACAGCATATTTATCTTACCTTTTACTTGACAGTATTCTGCGGGGTCCAGTTGTCACTGAAATTTGAAATACCGGTAAGGTTGACATTGGTGCATATCAGCTTCAATTGTGAGCCAATAGGTTTTGATGATTTTGATTTTCGGTTTAGAAAACTAGATGGATTTGATTGAAAGAGACTGCTAAAAATGATGTCATTGTGAACTATGTTATTATGATCTGTGTATAATTCAAACAAAGAGGCAAAAAGGGCTGTGAAATGAAAAAGCAGGCTGAGAGGGAAAACAGCAGCAGTTTTACCGAGCAGTCCCGGCAGGGTGGGGTTGGTTACAAATGACAAGTGCATTATCTAGACAAACAAAGGACTGGTAATGATATTTGGCTGAAATTTGAGTTCATTTTATTGCATGTGCAAAGAGCAACATTTCTCAACAGTCAGTATTAGACTTCAAAAGCTTAAAAAAAACAAAACAAAAAACAGGTTTCACATGATGCAGTTCATTCATTTCAGACATATCAGACCCAAACTGGTTGAGATGACACACTGTTTTGAAAGATTGGGGACAGATGAAGACTTCTTTGCCAAGTATGGATACATCATTAGAGATTTGGTGCCCGACCTACAAGATCATACGATGAAAGGATTGAGAGACCACTTCCCTGTATATTGCGGAGGTAGGTAAAGGTGACCCAAAATAATAATAAAAAAAAAAAGCACATGTTCTGAGGAAATGCTTACAACTAAGATACTGATAAGGTTGTTCATCTGACTTGGTTATTTAATCAGTTGTTTGCTTATTTGCTCACCTGAGTAATGAAATGAGAAACTGTCTTTCCATAGGTGGGCGAATGCATCTACACATTTTAAAACCTTTGTTGATGTGATGATACACAGATAGTATGATCTCTTTTCTTCTAAAATCCAAAGTTTTAAGCTTCTAGCCTGATTCTGTGACTGTATAGGCCGGTTTGTATTGGAAGAAGGTACGAGTAGGCAATGATCAGGAAAAGGTACAATTAGAAAGAAATTCACACTCCAAATACTGAGGTGTACCGGGTAATCTGTTTTCTCGCATTGCAGCTCAAATAATTATCACATTCTCATGCTTCTGTTTTCACCAGATGTGACCACAAGCACCACACAGAAGACCACAACTACAGGTAAATCTTAACCAATTTGTGGCAAACAGACTTGCCCATCGTTATCATTTGGATGAGTCCACATTCAAAGGATTGCATTACAGTTAGGCGTAATTATACCCCCGGCATACGAAGTATTAGGGGGTATATAGTTTTTGCTTTTTCCGTCTGTTTGTCTGTCTGTAAACTTTTTTTGTGTCAAAGATTTCTCAGAAACTACTTAACCTAGAATTTTAAAATTTGGTACAAAGCTTGGGTACGTCAAGTTGTATTGTGTATTTGAGAATCAACAATCTCCGTCTTATCATTCCCTTTATTTATCCATTTTTCTCTCTATCCGAGAAAATTTTCCATCATATCAGCTCAGTCTGTATAAGAGTTAGAGACTTCAAATTTTATATGCATGTTCAGAATAACCAACTCTATTACTGAAAAGAAGATTGTGATTCTGTGGTTTACTTCTGTCTTCTTTTTTTTACTTTGTTTCTTTTCCCATCTGTCACTCCTATACAAATCTGCACCTTTTTGTGTCAAAGATTTCTCTGACAGGAACTACTTAACCTAGAATTTTGAAATTTGGTACAAAGCTTGGGTATGTCAAGTTGTATTGTGTATTTGAGAATCAACAATCTATGGCTTATCATTCCCTTTATTCATCCATTTTTCTCTCTATCCAAGAAATTTTTCCATCATATCAGCTCAGTCTGTATAAGAGTTAGAGACTTCAAATTTTATATGCATGTTCAGAATGGCCAACTCTATTACTGAAAACAAGATAATGATTCTGTGGTTTACTTTTGTCTTCTTTTTTTACTTTGTTTTTTTCCCATCTGTCACTCCTATACAAATCAGCACCTTTTTGTCTGGCATACGAAGTATTAGGGGGTATATAGTTTTTGCTTTTTTATTTATGAATATATTTTTGTTGGATGTAACACTAGATGTATACCTTTTTCTGTAATCTGCTTTTTATCTCAAAGTGGTATGACCTCTGATGGCTACCGCCGGGGGTATGTGAGCTTTGCTCACTTTTGCTATATTTAGGAGTGTAATGTAAAAGACAAAACCTTTTTTCGATGAAATTTCTCTATATCCCAATATTGGACGCCATGTTTTACAGCATCACATCTGGGGCTACGGTGTTTGCCTCTGTTCCTTGAATTGAGCAGCCTCATGAGAAAACCAACAATTTGCATAGACGAAAACAAAGACGCAGATCAGCTTCGCGGTAACCGCGAAGCTGATCAGCGCCTTTGTTTTCGCTACTCGGAAAAGTACAAACCCTCTTCTTCTTAAATCTGAAATTTCAAGCTTCTAACTGTCTTCTGTGGCTGTACAGCCCAGTTTATATCGGATCTGTTATGTTCAAAAACCACATTGTTGGTTATCTCGTGAGGTGGCTCAATAGAACATCAGTTTATGTTTTCTTAAATCTGAAATTTCAAGCTTCTAGCTGTCTTCTGTGGCTGTACAGCTCGGTTGGTATCGGACGTGTTCAAAAACCACATTGTTGGAACAATGAAAATCAGTGTTGATCCCTATACACACGGCTAACAAACCTTTAAATGCGTAACCGCCGGTTAAGAAAGAAAATCCGATTCACGCCCTTCCGGTTCCGCATATGAAGACCAAGAAAATGTAAACAAAACATACACTACTAGGATCGATTGATGATTATATTTTAGTACAGAAATATATCGATTATCTATGAATGCTATTTTGTCACTTATTTACTATTGTAACTCAGCACCAAAGTAGCTCGCAAAATAATTTGATGGTCTTTGAGTTATTTATTCCCTTCTTCGAACATGGTGTTCCAACAAGGCCAAAGTCGGCGAAATACAACTAAAATTGGACAATTTGCTGGTAAATATCAAATTTTAGTGATTGTTCCACGACAAATTTACAGATACATGTATGTATTAACTAAATTGCATCTGATGTCTGTGCCAGTATTTCGTTGTGTTACTGCCCGTCATTATCGATTTGAAGGGAAGGAAAAGATGGGTATGCATTTAATCATTAAAATATGAAGGATATATTTCAAGATACGTTTGAAAACCTCGACCTGTTCAAGTTATGGTATTTATTTCCCTGTAAAGCGTTTTGAAAGACATAAAACCAAGAAAAAACAAATTAAAGTATACAGAATGCTGTAAAATCGTCTTCATGAACAGGAATATCATGCATGTGAACTATTGTATTACATGTATTTCATAGACAGTTTGTATTATTTTATATCAAACATTTTCACTGCAAATATCACAAACACACCAAATTTGAGTAAGCAACTATTAAGAAAGGACGAGAGAATGTGACAATAATCTTCAGCGTAAAACAATTAACAAAAACAAAAACTTTAATACATGTGTTCTATAATGACTGTATTGCTATCATTCTAATGATTAAATTCGTAACCGAAATGTTGACACAGCGTTTAACCACATATGCATAGAATGCATTGGCCAGAGGCAACGAAACTGTCTCCAGACCTCACACAATGTTAAAATCATCTGTGCATTGTATTGCTTTCCGTTAATATGGACGTAATGAGCGGAAATCTAAAAATATCCCTGCGACTGTCCCACATTTTCGTCGTGTACAATGCAATCCCAACATGTGTTTTGGGGTAGGGAATAAAAATCATGATTATAAAGAAAAAAATCTGGAAATCCTTTGGGGTCCAAATATAGCAATGTCTAACTAATAAAATAGCATTGAGAGAATTATAATATTTGTCTTCGAATTGAAATATTTTACTCGGAAACGCGAGCTGCAAAAGTTTGTTTACCTTTTGTTGGTCATCTGATGCGAAACCGGAAGGACATGAATCGGATTTCTTTTCTTAACCGCGGTTACGCATTTAAAGGTTTGTTAGCCGTGATACATATATTTGAAAATATTACAATTACAGTGTTTTACAGTCCCTACAAAATAAAAGTTGTCTCCATCTTCATTTTGTCTGTATGTCATTTGTCTTTCATTAAAGACTAGACTGGCTCCCGTCGTCAAAATGGTTGTTTATCAATAAAACATGCATACTCAATACATGGCTCAAAATCTTCTGATGTCTCAGTTTTGATGACTGGTGAAAATGGGGATGCTCTTTGAGTACACCTGAACTTTTCACACTACATTTACTATTAGGCTATTGAGAAAGGGGGTCTAATTGGTATCATAAAATTCCTCCAACATAAACAGATCCTTATCACCACATCTGCAACAAGTTCTGTGGCTTACAAGATTTATTGCTTTGAAGCTAAATGCATTGTAATCAGATAAATTCATCCTGAAGCCCACTATTAAAATGTATCTCAGCTGTGTATGGTGAATTTTAGACTATCAGTATTTTATTTTTTTTTTTTCAGTGTTTTATTTTTTTTCCTACCTTTGATTTCCTGAAATATGCAATAGGAATAAGGTGGTAATATGAACATGGAAGTGTCATTTTATATTTCTTACAATTATGCTCTCTTGTACCGGTCCCAGTTGAAAATGCATGTGAAAATTTAAAAATTGAAATAACTTTTGGATACTTTACTGTATAGTTAACACAAAAAATACACCATGGCATCAAATACCCCTGTCAAAGAAAGGATTGACACCTACAACAAAACAATTTAAAGGGAGCGCGGTGGCGTAGAGCGGCGGACTCCGAATCGAGAGGTCCTGGGTTCGAACCCCACATTAACTCCCTACAGTACTGGTTAAACCCAGGAAGAGTGAATGAAGATCTTGTGCTTCAATACACAAAACTGTCAATGACACTGGGTTTGTTGTGTTTGAACCACAATGATACTATTAGCCTCGGAGAAGGAAGTAGAATTATGCGCGTAAACGAGTATTTATATTATTATTTTGCTGTATAAACGGTTCGGCTGTCCAAAATATGCTTTGGGAATTCTAGAAACAATCTGTCAATCTAAAATTCTGCTAACAGAACGCTTAGCACAGAGATTAGTTTGAAATAGATGCGTCAACCACAGAGGTAAAGTGAACACAAACCATCCCAACGACCTTGATCTGGAACACTGTAATAAGATCTTCAAGGATGAAGCTCACAGTTTCAGAGGGGTTTTCACTGAGAAAACTGTTTCACGAGTTAGCAGAAGTGCTGTATGTACACACAATATTATCACAAACTTTGATGCTGGGACAAACACGCACACTGCTTCAGGTGTCCACACCAAGACAGACTTAACACAGGATATTTACCTCATAGCAAATCAATTGAAAACCCATGAAGTGTTTAAGAATATTCTTAATGCCTCATGTCTGCAGAGAATTTCGAATATCTGCATCCATTATGTAAACCACAATTTATATATGCTCCTTATGAATATTTAATGAAACAATGGTCTTGTAATAATATGTGAAAATAATGCTTGCATCTACTTAGCCATTAAAACTGAAAGTCTCTGGTCTTCTTATCAATTTTTGATATTCTCTCTTGATCCTAAATCAGATAAGGGCCATTAGCAGCTATCATGCTGAACATGTGTTTACACTAACCTCAGCTATTTATAAACTAGGTGAAGAGGCTTAACAGGTGGTCTTAATGAGGTGTCTACGAGATTTCGAGATTTCGTAGACACTCAATCCCAATTTCACCAGTCCTATGTTCTGAGGCTGTGAAGAGAGGTAAATCTGTATGCAAGAAATTTTGTGGAGGTTATAGAACATGATGAATGTACTATAGTGTTATAAGAAAATATTGAACATAGGACTGGAGCCAGTCTAATTAAAGACCAGAAATAATGACAACTTAGACTGGACTATTTAACTCATTTAAGCCTGACGTCCCTTTTTTGGGACATAGGCAAACAGAATAGCCCCAGATGTGACACCGCAGAACGCGGCGTCCCATCTGGGGCTATTCTGTTTGCTTAGAGAATTTTCATAAAACAAATGAATAAAATCTAAAAAACACTCCTGATGCCCCTAAAAATGAAACTGGACTCGCCCAAATGATAATGTTGGGAAAATTCATTCGTCAAATATGGGTTAATGAAAAAATAAGAGCATAAGACTGATAAAGTGTGAGTATTAATACATGCAATTGATCTGTGTCTTTCTTATCACATTTCTGCAGACAGAATTTCAAATACTTTGAGCTGCAACCCAAGAAAACTGGTCTTTGGGGTTTCTGATCGGGTCTGACACAAATCAGCCTGTACAGTCAGAAATATGATAGCGGCTTGAAACTTCAGAAAGAAGTACTGTACTATCAGAGTAGCAAAAACAAAGGCACTGATCAGCTGTGCAGTAAAGCTGTGCAGTTACTGCACAGCTGATCTTCACCTTTAGTTTCCTGTTTTCTCATGACACGGCTGGTTTGTAATATTTTTACAGATCCCTCATCTGAATGTGTGACAGCTGTCTTGGAATACTACAGCAAATATTTGAGTTCTGGCCTTAAGCCTCAACAGTTCGTATGTCAAGAGTAAGTCGTTTTTGGCATGGGTTTTCGCAGATGTGATCATTTTACCTGGTCAGCGTTGTAGTCACTTTGGTCACCTTTTGGCTTGGTCAGCAGTCAGCGGGTCATCAGATAAAGGTCAGCATTTTAGCTAGACCCGGTTTTCGCAACCACTTCCGGTTTGCTGAATCAGACGTTTTCTGTCGTCTTAAAGGCAGTAAACTGTGAGTTAGTAAAGTGTACAAACAAATCTTGGAGTGTTTTGAAATCTATATTAGCTTTAGTGACGTTTAGAATTTAAAGAAAATGACAATACAAGAAATTTGGTGTCATATTTCCCCCCAGATTCAAGGAATCCGTCGGACTGCCTACGAGCAAAAATGACGAGTGCGGCGCAATAATTTGGTGGTCTCGGGCTCCCGGACTACCGTTAGGGTTGAACACTGCTAATATTTTTCTTGTCAAATGAGAACTAATGTGTTTGCATACACAATAAAACAAAGGCAAATAAATATATATTTATTTTTATTTTTTTTTTCATTTTTCCCCGTAAAGGTGGTTTTCTCATGATGTAGCATGTGTCATTACAGAAACATCAGACCTAAACTGGTTGAGATGACACACTGTTTTGAAAGACTAGGGACAGATGAAGACTTCTATGCCAAGTATGGATACATCATCAGAGATTTGGTGCCAGACCTCCAAGATCATACAATGAAAGGATTGAGAGACCACTTCCCTGTATATTGCGGAGGTAGGTGAAATGAGCCAAATAGGAAGAAAAACAATAAGCTGTGAAGCTGATCTGCGCCATTGTTTTCACATACACTGAAAAAAAATTATAAGAGGCCACCTCATATTTTTTCTTCTAATTCAGAAAGTAAAATACTATCAATTAAAATTCATGATCAAATAAATAAACCAATGTCTTACAGTGGCTCTGTGAGTTTCTGCATTCCAAAATGTGCGATATATCTCACACAGACGAAGCATAAGTAATGGTACCCTCTTTTCAGAAAGTCACACTTTATTAACATCAAATTAAATGTCTTATTATGACGTTGTGTTCTACATTTTGATTTTATTGAAAGTGCTACTGACTACCATAATGCAAGATAAAATTAAGGCAGATGTGTTGCTGCAATAAGAATCTTTGTTTCTGTTTTGTACATGCAAGAAGACAGCAACATGAATAACAGGAATTCAGCTTTTTGCATGCAATTTGAATACAAACTTTGTTCATCTATGGTTGCATTATTATCAGCAGTATGGAATTGAAATTTTCAGCGATTATTACGGTCTAATACTAGACTCTAACAATTTTTGAAAATTTAAAAAATCATCCACCAATTTTGTTATTTTGTTCGTTAAAAATTGGCATTGAAACCGGAAGTATGCGGCAGCCGTGACCTGTTCGTTCTCGAAAATAGTCTTGAATAGCTCATTTGAGTTATATCTTTCATTTCCAGGCCTCATCAAGTGGATTTAACAGGGATTAACAAGTTTAAGAGGCAATTTGATGAATTTTTCAAAAAATCTCAAAAATAGCGATTTTAAAAATGCGTAAAAAGTCTACCAGTAGAGAAAATTCGAATGTTTGATGTTTTTCCAAGCCGGAAGGACCCCTTTGATGACACCCGTTCCTAATTACAATAAATGTTGTGCTTTATCCAATTTTTATTCAAAAACATTGATTTTTGCATTTTTACTCCAAAAACGCGTTTAGTGACAGAAATTTATTTCTGAACACTTTGGAACTTTACCTAGTTGAAAGACACGTCTTTAGACAAAAAATCGTGCAATTTTGAACATGGCTTAGAAACATAAAATGAGTTTGAAAAGTGGCCTCTTATAACATTTTTTCAGTGTATGTAGATTGTTTGTTTTCTCATAACGCAGCTCATATTTATGTTAACCAGATGAGATTTGCTTTTATAATTCTCATACCTATCCCTTCATATGCAGAATTTGTTCTTAATTTTACTACTGTAATGACTTTCAGTAAAGGCCTAGGGACTTTAAGGCCTGATTTCGGCCTCAGGTTTTGGTAAAAAATTGAATTTTGGAATTGTGATGCAAAAAATATTGTGAATAAGTTGTAAGTGTCCTTGCATTTAAAATCTAATACAACTTTTTCATTCAAATAATAAACATTGCCATGGCAACGCTCAGAAAACATAGAAATACCACTTTTTGCACTTTTTAGGTTTACTTTTCACTATTCAACAACATTTTCAGCTACCGGCCAACGCGACAAACAATTTCTTTATATGAAATAATTATGAAGTATCATCCAGACAAATTGTATGCAAAGTATTATTTTGTTTGTCACCTGGGCTGGTAGTTAAAAATTAAAAATTGTGTTCAAAAATGGTAAAAAATGAGTGCAAAATGTGCTCTACCTATGGTTTCTCTGTGCATAACCATGACAACACTTATAGGATGAATGACAAATTTGTTCTGGATTTTTAAAGTGTAGGCATGTGGCTGCTTTTAGGAATACTTTTCTCATCTCAATTCCAAAATTTATTTTTTCCAAAATCTGAGGCCAAAATCAGGCCTTAAACTCCCTAGGCCTTTTATCTGGTCGCTGATGTGAGGACACTACATGAAGTGTTCCAAAGACATGTATTGGCAAATGCATTAAAGAAAGCACATTTTTCTTTAGTAATTATCATAATATACTGCATATGATCATATGATTAACTAATGTGTAAACTATTCTTCTAAAACCTGAAAGTGATTACATCTGATATCTGAAATTGGCTGCAGTTTGTACACACTTCTTGTTGTATCACATGTACACAAATGATATCAAATGGGTACAAATAGGCAATGATCAGGAAAAGGCGCAATCAGAAAGAAATTCCCACTCCAAAAACTGAGGTTGGAAAAAACTAAATTGACAATTAGGTACTTATACTCAGAAAGTATATCGTAAGCCGAGTGAGCAGCTGTTTCCCAATCGGCGGCCACTCAATTACCCGAACTTAACTAAAACTATGAAAAAATACATGAGGTTCAAACAGCACAAAATTCGACTCCAAAACATAAAACAAATAGAACCACAACAGAAGTATTGCCTTGAAACGATCAGTAATATAAAATTATACAGATTTTGTATCCCGACACTGATCATCAGGAAAACATGTCCGTGAAATGAATACCCCCTCACACCACACTTTTATAAACCAAAACTGGGGTATGCAGGGTAAACCTATTTTTTTTTTATCCAAAACAGAGAATGTGGGTACTCGTTAGAACTGCCTCGCCAAGGTGGTTTTAACATGTACCCGCAATCAATGTTTTGAGCAAAGATATTAAAGATATCAAAGATATTCAGATGAAATTTTAGATTCTTACAGCTGAAAAAATCTCTGTATATTGCATGGGCAAGTTTTCATAATGTATCTGTTGAATACATGTTATGTTGTGGCTCATATTGCAACATGTTTATATTTTGTCAGATGACGCAACCACAACAAAAGCACCACCACCGACCACGACAACAACTGCTCCAACAGGTATACTACTCAAAATAAATGAGGCCCATAATGATAAAAGATGTTTTTGCATAGACAAAGTCTTTAGATAAATGTTCTTTATGGGTTTTTTTGCCTTTTAACATTTATGCTAAAATTGATAATATCTATAAATTTGTGACACAAAGATAGCTCTTGTTTTATCTGAAGAAAAAAAGCACAGAATTTAGTTCTTATGAAAAAGATGTGCTATTTTAGCTCACCTGAGCCGAAGGCTCACAGGTGAGCTTATAGTATATCCATGCTCCGTCGTCCCTCTGTTCGTCCGTCCGTCTGTCCATTGTTAACAATTTCAAAGATCTTCTTTGAAACCGCTAGCCCAATCAAAGCCAAACTTCATGTAGAGCATCCTTAGGAAAGGGGAACAAAAGTTTATATAAATGGTCCAGGTCGCATGACCATGATGGCCGCCATGGCTATAAATAGCAAAAACTTTTAAAAATCTTCTTCTCCAGAACCAGAAGGCGTATGATTTTGAAACTTAGAATGAGGCAATGGAGCAATACAAAGTTTGTATAAATCATGACCCTGGGATGACCTTGGCCTATTTTACAGCAAGGTCCTTAAGTTGTCCATGCATTTGAATGGGAAAATATAGGAAAATGTCATTTAATGGCAGAAAACCTGCTAGAAATGAGTAAATGGACAGAAGATTTAAGTTTATGAAAATATTTTGGCCCCAGGGGTTGTCGGCCCCTGCCCCTTGGCTGTATACATGTATATGACCGTAATATTCAAACATCTTCTTCTCTGGCCAATCAACTTAGAATTCACCCATGCATGTGAATGGGGGAAATTGTTAATATGTCATTTTAAGGGCAAAACTTGCAGTATATTGGCAAATGGACTGCATATTTATGATTTTGAAAAAGAAATTGACTCCAGGTGTTATTCTAACCCTGCCATGGGGTTATATACATATTTATTACCCTTCTTGTCTAGCAAGTTTGTCAGTATATATCTCACGTGTGAGGTGAGTGTTTACAGGATCATTGGTCCTCTGGTTCTAATGCTTTAACTCATTGATAGAGTCAATGCCATCATCTTCATATCCTCCAGATGATATTATTTGTGCCAGACCTACCAAATGGGCCATTTTTAGCTTACCTGATTATACGCAGGCTCAAAGGTGAACTTATAGGACAGGCAGGTACATGGCGTCCATCCGTCTGTATGTCAACATTTTCGCATTTGTGCTGTAGGTGGAGCCTGTCCCGTAATTGAAGATGACACTATGGGAGTATGTGGGGGAACATCTTTCTGCAAGAGTAACGAAGAATGCACTAATGGTCAGATCTGCTGTGCATCGGCGTGTGGTGGTATGCTGTGTACAACACCAGAAGACCAAACAAAGCCCGATATTACTACTACTACTACGATCCCAACTACCACTACAACAGGTAGTACATGATCATTTTTACTATGAAATGGGCCTTTGCATGGGAAATCCAACAATGTGGGTTCCCTACTGGGTCTGACACAAAACAGTCACAGAAGATGGCAAGAGGCTTGAAATTTCAGATTTAAGAAGAAGAGCGATCATACTATCCGTGTAGCAAAAACAAGGGCGCTGATCAGCTTCTCAGTTACTGTGAAGCTGCGCCTATGTTTTCACATTTGCAGATTGTTGGTTTTCCAATGGGGCGGCTCAAATATTTACATTTTCATTGCAATCGCCTTAGATGAAAGTGTCTTTCTTGGTGTTCTTGATTTCCCGATGAAAACATTGAAATGTCATGTGACAGTAAGCCATGCCAATGGGCAGAACAACGTCAATGCTAGCCAGTGATCAATGTTGTTTGTTTACTCATGTGATGTCAGTCATGTATCACCATGACGTCAAGCACGAAATTTGGCGTTTTGGCTGTTCTAAAATGCCGTTAAGCTGGATTTAATGTCAAATATCAATTAGCAAGAGTATTGGAAAATAAAAGACTGGCTCTTGATTGATAATATAAAATGTACCGGTATGTATGTTATATGTACAGCCAATCTGTGAAATCAGCCGTGTCATGAAATGGCTAAAATTTTTAGGCTTTTCGTGAAATGACTGATTCACTCAGACGTTACACAAAATGGCTAAATATTTCAGCCTTTTCAAACTTAGGTTTCAATGCCTCCCTCAGGGCCCAGCAGATGTTAATACATAGAAAACCATGTTTGATCCCTAGTAACAGTCACACTAAACAAAATTTATTGATTTTCACTTCCTACATATGAGGTGAGCCAAACAGTCAAAGGCGAATAGTCACAGACATGATGATAAGGCTAACAGATGTCACCATAAGAGATGTGACGTTGTTATTGATTACTCACAGATGTCAGAAATGTAAACAAACCAGATACATGGAAAAGGGGAAAAACAGTCCTTCATATTAGGGACGAGTGGTTGGCATCATTCAATGTCATGGCTGTGCTGTAGCCACGCAGTATTTAGCACCAGCATACTCGTATTTTAGGTAAATTCTGTCAGTTTAATGTTTTGTTTGATTTCTTTGAATGTTTTTTTTTACCAACTGCTTTGTATATGTATCTGTACGTTATGAGACTTCGCTCACTCTTGAACAGTAATGTCGCTGGTGACCGCCAGCACTGCCGAAATCTTATCCACTAACAAAAGAGCTAAGCTATTTTCTATTTTTCAGAGCCCTGTATTTCGAACATTCGATGCATTGCCGATCCATGTGTTATGACGACATGCTCTAAATATACAACTGCCAAATGTCAGTAAGTGAAAATCTTTCTTTCATTAAGAAAACTTGCCCATGTAATATACAGAGAATTTTTTCAGCATTAAAAGTGGAAAAATTCATCGGAAAAAAAAAAGATATTTTCAAAACATACATTGTGGTTACATATTAGAATCGCCTGGGCAAGGCGGTTCTAACGAGTACCCACAATCTATGTTTTGGAGCAAAAATAAGAAAAATAGATATACCCCTGCATACCCCAGTTTGGCTATATAAAAGTGGGGTTCAGGGGGGTATACATTACACGGACATGTTTTCGCAATGTTTCATTAGCCATGTATTTTTGTAAAATTATAACCAAGCTCTGTTGACACAACTAGATCTATCAAATTTATCATCAGTCATTTATACCCCACTCCCCTACAGAAAGGTTGGGAGATAGACGGAGCCACCTCGTGGGAAAACCAACAATGTGGTTTCCGAACAGGTCCGACACAAACCGACCTGTACAAGCACAGGAAAGAGCTAGAAGCTTGAAATTTCGGATTTAAGTAGAAGAGGAATTGTACTATCCGAGTAGCGAAAACAAAGGCGCTGATCAGCTTCGCGGTTACCGCGAAGCTGATCTGCGCCTTTGTTTTCGCCTATGCAGATTGTTGGTTTCCCACGAGGCGGCTCAGACGGTCTAAAGTGCAGGGAAATTACTTGATGGTCAGGGCAGTGCAGGGGAAATGTAGTGGTTTTGACATTAAGATCTTTGCCACAGGGATAATTTTTATTGCAAAGGACAGGGCAAAGAGCAGAGTTTTGACCTCCAGTTTGATCCCTGGGGGGTGGGGCTTATTGCAGGGCTTTAAAAACTGAAAAGTCATAATCCCGGATCTTCCCCATAGGTGGGGGACACCATAGTTACAAATGACTGATGCATTACACATATTTGACACAGATTATACAGTTACATGAATCTGGTTTTGTGTTATATGCCTTTATGCATATTTGACACACAGACAGTTTACCAGAAACAAATTGTAAATTCCCATAGAGTCTACAAACTCACGATCAGTGAAAAGTTACCATCAATGAAAGTCACTTTTGAAAGTTATAAAATACAATGTAAAGGCTTTAGTTTCATTCAATAAATGTTTGTTTGAGCCACATCATGAGAAAACCAACAATGTGGTTTCAGAAAGGTCTGACACAAACTGGTCTGTACAAACACAGAAGATGGCTAGTAGCTGGAAATTTTAGGTTTAGAAAGAAGAGGAAAAAGCGAAAACAAAGGCACAGATCAGCTTTGCAGACTGCAAAGCTGATCTGCGGCTTTATTTTTGCATATGCAAAATGTTGGTTTTCTCAAGACATGGCTCATTTGTTTCAGGGCCAACTATTGCTATGGTTGTAATGCCCATTTCTTCCTGGACACAGCAACGGCAAAACAAACAAACGTCACACTGGACTGCTTAGGTGAGGAATGATTTAGGGTCATAACAATTTTTAATTACATATGAACCGCCTCGTGGGAAAACCAACAATGTGGTTTCCGAACAGTTCCGACACAAACCGACCTGTACAAGCACAGAAAAGAGCTAGAAGCTTGAAATTTCGGATTTAAGTAGAAGAGGAATTGTACTATACGAGTAGCGAAAACAAAGGCGCTGATCAGCTTCGCGGTTACCACGAAGCTGATCTGTGTCTTTGTTTTTGCCTATGCAGATTGTTGGTTTTCCCATGTGACGGCTCATATGTGTATTATTGTTATAACATACTATTTGTTTTCAAGCTATTTTTGTGTGAAAGAAAAATAGAAATAAAAAGACATCTAAAATCTGACATTGCTTTTGACAGATTTTTCTATAATATACTGATATTTCATAGCTGAAGAAACTAGATAGCATTTCTTCTGTTAAAAATTCTGTGATGTAGAAATGCATCGGCATTCAAAGTTTTTATTCAGGGTTGTGCCAGGTTTATATGGCCCTAAATTACAGTTTCTGTCAGTACATGCTTCTTTCATCTTTCCTCCAAACTCAGATTGTTTTACTACATTTATTACGAAGCCACGCTTGTGTTGCTGTTAAGTTAGTGACACGTTATTTTTTTATTTTCAGCATATGAAAAGTGCAAGAACTCATTTGATGAGGTCCTTAGAATAATCACAAATACTCCAAACACTGCTGGTGTCTGTTCTGAGTAAGTATGATTTTCTGTGCCTTGGCTTCAGTAAAATTAATGTAAACTTGTAAATGTTCAAGAGAGCTGAAATTTTGCATTAATTGCCTCTAAATTTCAAAGGTCCCCTTTATGAAGACTACAATAAGCTGGACAGACTGCGCGAGTGCTGCGAATTCAAGAATTTGCTAATAATTAAAAAATTCAGGAGTCAAGAAATAAAAGTCATGCAAAAATTTCAAAATTAACAGTAACCATATGTTACGTGCCAGGCGTAACTAGAAGATTAAGGAAACCAACAAGTTGGTTAGCCAGCAACAAGCTTTGTTTAAAATTTAACAAATTTATTTAGAAGTGATTTAACCAGTAATTACATGTGAAACAATCAAAAGCATATATACAATCAAACAAAATGAATGTACAATACCTTTCAAGATGTTAATTCTCTTAAAGAATGTCTGAATGTCCCTCAGAACTTTTTAACACAAGTCTGTATCAGTTTCTGATCCCAAGAATTAAAGTTTGTTTCAAAATAGCACTATGTCCCAATCCAGAATCGAATATCACAAAGTAATCCAAGAATAAGTTTAAATTCCAGTAAGATAGATTTTGACTTCTTAATAGTAACAGTACCCAAAGATTCTCCTTATGAAAATTTGTAGCCCTTATATAGCACTGAGGAACATTCAGGATTCTTCCAGCAAATTCTATGATATCATATACTAAAAATAACAAGTTGTTTACCAAAATTTAATGTTCTGGAATATTGTAGAGAGGCCATTATCCCCCCAGAAAATTCCACAATATTCTTTTGACATAAAAAAGATTTTTCTAGAAGATTCTACATCTTTGGTTCTTCCAGATTTTTCCGTCAAAGAACAATTTGAAATTTCTAGAAAATTCTGAAGTAAACAACCTGTTTATGTCCAATATCTGGGACACTAAAAGTAAATAATTGCTAAGGACAACAAGTAAACATCATATGTATAACATCATACTTTCCTGGGCATACTCCCTTGGGAAGTTTACCAGTACTGAATGCACATCTTTCAACAAGTAACTGTCATACATAACACTTCCCCTCTTCAATGATATTATCTCTTCCTCGGATATGTCTGATGTCAAGATTGTGCTCTTGCAACATGAGACTCCACCTGAGTAAACGCTGGTTCTTGTTTTTCATTTTATGTATGAAAGTCAGTGGATTGTGGTCACTGAAGACAACAATTGGTGCATGTGAAGAAGCTAAGTAAACTTCAAAGTGCTGAAGCGCAAGGATTAGAGATAGGCATTCTTTCTCTATGGTAGAGTAATTTCTCTGATGCTTGTTAAACTTTTTGGAAAAATAACAAACAGGATGGTCAACACCATTGTCATCTTCTTGCAACAATACACTGCCTGCACCAACATCACTGGTATCTACAGCCAACTTGAACTCTTTGTCAAAACTTGGTGCTAAGAGAACCGGAGCACTTCTAAGTATGGCCTTGAGCTTATCAAATGACTTCTGACAGTCATCTGTCCAAACATACTTAGCCTTCTTACCAAGCAAGTTTGTCAGAGGCTCAGCTATAGCCGAGAAGTTGTTGCAGAATTTCCTGTAATATCCAGCCATACCCAGAAAGCGCATCAGTTGTCTTTTGCTAGTAGGTACAGGAAAATCTGAGATAGCCTCAACTTTAGCTTCTACAGGTTTTACCTGACCTTGACCTACAATGTGTCCAAGAAATGTCAAGTTTGCATGGCAAAATTCACTTTTTGCCAAGTTCACAGTTAGTTTAGCATCACTTAGCCGGTCAAAGAATGTTCTGATTGTCTGCAAGTGTTGTTGCCACTCCTCACTGAAGATAATAGCGTCGTCGATATAGGCTTTACAGCCATCCAGATTGGAAATCAAACTGTTGACCAGCCGCTGAAAAGTCGCAGGCGAGTTCTTCATTCCAAATGGCATGACTTTATACTGGTACAGTCCATCTGGTGTAACAAATGCCGAGATCGCCTTTGCTCTGTCCGTGAGGGGTATCTGCCAAAATCCCTTTAGCAGATCGAACTTTGTAACATACTTGGCATGTCCAATATTATCAATGCAGTCATCGATTCGTGGGATGGGAAAAGTGTCTGTTTTAGTGACAGAATTGACTTTTCGATAGTCTGTGCACATTCTAAATGTCCCGTCTGGCTTTGGTACAAGAATACAAGGAGAACTCCATTCACTTTGGCTGGGTTCAATGAAATCATTGTCCAGCAAATATTGAACTTCTTCCCTGAGATATTGCTGTTTTACAGGGTTCATTCTGTAAGGATGTTGCTTTACAGGTTTTGAACCTTCAATAATGTCAACATCATGATAGATTTTGTCAGTTCTGGATGGAATGTCCGGAAATAAGTGCTCATATTCGAGAACTAACTGTTTCAGTTCAAGTCTTTTGTCTGAATCAAGGTGAGACAGTTTCTGATCAAGATTCTGTAGTATGTCAGAATTCTGGAGTTTCGATGACGAGGGATCAGATTTCTCCAAGTTGAAGTCCTCAGAGTCCATTTGATTTTGTTCATGAGGGACAGAATTAACTATATTTACTGATGAAATAACAGAACTATCCCTATCAATATACTTCTTGAGCATATTAATGTGACATAGCTGTTTTTGCTTGCGCCTCCCAGGAGTGTTAACAATGTAATTCACGTCACTTAACTTTTTATCAACAGTATACGGGCCATAATATCTAGCTTGTAAAGGTCTGCCAGGAATGGGCAAGAGAGCAAGTACCTTGTCTCCAGGTTCAAAATTTCTGTCTTTAGCATTTTCATCATAACGAATCTTCATTTTGCTTTGAGCAGATTTGAGATTGGACCGAGCTGCATCACAGGCCTTTGATAGTCTGTTTTTGAAATCAGACACATACTGAAGTAAGTTCAAAGAACTGTCATCATCTGAGAGAAATTTCTCTTTTAGAAGTTTTAACGGTCCACGTACAGTGTGCCCAAAAACAAGCTCAAATGGGCTGAACCCCAGAGACTCTTGTACAGATTCTCTTACAGCAAATAGAAGCAAGTGTATGCCTTCATCCCAATCTTTTTCAGTGTCAAAGCAGTAAGATCTGATCATGTTTTTCAAAGTTTGATGGAATCTTTCTAAGGCACCTTGGCTTTCAGGGTGGTAAGCCGATGACTTGTATTGCTTAATTCCAAGTTCGTACATGACTTGCTGAAAAATTCCTGACATAAAATTTGAGCCCTGGTCTGACTGGATAGATTTTGGGAGGCCTACAAATGTGAAGAACTTCACAAGTGCATTAACTATTGTTTTAGCCTTGATATTTCTGAGTGGGATAGCTTCAGGAAAGCGAGTTGAAGCACACATTATGGTCAGAAGATATTCACAACCTTTCTTTGTTTTGGGTAAGGGACCTACACAATCAATAATCACTCTGCTGAAAGGTTCATCAAAGGCAGGAATGGGCTGCAATTGAGCTTTTGGAATGGTCTGATTGGGCTTTCCTACCATTTGACAAGTGTGGCAGGATTTGCAATGCTGTGAAACATCAGATTTTAATCCTGGCCAGTAGAAATGATTTAGAATCTTGTGATAGGTCTTATTTACACCTAAATGGCCTGACATGGGTGTTTCATGAGCCAAGTTTAAGATTTCAGGGCGATAAACCCTAGGAACCACAATTTGGTGGTTAACAGTCCACTCATCTTCTGCGGAGACATCCGGAGGACGCCATTTTCTCATCAAAATGCCATTTTTGACATAATAGCAAACAGGAACCTGGGATATTTCATTTTCATTAAAAGCCCTTTCAAATAAAGGCGAAATCTCAGGATCACTGTGTTGTTCTTTACAAAGCTGTGACCTTGACAGCTGGTCATGACCTTGGTCATTTGAGTTGGAAGGTGAAAGGTCATTTTCTGACCCCGACCTTGGATTGCTAGGGTCAGTCTGAATATCAGACTGACTAGAGGAAAGAGATGTTGAAATCTCTTTATTAAAGGACTGACCTATCAAAGTGTCAATTAAATTTATGTCCTGCATCCCATCATATAATTTGGCTTTCTTTGCCATTGCCCTAGTAACAGCACAAGAAGGGTAAAGGTCAGGAATTTCCTGCTCAATGGGATCAGGCGTTTGATCAACACATGGTGTGCTGGTCAAAATTGGGTTTACCACAACCTTATCTCCTGCCAAATCATTGCCTAACAGCAAGTGAACACCTTTAAAAGGTAGATAAGGTCTAATACCTACAGCCACGGGACCTGTTACTAAGTCAGAGGACAAATAGATATTATGGAGGGGTACGTTAACAAATCCACACTCTACGCCCTGGATAAGGACACTTGTCCCAGAAGAAGACTTCTCGGAAAATGGCAAGGTATCTGCCAAGATAAGGGATTGAGAAGCTCCGGTATCTCGTAAGATTTTGATAGGGGTAGACTGGGCAGAGTCACTGTTAAGTGACACAAAACCATCTGATAAGAATGGTTCATAAATCTCCATAATAGAATCCTCAGAGACTGACTCTTTACAAGTTCTGGTCAGTATAGGGTTTTCTTCCTGGATACGAGACTGTGGTTTAGCCTTTAAGGAGGTGAGGCCTGTCGGTTTAGCACTATCTAGATTTTCTCTTTCTTTCTTTCGTTTCAGTGCCAAACATTCAGAAATAATGTGGCCAGTTTTCTTACAATAATTACAAATTGGCTGGGATAAGGGATTTTGTCCTTTGTTTTCACTAGAAAATTTGGGTTTTGGACTGGAATTGTCAGTTGGATTACTGGGATTGGCTTTGGGACCGGACTGAGGGGAATATGGTTTTGACTGAGGGGTAATTTGCTTTGATTGAGGGTTATATGGTTTCCTAGGATATGGCTTGTTGACAAATGAAGCCTTATGAGTCAAAGCATAATCATCAGCTAAACGTGCTGCTGTTTCCAAGTTTTCAACTTTTCTTTCGTTCAAGAAAGCCTTAACATCAGAATTTATGCACCGTTTGAATTCTTCAACAAGCATGAGCTGCCTTAGCTTTGCATGATCAGAACCTACTTTCTTTGAAGAGCACCATCTATCAAATAGTTGTTCTTTTGTTCTGGCAAATTCAACATGAGTCTGGTCATGATCTTTTCTACAATCCCTAAATTTCTGCCTGTATGCCTCAGGGACCAACTCATAAGCCTTAAGAATAAGTTCCTTTACTGTATCATAATCTGAGCTTTGCTCAAGAGAAAGCTGAGTGTAAATTTCTCGAGCTTTACCAATTACAACACTTTGCAAAAGCAAGGTCCAGTGCTCTTTTGGCCATTTCAAGTTTTCTGCCACCTTCTCAAAATGTAAAAAATATTTGTCAACCTCTTTTTCTTGAAATGGAGGAACGAGACGAATGTGTTTCGTGACATCAAATACCATACTAGTGGCCAAAGGCAAAGATTTTGATTTAGATTTGCCTTGTAACTCAAGCTCTTTCATTTTTAACTCAAATTGTAACTTTTCCTTTTCAATTTCAAGCCGTTCTTTTTCAATTTCAAGCTTTTCTGCTCTTTCTAACTTTTCTCGTTCCATTTCCCTTTGTTTTTCCTTCTCTCGTTCTTCCATTTCTAGTCTTAATTTCTCAAGTTCTAATTTTTCTCTATGCATTCTATCTTCTCGTTCTATAGTTTCTAACCTTATTCTCTCTTCTCGCTCCTCTTTCTCCCTTCTTATTCTCTCCTCTTGATCTAATCTTAATTTTTCTAATGTAATTTGATTTTTTATTTCAATTTCTCTCAGCTGCAAGTCAGTCTGAGTGACTAGAATCTTAGAGGTAGCCGAGGAATCAAAAATTTCCTCGTCAACAAAAAACTGAATCAAAATGTTCTTAATTTCATGTTTTAACATGGAAGTCTTGATATTTGACAACCCATAATGATCAGCTATGTCTAAGAGGTCACTCTTTTTGGCCTTATCTAACAGCTCCTGAGAAGGCGCAGCAATAAAGTCACTTAGTTTGAATGACATGGTTGCTTTTTGCTGGCTTTAGCTATTTAAACAGCAAACAGTGAAGATACTTTAGAATTTTAAATAAATTTGGTGCACAAGAAATTTCAATCCCGGACTCGAGCCCCCAATTCTGTTACGTGCCAGGCGTAACTAGAAGATTAAGGAAACCAACAAGTTGGTTAGCCAGCAACAAGCTTTGTTTAAAATTTAACAAATTTATTTAGAAGTGATTTAACCAGTAATTACATGTGAAACAATCAAAAGCATATATACAATCAAACAAAATGAATGTACAATACCTTTCAAGATGTTAATTCTCTTAAAGAATGTCTGAATGTCCCTCAGAATTTTTTAACACAAGTCTGTATCAGTTTCTGATCCCAAGAATTAAAGTTTGTTTCAAAATAGCACTATGTCCCAATCCAGAATCGAATATCACAAAGTAATCCAAGAATAAGTTTAAATTCCAGTAAGATAGATTTTGACTTCTTAATAGTAACAGTACCCAAAGATTCTCCTTATGAAAATTTGTAGCCCTTATATAGCACTGAGGAACATTCAGGATTCTTCCAGCAAATTCTATGATATCATATACTAAAAATAACAAGTTGTTTACCAAAATTTAATGTTCTGGAATATTGTAGAGAGGCCATTATCCCCCCAGAAAATTCCACAATATTCTTTTGACATAAAAAAGATTTTTCTAGAAGATTCTACATCTTTGGTTCTTCCAGATTTTTCCGTCAAAGAACAATTTGAAATTTCTAGAAAATTCTGAAGTAAACAACCTGTTTATGTCCAATATCTGGGACACTAAAAGTAAATAATTGCTAAGGACAACAAGTAAACATCATATGTATAACATCATACTTTCCTGGGCATACTCCCTTGGGAAGTTTACCAGTACTGAATGCACATCTTTCAACAAGTAACTGTCATACATAACACATATTATTCAAACATATTCTGAAACTAAGGCCAAATTTCATGTGAAGATTCCTTTTTTGGGGAAAATGAAGTTTTAGAGAGGAATAAATGGTCTAAGTCACATGCTATAAAATTTCATTAGAAGGTTTTTGATAGTTTTCTTAATTTTGCTCAAAACTATGTTTTGGAGCAAAAATAAGAAAAACAGATATACCCCTGCATACCACAGTTTTACTACATAAAAGTGGGGTTTATGGGGTACATTATACGGACACGTTTTCCTGGTGCAATGTTGATTCTGCCCCAACATGACCATAGAACTGATGACTTAGATTAGTTGGTTGATTTTGGGTTTAACGTCCCACCAACAGCTAACTGATGACTTAGATGTTAAGCCTCAAGTGAAAAAAGTTCATTTTTATTTTTATCTGGGTGTAAATTCGCAATTGACAAAAGCAAGGGCAGATTACTCCATTCCATGTACATGCAGTGTTCATTCTAGGATTTTTTTACTGGGGCCATAGGGCCCATAACACAGAAAAAAATAGGGCCATCTGAAAAAAATAAGAGCCATTGATTTTATCGAAACTTGAAACTTACCATTTTATTTTTCTTCTTAGACACTGACAATCTGGCATATATATTCTTCAATGATGTTTAAGAATTGATTCACTAAAAAATTAGTACATGTATGCTTAAAGTTCAGTTCATAAAGTTCATAAATCATGACTACTGACTAGAGCACTTTGAAAAAAAAATCACTTGACTAGTTCAACCATATGACTAGAGAACTTGAATTCAGAAGTCATATTGCAACCACGAATGGTCATTAAGCCACCAATCTTGGAAATGCCTATTTTCATCGGTAGTTTTTGCCGAAGGTTCTTTTGGGTGTTCACTGGCTGATTTATCAACAGTTTCACTCGAATCGGAATCGCCGACCGATTGTGAAGGACGTTCCGATCCTTCGGAGTTGGTATCTGGCCTAGACACTTTCGGAAAATATGTCAACAAGGCCGGGCCTCGATGTTTTTGGCCCTCTATATCTTCCGACTTTCGTTTCATTTTTCTGTGAAGCGGAAACGGAAACGTGAGAGGAAAAATGTAACACGAAATTTGATTGGATTAAAAAAGTTCGATTCGTTTACAATTTCGGATCAGGACTGGATACGCCGTTTTACAGGTTTGAACGGCGCACCAAGATTCGTGACGTTTCGAGCCACCGATTTTTCTTTTGCGCCAATAGGACCCCCGCACAGGCCGATTTTTGCGCTGAAAACGAAAAAATAGCGCCAATGACGCGATGGCGCGGCCTAGAATGAACACTGTACATGTATTGAAAATCTAGTTTAAAACACAATTATTGGTGGTCATTTTACAGTTTGAGGTTCAGATAATTCTTTTCTGGCTTAATGTCTTTCTGAGTTTATTTACTGACTAAATCCTAATAGGATATAAATTCGATTTTTTACAGAATAGACAAGGTGTATAAAGCAGTAGACTGTTTTAACACTGGTGGCCACACAACTGAGCTGCTAGGCTACATGGGAGAACTAACACATGCTCTTGGCACAGACTTCACAACTTTGTTTCCACACCTCATGACTGACAGTTCAGATGCTGTAATGAGTGCCTTGAAGTCCTACTGCTGTAAGTACTTTGTTTTTGTCAATTTCAAGACTTTTTCAGACATCTTAAGTATTGCTGAAGTCACTTTAAGGTTGAACAATGTAACAACATTATATAGAAAGGTCATGGACTGTGATCACTGATTTTTGAGAGAATAGGGAAACACCATGAACTTATATGAGACTTGTATTATTGGGTAATATGGTTGCGGAATTTGTTGGATGGCTACATTGATATTAGCAGAGCCATAAAGCAAGATTTCCTACCTTAAGTTTGAGGTTTTGCCTCGCAACCTTAGCATTTAGGCATCGAAAACAATGTGCTTTTACCAACATGACCATGTCTGTAATCATCATTAATAAAAATTGTGACATTGCCCTTTGACAAGTAGTCTCTCTCGTGATGGCAGAATATACGAGCACAGGCTTTCTCGTGATGGCAGAATATACAAGTTCTGTCGTAACTTTTTTGACATTATCCAGCCAGCTGTCACATCACATTGACATGTGCATTAGAATAATCTTTATATACATGCTTTACATACCAAAGAAATCCTAAAAAGTATGACAATTGAGCCGCCACATGGAAAAACCAACAATTTGCATAAGCGGAAACAAAGGTCAGCTTCGCAGTAACTGCGAAGCTGATCAGCACCTTTGTTTTCGCTACACGGATAGTACAATTCCTGTACTTTCTAAATCCAAAATTTCCAGCCTCGAACCATCTTCTGTGACTGTACAGCCCGGTTTATGTCGGAAACCATAATTGTTGGTTTTCTCACGCACAGGCTCAATTAACGTCAAATTTATTTTTAGCTGAGTTTGTGCCATGTGAAACAGAGCTTATACCAGCATTCCAGTATGACCTGGAAAATCCAGGTTTTGACTCTATCTGCAGAAAGTAAGTTAACAGGAATGGGTGCTTTGAACTTTGTGTATCAGTGTCATAAAAAGTCACATTTTGACTGGTAAAATTACATGTAATACTAAACTTTCTTAATATGTAGTAGGTATTGATATAAATGTAATTTGTATTTATGTCACAGAATTAAAATCATGACAAGCTTGTTGGTTTAAACTTTATTTTAATTGTTGAACATCCAAGATACAGTTAAATACAATTTATCCAGGATCTGAAAGTAAGCCAAAGGCTAACAGCCCAATTAAAAGCTGATTAAATGCATTTTCATATGTTCATTTTTACCACAGTTCTAGAATGTAAAAATCAGTGTCCCTTTTGAAATTTTTTTACAAAAAACTCAATGAAATAGCATGACAGTCTAGATCATAAGGTGGTTCCTTAGCTTAGCATTTTTACAAAATGCAATAGTAGAAATTTATCCAAGCATCACATGCTTCTTTGATGATTATATTGAGCCTTTGTTAAAAACCAACAATTTGGGGTTCTGACAAGGTCCGACACAAACTAGGCTGTACAGTCACAGATGCAGGCTAGAAGCTTGAAATTTTGGATTGAAGAAGAAGAGGGTTTGTACTATCTGTGTAGCGAAAACAAAGGCACTGATCAGCTGTGCACTTACTGCACAGCTGATCTGTGCCTTGGTTTTTGCATATGCAGATTGTTGGTATTTTGACGCAGCGGCTCATTATACCCCCGGCATTTATGCCGACGGGTATATAGTTTTCGCTTTTCCGTTCGTCCGTTCGTATGTTCGTTCGTTCGTTAGTTCGTTTCTTCGTTCGTAATTCCGGAACGTTCGTAGAATTTATGTCAAAGTTTTGGTTAAAGTTTCTCTAGAGGTGTATATCTCATGAACCAATGGTCAGAAACTATTCATATTTGGACCATAGGTACCCTATAGGGTTTGCTTTGTTTCCATGAGTTCGGACTCCAGGGTCCATGCCCGGGGGTGGGGCTGGAGTTCAAAATCTAGGTCACCTTTAAAATGTGCTGTTTACAATGTTAATGTTTCTTCTCTTAAGTTCATATCTTAACAAACAATCATAGGAATGTATTCTTATATAGTTCATAGATACCCTTTAGGGTTTGCTTTCATATTCAATGTCACCAAATCCTGGTTACCGTCCCCAGGGGTGGGGCTAGAGGTCAAAATCTAGGACACATTTTTATATGATATATACCATGATAAACTTTCTGTAAGTCTGTTTTCTTGACATCCACTAAGTCTTGCCAGAACGCACTCATACTTAGACCATAGGTACCATGTAAGATTCAGACTCTAGGGTCTATGGGGGGGGGGGGGGGAGGGGCTAGAGGTCAAAATCTAGAACTTCTTTAATAATTGTATTTTCTGTACTTTTTTTTACTATCATGTTAAGAAATCATTCATACTTGCCCCATAGGTACTCTATAAGGTTTGCCTTGTTTCTAATGACATTAGACACTAGGGTACATGCTGGGGGTGGGGCTAGAGGTCAAAATCTAGGACATCTTATTTTTTTTTTTTTTTTTTTTTTTTTTTTAAGAATGACATTCTAATTTCATTTCAATCTAGGACTGAGGACCTGACCCAAAATGTCCGCGCTTATGTCCTAGATTGGGTATACACGTCAGCTCTGTATACCGCTCTAAAATAGATATGTCATTCTAAAACTACACTTCCCCACGTTTGTATGTAAAGTACTTTACACTGCTTATTTCTAAAATGTACTTGATGAGGGTGCTGTCTTTCGTTGGTGATGTGAGGTTCAATGTCAGGGGTGAGCATGTGCCGGGTTGTTTAGGTAGGGGGTAGGGAAGGGGGCTTGGTGGTTTCTAAAATGTACTTGATAAGGGTACTGTTTTTCGTTGGTGATGTGAGGTTCAATGTCAGGGGTGAGCATGTGCCGGATTGCTTAGGTAGGGGGTAGGGAAGGGGGCTTGGTGGCTATCAGCCGGGGGTATACGTGCCTCTCAAGGCACTTTTTCTAGTTTTTTTTCTTTTTTAGTGACGACCTGAAGGAATCTCTTCGGTGTTTTGTAAACCATGGTTTTGCTGCTGGATTGTATACAAGAAGCTACATGGCAAATCTGATCAAAGAATTTGGTCTCACTGCCAGCCAATCACAGGACTTGATCAGTGTAATGGATACAAAATGTGGTAAGAGATTGAGTCTCATATTATGTCATTTGTACAAACATGGCACTTGTAGAAACATAGACAGAGAGATATCTATGGATATCCATAAAATGCTTAAATCGATTTATGGGTATCCTTAATTCAGCTGAATTATGGATATACATAAATTGATTTTTGGATTTCCTTAAATGAATTATGGATATCCTAAAATGCTAGGATATCCATAATTCATTTAAGGATATCCTTAAATGACGAGAAAATTATATAAAAGAAGTAGGAAAGATTTTAAAAAATGAATTTAGGATATCCTTAAATCAAATTATGGATATCCTTAAATCAGCCTATTCATGGATATCCTAAATTCTTATTATATATATCCTCAATTTGAATTATGGATATCCTAAATTCAAGACTATTTTTGGATATCCAAAATGTATAATGTGTTTTAGGATTCTTAAATGTATTTATGGACATCATCAATTCATCCATTATGGATATTCTCTATTCATTTTTGATATCTATAATTGATTTATGGATATCCTTAAAGAATGTATTATCATTATTTTAGGATATCCTTAATTTAAGATATCTATAAATGAATTATAGATATCCAAAAATGAATAAAGGATATCCATAAATAATGAATATATAGTAAAATAGTAAAATGGCACCCCATACATCTGATGATCTGCACCTTTGTTTCAGCTATATCGATTTTACTTCTCTTTATTTGTAAATCTGACATACCTTCATCGTATGGGTCTGTACCTGATTTATGTCAAACCTAGCCCCAATGTTATGAAACTTCTTTTCCCTTTTCATGCTCAACTTGACTGAGCATGAAATTTAAATTCCTTATAAAGTATTGAACTTGGGGAAATTTGGGGGAAAATAGAGGTCTAAATCACAAAAACCAATCTTTAATCCTGTTAATAAATGTTAAAATACCAACAATTAATTATTGTTGGCATTTTAACATTTATGAGCAAGATAAATTTCAGTCTCGTATGAATTGAGCATGAATTTTTTTTTTAAAACCTTGGGGCCAGGTCGTATTCTCTGATCATGGCATGGCTAAAATAAATGTTCCTTTGTTGTCTGTTTTAGCTGCATACACCAGTTGTGAGAGTGCAATGATGAGTGCACAGCCACTCCAGATGTTCTATATGTCTCCAAGCTTATCCGGTGCCTGTAACCTGTAAGTAAAAACTGAGCCAAGAAATTAAAATTTTGGAGAAGTTTAAACTTGAATTTCAGATTTTCCTATATGTGATGGTATCTGACATTTTGGGTCTTGTGGAGTCAAAGTCGGAAACGACTCAGTCATTTTATTTTCTAAAGTTGGAAATTTAGTTTTTAACATTTTTACAATTTTTATTATGTTAATAATCCATGTCCAAAAGCTTTAATAAATAGCGCTAATGATTAATGAGAAAAATAGAGAAAACATGCACCACCCACAGTTTGCATCTTAGGGTTTTTAACTGATAAAGAAATTAATTGGCATTGGAAAAACGTTTGTAACACTGAGTTACATTGTCCTGTTCTGTTGACCTTCACAGTGAATGTTGTTTAAATATTCTAGAATAGGAAATTGCTTAGGTCTTGCTAGAAATTTCCAACCTTTCTTATAAGGCGGCGTTTTGAAACTAGAGACTGAGTGCACAAAAATCCATTTAACGTCGCATGCAGTTTTGTGATGTCAACTTTAGTTTACGTTTTGTGACATCAACGTCGTACCTCCACAAGACCGAAAATCTCAGAGAATGTCACATATATTCTGTATATATTCACTGACAGCCTCTAATTATTTTCTATCCATGTACCTGATTTAGGTTAAACCTTTTCAGACTAATACACACCAGCTGAAACTGCTCAGTGCCATTAGTGTGCTGAAATCAATATACTTGATAATTTCACTGTTTGGATATGCTGCATTATACACATCATAGCCATTAAAATTTTGACAAATGTATTAAATGGGCCGCATCATGAGAAAACCAACAATTTGCAAAGGTGAAAGCAAAGAGGCAGATCAGCTTAGCTACATGGATAGTACAATTCCTCTACTTTCTAAATTCGCAGCCTCTAGCCACCTTCTGTGCTTGTGTAGCTTAGTTTGTCTTGGACATGTTCAAAAACCACATTGTTGTATGCATTTTCAGGAAAGACTACTTCCAATGCTTTGTAACCAATGGTGTGGGAACTCAGCTGATGAAATCAAGCATCATGGAACAACTTAAGGAGAAAATGGTTAAACTTGGCATGCCAGTGAATGATCTAAATACAATCCTTAGTTTCTTGAGCCCTGAGACATGCGATGCTGCTGGTATGTATAATGGTAACAGTGTTCTACCAGAACTGAGCAATTTCTTGTTGATCAGTCACAACAGACTTAGGACAGGGATTTGGGCCCTGTAAAATTGATTTCAGCCATCCAGTCATTTCTTCTCTGTTCATTCCAAGACGGTTCTGCTATGTTTTATCTTCATGTTTTCTGTTTATTCTGTTTACCTCTTAGTTGTATTTGGTTGATGCTAGTGAGATGGCTACCTTGTTGGTAAAGAGCTAATCATAGTCCTCTTCCCTCTTCCCTTCATAATTATGTGTTGTAACATTTTTATGATGTTTTGTGCTGGACTGTCTTTCCTATCTGGTTTCTTTGTTGCAATTTCATATTTGAGCCGTCTTGTGAGAAAACCAACAATGTGGTTTCAGAACAGGTCCGACACAAATCAGGCTGTACAGTCACAGAAGCAGGCTAGAAGCTTGAAATTTCAGATTTAAGAAGAAGAGGAAGTGTACTATCAGAGTAGTGAAAACAAAGGCGATGATCAGCTGCGTGGTTATCGTGAAGCTGATCTGCGCCTTTGTTTTTGCCTCGGCAAAAGTCCGGTTTTCTCGCGTCGCGGCTCATTTAATGTTTACTCTCAACAGATGATGTTGATACAGGACCACAATGCAGTGCTGATTTGATGAATCTTGTCATGCCATATGTGCAAACAGAGGCCGGCTTTTGTGGAATCTGTAGTGTGTAAGTAAAAGTAAAATACTGTGTTCATTCTAATTAGCCCACAGTGCGCTTAACTTTTCAAAATAATTCAAAGTTAAGGTAAAAAAATCGTTCTAATAAGCACACACTACGAACCAAAACAATACATTGATTTATAAAGTAAACATGGCAAAATAATCAATGATGATGCCATTCAAGTGTTCAGATCATTTCAAAATAGTGTTTGACCATGTAGGGTTAAAGCTGTAATGCAGTCAATATGGTATTTTTGTGTAAAATACCAATAAGCTAGTCGAGCAGTGTGTGCTTATGCATGTGTTTTTCAGAAACAACCAGGGTGTGCGCTTATTGGAACATATGCGCTAATTAGAACAAATACGGTATACTCATTGGATTGACACAGCCAGGAACAAACTCTATTCTTTAAATCTAAAAACAAAAGATCATTAAATACAATAAGAACATATGTTGAAGCAAGGTAGCAGCTATTTCTCAAAAGGTGGTCACTCAGCTGCCTTAATGGTATCAAATAAAATGTAACAAAATATTAAAATTGATACCAAAACAAGAAATGAGCGGCATCATGAGAAAACCAACAATCTGCATATGCCAAGACAAAGGTGCAGACCAGCTTTGCAGCATCCGTGAAGCTGATCAGCGCCTTTGTTTTCGCTACACAGATAGTACAATTCCTCTACTTCATAAATCCAAAGTTTCCAGCCTCTAGCCATCTTCTCTGCTTGTACAGCTCGGTTTGTGTCGGACCTGTTTGGAAACCATGTTGGTTTTCTCGTGTCGCGGCTGAAATAGAACAAGCCACAACAGAGTTACTTGGTTGACCAGTGTCCACCTGGCTCATTTTGTTCTGAGCAATTGCATTTTTGTCGATTCTGCATTTGTTTACATCATCTGGTAATATGCGATAACTGAAGAATTTATTAAACAATGTTTTGTACTGGTCACATTGTAGCAGATCAGTGTTCCGTGATAACAAACACATGAGCCGCATCGTGAGAAAACCGGATTTTTGCCTAGGCGAAAACAAAGGCGCAGATCAGCTTCGCGGTAACCGCGAAGCTGATCAGCGCCTTTGTTTTCGCTACATGGATAGTATAATTTCTCTTCTTCTTAAATCCGAAATTTCAAGCTTCTAGCCTGCTTCTGTGACTGTACAGGTTGGTTTGTGTCGGACCAGGTCGGAAATCCCGAAGACCGGTTTTCTCGCGTCGCGGCTCACATAGTTGTTCTGTTTAAAAACATAGAATACAATCCCTTTTGTTGTGTTTTATTCAGACTGGGCGCCATAGATGCAGACCTTAACAGAATTGTAACATGTGTACATGACAGCGACAGTGAAGAAGAATTCATGAGCAATTTGGAAAATATGCATATTACTTACACACTCACAGAATTGACTGGTGTTGATTCGTTGATCCCAGCCTTTAATAGTTTCTGTGAAAGTAAGTGATTTGAGGGATACAGAGAAGATCATTGTAGTGTAATTTTTCAAACCTAATAGTATAGGGTTGTTTTAAGGATGATACCCACCCTAAAGATGATTTTAAACGGTCTGATAAAATTTTCTTATTTTCATTTAAAAAATACATAAGCATGTTTTGTTTGCACTTAGCAAATCAAAAGTAAGGGTCACCAGGCTTAATTTTGATTTATACACCGGTTGAAATAATACCTATTGTGTGTGCCGGAAAACTACCTTTTTTGGCAATGAAAAATTCAGAAGTACAAACAACACTATCCAAATACCATGTATTTCAATAAGACTAGATGTTGTTGAGTGTATATAAGCATCATCAACTGTTAGCTTTGCCTAAAAGTGGTATTACTATGAAATATTTCGTAAAATTTGTGTTTTTTTTATGTTTTTAGCTCACCTGAGCCGAAGGCTCACAAGGTGAGCTTATAGTATAGTAGTCGAGCCGGCGTCCGTCTGTGCGTGCGTCCGTGCGTGCGTCCGTGCGTCCGTCCGTCCACATTTTCAAACTTGAATATCTCTTAAGACAACAAAGCCAATCGTGATCAAATTTTATCTAAAGCATCATTGAGGAGGGGGAAAGGTTGTGTTAGGTTTTGGGCCATGTCGGATCAGAACTCTGGTTTCCATGGCAACAGATAGCTCCCATAGACTTACAATGGGAAAAACATAAAAAAATCTTCTTCTCTGAAACCACAAGGCCCAGAGCTTTCATATTTTTGGTGTAGCAATGTATAGTGGTCCTCTTTATAAATCCTGCCAACCGTGCCCCTGGGGTCAATACAGGCCAAACCCCGCGGGGCGTAGTGTGAAAAACATAAAAAAAATCTTCTTCTCCGAAACAACAAAGCCCAGAGCTTTCATATTTTGTATGAAGCAATGTGTAGTGGTCCTCTTTATAAATCCTGCCAACCATGCCCCTGGGGTCGAAAGTGGCCCCGCCCCTGGGGCCATTAGCTCCCATAGACATACAATGGAAAAAACATAAAAAAAATCTTCCTCTCCAAAACCACAAGGCCCAGAGCTTTCATATTTTGTGTGTAGCAATGTATAGTGGTCCTCTTTATAAATCCTGCCAACCATGCCCCTGGGGTCCATACAGGCCCCGCCCCGGGGGGCGTCATGGGAAAAACATAAATAAATCTTCTTCTCTGAAACCACAAGGCCCAGAGCTTTTATTATACCCCCGGCATTTATGCCGACGGGTATATAGTTTTCGCTTTTCCATTCGTCCGTTCGTATGTTCGTTGGTTTGTTCGTTGGTTGGTTGGTTCGTTCGTTCGTTAGTTCGTTCGTTATTCCGGAACGTTCGTGGAATTTATGTCAAAGTTTTTGTTAAAGTTTCTCTGGTGGTGTATATCTTATGAACTAATGATCAGAACCCATTCATATTTTAACCATAGGTACCCTATAGGGTTTGCTTTGTTTCTGTGAGTTTGGACCCTGGGTCAATGCCCGGGGGTGGGGCTAGAGGTCAAAATCTAGGTCACCTTTACTTTGGGTCAAAGTTTTGGTTTAAGTTTCACTGGTGGTGTATATCTCATGAACCAATGATCAGAAACCATATATATTTTAACCATAGGTACCCTATAGGGTTTGTTTTGTTTCCGCCAGTTCAGACCTTGGGTCCATGCCCGGGGGTGGGGCTAGAGGTCAAAATCTAGGTCACCTTGAAAATGTGCTATCTCACACTTGCTGATAGGCTGAGGTCTAACCATCTAATCTGCTTCTTCCTCTCCTACCGTCTCTTTCCACTCTCGCTACTCTAATTAAAAAAATGTGTGAAAATTTACTAAAAAGTACTAATCTAACAAACCCCATGTTTTTCAACCATTTGCTTCATAAACATATAAATGAAAATGAATGTATGAGTGAGGAAATGTGAGTGTGTAATTTTTCATTTATAGTGCATGCATTGTTAACAGGTGAGGGGGATCCCCGACCCCCTCCTTGCATATAGCGGGGGAATAAATTCACACAACACGAAAAAAAAAAAAAAGAAAAAAAAGAAAATGTGCTATTTACATAGTGTTTTTTCATCTTTAAGATCATATCTTAACAAATACTTATAGGAATGTATTTCTGTTTGGATCATAGATACCCTTTAGGGTTGAATTAAATTCCATGGCACCAAACTCTTGGGGTGGGGCTCGAGGTCAAAATCTAGGACACATAAAATACAGAAGAAGTTACCAAGATTAATATTCTGTGTGTCTATATCTTGACAACCATGTATTAGAAAGCGTTCATGCTTACAACACAACATAGGTACCACATAAGGGCTAGGCCCACTGGTCCATGCATGGGGTGGGGGTGGGACCTGAGGTCAAGATCTAGGACTTTTTTTTTTTTTTTTTTTTTTTTTGACATTCTACTTTCATTTCAATCTAGGACTGAGGACCTGACCCAAAATGTCCGCGCTTATGTCCTAGATTGGGTATACACGTCAGCTCTGTATACCACTCTAAAATAGATATGTCATTCTAAAACTACACTTCCCCATGTTTGTATGTAAAGTACTTTACATTGCTTATTTCTAAAAAATGTACTTGATAAGGGTACTGTCTTTCATTGGTGATGTGAGGTTCAATGTCAGGGGTGAGCATGTGCCGGGTTGTTTAGGTAGGGGGTGGGGAAGGGGGCTTGGTGGTTTCTAAAATGTACTTGATAAGGGTATTGTCTTTCATTGTTGATGTGAGGTTCAATGTCAGGGGTGAGCATGTGCCGGGTTGTTTAGGTAGGGGTTAGGGAAGGGAGCTTGGTGGCTACCAGCCGGGGGTATATGTGCCTCTCAAGGCACTTTTTCTAGTATTTTGTATGTAACAATGTGTAGTGGTCCTCTTTATAAATCCTGCCAACCGTGCCCCTGGGGTCCATACGGGCCCGCCCCGGGAGTGTCATGGGAAAAACATTAAAAAATCTTCTCTGAAACCACAAGGCCCAGAGCTTTCATATTTTGTGTAGCAATGTATAGTGGTCCTCTGTATAAATTCTGCTAATGGTGGCCCTGGGGTCCATACAGGCCCCACCCTGGGGGCATCATTATCTGCCATAGGTTAACAATAGAAAATACATGAAAAAATCTTCTCTGAAACCACAACAGCCAAAGCTTCTATATTTGGTATGCAGCATTGTTATGTGGAGCTTTACATAAATCCTGCCGAGCATGCCCCTGGGGTCAGAAATGGACCCAACCTGGGGGGTCAATAGCTCCCTTAGACTTACAGTTGGAAAAACATAATATAAATCTTTTTCTCCGAAGCCATATGGCCCAGAGCTTTCATTTGTTGTGTGGACTAATGTAAAATACTCTACTTTATAAAGGCTGGCCTGCCAACGGTGCCCCTGAGGTCCATACAGGCCACACCCCAGGCATGTCATTATCTACCATAGGATTATAATGGAAATGCATGAAAAAATCTTCTCTGCAACAGCATGACGCAAAGCTTGTATATTTAATATACAACAATGTCATGTGGAGCTCTACATACATGTAAATCCTGCCAATCATGCCTCTGGGGTCAAATATGGCCCCATCCTGGGGGTCATTACAGAACCCTGCCCTTGTTAGATGATTTTTTCAAGTAAACCAAAATGGCAGACAAGAGGATACACAATCCAGACAAGAGCTATTCTGCTGATGTAAGTAGGGTTTCAAGGTCACATGACCAAGATGGCCACCATACCCATATATGGTAAAACCCCCAATTACTTTGTCCAGTGTGACTGTACTTGTTGACTCAGGTGAGCGATGGTTGCCCTTGGGCTACTTGTTTTTGTTTTAATCCTCTTTAACATGGCAAGTCTAATATTATTCAAGAATTCACTGATAAAGTCCCAAAAAACTTTACAGTGACAGACAATCTTATAACAAGTAATTTGATGAGAAAAAACATGGCCACCAGAACGAAAAAAATACTACAGACAATTATGTTACCCCACCCACTTTAATTTGGCTTACATTTTTCGTGATTTTGTTCTTACTGAAAAGTGTGTTTTCAGAACAATGCTCAGGCGCTACAGATGGGTCGGGAACTGGAGGGTCAGGGGGAACAGGAGGGTCAGGGGGAACAGGAGGCTCAAGCACAACAGTAAGCTCGGGTGGCTCAGGAGCTGGAGATATGATGGAGCAGTGTATGACGGAGCTCTTGCCTCTGCTCCAACCCTTTATGGACAATCCTACAAACCCTGACAATGTTAATTTGGTCTGTGAGATGTAAGTAGTAGTAGTAATAGTAGTAGTAGTAGTAGTAGTAGTAGTATAAAGTTGGGTTTTAACATCTTCCCGAGCTCAAGGACGAAAATGTAAGTATTTGCCCATCTTGCTTTTATGTCAAGTACATATGAGCTGCGTGAGGAGAAAACCAACATTGTGGTTTTTGAACAGGTCTGACACAAACTGAGCTGTACAAGCACAGAAGATGCATAAAGGCTGGAAATTTGGATTTAGAAAGTAGAGGAATAGTACTATCCATGTAGCGAAAACAAAGGCGGTGATCAGCTTCGCAGTTACTGCAAAGCTGATCTGTGCCTTTTGTTTTTGCATATGCAAAACATTGGTTTTCTCATGACCTGGCACATATGTATGTAAGCGTGAACTGTATTCAAAATTTCCATTTTCTTCGTCCTTGTGGTGGAATCTTGGATTAAGTCCGTTCAGCCCGGCATGACAAAAAACTGCCACTTTTTACTACTACTACTACAAAATTTCCATTTGAGGATGTATATCAGTGGATAAAAGGTATAAAATATTGTTTTATAGGGATGCGTCATAGGTGCTGTAAAACATTATTTCTGATCATATATGAGCCGCCTCATGGGAAAACCAACAATCTGCATAGGCAAAAACAAAGACGCAGATCAGCTTCGCGGTAACCGCGAAGCTGATCAGCGCCTTTGTTTTCGCTACTGGGATAGTACAATTCCTCTTCTACTTAAATTTGAAATTTCAAGCTTCTAGCTGTTTTCTGTGCTTGTACAGGCCGGTTTGTGTCGGACCTGTTCAGAAACCACATTGTTGGTTTTCCCACGAGGTGGCTCATATATAATTCTTTCCCAGCTGTATTTTGTAAATATAATTACATGTACATGTATCTCCATTCTAATATTTGTTGTTTTTTATCTTTCTTTGTTTTTTTGGCAACTAAAGTGCTTAATATAAGCATTATCACTATGTTGAGCCATCAAGAGCAATGTTTGTCAAGACGTCAGGTTTTTTACCGTATATAGTAGAATTTACTGTCACAATCATCTGGAAAACATGTCCATGAAAAGTATACCACCTTGAACCCCTTGTTTATATAGAAAAACTGGGGCCTGCAGGGGTATACCTTTATTTTCTTATTTATGCACCAAAACATAGGTGTATTTGTTAGCACCACCTCGGCGAGGCGTATCTAACATGTACCTACAATCTATGTTTTGAGTAAAAATAAGAAAAAGATCAAAAATTTTCTTTTGAAAATTTTCATGTTTTGCATTTTTAAGAATCTCTTTATATTGCATGGACATGTTTTCGTAATGTTTTTTGATGCTGATCAAATATTATGCTATAGATTTGGGCAAGTGCATTAGTATTTAGGTTTAAACCTATTTCACCATAATCTGTATATGTAGTATAGGTAGTTCATCATCTTGATTTGATACTTAAATGTTAAATCGTCATGTTATTTTGTTAAAGCATGGAACCCCTCAAGACGGCAGCACAGTGCTTCTTAAATCATGCTCTAGAATCCCAACTTATGGACTATTTGGTGGCACAGCCTTACATGCAGACTTTTACAACCTTACTCCAGACTCAAGCCACTATCAGTTTCAATTCACTAATGGCTGCTATGGATGGATTCTGCATTAGTAAGTCTTCAATTTTTGCCTATTTTTTTTTATGCCCCCAACTTTGAATGCCCCCAACTTTGAAAAAGTTGGAAGGGCATATTGCTTTCGGCTTGTCTGTCTGTGTGTCTGTGTGTTAACTTTTGAATGGTGAATGCTAGGGTTTTTAAAATTTCAATGCACATTCCTCATGAAAAAATAGTTGACCCGTATTTTTTTTCATGTCCGAGTTACACCCCTTTTCTGAGTTATGTCCCTTTGAAAACAAAATTTGAAAATCTTGTGTGCAAGATATCTCAAAAAGTATTTAAGCTAGAGCCTTCATATTTGGTACACTTGTTGGGGCTAAGGAGTAGATGACCTGATTAACTTTTGAGAACTTTCTGCCAAATTTATACAAAAATACGGAATTTTGAAATTTTGACTGATTTTTCCACTTTTCGGTGAAATTTGAAACTTTCGAACGGTGAATGCTAGGGTTTTGAAATTTCATATACACATTTCTCATGATAAAATAGTTGACCCGTATTTTTTTGTATGGCCAAGTTATGCCCCTTTTTTGAGTTATGTCCCTTTGAAAACAAAATTTGAAAATCTTGTGTGCAAGATATCTCAGAAAGTATTGAAGCTAGAGCCTTCATATTTGGTACACTTATTGGAGCTGAGAAGTAGATAACCTGATTAACTTTTGAGAACATTCCGTCAAATTTTGACAAAAATACAGAATTTTGAAATTTTGATTGATTATACCCCCGGCATTTATGCCGACGGGTATATAGCTTTCGCTTTTCCGTTCGTCCGTTCGTATGTTAGTTAGTTAGTTAGTTAGTTAGTTAGTTAGTTAGTTCGTTTCTTCGTTCGTAATTCCGGAACGTTCGTGGAATTTACGTCAAAGTTTTGGTTAAAGTTTCTCTAGAGGTGTATATCTCATGAACCAATGGTCAGAAACCATTCATATTTGGACCATAGGTACCCTATAGGGTTTGCTTTGTTTCCATGAGTTCGGACCCCAGGGCCCATGCCAGGGGGTAGGGCTGGAGGTCAAAATCTAGGTCACCTTTAAAATATGCTGTTTACAATTTTAATGTTTCTTCTATAAGTCCATATCTTAACAAACAATCATAGGTATGTATTTAAGTACAGCTCTTGCTAAAAACCATGCAAAACCTGCAAATGGTGATACATCGCCTATCAAAAAAATAAACAATTTTCAGTTTTTCCAGTAGATTAGGTCCAAAAACAAGGCAGATGACCCTTTTTTCTGATAAAATATGTTTTATATGAATGTTGTAGCCAGTTTTAAAAACACCCTTTGGGGGGATTTTCCCATAGACTTCCATTGTAAATTTTGAAGTGTTGTTTTCTCTCATGATGGACCTGTTTTATGAACAGATTTTGGTTAAAAGGCTAAAAAAAGATGACAGGATTTCATTTCTCTAATCAAACCCGTGTGTTTTTAGATAGTTTATGGTAAAAAGGCAATATATAGTGTTGCTATGGGTAAAATTGAGTTACTTCCCTTGTTTATAGATTTTTAAAAGGGAGATACCAGTGCATTTATTCAAGGACTTTATTTTTATTTGGTTTTGTTAATTGTAACTTGTGTAAAAAATAAAAAAAGAAACATAGTTTAATTAATTTATATATCCTGCAATAATTTATTCATATCTATATTTATTTTACTGAAAATTGAATTTATTAATCTGAAGTCTTTTGCGAATAATGAGGCTCCCCGAGTGACATATTTTCCCGGACTTTCCATTGACAAGTGATAAAACTGAGCAAGATTGTTACAATTTCAGTTCATAATTAACTTTTGTGTGCATAAATGAAGAAACCATTGTGTAGATTTGTAAAATATTTATGTTCAGCATGAGATAAACTGTGTCAAGGATGCGGAGTATTCATTTTCATGCAGTATTTGGCATGTTTGTCACGAGGAAAATGCAAGACAGTCAAACTTTCCGACCAAACGATGCTAGAAGTAGAAGCTAGACCAGACTGAATAAATGTGTGAAAGTTGCTACAACGTGGAGCATGGGCTGTCAAAAGTACAAAACATTGCTACACAACAGGTAATTTTAGTTAATTGTGACTTTTCATCTGGTCATGATGCACCCACTCCCCACCTCATGCCCCAAGCAATAGTGGGGTCATTTTGACTTGTCCAGCAAACAGTTACACCCACGTATGATGCTCTGCCATATAGCGACAGCCATATTGATACTCCCCCTTCCTCGTCTGTTTTTTTTTTTTTTTTTTTTTTTTTTTTTGTGTGTGTGTATGTGTGTTTTTACTGTGTGCTGCTACTGAGTCGATCAATTTCTGATCATTACCTCAGAAGTTGTGGAATTGTCACAAGGTCACAACAAAAGGCGACCCGGCTGCGGATAAAACCTGGGTCCTCCGGGACTAGAGTCCGACACTCTACCATATGCTCCAGTCCCCTCTAATATAATACCACTAAGAAGAAGTATTTTCCTTTTCTTAATATCTCAGTTGACGACTGCAAAAATAATCATTGGAGGGCAGTGGCTGGGATGGTGGAATACTGGTTAGGTCAGACTATGGATCATGGTTTCATTGGATTTGATCCCCACTGACACTGGCTTATATTTTATTGGAATAGTACTGGTAGATAATAGTTCATAAAAAAATACCATATTTGTTAGAATTAGCGCACATGCTCCAATAAGCGCACATGCTGGGTGTTTCTGTAAAAATGACACAGTTTAACTAAGTATTGAAGCTAAAATGCAGTTGCAGCTATAAACGTTATAACAGCTGCATCTGTAAACAAGCAAACAATTTCTGAAACTTGTTACAAAATTTACCTGAAAATCAAGGTTAACTTTGTCGTATTTGAAGGTAGATAAACCATAAATAAGCGATCATTTTGTCATATTCTCTTGTCGAGCCAGGGGCTGATTTCCCTCCTGGCACACCCCCTGGTAAATTATTGTCAATTTGGTGTGTTACCAGTAAACCATTCAGAATCAGATTCAGATATTATGCTCATTTCTGTTGTCACTTATTCCCAGTCATTATTATTATTGTTCTTTTTTTTTTTTTTCAGATTAAAGGCTACAAACATATTGGCAGAATTAATTTTTCTGTAAGTCAACTATGCAGCAGTCAGCTACCCTATTCACGACTGTGGACACAATATGGAGTAAGAAAACATGATCACATTAGAACCAGCTACCTATCGTACCCTCCCCAACCCTGTTCGGCACACAGTTTAAGTGGAGAAAATAAACTGTCAAAAATTACTGCTGTGGGAATATGTGATTAGATGGGATAGGTAAAGTGTTACAACTACTCGAATACTGTGACAACCTCTAAGGAAGAATTCTTTGCTTCACAGATAACATTAATTAAAAAGCATGTCAATGATGTTTTCACATTACAGGGGCGTATCCAGGCGGACGCCTGGAAGCCCGGGCTTCAACGTGATTTTTTCAAGTATGGTATTTCCCCGGGTCTTTCTGAGAAAAAATATGAAAAACAAGTAATTTTAGCTGAAAAAAGGTGTTGGGCTTCAACATTACACATTTCCTGGCTACGCCCCTGCATTTAATGGCTTGATTTTAGAGGTGAAAACACTATGATGAAGTCAACCGGCAACGGCGGCAAGGTTCAAGCTGCAAAGTATGGGACAAGTTTGAAAGACAGTTGAGAACCCGCCTTTGGAATAAGGCATGAACTTGAAAATTAATCATAAAATGTTCAATTCGATGTGATGGTTTAAGTACCGGTATTATTAAACAGATTCCCCTGAAAGTGAAATTAAAGATCTCGCTATAGCCGATTCTATAGATTTATTAGGAAGAAGAATTTAGTTATGACTTAAAAAACTTACAGTTTCTCTTTGTAACAACAAAACCTAAGGTGACATAAAATAAAAAAAAATATGAAAACACCTTCTTATTCATACAGTTACTTTAGAGAAGCTTTTCAAATTCATTGAAGCCAAGGATTCATCAGGAAAACATGTACATGTAATGCCTGCCCTCTTATACCCTACATTTATGCGATAAATTTGGGTTACATATGGGTATAGTATACATTTTTCCTTATTTTTGATCCGAAAGATAAATTGCAGGTACTTGTTAGAACCACCTCCGCAAGGCGGTTCTAATCTGTACCCACAATCAATGTTTCGAACAAAAATATTAGAAACATCATATTTTTTTTTTCCAAAGAAATTTTCAATTTTTACAGCTGAAAAAAAAATTGTATAGTGCATGGGCAAGTTTTCCTTATGTAGATTTTGGAACTGTCCATGCAATATACAGAGATTTTTGGAGCTCTAATAATTGGAAATTTTCAGCTGAAAAAATTTGATATTTTTCTTATTTTTTGCTCAAAACATAGATTGTGGGTACACGTTAGAACTGCCTGGCTGAAAAATTTTGATATGTTTCTTATATATGCTCTAAACATAGATTGTGGGTACACAATATTCACAATCTATGTTTTGGAGCAAAAATAAGAAAACTGGCCTGGGTATCCAGAGGTATACCTATTTTTCTTATTTTTGCTCAAAACATAGATTGTGGGTACACGTTAGAACCACCTGGCTGAAAAATTTTGATATTTTTCTTATTTTTGCTCAAAACATATATTGTGGGTACACCATAGATTGTGTACACAATCTATAGTTTGGAGCAAAAATAAGAAAACTGGGGTATGCAGGGGTATACCTATTTTTCTTAATTTTGCTCATAACATAGATTGTGGGTACACGTTAGAACCTCCTCAACATAGATTGTGGGTACACGTTAGAACCGCCTCACCGGGGCGGTTATAATGTGTACCCACAATCTATGTTTTGGGGCAAAACGAAGAAAAATAGGTATACACCTGCATATCCCAGTTTCACTACATGCATATAAAAGTGGGGTTTAGGGGTTTTTTCATTGCATGCAGATGTTTTCCTGATGGAGTTTATACTGGTACCCATACCAAGAATTGTATACAAATAAAGAAAAAAAAAGTTATATATATATGTTTGTTATATTAGTTATTTAAATCATATGTAAAAAGGTACAAGTAGGCAATGACGAGGAAATGGCTTAATCAGAAAGAAATTCCCACTCCATAAACCGAGGGGTGGGAAAAAACTAAAATGACACTTAGGTACTTATACCAAGAAAACATATTGTAAGCCTAGTGAGCAGCTATTCCCCAATAGGTGGCCACTCAGTTACCTGAACTGAACTAAAATATTAAGATAGCTGTACCATTTTTTTAAGGTTTCTTGCCATCATATTATACAGGCAAAGGCATCAGTTAGTTGAATGAAAGGCATCATTGAGAAAAAATATGTTGCAGTGTGCTGATTTTTTTTCATCTGGAGAGAAAAAATATGTTGCAGTGTGCCGATTTTTTCCGAATTTACAGATTTTGAAAACGGTAACCGCTACCTTAATAGTTTTTCAGGCCAACGAAAGAAAAACACATGAGTTTCTTGCCTTCTCATTCAAGTATATGAATCATTTTATTGCATAAATGGAATAATTAACATACAGTAGTTCCATCATGGGAGAGAAGTTACTGTTATGTTGAAATATGCGAATTTTACCAAATATACAGATTTTGAAAACTGGGTCTGCTAACTTAATATTTCTTTCAGGCAAAGAAGAAAACCACACAGGCTTCTTGCCATCATATTCAGGCAAAGGCATCATTTAGTTGAATGAAAAACATATTGACTAATTTGACTTGCAATAGGTCCATTGTGAGAGAAAAATTATGTTGAAATATGCAGATTTTCTCCGAATTACAGATTTTGAAAATGGTAACCGCTACCTTAATAGTTTTTTAGGCCAGCAAATGAAAAACACATGCCTTTTTATTCAAGTATTTGAATCATTTTATTGAATCATAGGTATAATTAACACACAGTAGGTCCATCATGAGAGAGAAGTTATGTTAAAATATGTAGATTTTACCAAATATACAGATTTTGAAAACTGGTTTCCACTACCTTAATATTTTTTCAGGCAAAGAAAGAAAAAACACACAGGTTTCTTGCAATCATACTCAGGCAGAGGCATCATATACTTGAATGAAAGCTATCACTGACTTGCTTTAGGTCCATCATGAGAGAAATAATATGTTGAAATGTGCAGATTTTCTCCAAATTTACAGATTTTGAAAATGGTAACCGCTACCTTAATAGTTTTTCAGGCCAACAAAAAAGACACATGGGTTTCTTGCTTTTTTTATTCAAGTATATGAATCATTTTATTGAATAAAAGGAATAATTTACATATAGTAGGTCCATCATGAGAAAGAGGTTATGTTGAAATAATGCGGATTCTACCAAATATACAGATTTTGAAAAATGGTTACCGCTACCTTAATATTTTTTTATGCAAAGAAAGAAAAACAAACAGGTTTTTTGCCATCATATTCAAGCAAAGGCATCATTTAGTTGAATCAAAGGCATCAATGACTTACATTAGGTCCATCATGAGAGAAAAATTATGTCAAAATTGGCAGATTTTCTCTAAATTTACAAATTTTGAAAATGGTCATCGCTACCTTAATATTTTTCCAAGCAAAGAAAGAAAAACACACGGGTTTCTTGCTTTTTTGTTTAAGTAAATGGTTCATGCTATTGAATAAAAGGCACCATTGTCCTACAGTAGGTCCATCATGGGAGAAAAAATATGTTGAAATTGTCCGATTTCGGGGATTTAGCTAAAATCAGGATTTCAGGTAACCCCCCTCCCAATGAAAGCATAGTTTTCGGGCCAAAGGTAATCTTTTCTCAATTGTTAATACATCATATTATTAGCCTGATATGACTTTATCACTCACTTAAATCAAAAGTTGATTTTGATTCCCTTGGTTATAACCCTTAGCTCATGAAAATGATGAAAAATCAGAATTTTAGTCACATTCATGATGAAAAATGTGCTAAAAATGAAAATTGTTGGTTGCCATGGTAACTGACATCCAATCAAAGAAATATTGTACCTCTCAAGGTTTGGTCATAAGTGCTACACTATGGCACACAAATTGACCAATTCTGTTACCATGGATATATCACCCTTTGCATGGTCCTTAGCAAGAGCTGTACTTAATTAGTTCATAGATAGGGTTTGCTTTCATACTCCATGCTCGGTACCATCTCCAGGGGGTGGGGCTGGAGGTCAAAATCTAGGACTTATTTTTAATATGATAAATATCATGATAAATTTTCTGTAAGTCTGTATTCTTGACATCCACAAAGTTTTATCAGAAAGCATTCATACTTAGACCATAGGTACCATGTAAGGTTCAGACACTAGGGTCCATGTGCGGGGGGTGGGGCTAGAGGTCAAAATCTAGAACTTCTTTAAAAAATGTATTTCTTTACTTTCCTTTACCACCATGTTTAGAAATGATTCGTACTTGCACCAAAGGTACTCTATAAGGTTTGCCTTGTTCCTAATGACATTAGACTCTAGGGTCCGTGCCTGAGGGTGGGGCTAGAGGTCAAAATCTAGGACATTTTTTTTTTTTTTTTAATATTATTGAAGAATGACATTCTACTTTACATCTAGGACCGAGGACCTGACCCTCAATGTCCGCGATCAAGTCCTAGATTGAGTATACAAGTCAGCTCTGTATACTGCTCTAAAATAGATCTGTCATTCTACTACCCCCCCCCCCCCCATGGTTTTAGACCAGTGTTTTTTGCAAATATAAATTTATAAGATTTACTTGTTGAGGGCGCTCTCTTTCATCAGGAATTGAGGTTTAATGTGTCACTTTCAGTGAGCATGTCTGGATTGGGGGCGGTGGGCTGAGGTTGGGGGCGTTGGAGGGAGCTACCAGCCGGGGGTATACGTGCCTCTCAAGGCACTTTTTCTAGTTTTTCCACTTTTCAGTGAAATTTGAAACCTTTGAATGGTGAATGATAGGGTTTTGAAATTTCATATACAGATTCCTAATAAAAAAGTTGGCCTGTATTTTTTTCATCTACTTGTTATGCCCCTTGTTGGAATAATGTCCCTTTGAAAACAAATTTTGAAAATCTTGTGTGCAAGATATCTCAAAACGTATTTAAGCTAGAGCCTTCATATTTGGTATGCTGGTTGGGGCTGAGAAGAAGATCACCTGATTAACTTTTGAACACTCTCTGTCAAATTTTGACAAAATTACTCCATTTTTAAATCTTTACTTCATTTCTAACTTGCCTGCAAAAAAGCTTACATTCTGTTTCTGGATTGAGGTCAAAACAGACGCAACCGAACAGCTTCTTCAGGAAATTAAATTTGACTGCATTCAAATGAAATAAATGAATCATACAAACTGCCAGTTTAGGGACAAGCATACAGTTGGGGGCATAGTGTTTTACAAACACGCATTTCTAGTTTCCATAGTCATCTAGCTGTGACTATTCTTTTTGCTCAGAGGAATTTCATTGAAAAATGGAATTGTAATTCAAAATCACCCCTGATGCCCCTAAAAATGACTGGACTCACCCAAATGATAATGATGGGCTAGTCCATTCATCATGTATGGGCTAAAATCAGAATTTTAACTCCTGTACCCATTGTGCAGTTGCCGCATAGCTTATCAACGCCTTTGTTAAAGCTACATACATCTGACATAGTCCAGTCTCTCTTCTACCTGAATCTAAAACTTGTTGCATCTAACTGTACATAGCCTGGAAGAACTTTTTTCTTATGATGTGACTCAGAGAAGTATAAATTTTCTTTCAGCTTTGGGAGGAACACCTTTTGATGAGTGCTGGCCAGGCTTAGAAGATGTTATACGGCCACTGATTGATAACCCCCTCAACTTTGATGGTGTTTGTCAGAAGTAAGATTTCTCCATTCCATTACATGGGCTGCGACGCGAGAAAACCGGTCTTTGGGGTTTCTGACCAGGTCTGACACAAACCGGCCTGTGCAGCTACAGAAAATGGCTAGAAGCTTGAAATTACGGATTACCGAAGAAGAGGAAATGTACTATCCATGTAGCGAAAACAAAGGCGCTGATCAGCTGTGCAGTTACTGCACAGCTGATCTGCGTCTTTGTTTTCGCATAGGCAAAGATCCGGTTTTCTCATGATGCGGCTCACATCAGGTCCAGAGGCTACAATCTTTTTTCATGCTCAACCCGGACTGAGCATGAAATTAAAAAATGCTCAAAATACTGAAAAAGCTGAAGTCTTTGGTTATCTCAAACACACGAAATGCACACATTGATATTGGGAATAAGCCTTTTGATATTTATGAGCAGAATAAATTAGCAGACCTCGGACCTTTAACTGGGCCAATACAAAATTACTTGATTAATAACATTATATTATAAAATAAAGGAAAACAAAAATATGAAAATGAGCTAGATTTTTTCAATACAGAAAGGTTTATTTTGTAATAAGAAAAAATGTGTGAACAAGATACGAAAAAGAGGAAGAACGTTCAACTGAAGACAAAGTGATGTTTCTTTTTTACAGGCACATAGGAGCCACACCATGAGAAAAACAACAATGTGGTTTCAGAACAGGCCCGACACAAACCAAGCTGTTCTAGCACAGAAGATGGTTGGAAATTTTGGTTTTAGAAAGAAGAGGAATTGTACTATCCGTGTAGTGAAAACAAAGGCCCTGATCGACATCACAGTGACTGCGAAGCTGCGATCTGCGCCTTCGGTTTCCCATATGCAGATTGTTGATTTTCTCATGAAGCAGCTCATATTCTTATTTTTTTTTTTTTTTTCAGCATTGACCTTTGGGAGGATGCATTGCATTGCTTTATTCAGGGTGGCATTGAATTAGAATCAGAATTGATGACATATTTAATGAGGCAGCCATACATAGCAGTGATAGAAACGGCTCTACAAAAGTATGGCTTCACCCTCACCCCAGATTTCGAAGGGTTTGATGAGCTGATGAATGGTGTGACAGATTACTGTTATGCATTAGAGGGTAAGTCTCAATTTTTAAGCATTATCACAAGAAAACTGTTTTACTGTCCATACACTATCTTCCAGAAACTGCCTTTTTCAAAATCCCTCTTTTCTGAAACACCTTAAGAAAAATGTGACCATGTCACAGTTTTGAATTCCAAAAGTCTTTAAAAACGCCCCAAAAATGTAGAAAATCGGCTAACAAAAAACATAATTTCATGTCAGAAAATATTTTTGAACAAGTTTTTTTCCATTGTGAAATGCTATCAAGGGAAGTAACTATTATCTTGGAAAAAAGTCCAGCCTGATTAGAAAAAGCGGCATCTTGAATTCTTTCTCATTCCAGCTGCAGATCAGTTATTTACCCAGTGTTTGGCCCCGTTCAGCAGTGTACTGACCTCTGGCACATTTGACTTGTGTAATGCTGACACGTAAGTTCATATATATTTGGGCAGTCTCAGTAAAACTGTTATTGTTTCGCAATTGAGCTGCGACGCGAGAAAACCGGTCTTCGGGGCTTCCGGCCAAGTCCCACACAAATGTACACTCACAGAAGAAGACTAGAAGCTTGAAAATTCGGATTTAGGAAGAAGAGAAATTGTACTATCGGAGTAGCAAAAACAAAGGCACTGATCAGCTTTGCGGTTACAGCGAAGCTAGTCTGCGCCTTTGTTTTCGCATAGGCAAAAATCTTGTTTTCTCATAACCCGGCTCAGTTGAGATAGCTACCTATGATATAAAGTATGTATCAAGCAATTCTATTTTTAAATTTTAAACAATATGCTCATGGTATCTGATAAGCAGCTAGCTTGTCCACCATTGCGGCATCCGAGATTAACGAGTAATTCTGTTTACATCAAAAGTAGGCTTCTTTACAATAGAATCTTCCTCATAAAAAGAGAGAAAAAAATGCTTCTGGTTTACTCAATCTACCCTATTTCTTCCAGCAACCCTAAAAGATTTTTATATGATTCTGGGGAAAAAAAAACTTATTCAGTACAAACCAAGATGTATTATTCTATTTTCCTTGTCATTAGAGTTGGGAATAAAGCTATAGATAGAATTCAGCTACGTGTTTTGCTTTAGATAGAATTCAGCAACATGTTTTGCTATAGATAGAATTCAGCTACGTGTTTTGCTATAGATAGAATTCAGCAACATGTTTTGCTATAGATAGAATTCAGCAACATGTTTTGCTATAGATAGAATTCAGCTACATGTTTTGCTATACCTGTAGAATTCAGCTACATGTTTTGCTATAGATAGAATTCCGCTACATGTTTTGCTGTAGATAGAATTCAGCTACATGTTTTACTATAGATAGAATTCAGCTACATATTTTACTATAGATAGAATTCAGCTACTTGTTTTGAATTTTATTTCTTTTAGGATGCCAAAGCTCCAGGAATCTGTGCAATGTTTTACACAGCATGATCTAACCCAGAAATTCTTAGACTATTTGAAGACAGATCCATCCATGAAGATATTTGTGGATGCCCTCCAGGTGATGCAGATAAGCATGGATAGCTTGGACACAATCATGACAGCATTGAATAGCTTATGTGGTAAGAATTGTTTTTAACAGCTTTCAAGAAAGCATTCTGCCCTATCAAATCAGTCGTGAAAGACAGGTTCCTCCATGACATTGTTTATTGATGCCGTTCAGCTGATGCAAATAAGCATGAACAGCTTGGACATAATCATGACGGTAATGCATTTGTTCTTAAGTGGCACTGATAACAGTAAGTTACTTCAAAAAAGTGCTTACAGGAATACTTTTTCCCCTTATAATTGTTGTATAGGGGGTAAGGCAGGGTTCTGACTGAGTCTGACACAAACTAGGCTCAACAGCTATACAGAGTTTGTCTGAAGCTTGAAATGTTTGGTATCAGGAGGAATAGGAGTTTTGTACACAAAAAGGAGGTGATCAGCTGGCTTATAACTACTGCACAGCTTTGTGATTACGAAAACTTGCCCATGCAGTATACAGCAATATTTGCGCCTTCAAAAATGATGAAAACTCCATAGGAAAATTTTTGATAATTTTAATATTTTAGTTCAAAACTTTGATTGTTGGTACACTGAGTACCTGCAATCTGTGTTTTAGATTAGAAATAGAAAAAAATGCATACCCCAGTATACCCCAGTTTCACTACATAAAAGCATGGTTTGTTGGCATAAATTAAAAGCAAGTTTTCTAATGATGCAGCTCCAATATTTCCAGGGACCAATGTGAATGAGATGTTTGAGGAGTGTTCGACACAATTCCAGGCTGTTCTAGCATCTGTGGGAGATCTGTCAAGTATTAGCATGCAGACCTTAATCAACATTTGTGATCTATCTACGTAAGTGCCAAATTATAATGCAGCGGCCCCCGTGGCCGAGTGGTCAAGAGCGCTGTTTCTTAATCACTCGATCATCTCACCGCTGTGTCTGGTGTGGGTTCGAGCCCCGCTCTTGCCATGTGTGAGACAAGACAAGTTCTGCTTGTGGGTGTGCCAGGTGGTTTTTCTCTAGGTTCTCCCGTTTTCGCCCACCTTCTGATTGGCCCGTCTCATATGAGCTGAAATAATCTTGAAAGGGACGTAAACTGAATTAAAAAAAAAAATTATAATGCTAATGCACTGAGAAATGGCTTTCTCATCTTAATCATTTAGACAAACTTTAAGTGAAGACTTTTTAAACACTGTTTTATCGTAGTCTCGACTAAACTACAGTTTGCAACTTTCCAGGATTTGACCTCACCCATGCTTTCCACCCCACCGCATCTGTTAAGGTGCAGATGTGGTTAAAGATTAGTGCCAAAGATGTCAATTTAACATGCAAGTTTTGGTCATGATTACCTAATGCCATTGATCAATTGAATGAAGTATGCATCATGTTACACTCTTTGTGAGCAAAGCCTCCTTTCTGCCTTTTTTTGTATATTTATGTTATGTAATTCATATTTTTTTCAGGCTTGCCAGTATTGACAGCGCTGCACAATGTTTCGTTGACAATGGTCTGGAATCAGACTTTATGGCCTACTTAACCGAGGATCCAACCCTGTCATCTCTGCTGAGCTCACTGGGGATTTATGTTAACAGTGTGGATAACTTAATGAACACCTTAAAGAACTCCTGTGGTAAGAAAGAATTTAGTTTTTACAATGATGATGTTTACAAATGAGCCACCTCGTGGGAAAACCAACAATGTGGTATCCGAACAGGTCCGACACAAACCAACATGTACAGTCACAGAAAAGAGCTAGAAGCTTGAAATTTCGGATTTAAGTAGAAGAGGAACTGTACTATCCGAGTAGCGAAAACAAAGGCGCTGATCAGCTTCGCAGTTACTGCGAAGCTGATCTGCGCCTTTGTTTTCGCCTATGCAGGTTGTTGGTTTTCTTATGCGGCGGCTCAAATTAGTTATTACTAGTGAATAAGCTTGAAGCTCATTTTGCTTTAATATACAGATTAAAATAAGTCTCCAGACTTCTTTCTGGATCCCATTTGTATCATAGGCGTAACCAGAAAATTTCAATTTGTACGCACCAAGGGCAAAAAAGCTAAATTTGTATCGAAAATTGACAAAAAACGCCATAATTTTAGCTACTTTTAACTTTTTACATTACGCACTTGCATATTGTGCGTAATGGGCGGTACGCCTATGTGTATAATGCTTGTATTGTATACCAACAGTATTGTTTTAGCTATATATATTGTATGTGTATTGTACAAATGAAATAAAGTTTAAACCAAAAGCTTAGCAAAGAACTTAGGTGATATGTTGGTCATTTTTACAGTTCCTTGGCTGTACGCTAGGTCCTGAAACCACTTTGCAAGCAAAATTCTATTTGGAGCCTCCATGGGTAGAGGCAACAAAAGTTTATTCCCTAAATCTAGCTGACATGCTCAATATGGCTGCCCACTCACAAATGCTCAAATATCTTCTCCAGAACTGGTGGGCCGATTGTTTTGAAACTTGGTACATTGCATCTAGGGCTCAGGAGTATTGTCTTTATAACATTTTTGTATTTTGTTGTTTCAGATGCAATTACCTCTCAATTTGGATTTTTGGGTAAGAAGTAACACAGCAGTGTCATCACAACCCTAGACCAGAAATCTGACGACATTTGACTACAGCATATGATACAAGAATTATAGACCAGAATGAAAATATAGTGATTTAGACACTGAGTACACAAGAAAAGCAGATACTGAGTATATGGTGATAACTTTGGGTCAATTTTGCATTTTCCGTATTAATTTGAGTTCAGGGTTTTCATTCACACATTAATAGTATGTTGGCTGAGCCTGAGATGCTTAAAGTAAGTACCCATTTGGCAAAATTTTTCCTCATTTTATCATTAATTACCCATATATGTTATGTTTTTGGTACACTATATTTGCTTTTGTTTTTGTAGACCTTTTTGAACCTGCTATATTTTATACTCATTTTATCACACCGTATTAGTGGCAATCGTGAGCAACCAATTTGATAAACAAAAAGAGTTCTAGACTGCCATAAAAAGGCATTTCAGATTTCCAAAATGACAACATAGAAGGTAAATTGAACATTCTCGATTGCCAATGTATGCTTTTTTGTAATCTAAATCACCTTTTTTTCGGATGGGGGAGAAATTAGTCCCTAGAATGCACAAGCGAAGCAAATGCATACTTAAAAAATAAACACAAACCCCTTTGTTGTTTATGTACATTTTTAGAGTTATTTTTTTATTATTATTATTTGATCTTGGTTATGGAATAAGACAAGGTGCCATTTTGTGCCTTATTAGATGTACTTTTTCTACATCCGATTATTTTTACACAAACTTTTATAGTCAAAGTTTTTAACAGTTTTTTTTTTTCAATAACTTTTATTTTCTATTCTTTATTTTGATATATTTTGATTTACAGTCGTCTGTGATATATGAGCCGTGTCATGAGAATACCTGTCTATGGTGTTTTAACTTTCAGTCAAGGTCTAATACAAACCAGACTGTACAGCCCCGAAAGATAACTAAAGGGTTTAAGAAGAAGCATATCGTACACCAAGTACCCCATGTCATGTAGGAGCAGGATTAGTCAGATTGGAGCTGGAGAGAGAGAGAGAGAGAGAGAGAGAGAGAGACTGTTTTAGTCATACCATGAAACTTGCTTTTGACACACTCAAATGCAGATCAACTGTCAGACTCTGTATAGTGAATAATTTTGATGCATTGTGCATTCTTATGAATGTGCTGATTTAAGTATTTATCACAAAAAGGTGTTTTTCTCATGATTCAGCTCATTTTATTTGTATTAATCAGATTGGGGCGACCCTTGCTGGTCAATGGCCACCTGCGTATGTATGAATGATAATAAAGAGGAGGTTCAGTTGGACAAGTCCAATCTTCCCTGAGGTCCTCTATACTGAATTATGCTAAATGAATCACAAAATAATTTTCAGGACCTTCTATTACCATTCATGCTTGTTTCATGTGTATCAAATTTTTGTACTTCTATTAAACTTAATATATGTCAGATTTGTTTACAGAACCAATTGACTCTCTGACAGTTATAAAAACAACTTGTGTAATACCAATTGAAAATATTTTACTGAATGTGGAAAGAAATGAGTGCTCTGCATGAACAGGATTAGAAGAGAATATTTTCTTTTCGAAATGTGTATTTCTTGAGTGCCATGTTAACCAGCAAGTGCTACACGCCCTAAGAACAGGGCCATATGGAGAAGAAACAATGTCGAATTAAAATGTTTACTTCTGAATTTTTTAACTTTTTTATTTGTAGAACTTTTGTAATTAATAAACTTGTTTTCCTATCATTGTGTTGTTTTATTCTTAACCAGATACGATATGATGAACATTTTTTTTTCCTCCAATGAATCCACCATCTCATTTAGGAAAATTGAGCCTCCTCATGAGAAAACCAACGATTTGCATATGCCAAAACAAAGCCGCAGATCAGTTGTGCAGTAACTGCCACCTGATCAGTGCCTTTATTTTCACAATTCCTCTTCTACTTGTATCCGAAGTTTCAAGCTTCTAGCTTTATTCTGTGACTGTACAGCCTGGTTTGTGTCAGACCTAGTCGAAAACCTAAATTGTTTGTTTTCTCATGCACAGGCTCAATTAAAAGTAAGCAATAATCAGCAATGATCAGGAAATGCTGCAATCAGAACAGCATAGTACCGCCCTAAAAACTCAGGTAAAATGACAAATAGTTGCTGATATAAAGAGGGCCTACTGTTACCTGAGCTGCTATTTCCATAAAGGTTGTCACAGTTTACCAAATATATGTATTTAGATATATGAATATGCACATAAAATGTGCAAACAGCAAACAAATCAACACCAAAAGATAAACATAAAACAGTTGGTAACATTCTGGTACAGTTTAACTGATTTATTTATTTAATTTTTGATAGCAAACAAAATAGAATTTATTAGAATAAAATTGCTTATGTGCTGCTTTATGGGTGTCCAGTATTCAAATTAATTAAGGGTATGGCCCATTTGTTCAACAGAATGCAGGTTTTTGTTTACAAGTTAAAAAAAAAAAAAGGAAGTTAATTTTTGAAAATTCTGTAATTATGTCCAAATAATTGACAATAAGTTTTCAGGCAATAAAAATAAATCTTGTGCTTAGTGTTTAGTCCAAGAAATACCATTATTAGTCAGCTCTTGTATAAGTTTAAAACAGGCGTGTGCAGAAAAGCTGTGTTGTTTCAAGAAATCTACAGTAACTGAAGTATGTTTTGTCTGTGAGGAGGAGGTGTTCCTGTGTCGTCCAGGCCCATTGTGGACACACAGGTTATTAACTGACTATGATAAACTTCACTGGGGTGATATCCGAAAAACTTGCATTTAGTTATCAGTTCACCTGGCTGTATATTGTGACTTTCATACTTTTTGTTTTTCAGTCATATTATGTAAACATCAAATTTATTGCATTCTTGTGCATCAATTTTTAGCTCGCCTGCACGAAGTGCATAGAGCTATTGTAGTCACCTCGGTCGTGCGTGTTTACGTTTACATGTGCGTCCGCGTCCGCGTCACACTTTCGGTTAAAGTTTTTTATAAGTCTATATCTCTTGACCATGTTGATGGATCAAGTTGATACTTTGCATGTTGCTAGATATTGGTCTGAAGTTTTACGCAGTACCATCATGACCCACCCTGGGTGACCTTGAGGTCAAGGTCACAGACTTAGAAATTTTGTGTTTAAGTTTTTGGTTAAAGTTTTTGTAAGTCTATGTCTCTTGACCATATTGATGGATTGAGTTGATACTTTGCATGTTGCTAGATATTGGTCTGAAGTTTTACGCAGTACCATCATGACCCACCCTGGGTGACCTTGAGGTCAAGGTCACTGACTTAGAAATTTTGTGTTCAAGTTTTTGGTTAAAGTTTTTTATAAGTCGATATCTCTTGACCATGTTGATGGATCAAGTTGATACTTTGCATGTTGCTAGATATTGGTCTGAAGTTTTACCCAGTACCATCATGACCCATCCTGGGTGACCTTGAGGTCAAGGTCACGGACTTAGAAATTTTGTGTTCAAGTTTTTGGTTAAAGATTTTGTAAGTCTATATCTCTTGACTATATTGATGGATTGAGTTGATACTTTGCATGTTGCTAGATATTGGTTTGAAGTTTTATGCAGTACCATCATGACCCACTCTCGGTGGCCTTGAGGTCAAGGTCACAGACTTAGAAATTTTGTGTTTAAGTTTTTGATTTAAGGTTTTGTAAGTCTATATCTCTTGACCATGTTGATTGATCGAGTTGATACTTTGCATGTTGGTAGATATTGGTCTGAAGTTTTATGCAGTACCATCATGATCTTCCCTGGGTGACCTTGACGTCAAGGTCACAGACTTAGAAATTTTGTGTTAAATTTTTTGGTTAAAGTCTAAATCTCTTGAGCATGTTGATGGATAAAGTTGATACTTGCATGTTGATAGATATTGGTCTCAGGTTTTATGCTGTACATCACAAATCACCTGGATGACCTTGAGGTCAAGGTCACGGACTTGGAAGTTCTGTGTTTAAGTTTTGGTTAATGTTTTTATAAGTCTATATCTCTTGAACATGTAGATTGATCAAGTTGATACTTTGCATTGGTCTGAAGTTTTATGTTGTACCATCATGACCCACCTGAGTGACCTTGAGGTCAAGGTCATGCGTCATAGATTTTAACAGATGTAGTGGCAAAGCACAAGTCAGGCGAGCTACGCTGTCCTGCGACAGCTCTTATTATAAAACATACAGAAAGTATACAAAAATAAATGAACTAAATTTGTTGACAATTTTGTCAAAAATTGGTTCATTATTTTTTTAGTTATCTCCAGAAAGGTAAGTGCTGTGTTAGAAGTGCCACGCAGTGTACTCCTCAGCCCCATGAAGGCTCTAGCTCTATTTTTTCACGAGAGACACATATAAAATATAAAATTTCAGACCCAAGCATTCACTGTTTAAAAGTTTTATGTTTCACCAAACTTGAAAGTGAAAAAATCATTAATCAATTCAAAATTATGTCATTTGACACAAACTTCTTGAAAGTTAATCAGGTGATCTACTAATCTGCATGCCAAATTTTGAAGGCTCTAGCTCAAATACTTTATGAGATATCTTGCACACAAGATTTTCAAATTTAATTTTCAAAGGGGCATAATTCAGAATAGGGGCATAATTCATAATAGGGGCATAACTCCTACATGACAAAAAATACAGTCAACTGTTTTTTTTTTTTTTTTTTTTTTTTTTTTTTTTTTTTTTTTTTTGTTTTTGTTTTTGTTTTTTTGTTTTTGTTTTCTTTTTGTATATGAAATTTCAAAACCCTAGCATGCACCATTCAAGCTTTCAAAAATGTAAATGTGACTAACAAACAAACAGACAGACAAGCCCAAAACAATATGCCTTCCCAACTCCCAACTTTACCAAAGTTGGAAAGTCATTATCTCAAGATTTCTCATGATCTAAGGTAATGTTTGCTCCTAGTCTATCAAAAAGTAGAGTGTTTAGCTTATTTACCTTATAAGGCTGTATATCAGTATGAACAGAAATTTACTAGTTCATCGACCGTATGAATATACATTACTGCAAAAACAAGAAATATCTTTAAAAAAGATATACGGCGAAGACGATAATTTGTAGAGTATTCCCATCGGTGTTCCGTTCTCCACAAAGAAGTGGAGCGAGGTCACGAAGTGTATCGGAGTGCAGGTTAGCCAACTGATCTAGATGTTTTGTTGGTGTTATGTATGGAGAAATGAAGAATGTGTCTAAAACAAGTACATTTCACCAACTACAGAAAGTGGACCACTTTTGGAAATAATAAGTAAAACTGAGCTCCTTTAAGAGCAGGGAAAATATTAATGAGAAAGTGGACGAGCCACACTCCATAGACTTCAATATATTTTCATGTTTACAAGAAGTGAAATTTCCTTTTAAAAGGAAGGATTCGCCAGGTTTGGAAGATAAAATTCAGCTTTTATTGCATTCATTAGCTCATACATGTATGTTGTAACTAAACCAAAACCCACCATCCCAGACGAGAAAAGGTGTAAATTTGTAAAATTTGTGGAAGGAAAACATAAACCAAATCAAACATTTTCGGTTTGGCGATTTGTCGGCTGGGTCAACATAAGTCGCCCACTACCGGCCTGTGATCGGACCGGCAACCTTTTGATTATAAAGCGAATCCGCTAACAATTAGATCACCGCGGCCGGTTCAGCAATATTACAGTTGAGAAACAAATGTGCATATAACTTCATCTGTGCCAGTGGAGCAGATACATCAGATTTGGCATCTAACCCATGAAATAAATCACACATGGCGTGATAAAATCATAAACTATGTACAACGCCTCCGCACTTCTCTGCCTCATGTGACATGGGAAATAACACACACACACACACACACACACACACACACACACACACACACACACACACACACAAACACACACACACACATTTATAAGGGAATGATAATGAAAAGAGGTACATGTACAAGTTTTATTTACCTTTTCCGCCATTTTAATCTTAACCCAGTGCGTAATTTAGTTTGCGCCAGCTGCAGTACTTTTACAATCGAAACTTCGAACACAATACATATGCACGGGACTAAAATAAGATTTCTAATAACTTTGAGCACTTGAAGTTTAATTGACGTCAGCGAAAAACGCTTGTACCCAGGGAGCCAAAAGTCTCTATCTCGCAAAAAAGGTTGGAGGTGACATCTCCTGCTATAGTTGTTTTGAATGCTTTTTTGGATAGCTCTGACCATCCAAAAGGAGGTCTAAGTGGACTGCTCTGGAAATTTTTTTGGCGTGATGCTTTAATCAGACGGTATTTAGACGTACTATTTGTTATATACAGTTGAAATGCAGTACACACATATATTACGAACAGTCATATTTATATGTTTCTTCAACATCGTTTACTATCCTGATATCATTTTATCTTGTCTGATTGCAGCTGAGTATGTCTTAGCCATGTATAAAGCTGTAAATGTGTCATTTGAGTAAATTATGTGTCATCTTAAGGCATTTAATTACCCCAACCACTTAATGTATATGTAAAAATTTATGTGCAATTATGAGAATCAATATATTTTTATCAGTACATTTTTATCAATAAATGTTGATGTCATCATTATTTCTATAACAATTATTGCATTTTATTCCTTTTTTTGCATATTCATGAATTTTTATTAAAACATTAAAATGAATAAACAGAAACAATTAAAAATCAATTATCCCATAAAATCTAATTTCAGGCCTAAACTAACATTGTGGCTCATTGTTATTGTACCAATAGTACTATTTGACGCCATGGGCCTAAATAAAAATTCTCGATTGCATTTTCATGAACATTAATGAAAATGATGAAAATCAAGATTTACAAAGGGAAAATCATTTATTTTGAAGTGTTTGGGATGGGTTATCTTTAGGACGTACCTTGCACCCTTAGAACAAATGCTCATGGGTGCCAGTTTGGTTAGATGATCACTTTAATGCCCATTTGTGTCACATAAAATCACAGAGTGTTCACCCTACCCCTAATAAACAGAGGAAGTAATGTGGTACCACTATATTACCACATGTATTTTGGCTACTGATAGACATAGAGACCAGAAATAGGTATCAAATGATTGTTTTGACAATGTTCTTTAACCATGTAATAAGATATGAAAATCAAACTGACTTCCTCGTGTTTGAATATCAATGAGAACTTTCTATATTAGAAAAAAATCACATAAAATGGAGTATACCAGCACAATTGATTATATCTCAGCAATCAAAAGATCTTGAGAGCTTAAATTGGTATCAAATGATTGATATGACAATGTTCTATAACCATATAATAAGATATATAAACAAGCTGGCTAACTTGATGCTCAAATATCAAAGAGAACTTCAGATATTGGAGAAAAATAACAGATAAATAAAGGGGGTATACCAACAACATTGCTGATATCTCAGCAACCGAAAATTCTAGAGATCTGAAATTTATATCAAATTATTGTTATGCTAATGTTCTTTAATAATGTAATAAAATAAAGACATAATTTGACTTTTTTGTGTTCAAATATTGATGAGAACTTTCAGTATAAGAGAAAAATCACAGAACAATGGAGGGGGTATATCAGCAGATATGTTTATTGCTCAGCATCCAAAAGCCATAGAGAGCTAAAATTGGTAACAAATAATTGCTATGACAACCACAAAATATGATACATAAATAATCAGACTTTCGTCTGTCCGAGTAGTGATGAAAACTTAAAACATTAGAGAAAATCACAGAAACTAGAGGGTGTATACCTACCGAAATGTTTATATCTCAGCAACCAAAAGCCATAGAGAGCTCAGATTGGTATCAAAAGATTGCTATGACTATATTCTATAACCATGTACTAAGATATATAAATAAGCAGATTCCTTGTTGCTTCAATATTTAAGAAAACGTAAGATACTAGAGAAAAATCATTGGAATTCTAAGGGATATACCAATAAAATTGAACATATCTTAGTGACCAAAGGCTCTAGGGAGCTGAAATTGGTTTCAAATGATTGCTATAATAATGTTCTATAATCATGTGATAAGACACATAAATAATACTACTTTTTTGTTGTTTGAATATTGATGAGAACTCTAAATATTTGATAAAAAGATAAAAAATAGAGGGGGTATACCAATAGAAACGTATATATCTCAGCAACCAAAAGCCATAGAGAGCTGAAATTGGTATCAAATAATTGCTATGATAACATTCTATAACCACGTAAAACAATATAAATAAGCTGACTTTCTTGTTGCTCCAATATTTAAGAAAACGAGAAAAATCGTTGTAAACGAAGGGGGCGTACCAATAAAATTGAACATATCTTAGTGACCAAAAGCTCTAGAGAGCTGAAATTGGTTTCAAATGATTGATATAATAATGTTCTATAATCATGTAATAAGACACATGAATAATACTACTTTCTTGTTGTTGGAATATTGATGAGAACTTTAAATATTAGATAAAAATCTCAGAAAAATAGAGGGGGTATGCCAATGGAAACATACTTATCTCAGCAACCAAAAGCCATAGAGAGCTGAAATTGGTATCAAATAATTGCTAAGACAACATTCTATAACCATGTTATAAGATACATCAATAAACTGACTTTCTTGTGGCTCCAGTATTTAAGAGAACTTAATATATAAGAGAAAAATCACTGACAAACGAATGTGGTACACCAATAAAACGGCTACTATCTCAGTGACCAAATGCTCCAGAGGGCTGAAATTTGTATCAAATGAATGCTGTTATATATAATTGATTCAATAATATTGATTCTTTTAAAAGCTATTACTTATAATTTATATATATATAATCAAAGGGGAGTAACCCAATTAATTAATATATATTTCTTTTTATGTTTCTACAATTTATTATCTAGAACTTTGTAGAAGAATGTCATTGATTATTTTTATCACTGTTATATAATTTAGAAGTATAGAAAATTCTATGAGCACTTTGTGGATAATTCCAGATGAAAATGGAGTGAGTGTTTTTTTTTACCATAAGTTAAAAATATATTTGGACTATGTATACTGAGATCTCGAAGGGTCTAGTGGACTCTCGTTTAGTCTTGATGGTCGTTGCGGCCTTGAATTCTCTCTGGAGAATTCTAAATTCTCTTTGGAGAATTTAAAAGAACTTTCGTTTAGTTCGTTTCTTTTCTAGAGAAAAGTTTATTATATCATTCTCTAGAAACCTGGAGAATTTCCTTAGATGTATAAATATAGGTCCCAATAAAGTCGTAGGTATTCAGAAATTTGAAGTGATTTAAAGTATATAATTTTGGTTGTTTCACTAGTGTTTTGTGTGGATTAAAATATACATGTGCTCATATTCTGGTTACTGGATTGTGGACTTACATTTGAGGGACAAGGACTTATTTGACATTAACTTTGTAAGTTATTTATTTATTTATTTACTTATCTATTTGTTTGTTTTTATGTATTTGCAGCATTTATTTGTTTGATTAAATATTGTTAAGTTTAAATTACTTGGTTGTTTTTCGCTGTACCTGTCTAGTTACGCTAGGTCGTAACAGATTTTGGGGGCTCTGAGCCGGGATTGAACATTTTGTGCACCTATTTTATTCTGAATTTGAAAAGATATTTATTGTTTGTCATACCAGCAAAAAGCAACCATGTTATTCAAACTTGAAGATTTCATTGCTGCGCCTTCTCAAGAGCTGTTAAACTTGGCCAAAAAGAGTGATCTTTTAGACATTGCTAGTCATTATAGCATACCTGATGTCAAAACATCTATGTTAAAACGTGAAATTAAGAATGTTATCATTCAGTTTCTTGTTGATGAGGAATTTTTTGAACCCTCAGCTACATCTCTAATTATGGTCTCACAAACCGACATACAGTTGAAAGAGTTAGAATTAAAAAGGCATCTTGAACTGGAAAAATTAAGATTAGAATTTGAAGAAAAAAGAAGGGCAGATAAGGAAGAAAGGGAAGAAAGAATGCAAAAAGAAAAGTTAGAGCTTGAAAAACAAAAGTTAGCAATGGAAGAAAGACAGAAAGAAAAACAAAGAGAAATGGAAGAACGACTTGAAAAAGAAAGATTAGAAAAACAAAGAGAGTTAGAAGAAAGGCTTGCAAAAGAAAAATTAGAGCAAGAAGAAAGAATTGAGGTTGAAAAAGAAAAACTGCAATATAGTTTAAAAATGAAAGAGCTTGAATTAAGCAGTAAATCAATGCCTCCTGTGTCTTTTGATCCTAGTAAAGTATTTGATGTTACAAAGCATATCAGGCTCGTTCCTCCATTTCAAGAAAAAGAAGTAGATAAGTACTTTTTACATTTTGAGAAGGTAGCAGAAAATTTGAAATGGCCAAAAGAGCATTGGACCTTGCTTCTACAGAGTGTTGTTATTGGTAAAGCTCGAGAAATTTACACTCAGCTTCCACTTGATCAAAGTTCAGATTATGACACAGTCAAAAATCTGATTCTTAAGGCTTATGAGTTAGTACCTGAAGCTTATAGGCAGAAATTCAGAAATTGTAGGAAAGAACATGACCAAACCCATGTAGAATTTGCTAGAACTAAGGAGCAATTATTTGATAGGTGGTGTTCTTCAAAGGATGTAAAGTCTGATCATGCAAAATTAAGACAGCTCATGCTTGTTGAAGAGTTCAAACGATGCATACACTCTGATGTCAAATCTTTTCTTGACGAAAGGGAAGTAGAAACTTTAGATGTAGCAGCACGATTAGCTGATGATTATGCTTTGACTCATAAGGTGTCTTTTGTAAATAAGCCTTACAAGAAACCTTTTAACCCTCAATTTAAACCTAATACACCTCAGTCAAAACCATTTAACCCTCAACAGAGAAATAATTCTCCTCAACCTAATCCACAACCACAAGCTGGACTAACAGCTGATAGTTCCAGTCCTTCACATAATCCTAAAAATAAAGATACTAGTGAAAACAAAGGTCAAAGATCCTCATACTCACCCCGGCTGTTTTGCAATTATTGTAAAGGTGACGGTCACGTCATTTCTGAATGTGAAACTTTGAAAAGAAGAAAAGAGAGACAAAATCAAAATAATTCTAGACCAACAGGTCTTACTTCTTTAAGGTCAAAACCACAGTCGATTATTCAGGATGAAAATCCTATTTTGGCCAAAACGTCTGCGACTGATTGTATTATGGAGATTTATGAACCATTCTTATCAGAAGGTTTTGTGTCACTTACTAGTGATTCTGCCCAGTCTACCCCTATTAAAATCTTACGAGATACCGGAGCTTCTCAGTCTCTTATTTTAGCAGATACCCTGCCTTTTTCCGAGAAGACTTCAACTGGGACAAGTGTCCTTATTCAGGGAGTAGAGTGTGGATTTGTTAATGTACCGCTCCATAACATTTATTTGTCTTCAGACTTAGTTTCTGGTCCTGTGGCTGTAGGTATTAGGCCTTCTTTACCTTTTAAAGGTGTTCACTTGCTATTAGGCAATGACTTAGCCGGAGATAAGGTTGTGGTAAACCCACTTTTGACCAATACACCTTGTGAGGATCAATTGCCTGATCCCATTGAGCAGGAAATTCCTGATCTTTACCCTTCATGTGCCGTTACAAGGGCTATGGCAAAAAAAGTCAAATTGAATGATGGGATACAGGATATTGACTTAACTGACACTTTTATAGGTCAGTCTTTTCATGATGAGATTTCAAAATCTCTTTCTTCAAGTCAAACTGACTTCAACAATCAAAGGTCAGACAATGACCTTTCACCTTCAATTTTTGACCAAGGTCACGACCAAATGTCAAGGTCACAACTTTGTCAAGAACAGCACAGTGATCCTGAAATCTCGCCTTTATTTGAAAGGGCTTTAGATGAAAATGAAATTTCTCAGGTTCCTGTTTGTTTTTATGTCAAAAATGACATCTTAATGAGAAAATGGCGTCCTCCTGATGTTTCAGCGGAAGACGAATGGACCATAAATCACCAAATTGTGGTTCCTAAGGCTTATCGTCCTGAAATCTTAAACTTGGCCCATGAAACTCCCATGTCAGGTCATTTAGGGATAAATAAGACTTACCACAAAATTCTCAAGCATTTCTACTGGCCAGGATTAAAATCTGATGTTTCCCAACATTGCAAATCCTGTCACACTTGTCAAATGGTAGGAAAACCTAATCAGACTATTCCAAAAGCTAATTTACAGCCTATTCCTGCATTTGATGAACCATTTAGTAGGATTATCATTGACTGTGTAGGTCCGTTACCCAAGACTAAATCAGGTTGCCAATATCTCTTGACTATAATGTGTGCTTCAACACGTTTTCCTGAAGCAATTCCACTCAGGAATATCAAGACGAAAACAATAGTTAAGGCCCTTGTAAAGTTTTTCACACTTGTAGGTCTTCCAAAATCAGTCCAATCAGATCAGGGTTCCAATTTTATGTCAGGAACATTTCAGCAAGTAATGCATGAACTTGGCATTAAACAATACAAGTCATCAGCTCATCATCCTGAAAGTCAAGGTGCTTTGGAAAGATTCCATCAAACTTTGAAGAACATGATCAGATCTTACTGTTTTGACACCGAAAAAGATTGGGATGAAGGCATACATTTGCTATTATTTGCTGTCAGAGAGTCAGTACAAGAGTCTCTTGGGTTCAGTCCGTTTGAACTTGTTTTCGGACACACTGTTCGTGGACCTTTAAAACTTATGAAAGAGAAGTTTCTTTCAAGTAATGACAGTCCTTTGAACTTACTTCAGTATGTGTCTGACTTCAAAACTAGATTGACAAAAGCTTGGGAAGTTGCTCGGTCCAATCTTAAGTCAGCTCAGAACAAAATGAAGTTGCATTTTGATGAAAATGCTCAGAACAGAAATTTTGACCCTGGAGACAAGGTGATTGCTCTTTTGCCCATTCCTGGCAGGCCATTACAAGCTAGATATTATGGTCCATATACTGTTGAGAAAAGGTTAAGTGATGTAAATTACATTGTTAACACTCCTGGGAGGCGCAAGCAAAAACAATTATGTCATATTAACATGCTTAAAAAGTACATTGATAGGGATAGTGATTATGATAGTTCAGTTATTTCCTCAGTAAGCATAGTTAATTCTGTCCCTCATGAACAAAATCAGACAGACTTTGAAGAAATGAACTCTGTGAACTGTGAACCATTATCCTCAAAACTCCAGAATTCTGACATTCTGCATGACCTCGATCAGAAACTGTCACATCTAGATCCGGACAAGAAACATGAACTAAAACAATTAATTCTTGAATATGAGCACTTATTTCCGGACATTCCATCCAGAACCGATAAAATCTACCATGATGTAGACATTATTGAAGGAGCAAAACCGGTGAAACAACATCCGTATAGACTTCATCCTGAAAGACAACAATATCTCAGGAAAGAAGTTAAGTATTTGCTGGACAATGACTTTATAGAACCTAGTCAAAGTGAATGGAGTTCTCCTTGTATACTTGTACCCTAGAATCCAGCCAGGGTAATTTTTGAAGGAGGTGACATCTCCTGCTATAGTTGGTTTGAATGCATTTTTGAATAGTTTTAACCTTCCCATAAATGGTTTAGGTGGGCTGCTCTGGAAATTTTTTTGGCAGATAGGTTTATTCACACCATGTTCTGAGGTACCATGGGAAAATATGCATTCCATACAAAGCAGACTTTAACATCATTTATAGTGACATTGCGCTTTTTTGATAAATAAAACAATGCATATTTATACAAATACTTTAAATATGAATGACTTCACACCTTTCAAAATGCATTTAAAGATCATAAAGTGCTATAAATCCTTTATAATGTAGGGTTTTTTCATGCCAAGTTACCCCACCCACTTTCACGCAATGTGCGTGTTCGAAATTTATCTATAGCTTTGCTTTTTAGATACTTTTATTTGAAACATCATTGATCGAGATTTCACTTTGTCTTTGTGCCTATCTGGGTATTTGTATCTACAGCTGACCGTTTTGGTCTGTTCAACTGTATGTCTGTAGCACGTAATTTGCCGAAATCAGTTCTTTTTTGGACAAAACAATTTATATTTTCATCCAGTTATAATGCAACATTTGGAAGGCAAAATAAGAAGTACTATATAGGCCACAGTCGTATACCAAAAAGGTATCAATCGCTGTTCAATACATTATAGATATGTCCATATCGGTGTATTTTAGTGTGGTCTTTAAAAATAAAAGGCCATATCTACCAAAGTTAAATAGTACTTCAGCTTCTCACGGTCCTGAAAGGCTGGAAATGGTATCGAAAAAATTTTGAAGCAATGTCAGATATATAATCATGAGGGTTAAAGTGTCAAGAAAACGTTATGACACTAACGCAAAATAGTGGAAAATATAAAGAGGTATACCTACAAAAGTTCTGATAGTCCTAAATAGCTGAAATGGTGTTTTATGATTACTTAGACTTGGTTCTATAGGCTGGTATTCATATAAATAAATATATATTAATATTTTGGATGACTGAAAGTGGTGATAATTGTTATGAAGGCATAGAAGATGGAGGAAAAATGTCAGAAAAATAAAGGGGTATTCTTACAAAAGGTTCTGTTTCTAGTCAAACAATGATTATAAAGAGCAGAAAATGGCATCAAACACTTGTTTAGACAATTATCTATTGGTTTATAATCAGATAAATTAATCATATGATTTCAAGTTTCAAAAATAGTATTGAAATCATAAATAGTTAAAGGAAATTTGAGGAAAAAATGAAAGGGTATACTTACTTAAGTTCTTGTAGATTAGCCTCTGGCGGCAAAAAATGGCTGAAAATTGTGTTAAATGATTGCTTTGACCGAGGCACGTTGGTTGGTATTCAGATATATAAACATATGATTAAATGTATTAATGACTTTTATGAATACGTAAAAAATATAGAACAAAATGCGGAAACGATGACAGAGTATACATACGAGGGGCGTTCGGAAAGTTCGAATACTTGTTTGATCATTCACATAATATTCTTAGTAAAACAAAAAAAACATACCTATTTTAACTTCAGCATGCTGTTTGAATGCTGTGAAAACCAAGGTGACGCACTGAGACATAATAAAAATATGTTCATTACAAAAAGGTGCGGTATGGGTACCCGGAGCACGCCAACGTCAAAAAGACGTTGTGAAAATGTCAAACATCATTTTAATCCAGTTGGCGATGATCACACTTTCTCAGCATAAACACCAACAATATCTACGCATTTCATGTGTATGACCTACAATTAAGAATAAATGGAAGTTCACGCACACCAACTTTAAAGTAAAATGGATGAAAATTATTAGAGGTATAACACAATTACACGAACTTTCCGAACAACCTACGTACAAAAGTCCTTGTATCATGGAACCAGATGACCATAAAGAGCTGAAAATGGTGTTAAATAATTGCTATGACAATTATCTTTTGCTATGGAATCGGATGAATTAATAAAATGATTTCTAAGTTTTAAAATATTATCGAAAACATAGATAATTAAAGAAACAATGAGGAAAATAAAATGGGGTACACTTACAAAAAATCTTACATCTTGGCCTATGATGAGCCTGAATAGCTGAAAGTGATGTCAAAAGATTGCTTTGATCTTGTTCTATAAGTTTGTTTTCATATATATAAATCAAAGGAACTCTGAATGCTAATAATTTTTGTGAAGGCATAGAAGATGGGAAAAATGCGGAAAAAATAAAGGGATATACGTACATAAGTTCTTGTTTCTAGTCAACAAATGGCTATAAAGAGCTGAAAATGACATCACATAATTGTTTAGACAATTATCTATTGGAGTGTAATCATATAAATTATTCATATAGTTTCAAATTTCAAAAATATTATTGAAAACATAAATACTTAAAGAAAATTTGAGGAAAAAATGAAGGGGTATACTAACATAAGTTCTTATATCTCGGCCTCTTGCGGTCCCAAATAGCTGAAAATGGTGTTAAATGATTGCTTTGACTAAGGCACATTAGCTGGTATTCAGATGTATTAACCATACGATTAAATGTTTTAATAATTTTCATGCATGCGTAAAACTTATAGGGAAAAAACGCGGAAACGATAATGGGTATACATACAAAAGTCCTTCTATCATCGCCTCAAACGGCCATAAAGAGCTGAAAATGGTGCAAAATGATATCCAAGACAATTGTCTATTTGTATATGTTCAAATAAATTAATCATGTGATTTCAATTGTCCAAAAATATTTATGAATACTTAAATAATTAGAGAAAAAATGAATAAAAATTAAAGGGGTATACTTACAAAAGTTACTGCATCTTGGCTTTTTATGGCGCTATAGAAATGTAGATGGCATCATAAGATTGAGAAGACAATGCTCTACTGGTCCATATTAAGAAATTGTGCGACTTTATCTTTCAGTATTTTTAAAAAATAAGAGCAAAATGCAGACAAATCAGGAACTGACTCTCAAAATTACCTGTAAATCGGCTGCTAATTGACCTATAAGGCTTCAAATGGCATCCAATTACATGTATTACTAAGGCACTGCACTGTTGCCTGTGATATATAATAACATAATATAACATAATGTTTCATTTAAATGGGAGTAATACTTCGGAAATTTTTTGACAAAGTTTCATCAAAAGTACTTACGTTTGTACCTCCAACTTAAGCAAGTTCTATTAACATTAATGTTATATCGAGGTATTTTGTAATGAGGTTGCAGACTAATATTGTGAATGATAATGTTCTATCAATATATGTATAATACATTTCAAAGAAAATATCTTAATATTCTGATAAATGCTAACTGTCATGTTACAATCATCATTTTGCAGAGTTTAAAAGTGGGTGGGGTAATTCTGTGTGAAATAATGCCATACTTTCAAAGGATCATGAGGTTTTTAGAGTAAAATGAGACTGCACTTTATACTTTTGCTTACAAACAATATACAATGCACTGGAAAGTAACTAACAAATAAGTAACAAGAACCAATTTATATACTACATTTTAGCAGACTTTTCATAGAATATAGCTTTTTGTCATAGCACTACCTCCATACATCAATGAATTTGAGCATTGTGCCAAAAAAAATTCAAAAGCAACCCATGTGATCCTTCATCGGGAAGGTGAGGACTTCTTAAAAACATTCAAACCAACTATAGCAGGAGATGTCACCTCAAACTAAAAATATGAGAGATACTTTTTTCTAGGGTAAGAGACAATTTTTGATTTCGGTGTATAGTAAGGTAAGCGTCAGAAATATTCCAAAATAATGCTAAAGCGTACATACAATTGGTATCTTATGTCTGTACTGAGCTTGACCATTAGCAAATATACCTAAATTGACTTAATATGCATCATACAGCTCTAAGAAAATGCCACAAACTTCATTTTAGTTATAGTCTTGATTGTTTTAATGCATTTCGCCCTCCTCGGTAATTAGTTATGGTCTTGTCGGGCTGTCAGTCGCTAAGCAGCCACCGCTCCTGTGCAAAGAGGCAAGTTACCAGTTCTTAGTTCACATTTCTTTTGCCATTTACTTGAATCAGTCATCGAAAAGGAAGAATGCCTAATTTAGAAATATTTTCAAACCAAGACTTCCTGAAAATATTCACTAGTACAAATGTGCATGTAGTTGACTTTACACTATTTTATACCATTGATGCATTACCACATTTAGGTATACCCCTAAGTATAGGTCCATACAGTTTAGTAAACAGTTTTATTGCTTTTCAGGCTATTGTTTAAGCATGTTAAAGAGGATAGATTGTTAAAAACAAACTAACCATAAGAAGATTAACATTAAAATTGCATACATGTATATTAATAAGGTGGGTGGGGTAATTTTACATGTAAAGTGGTAAAAATATTAATACAGAAAAATGTTTTAGCAATACAAGTGTTTCATAATCAAATCAATAGTTTCTAAAATTGTTTAAAATACAAAAGCAAGTCATACAGACAGAGAAAATGACTGGATAATGGAGAAGTATGTAGTTGTCTGTTTATTAGATTAAAAGCTTTTTTCATAGCAGTACCATACAACATCGCCTGATTAGACTATCATGCCAAAAAAATTTCAAGAGCAGCCCACCTAATCCTTCTTAGGGAAGGTTAGGACTAGCCAAAAATGCATTCAAACCAACTATAGCAGATGATGTCACCTCCAACTCTAAATATGCGAGATACAGGATTTCGGGTTCTAGGGTATTGTGCCAAAATCTGATGGGACATTTCGAATGTGCACAGACTATAGAAAAGTAAATTCTGTCACAAAAACTGACACATTTCCCATACCAAGAATTGATGACTGCATCGACAACATTGGTCACGCCAAATATGTGACGAAATTAGATCTTTTGAAAGGGTTTTGGCAGATTCCACTTACAGATAGAGCAAAGGAGATCTCGGCATTTGTTACTCCTGATGGACTTTATCAATATAAAGTGATGCCTTTTGGCATGAAAAACTCTCCAGCAACATTTCAGCGCTTGGTTAATAGTTTGATTTTCGGTCTGGATGGGTGTAAAGCTTACATCGACGATGCCATCATCTACAGTGAAGAGTGGAAACAACACCTGGAGATCATCAGAGAATTCTTCAAAAGACTCAGTGATGCTAAACTGACAATAAACTTACCGAAAAGTGAATTTTGCCATGCTAGTTTGACATTTCTAGGACATATTGTTGGACAAGGTCAGGTCAGACCTGTAGAAGCCAAAGTTGAGGCTATATCAGATTTTCCTGTTCCTACAGGAAAACGGCAACTGATGCGCTTTTTGGGTATGGCTGGATATTACAGGGAGTTCTGTAATAATGTTTCAGTTTTAGCTGAGCTTTTGACAAACTTACTTTATGATAAGAAGGTCAGGTATGTTTGGAATAAGGCTTGTCAGAGTTTTGTTCGATTTGGGCCATACTTAAAAGTGTGTCAGCTCTATTAGCACTGCAAATAAAAAAATAAAATGAGACTCCATCTGAGTATTAGCTAGAGCATTAGTCTCATGTTGCAAGAGCACAATCTTGACATTAGACACATAAAAGGTAGAGATAATATAATTCCAGACACCCTTTCAAGAGCTTGACAGTTTTGCCTTGTATGTTTGCATATGAGTATTGCAAAAGAAAGTTTTATTTCACAAAACTTTCTTTTCGTTGAAGAGGGGAAGTGTTATATATAATTGATTCAATAATATTGATTCTTTTAAAAGCTATTACTTATAATTTATATATATATAATCAAAGGGGAGTTACCCAATTAATTAATATATATTTCTTTTTATGTTTCTACAATTTATTATCTAGAACTTTGTAGAAGAATGTCATTGATTATTTTTATCACTGTTATATAATTTAGAAGTATAGAAAATTCTATGAGCACTTTGTGGATAATTCCAGATGAAAATGGAGTGAGTGTTTTTTTTACCATAAGTTAAAAATATATTTGGACTATGTATACTGAGATCTCGAAGGGTCTAGTGGACTCTCGTTTAGTCTTGATGGTCGTTGCGGCCTTGAATTCTCTCTGGAGAATTCTAAATTCTCTTTGGAGAATTTAAAAGAACTTTCGTTTAGTTCGTTTCTTTTCTAGAGAAAAGTTTATTATATCATTCTCTAGAAACCTGGAGAATTTCCTTAGATGTATAAATATAGGTCCCAATTCAGTCGTAGGTATTCAGAAATTTGAAGTGATTTAAAGTATATAATTTTGGTTGTTTCACTAGTGTTTTGTGTGGATTAAAATATACATGTGCTCATATTCTGGTTACTGGATTGTGGACTTACATTTGAGGGACAAGGACTTATTTGACATTAACTTTGTAAGTTATTTATTTATTTATTTACTTATCTATTTGTTTGTTTTTATGTATTTGCAGCATTTATTTGTTTGATTAAATATTGTTAAGTTTAAATTACTTGGTTGTTTTTCGCTGTACCTGTCTAGTTACGCTAGGTCGTAACAATGCTAGGATAATGTTCATTAACCATGTGCTAAGACACACAAACAATCTGACTTACTTGTTTTTTTTTTTAGAGAAATATCACAGAAACGTGGAGGGGGTATACCAACATAAAACATTATAACTTGGCAACCAAATGTCCTAGAGAGCTGAAAGTGGCATCAAATGATTGCCATGATAATGTTCCATAACCAAATGATAAGATAAATAAATATGATAGATATCTTGTTGTTTAGATATTGATGATAACTTAAAACATTAGATACAAATCACCGGAATATAGAGGGGGTATACCAACGGAAACGTTTATATCTCAGCAACCAAAATCCCTAGAGAGCTGAAATTGGTATCAAATGATTGATATGACAATAGTGAATAACTAACTAGATACAATTGTAGTATTTCATGGCCACTTGCTTAAAGGTATGCATGATCCAGTCTGTGGAACAATGAGAACTTACATCCGTCATTTTATAGGAAACGGTAATCTGACCATGGACTTGGTCATGATGTAAATTTATAAAGAAACTGAATGACTAAAATAAACATGAATACATGTATAATGTTTATGAACACATCACATATTCATTTGTTCTTCAACATTTCACGAATCAATATGCATTTATTTAAATTTCATGATCCATATTATTATGTAAGTGGGTGGGGTAATTCAACATCATAAATACTAAAACAACAGCTGCAAAAGTATAAATTAAACAATATAAAAAGATTACTTCTGAATCTGTGATTCCTAGCATTGCTCTAGACTAGAAGATTAAGCAGTTTATGATCTGAAGCACAAAGGATATGTTCATATATCTTGAAAACGTTTGTAATGTGTAGGCATCTCAAACAACATGACACAATGTGCAATTTAACCATCGCGCCAAAATAATTTCGTGAGCAGTCCACCCAGGCCTTCAATAGGATGCCAAAGCCTAACTAAAATTGTTTTCAAACCAACTATAGCAGGTGATGTCACCTCCTCTCCCCGAAACGGGGCTTGGCTCCCTGGGTATTGCGCCTTTGAAAGAAACCGCAAATGTTTATTTTGCGTTTCTCGTGCTTTCACCGGAGTTTGTTTGCTCTCACAAAACCCCTTTCTTGTAGCAACTGTTAGGGTTTCGTTAGAAAAGTTACGTCTCGATAGCGTTGAAGAGCTTAAGCGAAGAATTCAGCGAACAAATTTGTATGGATAAATATAGTGTATGATTTTGAGGTTCACGACATTATGTTCATTTTATGCTTCAGCTTAATTTACATGGTAAAACTAATTAAAAGCAAATTATAACCTATGTAAAGTGTTGCGTTATTAAAGTCCGTCAGTATATTTTCTTAACAAAGACACAAAAGAAATCTCGGTCAGTTATAAGACTCCAATTCAAAATGCATAGTCATGGGTAACCGTTTTGCGTTCATGTGCACAAAATACATCCAGGTGCAAAAATACACCCGGGTGCAATTTCCGCAATTTGCTCCATCTCGAAGGTAAGGGCAAATTTGCACCCGGGTGTATTTTTGCACACATGTGAATTTCAAAACACCCTTCACATGCCATAAAATACACTCGGGGTGCAAAAATACATCCGGCGCCAATGTTGCACATGAACACGGCTTTAGACCTACTCGTTAATAATTTCAAGCAGTATATATTCATGATATTGTATATCTAGATCTACTACAAAGGTTTTGTTACTCAGTACTCTAAACTGTTAAAGTGTTTACACCAGTAGAAAATATTCTGTTTACTTTGCTATGCACGTTACATCAACCTAACTCGATCGATCAATGTTTATTTTTAGCTGTAGTAAATTTTATATTGGCTGCGACACAGGTAAGATATAAATATGTCAATATGTCAATAGGCTTCCGTAAGGTTCGTTACGAAACCCTGTTTATAAATTGTCATATAACCATGATGAAAATAAGATAACTTTTTGATTTGATTTCGAGTTTAACGTCCCACCAACAGCTTAGGTCATATGGAGACGGGACGTCGGTTTATAGTTGGAGAAGCCCGGGATCGAACTTTATTCTGGGCCCTGGTATTTAAAGGAAACACAGACCCAAATGCGACCATTGACACGCCTTGTTTCCTAACTCGCATTCAAATATTAAGAATATACCAGTGGTATTTTGTCCGCAAAGGTGCTTTGTTTAACTGAGCACATACAAAAGCATCAGGAAAACGTGGCCGTTCTCGGCGAGGCGGTTCTAATGTATACCTACAATGTATGAAACACAAAACATGACTTTTAGGGTTTACAAAGCATCGGTTTTTTCCTCTACGAAGTGTATAGGTCGTATGCTGACCTCCGCGGCGTTCTTGTCTTTGTATAGCACCTGATTGTCAGTTTAGTTTTTCCCATCTCGGGTTGTTGGAGGGGGAATTTATTCTGATTTAGCTGTTTCCTGATCATTACCTCTTAATAATATGATATTCAAACTGATGTGAACATCCCGACATTACAACAAAGCAAATATTCATTAACTGATAAAATCAACTGGACACATGGTGCGTGGGGTTTAAACCAATTATGTATTTAGAAGTCATGATACAATGTTGATGATGAAATTCCGTTTATGTTGCCTACTTAGATGTCAGACTGACATTTGAAGGACAAATAAAGGTTTGGCATAGGAGGAGCATAGAGTAAAAGTTCAATACCAAGGAATGATTTCAAGCGCTTTCAATGTTAGTTTTCGTTTGAGTTAGTGTTTCTTTTACGCAAATTTTGATATACATATAAAAAAACGCATGACAGTGTCAAAGAAGTTTGAAAGTATGTCTTCGTTTTCTATGGCTGCCGTGCGCTTTTTATGGCGAAATTCCACGATATAAAGTAGTCACACGTGAAAGCTTAAATCTGCATTGGTCTATGCAACTTCGTCTTAACACGCAATATGGGATAGTCTGAAACAGATGCTGTAGCATATTTGTGTGCACAAGCAGATGGTCGAACGTTACAATCGCATCATCTTCACACATATTCGTGACAAATCCATCGTTAATACGACAAATGAAAATTAAAACTGAGATCCTTTAAGAGCAGTGAAGACATTAATGAGAAAGGGGATGGGCCATACCGCTGTTTCGACTATTAAAGTCTCGTCAGTGACCCTTTAGATTTGGCAACATGGAGCCAAAGAGAATTACTGAAATTTTACAACTTTCAACATGGTAGTTGACACAAAGACTAGTATTATCTAAATGGGACCAAATATATTAAACATTGGTAAGGTTTAGCACCAGGTCGGTACAGATACCATGGGAGCAAGTGTGCTGTCGACCGAGCCATTTGTAATACGCAAAAGGTTACTTTCGTGCGAGTATAACGATATGGGTTTCATGTCTCGGTATGTCGACAGCCGACTCACCTGAATTATACATACTCATTGTATGTCTGTCGATATACTTGTGTAAAACCTCGGATCCAATAAACATTATTTTGAATCTGATTCAATCCATATCTACACTGCTTGGTAATATCTGAAAATCATACCCGAGATTCATAAATGATTGATGCCGGAAAATTTAGATAACATGAATATCCACATTCCGAAACTAATTTCACAATATTTCCAAATTAACCCACCGACCTTGATGCGTTTAAACGAGTCACTTGGTTGATCTCAAACGAATAAAATGCATATGTCCATTATGATTTCATAAAACCTCGGGGTTTTCCCGTTTTTATTGTGATGTTTATATTGAAAACAGATGGACAACTAACAATATCAGTCCATAAATCGGTCCATCGGACGATAAACTGGTTGATCTAGGACTTACCACTTCACTTGTCTAAACAGATCTTATCTTATTCAATTTGAAACTTGATGACAAATACACTGGTCAATATCCATTGTTAAATAGTCATTCCTACAGGTATGTTTACAAATAGGCCTACTCAATGTTTTGCCATCCAGTGATCTATCTCTGTCCTCTTCAGTAAGATTCTGTTGGTATCTTTTATTGGTGTTTTACGTCCCACCTAAACAGTACGATCATATTGAGACAGGAGTTCCGGGCGATTTGAGCACTATTAATTACACTTAGCATAGTTGTCACGAATATAAAACTATATAAGACATGAGCCGCAACCCCAGAGATTATTTTGATATTATCTTAATATTTGTTTACCATGGTTATGATGGACATTCTAGTTGAAACTTGTCTTTATGCCTTTTAAAGTTATTCCCTTTTGAATTTCAAGAGGGAGAGAAATGATAATAAATAGTTGTATCTGTTAATTAAAAAGCCGACATGCCAGCGACAAATGAATCAGTGTAAAGATAAGTTGAAGGTTAGTTTTGTCAGACTGGTAATGGCTTAACATCCCAGTCAACAAATATCCATTTGTGTCTAGACAGCCAAAATGGGAACGAGGCTGAACAATGGATGACACGTTTTTCTTCACCGAAAAGTTTTTGTTGATAAACAATGGGCGAGCCGGATAAACCGCTTACCTCAGTGATTCCAAAAGCTCTTCTGGAGTGCATCAACGTTCTGGACAGAGAAGAACCGAAAGCTTCCTGGAAAATCTCCAAGAACTCGAAGGGATTCTCTCTTGTGATCAGGACGTTTGCCGCCAAAACTGTCACGCCATTGAAGGACGGTCAATCTGCTTCTGGATGTCAGCAAGAAAGTCACGCGGATAAAACTACCGATGACTTGCTACTGAAAAAACCAAAGCGGAAGTACAAATCCCCATCAACAGTTGCAAGGGATCGTGCTCGGAGTCTTAGGTTCTGGAAGAACTTCAAGAAGAATTTCAAGAAGAAATCTACCCAAACCACCTCTCTGAACAATGCCCGGCGACAACCTGAAGATACCATTCTTGAACAGGAAAACACCGTTCATATAGAATTGGACTCTTCTGGTGCATGCAATCTCATTTCCAGTCAGCTGGATCCAGATTTGGATACTTCCAATCTTAGTGATTCACATGAACTGGTTCACTCGCCTGAAGTTCCGTTAGTCTCGAGTCCGGAAAGAGAGCAATCCTTGGACTGTTTCGTTTTTCGAGATACCACGGATGATACTAACTCTCCCGACTATTGTGGAAATTGTTTTATAAGGAAAGCTGACCTTAAACGCTGTACCGGCTGTAGTTTTGTGAAATACTGCAGCAGGGACTGTCAGGTTGAACACTGGGGATCACATAGAGTCCTGTGTCGGGCCATTAAAGGTCTGAAAAAGCCAGAATAGCGTCGATTCTAAACAGCTATCAGGAGAGTGCATTGGTGAAGGGTTCTTTTAAAACTTTAAAACTTTATTTTCACTTATTTGTGCTTGTGACACTGTATATACACAGAAAAAATACACTATAGTAGTGAAAGATTGACACTGGTGAAGGAGTTCACAAAACTGTATAGTTACACTCAAACTTAGTTTTAGTAAAAAACTTTTATTCTTACTCGCCCAAACAATTTTACCGGTTTATCCGGGTGCGCCGAAAAGTCAGCGGCGGAGCTCTACGATACAACAACAACAACATAGCTGCAGGCGAGTTAATGAGTCTTGCTCAATGACACAACACGCCGCCGCATTTGGGGGTCTCGATACGGAGTCCGATGCTCTTCCCCCAGATCACCCTACGACACTGTTTCACTACGCAAAACGTCTGTCAAGTTCTATGTGGTTTTACACGACAGCTGGGTTAAAATTTACACTGTTTCTAGTCTATGTCTTCGTTTAACACAGCCGTTAACAAAACAAATCGTTCGGTCAATTCGATTAGCTTTGGGGTTTAATGTCAGACAAATCTTCATGTTGTTTTACGGAAGTTCAGTTCCCCTCTTTCTAATACCATCAAGTATTTGAAAATAAAATCTGAAACATGACATCGCTGGGCGAGAAGTTGTCTACGGAAAAGCCTCATGTGCAATATGGTGTTCAGAAGCTGGGAGAGTCCATCACGAAAACATGTCCGCGTTAACCTTTTATATAGCAAAAATGGGATATGCTGGGCTATACCTATTTTTCTTATTTTTGCTCCAAAACATAGATTGTGGGTCTCGGCGAGGCGGTTCTAACGTGGTTCGACATTCGATGTTTTTAGCAAAAATATTTAAAATCTGTATAACGCATGGGCAAGTTTTCGTAATGTGACACAGTTACTATATACTTATGTTGTTGGTGTGCATGAGCAAATGAGCCAACAAGCGGATGTCCTGACGGCAGAAATGTGCTAATATATGAGCCGCCTCATGGGAAAACCAACAATCCGCATAGGCGAAAACAAAGACGCAGATCAGCTTCGCGCGGTAACCGCGAAGCTGATCAGCGCCTTTGTTTTCGCTGCTCGGATAGTACAATTCTTCTTCTACTCAAGTTAAATCCAAAATTTCAAGCTTCTGGCTATTTTCTGTGCTTGTACAGGCTGGTTAGTGTCAGACCTGTTCGAAAACCACATTGTTGGTTTTCCCACGAGGCGGCTCAATTATAACCACCAAGTAACAACTATGACTTTTATGTTTGGACAACGATGGCTGATCACACATGCTAAATATCTGATTACATTGTAAACGAAGCAAACTCAAGGTCATCGATCCAAAAATACTTCGTTGTCACTCTCTGGCTAAAAATAAATATAAGCGCGTATAGTATCAAGGTAAATTTAAGGTCGATCGATAGTTAAACGACGATATCGAGGGTATATTGAAAGTAAACAGAATTATTTCCTCAGGCTTAAAAATCAATCAATCCTAAAAGACATTTAAAAAGACGACGTTATCCGAATGACCGGGCTTATCTGTGACGTCGCCCATAACAACCAGCTTAGTGGTAAAAATGGCGGCCCTCAGCATGGGTGCATTTGGTGCTTATAAACATGCATACAGTAAATATAAACAGGAATTAGAGGAGAGAGAACAGGAATTAATGAAAAATGAACCTCATGTACCGGAACCTCAAACTGTATGGGTCACAAAACGGTATATTCCGACGGATTTACGAGCTACGGCGCCGGTTGCAAGGCACAAACTTTTGGCGCCACAATCTTTACCAGCAGCGGACGCTCACTGGATACCCAGCATTGACCCGCCTCTGCGAAGTTTCGAGAGAACCCCTAGTCGTGTGATTTTTGTTTCTCATCCTTCGTCGAGATGTGAGGAATTCTCGACCCTGAGACAAATGTTGCCGTCGTCGGGAAGTTATTGGAAGCGAAGCCCACCAAACTGGGGAACGAGCTACGGAAACCCACCTGCGCTTATCGACAGACCACCAGGACGCTTTCCGAAAATTAACAGTCCAATGACCAGGTACTAATTTGTAAATGTTTGTACTATTTCATATTTAAACCAGGGAATTCTATTTTATTTTATTTTAAGCAAGAACTTCTAGGTCTCACGTGTCTCACATGAATTCTATTTTATTTTATTTAAGCAAGAAATTCTAGGTCTATTTCTTATGTTAATATAAATGAGTAAGTTCAGAAACCCTCTGTATCACATGCATATTGGCTAAGCAGCCCGCAGCATATTAGGGACGGGGATCTCTTTTAAAAAATGGTTTTGATTCAACTTGGTGCATACAATTTTTGCCGACAGTTTTCAGACATACCAAATATGCATTGAGTATCGTTTTACCGATCAGCTTAAGTTTAAATTCATTCATTATTTAAAAACATTGTCATTTAAAACTTTGATAAGGTTTAACACCGTTCAATACCAGTCTTTCTATGTGAAAATGTCATTAAAGCCTATGTCACCAATAAAAACATGAAGATAAGCTTCTTTTTTCCGTTTGTTTGTGAGTTTGAACAGTACCATTGCAGTTTGCTATATAAAAAGCATATCCGACACTTCTTGGTTTCAAATCTGTGTTTCGAAACCAGTCTGGTTAACTGTTGACTTTCTTTCTGGAAGGAAACCGCGAAGACAGGATTTTCATACGTTTGGGCTCATAACATGGTTTTCAAAAGCTTAAATCAATATGTAATTTAAAACAAGATCACTATTTAAACAACAAAAGTAAAATGTGCATTGTGGAAAATAATTGAATAAACAGTTCTTTAAATGTCCAAAACAAATACGTGTAGATATATGAAAAGTTAAAGATAAAGAACATGCAGGAACATAAGTTAAAATAATTATAATTCCTACCCTTTCAAATAAACCCCATACATATAGTAAGGCGGGGGAATCAGCCCCATGGAAAAGCTAGGATATTTTCTAATCATTTTTTTTTTCTACCAGTATTTCTTTTGGGTGTGCAATGGCCTCTACATCATTAGGTCCCGAGTCTACCGGGCTGTTCACTCCTCTATAGCAGTGAAATGAGCCACCTCGTGGGAAAACCAACAATGTGGTTTCCGAACAGGTCTGACACAAACCGGCCTGTACAGCTACAGAAGCAGGCTAGAAGCTTGAAATTTTGGAGTTATTAAGTAGAGGAGGAATTGTACTATCCGAGTAGCGAAAACAAAGGCGCTGATCAGCTTCGCGGTTACCGCGAAGCTGATCTGCGCCTTTGTTTTCGCCTATGCAGATTGTTGGTTTTCCCATGGGGCGGCTCAAATTAGTCTTAGAAACATCAAGGAATTTGTGATCCCGTCTCGACATGACAATAGAATTGCTACTAGGACATGAAAACAGTCTCTTTTTGTGGAATTCTTTCTAATTCTTCTTGAATAAAAATCGCAGCAGAGTGCGAGGATTGAGGCCGCGTAAAATCGATTTACCCCCTCCAGTAATTTCCTTACTGACCGTTCCATGAGGGTATCTTGTGATTTATCTTCATGTTTCCTGTTATTTTGTAATATCTCCGTGTACTTGTCACCTTTATATTTGATCGATACTCACCGGGTGGCTACCTTGCTGGGAAAGAGCTCACCTTTCTGTTCCGTTGTAGATCAGCTGCCTTACCTTCACTCCGCCCCACTTCGGTACCTTGTTCCAGTGAAGGTATCAATCTGAGCGTTATATACATTACGGTGACTACGAGGGGCGAGCAAAAAGTTCGAGGACTTTCTTAATAACTTTCATAATTGATGCCCGATTGTTTTCGTATTTTCACACGTGTAATAATGGTCTATTGTCAATATTGCTAACACGCATCAAACAAATTATCATAGCAACTGCGTTTATCAAGCGATTTGTCTGAAACTTTCCACATTTGTTTGTATTAAATTGCCTGCAAACATATGGTAATTTTAGAGAAATCGCATTAGTACTTTTGATTTTATTGACAAAGTCCACGAACTTTTTGCTCAGCCTACGTAGTTACGCAAAGTTGTCAGTTACGCAAAGTAGTCACACATTCGTAGCGTGCCTACTTTTACTCACAATTTAAGGATTTATCAATATTGACATGAGTGGGTGGGGTATGTAAAACAGAAATCTACTGTTTTCTTGAATCTGTCAATCAAATGATGATGTGTATTTATTGCTAATAGACGTCACTGATACTAGGAATGAGTCAATATAGTTATTATTTAAGAAATAGATCGGCTCTAGCAGTGAATTGTTGACTAATAATTCACTGTTTGGAGGTCAGTTGTAAAGAAGATCAAATCACGAGCGCGTAGCGCGAGTGATTTATCTTCTTACAACTGACCGACAAACAGTGAATTATTACTCAACAATTCACGCACTTGAGCTGATCTATTTCGATTCTAACACACAATAAACGGAGTAAATGTTGCTGAAACCGTCGCTTTCCGCCATTGCATTGCAGATATCCCGCCAAATATTTGACTGTAATGCTGGTATTTACACACACTTTTTACGTTTGTTGTGCGCTAAAACAACGTTTCACCGTCTAACGCTGCTTTGTGGGATAGCTGACGTCACAAATGCCGCAAAGTAACGTCACGCTTATTCGCCCAGTGAAATTGTTGCACAATATAACACGTTTTTTACCATTGGCTATATAGGCGAGGTGTGTTAGAATTTAAAATTTTAAATAGCTTGGTGTAAAATTGGAAATGTAACTGGTTTTCGTGGGACCCATTTCCTGGAAAATGGAATGCATTTGAATAAAAATTACGCAAAGCCTAAATGTCTAGGATACATAATCTGACAAATTAAAAGTTATTTTGGGGTCATGGAAATGTATTTCTCTGGGAAAAGTTAGTGTAAACATGTTTTTCTGGAAAATTCTGAAAGTGGGTAACTTTGGGCGGATCGTGTGCGCTTATTGTTTGCTGAAAGATGACATGCCTTTTGTTTCAGGTTCTTATATGATTGAAGTCAATGACTATATCGAAAAATATGTCTTATTGTTTTCAAAAAGCTAAGAAAAATGGGTCAGACAATTTCAACCCGGAAGTAACTGAAAAATGACTCACTCTGAGCTGACCACTCATTCCACAATCATGTATACACAAATCCATGTATTTGCAACATATTCAATAGTCCCATGATAAAGCATGCTAAAGAATGTAGCATTGTTGACAAAATAAACAATGCTTTTTATACAGGTAAATCTTCAATTATGTATATACAGTGACCACCCATAAGTCCTTAACATGCCCTACTTCATAGACGAAAATTAAGTCTATTGCTGGTTAAAGCCATTTATGTATAAGGTGAATTAATTATAGCAATTCCTCGACATTTTATTCGTACTTTTCATGCGTTTAACATATCTTGTTTCTGTCTCTTCCAGATACGTCGATGACATGCATGTGACCAACAAGCTATTCAAGTTACATTAACAGCTACAGAACATCATCATCGTCACCATCACCATCATTATCATGAGCCTCGGTATGCGAAAACCTGTTTAACCACTTCAACGGGTCATAATTGCATTTTTTTCTGGAAAATGTTTCAACAACCCAAAATTTGCTAGTCTCTGTTGCGGAGAAGAGTGGTTTATATCTGATCAAGGATCGGTACTTCGGAAGACATTCGTTTTCATGGCGGGGCTCATTTTCATTGTGCTGCCATTTGCTGTGTGTGTTCAATTTTCGGGAGCCCAGTCAAAGTATAGTAAGTTCAGCTATGGAGTTTGTTGGATGTACGATTAATGAGAATTTTAAACTAGAAATTTTATAAAAATATTAAAATATTTGTGAAGATATAGATTTAAATACGTGTTATATAGTCTTTGGCAACACGACAAATGTTCTATAATGTAACGTGCGAAGGATATATTTCGTTTTCTAACATTGTTGAGATGTGTGTAAGAACAAATGGGTATCTTTGAGTTGCCTTATATTCAAGCTTTCTTGTGATAAAACATTCATTGTCAAATGACGTGGGACATGTAAAACATGACGAGACAGTTTAAAAATACGAATTAACCAGAATATAAACTCAGTATACTGATCAAATAAACCAAATACAGTATTATTTATAAGAAACAGTATTGTGTCCATTTATTATCTAAAATGTGTGGGTAACACATACAAAATGTGGAAACGCATTAAACTGTGGAGCACTTTTTGGGAGAAATGAGGCATTTTGTTTTGTTCCTGGCTAACAAAGTATTACAGACAAAGTATTACTTTATGAAAATAATGATAGTTGTATTATGTCGTTTACATTTTATGTTGTATCGCACCAGTCAGTATTATTATACATTCACTGTAATTGTCGTTTCTGTTCAAATAAAACGATTTCTTGAATGTTCAGTCTTTTATTCTAGTCCCGACTCTACAACCCGATCTTAAACACATAGCAAGTTTTGGAGCCACGAAAAAATTCTTTTGAAGATAACCAATCTCGGAATCAAACTAAAGTAGCGATGTTTTACTTTGGAACTATTAATGGCATAGTCTTTGGATGCTAACCAAAGTAGGTTTAGCTTGTTGGCAGAAAATGTTGAAAACTCAAGTACAGCATGTGTATCATGAGTAGACAGAACTGGTGTTAATCAGACTGTTAACTTGTAGCTGTAGCTCTAGTGTGTTCTAGAGGTAGCAGGTTCTGGTGGTAAGCTGGTTCATAATGCCTCTCTGTATTACAAATGTTATATAGACAAGCTATCACTAAAGTAACAATATTCGAATGGTATCCTGTGTTGAGTTTAGGCTACTGGCTTGCAAGCATTCGCCGCCTTTTCCGTAAAGAATCTCTTCAGAACCAACACCTGTCCTAATCCTGCTACAAGAATAAAACATCCCTGAGTTAGACACCACCAGGATACAATTCTGTTCAGACCCTCAGCGATATGGCGACCAATGGACTCTCTCAGTCTATAATCTCGTTGAAACTCAACCACGTGGGTCATCGTCTCGTGAATTTGTTCGCAAGAAGATTCCGCGGATGTTCTAACAATCGGCCGCTTTATTCCGGCTTCTCCCGCGAGAGAATCTAGATCGTAGGGTCTGAGAGAGAAGTATACTACTTTATGAGCAAATGTAGAAAACTCGTTCCCAAAACAGAATGTATATTCTCCTCTTGAGGTCTCAAAGTCAAATCTGTCGCGCTTCATTTTGGACTCGCTGTATAGAACTTTCCCGTTTGGACTTTTAACGGATGCGTCGACGTCATTGTTTCCTCCACGGATTACACGATATTCAAAGATGTAACGCACTGGTCCCTCAAAACGTTCCACTACACAAAATTTCTCCTTGTCAGGAAGTTCGAACATAAAAGAAGATCCACCTGAAATTGTTTTGGACAGTAATGAAATAATGATGAAAACAGATGCAAGTCGTGTGACGGATCCCATTATTCCTTCAAAACTGTACAGCTCCTTGCTCGACACCGCCCCTTCCTTTTCCGTTGAACTTTATAGCTAATACTCATAAACAGTGCACAATCAAATTTCCATTTCCAAGAATGTTTAAATAAAAATGACCCGTTCTACGTCGTGACTATGAAATTACATTAGCGAAAGAAAGTTCACGTTTGCTGCTTTTCCGTTTTGCTGCTTTTCATGATTTCATTCTGAAAATAATATTGTCACGTTTGTCCATGAAAATGCAATTAATTATACTCATGATTAAAAGTTGGCTTACTTTATACCTTCCCACAAATAATGTGTACATGAACACTTTTTTTCGCGTCCAATCGACAATCATTCAGACGGTTTGCAGCTCTTCGTAGAGGAACATTTCTCCAAACAGGCAAGGTACATTTAACGGCACATGTTGTTCAAGAGCACCTGATTATGTGTGACAAAGCCTTAAGAATTCTTCATGTTTCGGATGCAGAATTAGAATTCCCGGCTGATCAGTAGAATTCATATTGCATCACGAAAACATATCCGTATAATTTATGCCCCACTTATATTTTACTTCAGTAAATGCGTCGTAATCAAAGATTCTATTGCGTCAATTTAGGGTAATTGCCCTTGGACCAACTTGCCCCATGGACCAACTAGCCCCGGTCACCCCTATGCCTATTTTTCTTATTTTTGCTCCAAAACATAGATTGTGAGTACTAAAGTGTACCCACAATCTATGTTTTGAGCAAAAATAAGAAAAATTAAAAAAAAAAAAAAACTGAAAATTTTCATTTTTACAACAAAAAAGAAAATCTGTATATTGCATGGGCACGTTTTCGTAATGTCATGTCGAAATATTTAGGAAACAAGATGTTGCCTCCGTTGCTTCAGATGTAAGTAATTTACTTGCATACAAGATATTTTTGAGAGCACGAAAGCGTTTAATTTTTGTCCTGAGCTATAGTTGCGGGTAAAACTCAATATGCCTTTGGCGACAGCTGGTTCTTAGTTATTCTTCTGATTAAATTGCACCGTAGTTCGATATACCGAAAAGTCGATAGAAAATGTCGACAGCTGCTTGGACCGTCTTTAGCAAAAATTGTTTCTTTTTTCATGCAGTTTTAAAATCGTTAGTAGATACAGCGTTTTAATGCAAGAACTGCGCATCTACGCAACAAATTAAACAAGTACGGGTTTGCCATTCCGCAAAGACTCTAGTCAGTTTGGGAATCGTGGTATCCACTATGTTTCAGTTAATTGAGAAGAAATGATACGATTAAATTTAAAATGACAACCTAGAGAAGGCAATTTTAAACATCACATACAGTGTAACATCACGCACGAAGAGCAAGGTGACTCACACGCATTACGCGCTGCATGTGGCTCTTTCAGACTTAACCATCCAGTTATGTCACGTACTAAACAGACGTTTAAGATATCGTTCACATGGGTTCGTTCACATGAGCAGCCAGTAAATAATTTTCTGGTGTGCCTAAATCGTTACTGTTTGGTCAACATTAAAATTTTAAGTTGAAAAGCGATGTGTTTGCATTATTATTCCATTTCTGGTTCCATTTTTTTCTGGACTGCCGATGCTTTGCTGTCCATTCAAAAGACATTATATTCAGTTGTTGATAAAATTGCACGGTCTGTAAAAGGTTTACCTCCAGTATGCATTGGCTGTCCAATACCTTGGAGCGCTCTTCAAACCCGCGAACAGACAAAACGACGATAGTCGCTGCAAAGACACTTAATAAAACGCGAAAATATGCTGCTTTATGGCTTTACAATGACCCATATCTATTTCTTGCCCAATCATCAGGAAAACATGTCCGTGAAATGTATACCCCTTAAACCCCACTTTTATATATAAAAACTGGGGTTTGCAGGGGTATACCATTTTTTCTTATTTTTGCGCCAAAACATAGTTTGTGGGGTACTCGTTTGAACCGCCTCGCTGAGGCGGTTCTGTCGATGCGGTTCTAACGCGTACCCACAATCTATGTTTTGGGCAAAAATAAAAAAAAATATCAAAATTTTTCAGCTGAAAATTTTCCATTTTTACAGCTAAGAAATCTTTGTTTATTGCATGGGCAAGATTATCTCTGGTAACGAAAGTTGTGCAATGCATTGCTAAAATCAGTTGATGCAAGTGATTTTTTTTGTCAGCAAGACAGTAGGAACTTGCTGAAAACATGATACATATTATTGTATGCGTTTTTGTTGGGTATGATTAGACTTAGTAATAATTGTCTCCTAAAATGGCACCAATTTTTCTCTAAAGGGGCGTTTGATGGGTTAAGATTTCCATGGGCATATTTGCTCCGAGTCAAGAACCATCCTACAATGCCAGATGAACATAATGTCTAAAGTCCAATTCGCATGCGGCAAAAATACACGCGTGTATACTCCTGTGTGCAAATTTTACTCGGGGTAAGCAAATGGCGAATGCAAATACACACCGGAGTATATTTACATATGGGTAAATTTACTCCTGGGTCTGTCAGACCAGATGCAAATTTTAATTTTACAAATACACACGTGTAAATTTACTATTAGTCCCATGGGAACGCAAAGTAAAATTTACCCATGAGTATTTTTAAGTCAATATTATACTTTTAGATTAGATAATGGATTTTCACATTTTTTGTCCTTAACAGATTATCACACTGGTAAACGTAAACGCACTGGCTAAGGCACGAACGTATAGGCTAAGGCAATTTCAACGCTATGGCTAAGAAAGAAAATGGCGGATAGAGAGACACATGTGATTATATGACAGTTGCTGAAACTGTTGACATTGTTGCTAAATAAGAGTTTACTGCCATTCAACACATTTTAGATCATATGGAGTGCAAACAGCCACACTATTTCTTCATCATTCTTGGTGAGCATTCTCCGGGACATTTTAACAGTAATTCCTTGTAAAAGAATAATATTAGGGAACTGCATAACTGCTAAGGTTAAGCCTGACCATTACATGATTCTCCTCTGCTGCCAAAGTCCTACAAGAACACATTGAAGCAGCCTCTTCTTGTTTTGCAAATACAGAAAACTTAACTGAACAGGTTTTAATTTAAATTCAAAAATACGCCTGGTGATAAAACCCATTCGAACGCAATTCAAATTTACTCACAGGTTGATTTGCACACCGGAGTATATTTACACACCGGAGTATATTTACATGCATATATTTTTTTGCGCATGCGAATTGGACTTTACATTACGGGCTTAAATTTTTGTCTCTGGTCGGGTCCACTGGGTTTAAATATTAGCTTCCTTTTGCTTTGGTATTTCAGCATTACAGTTGAGTTTTTGTTTCTGCTTCATCTCAGTGCTTACACATGTAGTATTCTGTGATACTTCATCAACAGCTAGGAAGCTTGAGTTGGAACTGAACAAATACTTGTTAAATCAGCGCAAACTAAAGGCCTCATCACACATAATCGAAAATCTCTCGAAGCAGAATGGCATTTAATTGCGAAAAATTGTTTTGGTTTGCTTTACTGCTTTACGCCCCAGTCAACAGGTATGGCCATGTCGGGAAGTCATCTGTTGAAAGGGGCGTAAAGCAATAAATCAAACAAGAATTCATGTCGCAATAAAACACAAATCTATGCAAGTCTGCATCGAGAGATTTTCGCTTGTTTGACTGAGACTTAAGGGTGAGGATTGCTGCCCATTTTTGTGGTAATATGCGCTGTAGCTTCTTTCCGGCTTGGTGTTTGGGTTTCGGTGCGTAAATGAGCCATCTCGTGAGAAAACCAACAGTCTGCATATGCAAAACCAAAGGCGCAGATCAGCTTCGCGGTAATCGCAAAGCTGATCAGCGCCTGTTTTCGCTACATGAATAGTACAATTCCTCTACTTTCTAAATCTAAAATTTCCAGCCTCTAGCCATCTTCTGTGCTGGTACTCAATTTGTGTCAGACCTGTTCGGAAAACACATTCATTTGATTGGTTTTCTCCTGGCAAGGCTCAAATTCCTGTGCCTTCTATTCTAACCACACCAGCTAAGGACATAGACGATCTTTAAGAATGACTGTCTCAGAAACTACATAGAAATCTTTTAGAAATTAAAATATTTTTAATTTATTTAATAAAGACATTTGTGACAAAGTAGACAAAACATACAAAAAGTTAATCCAAATTTCATTATATGTACTTGTTCTATAAATAGATTGTTCTTTGCAAAACTGACTGAAGCAAAAGCTACTAACCACTAAAATGCATTTGTTTGTTTGTCCTTTCATTTAATGTCTCAGTCAACAATTTTTCAGTCATGTCCAGACAAAGCCAATGCTTCCTGGGAACTTAACCAGTAATGGAGAGGTATTACATCACAAAAACATATCATTGTAATGTATAACCCCTTAAACCCCACTATTATATAGTAAAACTGGGGTATACAGAGGTATGCTATTTTTATCATTTTTGTTCCCAAACATAGATTGTGGGTACTTGTAAGGGTGAGGCGGTTCTAACGTGTACCCACAATCAATGTTTTCAGCAATAATTTTTTTTTTCTTATGAAATTTCCATTTTTCCAGCTGAAAAAAATCTCTGTATATTACACAGGCACGTTTTCGTAATGAGATGGCTTGCCAAAGGACAAAACATGGTGGTGGTTGTGGAAGGTTTGAAACCAAGGACCTCACTAGGGTAGCTGCCATTTTGAAGATACAATGAAGAGCTTTAAAAATGCACAAAAAAATGAAAATTAGTATTTTTTGCACCAAGGGAATTTTTAGTCTTCCTTAACATTTGAATGGGGTCGGTAACCATACTCTGCTTCTATTTTTAGAAGAAACCAGCATTTTTATAGGCTCTGTCCATCTCAAGCAATAAAAACACCATTTTACACTTTTTGCCATGCAGTGTCTCTCCAAGTTAATGAAGAAAAAAAGTTTACCATTCCACATGAGGCTTGTAATAATCCATATATAAAAAGCCACTCTAGTTTTAATTTTGTCTCTTTTTTGACCATTCTACAGGTCTTCGAAAATGTATTAACTGGTGCAAACTTGATGACATACATCTAACGTCATATGTGCCATCTATTAACAATACAGCGCATCAGGGAACCCTGCTAGGCTATTGAGACAGAGAAAGATCGAAATCGATATGATAATCATAAACTTCAACGTCAAGGCGCTAGTGTCGCTAGAGACTACATGTAAATTGTGCTGAATATGTTGACCATACCCCTTCAGACAATCTTCTAGCATCAATGCCAGACAATCAGTGCCCCAGGGGCCAGTTGTTCAAAATTAACAATGTTGTTAGTTAACGATTCGTTCAAATTTCAAACATGAATATTACAAATACACTGTTATTTTTTGTTGATAAAATGTGAGAATCCTTTGCAATGCAAAGGATTCTCACATTTTATCAACAAAAAATAACAGTTTTGCTTATGTAGTTGGCATCAACTTAGCGAGTTGGGGTCTTAACGATGACGTTAAGCTAACAAAGTTTTAAGCAGCTGACAAACCTTGTTTTAAATGAGTTGGTGATCCACTGAATCTGAATAGTTTAGATTCAGTGGATCACCAACTCATTTAAAACAAGGTTTGTCAGCTGCTTAAAACTTTGTTAGCTTAACGTCATCGTTAAGACCCCAACTCGCTAAGTTGATGCCGACTACATAAGCAAAACTGTTATTTTTTGTTGATAAAATGTGAGAATCCTTTGCACTGTATGCATAAGTGCAAATTGTACTTATTCTCATAAAAAATTTGCAACTTCTAGGGGTTTGCAGTAGAAGAAAAATATAAAAATTTCTATCAAAATAAAGATAACATTAAATCTATACACGGAAACTAGATTAGAAATAGCAAGAACATTCTTATAATAAACACTGGGCTAACAGACAAACAAATTAATAATAAATAACAATAAGAAATTCTAACAACTTTTTAAATGCAATAACTTGATCTATGGAATGAACTATTTTCAACAACTACATATGAGCAGCATCATGAGAAAACAATGCCACATATCAGCTGCTCGGTGCCTTTGTTTTGTCTACAAAGTATAATTGACTCCTCCGCCAGCAAGGTATAGCCACGCCCACCCTATTTCCATAGACAAACATTGTGGTTTTGCACCTGTATTTACCTGTAAAAAGCACGTGTTGGTTTGTCTGTCTAACCCACGTGTTGGTCAACCGTCATTGACCGTTAGCTAATGTGCAGATTTGAATGGTCAATATAAAATGAATATTAATGATGGGTGGTTTTACGGAGGACTCAATTCCTCTTCATTCAAAGTTGAGAATTTTAAGCAACTGACCATTTTCTTTTACTTTGTAGTCTAGTTTGTGTCTGACCTGGTCTAAAACCACAAAGCCTTTTTTCTTGTGGCACCATTCATTCAAGGAACAACTATGAAAGCCTCATAATAATATGAAATATGCAGAACTGGAGGACACTTTACTTTTGTTCATATGTTGATAATGTAGATGTCTAGAATACAGACAAATGTTCTGAATCTACTATAACCTATGACATTTTCCGTTAAGTATCACTACATGCTTTATAAACTGGCAAGAATAGTAACTAAGTTCTCACAATAGTTTTAGTAATTATTTTAGTATGCTAGCCTTCAACAATCTTATACCCATAGCTTTCAATATCAGTGTGCTTACAAAGAAACATGGAGCTTTGCCTACTTATGGAATGCATTTTCTTTTTGTCTAAAACTATAATAAATCTACTTCTCTTATAAATTCTTAATCATGCTACTGATTTGATCAACTGATCTCAACAGGAAAAATAATGAATTGAGCCACCTCGTGGAAAAACCAACAATGTGGTTTCCAAATAGGTCCGACAGAAACAGGCCTGTCAAAGCACCGAAGAGAGCTAGAAGCTTGAAATTTCGGATTTAAGTAGAAGAGGAATTGTACTATCCGAGTAGCGAAAACAAAGGCGCTGATCAGCTTCGCGGTTACCGCGAAGCTGATCTGCGCCTTTGTTTTCGCCTATGCAGATTGTTGGTTTTCCCATGGGGCGGCTCAATTAATGCATTATCATATTACCTTATTTAAGCCTGGCATCTTTTTATGGGACATAGGCAAACAGTATAGCCCCAGATGTGATGCTGCAGAATGCGGCGTCCCATCTGGGGCTATTCTGTTTGCCAAGAGGATTTTCATCAAAATTTTATATTAAAATTTAAGATAACTCCTGATGCCCCTAAAATGAATGTGGACTCACCCAAATGAAAATAATGGAACAATCCATTCGTCAAAAATGGGTCAATCCCTTTGCCTGCGTTTTAGCTCACCTGAGCCGAAGGCTCACAGGTGAGCTTATAGGATAGGCAGGAGTCCATCGTCCGTCGGCGTTGTCGTCCACAATTTCAAAGAAGAATATTTCTAAAGCTAGTGGGCCAATCTTGATCAAATTTGATTTGAACCATCATTGGGTTGGGGGATTGATTGCATTAAGTTTTGGAGCAGATTGTATCAGAATTATGGTTTCCAGAGCAACAGATACAGCTCTCATAGACTTACAATGGGAAAAACTAAAAAAATCTTCTTCTCTGAAACCACTAGGCACACAGCTTTGATATATGGTTTGTGGCAATGGCTAATGGTCCTCTACAACAATATTGCCAGCCATGCCCCTCCACGCCCCTAGGGTCGATAGTCTCATTAGACTTACAATGGGAAAAACTAAAAAAAAAATTCTTCTCTGAAAATACAAGGACCAGAGCTTCTATATTTTGTATGTAGCAATGTTTAGTAGTCCCCAATATAAATTGTGCCATTCATGCCCCTGAGGTAAAATTTGGTCACGTCCCTAGGGTCGATAATCTACATAGACTTACTTTGGGAAAACATTAAAACACCAATATCTCCAAAACCAGTAGGCAGATCTTGATCAAATTACACACACAGTGTCACTGGGTAGTAGGAAAGGTTGTATATTGTTGTTGGGCAGATCGGATGGGAACTCTGGTTGATCGACTCTAAATGAAATAATAGACTTAAACCTCATGACCTTACAATGTGATAATCTCTCAGGTGAGCTGCAGGACCAATGGTCCTCTTGTTAGTTTCTCTCATTCACTTTTATTCTTTCATTCTCTACATTTCGAGCCCTTCCTCTTGGTGCACTGTCTCACACTAAGGTTAGCTCACTCAACTATGGCAAAATGGATATGCCATCCTGGATTGCTGTGGTGCTGCTATCGTCTCCGGCCAGCACTTCTGATCTACACCAACTGCTTCAACAGGACAACACTGCTGTATTCTTGTCCTTTCTCAGGTGTATAGGGACTGCTCCAACCACTGAAATTAGAGTAACACTTTCTTAAAACCTTGAATATGCTCTTTAGTTGAAAATAAGTACCACATTTTGTGTTTGTTTGCATTGAGGTTAAACGTTGAAGTCAACAATTTTTCAATTATATCAGGAAAGAGCCACTGCTTCCAGGGCATTAACCAGTACATGTACTCTGGGAAGTTATTGTGTCTTGCTCAAAGTCACAACACAGCACTGGAGTAGGGATCAAACCCAGGACCTCTCGAGTTAGAGTCCAATGCTCTACCACCAGATCACCGTGCTCCCCTATACATGTACCATATTTTGAAAGCAAATCACTGTCCAGCAATTGCCCAATAATTTCCTTATTTGCCTGAAATGATAAAGTTACTCTACTAAGATCCAAATGCTAGATGTCCCAAAATTTAACTTAATCACTGATTTTAGGATTTTTGTTACCTGTGCTTACCTCCCTTGAAATTGCAAATCATTTTCGGAACTCATCTTTTATTTGTTAACCAATACTCGTATTTTTGAAGCAGTATTTACAACATTTAAAATGCAAGGAAATGCAAGATAAAGATAAGTACATGTATAAAACTTGAAAAATTGTCTGTTACCTGTTCTATTGTTAACTCTGCATGTCCATTCTTTCTGAACTTTTGATAAACATCTGAAAATACATTTGATAAATGTTATATCGGTCTAAAAAGTATTCAAGTCAGTAAGCATGACAATTCAGCATACGGATCTGCACAGTCGGTTCTGCGTTGCTAAATGATTTTCACTCATGTCTCAATACATGTATCTCTATAATTATACAAGTAAAATCAGGACGTCCAATAAAAGCGGTACAAACGTTTTATAGATAGAAGCATTTTTGTCAAATACAAGTAAAATATCATTATTAAAGGGGATTAGAAGTAATTTTATCAAAGTAACACTTAAACAAGTTATCATATGGTATGTAAAAATCTGGGGCCAGTTGTTCAAAATTAACGACGTTATTAGTTAACGATTCATTAAAATTTCAAACATGGTTATGCAAACATGAATATGCAATGCAAAGGATTTTCAAATTTTATCAACAAAAATAATAGTGTTTTTGCCTATGTAGTCAGCATTTACTTCATGATTTGAGGTCTTAACGATGACATTAAGCGAACAAAATTTGAACAACTGGCCCCTGTTATACTTACTGAATAACTTCATTAGCTTGGCAAGACAACACATAAAACTTTCTAAGCTAACTTGGTTGTGAACATTGGAATATTTGAATACTAATGCTGCCATTGTACTACTGTTTAACTTGAAACCTGCAAAAGAGTTCATCCTTAAGACATAAAACAACTAAATAAGCTTTGTTAGCTTTTCAATCTTACTGTGTGAGATAAACATTTGCTTTGTTGTTTCATTTTATTATAAAAAAATATTGTTGCTTAGCATATCAGAAATGACCAATGGGTACCATAACAGTACACCAAAATCTGGCGAGTACACAGGTGCATAGAAAAGAATTGCAAATGGCTTGCAGATACTTTATTCTTAATGTACTAATTATGGCATTTTTGCAAAATTTATCTCAAGTACTGAAAATTCGCACATTCCCTGTAAACAGTTATGGCTAACATTAAACAGACAAATGCTTACATGCAACTTGTGTGGTCTGTAAAAGTAGAGGGTCTTTTACACTTACAAAATGGTGGAAAATGTTTAATTAAACAGAGTGCCTCGGAATTGCTGATTAAATCATAAAGGACAAAATAATTACAGTACCTGCTGCTGCCACACATCTCCTTAGATCAAACGAACTGAGCATTCCTGATTTATCAATATCAAACTGGTGAAATAATTTCTGAAATGGAAACAATGAAACTTCTTAAAATAAATATAAAAATTTAAGTCATAGATTTATTTTTCACAAATAAGGCAATGTAAGATTTAAATAAATTTGATTTGCAGAAAAGCAGGTGGAAGAATTCTCGGAAACTGATCTACGAGACAGCTTTAAAATGGACTTAAGCCCCCTAATACATGTAAGTTTATATTACTGATCATTCCAAGGCGATACTTCTGTTGTGGTTCTAACTATTTTATGTTTTGGTGTTGAATTTTGGTGTTGTTTGAACCTTATGTACGCTTTCATGAATCTATGACAACTCACCGACAGACAACTGGCCGACAGGACAACTCACCGACAGCAAATATTTACCGACAACCAACTCACCAACACGACTACTGACAGACAGGACAAGTCACAGACAAAGAATGAGAAAATTCGCCGACACTCGTCGACAGTCACCGACACTGATCGACAGAGAATGCCATAAGAAACGGAACATTTAATGATTTTAAGCTTTTCATTAGTCCACATTTAGGTTATATGGATACAAAAACATGTCTATCACTGACTTATTTACGTTTTTATGAATCATAGATTCAGTTAAGTTTGGGTAACTGAGTGGCCGCCTATTGGGAAATAGCTGCTCACTAGTCTTACAATATGTTCCCTTAGTAAAAGTACATTTATTGCCAGTTTTGTTTTTTCCCACCTCAGTTTTTGGAGTGGGAATTATTTCTTTCTGATTGCGCCATTTCCTGATCATTGCCTACTTCAAGGAGTCAGGAGAAAGATTCTGGCTCTGTTATGCATTAGGAGTAAAATATAGTTGTTTCAAATACTTATTGATCATGGTTGCCTTTTAAGATGACTTTTACATTCCTCCAACAGCTACAGCTACAGAGACAGAACTTCAATTCTCAAATCTTTTCCAAAAGACTGGCAATACCAAAGAGTATTCATGAAGGTGTCAAAATCTGGTTTCAAAAAACTTTTATATTAAATCTGATCTGCAAATGTGACCAACTTACTTTCCAACTCCTTAACAAGCTCCAGAGTTGTAAGAATTCTGTATATCCTAGTTTTCCCGAGTTATCTATGTCTAATAATGATATGAAACACTTGCATGCTTCAACACTTAGGTCTTTATGGAATGTATCTGAAATACAAAGTACACAAGTGAGTCTCGGTGTTTAAGTGATCACAGTGATGTGACCTAACAACACGGATAATTTTTCAAAATCTTCAAAAGCATGGTATGCCAACAAACCAAATTTATAACATAACATTAACTTTATTTCACTCAGGCCATATATGTGCGTACAATGCCACGTGAGGTTCATACTAATTAGATCAAGTTATAAGACTCTATCATGAATTTGTGCATTTTGTCTACCATCTTAAAGATTGACATCATTTTGACATAATGTTGTGATATCCCTAAAATTATGTGACATCCCATGTAACACTATACAACCAATAATATCAGCCCGGGGTTAGACAAGAGTTACTAATCCAAGGTAAAACATACAATCTTTCAATTTCCAGTATTCTTGAAAACTTTTCCAGTCATGTAATCAAAGAATTAGTAAAAATTGTCAGCCTTAAATACATGAGCCGCCTCATGAGAAAACCAACAATCTGCATATGCGAAAACAAAGACGCAGATCAGCTTCGCGGTAACCGCGAAGCTGATCAGCGCCTTTGTTTTCGCTACTCGGATAGTACAATTCCTCTTCTACTTAAATCCGAAATTTCAAGCTTCTAACTCTTTTCTGTAACTGTACAGCCTGATTTGTGTTGGACCTGTTCGGAAACCACATTGTTGGTTTTCCCACGAGGTGGCTCACATAATGAAAAATTGCATCACCTTTCTTTAAGCCATCATTTAAGGATTTCTGTAATTCAAACGGATTGACTTCCATATCCTGTAAGAGAAATAAAACATTTAATGTTTGAAGCCCACCAATCCCAACATTAACTCATTTAAGCCTGGCGTCCCTTTTATGGGACATAGGCAAACAGAATAGCCCCAGATGTGACGCCGCAGAACGCGGCGTCCCATCTGAGGCTATTCTGTTTGCTTAGAGGATTTTCATTGAAAAATGAGATAAAAAATGAGATAAAAAATGAAAATCGCTCCTGGAGCCCCTCAAAACTCAAAGTGGACTCGCCCAAATGATATGGATGGGAAAAGCCATTCATCAAATATGGGTTTAAGGAAAATCTGTCAATTTTCTAAAAGCCGTTCAAATTCTTGGTCTAAGATGTATGACCAGTTTCAAGAGCAGCAAAAGATTATGTTAATGCTGCTCTCACATATACCGAATATCCCTTGCGAATCCTAAAATTTGAAATTCGCGCTGAAATTACCGAATATGATGCGAATGGAGGGGGCGGGGCTTGTACAACACGATGTCTTTGCGAAAGCGTTAAAAATGCTTGCGGATCCTTACAAATGTCTTAAGAATGTTGCGATTGATTGCCACCCACACTACCGAATTCTTGAAAATGCCTTACGAATGTTCCGAACGCTTACAAATGCTGTTACAAATAATACGAACGTCTTGCAAACACCTTACAAATGAAGCGAATGTGTAGCGAATGCTTGCCGAATTATTTTCATTTTTTGCTCATTCGCAAACGTTGTAGCCAATAATATCAATGTAAAACGAAATCACCCACAATGCCATGGGGAATGGAAAAAATATGTCATTTTTGGTCCAAGTTTACTCTTGAAACACACACCACTTTGTTGTTTCTCTGAATTGCGATTTACACAATAAAAAAGATAATTTTACTGGGCAAACGAAAATTTCACGGGACTTTAATTTGTCTGTCATAAATTGATGGGTAGCTTAAAGCCAAACACCATAAATAATGGCCTTTACTTGAAGGATAGGGCCAGAATAAATAAACTACGCTAAAAACTGAGTCTTGAATGTGAAAATGTTGCGATTCACTAGCGATTCTTCACGGACATCAAAACTCAATAGAATTTAATGCTACAGAATCCTTGCAAATGGCTTGCGAGTGTTACAAATGTCTTGCAATCAATCCGAATTGTTTACGAATTCTTCACGAGTATGTTAAGAATATGATTTCCTTGCAAATTTTAGGAGCATGTTCCTAATTTTCGCAACGACTCGAAATTTTCACCGAATGCTTCCGAATGCTTACAAATGCTACCGAATGCTTCCGAATTTCTAGCGATTAATGCGAATGTGCTCAAAATTGCATTCGGAAGGGCATTCGCAAGGGAAATTTGGTATATGTGAGAGCAGTATAAGATGCTGACTGCAGTAGAAAAGTGTGTCAAGACACAGTATTGGGCAATTGCACATGGAAAGCTGGGTAAAATGAAAGGGATACAATCATTATATTATTCCAAGCAGGGCTATAACACTTGACTCTTACTATAACACTTTTCATATCCATAATAACTAGAAAATGTGTTTATGAAACACTATGCCCCCAACTGGTAAGCCACTTTCAAGATGTAAAAATGTCCAAAAAATGACTAAGCTCAAATTGTAAAACCAGAGGACCAATGGTCCTGTAAACGCTCACCCGAGTCTGCTGCATATACCAATAAACATGTTTTAATATTATGGTATTTAACCCCAGTGCAGGGGCAGATGAAGCCCTTGGGCGGTTTTCCTTTTTTCAGAATAATCAATATTCTGTCCATTTGCCAATTTCTTGGCTCTTGCTGGCTTTTCCCTTCAAATGACATTTTAACAGTTTTTCCCATTCAAATGCATGGGCAACCCATGTTGACCTTGCCATAAACTTGGTCAAGGTCATCACAGGGTCATGATTTATATATACATTGTAGTACTTTAACCATGGATGCTTCACACCAAGTTTCATTGAAATCAATCTATTGGTTTCAGAGAAGATATTTGAAGGGTTTTTACCATATATGGGCATGGCGGCCATCTTGGTCATGTGACCTAGATTATTAATATACACATTGGTTACTCCATCCTATAGATGCTTCACATAAAAGTGGTTTTAGAGGAGAAGATGTTTGAATATTATGGTAATATACATGTATGTTGCCCCGGGGTGTGGGCATATGAGCCCTTAGGTCCATTTTTTTCAGAATCATTAATATTTAGTCCTACTACCCATTTCCTGCAAGATTTTCACCTCAAATGACTTTTTAAAAGTTTTTCCCATTCCAATGCATTGGCGATCTATGTTGACCTTGTCATAAAAAAGGTCAAGGTCACCACAGGGTCATGATTTATATATACATTGTAGTACTTCAGCCATTGGTGCTTTATGCCAAGTTTCTTTGAAATTGGTCCACCAGATTCGGAGAAGATTTTTGACGGGTTTTTACCATATATGGGCATAGCAGCCATCTTGGTCATGTGCACTAGATAATTTATATATACATTAATTCCCCCATTCCATAGATGCTTCACATAAAATTTGGCTTTGATTCGCCAAGTGGTTTCAGAGGAGAAGATGTTTGAATATTATGGAGATATACATGTATATTGCCCCGGGATGGGGGCAGATGAGCCCCTGGGGTCCATTTTTTTTTCAGAATCATTAATATTCAGACCTACAGCCCATTTCCTGCAAGACTTTCACTTTAAAAGACATTTAAAAGTTTTCCCCATTCAAATGCATTGGCGACCTATGTTGACCTTGCCGTAAAATAGGTCAAGGTCATCCTAAGGTCATTATTTATATACACATTGTGGACCTTGAGTCACTTATGCTACATGCCAAGTTTCAAGATCCTAGGCCTTTGGGTTCTGGAGAAGAAGATTTTTAAAGGTTTTTACCATATATGGGCATGGCGGCCATCTTGGTCATGTGACCTGTATTATTTATATATACATTGGTTCCCCCTTCCCATAGATGCTTCATGTAAAATTTGGCTTTGATTGGCCAAGCGGTTTCAGAGAAGAAGATGTTTGAATATTATGATAATATACATGTATATTGCCCCGGGGTGGGGGCGGATGAGCCCCTGGTGCCCAATTTTTTTCAGAATCATTAATATTCAGTCCTACTGCTCATTTTCTGCAAGATTTTTCCTTTAAATGACAATTTAACAATTTTTCCCATTCAAATGCAAAGGCGACCTATGTTGACCTTGCCGTAAAATAGATCAAGGTCACCGCAAGGTCATGATTTATGTACACATTGTAGTACTTGAGTCATCGATGCTTCATGCCAAGTTTGGTTGAAATTGGTCCAGTGGTTCCGGAGAAGAAGATTTTTGAAGGGTTTTTACCATATATGGGCATGGCGGCCATCTTGGTCATGTGACCTGGATTATTTATATATATTCATTGGTTCCCCCTTCCCATAGATGCTTCATGTAAAATTTGGCTTTGATTGGCCAAGCTGTTTCAGAGAAGAAGATCTTTGACCAGAGGACCATTGGTCCTGTAAACGCTCACCTGAGTTCTTACATATAAGACCCTAATAGCTGGCTATCAACTGTTCTGGGAGGACATTTGGTCAACCAAAGCCTCTGTGTAATGTTGGTTAAGCTGTTTCTCAGGATCCTGGGTTTGATCCCAGGCTTCTAGACTTTAAAAGAGGTTCTACCTCCATATGCCCTTAGATGTTGAGTGGGATATAAAACATGAATAAAATCAATTGACCAACTTTGATGAAACCACCTTAATTAACTCTTGGTGCCTCCCTTTATTTTAAGTGCAAAGTTAGACAACTCTTAAACTAATTAAAGCCTAGTCACAGTAAAAATTATATTGCTGAGCATTCAAAGATGGAAGTTCTGCTGTGGTTCTCTCTAGTTTATGGTTTGGTGTGGATTTTGGTTACCTTTAAGAAAAAGCCACTACATTTGACTCTGCTTATCACATGGGATTCTTTTAGACTTTGTTCCCATTGTGCCAGTTCTTGATCATTGCTTTAATACCTTCTACTTCTCTGTCCTGCCATACCCAACTTTGTAATCAACAGGTCAGAATCAACAAATGGTGATCATTTTAACAGTGTTATCCAAATAAGCCATATTAGCTGCTGCAAAAGGAGTTTTAGTGAAAACAACTAGTTTTTTTATCTAATATTTTTTATTCATTTAATTGCACTACACTGATTCCTAAAGTTCATCCATTAAAATCTATTTAACTTAGACCCTTATTACTAAAACACAAAAGTATTACATCAATAAGAGCTACTTAATTTAATGACAACATTATGAAAAGTGAATCAAAAAGATGAAGAAACTTAATCAATTATGAATCTTGGTTAATCTAGTATCTTAAAGTAGATGTAGAAGTAATGAGACTGTGTTTACAACATTAAGAGTCAGAAAACATGCCAAAACTGGACATATGCAAGAACATTTCTGTGGCTAAAATAGATACCTTGTAAAAATCATTGTAAAGGTACAGTTTAACACAATTTAAGAATTATACTAGGCCTAGACCACAACATCAAAAATAACTCAAGTAATGTCACATTATTACTGTTCATAAACTTGTTGCTAGGCATTAGCTTGTATGCAAAATCTAGCTTTTTCCAGTTCTACATTTTCATTTAAATCTATATACATATTTTCAAATAATAAAAACTTTTGACCATTACTTATGTACATTATAATCATTATCGAATCAAGCTCTGAGTTACAATACTTTTGTGGAGCAACATGAGAATATGTCCTAAACTAACAACCATCCGTCAATACATGTATACACAGATTTTTCAAAATCAGAAATATCACTCCCACTCACTTTTCATCACTATGCAATATTACAATAATGTCTTGTAACAAGATATACTGAAAAGCATGTCTTCTTGCCAAACATTTATTACACATTTATATAAAACTATAAAGCACTTGTTACATCATTCATCACCGTATCAATACAATGAATCCTTAACAATGCAATGTAATTGCTTGTTTTAATTTACCTGAAAAAAGCATTTTACTTTTTATTTCAAATTCTATTTAAAAAATCATATGTTATAGTCACAGTCTCTTTCATTCTTCATCTTATTTAAGAATACATGTTGTTTTTTTTCAGTTTCATTACACACAAATTATACATAATCACCATTACAACTGTATTTCACCATAGTCTAACAAATATTTTAAATGTGTTATTCATAATACATAACTTTTGAATCTCATTGCTCCCTAACTATAATGATAAAACAATTATTTTGTCCTTTTTGTTGGAGTTGAGTTTTAACATCCCTGACAAAATCTTTCCAGTTATGCCAAAAATAAGACCAACTGCTTAAAGAGTACTAGACTAATACTTTTGTGATTAAAGCTTCTTTTGCAAAGATATAACACCACAGCATGAGGGCTCTCATTCAAGATTTAATGGTCTACCACTAGGCCTCCATACTCACTATTTAAGGAGCTAATTCAAAATAAATTATTGCTGATACAGTACATCAAACATTCCACTGAGAAATAATTGTAAGAACCCATAGTGAAACAATACCTGACATGAATATAAATGGATGTACATGTATTGTTACAACTACAAAAAAATACAATTAGGCCCACACACACATATATATAAAAAAAGAAAAATAAAAAATTGAAAAAAAAAAAAAAAATATGGTGGCAACCCCAAGTTTTGCTTAACCACCGAATTTAATACTTAGTGGGGTTACGCCTTTGCCGTTTTTCTCTTGATTTTCTTTTTCATATACCAAGGACAAGGTTTCTCTACTCTGTAATGATACAACAGCTGGAAAGTTTTAAAGACACCTTTAGTAGCTAATCTTAGTCAATAACAATATTTAGTCATCACATATTCAGCTTTTCATCTTTTGGGGGTTGTGAAGTTGCCATTATACGTAAGAAACATTATTATTTGTCTCAAAAGGGGTTACACTGGTTGTTCTGTACTTTATTCATGTTCTGCACCACCTTTCCATTATTTATTTGTCTATGGCACAATATATTATTTTATGATCAGACCAATAAGCCTCGATCACATCGCAAAACCCTTCAGAATTTGAAAATATCAAATCTAGCACTGATCCAGAGTCTGTTGTACATTGTTTAATATGCTGCATACACCCAAATAATTTCTCCATAAAATCCACAAACCCTGTACTGGCACCATCTATCTGTGTGTTGAAGTCACCTAATATGACTAACTTAGCATTCAGATCAATAACCGGCCTAAGATGACAGTGGATATCCTTTCTAAAATCAGTCTGTGAACTTTTTGGGTATTTGTACAACACAACAACTTGAACATAACCTTGTTGATTGCTGAATGTGCCAGTGAATATGAACTCAAATGACTTGCATTGCATTTTCACGACATTCTGAATCTGCAAGTACTCCTTTACATACAATGCAAGTCCATGATATGGCCTGTTGCGAGTCTCTTTTACTGTGTCATCAAGCCTAATAAGTCTGAACCGTTTGAGGGCAAAATGTATGTTTTCATCCCTACTACATAATCTTGTTTCAGCAAATCCAATGACATCTGCTGCCAACACATTTGGTTCAAATTCAACATCCTTAAAATGTTTATGCAAGGATCTAGCATTGTTGAATGCAATTCTGGTTTTGCCAGCACCAATTTTATACAGAGGAACATAACAGAGCTCTAATGCAGCTTCTCTGCGTAGCCTTTCCATCTCTATATTCACATCATTATCAACATCCAGAGTATTTTCATTCATATTCAATATATATAAGTCCTCAAGCTTTTTCACTCTACTGAATGCAACATAGTGCATATGTGGCATTTTATACTTTCTATCTTTCTGGGATAAATCAACAACTACCTTGTCTACTGTAGCTCCTTCTGCTTTGTAGACTGTTTTACCTGAAGCTGGTGTCAGCGGAAATTGGCTTCTCTGAAATGTTTTGTAGTTCACTATAAATGTTCGTTGTGTTTCAAATACAGGTGTCCAGTCTGAATGAATGCTAGAGTTGTAGAATTTCCTGTTTTTTTCACGTGTTGCCCTACCAACTCGAGGGTCATCAAACAAAACCCAAACAATGCTAGGTCTATTTGTTCCTTCCATCCACCTGAAGTCAACATGTTTCACAACACCCGTAGCACCATTAGTTAAACCGTCTTCTACATCTACATTAGCTGTATGAACAACAATCATTCCAACAACTACTGTCAATGACTTCTTCAATTGTCCTGTTTTCCCATAGTCGTTTGGAAGCCCATCAATCAGGGACTGTTGCCTTTTAGCAGGAATGTTTGATGAGACAACAATGTCATGGCATGGTATTGAAAATTTTTCTCCAGGCAACTGACTCAAAATAGTGTCATTGTGTTGGTCTACATAAGAATTCTCCGCAAATAAATGAAGGGCGTCCTTTGGATAGTCACCGGTTTCATGGTCAACAACACGTGCCTGCAGCTTTTGTTTGTCTTCCTCTGTCATTTCATTCAACCGAAGTCGGTTTAATAGTTGTGCAAATGCAAGGTCATCTTTCTGCCTCATGATATCAACCAATTCATACATTTTGAAGAGTTCTTTCCACAAGTTTTGTCCCAGTGAAGATGCTCCCACTTTCAAATCAAGACTTATCAAATAATCACCTACTGGCTTTAGCTGGTACAGATCACCCACAGCAATAACACTTAAACCACCAAAAACTTCTTTTGTTCCCATGAGCTGCTGTAAACGAATGTTGATAAAATTTAGTGTCCTGTTCCCTACCATTGATATTTCATCAATAATGACTAGTTTCAGATGTCTATACTTAATTCTGAATGTGTTTAATTCATCGGCTGAAAGATGATTTGTGCCCTTTTGATACATTTTGTGGTGGAAAGCAGAGGAAATGGTTTGGCCACTTATATTAAATGCAGCAAAGCCCATGTAAGCACACAGTAAAATTCGTTTATCATCTGGATTTTCTCCATCTTTCAAATTCCACAATCTATACAGACATTGATAAAGCGCTCGAATGACAACTGATTTACCAACACCTGCACCTCCTGTTAAAAAAGCATAGACTGGTTCATCTTTGGATTTTATCCAGTGAACAATATGGTTAAAGAATTCTCTTTGTCTCAAATTAAGACTTCTGAGTAGTTGTAAATATTCATCATCTGGTAATAAGATACCACTTGTTTCTACTGGTGGCACTGAGCAAGTTGATTGTAATTCTATTCCTATGTCATAGTGCCTCTGCTCTACAACTCTGCTTGGGTTAAAGCAAACAAACTTTTCTGATTCTGCTGGCCCTTCTTCTTCTGTTTCTCTATTTTCTTGCTCTGCATTTGGTGCAATTTGATCATAGTCCCTTTCCTCATTTTCCATCATTTGTCTTGCAATCTCAAGCTCTTCAGCATGATGCTCATACTCATTTCTTTTGGACACGAGTGATGTCTGCACGGAGTTATACCGAGCTTCATATGTTCCAAAAGAACCTATTAAATCCTTCTGTTCATTTCGCCAAGGTACAAAAAGCATGAGCTGCTCTCTAAAGTAATTTTCTGGGTCTCTTTTTCTGTTGTATTTTACATACCTTATTATTCTTGGTACTTTTCTTTTCTTGTACTTTGTTCCATTTTTTGCTTCAAACAACAGGTCTGAACTTTGAATGTTATCATCAAAGATGTCATCACTTTCATCACCAGACGTATTGACAAAACTGTCATCATCATAAGTGTCATCAACTTTCTCTGAAAACTTATTTCCTTTTGGATAAGTAATGTCAACCTTAGAGACATAATCAGCTAAACATAATTTCCCAAGCTGCCTGGGTCTTTTAGAATACCTCTGAATTATATTTTCAGATTCTACATCTGTGGATTCAGCTGGAAGTTCATCAAGAGCAGCTTTTGGCTTCAACAGAAAGATTCTTTCCTCTGGTATAGATGTGTTGATGAAAACAATATCCCTGGTACATTTTGTCAAAGGAATTTGCAGATCAAGATAAACAGCTTCTTGAGCACTGACTTCAACACAGTTAGAAAATACATTCCCAATATGCCTGACTTGCTTCTTTAGGTCAAGATTTCCTCTTCTAGCCTCTTTTGCTGCTGCGTCAAGTTGTGCACTCATACCTCTCTGTGATTTACTTATATAACCAACTATATATGAAGCACAACCGTATGGCTCAAGAACAATCTGAATGTCAAGATTGGCCTTCCAGGCAAGAAGTATGTTTTCATTAAATGGATTTATTCTCATTTCCTTCACTTTTCGCTTTAAGAAAACCTTTGGTGCTTTCAATGAGCTTCTTATGCAGCAAATATAATCTTCGAAGTCCATTCTAGCAATTTTTTCTAGAAACTCATCAAATGGTATATCTTCATTTTCTTTACACTCATTCATTGATTTTTGGAGCTCTACATTCTTTTTCTTGTACTTGTCAATGTTTTCCTCAAGAGGATACAGCAACATAGTTTTCGGCAATGGTGGCAATGGAAATCCAAACCTACATATTGGTTTCCCTTTTTTTCTGCAGGTTCTAGAATGTTTGTGACTTTGAAGGTTAACAAGATTTGCTGTTTTCTCATTATCACTACTGCAGGTAAGATATTGATCAACAAATTCAATTATTTCCTCTTCTGACTTTGTTTCTAGAGTTGGAGCATTTTCTACCCAAACAAGCATGTGAATATGAGGGGAGCCACGTTGCTGAAACTCAACTCTATAAAAATAGTCAAGTACCTTTCCAATTGGTTCAGAACTGCTTTATATTTTATTTTTAGAATTGTATTGAGGAACTCTTGAACCCTATGATCAAAGTACCTTGAACATGTAACTGGGTCTTTCTGAACTAGCTTTGTTTTCTCTTGCCAAGTAAGCCTTTCTAATTCTGTTTCAGAATATTCAATACCATCATTCAATTTTGCTAACATTTTCAATAGATCTGTCCATCTAGTATCGGCAGCTGACAATGACATAAACCAAGTAGGTAAAGAAAGTTGCCTAATCATTGCAAAAATGTCTTTCTTGCGCATTTCTAAATAGGCAGGAGAATTTCTCAGTTGGCGAAAGATATAATAGCCTTCATCAAGGTTTACAAGTTTGTCCAAATAATTTGAATCTCTAGCTTCAGCTGCAGTTATTTTTTGACCTCGCTTTTTACATCTTCTAACAGCCAAGTTGACTTTATCACTGATTTGTTTCATCTGTAGCTTTTTGTGTTTAAAAAATATATTTGGAACTGACTGTGCAGCTCTTCTGTCAACACTTCTCAATTCCCATTTAACAATGTCACTATAATGAACTGGAACAATTCGCTCTTCCTTGCTAGGTGGTGTTTGTCCACAGAAAATGGATGGGAAGCACAAATACTCTGCATCTTTATCATTATATAGACTCAAAGGATGTTGTCCTTCACCTGGTGCAAAAGTGTAAACTTTGTCACACTTATTGTCAATATCTGCATCATCCACTAATGTATCTATCTTGCCAACATGGTCATTAGCATCTATTTCACTGTAATGATCAGAATCATAATCAGCTGGTGCATTAGTGTCCTTTTTACTTGTGATTTGTTCCTGCTTTTCATTATCCATGCTATGTTTGTCATTAGTTTGTTCTCTTGAAACTCCTAAAAACTCTCTGACTGTTTCCTCTGCACTTTCAGTAACTTCCTGAAACCAGTCATCATCAATTACTATGCCAGAGTTCTTGTACAGTTTGCTGTTGTTCATAAGCCAATGTAGAGCAGTTAAAACTCTTAATGGTCTAACATTTTCTTTAAAGTCAACCGTTTTATAGGAAAGCTTCTTTTTCAACTGAATAGCAACTGTAAAATTTTCATCCATTGGCCTTGGAAGACAGTTGATAGTAGGCTGAATATCAACAGGCACATTGATAACATTTCCTTTTAAGGAGTACTGGCCACCACGTGGAAGTTCCCTAATCTGCATAAATGGAATGCGAAGTGCTATTAATCTTTCTTCCAGCTGATGCAAATTTAGTTCTACAGGTTTGTTTGGCCATTTGAAGCCATTACCTACTGATAATTTTGGACATTTCCTTTCTCGTAATGCACTCAAGCAAGTATGACAAACCCATTCTTCATTATTTACAGACATGTAATCTGTGCAATACAGCCTTTTACTTTCTTCTGGAATATGAGTGTTCTTTAACATTGAAACACTTTTTCTAAACCATGTTTGATGACAACATGTACAAATGTATATGGGGCCAATTGATATATCTAAATGAAACTGTTTGATAGTTTCTTCAATAGTTTTAAATGCCTTCTGGTGAGTTTTATGAGGCAAGGTTTCTGTATCATGTTTGAATCTTTTGCATGAAACATTCATTGTAGAAATGTCATTACATTTTCTCTTCTCTTGTCTTATCTGTTGTTTCTTGATTCTTTCACATTCCAGAACAATCGGATTTTTCCTTGCATTTTGTTTAGATACATTCTGGTACACTTTCTCTCGTTCCAGAAAAGCAGGATTTTGTCTTGCTGACTGTTTTGATTTCTTCTGATATGCAACTTCTTTCATTCTAAAAGCAGAATCTTTTCTAGCATGCTGCTTTGATTCCTTTTGATACCTAATTTCTGTATCCTTAAATACAGGATCTTTTCTTGCACGCTGTTTTGATTCCTTTTGATACCTAATTTCTGTATCCTTAAAAACAGGATTTTTTCTTGCTTGCTGCTTTGATTCCATTTCTTTCCTTTTAAAGGCAGGGTTTTTCCTTGCATGCTGCTTTGATTCCTTTTGATATCTAACCTCTGTATCCTTAAAAACAGGATTTTTTCTTGCTTGCTGCTTTGATTCCATTTCTTTCCTTTTAAAGGCAGGGTTTTTCCTTGCATGCTGCTTTGATTCCTTTTGATATCTAACCTCTGTATCCTTAAAAACAGGATCTTTTCTTGCATGCTGCTTTGATTCCTTTTGATACCTAATTTCTGTATCCTTAAATACAGGATCTTTTCTTGCACGCTGTTTTGATTCCTTTTGATACCTAATTTCTGTATCCTTAAAAACAGGATTTTTTCTTGCTTGCTGCTTTGATTCCATTTCTTTCCTTTTAAAGGCAGGGTTTTTCCTTGCATGCTGCTTTGATTCCTTTTGATATCTAACCTCTGTATCCTTAAAAACAGGATCTTTTCTTGCTTGCTGCTTTGATTCCATTTCTTTCCTTTTAAAGGCAGGGTTTTTCCTTGCATGCTGCTTTGATTTCTTTTGACACCTAATCTCTGTATCCTTAAAAACAGGGTCTTTTCTTGCACGCTGTTTTGATTCCATTTCTTTCCTTTTATAAGCTGAATTTTTTCTAGCCAATTGTTTAAAAGTTCTATAATATTCAGTGCGATTACGCTGCTTTCTTTTTTTCAGTAAAGATTCTTTCTTTGATTCAGAGTTGAGTCTACAACTGCCATTTCTTTGTGTTTTCAGAGCCTGTCGAAATCTCTGATCTTTGAAATAGCCTTCCATACGACTTGTCATTTGATCTTCGTACGTCTGTCCTTCTTGACATTTCTTAATATGGACTGGCAGGAAGTCAAACTGCAAATTAGTATCAGTTTCTAGTTTCATCCTGTCATAAAAGGCATATATATATGTAACTAGGTCGTCCAGGTTTGAGAAAGTTATTAAACAGGAAGCACCATCACTTGATGAAAGTCCATTTTGCCCATGGGAATGAGAATCAAAAAAGACATACAACCCATTCTGTTTAAAAACTGCAGAACATATTGCACCAACAGTTAATAGGCCACATGATACAGAGGAAAATGCCGACTGCAAAGTAGAGTGAAGTGTTGGTAAGCCATGATCTTCAGTATCAAGAAGAACACCACTTTCAACTTGAAACTTTTCTAAAGCAAATTTTCCTATATCTACTTCAAAATCATCTGGGATTTCTTCTAAGCTCAAAAGCTGGTTAATGAACTTTCCATCTGTTTTCAACTTGCTTATTACAGTTTGATACAGAGAATCCCCTTCACAAAGTACTTTATCTATCATTGAGCTATTATCTACACTATGACCAAGTGCGTATGACAACATACATAACGCATTACATGTACACTGATATCCTCTTGAATGCTCTGAAAATCTCACATCATTTTGATGAAAACTTCCAAATACCAAATCAGTGGCATTCCAGAATGGTTCAGGTAATCTTGCTGCTTGATAACTAACTATATCATTGTCTAAACAGGGTTCACTGCATGAATCATTGTTAAAATGATACTGTGTGCTAACATTTTCATCATGCTGAGCAAGTTGTTGAAGCATTGTATTTTGAGGACAAGAAATCATACTATCTTTTTCACATGATTCTTCAATGACTATTGACTGATGGTCAGCATAAACTTGAGGAAAAGTATCTAGAAACACTGTATCAAAATCTGTCTGTACATTTGAGCTAATATTTGCTATAAGTGAGTTGAGCTCAATAATTGCCTGTTTGAATTGACAGATATTTGCTTGTTTGCAGGTCCTTGCATGTATTTGCTTGTCTTTGCCATTTATTTGTTTGCCTTTGTCATGTGCCACCACGTTGGATGGACTTCCTGCCACCACGTTGGATGGACTTCCTGCCACCACGTTGGGTGGGCTTCCTGCCACCACGTTGGGTGGGCTTAATGTCACATCATCGTCACAATCTGTTCCTCGTCTCTCTCTATCCATAACTGTTCCATCTCCATCATCTACCTTCGTCCACTGCTTCCCCCTTTCTGTCTCTGCTTTTCGTCTGCCATCTGCTCTCAATCTCTCTCTCCATTCCTTCCTTTTTGTCTCTGACCACTTCCAACCCTTTCGTCTAGGCATGATTAATCAACTGAAAATATAAAGAAAAGGTAATGTGTAGAATCGTTAAATATTTAGCCTATATAAATCTTCAAAATAGAACCTAGAAATATTATACCATCATAGCAAAGTTAAAAAAAAAATGTAGCCAGTTAGTGGAGCTGCTCAGACTCATCTGTCACTTTGCTGTTTTCATAGCATAGTAGTTTTTCTAGTGCTGAAGGAGATCTACACTAAATTTACTTTAAACACAAACAAAGAAGCAGATCAGCTGCTCTAGTCTACTCGACAGACTGATAAGCCTCTTCATTTTCAACAGCTAAAACAGTATGATCTTTCTAGTTTCTAAATTTCAGATTGCCCCTTTTATAAAAAAATTATTAAAACTTATCTGTCACTTCATCTGTTCTTGACCTCCCTTTTATTTTCTATTTTCAGCCAGTTCTTGCTCCTAGGCATGAAAGCACCTGAAAATAGAATGGAAATACAATGTAATGTCTAAAATACAATAATGGGCCAGGCAGCACACAGGGTTAACATTTCTCTGATATATATAAATCTTGTATCCATTTGAACATTTGTTGCGAGCTACCACCTTTCCCACCTCAGTTTTTGGGGTGGGTTTTTAAATCTGATTGCGCCTTTTCCTGATCATTGCCTATTTGTACCTTTTTAAATATATGACTTTGTAACAATTTTCCCTATTTTATGAATACTTCATGTCAAGTTTCAAGATAATAGGACTTCGGATACTGGAGATTTTTAAGGCATATGACAGCCATCTGGGTCAGGTGGTCATGACCGATTTTAAAAATGTTGTTGATAAAGATCAAAGGAAGCTACATGTATACGATTTTGGCTTTGATAAAAGGAAGCTACATGTATACGATTTTGGCTTTGATAGGCCAAGCGGTTTCAGACAAAAATATGTTGATATAATACGGTCGTTTATAGCCCCAGGATAAGGGCAGACAACCCATCGGGTCAATCTTTTCCTTGAAATAAATTTTCAGTCCATTTGTGAATTTTTACCATATATGGGCAAGGCGGCCATCTTGGTTATGTGACCTGGATTATCTATATACACATTGATTCCTCCTTCCTATTATGGATGCTTCATGTAAAATTTGGCTTTAATTGGTCAAGCGATTTCATAAACTGATGTTTGAATATTATGGTAATATACATATAAATTGCCCCGGGTAGGCGCAAATGAGCCCCTGGGATCCAATTGTTTTCAGAATCATTAATATTCAGTCATACTGCTCATTTCCTGCAAGATTTCCCTTTTAATGACATTTTAACAGTAATCTCTTTTCAAACGCATAGGCCACCTTTGTTGACCTTCCAGTAAAATAGGTCAAGGTCATCATAGGGTCATGATTTATATACACATTGTAGTATTTGAGTCATCAATGCTTCATTCAAAGTTTCCTTCAAATCGGTCCACCAGTTCAGGGGGAGAAGATTTTTAATAGTTGTTACCACATATGGGCATGGCAGCCATCTTGGTCATAAGACCTTGAGTATTTACATATACACTATTTCCCCTTTCCTACAGATGATTCGTTTAAAATTTGGCTTTGATTGGCCAAGCGGTTTCAGAGAGGAAGATGTTTGAATATTATGGTAATATTCATGTATATTGCCCTGATGTGGGGGAGAGATGAGGCCCTGTGGCCCAATTTTTTTTTTCAGAATCATTAAAATTCAGTCCTACTGCTCATTTTTTGCAAGTTTTTTCCTTTAAATGACAATTTAACAATTTTACCCATTAAAATGCATACGCTACCTATGTTGACCTTGCCGTAAAACAGGTCAAGGTCATCACAAGGTCATGATTTACATATACGTTGTAGTACTTAAGTCATTGATGCTTCATGCCAAGTTTCATTGAAATCGGTCCAGTGGTTCCGGAGAAGAGAGTTTTTGAAGGGTTTTTACCATATATGGGCATGGCGGCCATCTTGGTCATGTGACCTGGATTATTTATATACACATTGGTTCCCCTTTCCCATAGATGCTTCATGTAAAATTTGGATTTGATTGGCCAAGCGGTTTCAGAGAAGAAGATGTTTGAATATTATGATAATATACATGTATATTGCCCCGGGGTGGGGGCGGATGAGCCCCTGGTGCCCAATTTTTTTCAGAATCATTAATATTCAGTCCTACTGCTCATTTTCTGCAAGATTTTTCCTTTAAATGACAATTTAACAATTTTTCCCATTCAAATGCAAAGGCGACCTATGTTGACCTTGCCGTAAAATAGGTCAAGGTCACCGCAAGGTCATGATTTATATATACATTGTAGTACTTGAGTCATCGATGCTTCATGCCAAGTTTGGTTGAAATCGATCCAGTGGTTCCGGAGAAGAAGATTTTTGAAGGGTTTTTACCATATATGGGCATGGCGGCCATCTTGGTCATGTGACCTGGATTATTTATATATACATTGGTTCCCCCTTCCCATAGATGCTTCATGTAAAATTTGGCTTTGATTGGCCAAGCGGTTTCAGAGAAGAAGATGTTTGAATATTATGATAATATACATGTATATTGCCCCGGGGTGGGGGCGGATGAGCCCCTGGTGCCCAATTTTTTTCAGAATCATTAATATTCAGTCCTACTGCTCATTTTCTGCAAGATTTTTCCTTTAAATGACAATTTAACAATTTTTCCCATTCAAATGCAAAGGCGACCTATGTTGACCTTGCCGTAAAATAGGTCAAGGTCACCGCAAGGTCATGATTTATATACACATTGTAGTACTTGAGTCATCGATGCTTCATGCCAAGTTTGGTTGAAATCGGTCCAGTGGTTCCGGAGAAGATTTTTGAAGGGTTTTTACCATATATGGGCATGGCGGCCATCTTGGTCATGTGACCTGGATTATTTATATACACATTGGTTCCCCCTTCCCATAGATGCTTCATGTAAAATTTGGCTTTGATTGGCCGAGCTGTTTCAGAGAAGAAGATCTTTGAAAATGGTGGACGACGGACGACGGACGACGGACGGACGGACGACGGACGGACGGACGGACGACGGAGCATGGGTATACTATAAGCTCACCTTGTGAGCCTGACGGCTCAGGTGAGCTAAAAATGGTGGACGACGGACGGACGACGGACGACGGACGGACGGACGGACGACGGAGCATGGGTATACTATAAGCTCACCTTGTGAGCCTGACGGCTCAGGTGAGCTAAAAAGTGACAAAAATTAATCTGAGGAGTATATCCCAACCACATGCATATATTCAAAGCATGGTCACAATGTCTGCAAAGTTTCAAATGTATCGGTATTAAATTGTAGGAGAAGTTGCGCACACAAGTTACCCTCTATCCATCCACTAAAATGCCCGAAAAAATGACTAAGTTCAAATTGTGAAAAAAATGACAAAAAATAATCCAAGGATTATATCCAAACCACATGCATATCTTCAGACCATGCCCATAATACATGTAAAGTTTTAAATGAATTGGCATGAAACTGTAGGAGGAGTTGCGCACACAAGGTACCCACTGCCCATTCACTTTCATTGTCAAAATGCCCGAAAAATGGCTAAGTTCAAATTGCGAAAAAAGTGACAAAAATTAATCTGAGGATTATATCCAAACCACATGCATATCTTCAAAGCATGGTCACAACATCTGTAAAGTTTCAAGAGAATCGGAATAAAACTGTAGGAGGAGTTGCGCACACAAGGTATCCACTATCTATTCACTTTATCAAGAATTAAAAAGGGAAATAACTCTCACAGAATTGGCCCCTAGCCCCTTGAATTTACCTGAAAGAAAAAATATGGGTCCTCTTAATTTTCATATACAAACTACATACCAAATTTCAAGATCCTAGCTCTAACGGTTCCAGACCGAGTGCTCATGCATCAGTATGATCACAGACTGACTGCACGCACGCACGCACTCACTCACTGCACTGCACGGACAGACCCAAACCAATATGCCCCCTCAACTTCTTCGAAGTTGGGGGCATAATAAAACAAACTTGTTGCAAAATTACCTCCCCTGAGACAGAGTAGAAGAACCTTTTGAACTGTTCCTCCTCTTTGTTATCAGACTTGGCCTGTGGTAGAGGAATATCAACCTTCTCTGATACCTCATCTGTACCTCTGAAATTATAACAATGAAAGTGAGACAGAGTAGAAGAACCTTTTGAACTGTTCCTCCTCTTTGTTATCAGACTTGGCCTGTGGTAGAGGAATATCAACCTTCTCTGATACCTCATCTGTACCTCTGAAATTATAACAATGAAAGTGAGACAGAGTAGAAGAACCTTTTAAAATGTTCCTCCTCCTTGTTATCAGACTTGACCTGTGGTAGGGGAATATCAACCTTCTCTGATACCTCATCGGTACCTCTGAAATTATAACAATGAAAGTGAGACAGAGTAGAACTGAAGAACCTTTTGAACTGTTCCTCCTCTTTGTTATCAGACTTGGCCTGTGGTAGAAGAATATCAACCTTCTCTGATACCTCATTGGTACCTCTGAAATTATAACAATGAAAGTGAGACAGAGTAGAAGAACCTTTTGAAATGTTCCGCCTCCTTGTTATCAGACTTGACCTGTGGTAGAGGAATATCAACCTTCTCTGATACCTCATTGGTACCTCTGAAATTATAACAATGAAAGTGAGACAGAAGAACCTTTTGAACTGTTCCTCCTCTTTGTTATCAGACTTGGCCTGTGGTAGAGGAATATCAACCTTCTCTGATACCTCATCGGTACCTCTGAAATTATAACAATGAAAGTGAGACAGAGTAGAAGAACCTTTTGAACTGTTCCTCCTCTTTGTTATCAGACTTGGCCTGTGGTAGAGGAATATCAACCTTCTCTGATGTCTCATCTGTACCTCTGAAATTATAACAATGAAAGTGAGACAGAAGAACCTTTTGAACTGTTCCTCTTCTTTGTTATCAGACTTGGCCTGTGGTAGAGGAATATCAACATTCTCTGATATCTCATCTGTACCTCTGAAATTATAACAATGAAAGTGGGACTAGAGTAGAAGAACCTTTTGAACTGTTCCTCCTCTTTGTTATCAGACTTGGCCTGCGGTAGAGGAATATCAACCTTCTCTGATACCTCATCGGTACCTCTGAAATTAAAACAATGAAAGTGAGACAGAGTAGAAAAACCTTTTGAACTGTTCCTCCTCCTTGTTATCAGACTTGACCTGTGGTAGAGGAATATCAACCTTCTCTGATACCTCATCTGTACCTCTGAAATTTTAACAATGAAAGTGAAGAAAGATCAGAATCTTAACTATTGGAGTGGAATGAAACTAAGCCAATCTATACATAACTCAAAATCTTACATGTATTTGTAATTTTTGCTTAAAACCAGCATACGTTTGTTTCAATTGTTTGAATTGATGCTTAACGTAAAAGTCAAAAGCTATGATCATGTCGAGATGTTGCCTCCATTTTACCGGACTTTTACCCAAAATTAGGATGTCAAGACATCCAAAAAAAGCTTCAAATATAACCACCCAACTAAGCCAATAATAAATTATAAGTTCTCATTAAATAAAGACTTACTAATCTACAAAGCATTATAGACTACATGAGTATTTGCTGTCTTCATGAACTTGCTCATGATTTAAAAATAGAAAGTTTGCTAAATAAAAGTCTCAAGAAAATTTCTATACTTACTCTCCTCTATTTTTATTCTCAAAGAAAAATCTGAGGTAGAAGTCCGCCTCCTCATTGACATCATATGTACACGGAACAATAATATAATCTCCTGGTGGTAACACTAATCGTTGTATGATTTGTCGAGAGTTTATAAACACATCACAGCTTGCTACTCTGTCGTTATGGTCAAAGAAGTCTTTCTTTAATGGCAATGGATAACTGGGTTGATACTGAAAATTGACATTTGAAATTTTAAATTTAGTCACAAACAAAAAATAAGTCAACTAGAAAAGTGTTTGTAAAACACTATGCCCCCAACTGTGTGCTTGTCTCTAACCTAGCACAGTTTATATGATTCATTTATTTCAGTATTTTTAATGAAAATCATGTAAGCAAACAGAGTAGACCTGGGCACAAATACAAACTTGAGGACTAACAGTGATAACAGATGCACTCTTAAAAATGGAATTAAAATTTCACAGTTCCGTAATTCTGTCAAAATTTGACGGAAAGTCCTCAAAAGTTAATCAGGTGATCTTCTTCTCCGCCCCAATGGGTATACCAAATATGAATGCTCTAGCTAAAACACTTTTTGAGATATTTTGCACACAAGATTTTCAAATTTTGTTTTCAAAGGGACATAACTCAAAAAGGGGACATGACTCAGACATGAAAAAAATTATGGGTCAACTATTTTTACATGAGGAATCTGTAAATGAAATATCAAGACCCTAGCATTCACCGTTTAAAAGTTTCAAATTTCACCGAAAAGTGAAAAAATCAATCAAAATTTCAATGATTTTGTCAAAATTTGGGGTAGAGTTCTCAAAAGTTCATCAGGTGATCTACTCCTCAGCCCCAACTAGTGTACCAAATATCAAGGCTCTAGCTCAAATACTTTTTGAGATATCTTGCACACAAGACTTTCAAATTTTGTTTTCAAAGGGACATAACTAAGAAAAGGGGCATAACTCGGACATGAAAAAAAATACGGGTCAACTATTTTTTCATGAAGAAAGTGCATATGAAATTTCAAAACCCTAGCATTCACCGTTCAAGAGTTAACACACACACACAGACAGACAGACAGACAGACAGACAGACAGACAGACAGACAGACAGACAGACACACTGACAGACAAGCCGAAAGCAATATGCCCTTCCAACTTTTTCAAAGTTGGGGGCATAAAAATCCACAATGGTTGAAAATATTTCATGTGTCAAACATCATTTTCATTTTTAAACAAACACTTTAGAGCTAAAATTGGCCTAGTCAGCCATAAAAAAAACCTGACCATCTTACATGATCAACTAATTTTCAAAAAAATAATGATGGTCTTTCAAATAAAGAATTAAATCATCAAGAAAAATATTGCTAATAAAACTTTATACGCTGACCTACTATTTCATTTCTTTTCATTTAAGAGAAGCTACTCACACAAAACAATGATACTAACTCTATATACAATGAAGCCTATATACACTAATCTCTCTCCTTTATGTTTCATTTTCCGCCGGTCTTTCTGCATTAACTGTACAATAAAACTACACATCTTCTCATCGTCCTCGTCAGTATCGTGAACCACAAGTCGGTACTGGGGATTGCACCAATGAGTATCTGTAAAATTAAGATAAAGCTTTAATGGTGGGTTCTGCAGCAATCAAATCATGCACCAGGGAATGTTCTAAAACTGCAGCATTGTTAGGTCGGGTATGGCAGCTTGATTGGCTGATTCATATTGAAGAATATCTGAGATAGCACCCCAAACCCCCATCCTCAGCCACTGCTTCACATCCTACAAATTCCTCGATTAAAATTAGGTCATGAAAATAATCTATGGCCTTTTCTTTTGCATCAAATGGCAAACTTACACAAAGTACTGGTAATCTGCCTCCTATGGGCTTGCTCAGGAACAGCTTGGTTACTTAAGCATTTACACAATAATAGTGTAACATGATCATGCATAAGAAATCTTTTCTTAACCATTCAAGTCATCTCTCTCCATACTTGTACAATGCAAATGTTCAGAAATCTTTGTTTCATTGGTTTAAGTCTTTAAATATTGTATCAATAATTATAATCAACGTATCTAGATGATAGCTGCTCTACCTCGTAATGTGGGTCTTCCACCAGCATTAAAGCCTCTCAGCCATCGACCGTGGAATTCATCTGTATGCCACTGCCGAGGCATGTCAATCGGAGAGTCTGGTGTAAGATTACAAATATCTAACGTGTCAAAGTTCTTCAGGAAATCACTGAAATCCATCCTGAAAATAACATAATACATGAGCCGCCTCGTGGGAAAACCAACAATGTGGTTTCCGAACAGGTCCGACACAAACCGACCTGTACAAGCACAGAAGCAGGTTAGAAGCTTGAAATTTCGGATTTAAGTAGAAGAGGAATTGTACTATCCGAGTAGCGAAAACAAAGGCGCTGATCAGCTGTGCGGTTACCGCGAAGCTGATCTGCGTCTTTGTTTTCGCCTATGCAGATTGTTGGTTTTCCCACGAGGCGGCTCAATTATAGAGTTCATAAGTAATCCATGAAATCTATAATGCCAGTGAATATTCATACGAAATTCATAAAATTGGTAAAGACTATAAACTTCACCTTATTGTAATGGCTAGATACTCAAATCAGACAAAGATTTCAAGTTATGTTACACCTATAAGCTTTGTACCCTGAAGACTTGGGACAGGTTGCAAGCAGTACATAGGCTGGAGAAACTAGGGATCCAGCACACAACCCCTGACTATGATAAGTGATGACCAAAGCTTCTGATATATTGGTGTATAGCAGTAATAGATGAGCCACCTCGTGGGAAAACCAACAATGTGGTTTCCGAACAGGTCTGACACAAATCATTCTGTACAGTCATAGAAAAGAGCTAGAAGAAATTTTAGAATTAAGTAGAGGAGGAATTGTACTATCCGAGTAGCGAAAACAAAGGCGCTGATCAGCTTCGCGGTTACCGCGAAGCTGATCTGCGCCTTTGTTTTCGCCTATGCAGATTGTTGGTTTCCCCATGGGGCGGCTCAGATATTTACATACCAGAATTCCCCTTCATCTCTGAATACCAAACCCATTCTCTCCCTCTCAACTGTTGGTATACTGTTCCACTCTGATGACCTGGAAATATATTTAGTCAAAAACTATCATTAACATCGTTTAAGCAATATTTTGAGTAAAGAAGCTAAATCAGTCAATAGCTATTTATGAGCCGATCCCATTAATTATATAGTAATTATGCACCAGTGTCCTTTTTTTTATGCTTCAGACAGCACAAATATGAGCCGCCCCATGGGAAAACCAACAATCTGCATAGGCGAAAACAAAGACGCAGATCAGCTTCGCGGTAACCGCGAAGCTGATCAGCGCCTTTGTTTTCCCTTCTCGGATAGTACAAATCCTCTACTACTTAAATCCGAAATTTCAAGCTTCTGGCCATCTTCTGTGACTGTACAGCCTGATTTGTGTCGGACCTGGTCGGAAACCACATTGTTGGTTTTCACACGAGGCGGCTCATATTTTTCTTCCTCTGCACCCAACAACGTTCAAGAGAGTGAGAATCCATTACCAGAATGCATCAGAAGGGGCCAACAGGCCTAATATAATTAGATGTCAACATCAGGAATCTAATTAATCTTATATTATAATCTGTGGTTGCCAAGCCCAGATTATGTCAAATCTGATCTAAAGCCCATGAAAACAAGCTTTTTTTCCCTAAATGTACCTTAAATGTGTACCTTAGAGTGTACCTTTTACATGAGACCTACCTATCGCCCCATGCCCCTCTCCAGTCCACTATATGGCCCCAGGGATTTCTCACTCGGATCAGAGTTATTGGCACTTCACCTCGCTCAGACATTAATAAAATCTGAAAGCAGAAATATGAAGGTAACCAGGTTGCAAGTTGATGTGCAGTGAGACATTGTACATACAGAAAACCTGTCGTTACATGGTTTTAAACAAACCTGACACAAAATTATGCATCACTCATCTGCAACCAATATAACCCTGTAACCTAGCTTTTTTTTTGGGGGGGGGAGGGGGGGGGGTAGATAAACCATAGGATTGACTATAACAGTACAGTTCCATCACAGCATAGTTTGTGTTCTTTTGGAAAGAGGGCAGGCATATATGAGCCTTTGCATGAGAAAGCCAGCAATCTTATGCTAAACAGCTGTGCAGTTTTCACTACACAGATAGTACAATTCCTCTTCTTCTTAAATCCGAAATTTCAAGAATCTAGCCTGCTTCTGTGACTGTACAGGCAGATTTGTGTCATATCTGGTCTGAACTCATGCAACGGATCATAACATCAAAAGCAGACTGGCGAGGAATACAGTGCTGATTTAGCAGTTCTTGTTGTAATGCAGGGCTTTTGGCAGAAGTCGAAGTCTCCTTTATTCTCCTGTGAGGTGGGTTACAAATGACTAGCGCTCTAGTTGTACATCCCCAGAAGATAAATGAGCCACCTCATGAGAAAACCAACAATCTGCATATGTGAAACCAAAGGCGCAGATCATCGCCTTTGTTTTCGCTACACAGATAGTACAATTCCTCCACTTTCTAAATTTTATCCAAAATTTCCAGCCTCTAGCCATCCTCTTTGCTTGTACAGGCCTGTTTGTGTCGGACCTGGTCAGAAGCCACATTGTTGGTTTTGAGTCTAATGACAGGCAGCTCCAATAGAAACTTAAAATTTCATATTTCACAAATGAGCCGCCTCGTGGGAAAACCAACAATGTGGTTTCCGAACAGGTCCGACACAAATCAGGCTGTACAGTCATAGAAACAGGCTAGAAGCTTGAAGTTTCGGATTTAGGAAGAAGGGGAACTGTACTATCCATGTAGCGAAAACAAAGACGCTGATCAGCTTTGCAGTTACCGCGAAGCTGATCTGCGTCTTTGTTTTCGCCTATGCAGATTGTTGGTTTTCCCATAAGGCGGCTCAAATGCAATGTCAAGTAGATATTAAGATGCATTCACAATGCTGCTTTGGTATCTAATGGAGAAATGGCTGAAGCATACTTTCAATTTCTCAAAAAATGTGTTTGGAGCAGAATTGTTTAAATAGATAAAAAATAATATGTTTGCATTTGAACAGGTAGTTTCTATAAAATTTATAGATGATTACATTGGCAACTGGTAATCAGGGGATCAAATGTTAACCTTCTGCTCTATACAAATATTTGCTGTAGTACTACATAGTAAACTCTTGCCTTCAGTCATATATCAAGTTCCACTTTAAAATCACTTAAAACTTAAAGCCTGATGTATTAAGTATGTCATAAATGAGCCGTGATGCGAGAAAACCGGTCTTCAGGGTTTCCCACTAGGTGCAACATATACCGCCCTTTACAGTCACAGAAAAAGGCTAGAGGCTTGAAATTTTGGCTACAAGTAGAAGAGGAATAGTACTACCCGAGTAGCGAAAACAAAGGCGCTGATCAGCTGTGCAGTTACTGCACAGCTGATCTGCACCTTTGTTTTCGCATAGGCAAAAATCCTGTTTTCCCGTGACGAGGCTCAAATAAATGGCTACACAATGACCTTGCATACCCTGGCAGTGAGTCAGAATTGCATTTTCAAAAGATTTATCTTGTCTTCCCAATTCAGGTGTTAGATGCGACACTTCAACACCATTATAAAATCATCTCAAAAGACAATTTGTATTTGGGGTTTCAGACTATACTACTATGCTTAACGTAAGGCATGAAGCTTTAACTTTGAAAGTTAGAAATTAAAGAAACTGATCTGAATACATTTTGAAAACAGAGGCTAATTACCGTGGGTAATTACCGTGCAGCTGATGAGCACCTTTGCTTTCACAAATATATGACCAATATAACAAAAAATTTCTTGTGATTCCGCTTATTTCAATCTAGATCAAGTGTCCCTAAACTTTACAATAGAATGAAATAACACTGATCAAATGTCTTTTAATAGAAGGGCTTTTAAGTATTTTAAGGATAAAAAGCATGGGCTCTATTCAAGATTTTTACTATTTAAGATTTTAACAACAATCAAAAACTTGAATGTCTCATGACAGGTGTTTAGCTAGAGTCAGACCATTCTCTCTCTCTCTCTCTCTCTCTCTCTCTCTCTCTCTCTCTCTCTCTCTCTCTCTCTCTCTCTCTCTCTCTATCTCTCTCTCTCTCTCTCTCTCTCTTTGTTTTCTTTCTTTCTTTTCTCAAGTTTTAAGCATAATTTCTTATATCTCAGTTAATGCGAGTTGTATGTTTACTATGTTTATGAGCATGTGAATATGACAATATATCAAGAAAAAAAACAGTGCTTTTGTTGTTGTTTTTTTTCTTATAAAATCTCAAACTTTTTTGTTATTTTTTAACAAATCTATTCAATCTTACAACTAATTTTGCTGATGCTTTTAAAAAGCCCTATATGGAGATAAAATCTAAAATTCATGAAAAACCTAAAAATTGAGCCGTCTCGTGGGAAAACCAACAATGTGGTTTCCGAACAGGTCTGACACAAATCAGGCTGTACAGTCACAGAAGCAGGCTAGAAGCTTGAAATTTCGGATTTCAGAATAAGGGGAACTGTACTATCCGTGTAGCGAAAACAAAGACGCTGATTAGCTTCGCGGTTACCGCGAAGCTGATCTGCGTCTTTGTTTTCGCATATGCAGATTGTTGGTTTTCTCATGTGGCGGCTCAAATATCAAATTACTTTTTACTGTATTTCAATGTTACAAAACTGGTTTATTTAAGTTTGTGACAAAACAGTAGTATTTCAACTGAAACCACAAAATCATGTACATTCAGTTTATCATTTCTTTCTCTTCCTATTTTATGAATTTTAGCTATATATGCACAAAGTTGCACATAAAAGATGCTAAATTATACTTGAGGTTGGGGAATAACCCTACAAAACGCTAATTTTGATAAAACATGCTGCTTTTTATCTACTTTCGTAAATACAAGCAGATCAAGCCCTTGGCTTACTGTCATGTGGCCTTAATGGAACCATCTTTTTGCATTTCACATTTGCAGATCTGAAAAGGCATTATTTGTTACAATGATATGAGCCGCTTCATGGGAAAACCAACAATCTACATAGGCGAAAACAACGGCGCAGATCAGCTTCGCGGTAACCGCGAAGCTGATCAGCGCCTTTGTTTTCGCTACTCGGATAGTACAATTCCTCCTCTCCTTAACTCTAAAATTTCCAGCTTCTAGCTCTTTTCTGTGCTTGTACAGCACGGTTTGTGTCGGACCTGTTCGGAAACCACATTGTTGGTTTTCCCACGAGGCGGCTCATATATTAAGAGCCCTGCCATTAGATATACCGATGCTTGCATTAAAGTGTAGATCAGCCCAATTACTCCTAGAAAATTGTTTGAATCATAATCTTCTTATGGTAAGCAATCTGGTAAGAAGTGATCCTCAGTAAATAAAAATTAAATCTGAAAAATTTAATAATCTTTTATGTCATGCTATTTTATAATACAGCTTAAAGCATGAATTGAGCCCCCACATAAGAAAACCAACCATCTGTAAATGCGAAAACAAAGGCACAGATCAGCTATGCAGTAACTGCACGGCTGATCAGCGCCATTGTTTTCATATATGGATATATATATTCTTAAATCTGAAATTTCAAGCTTCTAGCCTTCTTCTGTGACTGTACATGCCGGTTTGTGTCTGACCTGCTCGGAATCCCAAATTGCAGCAGCTCAATTATAAGGGTCATCAATATGTTTAAACTATTGCCTGATGTGAGCAAAAATTAATCTTTTGAGTTAATGATTTTGGTTTGATTTTAATGAAATATTTATGTTATCAGTTATTCAAATCTTTACCCTCGATAAATAGATAAACATTTAAAACTGAATTAATGCATTGTTTATGGGGTAAAACAATTGAAGTAGGACAAAACTGTATTCCCTAAATTGCAAATGATAACAATTTAGGCGGGTTTAAGTGCTCTTTTTTCATATAATTGAAATTAAATTGTTTTACTTTGCTGATGTTTTGATCAGTGACCTGGCCCCGAGGTTATAAAACTTTTTTCATGCTCAACTTAGATAAGCATAAAATTCAAGCTGCTCATCAATGACAAAATAGCCCAAATAAATTGAAATTTCAGGTTTAGATCACCAAAGCCTGCAATTTATCCTGCTGATAAATGTTAAACGGCCAACAATTGTTGGCATTTTAACATTTATGAGCAGGATAAATTTTAGTCTCAGCTGAGCTGAGCACGAAAAAAGTTTTATAACCTAGGGGCCTGGTGCATACCCCAGTGCATGGTGAGCATTTAAAGATGAAAACCTTTCTGAAATATTAGGCAATACAGATTTTGGAACAGATTTTACGATTTGTTAGCCATTTAGGAAGCTGAAACATAGTTGCAATGCCATGCACTTGTTCAAATGTTGCAAAAACTACGAAAAAAAACTAATGATTTGAAAATAATGTAAAACAAAAACAATCTCCCCAAATGGCACTCATAAAAATGATAAAACCCAACTTCACTGTGCCAATTCAATGTAATGAGGAAGTAGAGGAAAATGTGTCATAGTTTGAAAACATCTTTCAATTTTAAACTGTATAATACATCCTCTTGACAAGGTACCCTCAAAATTGACAGGCTACCAGAAGTAAATGAGCTGCCGCATGGGAAAACCAACAATCTGCATAGGCGAAAACAAAGGCACAGATCAGCTTCGCAGTAACTGCCAAGCTGATCAGCGCCTTTGTTTTTGCTTCACGGATAGTACAATTCCTCTACATTCTAAATCCAAAATTTCCAGCCTCTAACCTGTTTCGGACCTGGTCGGAACCCAAATTGTTGGTTTTCTCACACACAGGCTCAAATTGTAGCATACATCTTGTTGACAAGCTACCCCTCAAAGTTGACAAGCTACCAAAAGTAAATTATCAGGGGTTCATCTTCATCCACCCCTTATTTTGTTTCTTTCATCCTTTTGGGTATCTACATGTATTAGACTTTTTACTAGGATTTTGAAAATTGGAGTAAAATTATGTCTTCAGTCCTTCTTAACTTTTCTATTGAGACTTGAAAACGTTGGGAGTCAAATCAAAAGTTTGAAGTAAAATCCAAATTTGGAGTTAACGAGAGCCCTGTGTAATCTGCAATACAACTGACATAAGGCTTCACTTTTTTGGTCTGTTTATATTATTTACCTCTCGTAGATCTGTAATACTGTAGGTATGGCCGGCTATCAAACCACTCGGCAACTGGGTCTCCGAGTAGGAATTCTTTAATGGCTGAAAGTAAAAATAAAATAAAATGGCATTTCAACTCTGTATATTTCACTTCTCAGAAATAAAATGCTGAACAGAATCTGCTTCAAAAGTATCTAGAAACTTGAAGAAAAGGTATGAATAAAGCATTAAAATGTACAGTATATGTGCATTCACTTCCCTCCATCCAAAGATTCTCCTGGCAGTTAAAAAATTGCCATTTGGTAATGGGTTGCTGAATGTAATTGAAAGTTTGAAAAGACAAGCAGACAGACAAATGTGCAGAAAGGTACCCATCGGAAAAAGCCCACTTTATGATTTGAGTCTGCACTACAGTACTGGCTAGTTAACTTACGAACATCAGCCTGCAATAAAAACTGAGCCGCCGCGTGGGAAAAACCAACAATCTGCATATGCGAAAACAAAGACGCAGATCAGCCGCCTTTGTTTTCGCTACACGGATAGTACAATTCCTCTACTATCTAAATCCAAAGCTTCAAGCTTCTGGCCATCTTCTCTGACTGTACAGGCCGATTTGTGTCGGACCTGGTCGGAAACCCCGAAGACCGGTTTTCTCGCGTCGAGGCTCAAATTTAACTGCATCAGCGTCTTCAACTTACATTGATTCCGCATCCTATGAGAGACTGCCTATCAAGGGCCTTGAAGAGTATGTTTACAATATTTCTTGGCACATCAGCGTTTGGTCCCCGTAAGATGTATCCCTCTGTAATACCTCCTGTAAAATCTGTGAGGGCATCAGCAACATTACCTCCCTTTAATGCTTCATAGGAACCGTAAAGTCTAAAATTAAAATGTTAATATACAAATGCGTAATACGTAAATGTACAAACAACATCATGAACAAATAGAGCCCAAAATCACATGTACTAAAAGCAATTGCAGTAAATAAAAAAAAGCAGTAGTAAAAAAAAAAATAAAAAATAAAAAAAAAAAAAAAAAAAAATAACTAAGAAAAGACTTTGCATGAAAAGGAAATTTCATAAACGATAACAAAATGGCCTGTTTTTTGGCTACATGAATTTGAGGAAATTCCGCAATATACTTTCTTTTTGCATTATTCATAAATAGAGAAATAAATATTCAATAAAACTATCATAAAATTATATGATCATAAAAATTGTTTATTGCTTATAAACTGAACCAGTGATTTGAAAACAAGTAGCCCAGGGGCAACGATCGCTCACCTGAGAGCCAACAAGTAAAGTCACTGGACAAAGTAGTTGGGGTTTTTACCATATATGGGTATGATAGCCATCTTGGTCATGTGACCTTGAAACCCTACTTACATCAGCAGGAGAGCTCTTGTCTGGATTGTGTATCCTCTTTTCTGCCATTTTGGTTCACTTGAAAAAATCATCTAACAAGGTCAGGGTCCTATAATGACCCCGAAGGTTGGGCCATATTTGACCCCAGGGGCAAGATTGGCAGGATTTATGTAGAGCAACACATGACAATGTTGTATATCAAATATACAAGCTTTGTGTCATGCTGTTGCAGAGAAGATTTTTTCACATATTTCCATTATAAGTCTATGGTAGATAATGACATGCCTGGGGCGTGGCCTGTATGGACCCCAGGGGCATCGTTGGCAGGATTTATAAAGAGGAACACTATACATTGCTACAAACAAAATATGAAAGCTCTGGGCCTTGTGGTTTCGGAGAAGAAGATTTTTTATGTTTTTCCCATGACGCCCCCGGGGCGGGGCCCGTGTGGACCACAGGGGCACGGTTGGCAGGATTTATAAAGAGGACCACTATACATTGCTACTGACAAAATATGAAAGCTCTGGGCTTTGTGGTTTTGGAGAAGATTTTTTGTTTTTCCCATTGTAAGTCTATGGGAGCTAATGACCCCCGGGGCGGGGCCATTTTTGACCCCAGGGGCATGATTGGCAGGATTTATATAGAGGACCACTAAACATTGCTTCATACAAAATATGAAAGCTTTGGGCCTTGTGGTTTTGGAGAAGAAGATTTTTTTATGTTTTTCCCATGACACCCCCGGGGCGGGGCCCGTATGGACGCCAGGGGCACGGTAGGCAGGATTTATAAAGAGGACCATTATACATTGCTACACACAAAATATGAAAGCTCTGGGCCTTGTGGTTTAGGAGAAGAAGATTTTTTTATGTTTTTCCCATTGTAAGTCTATGGGAGCTAATGACCCCCGGGGCGGGGCCATTTTTGACTCCAGGGGCATGATTGGCAGGATTTATATAGAGGACCACTAAACATTGCTACACACAAAATATGAAAGCTCTGGGCCTTGTGGTTTCAGAGAAGAAGATTTTTTTTATATTTTCATCATGACGCCCCCGGGGCGGAGCCCGTGTGGAACACAGGGGCATGGTTGGCAGGATTTATAAAGAGGAACACAATATATTGCTAAAAACAAAATATGAAAGCTCTGGGCCTTGTGGTTTCGGAGAAGAAGATTTTTTTATGTTTTACCCATGAACCCCCCGGGGCGGGGCCCGTATGGACCCCGGGGGCATGGTTGGCAGGATTTATAAAGAGGACCACTATACATTGCTACTGACAAAATATGAAAGCTTTGGGCCTTGTGGTTTCGGAGAAGAAGATTTTTTTTTGTTTTTCCCATTGTAAGTCTTTGGGAGCTAATGACCCCCGGGGCGGGGCCATTTCTGACCCCCGGGGCATGATTGGCAGGATTTATATAGAGGACCACTAAACATTGCTACACACAAAATATGAAAGCTCTGGGCCTTGTGGTTTCAGAGAAGAAGATTTTTTTATATTTTCATCATGACGCCCCCGGGGCGGGGCCCGTATGGACCCCAGGGGCACGTATGGCAGGATTTATGAAGAGGACCAATAGACGTTGCTACACACAAAATATGAACGCTCTTGGCCTTGTGGTTTCAGAGAAGAAGATTTTTATATGTTTTTCCCATTGTAAGTCTATGGGAGCTATCCGTTGCCATGGAAACCAGAGTTCTGATCCGACCTGGCCCAAAACCTAACACAACCTTTCCCCCTCCTCAATGATGCTTTAGATAAAATTTGATTACGATCGGCCATGTTGTCTTAGAGATATTTGAGTTTGAAAATGTGAACGGACGGACGGACGCACGCACGGACGCACGGACGGACGCCGGCTCGACTACTGTACTATAAGCTCACCTTGTGAGCCTTCGGCTCAGGTGAGCTAAAAATGTATTTCAAGTTAATATATCATTTTTTATCAATTCTTACTTTGCGTAAGCTTTTTCCAGAAGAGCAGACCAGAACTCTGTTCTCTGATTGGAATGTATGAACATCAACTCTCCGCCGCACGTCGGCAATCTGTCGTCCACGATCACCTCCTTCCATTTCCCGAAATGCCAAAAGTTGAACCTAAACAGACCGGCGTACCAGCCGTCCTGGAACCCCTGGTCCGCGGGAACGATACGCCTGAACAACTCTTGGTGGTCGGGACTAGTGAGACAGGCGACTGCGGCCACGACCCAGCAGTCGCCCAGGTGGCCCTGTTTGACATCGAACCTGGCTGCACCGTCAATAAAGAATGAGGGTTTCTGTCGGAAGGCACCAGCTATTTCCTGAAAATATGTGTATATAGAACCGTTAAATGTACATGTTTATTGAGTTTCATGCAGTATAATTGTTGAAATCCTGATCAAAACAGCACTTAAAGCTAAATTGCTGCAGAAACAGATTAGATTATCAGCAGTCTATTTAGGGTCTAAATTGTTCAAACTTTGCAATGCATTTGTGATCATTTGTGCCTTATGAAGACTTCTCTGTACCTTTTGAAGACAATCTATGTGTAATAACTAAACACTTGACTCATATCTGATATATAACGTCCTACCAACAGCTAAAAGGGCAATATTGAGACAGATTTTCCATGTTAGACTTTTGACTCAGACATAAGCCAAAGCCTAACTGGCAGGCTGAAAGTTACCTTGTTTCATTCAGACATGGGGTAATCATAATCAGTAATTTAATCATCAGTAATCGATTACAAATTTTTGAATAATCATGGATAATCAATAATCACAAAATTTGTAAGTAATTGTCTACGCGCCAGCTCGTAGACTACTCTAAGGTTTGAGACTGACCTACTTACAAGACTCTACAACTGCAACTGCACGTTTGAGTCTAGTGGCTTGACCATCGTGTTAGTAGGATTCCGGGTCGTTTCGCCAAGGACCGTGAAAACACCCCCAAACACCCATGCAAACCTCCCTTTGGTTGGTAACATTTGTACCAATGGTGCAGTGGGTACCAAAAAATTCGTGGAACTGGTGCATGATTGCATTCTATCTAAGCAACAACGGAATGAAATGAACCGACGGTATTGTGATGCTATATGGTCAGGTATGAAAGCTTTGACCGCGCCCACCTGCCGTGTAGCCAATTACATTCTATCCAAGCCACAACGGAATGAAATGAACCGACAGTATCGTGACGGTCGATTGTCAGGTATGAATGCTTTCACCGCACAGCGTTTTATTTCTGTTCAGTCAAATGCACCACGATGAAATGAGAGTACGGTCAGATTCTTTGACATTCTAGTTTATATATGCGAAGCGTAGACCAAGCTTTTTGTTAAAGCTTATACTTGTTTTAATCATAATTCAATCATAATCATGTTTTATAAGGCCAGTAATCATGATTATTTGTGATTACTTTCATGATTACAGACAAGAGTTACAATATCAATGCAATTAAGAAAATCTGCCTAAAACTAGTTTGTATTGATGCTGCTTTACACTTCAATGAATGAAACCCTGTTTCATGCATTCTACATAATTATGAAGCACTTCCCAATAGCTAGCCTGACAAACCATGGCTAGTTTGACATTTACCACTTTCCTAGGAAGGCTGAAACCTCATGTAAGTGGTTTGCACAGTCATTTAACACCTGACTCGAAAGGAATCTAGCATCCCAACAATTCCTCAAAGCTTTAACAGACAGATGAAAAATGAGACAATACCATCACTGTGGTCAATTGTTTTCTGCTCAATAGTTGAAGGGTAAACAATCAATTTTAAACTTTACAAACAGCCAATTATCTCTCGTTTACACAACCACTATCGTTTCTCATTTACTCAAAATTTCCCCTAGAGGGTCTGAACTGACACTGAGGCAATTTGTATTTAAAAGTGATTGCTGCAAAAACAGAATTGAACTATAAATACGGAGTCATTTTAAATGCTATAATGGACCAGGGACTGGTGAACAGTTTTGATAGTTATCACAATGCAGGAGGTTTGAACAGGCTGTACACTTTTTAGTCTAGAATGTACATCATTTGAGGGAGGTGTCTATGGTAAAACTATATTTCCTGGATATTTAGGATAACCACTGTCTACACTATTGCTAGTTTCAATAATATTATTCAGCCCTTCATTATTTAATTTGAAATTCAATGGTTCATCTGTGTAATGGTCAGGGCAGCTATATATATCTGATAGGTTTCTGTTGTACCAGAGAATGTGTCTGGATCTCATTCAACAATGAAAAATTAAATAAAAAAAAAAACAAAACAAAATAAAACAACACCAACAAAAAATGTAATCATTAATCATAAAAGTAATCTGATTATTTTTTCACATTAATCATAATTTAATCAATTACTCTTGAAAAATGGGGTAATCATAATCATAATTTAATCATACAGATAGCAGAGTAATTGTAATTTAATCATTACTGATACCCCAGTAATCGCCCCATGTCTGGTTTCATTTGTACAAGTTTTCAACAAATAAATCTGCTTAGAGTAGACATTGATCAGCAATTTAGAAAATTAAAGATCTTTAAAATCCCAGTCAACAAATTTTCAGTCATGTTGGGCCATAGCCAACTCTTCCTCGGTAGTGTAGTACCAGCACTATGGGGAGTAAATGAGCCGTGACGCGAAAAAACCGGTCTTCGGGGTTTCCGACCAGGTCCGACACAAACCGGCCTGTACAGTCTCAGAAAAGAGCTAGAAGCTTGAAATTTCGGATTTAAGTAGAAGAGGAAATATACTATCCGTGTAGCGAAAACAAAGGTGCTGATCAGCTTCGTGGTTACCGCGAAGCTGATCTGCGCCTTTGTTTTCGCATAGGCAAAAATCCGGTTTTCTCACGATGCGGCTCAAATGTGCAAATGTACATTGCTGTGCTACGGCTCAATTACAAGCAAAAGTAACAAAAGTGGACCAAAAAATTTTCTCACAGGTACAGGACAATTTTGTTAACAAGACTATAAATAGCTAAACATTTGTCATGTCTTTCACTTATTTGGCTTATTTGTCCCATTACATACAATCATACAGGGGTGATCTATTGTAAATAAGAGTTGCAGCCTAGCTTTTTGACACCAAACAATGTGGTATCACCAATCTATAGACAGACATTGATCAGTCTATTCCTTGCACAGTTTGATCTGGGTTCAGTTACATTTGAATTTACATTGTTTAGCATTAAGATCTCTTAAACTTATTATAAAGCTTTAGAAAATAATGATATTTGATTAATAATTTGAGCCACGTCATGAGAAAACCGGCATTTTCCTTTGTGGAAACTAAGACACAGATCAGCTTAGCATTAACTGCACAGCTGATCAGCACCTTTGTTCTTGCTACATGGAAAGTACAATTCCTCCTAATTCAAGAATCTAGCCTCTTTGTGAGACTGTACATGCCGTTTTTTGTCGGACCTGATTGGAAACTACAAAGACAGGTTTCTCAAGTTGCAGCTCATTAAATACCAGAATGACTTGGTATGTGGAGGCCTGAGGGGGAGGGGCCTTGTGGCCTCCGCCTTTAGATCGAAATGCACATGACCTAGCCACCAGGGTTGTGTCCTTGAGCAAAGCACATAGACTCTTGTTAGTATTGGTTAATATAGGGGAATCAATGGCTGCATCTGATATGAAGGAAAAAATAAACCACAAAACAAATAATCATAATCTTGACTTCCTTAATAGTTATTTAAAAAAGTCATTGTTTATATGCAGTGTTTTAAGGTTTTATGGTATAATTGTTAACCTGGTTAAAACTGTATCTATTCTGGTATGTTTGTGTCAACGATTGGAATGTACGATAAAATGTAACAATTGGACACTGAATAAAAGTTATTGTACGACTTTGTATACAGGTATAAGAAACTGCTGTATTTAAAATACTTCTGTTTAAAAGCTGAACAAATAGATCATATTATTTTTGAAAAGTGACCTACATGTAGCTCTGCTTCTTTATAAGTTTTGAGTATTTAAAATTGAAACATTCAAAACTACATCTTTTTTATTTTTTTCTTTTTTCATGTCAGAAGCATAAATATTTAATTTGCAATCTTATGGCATGATTTCCTACATTTAAAATATGACATAATTTTAAACCTATAAAATGATTATTCAAGTCTTGTCTGAGTCAATAACATAACTTTTAACAAGATTCTCACATGTTTCAAATTTTTGCGCATAATTTAATCCCTTAAACCACTTAAATGCACACATGATTAGCTACATAAAGTTAATTTTGAAGAAAAAATATAAATATGTGTACATGTAAAAGACAAACAACCACAAGAAAAAATTCTTTCTGTGTCATACTCCTACATACATGAGAGTCATTTCATAAAACCTCATTTTTTGGCATATGCAAATAAGTCTTTTTTTTTTTCTTTTTATTTTCTTATATAATATCTTCCTTCCGAAACTCTAAGCCAGGCCAGTCTCATGTGGTCATTTTCTAGGATGGAAAAATAGCAGTCCATCTTCAACAGCAAAGGAAACATTGATAGAAAAGCGGTTCTTTTATATGAGCCTTGATGCTACAAAACCGGTCTTCCGGGTTTCCTACCAGGTCCGACAAAAACTGGCCTGTGCAGTCACAGAAGCTTGAAATTTCCGATTTAAGAAGAGAAGGGTTTGTACTATCCGTGTAGCGTAAATAAACGCGCTGATCAGCTTCGCGGTTACCAAGCCAAAAATCTGGTTTTCTCATGACGAGGCTCATATATCATACATCTACCTCTGAGCCTGAGCAAAAACTTCAACAAGCCACCTTTTGGACTTAGCCACTGTCAGTAGTTTCGTAGATTTGGTTGCAAAATGACAACCAAATGTGCTCAAAATCCATGTGCTACTGCTAACAAATAACTTTGCAACTTGATCCACTGTAATAAACCAGTCTTCACATTACTACAGCACTATTGTAATTGGCAGTTGCATCTCTGTATAGGCAAAAGCGAAAGCATTTTAAATGATACACATATATATGTACCGGCGGTTAAATTATTGAACCCACCCCAGGTCTTTTCCACTCAAATCTGTACGGTGGATTACAGCTGTAGTATAGCGAGGCATCACTGGCCGGGAAATCAGGGTCCTCAAACATCTGGCCCCGACGCAAACAGTCCATCCTGATCTGATCAAAATTGCTGGACCCTCGGTGGAATCTGCAACAACAAAATTAATAAATGAGCCGCCTCGTATAAAAACCAACAATCTGCATATGCGAAAACAAAGACGCAGATCAGCTTCGCGGTAACCGCGAAGCTGATCAGCGCCTTTGTTTTCGCTACTCGGATAGTGCAATTCCTCCTCTACTTAACTCCAAAATTTCAAGTTTCTAGCCTGCTTCTGTAGCTGTACAGGCCGGTTTGTGTCAGACCTGGTCGGAAACCACATTGTTGGTTTTCCCACGAGGCGGCTCAAATGAATTATAATTTTGTGAAGAAAGATGTATTCTTAGGTTTTTCCATAGTAGAATAAAACAAAATGCTACTGCTACTTCATTGTGCCATGAACCAGTTCCAATAGCTCATATGGTAGAGTACATGCATATGCTTTGTAATTGGAAGGTCACAGGTTTGAGCCAAGGCTGAGCAATGCCAAAATGTTATTGCTACAGTACAGTTGTCGCGATGCTTTGAGCGTATGCGCATTTGCGCGTGGTTGCGCGTAGGGGATTATCTTTACTCATGAGTGACTTGCGCGACGAACCAAAAGAACTGTGCGCGTCACTCGCAAACTGTATTGCGTAAAACTTGTGCGTCACTCGCAAAACGTTTTAGAAGGGATTAAAATTTTTTGTGCGTTGCGCGATCACTCAAAGCATCCCCAGCTAACAAAACAGCGTTGTATAAACGTTGGCGCAACGTTTTATTTTGGTTGTGAAAACGTTTTGATTTAACGTTTAGGAGAGTTTTCCAGGAAAGTTTTCCTAATGTTTTCAAAACGTTTTCGTTCAACGTTGCAGAAAACCTTTCTACAACATTGCCAAAGCCTTTATACAACCTTCTTGTAACCTTTACAAAACGCAAATGCAACCTTATTATAACGTTTCTAGAACATTTTTTTAACCTTTTCTCTTTTGGGATTATATGGATTGGTTTTAAATGTTTCCAAAACGTATAGGTAGTGTTTAATCTTTCAAACGCAGCAAACATTACTGCAACCGTTATGCAACTTCTCAGCCATGGAATATGTACCACCTTTTCAAGTTTGTTGTCATGAGGATCGCTAATAATAGACCATCTCTCCCAAACAAACCTGCATGAGGATCGACAAATTCACACAACATATAAAGTGCACTAACCATTACAATATGTATGAGCTGACGGAAAAGAAACTTTTAAAAGTACAGCCCAGTCAATGAAGGCACAGTTTATCTCTCTGACAGTAGGACGCATGAAAACATTTAAACCAGAACTTATAAAACAACATAAACTTATTATGATGCTCTGTCATTTTATTTGATATATCTATGAACATCAACGACAGCAATGTTATTCCCTAGTGTAGATCATTCCATGTCAAACGGCAACCACTCGTGTCACAGCTACCTGAAATAAACATAAAAATATATAAGTAATGTTTCTACAGCACAACGTTCAAAAAAAGGTTTGCACAACATTTTAAGTAATAACGCTTAGAGAACATTTTCACAACGTTTTGTTTAAACGAAAGTATTTCCTTGATTTTTCTACATAAATGGAAGCCAGATTATTAGAAATCCAGACATATATGCTGAGCTAATCATATACGTATACGAAGAAGCCAAATACGCACATTTTACAAGTACAAAGACTTTACAAAGGATGCAAAAAGCCGTGGTCGCGAAAACATATAACAATCATAGTATTCGAAAAGGAGAGCATTATTTGGATACTTCAATTTTAGATGATCAATAAAATGTGAGGAATATGTATTGGCGATTATTTACAACATCCATTTAGAGCAAAATAATAAATAAAACTGATACTTATACTCTGTCACGCAGTTTCCTTTTGTTGCATATTCAAATGGCCGAGAACAAAGGAACCACGTGGTGCGAAGCTAAAGGACTACGTTTCGAACAAAAAAGATTGAATGATTTGTTGCAAAATGCATGCACCAACAGACAAAAAATACAACAGAAAATCGTCTGTAAATACGCTTTCCATTCCTAGCGAAAAGTATTAATTAAATATACCATGTGAAGAAAATAAAATAAAACGAAGCTGCGGTTAATTAACAGTCATTATAAATGTTGTTGCAGAGGTTTGTAAAACGTCCTGGAAACGTTTTGTTGTCGAGCTGATTATATTAGAAACAAAAGCTTTGAAATAACTGGCAGCTGTATACTAATCAACAAATAGCTCTATTTAGGACAAATGCCATTCACAGAAAAGCGAAATTTGTTATGTTAACAAAAACGTTTTGATAACGTTTGCTAATGGTTGATACTTACATTGCGAATTCACAACCATTTCAAAACGTTTCAGTAACATTTTCCCAACGTTAGGTTTAGCAAAACCTTTATACAACCAAACCGTAATGTTGTCAAAACGTTTTCTGTTTGCTGGGTCGCGACAACTGTACTGAAGCATCAATGACTACCATGCTTGGCACTCATCATTATAAGACAGACTTTGGCTTCTTCTCTTCTTGAGTCAACAGTCCCCAGTTTTGTCAAATATTTGTATAGTTTCTTAGGATTGAGGTTTGACGTCCCAGTCAACTATTTTTCAGTCATGTTGGGATGGAGCGACCGCTTCCTGGGTTATTACAAGTACTCTGGGGAGTTAATGTGTCTCGATCAAGGACACAACAAGGTGCTGCTAGTGAGCATCAAACCAAGGACCTTTCGATTCGGAGTCTGATGCTCCACCACTATCCCACCATGCTCCCCACTTGATAATATCAGAAGCATTTTATACCTGTTGTGAGCATCAGTTGTGTCCTTGTATCTTGGGCTCCTGGATGCTGGGCTGACTGGTGACATCTTATCAGGCAATGGAGGGGCCGGGCCTGAGGCAAGACCACCCCCGGGCCCATTGTGATGCTGAGCCTGGTAGCCCTGACCCGGTCCAGTTTGCAGTCTCAAAGGCTCGTTAGCATAACCAGGTGAATTACCCAACCCCCTAGGATTGTACCTGGGTATCGGTGGTGGATTCCGATATGACATGTCTAGCTATTACCTATTTTCACAGATGATTGCACACAAATACACTTAATTGATCCAATTTAAATGAATACATGTTTTCCAGGTAGCACAGTGACCTTGTAGCACCTGAGAAATGTGTTACACATTGTTGTGTATTCAATGCAAAGCGGTAAATTCTCCCGGAATCGCTGTTTGATTGGCTGAACGTTGGACGAGTCCATTGATTTGGAGGGCACAGTAGAAGAGATGTCAACAAAAGACAAACGCCCCGCTAAATATTAAAGTGACTGTGTCTAAATAGAAAAATGTAAATTTTTCACCAGTTTGAAAGCAAGTGTTTTATTTATTTATTTATTTATTTATTTATTTATTTATTTATTTATTTATTTATCATAATTTATTCTATCATAATTTATCTGAATCAACAAATAACTTAAATCATCATTATAATTTCACTCTTAACAAATGCTTGAACCTCGAAGGAAGATTTTGACAAACTTTTAACAAAAAAAAAAAAAAAAAAATGCACAGAATGTAGATTCAGAAAAAGGGCATGGTGCGGCGCCATAGTGAAAGTGGCTAATGGAAACACTACAATGTTTCATCGTCCCACTCAAGAAAATCCTCTTTTCCATACGACATTATGACACAAAATGAAATGCGTACGCGACTACTTGTACTTTTGTATATTTGTTTGATTTTGGCCTTTCTGTTTCATCATAATTAAAGGGAGTTTTCTTGGATTAACGGACTATTTAAAGTAATTAAATGAATTAATTTGTGACATTTAAATGATCGTTGTTGCGGCGATGTTAATTCTCAATTAAGACCAATTAGAACTTCAAAGAGTTACGCACTAATGGAAAAACACTCAATCAAAACATGACTGATGTACATTGTGTCGCATTTTGTCTGCTTAATCTTTATAATAATAATTATTATAATGTTTGCCAAGAGAAGAAATGAAACCCATACATGTTTGAAGTAATCAAACTGAATTAATGTAAAAGTAAATTGAGGTATAAACGCGAGCATTAGCGCAGCGGTTTCTTACCACTCGCCACCCACACTTTTAAGCAACCCTCTCGTGTTTGGTATCAAATTGTAGCAAAAAAACGACTGCGATGATCTGCGATGCAATTCGTATGTTTATTTCAATTTTCCATAATCGTCTGACGATGTAAAAACGAAGGAAAATGTTGCAATAAACAGGCTTATCTTTTTTTTTTTTCTTATAGCGACCGATTATTATCTGAATCATTGCTTCATTTACCTGGATTTTGACTCGACAACGCACAGGTAATTTTTCCGATAATGGTATCGTAGTTGCGTCTCCGGTACATATTGTTTCGAGCTTGAACTAATTAAGGATTATATTACATACTTGTTATCATATTTTCATTAAGAACAATTTATTAATTCAAATAGCTATTAAAAGCCATTTTAGAAGTACCCGTATAACGTAACTCACAACAAATACTTTAACTTTAAAGCCGAATGTCTTAGAGTTAGCAACATGGAGCCAAACAGAATTTCTGAAATTTTGCAACTTTCAACTGGGTAGTCGATATAAAGACTAGTATTATCTAAATAGGGTCAAACATTGGTTAGAAAATGAATCTTGACCGATAATAAGTTTCTGATTTCTCAGAATATCCATGCTGATCTCAAAGGACCAAACAGAAAATATAACCTGCATTATGTGGATGATGTACGGGGAGACTTTTTATGGCTGCCACACAGCACAACACCAGCTGCAGTAATAGCAAATAAAAATTAAAACTGAGATCTTTTAAGAGCAGTGAATATAGCGAGAATGGGGATGGGCCATAAAATGGTGTTAAAATCGGATTGGGCTCCAGTAGTGTCTGGTGTCCCTCAGGGCACCGTTCTCGGCCGCTTTTTTTAGCTCACCTGAGCCAAAGGCTCACAAGGTGAGCTTATAGGATGGCCATGATCCGGCGTCCGTCCGTCGTCCGTCGTCCGTCCGTCGTCGTCGTCGTCGTCCACAATTTCAAAGATCTTCTTCTCTGAAACCGCTTGGCCGATCTAGTTGAAATTTTATGTGGAGCCTCCTTAGGTAGTGGCATTTCAAGTGTGATCGCGAAATCCAGGTCACATGACCAAGATGGCCGCCACGCCCATATATGGTAAAAACGCTTTAAAAATCTTCTTCTCCAGAACCGGTGGGTCGATTTCCACGAAACTTGGTATGTAGCATCAGGGACTTCAGCCCATCATAGTTTGATAAAATGATGACCCTTGGATGACCTTGACCTATTTTACGGCAAGGTCAAATTTGGAAACATAGGCTTTTACATGGGAAAAAGTGAAAACTATGGATTTTTTGAAAACTATTGCAGCCTGAGGCCTGAAAAGTGGTAGATGCAAACAACTAATGGAGTAGATGAAGGTATGTGATTAATTTAGGTCAAGGTCATCTCTTGACCTTGGCCAGTCTGTCGTCCATTCACACTTTTCAAAGATCTTCTTCTCTGAAACTGCTGGGCCAATCGAAGTGAAATTTTATGTGGAGCATCCATGGGCAGGGGAGACGAAAGTTTGATTGCAAAATCCAGGTCACATGACCAAGATGGCTGCCACGCCCATATATGGTAAAAACCACTCAAAAATCTTCTTCTCCAGAACCGGCAGGCCGATTTTCATGAAACTTGGTATGTAGCATTTGGGACTCCAGTCCATCATAGTTTGATAAAATGATGACCCTAGGATGACCTTGACCTAATTTACGGCAAGGTCAATTTTGGAAACATAGGCTTTAACATGGGAAAAAGTGAAAACTATGGATTTTCTTGAAAACTATTGCAGCCTGATGCCTGAAAAGTGGTAGATGCAAACAACTAATGGAGTAGATGAAGGTATGTGATTAATGTAGGTCAAGGTCATCTCTTGACCTTGGCCAGTCTGTTGTCCATACACACTTTTCAAAGATCTTCTTCTCTGAAACTGCTGGGCCAATCAAAGTGAAATTTTATGTGGAGCATCCATGGGTAGGGGAGACAAAAGTTTAATTGCGAAATCCAGGTCACATGACCAAGATGGCTGCCACGCCCATATATGGTAAAAACCACTCAAAAATCTTCTTCTTCAGAACAGGTTGGCCGATTTCCACGAAACTTGGTATGTAGCATCGGGGACTTCAGCCCATCATAATTTGATAAAATGATGACCCTTGGATGACCTTGACCTAATTTACGGCAAGGTCAAATTTGGAAACATAGGCTTTTACATGGGAAAAAGTGAAAACTATGGATTTTTTGAAAACTATTGCAGCCTGATGCCTGAAAAGTGGTAGATGCAAACAACTAATGGAGTAGATGAAGGTATGTGATTAATGTAGGTCAAGGTCATCTCTTGACCTTGGCCAGTCTGTTGTCCATACACACTTTTCAAAGATCTTCTTCTCTGAAACTGCTGGGCCAATCAAAGTGAAATTTTATGTGGAGCATCCATGGGTAGGGGAGACGAAAGTTTGATCGCGAAATCCAGGTCACATTACCAAGATGGCCGCCACGCCCATATATGGTAAAAAACACTCAAAAATTTTCTTCTCCAGAACCGGCAGGCCAATTTTCGCGAAACTTGGTATGTAGCATTTGGGACTCCAGCCCATCCTAGTTTGATCAAATGATGACCATAGGATGACCTTGACGTATTTTACGGCAAGGTCAATTTTGGAAACATAGGCTTTTACATGGGAAAAGGCGGAAACAATGGATATTTTGGAAACTGTTGCAGTCTGAGACCTGGAAGTTGCTAGATGCAGACAACCAATGGAGTCAATGAAGGTAAGTAATTAATGAAGGCCAAGGTCATTTCTTGACCTTGACCCAAAGTCATTTAAATATCAAAATTAAAATTGTGGTTTTCTCATAAATCACTGGGTTTGGAAACTATTGCAGCCTGAGACCTAAAACTTTGCAGATGCAGACAACTTATGAATTCAGTAAAGGTGTGTGAGTATTCAAGGTCAAGGTCATTTCATGATGACTTAATACTGCAGGATCAGGCTTCAGGTGAGCGTTCTCAGGACCAATGGTCCTCTGGTTTTCTTTCTTTCATTTTTGTATATAAAATTTCAGTTGACATCGAATCTGAAAATAAGACTCTTTGCTGATGATTGTGTTTGTTATCTTGAAATCAAGACTGAAGAGGATACATTGAAAATGAAACTTCAGATTTAGGCAGATGGGCTAGGGAATGGGGAGTACGAGAAACGGGAACATCCCATTTATGATTTTTGGATTAACTTATATGTACACATAATGATGTAAAATGTCTATAAAAGAATTTTGGGGCACAACAACAACAACAAAAAAAAAGAAAAATAAAATAAATAAATAAATAAATAAATAAAAAAAAAAAAAAAAAAAAATAAATAAATAAATAAATAAAATAAAAGACTTCAAATGCAAGAAAGATGGCAGGGTCATAATTTTCTAGAGAGGTTTCAGAAAAGCTTTTTTTTTTTTTTTTTTTTTTTTTTTTGAAAGGCGGTTGCTGAAAGATGTTGTAACTGATTTTTTTTACAAACGTTTTCATTGTCTCTGCTTCACAAAATGTCCTTTAGCAAATTCTTCATTCTGGAAAATGTCTCTCTGCATGAACAGTATTGTCCCAACCTATGAACACAAAAAAAGCCTCACTGAAAACTTTAAAAATCTGCAGATGTTAATGCGAACAACATTAAGCACACCCGGTTAACAAGGTATATATGGGAGGCGTTAATTTACGGCTATCAGTCAATTGCCTTTACGACTTAGTCATAGATAATTTCGGACTACGTCATAGAGAATTTACGCAGGGTATTAGAGACATTCGGACAATACACTGTCACATTCAGTGTGTTTACACAATAAGAATCATAAGAATAGGAATAAGGTGTGTGGTTGCAAGAGAGAGAGAGAGTACAAAAATGAGGTAATTTGTTTCTAACATTTGCATCTTAAATAAATTTGTGCATACTCTAAATATTTATATGAAGTTTGACCCAAAGGCAGATCCTGTTCTGGAGTCCGGTGATAAAAGCTTTGAAATTAGTTTTGTACTTTCAGGTTCATAAATTTATTATTTATGGCTTTGATGAACCTTTGGAATTTGAATGATGTCGAAATGTGTATGGCAAGAGTGCTTGCGAATGTTATATTCACAATGCAAGTGAAATGTCACAGTTTGTCTGTTTTGTCAATGTTCCTTTACGGCCTATGTAAAATTGTATTGGTGACTTGCGTACTACGTATATGTTACATTTCGACTTTCTGTATATGTTCCTTTCGGACATTGTGGCGAAACAGACTGCATAGTGGAAGAGGTATCTGGTGTAACTTTTGAAGAAAGTTTCCAGGATTTACAAATTGAGCTTGGAAGGTAATATTTTAGTTTTATCTTTGTTATGTTCCTCATGATCAGTCTCATGAATCGTTAGGAATTGATGAAATTTTGATTCGTGACGTTTCGCGCAGTTTCATAAATTTTCTTGTCTGTCCGTAATTGTTTTATGAATCTGTAATGCACCAGTCATTTATATCTCCGGGGCCCCTAGGGTTGGGGATAGCAGGGACATAGCGGGGCTGAAATGCCGAGATTTTACTTCCGACGAGTCCCGGCAGTGCCTATTCTCACCGCCATGGAATAGGCGAGTAAAGATTATTCAAATAGCTTAGGTCATTTGTCCCCGGAGGACCGGGGCTTTTAGCAGGAATTTTACCAAACTTTTCTCCCCGCAGGGCGGAGCTTGTTACGTCCCTCATGATCAGTCTCGTGAATCTTCAGGAATTGATGAAATTTTGATTCGTGACGTTTCGTGCAGTTTCATAAATTTTCTTGTCTGTCCGTAATTGTTTTACGAATCTGTAATGCACCAGTCATTTATATCTCCAGGGCCCCTAGGGGTGGGGATAGCAGGGACATAGCGGGGCTGAAATTACTTCTCACCGCCATGGAATAGGCGAGTAAAGATTATTCAAATAGCTTAGGTCATTTGTCCCCGGGGGACCGGGGCTTTTAACAGGAATTTTACCAAACTTTTCTCCCCGCAGGGCGGAGCTTTTACAAGGGCTTTAAAATTTGAAAAGTTAAAAGCCCCGCTATTCCCCGGCCCAAGGGGTGCCGGGGAAACAAATGACTGGTAGAGAAACAAGAGATTCTGCATAATCGGCTGGAATCGCACGAGTACTTCATTAAGATTTCATTACGATAACACGATTGAAAAGGGGAAATACGGCACGAAAGTTTGGAGAATAAGATATGAAGAATGTGCCAATAGCTAAATACGAATCATGTACGTACGCGTATAAAAGAACATTCTTGGGGATTCTTGATTTTTATTTGTCAGGATAGATACATGACTGTATCTGTGGCGTTTCGCGCCATATGCATGCATGGAAAGCCACGTACATGCTTCCCTGCTTGTCAGTCAGAGACCGTGGTTCTAAATTTGCAAAGTCGGGTACGGATACCGTCTCCCCTTACCCCTTCGTTTGCCCTTGCCTGCATCTTTCTTATTACCCATCTGGTACCAATGAATTACTCAACAATTCATGATGTTTTCCCGCGAAAATACTCTAATGACATAAAATTGCATGCAACATTGCTTTGATTTCAAACGCAGCTGAATCATAAACCATTCGTGGAAGTCTTGGTCGGTTCCATGCCTACAAGCATTATTGGCCTAGTTGGCCAAATATATACATGTGTGCGTCATTTTCAAAAAAAATGTGCCCATTTGGGGTAGGATTTTTTTCAAAAAAGTTGGTATTTGCGTTTCATCTTATGTTGCGTTTTTTTACGTCAGAAGTGTATATACGAACTCAGAAAAAGCCATATGCAAGCTTAATCTCTTTTCTTAAAGTCAAATCTTACCAAAAACTAGGGTTATTTCAAAGAAATGTCAATGTTGTGACCACCAAAAAACAAACTTCCATCGAAATGGATTTGTAATCTTATCACGAAACTTAAATAAGTATTTTAGCCATGATCAAGTTGACTTAATCCAATATGTTCGACCTTAACTCACCAGGTTTACTATAAATGTATGTAACACCAATGCCATTGGTAACAACATTGACATTTTGTAACAACATTGATATAAATGATAACAACATTGACATTTCAAAACTAAGTATTGTTTAAATGTTTGCCTGGTTATTTTACGACACTAACACAACATCATAGTTCTCTTTTCTCATATTCATCTGCAAGAAATAAAAAAATACCCAAATAAACTTTGTTGCTATGCTGGTAAATGTTGTTACTATGCTGGTCAATGTTGATACTATGCTTGTCAATGCTGTTACTTTGTTTTGTGAGAAAACTTCAAAACAATGATAGAACGTTATCTATTAAAATATGCATTGTTAAAATGTATACATTTGTCACACATTAAGCTACTTTTTCACAATTTTTAACTTTCGTGCTTCCAGCATGTGAAAGAAAAAGTCATATTTGTCAACGTTATTACCACACAATGAGTAACACCATTGACAGTAACAGCATTGACAAAAATTGACAAATCGTCAAAACTAGGGACTCTGGATGGATGTTAAAATTTAAGCACAATGAAAACTTTAATGTGTGTTTACCCTAAAGTGTAATTACGCATTGACCAGTATTTGAACATTTGATAAGAAGTTTTTAATGAGTAACAACATTTGACATACTTACCGATCACATACCCAGCAGCCACATTATAATATTCAAAAACTAAGGCATAGTTGCTTTTGTGGAAGTCAGCACGTTTTTATCATGGTAATTATATGGAGGTGTTTCAACTAACATGTAAACAAGCATTAAAACGCCATGGTGTGTAACCATAAGAAACGATTTATAAAGCAGTAACAACATTGACACGAGCTCATGGGACAAGCACTTAAGCCAAGAAAAAATCATAAAGCAGTTATGGACATGCTTGAAAATAATTGCAGACGTCTCTTTATTATCTGTCCATATTAAAAAGTAGCTGAACCTTCAGTAACATAGTGACTTTGTCATATTTTTATCACATCTCAACTATAAGGGGTTAGTGCCGGACAGCCCAAAAGTACTAATATTTGTGTACTCAACAAGGAATTTGGAGAGCTTATCATAAAGACGATGAACAAAAAGTGGTGTTTCAACATGATCACCATAGTGCCTTAAGACTTACTAAAAGAAATAATCTAAAAGCAGAATGAAGTATGAAAAAAATCATCACGGACAGAAAAAGGCACATTCTTTGAAAAAGGCCCGCATAACCACGGTGGTTATATTTTAAGCACTTCTGGATGCCATGATATTCTACTTTTAAATGGAGGCATATCTCGACATGACCTTAGCTGTTGACTGTGACGTAAAACATCAATTCAAACACACAGAAAATGCATAGCGATTAAGCGTTTTGCGTTCATATGCACAAAATACACCCGGATGCAAAAGAACCGTGACCCGGGTTCAATTTCAATTTGCTCCACCTCGAAAGTAGGGGCACATTTGCAACCGGGTGTATTTTTTGCACTGGATTTACTTTCTTAAAACACCGTTCTTATAGCACAAAATACGTACACCGGATGCAAATTTACACACAGGGTGCAAAAATACACCAGGTGAAAATGTTGCTTTAGATTAGTCTATCCAATTTCGTATTTGCTTCGGCATGTATTCATGACATTCGTAACGGATTCGTGGTTCATTCGTAGTTTGGTGAAAACCTCCGGAATTCCCGAAAGAGTTACGAATGCATCCGAATAAAATAAGATCCAGTTACGATGTCACGGAATGAACTACGACTTCGTTACGAATTAACTGCGATTTTGGGGTCGAAAATTCCTGACCAAAATTTTGAACAGTTTGGCCACGAATTTCTGACTGACCAACAAACGGCAAGATCTTACTACGAACTGTAAGAATTAGACTAAGTTAAGATCTTCACGAATCGATTACTTTTCAGCTACGAATTCAAAAACTTTGTAAATTCGTGACTATTCGTGTGTCGTTTTGTCGTAGTCTGATAGGGGGCACTCGGGGGGGGGGGGGGGGTAATTTTGGTACGGACGTGCCGCCCGATACTTTAAAACATACCCTATTCATATATCTGGAAATCGAAAAAAGGGACCTATTCATATATTTGATTGTACAAACTTTTGACCTATACACAATTATATTTCGACTTTCTGAGCTGTGTATGTCAGCAAAAAAGTGCTCTTAAACATGGATGTCCGAACAATTTGGTCATTCATAGGCTAAATATGGTAAAATTGGGTCATTCATATATTTTGACTTGAAAAAGGTAACCAATTCATATATTTTGACTTGAAAAAGGTAACCTATTCATATATCTGGCGTGGCTGAAAAAGGGGGCTATTCGGGCGGCACATCCCTACTACATCATATATAGGTAGTTACCCCCCCCCCCCCGAGAGGGGGCATTATGAATAAAATTGAAATGTGAAGTCATTGTGTGACATTAGAAAGTAGTTACATGTACATGTAGAATGCAGTAATAAGCGCGTCTAGCCCAGCACCCGTGGATACACAGGTTCACCATCTAATAAGGTACACCGGATTCAACGATTTTTCTGTCACGTGAGGGAAACGAGGAAAATGTCGTGCAATGCGGTAAATGTGAAATGTCACTTTAGATACATTTTATTGTGCTAGATGACTGAAAATCGCTACAGCCGGTGTAATTTGATAGACGGTGAAAAATGTAAAAGTAACGGCAGCGATTAGGAAGTGGCGCAATCAGAACAAAAATCCCAATCCAAAAACTGAGGTGAAAACAAAACTAAAAGGGTTTTAGAAATTACTATGTTTCTTAACTCGTTTTAGCAGTCACACATTTAATAGCGTGTGACTGAGGCGTGTGCCGGATGTATAAAAATCTCAGTATGCTGAAAATTTTGGAGTTTGTTTGTGTTACGTCACAGACACGCTACGCATGCGCTATAGGCGTGCACATGCGCTATAGGCGTGCATCAACGCATGTCTCATACATGCTTGGGACACGTTACTGAAGCAATATCTTGTAAAATCGGAACGCACATGTACATGTACATGTAGCGTACACTGGCGTGCATAAAACGTGCACCAAACATGTTCAAAGCGTATTCAACGCACCCGTATAACGTGCGTGGAACCTTGTCAAAACGTATAAGACACACGTTCGAGACACGTCAAGCTTCTAGAAAATATTTGGGCATGCTTACAAATCTTTTGAGCCCAAACGTAACTGTGCCCCTGACGTATGTTGGATTTTACGTTTTTGTCAACACCCCAAAGCGCGTTTGGCTTATACGCTAATGTATGACTGCTATTTAAAATAATATTCGGTTACTAATGCAAAGAGGACAACTGGTAAGCCGAGCGAGCAACTATTTCCCAATATGAAACAAAGCAAAATGTCATTCCTTAAAAAATTATTAGACCTGAGTTACACCCCTACATTATTTTCCTTACTATTATGCAACGTTACATTGGCAAACGCTTTGTGATTGTCTATTCACACACACACACACACACACACACACACACACACACACACACACACACACACACACACACTGTTTGCATAATTTTTGTATTCTCTCTATAATTGATCATAATCGTTCAAAACTGTGACCTTTTAAGAATCAGGATATGCTTAAAACAAACATATAGCCGTAAATTCGCCAAGACAGTAGTCGTAAATTATCTATCGCGGTCAATTTGGTGGCCGTAATGTCACCAAGACATAGTCCACAAGTAACATATACTTGTCCAAAATTTGGGGGCTGCTAAAAAGGAAATATTCTTCCGAAAAATGCCGATTTTTTTTTCTTCTGAAAATGATTACATTCTAGAACAATGTTTCTCACAAAAGTTTGTGAATATATTTTTTTTTCCAGAATTCCATGAGAAGGCAATCTAACATATTTCTATTTAAATAAAGTTCATATTACACGAAACATATTTTTCTGAAGTTGCAAACAAAATACATGATCACTATCTTGCACTATACAATTTTTCTGGAATAGATGTCTGGAAAAGCTAGACCAAACACTTTCAGTTCAACCCAGTCCAGCTGCGACCTTCAAATAGCGTAAAGGAACACATACGATTTGTAAATTATCTATGACTTAGTTCGAAATTCTCCGGGACGTAGCCGTAAAGGCAATTGACCGATAGCCGTAAATTATCGCCTCCCATATATACCTTGTTAACCGGGTGTGTTAAGATTGAAGAGACGACCGCCTTAATAAAATAAAGCGCTGACAGTCCGGAATGTAACTTGATAACCCTTTCTGTCAAAATGAGATCGCCCAATTTAATTGACTGTGTATTGATATCCAATACACGTTTCATGTTTCGGACCGGTGATTGTATGTATTTTGTGAACAGGTTTGTTGATTTCAGTTTAATTTCTGCATATAAGTACTGTTTACATCACAATAAAAGTGCATACCATTTTAAGAATGTTATTTGCGTTATATGAACCTTCATTTTCACTTTATTTCATCCAATTAGAGTACATTTCCTGTCTAATTGCTTTTACTTGTTGATATTTCTGTTTGCAGCCAGGTCGACCTTGCCAAGAGAAAGTTTTTGATGATTGGACAGTTCAGTGGGTTTGTGTACATTAGCATTGAACTGAACTGAAGTGTAACTGACAAACACTTTTACATTAACTGCATTAGGAAACTGAATTAAGAAGAAATTAACTTGCAAAGATGCCGTACCGAACCACAAGAACTGTCAAAACTATCATTACTGATGGGAGCGGTCGCCAGAGAGTCGAAACCAAGACATACACGGACGGGGACGACGATGACAGTGGCAGCGGGTTCAGTAGTGGTGGGTTTGGGTTCAAATCCCGGTTCGGAAACATGAAAATCAGCATGGGCGGTGGCGGTGGCGACGATAGTGGTAGTGGCGGATACTCTTCACACTATAGTAGCACCCAGAGACCAACTGTCATCGGACGGTCTTCTAGGAGAGAAAGAAAGAACCCATTTGCTGGATATGATAAGCAGAGTTATGATGAGATTGTACGGAAGTGTCAGTCTGAAGGAATCTTGTTTGAAGATCCAGAGTTTCCCGCTGAGGATAATTCCATCTTCTTCAGTCGTCGTCCACCGAGGCCATTTGAATGGAAAAGACCAAGTGTAAGTTTAGTTTCTAGATATTAGTTGCTGTCTGTCAAACCAAATGATTTGGGCTTTGCATCCACTGAAGGATTGGTCTGTGTTGGTCTATGCCTTCACTGTATGTATACTGAAAATCATAAATGGAATAACTGTACTCTGGAATTTGAATGGCATCTGTGGATGTGCAGGCTTCTAGCTGATCTGAGTCTTCAATTAACCCAAATTCATTTGTGATTGGGGACTCAAAACCTAGAGAATGTCAGGCTTTTTCTTTTTCTTGCACAGCAATTTAGTTAAAGTAATGTTTTGGCAGTGAAATCATCAGCAATAATAGGAGGTAGAACACACAAAAAGATATGGTGTGCATGGTTGTAGACAGCCTGGTGAGTTGCTAATGACCTAGCCATTTCCTGCAGTTGTACAGCCCGGTTTGCACCTGACCTGATCAGAAACCTCAGTGACAGCTCGCTCAGGACAATTGTCCATATGTTTTTTGTTGCTGTTGATTAGTTTATCAGCCTCAAGGACATAGCTCTGTTCTCTGTATGGCACCTCTTGGGAAATTAACTTGGATGTATTTGTGAAGCTATGCATGAATTTTCTGGAATGTATCTGTTTGTCAGAAAGTACCTCTATATACATACATGTATGTTGACTTTGACCAAGATATTAATCTACATCTGGTCATATAGGCATTTATTTATGAAAATTCCTTACAATTTTTTCCTGGAAGAACTTTACTCATTTCTGTGGTAATTACTCACAGCTGTTCTACCCTCAGATCTTTCCAACATAAGCTGTGTCATTACAAAGTCTGCCATATTTTTTACACAAACTACTATGATGTACTGTTAGCAAAATGATTTCTGAATAGATTGAATTTTCATGCAGTTCTAAGATTTTACTGTCCAACCACAAAAAGCAATTAAGCTGATCAGCATCACAGTTGCATGTAAATGGTTTGCTTAGAACTTTGATTTTGCATAATTAATGCGGAAAACTTTTTTTCTCATGCTGTGGCATAAACTCTTAAATGATAAACTGAATGAATCATCGGCTATTGATGACATGAATTCATGTACATTTACATAAAACATAAAATACCCCACACTTTAATACACGCATTTTTATCTGAAATGTTATAAAAATAAAAGACAACAACAACAAAAACATTTTATCTATGACCTGTCTTGTTAATGTTTTGGATATTTTTCATGCTTTAACAATCAATGTCCTGTGGCTGACCTAAACCATATTTGATATAGTGATAAAAGTATGCAAACAAATACAAAATGATGACATTTACACAGAATGATTAGGAATTTATGAATTATTGATTAATAATCCTACATGGATATTTTGTCCTATTAGATAACCTAAAACTATATTTGGTTTGTTGAACATGCTAAGCTTTCACCTTGTATACCCATGATGCAACCAAGTTTCTTATAATGTTATTAATCAAGTAATTTCGTATTGGCCCAGTTACAGGTCCGAGGTCTGCTGTATTGGCCCGAGGCGGAGCCGAGGGCCAATGCAGCTGGCCGAGGACCTGTAACTGGGCCAATACAAAATTACTTGATTAATGACAGTTTTATTAATTAACTTTTCTGTTTGAATTGTGCTCTTTGACAAAGTGCACAACGCAATGGATAAAAATATTAGACACATGCATGTACAAAAAAATAACAACCGTCCTCTTCTACTTTAAACAATGAAGCCACGAGTAGAGGGCTATAACAATAAATAAAGTACAGAGACTTTTCTGATAAAGTCTGGAATGCAGGCCACTGCGTGATCCAGTCTCATCGAAACACTGCGAAATAGCGCCTTTGAGACTTGGCGAGCCGGAGTTAAATACCTACACACCTCAGTTGTGTTTTCATATAAGATTGACTAGATCTAGATACAAAATAAACCAATTCCGTTTTTCTTTTTTATTAGCGATAACTATTAACGATTATTTCTACTTCTATAACTGCAACTGCAGTTTAAGCTTATGTTATAATTACAACTGCAGTTTTTAAGCAGCGAAACGGAGGAAAACATGGCTGCCATTTTCTTTTGAAAAAGAACGTCGAATGACGTCATTTTCATATTGGCCTTGTTTTTCTGTATTGGCCTTGTTTTTCTCGTATTGGCCCAGTTTTCTCGTATTGGCCCAGTTTGTCATCCGTATAAAGCGGGCTGATTTGGTCATACAAATACTAATATTAATGTAGTTAATTAATAATACAGCATACAAATTGATGTAGATTGATGCAACATCACACAATACTTGACAAGTTGAAGTGCACTAATTGGAAGCTGGATTGATTGAACAACAACCTACAGTGAAGTGTTTGTAAATTGTTGGTTTGTTGCTTGCTGTAGTTTGTTGCCAAATCAATCAGGCTTCTAATCACCTCACTCCATTTTGTCATATGAGCTGTGACTAGAGAAAACCAGTCTTCGGGGTTTCTGACCAGATCTCATACAAACTACTCTGTACAGTCACAGAAGCAAGCTAGAAGCTAGAAATTTCGGATTTAAGAAGAAGAGAAATTGTACTATCTGTGTAGCGAAAACGAAGGCGCTGATCAGCTTCGCAGTTACTGCGAAGCTGATCTGCGCCTTTGTTTTCGCATATGCAAAAATCCGGTTTTCTCATGATGCGGCTCATATGATGTTGCATCAATCAGCCCTTCAAGAAGTTTGGTTGCATCATTGGTATTTAGAGTGTATAAATTACTGGTGGAATAATATACACTAAGTTCTGGCGAATTGCTTACTTTAGTAAACTGGTCAGCAAAAGTGTGGTTTAATAGGAGACTCGAATGACCTTCATCAAGATAACATGTCCGTGTAATATGTACCCCCTTAAACCCCACTTTTATATAGCAATACTGGGGTATGCAGGGGCATACCTATTTTTCTTATTTTTGCTCCAAAACATAGATTGTGGGTACTTGTTTGAACCGCCTTGGTGAGGCAGCTCTAACGTGTACCCACAATCTATGTTCTGAGCAAAAATAAGAAAAATATAAAAAATGTCTTCTGAAAATTTTCAATTTTTACAACTTTGAAAAAATCTGTATTATTACATGGGCGTGTTTTCATAATGTTCCCAACAGAACTGTCCAATTACTTTTAGGCAGAATTGGTTTTCTTCTGACAGGGCACAAGAATTTGGTTTTTAATCTTAGCTGAGGCATACATATACTAAAATATTGAACTTGAATTAATTTGCATTGACCACTGCTATTCAAGGCCTTTACAAAACTATTCATCAGAAATTAAATGGCTATAAGAAAAATATTTATGCATGGTGTAACAAATAATCAATGGTGGTACAAATCTTGTTGGAACAAGTTGAGTTGTAGAATACACATTCCTTTAGAGCATGGGGAGAGGGGATGGGTGGACTAGTTGGCCTAGTTGTTAGTGTGAACAGGTTGGGGATTTAAAAAACGCTTCGGGTGCCAGATTGTGTCTTTGAGCAAGAAACATTTACGCCTAATAGTACTGGTACTTCCCAGGTAGCATTGGGCTGTCCCAACATGACTGAAAAATTATGGATGGGGGCATTAAGCCTTAAACCAAACAAACAAAAACTATAGATCTCTGAAAATATTACCTTGAGAAATGATTAGGAGCAAGATATTTCAGTCCTGGTGCAAAATGTTATCTTTGAGAGAGAGTTCACTGAAAAGAACTTATTAACCAATGCCTAGCAACAGAATTAAGTACCTAAGCATTGCTACATTATTGCTAAAGATAAAAGAAAAAGTTCTACTAGGTAAATAAAATTCCAGACTTTCAGCAGTTTCAGAGGTGATCATATGTTGATGTAATAAGTAGGTGAAATTTGGCAAGAAGAGTGCAGATTTAGACTTCAAGGAGTATCTTTGAGTAGTTACAATGGTTGGCTTTTTAAACATTAAACAAAAACCTAAAAGACTTTGGCCCAGTTCTCCTTTTTTGACATAAGAGAAAAGTTTCCTAGTACAGAATGAAAGTTTGTAAACTATCAAAGAAACTGAAAGTTGATATACTGACAGAAACACATCATCTGGCAGTGGCCGATTTTGAGTGGGTTCGGGTATGCAAAGCTCGAAAGCCCCTGTAGGACCAAATTATTTCTTTTTACGGGGAAAACTGCGAAAACTTAGGTAAAATGAAGAAAACAAACCCCCTGTGGTGGTTTTGAACCCCACTTCCAGAAATTCTGGATCCGCCCCTGTTCTTTTTGTTTTAGAGCAAATGCACTATGTTTGCATCATACGGTCGCAAACCACCCATGATTAATATGCACTGAAATATGTATGATATTAGTTTATTGACATTTATTGACAGCAGCATGTCTATATTCTATAATACCAGTGTACCTAGATGATGTTTTGATAACAAAGTAGGTAGACCTATCCTGATGATCTTATACATGTTGTAATTGATTTGTACTGAGGTGTGAATTTATATTATATTTGGAGAGAAACTGTTCATCACACCGGTTAACCAACATGACTGAGTACAACCAATGAGGATGAAATATAGTTTTGGGGACACAAATACCTGTATGGTAACAGCTGTCAGGTCAGTTTAACTGCTACTGTAACATGTAATCAGTACTACCTGTTGTCATGCGGTGCAGATGGGGCTCGTTAGCCTTGGAAGGCAACTCATCTAGGAGTTAAGCTAGTTCTCTACACAAAAATCTAGCTGGGCAGGGGGAACTCATTAGTCTTGGTTGACAGCCCTCCTAGGAGTTTACAGGTCTCTAAACAAAACCTAAGAAAGGGTAGATGGAGCTCTTCAGCTGTGGCCAGCAATTCATCTAGGAGAAGGAAACTCCAAAATCAAACCTGTGTGTCTGGATATGCCTAGTCCAGATATGCAAAGACTGTTTCGGTAGATGGAGCGGAAGAAATCATCTGATTCAAACGGTTCAGAAAGCGATACAGCAACATGTTGTGGAACATGCAGAGCGTGACAAGGCACTAAAGATGTTACGGTCATCCACTGCATCCAAACCCAACTCCAGACGTCTTGACCTGTGTCTTGCCTCTGGGCGCAGCTGGGCGAGGACTAGAGAGTGAGGTTGACGTTGCGCACCTCTTCCTCACTATAATCCAATTTCATAGCGCATGTCATCTTATTTCTCAACACACAAGCACTTGCATACACAACAATTTCATCACACTTGCACCCACATACCTACAAAGTCCTGTGGCGATGGGCGAGTGGCGAAGCAGCAGGTGTAGGACACACTGGGAGCTGTAGTTGCAGACCTGCACACAGGCGGCTCAGTTCTAATGGTCGCTTTCTGTGAGGAGAAGCAGTAAGCAGAATTCGGCAGTCGGCTGAGTGACTGAGCAGACCTATTTAGGACCGCACTGCTCACCCCCGTAGCATGGGGAAGGGGCTAGAAAAGGTGCCCTAAACAATTGCCTGCTTCAAACCCCCTGGCTGGTTAACCGCGATCAGCGGGGATCCCCTTAAGCGGTCGAAATACAAAGAAAAAAGCTAGAGTAATCCCCTTACGGATTGGCGCATGGAATGTGCGCACTTTAATGGATAGTGCTGGGTCAGATAGACCACAGCGTAGAACGGCCCTTGTGGGCAGAGAACTTGGGAGGTATGATATACAGATAGCTGCATTGAGTGAGACTCGGTTCGCAGATGTTGGGGAGATCAAAGAAGTTGGTGCTGGATACACCTTCTTCTGGAGTGGACGCAAAAGTGAAGAGAGGCGTGAAGCAGGAGTTGGCTTTGCCATCAAAACAGAACTTGTTGGTAAGCTGTCAGGATTGCCAAAAGGCATTAATGACCGTCTAATGACATTGAGACTTCCTCTGTCAGGCAATAAACATGCAACTATTGTCAGTGCTTATGCACCCACAATGACCAATCCAGATGAGGTCAAGGACAAGTTCTATGATGACCTAGACAATGTTATTTCTGCAACACCCCGCACAGACAAGCTTATCCTTCTTGGCGACTTTAATGCCAGAGTGGGTACAGACCACCAGACCTGGGAAGGAGTTATAGGTCCAGAAGGGGTCGGAAAGTGCAACAGCAATGGTCTCTTGCTTCTCAGGAAGTGTGCTGAACATGATCTTCTAATCACCAACACAGTCTTCCGTCTACCTAATAGGAACAAAACATCCTGGATGCATCCCCGTTCCAAACACTGGCATCTCATAGACTATGTCATAGTGCGGAGAACAGACAGGCAGGATGTTAAAGTGACAAAGACTATGTGTGGTGCAGACTGCTGGACAGATCATAGACTGGTTGTCAGCAAACTCAACCTAAGAATACAGCCTGCAAGGCGACCTCAAGGCAAGAAAGCTCCTAAGAGACTGGATGTCTCAAAGCTGAATAAAGACAGCATGAGACAAGATTTCTCAACAGACATTTGCAACCAACTGGATGCAATGAATCTCAGTTCAGAGGACCCCGAAGAAAACTGGACAGTTTTCCATAAAACAGTTCTTTCTTCAGCTGCAAGCACCTTAGGCCATCCATCTCGCAAACATCAAGACTGGTTTGATGAGAATGATGACGAAATTCAGAGGCTTCTTGAAGAAAAGCACCGATTGCACAAGGCACATCAAGATGATACTAGCTCAGTATCAAAGAAAGCAGCCTACAGCAACATTTGTAAGACAGTCCAGACCAAGCTTAGGGACATGCAAGATTCCTGGCTGAGGAAGAAAACAGAAGAAATTCAGTCTTTTGCAGATAGAAAGGACATGAAGAAATTTCATGATGCACTGAAAACCATTTATGGTCCAAAGAGTTCTGGAGCCACCACATTGCTCAGTGCAGATGGAAACACTCTTCTCACAGATAAAGTAGCTATCTTGGAAAGGTGGGCTGAACACTTCAATAGTGTGCTTAATCGACCATCAAGCATCAATCAGGATGCAATCGACAGACTTCCACAGATAGAGTGCAATGTTCTGTTAGATGAATTTCCTACCGTTACGGAAACAAGAAAAGCAGTTCAACAACTATCATCTGGCAAAGCCCCAGGTGCAGATGCAATTCCTGCCGAAGTTTACAAGGCTGGGGGGCTACCCATGGCAGAGAAACTGACAGAGTTGTTTCACTGTATGTGGAGGAAGGAGGCTATCCCACAAGAATTTAAGGATGCATCCATAATCCACCTTTACAAGCGGAAAGGAAATCCTCAAGTCTGTGACAATCACAGAGGCATCTCCCTCCTATCAATTGCTGGGAAGATACTTGCAAAAATTCTGTTAAATCGTCTGAATGCTCATCTTGATCAGACGGGACTTATCCCAGAAAGTCAATGTGGATTCAGAAAAGACAGAGGGACAATAGACATGATCTTCACAGCAAGACAGCTTCAGGAGAAATGCCAAGAACAGAATGTAGATCTATACATGACGTTTGTTGACCTCACCAAAGCTTTTGACACTGTTAGTCGTGATGGACTCTGGAAAATCATGGCCAAGTTTGGCTGTCCACCCAGATTCATAGCTATGGTGCGGCAGTTTCATGATGGCATGCAGGCACGTGTGCAAAATGATGGAGAGTTCTCTGAACCATTTGAAGTAACAAATGGGGTCAAACAAGGCTGTGTTCTGGCACCAACACTGTTCAGCATGATGTTTTCTGCCATGCTTATGGATGCTTTTCAGGACAGTGACACTGGTTTTCCAATCAGGTACCGTTTTGATGGCAACATATTCAACCTCAGAAGGTTGCAAGCCAAAACTAAGGTCCAGACTGATGTGCTAGATGAGCTCCTCTATGCAGATGATATGGATAAGAATGCCAACACAGAGGCAAAAATGCAAAGAGCCATGGATCAAGTCTCACAGTCATGTGATAACTATGATCTCACAATCAGCACAAAAAAGACAGAGGTTGTACACCAACCAGCCCCTGGAAAACCATATAATGAACCAACCATCACTGTGAATGGGCAAAAACTGAAAGTTGTTGACAAGTTCACCTACCTGGGAAGCACTCTCTCCAGAGCAGTGCATATTGATGATGAGATCACTGCCAGAATTGCAAAAGCTAGTGTGGCATTCGGAAGACTCCGTGCAAATGTCTGGGAGCGAAATGGAATCAAGCTTGACACCAAGCTGAAAGTCTACAAGGCTGTGGTACTGCCAACCCTCTTGTATGCATGTGAGACCTGGACAGTATACCAACGCCATGCAAAGAGACTTAACCATTTCCACTTAAGCTGTTTGAGAAAGTTGTTAAAAATCAAGTGGCAGGACAAGATTCCAGACACAGAGGTCCTGAGGAAAGCAGGGATGCAAAGCATGCATACAGTCTTAAAGCTAGCACAGCTAAGATGGACTGGCCATGTTATAAGAATGCCTGATGCGCGACTTCCAAAGAAAGTTTTCTATGGAGAACTACAGGAGGGAAAGCGCTCTCAAGGTGGCCAGAAGAAACGCTACAAAGACACCCTCAAAGCCTCTCTGAAGGATTTCGAAATACCAATGGGGTCCTGGGAACAGACTGCACAGGAGCGATCAAAGTGGCGAGGTCTCATCAACAAAGGAGCAGCTCTCTATGAAAAGAAGAGAATCTGTGAAGCTGAAAGAAAGCGAAGAGAGCGCAAAGCCAAAACAAATGTGCCACCAGCAGACTCTATGACATTGACTTGCTCTACTTGCAACCGACAGTTTAGAGCCAGAATTGGCCTAGTCAGCCATCAAAGAACTCACCAACACACATCAGCACAATTCAAGAAATAATGATGGTCTTTCTCATTAGTGAGAGACGAACTATCATGGTAACAGCTTACCACAGATCAGAATGGTCCAGTTGGTTAAGTCATTTCCAGACAGGTACATTTTGTATTTACTCCCTATTGTCACTTATTGATTTCATATGTGTTGGTTGTACATGTACTCAGTTGCTTTGGTTGTCTCTGGATAATCTGTGTGTGTTCATGTGGTATAATGCACCAGTCATTTGCAACCACGTCCCCCGCGGGGCCGGGAAATAGCGGGGATATTGACTTTTCCATTTGCAAAGCCCAGGTATAAGCCCTGCACTGCGGGGACTTCTTTTCGGTAAAATCCCTGCAAAAAGCCCCTGCACTGCGGGGACTTCTTTTCAATAAAATCCCTGCAAGAGGCATGTCAGCATGACAAACTCCAGTTTAGAGATGCACTAAAACGTTTTGCAGGTGGTTTTTTTTTTTTTTTTTTTTTTTTTTTTTTTGTGAAAATTCAGACTTTTTATTGCTATGGTAACCAAATGAAGACAATGACAACGAGCACTACTGGAGGAGAATTTCTGTAGAAAAAATATCTTCAGGTTAATATCCATATTGGTACATGTAATGACATCTTTAACACAAAACCTGATGTTTGAAAATGTTGACAGATGTATCGTATAGAAGAAACACCGGATCATCGCCACCCATACAAAACGCCCAGCTATTTCCCTCGCTGTTCTGGCGGGAATCAAAAGCCCGGCCATACCACGGCACTGCCGGGACACCCCGAAGGTAAAATCCCCGTACTTTAGCCCCGCTATGCCCCCACTATCCCTGGCCCCATAGGGGCCGTGGTTGCAAATGACTAGTGCATAACTTGGTTTGTGGTTTTACCCACTGGCTGTCACTGCAGTGTGGGGCTTTTAGCAGGGATTTGCTGGCCAGACACACATCAAACATCTTACTATTCTCTGGGGATAGTGGGGAGCGAGAGGAGGGAGGGGTTACTAATAACTAGTGCATCTGTGTTGGTTGTACTCAGTTGCTTTGATTGTCTCTGGATAACTAGAGTGTGACTCTGTGTTCATATGGAATAACTTGGTTTGTGGTTTTACCCACTGGCTGTCACTGCAGTGTGGGGCTTTTAGCAGGTATCTGCTGGCCAGACACAGGTCAAACATCTTACCTGTACTAGAGGGGAGTTACAAATAACTAGTGCATTAATTGTGTCAGTTCCTTGGTATTTTTTTACCTCACAATCAATGCAAATTTTAAAATTTTAGCGGTTAAACTCTTAGAGACGTTCTGTTTCATTCGGTACAGAATTTAGACATGGATTGATTCCAAGTCTGTCGTCAGGAAAAGTTTCCCATTTTATTAGAAGATAGACTTAGCAGATAGGCAAGTGTGAAAGTGAAAAGAATAACTTGCACATGCAAAATTTCGTACTTTGCCAAGAAAATGCAAAGAGATTTCAAGTGCAATTACATTATTACCAAAGTCTTTGGTAAAGAAGTAAGGTAATTTTCCCATAAGCAGTGATGAGTCGAACACCATATTGTGTATGTATAAAAAATTACATACGGTCCAACAACTTGGTTTTTGTTTGTTTGTTTTGTTAATTTAGTTTTACATCCCTTTCAAGTTATTTCAGCTCGTGTGAGACAGTCCAATCAGTAGGTTGGGCGAAAATGGGAGAACCCCTCGAAAACACACCTAGCACACCCGTAAGCAGAACTTGTCTTGTCTCACATGTGCCCTGTGTGGGCTTGAGAAATAACTTTGTTCAGCTACTTCTGTGACTTACCTGGACTGGTTCATCAGTGTGTGGGCCCACAGTATGTAAACAGTGGGGGTTGTCTTGACATTTAAGGCTGTATTATATTAGATTAATAAATGTTTCTAAAATATTATGCAGAAATTTTAAATATCTCTTTTTATTAAAGGCATAGAAGTGGAAAATGAAATAAAAAGTATTGCATCAATACACTTTGAAAGAAAGCTTTGTACTATAATATTATGTAGGTGCATATCTGATCCTTTAAACCTACAGGCCTTCCTTGAAACAGCGTTTTTTAAAAACAACATTTTGCTCTTCAGTTATTACGTAATTAGTTTGAGTTCTTAACTTTTACAGTGACGTGCCAAATTAATGTCCACAACGTCAGAATCTCCATAGACTTCAATGTATTTTCACATTTACAAGAAAAATTATCATGCCTTCCCTGGTCAACCGATGATTTTCACGATTTTGGTGTCATGTGAAAGGTAAATAAATCAAGCAATAAACAAGATATTTTCATTCAGTTCTATTCATGTGTTTCACGTCTGCAATTATTTAAAGAAAATGTTAGATTAATTTTACAGTTTTTGGGCAACATCACCATTGACGTCAATGGGAAAATGAATTTTTTAAAATTTCCTACAGTTTTAAATTGTTGTATATCAAAAATGCAATGTCAGAAATTTTCATAAAAAATCTAATTTAATGCTTTATTCATTAACCTTTCAAATGACACCAAAATTATGAAATATGTTGACCAGGAGGGACGGAATAATTTTTCTTGTAAACTTGAAAATACATTGAAGTCTATGGAGTTTGCGACGTTGTGGACATTAATTTGGCATGTCACTGTGTAGTTGGTGTATATCATTCCTGGGACAACTATTGTTCAGTCATACTGGGATGGAGTGATTTGTTGTTACCCATGGAGCAATCACAGTGAACGCTTCATGGTTCATTATCCACTAATGTGAAGAGTAACATGTGCAGCTCAAGTACACAGCACAGCGACAATAGGCTTCGAATCACAACCTCTTTCTTCATAGTTACAAAATGCTTTACCACTGAGCTGCCAAAGTCTTACAGAAAAATTTGCCACCCTCGACCCTCGCAATATCTATATTTTACTAAGATAGAGCAAGCTGTCATCATGCTTATGTGAGAAGGTTTATAGAACAAGAATTTTCTTTGTTGTTTTAGGTGTTTTTCTTGTGGTAATGTTGGCACACTAGAATGTGCTCTTTGTGATAATTAAAGACTATAGAGAATGTTTATGAGGGATAAATGGGTTTGGTTGCAAAAAGTGTAGAATTGTTCTGTAACTAGTTTGTCTTGTCTTTTATGCACTCTCAGAAGAAAAAGCATGCATGTACTTGTATTGTCAATCTTCTTGGGCGTCACCTCTATTGGCGTAGTTAATATGTCTATGCTGGAGATTGCTTGCGTCTGGGAGTTCGCTGGTTTGATTCCATCGTCTGGCTTTTACTTTCACTTGTCTCTTAATATTGGTGAAAAAACTCCAAATTAGTTTTAAACTCTAAGTTTTTGATCCTGACTTCCACTTTGTTGAAATCCTCAATAGTAAACATTACGAAAACAAGCCCATGTAATATACAGAGATTTTTTAAGTTGTTAAAGATGAAAATTTTCAGTAGAAAATTCTCAATATTTTTCTTATTTTTGCTCAAAACATAGATTGTGGGTATATGTTAGAACCGCCTCGGCGAGGGCCGAGGCGGTTCTAACGAGTACCCACAATCTTTGTTTTGGAGTAAAAATAAGAAAAATAGGTATACCCCTGCAAACCCCAGTTTTGCTATATAAAAGTGGGGTATGAGGGGGTAAATATTACACGGACATGTTTCCCTGATGGTATAGGTTAAGGAAGTACAATGAAAATAAAACTGAGATCCCTTAAGAGCAGTGAGCATATTAATGAGAAAGGGGGTGGGCCATACCGCGGTTTCGGCTACTTAAGCCTCGTCAGTGACCCTATAGATTTGGCAACATGGAGCCAAAAAGAATAACTGTAATTTTGCATCTTTCAACAGGGTAGTCGATACAAAGACTAGTATAATCCAAATGGGGCAAAATATATAAAACGTTGGTTAGAAAATGAATCTCAACCGATAATTATTTTCTGATTTCTCAGAATACCCTCGCTGATCTCAAAGGACCAAAATGAAAATGTTATCTGCACTGTGGATGATGTACGGGGAGACTTTTTAGGGCCGCCACATGGCACAACACCAGCTGCAGTGATAGCAAATAAAAATAAAACTGAGATCCCTTATGACCCCATTTTTACTCCAATTTTCAAAATCCTATTGAGAGCTCTATGATGTCCAACATTATTTAAGATATCAGACAGACATAACATTCTTTGTTCTTGTGTCTTGAACGTATTGAACTTCATTGTTTTGTTGTTTCTCCTTGTTGTGAGGTAATTGATTTTCATCATTGTGACCTCATCAAGTAACATCACTAAATTTCTTGGCAAGAAATCGTAGGAAAAAACTGCAGTTTTCTGCTCTTCGATATCGCCGATCTGTTCGATCAATCTACTGTAATGTGAGGGTAAATGAAAGAACACCATATCGAGAGTAATTAACAATTTTTCTGCCATCCTAATGATTAAACCAGCTACTTGTTCGCATATTTAATAATGTTATCAACCCATAGACCTCCAGAATTGCAATCAAACTCCGTACAGTTCAGTTGCATCACGGTGTTGGTCGACGCTGGATCTTCATTCTTGTCGGAATTAATTCTGAATTTAAGTTTTGAAATTTTGGAATTTCTTTTTATTCTGTGAATTTTCAAAATGGTTGTTACGAAAAGATTTGGAGGGGATGCTAAGGCAGGGAATACGCAGAGGCCTTCGGTCATGGGGAGGGGCACTAGGAAGGAGAAGAAGAACCCCTTTGCTGGATATGCAAAGCAGAGTTACGATGAGATTGTGAAAACTTGTACCAAATCTGGTACAAGATTTGAGGACCCTGAATTTCCAGCAGTAGATGGGTCCATTTGCTTTAGTAAGAAACCGGAAAAGGAGTTTGAATGGAAAAGACCTTTTGTAAGTGGCAATTCTGGAAAAGTTTTCTAATTTTAATGGCAGAGATTGTAAATTTTTTGCATTTCTGTTTGCTTAAATCTTTTCTAAAAATTAATAGTGATTCAATTGAAAATCTATGCAATAGAATTTTCCACAATTTTTGGTTTATAAATGAGACAGATCTACATGGAAACAAATTGTTAGCATTTCAAACCATACCAACGAGATTTGCATTTCATCAAAGAGGTATATTAGATTTTTCATTTTCAGGCCATTGAATATTCATACCCATCTTTGAGACTGAATTTAATGATCAAGCAAATAACATGAAATATTACAAAAACAAAAATATTCTGTTGCAATACTCAACAGTTTGTACCTGCTACATGTTTGAAAGTTAAATGAGTATTCTAACACAATGTTATCGTCTTTTCCATTGAACCCTATGGAAACGTCACTGTTTGCAAATTAACAATAATTCACTGTAAACAAAATAAGGTGCATAAGGTGGTGTTTTTATGATGTCATACATAAGCATGTCTGCCGATAAAGCGTCCACTGGAAAACATTTTAAAATGTAAGCATTTATTTATTAGTCATGTTAGAATCGAAATAATTTTACTTTACGTTGAATTATCTTTGATTAACACATGATGTTTTCGGGCTAATGCGATATTTAATTCACTCCGGCTGCTCCAATAAAACATCGCAATCTGCACTCCAACAACCCGCGTTAATCACGATAATTCACTGTAAAGTAAAATTATTTCTTAAATAAACTGTACAATTTTAATAGAAAACATGTTGATGCTGATCAGCTTCACAGAAAATATGCAACATCATTTATTTATTTATTTATTTATTTATTTTTTGCATATGAAAAAGCAGGTTGTCCAGCAATTGACAATGATGTGTATTTTCAAATTTTATTTTCTTAAAATTATTATGAATAATTGAAGACACTGATGTATATTATTGCATAAATACCCGTGTCACACGATATTAACAGCCGTTTATTAATGAAGAGAAAGCCATGCATTAATAGCTTGCAATTCACGCGCTCACGTGCTGTTAATACATGGCTTTTACTTATGCTCGTTACCGGGCGCCACGCAAAACACGTGCTAGTAATGAGAAACTGAAGTCCGCCCTGAACGAGTATAAAAACGAACTCTTTTTACGCGTATGAAAATGTGATGAGGCTGTAAATTATAGTGCACATATTTCTTTCGTTTCTGCACTTTATTTCTTTCGTTTCTGCAAAATTTATGCAATAATAGTGATCAAAAATGATTTTGTCATTCCTTAACATCCGCTAGGTCCCTCGGAGAGTGTTGAAAACCTCCGGCTACGCCCTCGGTTTTCAACACTCTCCTCGGGACCTAGCGAATGTTAATGAATGGAAAATCATGTTTGGTCCCTATATTGTTGCCTCCACACGACTGCATAATGTCCCATTTACTTGTTGAGTTAACAGAGCACAGAGCCAAACATCACAAATATATGAGCGGCCCCCGTGGCCGAGCGGTTAAGAGCGCTGTTTCTTAATCACTCGATCATCTCGAGCCCCGCACTGGCCACATGTGAGACAAGCCAAGTTCTGCTTGCGGGTGTGCCAGGTGGTTTTTCTTGGGGTTCTCCCATTTTCGCCCACCTACTGATTGGCCCGTCTCATATGAGCTGAAATAATCTTGAAAGGGACGTAAAACTGAATTAAAAAACGAAACAAAACAAATATATGACAATTAAAATTGCATGATGTATAGCAGTTTGTCAATATGTCTTCTAGTTGTTTCAGTTAAACTGACCACCATCTTGGCAGCCATCTTGAATTCCTTGGCCTGCACCACAGTCCAAGCTAACTCAGTATTGTTGCTTTCTTATCACTAAAATGTTTCTCCATCCTTTTGCGGATATATTGGTTTGGGCCTTGTCATTTGGAACTATTTTTCTCAGACAAGGAAGGGGTTCAAGCCAAAAAATGGCCCAACATCAACTTTCTGAACATCAACTTTCTGATTCAATTAATGCAGTGGGGCGAGTCCAGACTCTTGCCCCACCCCCACAATTCTGGATCGGGGCAAGTTTTTTTTCTGGACTTCTCATGCACAGTCACACCCTCACAGGAACTTTATTTGAATGTTGCATTCAGGTTAACGATGTTGCTATCCTGCAGACATACCATTAATAAGCATCCTAATAAGCAGTCTAAAACCAATAAATTGTAAGACAAACATCAATATTCTGGAGAAGCTTTTCTGAGGAGCTTTGGGAACAGCATCTGTTCAAGAAATAGTTTGTGTGTTATAATTAGGGCATACAGGTAACCAAGTAATTAAACCTCAGAGATTTTGTGTTTGCAAAGATAATTCATATAGCAGGCTGAAAGTTTCTTCTCTGTGCCAAGGCTTTAGAAAGTTTGCACCAGTTAAATAGAAACAAAATTCTATATAAATTCCTATATGGGTGTCAGGGGAATAGAGATATGAAATAAAAAAATAAATCCTGCAAATTCAGCAAATCAGACTTTAGTTCCTGCTCAAGAATAGAAGACTAGTAAAGCATTGAACTGTGGGTCAAGAGGTCAAAGGTTCGAACCCCAGTGTCTAGTTGTGTGCTTTAGCAAGATACATTAACTCCCCATGGTATGGGTTAAAGCCCAGGGCCCAGTTATTCAAAACTTTGTTAGCGTAACATCATCTTTAAGACCTCAACTTGTTAAGTAAATGCCAACTGCATAAGCAAATACACTGTTATTTTTTGTTGATAAAATGTGAGAATCCTTTGCATTGCAAAGGATTCTCACATTTTGTCAACAAAAAATAACAGTGTATTTGTAATATTCATGTTTGAAATTTTGATGAACCGTTAACTAAAAAAGTCATTATTTTTGAACAACTGGGCCCAGGAAACGTTAGCTCCATCCATTCTGTATAGATAAGCAACCGTATGTGTTGGCAGTCTCCCCATTCCCTGTTGGCAGTCACACCCAACCCCTGGCTGACTTACACTCACAATTCTTAAATCATATTCTATTATATGAGCCAGTGCATGAGAAAACCAACACTTTGCATAGGCGAAAACAAAGATGCAGATCAGCTTCGCAGTAACTGCGAAGCTGATCAGCGCCTTTGTTTTCGCTACACGGATAGTACAATCTCTCTTCTTCTTAAATCCGAAATTTCAAGCTTCTTACATGCTTCTGTGACTGTACATGCCGCTTTGTTTCAGACCTGGTCGGTACCCAAAATTGTTGGTTTTCTCATGCACAGGCTCATATTCTATTCCATTCTATTTTCAGGACATTGTTGAAAATCCTGAGTATGTCTCAGCCGGTGCCAGCAGATTTGATGTACAGCAAGGAGAATTAGGTGAGTTATGCTGGTCTGAAGATTGTCTACCACCTTATAGCTCTGTTTATTACCTTCACATTTGGCACATTTCTTTCATAAAGCTTTGGTCATGAAAATATTTTTATGACTTTTCTTCTTTTTCTGCTGATTCAAGAAGATCAGACCAGAAAGTTAATGACAAAAAATGTGCACTAAGTACTGGCAATCTGCCTCTATGTGGGCTTGGCATGACCAAATCCTTACAATAGAAATGTGCGGGTCATGGGAGTCACTCTATGATGAAATTGAAAAAGAATCATATAAACCGGCCCCCGTGGCCGAGCGGTTAAGAGCGCTTCTTAATCACTCGATCATCTCACCGCTGTGTCTGGTGTAGGTTCAAGCCCCGCTCTGGCCACATGTGAGACAAGCCAAGTTCCGCTTGCGGGTGTGCCAGGTGGTTTTTCTCGGGGTTCCCCCGTTTTCACCCACCTACTGATTGGCCTGTCTCATATGATCTGAAATAATCTTGAAAGGGACATAAAACTGAATGAAAAAAAAAAAAAAAAAAAAAAAAAAAAAAAAAAAAAAGAAAAAAGAATCATGCTCTGCAAGTATGACCTCTACTTAAGGAATGCCAAAATGTCTCCATTTAACAATACACTCAGTACCCTGGACAAGTTGTGTGTTACAGTGAACTTGACAATAGAGAATCATCGACAATGGCGAACCACTCGTAAAGATATTGCAGAATTTCTTGAAACTTAGACATAATATTATTTATTATATAACCCAGTCATTTACTTTCATATATGCCTTGGGGTTTGGTAAAAGAATGGAGTCAAAATTCCACCAGACAATAAAATCAGGGTTGCTGAAACGCTTGACCCCTTAACTAAGATGCCTAGTTTATTGTTGCACAATAAGTAACGTTCAGATAAAATTGGTTTCATACCTCGTTTCTAAGCATTTGATGATGGCCACTTTTGCATTACTTTAATGCCTAATATCCCTAGTTATGCAATATGCCTGTTTTTGATAAAAGTTTTGACATTTAATGTAGATATAAGTGGGGAAAGATGTACATGTAAATTCGACAATAGCGAATCATACTTTGTGTGGTGAAAAGAATGTGCACAAAGTACTGATAATCTGCCTTTTGAAGGCCTGCCCTGGAACCATTTGGTTTGGCCAATGGCGTAACTAATATTGGTGCAAGTCGTGGTTTAACCATCTTGCTTTTAGGCTTACATTGATTCATTAAAGCAATAAGACATGCTTAAATCGGTAAAATTGACCTTTCCGATATGGCATTTGCTGTTGACAGTTAACGTAAAGGTTAAAAGCAAATTTACACAATATTATCGAACACCATTTAGTTTCGAATGAGGATGGCAACATTTGTATGCAAAAATACTCTTCTAAAATGGTTTCTTTTGGGCTATAGGCTATTTGATTCGCCATTGTCGAGTTTGGTTCGCCATTGTCTAATGCAGGTGGTATCATATCAACAGAGTTATCTCCTATTAAGAAATAGAATAAATTAAAATTATTATTTTCCTGTAAAGCTGAGATATGTTAGACGTTCTTAGTATCAAAGAGAATAACATTCCCATGATCATGTTTAAAATAATAGCGTTAGATCGCTTAGTGATTCGCCATTGTCGAGTAAACTGTACCTGGTTCCAAAGTTCTTTTCTCGGAAAAGCTAAAGTGAATCATTACATCAAAGACCCGTATAATATAGTTAAACTGACATTAATATTTGGCAAAACATGTTGGCTAAACCAATGCAAATACTACATTTTTTGCTCCTTTGCTGTTTTACTATGAATCACCTGTCTTAGTTAATTATAAGTATATAAAACATCTCACTAATGTCAAAAATCATATAAATTGTATCGTAAAGGTCAGGCCAAACCACCTACAAACTACATGTATATATCAAGTGAATAAGCAACAGCACTATTTATTTTATTGCTTTACTTCCACTGTCAACAGCTAAGGTCATGTCAGGACTGTCATTCGTAACCTTACCGTTTTTGGCCAAGCCTGCTAGGGACAGATTGCCAGTTCTTCTTTGATAAGTCTGATCTTCTTGAAATACTACAAGAGGTGGAATCCCTCTTAAAATCTTTCAAGAAAAGCAGTTGCCGGTTAACACTTAAAGAAATGTGCACTTAGTTTATCTGACCGTCCTGACGTGACATCAGCTGTTGACCAAACAAGCAAAATCTGACATGAATATTGTACAATAGCAAAAATGTCCAGCAAACATTCTGATTGACTCAAAACCAGAAGATATCAATATTTAGACAGCATATAATGCTCAAGGTTGCCATACATACATACATACATACTGTTACTGCAGGAATAGTTTGCTGGCTATTTTCTTATTGCCATTGGCAGCAAACATTGTAATGTCTGGAAAAACAAAGGTAGCCAGTCACTGAGCCATGTTAACATAGGCTATATCCATTCATTACTAACACCTGGAAATGTTGTCTACCTGTACTTTTGCTTGCTTTACAAGTTTTCTCAGAATACATGCAGATGCCTGAAGAGGCAACAATGTTATAATGGTCAGCAGTTGGCAATATTTCTACTTTGAAGCATACATCAGAGGCTTAGTGGTAGAGTATTGGACTGCAAATTGTGCTGGTCCTGAGTTCAAACCCAAGCACTGCCGGTTTGTGTCCTTGAGCAAGAGATGTTTACTCACCAGCAAGCAATGTCTCCGTTCTGACATGGGTCACTTGACTGGCAATTTGCTGACTGGGACATAAAAACACAATGCAAACAAATACAAATAGTCTTTAATAGTCTTTAAGATGTTGATTTACCCGGCAAAGCTTTTAGGCTACAGACTGACCATCTGATTACTTGTTAACCCCTGAGGTCCGAGCCTGCCCAGGAAAAGTGGTTCAAGTCGAACCATCCAATACATATAAGTCTTATTGGCTTAGTTGAGTGGTTATATTTGAAGCACTTTTTGGATGTCATGACATCCTTAATTTTGGGTACAAGTCCCATAAAATGGAGGCAATGTCCTGACATGACCATAGCTGTTGACTGGGACTTTAAGCTTCCATTCAGATTCAAACAACCAAGACTGATTTCTGAAACAACAATATTCATAGAAATGAAATCTTACCCATCTTTTTTTTTTCTTCTTCTCATTACAGGTGATTGTTGGCTACTAGCTGCTGTTGCCTCATTAACATGCAACCCCCACCTCCTGAACCGCGTCATAATCCCAGAACAGAACTTCACAGACAACTACTGTGGCGTGTTCAAGTTCAACTTCTGGCACCAGGGCGACTGGACAGAGGTTGTCGTCGACGACAGATTGCCGACATACTACGGGCAGCTGGTATTCATGCACTCGACGGAGAAGAATGAATTCTGGAGTGCCTTGCTGGAGAAGGCTTATGCAAAGTAAGAATTACTCATTTAGCAATTTAGCACCCACTGATGGTCAAATGAATATTGCAAGAATATTAAAAGTTGTTTTCAAAGCATTTTTAATGGGTAGTGAAGATCATTAACTATGTTCACTGGCTTCATGTGGATAATAAAACTTTAGCAACATAGCAAAACTTAATGTAAAATTCCCTTTTAATTGTGAGAAGACATGTCCAATATGAATACAATTTGAATACTAAGTGCATGTCATTAATGAGTAATTGAGTCAAAGATTTTGATTGCATGAATTATATACATGACTTAAAATTTCAGATTGAATGGTTCCTATGAAAGTCTTAAAGGCGGCAGCACCAGTGAAGCTATGGAGGACTTTACAGGAGGTGTCACAGAATCCACTGACCTGGGGAATGCCGACCCTAAACTGCTGACTATTATGATGAAAGCTTTTGACAGGGGCTCTCTCATGGGCTGTTCTATAGAGGTGAGTAAAGTGAAGTGCAAGGGGTCACCCAATCTTCTTATCAGGGGAATGTTGACCCTAAACTGGCGCATAATATGGTGAAGGCCTTTGACAGGGGCTTTCGCATGGGCTGTTCCATTGAGGTTAGTCAAGAAAGCAAATTTACAAGTATAAATATTTTGCTGGCATTAAACTCAAAACAAAGTTCTGGCCAAGAAGTTGCAATGCACAAAAGCATCTCTTGAACATGGAATTTAGTTTTGTATTACAAATAGTCTAGGTTTACAACATTTCACTGAAGAAAGAGAGAGATTGTGCTGAAATGTAATTCTAGTAACATAAAATAAGTTTAACATTGACCTCTTTTTTTGCTTATGAAACTTGTTTAAATGCTTCAATGGTAACGGCTTGTATCTTATCTGAGCCTTGCATGGGAAAACCAACAATATGCATAGGCGAAAACAAAGGCGCAAATCAGCTTCGCAGTAATTGCGAAGCTAATCAGCGCTTTTGTTTTCACTACACAGATAGTACAATTTCTCTACTTTCTAAATCCAAAATTTACAGTCTCCAGTCATCTTCTGTGCTTGTACAGCTTGGTTTGTGTCGGACCTGGTCGGAAACCCTGAAGACCGGTTTTCTCACGTCATGGCTCATATATTCTCTGTTTGCATTTTTAGGCTGATCCTAATCAGTTGGAAGCTCGACTTGACAATGGTTTAGTCATGGGTCATGCTTACTCTGTCACCAATGTCAAATTGGTAAGTATCAATGGCAGTCCTAGAGTTTCAGACACCAGTAAGCTTATTGTGCACTTTGAAATTTGATTATTTCAATTCAAGAGTAGTGTACCCAGAAATAATGTTTGAATGGCAAATAGGGATAATTTTCTGTCTCTTAAAACATTTCTGCGATGAGATTTGTCAGTTGTGTGTTTTCCAGCTTCTGTGGTTGAAAATTTTAAAGATAATAGTAGCTATCAGGTTACTCAGATTGAAGGGAGACAATGGCCTTGTTGTTCAGAACAGAGAGGCCTTGGGTTCTGACTCCACTGGCACCAGGTTGTGTCTTTGTGCATGACACAGCACCCTTGAGATCAGGTTCATATCCAGAAAGCAGTCACTACATCCCAACTTGACTGAAAAATTATTGACTGGGTCATTAAACCGCACAAACAAACAAAGACAAAGTTCACCTCAAAATTTCAAAATTGGTTAAGTCGGTTAATAGCTATTTATAGCTAATGTTTATTTGTTAAAATGTCCGACTATAAATAAAATTTTTGTTCTGTATCACATGATGACTGTTTTATAACATCATTGGCTGCTGTTATTTCCAGGTAGAGATTCAGACCCCCAGAGTGAGCGGTAAGATCCCTATGGTACGAGTCAGGAACCCCTGGGGTAATGAGGCTGAATGGAAAGGGGCGTGGAGTGACCAGTAAGATCTATCATAATACCTGTATTAGTTTCTAAGTAGATTTATCACTTTATTTCATATGATTTATTTATTTATGTCATATAGGGTTCTCAAAACATTTTTTGGACCTCACACATTTTGACAGAGTAACAATTTTCATTTGGCATGTGTAAATTATCTTTCGTGCAAAACCTGAAACCATAACAACTGGAATTATCATAAAATTCTATTTTTGCTATTGCATAAGCAAAGAATCATTCGTATTTGAGCATACTGAGAAAGCCAGTCTTCATGTTTCTGACTGTGTCTGACACAGACTGACCTGTACAATTTCAGAACAAGGCTAGAAATGTGAAACTTTGGATTTAGAAGAAGGATTGCACTATCGAAGATGCGAAAACAAAGGTGCTGATCAGCTGTGCAGTCACTTCACAGCTGATCTGCGTCTTTGTTTTTGCATATGCAAAACTGCAGTTTTATCATGATGTGATTTATGTCATTGTTTTCCTATATTTCCCCAGGTCCCCAGAATGGCAGTATATCCCTGAGAGTGAGAAGAAGAATCTTGGTCTCACCTTTGACGATGATGGTGAATTCTGGTAAGTGTAATATCAAAGAACTGAAAATGCATAGAAAATGGAATACTGTCCTGACACCGTCTTTCAGGAAACTGTCTTTTTTAAAATCACACTTTTTCTGAAACACCTAAAGGAAAATATGAGCTGCGCCATGAGAAAACCGGATTTTTGCCTAGGCGAAAACAAAGGTGCAGATCAGCTTCGCAGTAACTGCAAAGCTGGTCAGCGCCTTTGTTTTCGCTACTCAGATAGTACAAATCCTCTTCTTTCTAAATCGGAAATTTCAAGCTTCTAGCCATCTTCTGTAGCTACACAGGCCAGTTTGTGTCGGACCTGGTCAGAACCCAAATTGTCGGTTTTCTCACGCACAGGCTCAAATAAGATCATGTCATTCTTTTGCACTCCAGAAGTCATATGTGTTACAACACTGACCTGATTGTGCTGAAGCCCGGACTGATCAAAGCTGGTGCTTGATGCAAACGCATTTGAGCTGCCTCTTGGGAAAACCAACAATGTGGTTTCCGAACAGGTCCGACACAAACTGAGCTGTACAAGCACTGAAGATGGCTAGAAGCTTGAAATTTCGGATTTAAGTAGAAGAGGAATTGTACTATCTGATTAGTGAAAATAAAGTTACGCAGTTACTGCGAAGCTGATCTGCTCCTTTGTTTTCGCATATGCAGATTGTTGGTTTTCTCATGAGGCGGCTCATTTGTTTTCTATATGCACTTATCATATATTAAACAGGTCTAACACCTTTTCCCAGGTGAAAAGACAGGGAATCAGGTAAAGTGTCTGGAAATGGTATGGTAATGATAACTGACCCTCCCTCCTCTATTAAAAGAAAATAATGTTTTTGATAGGATGTCATTTGAAGACTGGCAGAAGAACTTCCAGAAGCTTGAGATCTGTAACTTGGGGCCCGACTCCCTCAGTGAAGAAGAGGCTCACCAGGGGAAGAAGAGGTGGGAGGCAACTGCTGAGGTCGGAGAGTGGATCCCTAGGGTCAATGCTGGAGGCTGCAGAAACTACCTCGGTATGTTGTTTTTAATGGTTTCAGCTAATCCATCACTCATTATTTAGCTTGTCAGCGATATGAAATAAAATATGAAGGTTTGATCCTTTGGAAGCAATAAAAACATTCAAAGGGAGATAGTATGGCCTATATTGCAAAAATCTCTTTAGGAATTTCTTATGTACTTAAAGACACAATCTATGTTTGATGAAGGCATTTGTTACAGCCAGATATCAACACTCTGTTCTTTATTACAGTATATTGCCTTGGCATGTTTATGTAATGAATTCTTTATGATACTGTTGCCACAAACCAGCAGTATTGTGTCTGAGCTAAAATAAAAACAAACACAAATATGAACTTGAAAATCCATTTTTCCATAGAGCCTACCAGAAATATAGAATCACTAATATATACTGAACAAAACACTACACCTCGCAATTTTTCTGTCATATATCTACATAACAGAAAGATCAAAATGTTTTGAATTATTCATATAAGAGTAAACGTTATACAGTTGTTATCAAACGGCTTGACGGAAACACATTCGAAATTTGACAGGAGTTTTCAGGTGTGCAAGACATATGCACGGCTAACAAACCTTTAAATGCGTAACCGCCGGTTAAGAAAGAAAATCCGATTCACGCCCTTCCGGTTCCGCATATGAAGACCAAGAAAAGGTAAACAAAACATACACTACCAGGATCGAGTGATGATTATATTTTAGTACAGAAATATATCGATTATCTATGAATGCTATTTTGTCACTTATTTACTATTGTAACTCAGCACCAAAGTAGTTCGCAAAATAATTTGATGGTCTTTGAGTTAATAATTCCCTTCTTCGAACCTGGTGTTCCAACAAGGCCAAAGTCGGCGATATACAACTAAGAATTGGACAATTTGCTGGTAAATATCAAATTTTAGTGATTGTTCCACGACAAATTTACAGATATGTATTAACTTAATTGCATCTGATGTCTGTGCCAGTATTTCGTTGTGTTAGTGCCCGTCATTATCGATTTGAAAGGAAGGAAAAGATGGGTACGCATTTAATCATTAAAATATGAAGGATATATTTCAAGATACGTTTTAAAACCTCAACATGTTCAAGTTATAGTATTTATTTCCCTGTAAAGCGTTTTGAAAGAAATAAAACCAAGAAAAAACAAATTAAAGTATACAGAATGCTGTAAAATCGTCTTCATGAACAGGAATATCATGCATGTGAACTATTGTATTACATGTATTTCATAGACAGTTTGTATTATTTTATATCAAACATTTTCACTGCAAATATCACAAACACACCAAATTTGAGTAAGCAAATATTAAGAAAGGACGAGAGAATGTGACAATAATCTTCAGCGTAAAACAATTAACGAAAACAAAAACTTTAATACATGTGTTCTATAATGACTATATATTGCTATCATTCTAATGATTAAATTCGTAACCGAAATGTTGACACAGCTTTTAACCACATATGCATAGAATGCATTGGCCAGAGGCAACGAAACTGTCACCAGACCTCACACAATGTTAAACTCATCTGCGCAAGTGTATTGCTTTCCGTTAATATGGACGTAATGAGCGGAAATCTAAAAATATCCCTGCGACTGACCCACATTTTCGTCGTGTACAATGCAATCCCAACATGTGTTTTGGGGTAGGGAATAAAAATTATGATTATAAAGAAAAATTTCTGGAAATCCTTTGGGGTCCAAATATAACAATGTCTAACTAATAAAATAGCATTGAGAGAATTATAATATTTGTCTTCGAATCGAAATATTTTACTCGGAAACACGAGCTGCAAAAGTTTGTTTACCTTTTGTTGGTCATCTGATGCGAAACCGGAAGGACATGAATCGGATTTCTTTTCTTAACCGCGGTTACGCATTTAAAGGTTTGTTAGCCGTGATATGGTAGCAAATGGTACCATTTTAACGCGTTTTGTATGGCACAACCAGGGTCCGAACCCATGACCTCCTGAATATAACTTGTACACTCTACCACTTGAGCTAATGGGACTGGGTCGCATACCTGGCAACATTAATAACCAGAGGACTATTGGTCCTGAAAGGCTCACCTGAATCCTGATCTTGGAGCATTAAGTCATCATGAAATGACCTTGACCTTGACACACCTTTATTGACTTCATTAGTTGTCTGCATCTGCCAAGTTTCATGTCTCAGGCTGCAATAGTTTCCAAAATATCCATTATTTTCGCCTTTTTCTACACAGTTTTATGGCATAGGCATTTAGTGTAATTGGGAGTGCAGCAGCTCTTTGGTTTAGTTACCTTCGCAGGATGTTGAGTTTGAGCAAGACCCACTTACACAACTTAGTAATAAACAGTAAACATGAGCAAGACCCACTTACACAACTTAGTAATAAACAGTAAACATGAGCAAGACCCACTTACACAACTTAGTAATAAACAGTAAACATGAGCAAGACCCACTTACACAACTTAGTAATAAACAGTAAACATGAGCAAGACCCACTTACACAACTTAGTAATAAACAGTAAACATGAGCAAGACCCACTTACATAACTTAGTAATAAACAGTAAGCATGAGCAAGACCCATTTACACAACTTAGTAATAAACAGTAAGCATGAGCAAGACCCATTTACACAACTTAGTAATAAACAGTAAACATAGGCTTGTCTCAGTGCCACTGAAATATTAGTGGCTGTGATATTAAGCAGCAACAGAAAAGACAATAACTTTAAATCATTTTTGATTTTCAGACACGTTTGCCACCAACCCCCAGTACCGTGTGAGTGTAACAGACCCTGATGAGGATGAGGATGATTTATGTACCGTCCTGGTCGGTCTCCTACAGAAAGACAGGCGTAAGAAACGTAAAGAAGGCCTGGACATGTTGACTATTGGTTATGTCATTTACAAGGTATAATTAAATCCGTTATTACCTAGATTTTATATACATGTACCTTGGCAGGTTTCTAGGAACTGTATTGCATTGTGGTCCCACTAGGACAGTCATATTGGTATGTAATTTTGAGACCTGAAAAATACAAATTCTTTGGGCTATGTGAAAATGAGTAGCTTTTACGAGAATTTGGTTGTTCCTAAAAATCCAGTCCTATTCAGCTCTTTATTCTTTGTATCATTTTTGGACCTATTACATGTCTTTTATCAACTACCTAACATATACAGATCATCTAGGTTGGAGTGTGTATTGCTGAATAAAAAAAGGACAACAAGAATGTCAGACAATAAGAGGAATACCATTAAGAACCATGAACTCAGACCTACAGCATTGTGTCCTTTTGTAAATTTAAAGGAGGTTCTTATGACACAGTTCACATAATTACAGTTGAAAGAAGATGGATCCTGTGGTTCAGGCCCACTTGACACCCGCTTTTTCAAGTACAACGCATCCTGCGCCAAGTCTCCATCCTTCATCAATATGAGAGAAATCTGCGGTCGTCACAAGCTGGCTCCCGGCACCTACGTTATCATCCCGTCAACCTTTGAACCCAACCAACAGGGAGAGTTTCTACTGAGAATCTTCACAGAGAAGGCAAATGAAACTGCGTAAGTACATCTGAGCATGCTTTTCCATATAAAATTAGACGCATTAATTTTGCTGTAATCATTTTCAAATTTTAACGACTTAGACATGGTTGTACAGAAATACCCCCAGATTATTCACTTGAAATGCTAGGACAATCTGATCTTTAACCTTTAGCATGCTGTAGGCAACTGTGATCGCCCGTGGAAAATCAATCTGTTTCAACTTAGGCGACTGCGGTCACCAAGAAAAACCTCTTACAAATTTCCCGCAGTTTTTGATCATTGCCTACTTGTGAATATTAATGAGCGCTGTGCAAACAGTTTGCACATGACAACAATGGTGTCCATAGTTATTGGGACCGATTTCTTTGCTGACTTTGGTTGGAATTTCGTTATTTTTGCATTAGAAATGCATTTTCAGCACTTTTCCCACTGGTAAATGGAAGATTGGGTGCATTTACACCCTGATAACGGTATGTTTGATGATTTTTTATGCTAGAAATCGGCACAACGGAAGACTTTGAATTCGAAAGTAGATCTGTTTACTTTGTTGAAATTATTCAGGTTTTTTGTTGATCGACATTTAAAATTTGACCCCCCTTTTCACTGTGTTTGCTTTAAAATGTGACCCTTTCCACTGTGTCCCGTCAAAAAGTACCCCTTTCCACTGTAGTCAACTAAAACACTGGAATGCAATAATTCTTTTATAACCACGTGAAGATGCTATATGTGTAATATGCAAACAATCTGCCTGATGGCTTCAGAGAAGTAATTTTAAAATATAGACAGACTACAGTAACGGAAGATGGATGCCAGGTACCTGCCTATCCTATAAGATCACCTTTGAGGCTCTGTTGGGTTAAAATGCTTAAAAATGTGGAACTGATATGATCATAAACAAACATTTGGTCATGCAATCAACACATGAAATAGCTAAAGTTACAAATAGGCAACATACAGGTACAATAAGAAAAGATGGTAAACCTTAAAATGCACATACAAAAGAAATTGTCATCACTGAAACGAGAAACAGACTAACCACAGAGGAAGTATCGCCTTGGAACTATTGGGGGTTAAAATTGTTTCAGGGCTTTCAAGCTTTGCCCTCAGCATCTGAATTTGTTCAAATGTACACAGAAAATTGACACAAATATATATGAAATAATGGTTGGTTGGTTAATTTTGTGTTTTTCCCACTAAACAGCTAAGGTAATATGGCGATAGGAAATTAGTTTAAGTCTTGTACGAAAAACTGGAGAAGCCTGGAATTGACCCCTGGTTTACAAGGCAAGCAGCTTTCCCACTACACCACTAGGCTTCTATACATACTTGAAATAAATCTTGATATAGTAGATAAATACCAAGCACTTACATATAGCAAGCATTATGGAGAGCAGGGTACAAAAGACAAGATTTAATACAAACTTTGTTTTATTTGTATGAACTACTCAATTAGCAGAAACAATAATTTCTATTGAAGCAACACACATTGTTGAACAGAAAGGGAAAATCATATCTTATCCCTTAGGTTTTAGACATTTTAGTCATTTCGGCCCAAAACATATCGACCAAGGACGCCTCGGTCCACCCCTTTTCACAGCGTTTTAGCAGAATTGTAAAAAACATACCCTTTTTCCACAAAAACGACATTTTGCCTACCCTAAATGATGTCAGCGCTGCGCACTGCCCTTCTTGAAAAAAAGTACCCTTTCTTATCGTTTTTTTGATCACGCATCGGTACACTGCTTACCAGGGAGTGCCCCCCCCCCCTCGGGTATCAATTTCACCATGTTGCTCAGCATGCTAAAGGTTAACATAGTCCAATAGTCCAAAAGAAAGGAACAGAAAAAAGTTATTTATATGCTAAGTGTTATATGTTATGAAATGAAGACCCCAGAATATATACAAAAGCAAAGCCATGAAGTTGTCCAGTAACACTGAATCACTGATGTGAGGATTTGAAATTTAGATGATAACCTATCCAGCTATGATTTTCTAGTGATGAAGAGACTAAGCAACCTGTGATACATGGAAAGCCAGAGTAGGTTGGCATGAAACATCCTCCAGGTTTTATGACATTTGAAACCTCTGTAATATTAAAATGAACAAGCCCTTCCTCCTCTTCAAGCAAGCGAGATGATTCCTCTTCAATGAGCCATGACGTGAGAAAACTGGTCTTCGGGGTTTCCGACCAGGTCTGACACAAACCAGCCTGTGCAGCTACAGAAAATGACTAGAAGCTTGAAATTTGGAATTTAGGAAGAGGAGAAATTGTACTACCAGTGTAGCAAAAACAAAGGCCCTGATCAGCTGTGCAGTAACTGCACAGCTGATCTGTGCCTTTGTTTTCGCATAGGCAAACAGTAAAAACCAGTTTTCTTGTGACGCAGCTCCAATGTTGAATGAAGTAACTGTTATCTGAGATAAACTTAGAACAATGAATCTCCCGTTCCTAATAATTGACATCAATGATCTAACAATTGCAGCCCATCTAAGCCTCCACCTTAAATGATTTGACTTAAAGTTCAAAAACAAAGTAGTGAATCAGCCTTGCAGTATTCAAGAAATGACATCTTTGAGAAATATTTTAGTACATTCTCTGACCTTAATTAGAATCACTCTTGTCTCCTAAACCCGCTTAATTATTTCTATTACCATTTTGTGGTTTGACTTCATCCTATTTTTAAAACACTTCAAGGACCATGAATGAAGATTTTTTTTTATCACCATTGTCCAGCATGCTCATTTTGTGTCAATTAATTTGATCCTTTAAAATATAAGATGATCTATCTCCCTTTAAGAATTGAATTTACATGTAGAATGGAGTTCACTTTGTTTTACCATTTCCAAGTAATTTGCATTATAATGGTCATTAAAAGTGAACATTTCATCAAGGAAACTGTGATCAGCATGTATATCATTTTGGAGTATAGAATAGGCCCAGCTTCACATGAGCCATAGGTATGTTTAAACTATTTTGTCAACTAGAAACAAGTCAATATTAATGTAAACCCCAAATGCATGTATTGTCTTTCTTTAAACTTCTTAAAAAAGTTTGCTATAATTTCTGTAAGTTGTTATATTCTGATTTCAGGGAGATGGATGAGGGTACAGGCATCATTGATAACCAGGTAATATATAGTCCAGAAAAAATTATGTTGTCTTTGCTTGCCTCTGATGATAGATGTCAAGGGTAGTCCATTGGACCGTTTTTTCTTGTGAAATCACACGCGTTTGGAATAATTGATCTCACCACACAAAGAAGTCGTCTTCATTGTGCGTGCCTTGATTGGCAGTTTGTGGCTTCAAATTCTAAATAGGAATTTCTTTGATTCGAAACAGCAAATATTTGGAAAAATCGAAATTAGAATGAATGGTAAATGTTTAACATTGAATAATGGCAGGAAATGTTCAGACAAATAGCAGTCTCTAAAAAGCCTGATAGTTTCGAAACATCTACATTCGGATATCCAAAATAGGGCTGTATTTAAAACACACTGTCTATTATCAGAGGTAGGCAATCTATAATGTAGTAGTAGTATCAGGCTGCAATAAGAGGTATTACTTGCTGAATTAGGAGATATGGCAAAGTGGTTACCATGCATGTCTTGGATGAGACATTTAATCATAGACCAGTCAGCCCTGCCATTATTGTGGCATTCAACGACTATGCACACTGAAAACTAGCTGCTGCATGAGAAAACCAACAATCTGCTCAGGGGAAAACAAAGATGCAGATCAGCTTCACGGTAACCGCGAAGCTGATCAGCGCCTTTGCTTTCGCTACCTGGATAGTGTAATTACTCTTTTTTCCTAAATGCAAAATTTCAAGCCATCTTCTGTAGCTGCACAGGCCATTTGTGTCAGACCTGGTCCACGGCTAACAAACCTTTAAATGCGTAACCGCCGGTTAAGAAAGAAAATCCGATTCACGCCCTTCCGTTTCCGCATATGAAGACCAAGAAAATGTAAACAAAACATACACTACTAGGATCGATTGATGATTATATTTTAGTACAGAAATATATCGATTATCTATGAATGCTATTTTGTCACATATTTACTATTGTAAGTCAGCACCTAGCTCACAAAATAATTTGATGGTCTTCAAATTATTTATTCCCTTCTTCGAACCTTGTGTTACAACACGGCCAAAGTCGGCGAAATACAACTAAAAATTGGACAATTTGCTGGTAAATGTCAGATTTTAGTGATTGTTCCACGACAAATTTACAAATATAATTTAATAAATTGCAACTGATGACTGTGCCAGTATTTTGTTGTGTTAGTGCCTGGCATTACCGATTTGAAGGGAAGGAAAAAGATGGTTACGCATTTAATCATTAAAATATGAAGGCTATATTTCAAGATACGTTTGAAAACCTATACCGGTTCAAGCTGTGGTATTTAATATTCTCTGTAAAGTGTTTTGAATGACATAAAAGCAGGAAACAGGCAAATTAAAGTATACAGAATGCTGTAAAATCGTCTTCATGAACAGGAATATCATGCATGTGAATTATTGTATTACATGTATTGCATAGACAGTTTGTATTATTTTATATCAAACATTTTCACTGCAAACATCACAAACACACTAATTTGAGTTAGCACCTATTAAGAGAGGACGAGAGAATGTGACAATTAAAACTTCAGCGTAAAACCATTAACAAAAACAAAAACTTCAATACATGTGTTTTATGTTGATTATATTGCTGGCATTCTAATGATTAAATTCGTAAATGTTGACACAGCTTTTAACCACATATGCATAGAATGCAGTGGCCAGAAGCAACGAAACTGTCAACAGACCTCACACAATGTTAAAATCATCTGCGCGCGGTATTGCTTTCCGTTAATATGGGCGTAATGAGCGGATATCTAAAAATATCTCTGCGACTGACCCACATTTTCATCGTGTACAATGCAATCCCAACACGTGTTTTGGGGGAAGGGAATAAAAATCATGATTATAAAGAAAAGTTCCTGGAAATCATTTGGGGTCCAAATTTAGTAATGTCTAACTGATAAAATAGCATTGAGAGAATTATAATATCTGTCTTCGAATCGAAATATTTTACTAGGAAACTCGAGCTGCAAAAGTTTGTTTACCTTTTGTTGGTCATCTGATGCGAAACCGGAAGGATGTGAATGGGATTTCTTTTCTTAACCGCGGTTACGCATTTAAAGGTTTGTTAGCCGTGTGGTCGGAAACCAACTTGTTGGTTTTCCAACACAAAGGCTCAAATTTAACATGATAAGATCAATTGTTGGTCAATGATGTAGCCTTTTAAAACTGGTGCAGTTTTTAATCTATCATATTGTTGAATGTTGTCTAATGTTGTACATGTATTTTGTTATCTGATAAAAAGACTCAGAGATGTGAATAATTAGATGTATAGTATCCTACATGTTTGCTATAAAAATATATGAAATGGATTTGATTTTGGACTAGACATGAAAGTCATGCTTTTGATTCTTGACAGACAGTGTGCCTTTTTAATGCATTACATGTACCTGTTTGTTTACAATCCTAGTGATGCACAATTTATTGTTCACTGTATCCGAATGTCTTGAACTTTTGACAATTATTATGTGTGAATGATAGCTGGCCTGTGTGCTTTTGTGAGTTAATGAAACTTTCTTTTCAGAATTTGAGCCGCCTCATGAGAAAACCAACAATCTGCATATGCGAAAGCAAAGACGCAGATCAGCTTCGCGGTAACCGCGAAGCTGATCAGCGCCTTTGTTTTCACTACTCAGATAGTACAATTCCTCTTCTACTTAAATCTGAAATTTCAAGCTTCTAGCTCTTTTCTGTGCTTGTACAGGCCAGTTTGTGTCGGACCTGGTCGGAAACCACATTGTTGGTTTTCCCACGAGGCGGCTCATTTAAAGATAATGTAGCCATTCTAGATGGCTATTGATTGCATCCAAATTTTAAGCTTGAGCTTGCTTAAAACTAAAAGTACCAGTAGCAATGACTTTCAGAGTCCATTTAGACCATATAAGATGGATAATAGACTGCATAAGCTCACTGGCAAGTAAATTCCACCCGACATGTTTTGTGAATTTAGTCGCAAAACTGTCATATGACATTTGTGTGAATTCTCATGACATTCATGTGAGATAGGGATTATATCAACCATTATGTCAGGGCTTAAAACATAAAAATAGTTTTAGATTACCTGGCCTTGGCAGTTATAACAAGCACCCAGAACAGTTTTTATTGATAGGGGAAAAAAGGCAGAGATATATTTTAATCGTCGTAAAGAACTGTAAATCTGGAAATTTTTGCAAGAACTTAATTTTTGCTAATATTCGCGAATTTGTTGCCTCACGAAAATAAAGTTCTCACTAATAAAGAATTACTATAAGCTTTTTAGACTGCACAAATACTTGCTCGGGAATTCAAGAACTCGCTAATAATTCAGAAATTCATGATATAAAAGTCTCACGAAAATTTCCTAATTTACAGTATGCAAAAACACAAAAAACAAACAAACAATTACAAACAACAACAACAACAACAACTAAAAAAAAAAAAAAGACAGAAAAACTGCAACAATCTTTCTTGCCTGACCCCTTACCCCATTCAGTATTTGGCTGCAAAAAGCTGGCATTTTGCTTTGTGATCAATTTATTTTGCCCTACTTTCCCAATTTCCAACTGCTTTTGAATTTAGGTCCATTGGTCTAAAATTTAAATTTCAACAGTCACTAGGTTGTATTGGTATAAATAATTCTTGGAAAATCAATGTTCAAATATTTCTTGAAAATGTTCAAATAAGTTTTGGAAATATATTTTTCAGGAAACTGAAGTAAGACTTACTTGTAGATGAAAACTTAGAACATAAAACTATTGGTTAGTTTTTAAATGAATTAGAGATGTTATAATTCATCTATCTACATTATGCACCAGTCATTTGCATCCACGGCCCCCTCGGGGCCGGGAAATATCGGGGATATTGACTTTTCCATTTGCAAAGCCCAGGTATAAGCCCTGCACTGCGGGGACTTCTTTTCGGTAAAATCCCTGCAAAAGCCCCTGCACTGCGGGGATTTTCCCAAAATTTCGGCCCAACTTGACCCCCCACAAACTGGGCCCCCTGAAAAATTTCGGCCCAACTTAACCCCCTACAAACTCAGCCCCCAATCTTTTGGGCCAAAATGTATTTATTTATAAAATGCAAAGCGAAATGAAAACAATAGATTAGGCGTTAGTACTTTGCGATTTTCACTACTGACAATCACATGGTATTGTTTATTTGCAAACGTATAAATGATCGGGTTACACACTACAATGAGAACGCAGTTGAGGTTCGATTTTCGAGTTTTCTCCTACAGCGTTCCTTCTACTGACGGATAGATAGGTGCAGTCAATACAGATATTGCACATTTATTAAAGGAAAGTAGCATAAGAAATCTCGGTTATTTCGTTTTCAAGAACACTTCAATGTTACTGTATTGGAAGTACTATATACTCATGGGGTGGAAGTGTTTCCGAAAACGAAATAACCTGGATTCCTTACGCTACTTTCATTCAATAAATGCTCAATTTTGCATTGACTACACATATCTATCAGTCAATTGAGTAAACGTTATAGGAGAAAACTCAAATTTCTTATCTCAGTTTTTGGACAGAATTTCATTGTGCGTCACCCGATCATTTATCGGTTTATGTGTAAACAATACCACGTGATTCTCAGCTGTGATCTTCTGTACACAAACTACAGTAGCAGTCTTTCGGTCGTATAAATCTTGACTATCGTGGATAAAAAAGTAGCTGGTGAACGTTTATGATAACATACGGTATACAAAAATAAACGACAAGCAATCAGATTCAGCCGAAATGATGTCATTTCGCTCCTTTGTTTCTGTTTCTGCTTAATGTTCCCCCGTTGTCTAAGCGAGGCACCACCATGTGGTGTATAGTCAATAGTCTTATATAATGTGCTGGTGAAGTTAATACTATAAATATATACAGTTTGTAAAACAATTTATGTACACGCTCTTTAACACTGCGAAATCTCGTTCAGTCTTGATATTCTCCTCCTATGAATCTGGTCGATGAACTCTCTCGAACAAAGTTCCAGAAACTCTATGTCCACGAACCTGTCCACGTACACAGAACAATCCAGGGTGAGATGAGTAAGGAATTCTGGGTTCTGAAAGTCTGAACATACGTTTACAGGAAGAACTAGCTTATCTTTCAGTTTCTCAACATAAACTTTCCTTTCCTGGGTATAGGCTGAGCATTCTGATATAAAATGTTGCCGAGTTTTTGTGTATTGATTGAATGCAGCTCTATTGCCTTGTAAGGTGTGTGCCAGTGAGAATTTTGCATTTGAGTTGTGCTCTTATTATCAGTTATGCTATTTCTTACAGTTGCCCATATAGGATGAGATTTAATGTATTTGTCATTTTACATATTACAGCATAAAACAAAGAAATCATTTTCAAACAAAACAAAAAAAAAAAACTGTCACTTTGGCCAAAGTCTTCTTCCTCGATAAATATGTTACTCAGTCTATTAAACTGGTCAAATCAAGTTAAGTTTTAAGAGTGAAACAAAAAAAAAAGTGTTCAAACATTTCTAGTCAGTTATACTGTATTGTTACTCTTTATAGAATAAAAAAGATTTTATTTTACTTATGGCTGTGCTTTTCTGCCCATGTTATAATGTATGATTAAATACAATTTGAAACAAACTTAAATACCCATGCCAGGTACCAAATGAATACAGACCAGAAGAAAAATAAAAAATAGAAATAACAGGTAACATATCCCCATCAATCAGTTGTGCTGGAATGTTCTCTCCACTTGGCTACATTCAAAATTTAGCCACCCATCCTTCAGTTGAGAGATGAACAGAAATTGATCGACTCAGAATATAAAGATAGATAGCAACAGAAATTTACCTCCAAAACTGTCGAAGCCTTCCTTTTAAAAGGAAATAAAAAGGAAATTTTATCTCAAAGTCTGGAATCTCGCGATACTTCAAAACACGGCCAAAATTCGAATAAAACACGGTACTGTAGACCGGTAAACCCCGGTCAAAACGCCCCGCTATTTCCCCCGCTGTTTTGGCGGGAATCAAAAGCCCGGCCTTACCACGGCACTGCCGGGACACCTCGAAGGTAAAATCCTGGTACTTTAGCCCCGCTATGCCCCCGCTATCCCCGGCCCCATAGGGGCCGTGGTTGCAAATGACTAGTGCATTAGTATACCTCAAAATGATAGAAACAAATAGTCACATATATTTCTACTAATTTCACATTTTTAGTATTGAAGAAATGTACCAATTAGTGTGTAAATAAAACCGAAGTTTAGAGAATGATTGCAATATATGGGTACCACAAATCGTGGTCATACCAGTATATTATGTAGTGAAGAGTTAATAATACCTATTACATGACTAAGTGCACTATCTCAGCACGTTGTTACCTGGAAAATATACTCTAAATCTAACCCAAGAGAAACAGGGAACCAATGATAGTGCATGAACTTGTTTTAATTACCCCTTTTCCGTGTCAACAGTTTTGAGTTGAAGGTATATTGTATGTTCATTTATGCAGTTCTTGTCTTGTTGCTTACCATAAGTGTATTTACGTTAAATTTTTCCTCTGTTTTTCTATTCTGTCAGAGCAAGCGATGGACTCAAGACTATGGCAGTGCGCAGCAACCAGATCCTTATGCTAACCAAGAACCGCCACCCCTAGGTTTTGACCTCATGTCCAAAAGTGATTACACACGACCAAACCCTATGCCAGGTTTCGACTTCTCAAAACTGTTCCCAACTCCCCCTGGTGATCAAGGAATGCCAGATCCATTAAGGGGATACCAGCCCTACCCAGCTGGTGCCACACAGTATCCAGCCCAGGGCCACTATGACCCCCAATATCAAGGTGCCCCTGGGTATCAGCAGATGCCCTCACAGGGCTATCCATATGGTCAAGGTCCAGATTACCAACAAAATCAGTATTATGGTAATGCCCCAGGGCATGGCTACCCACCCAGTGGGTATGGAGCCACAGGCCCCCCTCCTGTTGGGTTCCAGCCAAACCAGTATTACAATCAACCACCAGGCCAAAGTTATTCTAGTCCCTACCCAAATCAGACTGGGTACCCACCACCGGGGGGTCCAGGGTATGCAGGCTATCAACCCCCTCCAGGCCCAGGTGCCCCACAATATGCCTGGGGCTCAGGCCATGGGCAAGCCCCGCAGCATGACTACCCCTATGGTCAAGGTGAGGTAATGCACCAGGCACAGTCTGCTCCTCAGTATATGTCAGAACCAGGCGTAAGTAAACCAGTCTGTTTTCTGCATAGTCATGTGACCTGTGACGCCAGCTGCTAACTCTGCCATGAGGATGTGTTCAAACAAAATGTCTAAGTGACTTTCTTTTCAAACATATTATTGAAGGCAGCAGTTTTTGTGTATTTTTTTTTTTTCATTTGTAGTTGATTTTTGTTCAATAAAAGTTTAGTTTCTGCCTATATGCTGCAGTTTGCACAATAGAAAGTCAGACATTTTGTAGTCGTTCATTATAACTCTCATTTTTCAAGAAAACATTTTCCAGTTGCTTGCTGTTTGTAATTTTCACTTGGCTTGATTCTCTCTGTTAGGTTCAAGGGTAACTATAGTCCCTAAAGGGATACGGGTTTCGACATGAAATTATTTGACAGTTTTGAAAGTTAAATGTAGAATTTTTTTCTAAAATATGTAGTTGAAGATTTGTAGTTGAATTTTTTTTTTTCAAATTTGAGAATATTTGCACTAAAGTCTTGATCATATCTCTTAGAAGCTAACAACAATAATATTATGTGAAAAAGAAATTGACTTACATATTCTTCTTTTTTTTAGGGGAAAAAAATCTTCAAATTTGCCAATTCTTCATTTTTAACAGGGAAACAATCACATCAAGAAACATTCACTAAATGTAGCTTGTCTGCGCAATTTCATAGGTCTTGCTTTGAAAAAATAATATTGTGGCGTGAGCTTTCTTGAGTTTGGATTTTGATTAAACAGTAATGTATTGAGTTTGAGTTGATGCTAGCTGCTTGAGTGACCATTTCTCACATGATTCAACATGCATCACAATACAGTACAACCTTGCTTGCATGTTTTTTTATGGAAGATTTTCTAGATGCTGTAAAAATCAATCACTCAATTTGCTATTGTTGCATACTTTTATGAAATGTGACTTATTGTTGTTATAATCAAGTTCAAAATAAATTATTCCACAAAAAGTAAAGCAAGCCTGGAAGAAGATAAGTTTTTTACAGCATTTGGAAATATTGCATTAAATGTGTGAAAGTATGAACATTTTATTTTGCTTGAAAACATAGTGAAATGGATTCGTTGTATAAAATATATTATGTTACCGTATATACTGTATATCATGTATGAAATTTGTAATTTGTCAGTACATGTATGTAAATTTAGGGATATCCAGGATATAATCAAGTGTACCCAGGCTATAATCCAGCGTACCAAGCATATGGTAGTGGTGATATGTTTAGACCATCGTACGTTCCTGGTGTTGCCTCTGCGCCACCAGGTTCCGCGCAGGTAGCATTTGGTCTGGTTGCTGTGGGACTGCCCCCACCTGTTGCTCTTGCGGTGTATATAGGAATGAGCTTTGTTGCGGCTTTGAGAGCAAGTGCGAGAGAAATAAGAAAAAGAGACAGATTATTTGTGGCGAAAGAAAGCGCAAGCTGGTTTTGCTGTTCTGATTTGAGTCACCTCATGGAAAGCTGTTATTCAAGTTTTTCGACTCTGTCCAACACAAGTTGGACTACACAGCTCAAACGATGGCAAAGACATCAATGTTTGTACATAGATGTAGAGAGTATGGACTCTCTAATGAAGCAAATGTGAAGGCTTTATTTACAAACATGCAAAACACAGGTTTTCACATGATGTGGTTCACTTGTGTGTTTTTGTCATATTTTTCATGGCGTACACATGTCTTATTGTTTTGGACCCCGAGATACCTTTCACACTGCCTGAAATGAAAGGTATCTCGGGTACAGATGTTGCAAATTATAAGGTAATAAAATAATTAACTCCCCCAGTGCTACTGCGGTCATTATGCAAATTTTCATATGGTTATCTCGTGATTAATTATCTGTTGATAATTGATATATCTATATAAAAATCAAAATATTTAATTGTACATTTTAGACGAAAACAAAGTAAAAATTCATAATAATCAGAATCTTTTGAATAACATAGCATTTTTAATCCGTTTTCTACATGAAATATTAACGATTTTGCACCTTTATGGAAATATTTTTGTATCTGACATTATCAGCTAATTACACACCCCCTGCAGTAAGCTGCAGCATCAGGAACACTTTATTGCCCAGTTTTATAGTTGAAACCATATGCCAACTTCATGGTTCAGTGAAGAAAAAATGCACAAAAATTTTATAAGAGATGTGTACGCTATATGTACTGTTCAAGTAGGAAGAAGCGATGAGCAACACTATCAAAATATATTTTTTTATTCATGTATTTGCTTTGTTTGGAACAACTTTGCCTTTATGCTCGTGTTCATTGCCTTTTAGTTAAAAGTATTTTAATTTGAACTTTAATTTGAACTTTAATTTGAACTTTAATTTGACCTGGAGAGAAACGTCAGTCTGATGTTATCCATTATCCAGTTAACAAACTTCTCTTGTTTTTTGTGCATGTGTAAGAAATCTAGGAGAGATACTGCTCGTGAACAAGAATTGTGTGCCTGAATATAGACAAGGCTCTGTCAGAAGCTCACTTAACCATCTTTTACACAGATAGTCTGTATTTGATTCAAGCACCAAAGTCTCTGTTTGATTCAAGCACCAAAGTCTCAATTTGATTCATGCACCAATGTCTCTATTTGATTCATGCACAGAAGTCTCTGTTTGATTCAAACATGGTAGTCTCTATTTGATTCAAGTACCAAATGTTCTATTTCATTCAAGCATCAAAGTCTCTTATTTAATTCAAGCCCAGAAGTCTCTATTTGATTCAAGCACCAAAGTCTCTATTTGATTTGATTCAAGCACCAAATTCTCTATTTGATTCAAGTACCAAAGGTTCTATTTGATTCAAGCATCAACGTCTGTATTTGATTCAAGCATAGAAATGTACAAACAGGCAATGATCAGCGAAGAAGCATCATAGAAATCAACAACAAAAGGCTGAAAAAATTGAAACATTTGAGTTTCCTTTTTGCTTAAACACTTATTTCTTTTTTCCTATCAGATTCTGTCTTTCTTTTAAATAATCTCATATTTTAAAGGCTGTTTTATTTTAATGTTTGGCCTTCAGTTTATAATCTTGTTTCTTTTTATTTTTTCCATATTTTTCTCTATCTCTAGTCCATCAGTGTATGAAGAAAATTAAATCATATTTCTTTTTCTGTTCTCGCTTTTGTTTTAGAATAACAACTAACTTATAAATTGCCTGATGCAACATGAAATGGATTTCATTGTTGTGGGACATTTTCGTTTAAGATGAAATCAGGGTAGAAATATTCTTACAAGATTCTTCTTGAAATGGTACTTATAATTTCAAGTCATTAATGCGTTCACATTAATGCGTTCAAGTTCCCTATGGAGCAGGGAAATCATGCATCATAAGATATATAATGTTACCTCCATCTTGGATATGCGATGTATTAGAAATTGTAGAATAGAATTTTTATGTTTTTCATCTTTTTTTCTTCAATTTTCTATATATGTCAGTAAAATGGATATGTGATATAATGCTAGTTTTATGAATGTATACATGTTATTCAGAAATAGGCTATTTGAGTTTGTATAGATCTACAATTTCATAGATACTAATGCAGTTTCATTTTAACTATAGAAACAAGGACCCACTGCGGTAAAGAAAGTAAGTGGCAAGTGGTAATGAAATGAACTGTTTATGGATTTTAACTCCGTTTTCCCGCCTTTAAGGAATGGCTCAGATGTTTCCTCACTTTACCAAGCATTTTATAATATAAGAATGGCTCTTACGGTCAGTGAACAGATAATGGGCAATATTCTTACGAATAATTCTGTGTTAATCACCTAAATATGTATTTTGAATGCTCATTAGAATAGCTGCCTGATTTCTGTTTCCAATGAGCACCCAAAATATTGATAAAATATTGATTTTAGATTATGTTTGAATTTGCCCATATTCTGTTCCTGTTTTTTCCTCTCATCTGTTGTCTTTTATCCTGCAGTTTACAACTAAGGAATGGCTAAGATTTGAAATTGATATTGTCTTGTAAATATGGAATAATCAAAATTAATCTTTTGATTTTCCCTTTTCTGAGAGTGGTTTCCCTTTAATGCTTTCATGGAATGCCTATATGAGAACCATTGTTATTGACATGATGCTACTGTTTGTGTTTTTAGAATGTGCACGTAATTAGGAAAAGAAAAAGAATGCCTAAACCTGTCTTTACTACAAACCTTGGGTTGAGCATTTATATTTCCATAGCTTTCACGATAAATTGTTGCATTTGGCCTTCAGGCTTAACATTTTCTTGGCAGTTTTGCTAAGATTTTCAATTGTATTCATCAGACAATTAAAAGAGGCACAAATGTACATGTAAGTTTGATGTCAAGATTTTCAGCATGGAAACAAATTGCAATCCAGGATGTGGTTTGTTAAGATAATCTGTGTAATCAAATGGAAAGGTGAAGGTTGAGGCTTACAAAACAATTAGGTATACAATGTTGGGATATGGTTTGGATGTCTTGCTTGTTTCAGCCATACTGGCACAATCCTGAATTTAAAAAAAAAATGATATGGCTGTGTTATTGTTCATAAGATCTGTGGGCTCATTGGTTCAATGTTTTCTAAAGTTTTATCATATCTTTAAAATCAAACTTGCAGAATTAAGATATTTGTATTTTCAATTTTGAAGTTTTTCAAATTCTATATTATTGGAAATGAATGCAAACTATGAATAAGCATGAAACTTGAATGCATGGAATGAGATTGAAGTGGGTGCATATTATGGAATGAAGGTTGCATGCTCATCTCCATTACTATTGGAGTTTGTCTTCAGTGACTCCGCATAATTGATCAGCTGATAATCTCAAAATTCAAATCAAAATTTTCTATTCACTCATAGCAAGAAGTGAAAAGGGTAAGTTCAAATGATACAAGTGTTAACAAGCCACTTTTCATCCTAGAGAGAGTGTGACACTAATAAACAACATAGTACTTCACATTCAAGAGATACAAGTCTAATTTTGTGTATATGTATGTTACATTGTAATATGTTTCCCAGCTAATCACAATTGTTGTCCATCAATATGTATTAATCAAAAGATTCATTGGGATAGTTTATCTTATACTGTTTTGCTTTGATCTAGAGTGTAAACATTTGGTAAATGCAATTGTATCCATCTTAAAACAAGCCATTGTAGGGAGTTAACAAGATAGCTATACAATTTAGCCTTGTTCTGAGGTGACAAGGTTTTGAGTATTTGATCAGTGGTGGTTGTTGCTCAGATTTCTACACACTATTTGATACTTTGATAACATTTAGTTATTGTTTTCTTTTGTATAAATTAAAGGGATGGTGGCAAGATTGTACCGCTGATGGCTGATCACCTCAGTCAAGAGAGCTAATAGCACACTTCCTATTGTTGTAGTATAGACAAGCATATTTACCTAATTTACTAACTCATAGCAGTCATTTATCTTTAGCTTAATTTATTTTGGAAAGTACATATATTTACATTTTGTGACGGGTGCTATATAATAGGCATACCTCTGAAGTCCTTAAAACAATGGTGAAATTTACAATCAGATTCAAGCATTATAAAACTGGAAAATGTAGTCCATGAATATCCATGTGACAGAGTTCTATGTTTGTTCAGTTTTCTTTTTTCATTTTTGTCATTATTGCAATGTTGAAAATCAAACTGACTCATTCATCTTCTAAAACCTTCTGTGAAAGCATTCAACCATAGAGCTGTGTTTTGTTTTTAACCATTGCAACTTTTTATATATGGAACAGAACTGAAATCTAAATTGCTTACATGACTAATAAAATGAACTTAAGGTGCTGGTGTCACAGGTTATATGCTATGCTGTGTGCTGAGTAATTTAAACCCTAGTATTGGGAGTGTACATGTATGTGAACCAAGTTACTGTGCAAAATGCAGCAGATTTACCATACACATGGTAATAAGGGATTTATGAAATGACAATGTACTTTTTTTACTAGAAACAGAAACAACAACTTTCTGTTTAACATTAAATTTATATATTAAAATACAATGAAGTAAAAACTTTTTGGTGTTTAAAGGATAAAATGGTTGTTTTATAGCTACATCAGTTTCTGTATGTGTTCCAAATAGAAAACAAAATATTTATCATATGAAAGGTAAACTGCCTCAAAAAGATAATGACTTTTTGTTTGTAACACAGTTTTAAAATTGTTATCAAAGGTATATCTCCCACTACTGGGGTAATGATAGAGAAAACCCTTAACATATTTGAACTAACAATTAGCTCATTGATACTAATTATCAGTGACAGAAATGTAGTCACAATTTATATGGTAAAAGTATAAAGCAAAAATCAGGAACTGATGCATTTAGAACCAAAGCTCCTCCCTAAAAACTAAGGTGGAAAAATAAATCGCATACTGATAATAAGAAAACATATGGTAAGCTGAGTGAATAGCTATTTCCTTATTAGTGGCCACTCAGTTACCTGAACCTCATTACATATATGAATATGCACATTATTTTTCCATGATACTAATACAAAATGACATGCAGCAAACACTCAGGGCAGTTGAGTGTAATGCTTTTTCCTCTACACTTGTTGTTTGATTAGGTGTTCAGTTGTAATGTGAAAATTAAAAATCTTTTACCAACACAACTTGACACATTAATTACATCAATAGTCTAATAGATACCAAACATAGCATTACAAGTGTCCTGTGGTCTGTTTGCATAAAATAGCCATTGCTTTTGTTATCCCAATAGTTGTGTTAGAGTTTCATACATGAATTGAATGGAATTATCCTTGTCTTTAGTGATCAGTGACCTGAAATGACTTTCATTTAAAACAAAACCCATAAAACAGGCTGTCAAAGATAAATATCTAACAGAATAAGGAAGAATAGAAGGTGCAGGAATCTGAATCGATAGAGTTTATTCTAAAAGCCAAAACCAGATACTAACCAGGTAGGAAAGAAAGTACAGTACAAGACATCACAAAGCTTTCAAGACTTATGAATATTAAGATGACAAGCTCTTTCCCTGTGAGGTGGCCATCTGGCTAGTATCAACCAAAAACAGATTACAAGCTTAGTAGAGAGGCTGATAGATTAAATAGACAGCATAAAGATAAATCATAACATTATTGAATGATTGAAGCTCTAACACTGAATTGTATGTCTTTGGTTGAAACACATTATACCATGAAATATGAGGCAGATAAATCATCCTAAATGTACCATTTATGAATTAGTGGAAATATACAGACTATAAGTTGTTATGGATTCATATCTTGGACAAAGTGCATTGCAAGGTTGTTCTTGAATGAACTGTATGACGAAGTGGTATTGTCACTATATGTGTTTCAACTGAGGATATAGATACGTAGTTATTACTCAAATGCTCTTATTTATATGTTATGTTATTCCTACCCATATGTTTTATTTACCCGCATTTAGGCTCCGTATTCAGGTGATAGAGACCCACAGGGTATGAGGCGGTACAATCGTGCACCAAGTCCTATCATACGATCGAAAGAAGAAGCTTTAAAGTTTCTGACAGAACAGTTTAAAAAAGTAATTTGTACAAAGTTTGTCTTGCTATGAAAGATATTTCTGAAATGTCTCTTAACTCTTAAATAAGTCCTTGCATTGTAGAGGTGTAAGTATTCACTCTTGAAGAATATGATTCTGTGTAATCAGATCTTTTTGGACATTGCTAAATTCTATGAAATGTTTGACTTTCTGATGAATGAAACTAACTCCCAAATTGTCATCGTATATCTCTATTCTTTCTCTGAAAGCACCTTGATACAAGATTTTATAACATCAAGATGTGAAGCAATTTGATTTTTTGTTTTTTCTTCCTTTCTTTTTACTTTTCCTTTTTATTGAATATTACCGTGTCACTTGTATTACAATTTTCACTATAAATTCAAGTAGTGTTTGAACTACTTGAGATTGCTTTACGGTTTTGATCTTTTTCTTGGAAGTGTATTCAATCTAATTTGGATTAGATTTGCTGACATTTACTTATACATGTACCTAGTAAGTTTACAGTACTGAAACTGGTTAAGCTTCACAGCTAAGTTTCTTGAAATCTAAATGTGATTTGTGACTAGTACGTGAAAAGTGTAGTAGTGATATTTGTGTCAATTTACAAGTTTCATTAAGTTAGGTTTGGGTTCTGGTTTTTAGCATGCTTTAAGCAAGGGGGCTTGTTTTGAGAAGCCATAAGAAATGCTGGTGTTTTTATTTAATCAGAGAATCGGTTTTAGAATTCACATCTTATGTTTAGCTTAGTGATGAAGTATAGAAGTTTTAAATCAGGGATGTTTAATGCAGTGAACTTTTGTCGGTATGAGTGTTACCAGTATATATACTGTACACATTATAGGTGATTAATTTTGGCTTGATGTGTGTTTGAAATGGAGATATGAACATTTCTTGCACTCACCCTAACACTGTAAACTGTTTGAAGAGTACTGTAATACTAACAATATTTTTGATATGTTAATGGTGTTCTGTATGCTGATGTGCATTTTGAAACCATAATGAGTTTATAAAAATGGTAAAGTTTCAAGAACTGTCATCAAATATGTTATCTAAAGATGCATTATATATCTTTATATCATGGAATGTTAGAATGCTTGTTAATATCAGTTATTGAGAAATACATGTGTACCTGTATCAGTTTGTAGAGTGAGATTCCTGGATGTTTGCACTTTGGTTGACTGTCATTTTGTATGCATTGTGTGGATAACATATTTAGCATGTATTTGCAGTCATGTAAGAGAAACAATACCTATATTAATTATTTGTTTTACTTCCTAAGTAGACTATTGAATATTTACATAGAAAATAGAGAAATATTCTAGACATTATATTATTAGAAATTTGAATATTTATTTTTAAAATATAGCTATCTTGATATACATCAATTTGATACAAGTTAATAGTCTTTCGTTGCACAAGTAAAACATAAATTAGTGGTTTTGTATGAATGTGAAATACATGTATATACAAAAATTAGATATAAAATGTTGTCTTATGGCATTCTTGCACTTTTAATATATATTTTATTATTTTTGTTTAATATTACAAGATGCTAGAATTTTTTTTTGTTTTATTGTTGAATATGCACCTACGAGTGGTACTCAAGCCTACAGAAATTGGTAAGTATCCTGCTGAAATTGGTAATTCATGATCTAACATGTTATTTTCTGGCTATTGTAGGAAGGTCCGCCAATGACAGAGGAGGACAAAGCCCAAGGGGAGGCTCTGAGGGAGAGCTTCAAACACATTGCCGGAGAAGATTTGGAAGTTGACGCTTTTGAACTGCAAGAAATTCTTAACACTGTCTTCACAAAGGGTAGGTTATATCCATTGGATGAAATAATTTTTTGCCATAGTAAAATTGCCCTTCACAGTATCCTGAAACCTTCCTGATCAGTACATTAGAATGTACTCTATTTTTTCCTTATTCTAGTCTATTTCTTCAAAATTCTTCTACTTTTCTTTCAAAATATTCTACTGTTATCACAAATAAATTTCTTATATCTATCCCTTGAAAGTTCAGACAGGAGCCCCATTTATTCAACAATATACCGTTAGCCTTGTTTTATACCATTTCTATTTGTAAGTCACAAACAAAATTTAAAAGACATTGATTGATGCAGTATGTTTTACAGATGTTCAAAAGCGTAAGTTTTCATAAAAATGGAATGACCCCCAAAATTTATTTCATTTCTCAGAGAATTCATAAATGTTGTTTCAGTTATGAGTAGATGTATTTGATAAGATATTGTTTAAGTTGTACCATAGTTTTCTGGAGTGCAGTATAGACTTAGTTTAGTGTTACAAAAACATAACAGTGTCAACTTTAATGTACCCAGGATATATCAACACCATTTTCCCCAGAAAGGAATGCTAGTGAATGCAAATACATGTTGTACTTGAATGCAAGCTTTTTTAAAAGCAGTGAAGTATAGCAAAATAATGGACTGATTGGATTGTGGGCATACCAAATTTCTTGAGTAATTTTGATCTTTGCTTTATATTAAAAGACAAAAACTGCATTCAAAAGCGCTCATGAAATTGAAGAGCATTTGTCTCAGCAATAGGAATCAGAAGAGGTTAGATAGATAAAAAGAGTTAAATTATATTTGCACGCTTCTTATAATGCAGCCATTGGGGAGTAAAATTTCTGCAAGAAGTACCTTAGGTTCTGTCAAATCAAAGCACATATTGATCAAAGAAGCTATCCTTAGAAGCAAATGTATGCCTTAGAATAGCCGAATATGTTGCTGCATTATTGAAATGATAATTACTATCATGTTGCATTTAAAGGGCAGGGTCAGAGAAGGATATTATTTTTAAAGAACAAAGTGAATATTCAAAACATTTTGTATATTAAAATTGGAAGAATATCAGTTTGCATGATGAAATTGTTGAAGGATATTTAGTGCAAGCTATGGACAGTCTGTCACAATGGCATCCTAATTTGGGGTAATAAAAGTCAAAATGGAGGCAATGTCCTGGCATGACCATAGCTGTTGTCTGGGATGTTAAGCATCAATTCAAACAAACTTTTATAGACTTTGAAATAAAAATGCACTCTACAAAAAACTTGAGGAAAAATGTGATACCTTTGACCCTGGCTCTTTGCAAACTAAATGTTGTGACATGCATCTTGATAGTCATAATAAGGTTTTCAGTTTAAAGGTATATGCAGTACTATATTCCTGTTATGATTTGGGACATATAAAATGATTAGTTAGGTGGCTGTCCCAAACAAATAAATTAATTCAGATCTTGGATGTCCCAATACACACAGCTCACCTTTGATGTGCCCCAAAGTTTGAAGGTTTAGTCTTAAGTTATTTTGGAGAATATGCAGGGTGTCCCAAAACAAGCAATGTCCCAAAACATAGGGTGACTGTAATGAATGGCATGCAAGAAGTTCAGGAAATGTTATAAATAGATAGTGGTATCCAAAAAGATGGAATTTTGTACTCAGATACCTTGCCTACCCTTATCAATCATTACCTGTTTCCCATCATTATGAAGAAATTGCATTTCATGACCTATTTACAAGTGGATTGAATATTCAATTTCAATATGATTGTTTTAAGGTAGTGGTACCCGACATTCAGCTGGTAAGCTATAGATGGGGTAAAAGAAATGAAATTATGTACATGTATATATAAAGATAGAAAAAACATTATAGTTGAAATGTTCTTTAGAGGGAATAGCATGAGAAAGTGCATGTTAAATGTTGCTTGAAATTGAACATATATGTAAATATATATATTGAAGTGTTTCTATATGTAACATTCAATTTCATTATACATGTTTAGACCAAATCAAAGTAATTTTACATATAATAGGTAATCCTACAGACACTGTTTGCCATCAGAAAAGCATCTACAATTTTAGACTCATAATTTTAGAAGATACTAGAAGATTTAAATGTTTTGTACATATTCATGCGCTGATTACCAGTAATATTTAAAATAGTTAGAATAGTTAGATAGAAGCCTTCCTAGTGCAGTGATTAACAAAGAGACAGTGTGTTTGATCCAGAGTTTCCCTATTCTATCAAATGAGACTTAAAAGTTCTTGACACTAACATCTGGTGGGATATTAAACATGAAAACAACATCACAACAATAATGTTTGTATGGAGGTGAAAATAATATGGAATAATATAGTCCAAGTAAGATATAGTTATGGATACCTGTAACAGAATTTCACACAATTAAAAGTGATGAAGGCTGCTATTTTAGAAAACAGTAAAACGAAGACAAAACTCAGATTGATAGAAGTGGAGAATAAAATATCATATTCTTGTAAACTGGTTTGGATGTAAACTCACAATAAATATGAGCTACACTGTCTTTCCTAAGATCTATATAGTTATTATAGTCCTCCTCAGAAATAAAATGATTATTGATAAACAATTTGTTACAGCTATGTTCTAATCGTCATGTTTTCTATTTTGTGCATGAAGCGGGTTATATGGGTAAGATTGTGCACTGGAACAGAGGAAATATTGGGGAAAAGCTTTATATACATACATATTGTAACATTGTTGTAGTTTTATATCTATATGGTGTAAACTTCCAGATTCTTTTAGGAAAACATAGGCTGAGCTCTGTCAGTTAGAAATATTTCTTGTAAGTTATGATATTATTTTACTACCTGCCACACATCTACACATCGTCACTTGATAAAAGTCATGTACTAAAACAAGAAATCAAATAGTCTTGAAATTGAAATAAGGGAAAAAAGACTGTTTGAAAAAGCTGATCAATAAGTAGCAAAGCCTTGAAATTGAAAAAAAAAAGAAAAAAAGAAGAAAATTTTGTTGATAAAGATATTGTGGAGGTACTTTGTATCAATGCCATGCAGTTGCATTGTGCATTGTCTATGCTGAAAAAAATGACAATATAGTGTTTTATGCATTTTGATTGTGAGAGTCAAGAACTTAAAAGAAACTGGAAGAAGCGGTCACTTGCAGCGCATGCATAGAGGTCATTTGTAATATTGGTTTAACATTTTGTTTCTTTTCCACAGGTAAAATGTTGTTTTCAGATAGTTTTGCTTCTACCAATGATTGTATAGCTCAGCCATATTTTTTTTCTTCTTTTGTTGAACCCATAAAATGAGACACATTTTTTTTCTTTGCTTCTTCTGATTATTACCCGTAATTTCTTTTATATGTTGTTGTACCAACAGATAAGTCATTTGGTAAGTCAAAGTGATATGACTAGAAGCAGAAATTCACATATATGTTAACATAATGTGAAGTACTCTAGAAAATTGAGTCTTTGTTGTTAATGCTCATTTGACAATTTAGTTTAGGTTAAAGTTATACAGGCTTTCATAATATCATAGTGATATGACTAGAATGAGAAAAGTAACTGAATCATATAAATATTACTTTGAAAAATATGACTTTTTAGTTTGTGCACATTTGACAAATGAGTTTAGGTTAAAACACTGTACAGGCTATTTATTGTAACCTCAGTTAATATCACAGTGATCACTGTATTTATACAAACAGCTCAAAGCTTGTATGAGAGCAAAATATTTCAACAATATAGCATAGGTTCATCTGCAAATCTGCATAGTCTTATCAGTGCCTTTGTTATTCTCTACTGCCTATAGGTTTTTTTTATCCTGTGTAAATCATTTTCATGCTCTCATAATTTGACCTGTAGTTTAATCATGAAAACATTAATGAGGTAAATGGTAAATATATATTCCCTTTTAGCTATTAATTGCATGTGCCCTGATATAGTTGTCATTCTAGTCAATGGTATTTCAATTCATTTAGTAGGTTATTTTAATGGCAGTGGCTAGGGATACGGTACCGTATCTTTAGCCTGTGGGCTAGGGATACGGTACCGTATCCCTAGCCTGGCGGCTAGAGATACGGTACCGTATCTGTAGCCTATATATCGGAAATGGCTAAAGGTACGGTATAGATCAAAAATCGATAATATAATATTTTCAGATGAGTTTTATGTTGAAGCATTGCAAGTTTCCTAATGAATCATAAAAATAAACATTTATGGGTGTCTTACTTTTCTCAGTTTCATGGTTGGGCAAGCTCTACACATTCACAATAATCTTAACAGTAGTAGAGTTAATTGTTTTAATTGCTTGAGAAAATATGCATATATATAACAACTAAAAAACGTAAGAGACAAAGGCGGTTTGCATGTTTTTCAAACATATTTTTGGTGTATCAGTTTTCTGAATAAAAAAGCTCCTTACATAAAGGAGCATACATGTATCTCAATCATTTCGACGCAAAAAGCAAAAAAATCGATCGACATCTTAAGTTAAACAGTAATTGCCATAGTATCACAACATGATTTCCAACTTAAAATTAGCGCATGAAGAACAATCACGAGAACAAGAAAACGTGTAAACCAAGCGTAAAATTATATCACAAATCACGGAAAGACAATTTTTTTCAACTGCAAATTCTAACTTAGACAGCGCAAGTCTTGGAAAATGTCAAATTACTTTGTTTTAAATTTTCAAGTAAATGCACTAACGTGGAGAGCCGCAATTCAAATTTACGCCGTGTCTTTATCTGCAGCGCTTTGATAAAAACATGTTTTACATGTAATCCAAGTTGAGATAGATAGATAGATAGATAGATAGATAGATAGATAGATAGATAGATAGATAGATAGATAGATAGATCTGAACGCTTTCGACATTTTGATAGCGCTCAATACAACTTCCAAATGCTTGAAAGTTTTCAACTTTTTGCCCGATGTGAAGTATACGAGCCATTCTGACGGTATGAACCAAGATTTGCATGCATGTTTTAAAATTGTACGGCGATTGAATTGAGTAATAGTTTTATAATTGTTTTATATTGCAGTTACTTACTTAACCATAACAAAAGTTAAAAGCATTTACCGAATAATAATTGGCAAATTAAACACTTCAAGGGCTTAGTGGTAGGACAAAACAAATCAACACTTCATTACTTTTTGTTTGTTGTTCGCACATTGAGGCGCGGACATCGTAATGATGGTTAAGCAAGTAATTGAGGCTAATATTATCTTGTTATTATCTTCACGCGTCGTTAGAAATTTTCATACTGCGAGTTGGCTTTATATCCTTTGATGTCGGTCAAATAATTGTAGATAATGGTGATATTGCACAAATACACACTCAATATAACAATATAACAATTGAAAATTTCGTTCGACGGGGTTAGAAATAAAATTGAAATCTCTCAACTTTATACATTAACATTGTTTTCTTAAGTCTGTGTCTCTAGTCTTCCGTACCTTTAGCCATTTAGGATACTTGCAATGATTCAACTTAAAACTCACCTGAAAATATTATATTACCGATTTTTAATCTATACCGTACCTTTAGCCATTTCCGATATATACGCTACAGATACGGTACCGTATCTCTAGCCGCCAGGCTAGGGATACGGTACCGTATCCCTAGCCCACAGGCTAAAGATACGGTACTGTATCCCTAGCCACTGCCTATTTTAATTTTAGGTGTTATATAAGTAATTTCTTTTTTTTTTATTTTGTACATCTCATAAAACTGCTTTAAAATTAGATTTATTTTTAATGAAACTAGTTTACTGCTTTTTAACAATAAAGCTATGGCTTTGCTTCATAAAAGGTCAAAAATATTGTATCAACTGCATAAACTGAAAAATGTATTTCTTGTAACACTTTTTTCTTGATACACATACATATTGCTTCAAAGCTCTTCTTAATCTTATAATGCTTAGAGTAAACGATGCCCTCTCTAAGAAAAGTTGTATTTTTTGTCATCATGTTATAGATGGCATTATTATAAATCATTGCATTGTAGTAATAGCAAAGGAATCATATTTATGCTATTTGAGGCCCAATTTACATTTGGGAGTTTGCAGGGCTGGCATATTCTTTCACTTGTGGCCTATTATTGATGAAATGGCATGCATAAAAAAATGGTTAACCTTGTTCAGAAAAATAAAAAAGAAAGATGACCTGAGCTGTAAATTTACAATGAGTTTTGCAAGAAATAGGGCAAAAGCAAATGTTATTCTCAGCAAGTTAAATGTTTTAGCAGTTTACCTTACTAATTTCTCTTCTTTGGGTGTATAGCTCTGGAGAGCTTTTAGATAAGTTGCCATAAAACCCCAAATTTATACTTGTGACAGAAAATCACATATTTCCAAAGTTCATAGAACTAACAAATTTCACATCAGACAACTACTGATGCCATCTACTGATTAGGGCTATAACTTTTAATACATATATTTTCTTTTCAGAATTTGATTTCAATGGCTTTTCTCTGGATGTATGCAGAAGTATGGTGGCTATGCATGATGTATCCTTCACACGTTTGATGAAGAAATGTTTTCCAGATCTTAAGGATCATTTTGGACAGAGTGTCAGACAGAATTGAGAGGGTCCCAAGTGTAGAAACCCACCGCTACTTGGTTGTGTATTTTGAGCAAGGCATATTTCTCTCCACAGTACTGATTTTGTTGCACAGAAACTTTGGCTCTACCCTGACATGACTGAAAATGGTTGACCGAGATGTTATTAAAGGATCAAATCAATTATTTTGAAAGTTGTAGCATGCTTCAATTTGACCCTTTTTCCATAACACTTTTATGTGTCCCAATGTTTAAAGGCTATAAAATAATTATTTCATTAAAAATAGGTGTCCCAAAAACAAGATTTGTCCCAAAACATACAGTCTGTACTGTAGATTATATGTTAATTAAATGTAATTGTGCCAATATTGGTTAAAAGCAATATCACTCTTTGAAGGATGACATTTTGATTTTTCTTTTTTTTAAGTTTTTATTGAATAAAATCTTTTCTGCAGGTAGGCCTACAAAACAAAAATATGCAGAGAGCCAGACTGAAGTACAATCACTTTCAGTGCATGAATCTGTCAGATCTTGAAGAACAATAATTAGACACATCTCATTTTCGACTTATTATATTTCTCTTTGATTTCTTCTGTGGCTTAGTTTAATAGAAGAGAAGTGATATTCGTCAAGCTGAAGATGTTGACATTGTTAATGAAATAGGTATAGAAATGAGCTGCTGCATGGGAAAACCAACAATCTGCATAGGCAAAAACAAAGGCACAGATCAGCTTCGCAGTAACTGCGAAGCTGATCAGCGCCTTTGTTTTTGCTACACAGATAGTACAATATCTCTTCAACTTAAATCCAAAATATTAAGCTTCTAGCCTGCTTCTGTGACTGTACAGGCTGGTTTGATTAAGACCTGGTCAGAACCCAATTGTTGGTTTTCTCACGCACAGGCTCAAATGCCATGTGGAGCCAATGTTAATGAAATAGGTATAGAAATGCCATGTGGAGCCAACATTTTTGCTCTGTATTGTCCTTAACTCAGTTGTTCCAGGGTGATCTGTCTGGCAAGCTTGGGTTCGAGGAGTTTAAAGCTCTGTGGCTGGACTTGAGGAAATGGAAGGCTGTGTTCAAACAGTTTGATAAAGATAACAGCGGAAAACTCAGCACTTATGAACTCAGAGCTGCCTTCCATGCCAGTGGTAAGTGCCTTCTGTTTTAGCATTGACTGGTTGATGCAGATGATATGGGGGAGGATAGAGAGTCAGATTCTAGAGCAAGGAACTACGGGTTGGGTACTCATCTTGTGTTCTTAAAAGTAGAACACATTTATTCCCATAGATTTTGCAAAATATCTGATAAAATTTTGATTGGTTGGGCCCAAACTAACTGACTATATTCCCTTTCTTTGTCTTGTTTAAGGGAAATATACACAAAACAAGAATATTAACGATTTTCATATATTGTTTGTCATTTATTCTAAACAAAACCCACAATCTACATAATCTAAAATGAAATATAACAGAAACCTAAACTTAAAGATGGGACAAAGAGACCGATCAGTGTTCAGAAATTAAAACTTTTGAAGACCTGAGCCAGTCTCAAATGAACCCAAATAGCCTGTTTGAGAAATTAAGTAGTGCAGTTGCAATCCAAATCAAATAAGTAAGTTGTAATTATTATATCATACTCATATAAGAGTAAGTTTCTTTGACCAGCCTCAAAACTTATTTGAAATTCAGCAATTAACAGCTTTATTTTTTATCCTACTGAAAAATGTCAATCACAATGAGCAAGCCAATTTTTAACCATTATCAAAATGAATCTTGAAAGTTTTTTTTTCACCTGTGAAATATATCAAAATTTCAGGTTTCCGTCTGAGCAACAGATCATTATCCGCAATCATCATGAGGTTCAGTAACAAGAAGGGAGAGATAGAATTTGGAGACTTTGTACTCTGTGCTATCAGACTGAAGTCAATGCTGTGTAAGTACAAGGGGTGTTCATCAAATAACAGAACTTAATCCATTTTTGCATGAAACTGTATTTTGTGGGAGGAGAGGTTCTAATCTCAATGAAAGGGTGCCACAAGGTGTTTGTAAAGATATAGTAAATTACAAAACAGCTGTTTGGTCTTTACCCTTACGAACTATTTATTTAGCAGTCCACAGCTACAACTTTTGGGCTCATAGATTTTTTTTGTAGTATTGAAAATGCTATATGATAATCTGAATAGAGAGTCATTTTATATTTAATGTTCCTTGTATTATTTCAGCTACCTTCCAGAATCTTGACAAGGAGGGAGCTGGAATGGCAGCTTTTGATATTGACAATGTAAGTGATAATGTAGTTTGTCAATTTTATTAAATTTTCTGTCATACATACTAATTTGGATAACTGTCTTCAGGACTGAAACTTTTGATTTATCGTACTGGCACTCTATTATATATACATGTAGGATGATCAAAAATATATGAAACATCAAAAATTGCTAAATTTATTTTGCATATAGTATATTTTCTAAAACACTCATTTCTATTTGCTTTAATTTATATCTTCCTTGCTGAAACATCTTTTTCCTTGCTGTAACACATGTATCATGTTTGCTGTAACACATATCGTATTTGCTGTAACACCCATTATCTTTGCTGTAACAACTACAATGTATCAGCAAATCCTTATTTTTGTTGATGTAAGTTCTTAAGTAAGTTCTTTATATAAGAGTGTGACTCACTTTGTCAAACTAATCTTACATGAGGACCTTTAACATATTTGCTGTAACACCTATTTTCCTTGATGTAACACCAGTCAGCCTTTGTTCAGTGTTTTCGATTTTCTATTTTTCAGTTTGTTCAGACCACAATGTATTCATAAAGGATGTGGAGATGTTTCTGGGACAGTTAAAGATTCAGGGACGACACACCTAGAACATGACATATTGCTTACATGAACAAGACATTGACTTATCATGAACAAATTTGAAAATGATTGACAAAAGTTTTCATACTATTTTACCTTTGGTAAACCTTCATTATGATCAAAATAAGGATATGTGTATCTTACAAAAAAGAAGAAGGAAAGAAAAAAAATGACAAAAATATTTGAACAGTGTGTTGGCCATGATATGGTTATCCATTAAAATTGATTTGGACTGCAATGTAGTATGTTTCATAATGAGTCCCTCTTAATGGCATAATTAAATCTTTCTAATATGGATACCATTTTCATAAAATGGTATAATGCTTACTGAATTTTTGTGATGCTATTTACTTCATTGATAGTGACTAAAACAGGGAAAAGTCATTAATGACTAGAAAAATTATACACTTAGAAAACCCTTCAATGGTGATACTGATTATTGTGCCTTGGTTATCTCGAATCAGCATTTACGCTTTCACCATCTTACCAGTATATGCCAATTTGATATTCATCAACTTTTTAGAAAGCCTTTCACATTTTAACACCTTATTACCTCGCACCATAAGAGCCATATCAGGAGAAAACATGCTTTTAAGCAACACCAGTCCTGAAACATTTTGAGGCAGTTTTCTCATGATGAGGTTCAATTTTAAGCATATACATATATATCATAAACTAAGTAGGTTAACAGTTAATTCTGAATCTAATGTCCCAAAATGATATGCATTTATTGTGTAGATATTTAATTTGTAGATTTAAAAAATCTTTAGAGACTATTCAATGTTGTGGTGTTTTCTCTTGCATTGAATATGCTTATAGTAACCTCCCTTTACAGATGGTTAAAAATATTCCTTATTAGTAATCTCCCTTACATAGGCATTGATGGAAGATGCATTTCAATTTTCATGTTAGTCATTATTTTCGAACACTGAGATTATCTCATATTCCTACTTACAGCATTTACAGTTACAGAGTTGTCAGGATGCAAGTCTGTTGGCTTGTATAAAAACTTGTGAATTTCCCCCCTAAATAAACTTCAAAAGAAGCTGAATGGGCAGCATACTTTAAAATGTCCAAATAGAGTTTCATAGTACCCTAGGAACCCAACATCCTTAAAACCCCCATCAGGCTTTGGGTCAGAAAGTCTGAACTTTGCATCTATGTCTTTGGAGAAAGGTTGCATATCTGACACTCAAAGAAAATTCAGTAAAAAGCGTACTTGAGAACATATTATATGGCAAAATAAAACTATGTCTTATTTTCAACTGAGAACTTTACAAAATTGACATGTATCTTCCTCTCAAGGACCTGTTATCAAGTTGTATATAATTGTTACATTTATATTATAGATTTTATGCTTTGTTACTTGACCAAGCTATTGCCAGACTGTGTCAGTCATACTTGGTGCCGATAATCTGTTTTCTCAATGTATCAATAAAGTAAAAATGTTAATAGAGCTCATTGCAAACAATCAAAGCTCTGCTTTCACTTGATAGCATTGTAATATGATGGTGCTAATTTGATACTTGTTGAGTTTTTTTCCAGTTATTTGTTAATTTTTGAAGACTTTAAAATATGAAAAATTGAAGACTAAAAGTTTGAATCCATTTAGGTTTACAGGCTCACTGTCAATCCCTTTACAGGAATTACAGAAGTTGATGACAAATAAAAATGAGAGTTCTTCATTTTATTAACAAAATACACTGGAAAAATGATTTACATTAGCAGATTTGTAAGTAAGTCTGGGTTTTTCACAGGGTTTATTTATTTGTATGATTTGTAAAAATATCAACAGCGTTTCAGTGAAAAATGTTTCTAAAATCTTTTGACATCCACCATTCATTTCCTTCATTAGCATTATTGATTGTGGTCTTCCTGACATGCATTTTCTAAGGACAAACCCACACAAGTGGGTTCATAAATTGCTGTTTTTCTATTGCTACCTCTTGCTTTTCTTTGGCATATCGTAATGTAAAAATCTATGGCGTTAGATTTACTGCAATTTTTCTTTCAACTTAATTTTTCTACGAGACACTTTTTACACTGTGGACTGGTCCATGGAAGACATATAGGCTCAAGCCTTGTTCAAAATACATTGGAAACCCTCCTTTTTCAAATGCCTTTTTATTACAGTTTTGTAAATTGATAGAACTGAAGCACAGAACATATACAACACTTTGGTGATATGGGTTGACTATATCATGTTTGTTAGTTTATGATAGTGTTGGTTAGGTAGTCAGCAATAATTTTATTTTATACTGTATTTGTTTTGTATCTATACATCTTTGCAAATTAAATATACAATTTTAAAAAGCTAATCCAAGTGTCATTATTACTTTGTATACCTTGATTATCACTTCTATAAATAGAAATTTCCATGGCGTAGTGGTTAAGACACTCACCTTGCATCCCTGGGGTCTTGGGTAACATCCCGGGCTTCCCCAGCCATTTGGATGAGACAGAGGGTCTTGTCTCTATATCATCTTAAATGTTGAAGGCACGTAAAACATGAAATAACTTTTTATAAACAGCCGAACGCTAGAATTGTCAGAGAATCTTGACTATAACTCTACATGTACTTCAGACTCTCACAAAATGGTCAAACTTGAAATTATGATAAGCTCCATAGTGTTAAAATGGGCATATGAAATTTGGTCATATCCTATTTCATTCTAAAGTTACCTAGCTGAAACAAAATTTCAATATCATTCAAGGTCTATAATTGCAACTTTACGCAAAATGTTGCATAGCAATCCCACGCATGGTCATGTCTATGTTGACGTGTATAAAAAATTGGTCATTTCCTCGATTGAGCAGAATTGAGATTCTGAGGTCAATCAAGGCCTGTAACTCGGTTACATATTTGAAAGAAAAAAAAAGATACAGGAACCGATCCCCAAGCTAGATCTTGTCACTGTTGATGTGCATTCAAAATTTGGTCACTTTCTGTCAATTTGTTCTCAAGATATTTGAGAGGAAAGTTTCCATTGGAAACCAAATGTTCACAGAATGAGGGAAGGATGGTGAATCCAGTATAGCCCCATTATTCCAAAGCGGGGCTACAAGCCGGATTTTCAGGGATAAAAGTGATAAAAAACATACTGTTTCTTCAAAGCTTTATTGCACGGTATGAGTAACAACAAATGGCTCCGCTTGGCTCAATAAATAACAGAATGGAACATATTATACTATACAAAAAAGTATCAAAATACAATAAAGTTTCACAGGCATTAGTAGAAGAATGACTTAGAACGCCCGACAGCTAGGGTATTTTATAATCAATATAAATATTCCATAAAGGCTGGATTGTTTTGTTTTGTGATGTCACTTAACACATTAATGATGAATGGATATGCCCATCACTATTATTTGGGTGAGTCCACTTTCATTTTTATAGGAGCATCAGGGTTTATCTTATTTTTTTCCTGGGTACTTAACATGCACTAGGTCACATATAATGGCAGTGGTAGGTTTTGACCCCCATTCCCCTGGTGTGTGATGATTCACCACTGAATCATGCTCCCTTGCAAAAGTATGTTTTAGGAACTCAATAGAAACTCCTGAACAACATAAAATGAGCCGCCTCATGAGAAAACCAACAATTTGCATATGCGAAAACAAAGGCGCAGATCAGCTTCGCAGTAACTGCGAAGCTGATCAGCGCCTTTGTTTTCGCTACACGGATAGTACAATTCCTCTACTTTCTAAATCCAAAATTTCCGGTCTCTATCCATCTTCTGTGCTTTTACAGCCCGGTTTGTGTCGGACCTGGCTGGAACCCAAATTGTTGGTTTTCCCACGAGGCGGCTCAAATGATAGGCTCATCCCGTTGAAAAAGTATTTTCTGTCAAAAAGCAGTTCATAACATTCATTTTTGCCTTCAAAAATAAGGAATTCATTTTTTTTTTTTTCAATTTAATAATAGACAAAGCCCTTGAAATAAAATTTAATTTGAAAACATGGTCCTTACAAAATACATGTAAATTGTAATTTGATTTAGGCCGGGATAATTGGTCAGTGCCCAAGCATTTAACTGCCTAGATAGTACATGTACAATATCTCTATAGTATCTTGAATATTGTATAAACGATCATGTCTCAATTCTGGCAATCATTGGTGACTCAGCCCCCCTGGTTTTGCATTATCTAGTCAAACATAGAGATACCAGCAAAGTGAGAAAGCTTCGATCATCAGAAGTTCTATAAGAATTGTATCAGTAATGTTCATATTTTCATAAGAATTTTTAAGAATCTTGGCTAGATTAAGTATCTTTAATATGGCTGGAATGTATTCATCTGGATATATATCACAACAGTCAGTTAGGCCACGTCTCAGTCAGATCAGGTCTTCCATTTAGTACTCTGAAATATAATTTTAGCAATGCTAAAAGGGTGATCCATACACAAGGACGATATTTCAAAGATACTTCAGCTGGTGTTGTGCCGTGTGGCAGCCCTAAAAAAAGCTTCCCCGTACATCATCCTTTGAGAGCAGTAAGGATATTCAGGGTATTGTAAACATTGTTTCAATTATTTGACCTCGTTTAGGAATCTATCTTTGATTTAGACTACCCTTGTGAAAATTCTAGAAATTGCAGGACAATTGTCCAGTTTTCATTGCAGGTTTATGAGAGTCACTGATGAGGGTTCATTACCCGAAATTGCGCAATATTGCTCAGAATATCTCCAATATAATGTTTTCTCTGCTCCCAAAGGATCTTTTTTTTTATTATATAAGCTACTGAAAATCTCGCTTTTCATTGGCCCAAAGCGCCCATGTGACAAGTCTTCAAATTGTCATATTAACTGGCTAGCGCGTGCTGTTAGGTCTATATTAGTTACTAAATTTAGAGCTGACGTTCTGGTTCCGCTTTCGCATAGCGCTGCGCATATTTTGTCAAAAATTATATAATAAAACAGTTAATGACTTTTGAGGCATTGGATATGATGTGATATCGACCCGAGAATACCAATATTGACCTCGGCTTCGCCTCAGTCAATATTGGTATTCTCCGATCGATATCACATCATATCCAATGCCTCAAAAGTCATTAATTGTATAATATTTTATTTCTTGACAATGCCAATCCCCACAGTACTGTTTTAAAATCTGAATATTTATTACTAACTCAAACACTCAAGTTTTCTTTCAATAACAGCAACTTGAATTATAGTGGTGTTCCATATCTTCAAAATGAAATGATATGGAGTGCATATTCCACGATCATTTATTTGACCATTAAACAAGAATTCTCGAACTTACATTATTACTGAGAACATCTTTGGCATAAAACCATTCTTTGGAATGGACTTTAAGTTTCTGCTGGTACTGTGTTATGGCAACTCGGTCTCTCTGCTGTAAATATGTCTATAAAAAAGTATGGCACATATAAATTCATTATCTGTCTCCACTTTGGAAAAACTCTGAGGGATACCTGAAGAGGCATGCCTTTAATTGAATAATTAAAGTAGTTTCACAATAATTCATTTTGCCTGAAATGTTCTTCTTTTACTTTTTAAGTTTTGCAGTTTTTTTTTCAGAACCTCACATCCTATCCTCCACCAGACAGATGAGCCTTCGCGATTTAGCTTTACGACCAGGTCCAACACAAACCAGCCTGTAAAGTCAGAGAAGCAGGCTAGAGGCTTGAAACTTTGGATTTAAGAAGATAAACGATTGTACTATCCATGTAGCAAAAACAAAGGCACCGATCAGCTGTGCAGTTGCACAGCTGATCTGCGCCTTTGGTTTCGCATATGCACACTGTTGGTTTCTGGTGTGGTGGCTCAGATATCAAAGAATGATTATTTTATTGTTTAGTAAAGTTTTAAGTTTTTATTTGCTATATTAATATTGCATTTAGAACCAAAGAGTATTGCATGTATTTATTTCTAAAGCATCCTTACATCAATGACTGCCTCATGACATTGAAACTTTTTCGCCAAGGTCAACCTCCGGTCAATGTCATCTATTTCCTTTAGGTATTTACTCGTCACCTGAAAAATAATATTTCTTATGACACTTTCTGACTTATCTGACTTTGCTGTGTGTTTTTTCTTTCCAAAACAGCCTTTCGCCAATGACTACCTCATGAAATTGAAACTTTTTGGCCAAGGTTAACCTCCAGCCGAGGTCATCTATCGCCTTTAGATCTTAGATACTTACTCATCACCTGGACAATACTCCACCACAATATTTTCTGACCAGTGCGGAGAAACAGTAGACTTTTAGTAACTTTCAATAAGCAAGAAATCTACATCGCTTATTAGTTTAAAAGTTTGAATTGACTGGAAACACCAGTGTGACCGATTTTCAAAGTTTTTGCAGATCCTATTAATAGGAAAAATTAAGATCAAGATTTTGACTTGAAAATAGTTTTCCTGTGGTCCTCCTGCGAAAAACCATTACCAGAGGCAAGTGTTTAAACTATAGTCACTGATTCAGCAGAACAAAGACTTTTACTACTACAGGAGATTTGTATTTGGTCTGCTAGCTGCGAAATGAACAGACCATTGACATGATACATGTATGCTCTGTGCCTCGTCAAAAGTTTTGTTAGTTTGTATTGAGGTTTAATGTCCTAGTCAACTATTTTTCAGTCATGTCTGGATGGAACCAGCATTTTAACCAATAATTAAGTTAAAGTATCTTTGCTCAAGGACACTTGACATACATGTGATACATCTGAGAAGCCAAATAGGGAGATTTACTTTTCAAAATAGGGAGAATGATTAAACAAAGAAGGAAACTCTTGATTTCAAATAGGGAGATCAGAAATTTGAAATAGGGAGATGTATAAGTTATATAGGGAAATTTTAAATTTCCAAATAGGGAGATTTGCTCAAAAATAGGGAGATCCCTCCGAAATAGGGAGATATCACATGTATGACACTTGAGGGGTTCGAATGTAGGATTCAGAGTCTGACTCTCTACCACTAGACAACTTTGCTCACCTGGTCAAAAGAGAGTCTTTCATTGTTATACCAATCTTTCAGAATACATACCTCTTGAGGAGCCTCTGCTTTGTGCACTATCTCTGCTATTTTATCAAATCCTATCACAGACTTCAGTTTCGTCCCACCAAAGAAACTCTGTGAAATATAAAAACTTTTTATTTCAAGAAAGCAAGTGTGATTGTTCTAGGTTTCTAAAGAGAAAGTTTTGATACATGAGCCGCCACATGGGAAAACCAACAATCTGCATAGGCGAAAACAAAGGCGCAGATCAGCTTCGCAGTAACTGCGAAGCTGATCAGCGCCTTTGTTTTCGCTACATGGATAGTACAATTCCTCTACTTTCTAAATCCAAAATTTCAAGTCTCTAGCCATCTTCTGTGCTTATGTCGCCATAATAATGTCGGACCTGTTCGGAAACCACATTGTTGGTTTTCCCACGAGGCGGCTCATATCTAGTTTGCCAGCAGGTTCAATATGCATAAAAATTTGCACCTAAAATGTTGATATAAAACAGCTTCTTTCAGTACTTACATCTTTCTCTAGTCTTACATGTACATTCCTTCTCTTCAAAAAAATGTATCATTATAGCAAAAGTGAAGCCGTTACATTTATTTGCAACACTATTACAGTTTTCAATACATCTGAGTTCTTTATTTTTTAGCATTTTTAAGAGTGGGCTTTTAAGAACATACTTTGGTAGTAAGTAGCTGCTCTATATCAGTCCACTGTCTCAGTCTTGCCCTGGCCCTAATGGCTGTCCATACATATTGTTTCTCTGTAAGTTGATACTGCTTTCGCATGGCCGCTGGACTGGATAACAAATTCTGCAAAATATAAATTCTTACTATACAGTAAATAGTTATTCTATATCCACTGTCTCAGTCTTGCCCAAGCTCTTATGGCTGTCCATACATATGTTTCTCTGTAAGCTCATTAAGCTGATACTGCTTCTGCAAGGAGAGATATTGTCAGGTGATTGTGTGTCCAAATTTACTCTTGTGAGAGCTCAGCTCAGGACTAACCCCTCTCCCCATCCTCCTGGTGTGGTATTGTCAGTTTGATATTTCACCAACACTTTTTCGATTCTGATTCTGCAATGTGGGAAGAAATACATATTATGTAAATTCTAACAGGTGAAATATTATGCTTATTAAGACAATTTTCGATCAACACTTCTCCATGAACAAATATCTTAACCAATCAATTCCAAGCAATTTTAACCTACACATTATCCAGCACTCAATCTAAATACATTCAGCAACAACCTCCAATTCTACAGCTTAAAACAGTTGATTTTTTTATACAACAAACCCAGGAATTGTTGCTCGACAAAAATTCAAAATGAATTATTTTTCCAACAAGCAGCTCATTTTGGGCCATGGAAGCTTTAAGTCATATGTGATCTCTTTCACTACTGTAAAACTTTTTCATCATACATATAACTTCTTTCGCCTTTGCTTATGCCTATCTGTGGCTCTTCATAATGGTACACAGCAGTAGAACAATATTTTAATCACCAGCATGTTGATAACAGATGTTGCTCGGGGAGGTTAGCAGACACACAATGTTATAATAGGCGATAGAACAGCTATATTTTACCTCTGGCTCTTCATAGTGATATAGACAGCAGTAGAATAATGTGGTAACAACTGGCATATTGATGATAGATGTGGCTCGGGGAAGTTTACGGAAACCCATGTGTTTGCCTTCCTTCTGGGCCATGTCGTCTGCAACCTGGAAAAATGAAACAGCTTTATCAAAACGGTTCTGTTTTGATGGGAGAAAATGTGCTAAAATTATAAGATCCCAAGCAATATTTGTTTCTACTGGTTCTGAACCATTAAGATACTACAGTTCATGTAACATACATTGATTAACTGATTTGGGGTTTAACGTCCCATTAATAGCTAAGGTTATATGGAGGCGGGACCTCAATTTATAGTCTTGTCTGACAGACCAGAAGAGAAGTAACATACAGGCTTTCGAAGGCTCAATATATACTAGCTACGAGGGGCGTTCGGAAAGTTCGAATAATTGTCCGATCATTCAACTCATTTTCATAGCAAAACAAAAAGAAGCATACCATATTCAACTTCAACATGTCCGCTATAAATGCTGTTAAAACCAAGATGATGCGCAAAGACATAATAAAAATATGTTCATTACAAAAAGGCGATGTATGGGTACCCGGAGCACGCCAAAGTCAAAATGACGTTGCGAAAACGTCAAACTTTATTTTAATCCCGTTGGCAATGATCACACTTTCTCAGCATAAACACCAACAAAAAATCTACGCATTTAATGTGTCTGTCCATTCTTTTGTAATAAGTTTGCGTAACCAATATCAGTATGTGGTGATACATCTCCGTGCGTCTATTTTGCTAATATTCTCTGCTGAATCTTCCAATTTTTCGCAATTCTTAATGGAACACAATTCCATTGCCGGTTGGTTACTTCTAAAATCGCCATCAGTTGCTTTTATTCTACTCTTAAAACATGCGAAACATTTGTACATAAATGTTGATCTATATTATTCATAGTTTTCCAGTTTATTTTACCATCTTAAGTGTTTCTGTGTGTGTTTTATGAAGAAAATTCAGAAGTTCATAATCTTCAGCAACGCTACGACACAGTTTAACGTGATGGTCCCCTCCCCCAATACAACCCTCGTAATAAAGGACCATTAATTCTTTGTGGAACATCCAATTGATTTTAAATTTTCAGGAAGCAATTTCATGTTGTTGAAATATTATAAGACGATTCCATGCTTTTCTGGCGATGAGCAATCAGTCAGAAATTATGTTTATGCCTTAAAGTCTTTGTTTAAAAAAGTGATATTTTTCGGACTGCTCCGGGTACCGATGATGACGTTGCCATGACAACCTGTATTTTCGGTTTCTATAGTTACTTTTCTTTCCTTTTTCTATCAGCAATTCAGAATAAGTGGAAGTTCACGCACACCAACTTTCCAGTACAACGGATGAAAATTATGAGAGATATAACAAATTTACACAAACTTTCCGAACAACCTACGTATTTCTTTCAGTAAAAACTGTTGTTACACTTTGGAAACACATTTCGCTACTTTGTCAGATTTATGGTGAAAACTGCAAACAGAAAGACAACAAAACGTTGTTTTTTTTTTGTTTTTTTTTTCTTTTGTTTTTTTTTTTTTTGGTTTTGTTTTTGTAAGTTTAAAGATTGATTGGGCTAGAATAAACCAATCATGCCTCAAAAGAAGTTGCAAAAATTAGGAAACTTAAGCAAAGCATACCTCCACAGGTCTTTGTCTGTGTAGCAAGTCTATCTGTTGATCTATCAGAGTGGCATCAAGCTCTAGACTGGGATTGTGTCGAAAGTGAGCTCTAAAATACATTCAAAACATTCAATAGCCACAATATTTGACAGACTGGTTTCACAGCAAAGAAGTCAGTTTAAATATCGTCTGAATATCAGCCATGAAGTGGTAAAACCGGTCTTTGGGGTTTCCGACGAGGTCTGATACTAACCAGCCTGGTACAGCCACAGAAGAAGGCTTGAAACTTGAATTTTCTGATTAAAGAAGAAGAAGAACTGCACTATCTGTGTAGCAAAAATAAAGGTGCTGACCAGCTGTGCAGTTAATCTGCAGCATGCTGCACCTCTCTTTACGCATAGGCAAAAATCTGGGCCCAGTTGTTCAAAACTAACGACGTTGTTAGTTAACGTTTCGTTAACATTTCAAACATGAATATTACAAATACACTGTTATTTTTTGTTGAAAAAATGTGAGAATCACAAAAAATAACAGTGTATTTGTTACTTTAGCTGATATTTGCTTAACAAATTTATGTCTTAACGATATCGTTAAGCTAACAATGCTTTGAACTGGGACCAGGCTTTCTCATGATGGTTAAATATCTACATGTTCTTGTTTCATGTTCCAAGTTAAAAAAATACAAATTAAGATTACAGTACAGCTAGCTATTTATAGGCTAAACACAGGCATAAAGAACACAATGTACTTTTGAAATGCCATAATGAACTACATGTAGTGATTTGTTAATTAGAAAGGTGATACATTTTATACTTATCAAAACATTAAGACATTAATGTGCTGCCACATCAGAAAAACAACAAATAGCATATGCTAAAACAAAGAGACAGATCAGCTGTGCAGTAACAGCGCAGCTGATCAGCTCCTTTGTTTCCGCCACACGGATAGTACAATTCATCTTCTACTTACAGCTTAACGCTATCTTTGGGGTCCATGGAAACAGACCGTGTTATAAGTGAACCGTGTTATAATGAGGTTATTTACAATAGACATATAGCAAAATAATTAATTTGGGAGCCATGACATGGCCATGTTATATTGAAAAACGCACTATAGTGAGGCGCGTTATAATAAGGTTGAACTGTATAACCAAAGTTTCAAACACAGGCCACTTTGTGTCAGACCTTTTCAGAAAGCACATCGTTGGTTTATCTCATGAAGCAGTTTGTTTACCCGAGACAAGATTTGAGTCTATCTATCTTAGCCACTGGATCACTAATATTCACTGCTTGCTTGAACTTGAACATCTGAAAAACATACAGGAATCTTCAAATAAAATATATGAGCCGCCTCGTGGGAAAACCAACAACGTGGTTTCCGAACAGGTCCGACACAAACCGGCCTGTACAGCTACAGAAGCAGGCTAGAAGCTTGAAATTTTGGAGTTAAGTAGAGGAGGAATTGTACTATCCAAGTAGCGAAAACAAAGGCACTGATCAGCTTCGCGGTTACCGCGAAGCTGATCTGCGCCTTTGTTTTCGCCTATGCAGATTGTTGGTTTTCCCATGGGGCGGCTCATATAAAAGAACAAAAATGACTGAAAACAACTTTAAATTCAAATGCATGTGAACTTTTTGTGACTGATTTGGTCGACAATACAAAACATCATGTTTGTATCCAGAAGAATGTGGTATTAAATGAGCCGCTTTATGAGAAAACTGGACTTTTGCATATGCGAAAATGCATAATCAGTGTCTTTATTTTCACTACACAGATAGTACAATTCCTCTTCTTTGTAATTACAAAATTTCAAGCTTCTAGCTATCTTCTGTGGCTGTACAGACCGGTTTGTGTCGGACATGGTCTGAAGCCCCGAAGACCAGTTTTCTAGCGTCATGGCTCAAATGATATAGTACTCCTTTTTGATACAAAAATCTCTAAGTGGAACAGTGATAACTACTTTGTGTAAAATTAGAATGCAAGCAGAACTTACAGCAACCTCTTCTGTTCTTCCCAGCATCCTGAAAAAAAATAGTACAAGAATCTAAAATGAGTGTTCTGATATAGACAGTCAAATCTGTTCCAGGGTCAGTTTGGCATCACAAGGCTCTGCCGAGTAATGCCAAACTGTGACCTTAGTGTTTGTCTATCAGTTCTTAACAACAATGTTATGTAATGTCCTGTCCTATTCAACCAATGTAAAACAGAAATATGAGCCGCCTCGTGGGAAAACCAACAATGTGGTTTCCGAACAGGTCCGACACAAACCGGCCTGTACAAGCACAGAAAAGAACTAGAAGCTTGAAATTTCCGTTTTAAGTAGGAGAGGAATTGTACTATCCGAGTAGCGAAAACAAAGGTGCTGATCAGCTTCGCAGTTACTGCGAAGCTGATCTGCGCCTTTGTTTTCGCCTATGCAGATTGTTGGTTTTCCAATGAGGGGTCTCATATGTGATAACAGGGTCAGACAACCAGGGTTGGATAAAAATTCCAAACCTTAAATTTTCTGAAACTTTCTAAACAGGTGTGGGCAATATTCTCAACAAAGCATAATTGTATTTGTTGTTTAACGTCTCGGTCAACAATATTGGAGTACTGCTACAAAGCTAAAACTTCTTGTAAAGATGTGACCAGTGCTATGGGGAGCAAGGTTCTAACCCCTGACTTCTGACTCCAGAATCTGACACCCTACCACTGAGTCACTGGGCTTTGTTGTTGTTATCTATCAGACAGTATATTAGCTATTGCATCTACATAACAATGCTCCACATAAAGTTAGGCTTTGATTGGCCATGCTATTTCAGAGAAGATGTTTGAATCAAACAAAGGTGCCATTGTTGTTTTTGCATATGCAAATTGCAGGATTTATCAAGTGGCAGTGGCAGCACAACGGGTATCAAGTCAAAAAGTACAAACTTGCAACTGACATTATAATTTGAGCCCCCTCGTGGGAAAACCAACAATGTGGTTGCCGAACAGGTACGACACAAACCGGCCTGTACAAGCACAGAAAAGAGCTAGAAACTTGAAATTTCAGATTAAAGTAGAAGAGGAACTGTAGTATCCGAGTTGCGAAAACAAAGGCGCTGATCAGCTTCGCAGTTACTGCGAAGCTGATCTGCGCCTTTGTTTTTGCCTATGCAGATTGTTGGTTATCCCATGGGGTGGCTCATTTGATGTAGACTGAAGATATTTGTTCACAGCTTCTGGTCACTGGTATAAGAAACTCCAGGGCAGGCTGGTTTGTGTCAAAGCTGATCAGAAACACAAATCATACTCCACTGTCACTCAAATTATAAATTGATACGATACCCTAGTACATCTTCCAATTCTTTGAGATTATAATGTGATTTGAGGTAGACGATATACTGGTCCACAGCTTCAGGTCTCTTTCGTAACTCCAGATTGAAGAGCTGGTCTTTCAAAGTCTTCTTTAGGTGTACCACAGTCTGTCAAAGGTATAATTTTTAAAAATCAGAACTGTGTGACAAAACTACAAATCCATCAAGTAAACCAACAAAGTTTAAGATAAATCTGGGAAAATACATCTAGCAAGTCTGTTATTCATGGCATGTACGAAAATAATATACAAAAGATTTGTCACTTACAAATAGTTTACTTGTTTCCTAACATCACCATGAAGTCATCTATGTTTTGGGTGCCTATTAGATTCACAAATTCAGTTCTTCAAAAACTAGCGACATTGTTGTTGCCAAATTTCTATCTTTACCTAAAACAGTATGTAAACATTATGCTGCACTCAGATTACTTACGGCTATAATGGCATTTCCATCATGGGTTTTAATGGCAGTATCCAGTAAAGCCAGCTTGTCCTCTTTAGACTTGAATGGTGCAAGGGAATAGGGCTAAAAAAGTAAGATTTATGATGAGCTTTATGAACATATTTAATCTAGAAAGTTTGTACAAACTAAAAATTCACAGTAGTTCATTTTTCAAGAATGAAAAACTACTGTGTATTGCATAGGCCTGTTTTCTTAATGTTTTGGTTTATAACACAATGGAACAGCCCCTTCAGCTAAATTTTACATTGTTTCAGAAGTCAAAACTTTACTGGTGTCTAAAACTTATGAGACCTTATAGCATCATGTCAACTGAGATATGAGCCGCTGCATCATAAAAGCAAGTGCAGTAACTGCACAGCTGATCAGCGCCTTTATTTTGGCTCCATAGATAGTATGGTGCCTCTTCTTTCTAATGTGAAATTTCAAGCTTCTTACTATTTTCTGTGACTGTGCAGCCTGGTTTGTGTTGGACCTGGTCTGAAACCCAGATTGCTATTTTTTTTTTGCACACAAAGGCTCACATATTCACCATTTTTGCATTGTCTGCTGGTTCCCAGCTCAACAAAAATCAACTAGAATTTGTTTTCTATGTGAAAACTGATGTCTCCCCTCTTTCTACGTACATGTCCGAAATATGCAAGCAAGAGTTATAGTTCTTGTGCATCTCATATCCTGTTATTCTGTTTTATAAGTGTACCAAGTTTCATTGAAATATCTCTTTACGGTTTTCAAGTTATAGAGCGGGCACCAAATTGTATGAAAAATAATCAAAGGGAAATAACTCCAAAGATATGAAAGCAAGAGTAATGATTCTTGTGCATGACACATCGTCTCATCATGCTTTATAAGTGTACCATGTTTCATTGAAAAATCTCTAATGGTTTTTGAGTTATAGAGCAGACACAAAATTGTATGAAAAATAATCACAGGGAAATAACTCCAAAGATATGCAAGCAAGAGTTATGGTTCTTTAGCATGACACATCATCTCATCGTGCTTTATAAGTGTACCAAGTTTCATTGAAATATTTCTTATGGTTTTCAAGTTATAGAGTGGACATGAAATTGTATGGAAAAATAATCAAAGGGAAATAACTCCAAAGATATGGAAGCAAGAGTAATAATTCTTGTGCATGACATATCGCCTCATCGTGCTTTATAAGTGTACCAAGTTTCACTGAAATTTCTCTTACAGTTTTCAAGTTATAGAGTGGACATGAAATTGTATGGAAAATAATCAAAGGGAAATTACTCCAAAGATATGCAAGCAAGAGTTATGGTTCTTTAGCATGACACATCATCTCATCGTGCTTTATAAGTGTACCAAGTTTCATTGAAATATTTCTTATGGTTTTCAAGTTATAGAGCGAACATGAAATTGTATGGAAAAATAATCAAAGGGAAATAACTCCAAAGATATGAAAGCAAGAGTTATAATTCTTGTGCATGACATATCGCCTCATCGTGCTTTATAAGTGTACCAAGTTTCACTGAAATTTCTCTTACGGTTTTCAAGTTATAGAGTGGACATGAAATTGTATGGAAAATAATCAAAGGGAAATTACTCCAAAGATATGCAAGCAAGAGTTATGGTTCTTTAGCATGACACATCATCTCATCCTGCTTTATAAGTGTACCAAGTTTCATTGAAATATTTCTTATGGTTTTCAAGTTATAGAGCGAACATGAAATTGTATGGAAAAATAATCAAAGGGAAATAACTCCAAAGATATGAAAGCAAGAGTTATAATTCTTGTGCATGACCCATCATCTCATCGTGCTTTATAAGTGTACCAAGTTTCACTGAAATTTCTCTTACCGTTTTTAAGTTATAGAGTGGACATGACATTGTATGGAAAATAATCAAAGGGAAATTACTCCAAAGATATGCAAGCAAGAGTTATGGTTCTTTAGCATGACACATCATCTCATCGTGCTTTATAAGTGTACCAAGTTTCATTGAAATATCTCTTACGGTTTTCGAGTTATAGAATGGACACGAAATTGTATGGAAAATAATCAAAAGGAAATAACTCATAAAATACTCAAGCCAGAGTTGTGGTTCTTGTGCATGACACATCGTCTGATCATGCTTAATAAGTGTACCAAGTTTTATTGAAAAATCTTAAACGTTTTTCAAGTTATAGAGCGGACACGAAATTGTATCGAAAATAATCAAAGGGAAATAACTCCAAAAATACTCAAGCTAGAGTTAGGGTTCTTGTGCATGACACATTGTCTCGTCATAGTTTACAAGTGTACCAAGTTTCATTGAAAAATCTTTAACGGTTTTCAAGTTATAGAGCGGACACGATTTGTGAAAGACAGATGGACGGACAGACAGACAGACGGACAGACAGACGCACGGGGAAAAACAATTTGTCTCCCGACCCTGTCGGGGGGAGACATAATATTGGAAATACAGGTAATTCTAATTTCTAATTATTTCTAAGCTGGAAACCAGCCGATAATGCAAAAGTGAAGAATATGTGATAAAAGTTACCTCTCCTCTGACGATTCTCCTGACAGCATCTTTGACTGTCACAGTGGCTGATCCTGCACTTCTTAACGCCATCTAGATAATAACATGTCATATGTTAGACCATCTCATAGAAAATACATGAGTTTTCGGTACAGTATACTGTATTACTGCAATGCATTTGCTAAATCTTGTAGATTTAAAGATTTAAATGGATTCACCTACAAATCTATTTAAAAAATCAGACCATTTCTAACAGTAAAGTTAGAAGTCAAATGTCTGCTTTTCAAAGAATGTGTCACTTCTTGACTTCTCAGTTTTAAAAAATCTACTGTTGTTACACCATATTTCAGATACTGCCTTTTTGAGAGCCTTCACCCAAAACTTTTTGCTAGTTTTTTTTGCACATTCTAATCTTCTGAGTCTTCAAGCAAAAAAAAACAAAAAAAAAACAAAAAAAAACAGAGGACCAATGGTCCTGTAAACGCTCACCTGAGATCTGCTGTATATACGAATGTTATAGAAAATAGTCCCAGTATAGGGGCAGATGAAGCCCTTATGCCATTTTTTTTTTCAGAATAATCAATATACTGTCCATACAGGTTTTTCCCTTCAAATGACATTTTAACAGTTTACCCATTCAAATACATAGGCAACCCATGTTGACCTTGCCTTAAAATAGGTCAAGGTCATCACAGGGTCATGATTTATACATACATTGTAGTACTTGAGTCATCGATGCTTCATGCCAAGTTTCTGCGAAATTGGTCCACCGGTTCCGGAGAAGAAGATTTTTGAAGGGTTTATACCATATATGGGCATGGTGGCCATCTTGGTCATGTGACCTTGATTATTTATATACACATTGATTCCCCCATTCTATAGATGCTTCACATGAAATTTGGCTTTGATTGGCCAAGCGGTTTCAGAGGAGAAGATGTTTGAATATTATGGTAATATACATGTATAATGCCCCGGGGCTGGGGCAAATGAGCCCCTGGGGTCCTTTTTTTCAGAATCATTAATATTCAGTCCTACTGCCCATTTCCTGCAAGACTTTCACTTTAAATGACATTTTAAAAGTTTTCCCCATTCAAATGCATTGGCGACCTATGTTGACCTTGCTGTAAAATAGGTCAAGGTCATCCAAAGTTCATAATTTATAAACACATTGTAGTACTTCAGTCCCCGATGCTTCAAGCCAAGTTTTGTTGAAATCGGTCCATTGGTTCAGGAGAAGAAGAATTTTAAAGGGTTTTTACCATATATGGGCATGGCGGCCATCTTGGTCAAATGACCTGGATTATTTATAAACACATTAATTCCCCCTTCCCATAGATACTTCCTATAAAATTGGGCTTTGATTGGCCAAGTGGTTTCAGAGAAGAAGATCTTTGAATATTTTTGTAATATACATGTATATTGCCCCTGGGTGGGGGGTAGAACAACCCCTGGGGTCCAAATTTTTTTCAGAATTACCTACCTTCAGTCCATTTGCCCATTTCCTGCAAGATTTGCCTTTCAAATGACATTTTAACAATTTTCCCCATTCAAATGCATGGGCGACCTATGTTGACCTTGCCGTAAAATAGGTCAAGGTCACCCAAAGGTCATAATTTATAAACACATTGTAGTACTCTAGTCCCCGATGCTTTATGCCAAGTTTCGTTGAAATTGGTCCAGTGGTTCCGGAGAAGAAGAATTTTGAAGGGTTTTTACCATATATGGGCATGGTGGCCATCTTGATCATGTGACCTGGATTATTTATAAACACATTGGTTCCCCCTTCCTATAGATGCTTCATATAAAATTTGGCTTTGATTGACCAAGCAGTTTCAGAGAAGAAGATCTTTGAAAATGGTGGACGACAACGGACAGACGGACAGACTAACGCCGGATCATGGCCATCCTATAAGCTCACCTTGTGGCCTAACGGCTCAGGTGAGCTAAAAAGTCAATGACTTTGTCAAGCAACACATTAATAATCCCACCTGTAACTGTTGTCTAAGGTAGTCTATTTCTTCCTCTTGTCTGGTTTTCTGTCTTACTGACACGGGCTTAAACTCAGACTGTCCAACCACTGAAAAATATGGGTAATACAATTAGTGACTTTTTTCGTGTGTATCAAATATAGAGGATCTTACATGAGTGGTCATTTCATATGAAATTTCTTAAACGAGCCTTTGGCAAGATATCCACAAGAAGTTGTTCAGTTGAACTTAATATGATGTTATGTATTCCCGCAAAAGTGTTAATACATGTGTGGTCATAACACCTTTATTACATGACGTTATCCACTAGAAAACAGTGGCATCATATGATTTTTTTTTAATTCAGTTTTACGTCCCTTTCAAGATTATTTCAGCTCATATGAGATGGGCCAATCAGCAGGTGGGGCGAAAACGAGAGAACCCCGAGAAAAACCACCTGACACACCTGAAAAAGGCAGTCTCTGAAACATTAGCAGAACTTGTAATGTCTCACATGTGGCCAGACACAGCAGTGATCATAGGATATAAGTTATCATATATGGCTCCTAAATAAATCTCGATATTTCAAAATGGAGCCAGTATTTATTTTGAGTACCCAGTAAATATGAAGAACAGCCTGGTAAGCCCTCATGATTCATTTGTACACCTCACAGAGATTTAGTGCTCATTCTTTTCAACAAGAAACCCTTACCCAACTTGCCATTTTGAAATAACAGAAACGTTTGCATACAGGAATGAGCACAACATGAGAGCCTTTGAAGATCTCTGTGGTCCAAATATGTGTTCTTGTTTATTTACTGTCTGTCAGTTAAGTAAAAAGAAATAAATGTACCAGTCAATAGGGACATATCTTTAACAGTTACTACTAAAATGTTTTGTTTATTTGTATTGAGGTTTAATATCCCAGTCAACAAATTTTCAGTCATGTCGGGATGGAGCCACTGGTTCCTAGATATTAACCAGTACTCTAGGGAGAGAATATGTCTTGCTCAAGGACACAACACAGTGACCCATGTAGGGATTGAACCCAGGACCTCTCAATACAATTATAAGATGTAACCTACTAGCAGCTATAGATGTATCCACACTGGCACTTGATGACATTCCCCCTGCGGAAGAACTGGCATAAGTTGACAGTCCAGGGTCTGGAACACTTGGGGACTTGGTCAGAGACAGCTTACCCATACTTCCCACTGTAATATGCAAAATATCAACAGTATTCTAATTCTGACCAAAACAGACACAAAAACAAAGATCAGCTGTGCAGTAAACTGCACAGCTAATCAGTGCATATTGTTTCGCTACATGGATAGTACAATTCCTCTTCTTACTAAATCCAATATTTCAAGCTTCTATCCCTTTTCTGTGACTGTACAGGCTGGTTTGTGTTGAACCTGGTCAAAACCCCGGAAGACCCGTTTTGTTGCGTCACAACCAGGGCCTATAAAAAGGAAGTATTGTATTCATAACTCATAGGTCTTACATACACCTGCATAGCAACAGAGGATGGCTAGAGGCTTTCCTGACTGTTCCTATGCAGTTCTGTTGTTACTGATCTTTGTAAATGTTTATCCCATCTGTCTGTTGTGCTGTTATCTTCGTGATTGATGGCCTCATGCTAGATCGATTGCCACTTTGCTGAGACAGAGCCGGTCAACTTGCTGCTCTTACCACAAACCTAACAAAATAGCTTGAAAATGCAAACAATATGGAACTACTAAATACTTGGTACACAGGTTTAAAACTTATAAAAACACAGAAAAATAATAAATAAGTTACAAGAAGGGACATAAGTACATGCAATACTGAAAAATGAGCCGCGCCACCAGAAAACCAATCTTTGGTGGTTCATACCCAGTCTGATACAAACTGGTCTGTACAGTTACAGAAGAAGGCTAGAAGCTCGAGATTTCGGATTTAAGAAGTACAGGGGTTGTGCTATTTAAGAAGCAAATTACTGCACAGCTGATCTGCTCCTGTTTTTGCATATGCACTACTATTATTATGCAGACTCTTTTTCTGATGGGGTGGCTCAAATTGAGCCACGACACAAGAAAACCGGTCTTCGGGGTTTCCGACCAGATCGGACACAAACTGGCCTGTACAGTCTCAGAAGCTGGTTAGAAGCCTGAGATTTTGGGTATTTATAAAGCAGGAATTGTACTATCCGAGTAGCGAAAACACAGGTGCTGATCAGCTGTGCATTTACTGCACAGCTGATCTGCGTCTTTGTTTTCGCATAGGCAAAAATCCAGTTTTCTCATGGCGTGGCTCAAACTGTTAACCAAGCAGCATGCACTTACCCATCACTTCACTTCTGGATCTGGTATGTGTCATATAGGTGGTGGGGGGTCTTTCAGGGGGGTGGGAGGAGGAGGAGGGGTCTAATGAAGCTCTGGATACACCGGTATAGGGTACAGCTAATAATATTATGGTAGTACAAGCATAAATTATAGTTGATTTATAATCATGCTAGAAGCAGAACTTCATACATTCACATACCATATAAACAACCATTCAACATACTGCGTTCTAATTGGCGCACAGTGCCCTTATCTTTTTGAAATAAATTAAAGTTAAGGTAACAAAATATTGTTCTAATTAGACTAGTGCATACTCGAACAAAACCAACACATATAATAAAGAAACAAACATGCCGAATATATATGAATTATGATGTCAAGTAAGTGTGCCAATGGCCGCAAAACAATATTTTGAACATTTAAGGATGATAAGTTTTAATGCTGCTAATACAGTATTAATGAGTAAAATTCGTATAAAATACCAATATGCTAGTTGGGCAGTGTGCGCTTAATTAATCACGTTTTTTCCCAAAACAGCCAGGGTATGCGCTTACTGGAGCATGTGCGCTAATTAGAACGAATACTGTATTCATGTGAAGTACAAGCACAAATGTTTTATTCACAATATGCTGACAGCTGTCCAGGACAAAACATAGAATACAGTCAAGAACAGATTACAAGAATCATGCATAAACATTTTGAGATACAGTTAACAGCAAACATGCGATAAGGTAAAATATCTGGTTAGGTTTTAATCTGATTATACCATCATGAAAACATGTCCGTGTAATGTACACTTAGGGGCACTTCTAACGCAACACTTACCTTTTTTGACATAACTCAACCAGAGGACCATTGGTCCTGAGAACGCTCACCTGAAGCCTGATCTTGGAGTATTAAGTCATAATGAAATGACCTTGACCTTGAATACTCACACACCTTTATTGACTTTATAAGTTGTCTGCATCTGCAAAATTTCAGGTCTCAGGCTGCAATAGTTTCCAAACCCAGTGATTTCTGAGAAAACCATAATTTTAATTTTGATATTTAAATGACCTTGGGCCAAGGTCAAGACATGACCTTGGCCTTCATTAATTACTTACCTTCATTGACTCCATTAGTTGTCTGCATCTAGCAACTTTCAGGTCTCAGGCTGCAACAGTTTGTTTTCGCCTTTTCCCATGTGAAAGCCTATGTTTCCAAAATTGACCTTGCCGTAAAATAGGTCAAGGTCATCATAGGGTCATCATTTCAACAAACTATGATGGGCTGGAGTCCCAAATGCTACATACCAAGTTTCATGAAAATTGGCCTGCCGGTTCTGGAGAAGAAGATTTTTGAAAGGTTTTTACCATATATGGGCATGGCGGCCATCTTGGTCATGTGACCTGGATTTCGCGATCAAACTATAGTCTCCCTTACCCATGGATGCTCCACATAAAATTTCACTTTGATTTGCCAAGCAGTTTCAGAGAAGAAGATCTTTGAAAAGTGTGTATGGACAACAGACTGGCCAAGGTCAAGAGATGACCTTGACCTATATTAATCACATACCTTCATCTACTCCATTAGTTGTTTGCATCTACCACTTTTCAGGCCTCAGGCTGCAATAGTTTTCAAAAAATCCATAGTTTTCACTTCTTCCTATGTAAAAGCCTATGTTTCCAAATTTGACCTTGCCGTAAAATAATTCAAGGTCATCCAAGGGTCATCATTTTATCAAACTATGATGGGCTGAGGTCCCCAATGCTACATACAAAGTTTCGTGGAAATCGGCCCACCGGTTCTGGAGAAGAAGATTTTTTAGTGGTTTTTACCATATATGGGCGTGGCGGCCATCTTGGTCATGTGACCTGGATTTCGCGATCAAACTTTCGTCTCCCCTACCCATGGTTACTCCACATAAAATTTCACTTTGATTGGCCGCGCAGTTTCAGAGAAGAAGATCTTTGAAAACTGTGTATGGACAACAGACTGGCCAAGGTCAAGAGATGACCTTGACCTATATTAATCATATACCTTCATCTACTCCATTAGTTGTTTGCATCTACCACTTTTCAGGCCTCAGGCTGCAACAGTTTTCAAAAAATTCCATAGTTTTCACTTTTTCCTATGTAAAAGCCTATGTTTCCAAATTTGACCTCGCCGTAAAATAGGTCAAGGTCATCCAAGGGTCATCATTTTATCAAACTATGATGGGCTAAGGTCCTTGATGCTACATACCAAGTTTCATGGAAATCGGCCCACCGGTTCTGGAAAAGAAGATTTTTGAGAGGTTTTTACCATATATGGGCGTGGCGGCCATCTTGGTCATGTGACCTGGATTTTGCGACCAAACTTTCGTCTCCCCTACCCATGGATGCTCCACATAAAATTTCACTTTGATTGGCCGCCCAGTTTCAGAGAAGAAGATCTTTGTAAAGTGCGTATGGACAACAGACTGGCCAAGGTCAAGAGATGACCTTGACCTACATTAATCACATACCTTCATCTACTCCATTAGTTGTTTGCATCTACCACTTTTCAGGCCTCAGGCTGCAACAGTTTTCAAACCAGAGGACCATTGGTCCTGAGAACGCTCACCTGAAGCCTGATCCTGGAGTATTAAGTCATCATGAAATGACCTTGACCTTGAATACTAACACACCTTTATTCACAAGTTGTCTGCATCTGCAAAGTTTCAGGTCTCAGGCTGCAATAGTTTCCAAACCCAGTGATTTCTGAGAAAACCATAATTTTAATTTTGATATTTAAATGACCTTGGGTCAAGGTCAAGAAATGACCTTGGCCTTCATTAATTACTTACCTTCATTGACTCCATTGGTTGTCTGCATCTAGCAACTTTCAGGTCTCAGACTGCAACAGTTTCCAAAATATCCATTGTTTTCGCCTTTTCCCATGTAAAAGCCTATGTTTCCAAAATTGACCTTGCCGTAAAATAGGTCAAGGTCATCCTATGATCATCATTTGATCAAACTATGATGGGCTGGAGTCCCAAATGCTACATACCAAGTTTCGCGAAAATTGGCCTGCCGGTTCTGGAGAAGAACATTTTTGAGTGGTTTTTACCATATATGGGCGTGGCGGCCATCTTGGTGATGTGACCTAGATTTCGCGATCAAACTTTCGTCTCCCCTACCCATGGATGCTCCACATAAAATTTCACTTTGATTGGCCAAGCAGTTTCAGAGAAGAAGATCTTTGAAAAGTGTGTATGGATGACAGACTGGCCAAGGTCAAGAGATGACCTTGACCTAAATTAATCATATACCTTCATCTACTCCATTAGTTGTTTGCATCTACCACTTTTCAAGCATCAGGCTGCAATAGTTTTCAAAAAATCCATAGTTTTCACTTTTTCCCATGTAAAAGCCTATGTTTCCAAAATTGAGCTTGCTGTAAATTAGGTCAAGGTCATCCTAGGGTCATCATTTTATCAAACTATGATGGGCTGGAGTCCCAAATGCTACATACCAAGTTTCATGAAAATCGGCCTGCCGGTTCTGGAGAAGAAGATTTTTGAGTGGTTTTTACCATATATGGGCGTGGCGGCCATCTTGGTCATGTGACCTGGATTTCGCGATCAAACTTTCGTCTCCCCTACCCATGGATGCTCCACATAAAATTTCACTTTGATTGGCCCAGCAGTTTCAGAGAAGAAGATCTTTGAAAAGTGTGTATGGACGACAGACTGGCCAAGGTCAAGAGATGACCTTGACCTAAATTAATCACATACCTTCATCTACTCCATTAGTTGTTTGCATCTACCACTTTTCAGGCCTCAGGCTGCAATAGACTTCAAAAAATCCATAGTTTTCACTTTTTCCCATGTAAAAGCCTATGTTTCCAAATTTGACCTTGCCGTAAAATAGGTCAAGGTCATCCAAGGGTCATCATTTTATCAAACTATGATGGGCTGAAGTCCCCGATGCTACATACCAAGTTTCGTGGAAATCGGCCCACCGGTTCTGGAGAAGAAGATTTTTGAAGGGTTTTTACCATATATGGGCGTGGCAGCCATCTTGGTCATGTGACCTGGATTTCGCGATCAAACTTGAAATGCCACTACCCAAGGAGGCTCCACATAAAATTTCAACTTGATCGGCCAAGCGGTTTCAGAGAAGAAGATCTTTGAAATTGTGGACGACGACGGACGACGGACGCCGGACGGACGCCGGAGCATGGGTATACTATAAGCTCACCTGTGAGCCTTCGGCTCAGGTGAGCTAAAAATCCATAGTTTTCACTTTTTCCTATGTAAAAGCCTATGTTTCCAAATTTGACCTTGCCGTAAAATAGGTCAAGGTCATCCAAGGGTCATCATTTTATCAAACTATGATGGGCTGAGGTCCTTGATGCTACATACCAAGTTTCGTGGAAATCGGCCCAACGGTTCTGGAGAAGAAGATTTTTGAGTGGTTTTTACCATATATAGGCGTGGCGGCCATCTTGGTCATGTGACCTGGATTTCGCGATCAAACTTTCGTCTCCCCTACCCATGGATGCTCCACATAAAATTTCACTTTGATTGGCCAAGCAGTTTCAGAGATGAAGATCTTTGAAAAGTGTGTATGGACGACAGACTGGCCAAGGTCAAGAGATGACCTTGACCTACATTAATCACATACCTTCATCTACTCCATAAGTTGTTTGCATCTACCACTTTTCAGGCCTCAGGCTGCAATAGTTTTCCAAAAATCCATAGTTTTCACTTTTTCCCATGTAAAAGCCTATGTTTCCAAATTTGACCTTGCCGTAAAATAGGTCAAGGTCATCCAAGGGTCATCATTTTATCAAACTATGATGGGCTGACATCCCCGATGCTACATACCAAGTTTCGTGGAAATCGGCCCAACGGTTCTGGAGAAGAAGATTTTTGAGTGGTTTTTACCATATATGGGCGTGGCGGCCATCTTGGTCATGTGACCTGGATTTCGCGATCAAACTTGAAATGCCACTACCCAAGGAGGCTCCACATAAAATTTCAACTAGATTGGCCAAGCGGTTTCAGAGAAGAAGATCTTTGAAATTGTGGACGACGACGGACGACGGACGACGGACGGACGCCGGATCATGGCTATCCTATTAGCTCACCTTGTGAGCCTTCGGCTCAGGTGAGCTAAAAATCAACGAACCGTTCTTATTGAAATTTTCAACAAATTTAGTTCATCTATTCATGTTTACTTTCTGTAATTTTCATAACAATCGATGGACTATAATGCAATAAATTAGATGTTTATATGACTGAAAAACAAAAAAGTCACAATAATCCGGTTGGCCTGATAAGTAAATGCAAGTTATTACGATATCATAGCAGTGAAGTTTATCATAGTCAGTTAATATCCTGTATATCCAGAATGGGACTGGACGACACGGGAACACCTCCTCCTCATATACAAAACTTATTTATTTCATAACAAGTCCTTGTGGGATGTTTCTCTACTCATCAACAAGGATCAACTTCAGTTACTGCGGATTTCTTGAAACAATGCTGTGACGGTGATACCGCACACGCCTGTTTTTAAACGCTTCCCAGAGGTGACCAATAACGCTACTTCTTGGACTAAACACATCATATGATTTATTTATTGCTTGAAAACTTATTTGTAAGCTTGTGGGGTTTGGGATATGGGATACGAGCTTGATATGATACTTTTTTGAGACACCGCTATGTTAGTATTAAATTCGCTAATGACGTGGCCTTTTTGCGACTTTTCATTTTTGAGTCTTGTTAGATACATTTTATATTTTTTAAGTTGTGAACAACCAATTTCGATGAAAAATACAGACAACAGGCAAGCATAATTGATTTATACTTGCGGAAAATTTCAATAAATTTGGTTTAATTTTTGAGATATGATGAAAAATGTAAGTGTTGCGTTAGAAGTGCCCCTAAGTGTATACCCCTTTGAACCCCACTTTTATATAGCAAAACTGGGGTATGCAGGGGTATACCTATTTTACTTATTTTTGCTCCAAAACATATTGTGGGTACTCCTTTGAACTGCCTCAGCGAGGTGGTTCTAACGTGTACCCACAATCTATGTTTTGAGCGAAAACAAGAAAAATATCAAAATTTTTCAGCTGAAAATTTTCAATTTTTAAAGCTCAAAAAAAGCTCAAAAAATGTTTGTATAGGCATGTTTACGTAATGCATTTACAGCAATATGAATCTGTATTTTATTGCATTTGAGCTTAGAAGATAAGGAAAAGCAAGGAACAAAAGATGCATAAATAAACAGTGGCTTGAATCTCGGACTCAATTACTTTTCAAAATGTAACTTCCATGAATTAAATTTTATGCAACAAAATAAATACAACAGCAATAAATCTTTACCTGCTTGGGGTTTTGTAGACATTGGCTTTTGAGGTGGTGGTCGAGATGGTGTTGTATCTGTAAATGTTATGTCTTGTATATTTATTTCTATTAGATTTGGCAAGTGAAAAACAGATTCTTTACATTCTAGGATCTATTCTGTTTTTGAATGAAACCGTTTCATGAAAAGCACTGTCTTAGGAATTTCGTACCAGGTCCAACACAAACCAAATGACATGAGATTTTATTAAGGGAGAGAAGGGTAGCATTACTGTGTTGTGTAAAAGCAGAAAAATCTTGTTAAGTTGTTTTGTTTTTTACTTTTTCATGTTAGTATTTTTACTATCTTCCCTACATAAATAATAGCTAAGGTCATGTAAGGATGTTTCATTATTTTTTCCACAATGTTCCTAGAAGCCTTCTTAAGGCAGGTTACCAGTGCTTAGTGTACAAAAAATACTCTCTCTTCTTGGATCAGTGGATGAGGAAGGAAGGCCATAGAAATAGTTTCATGACCCAATCGTCATAAAAGATGAGCCGCATCATGAGAAAACTGGATTTTTGCCTATGCGAAAACAAAGGGGCAAATCAGCTTCGCAGTAACTGTGAAGCTGATATTTAGATAGTACAATTCCTCTTCTACTTATAGCCAAAATATCAAGCCTTTAGCCTGCTTCGGTGACTGTACAGGCCGATTTGTGTCGCACCTGGTCGGAAATCCCGACCGGTTTTCTTACGGTGCGGCTTATGTACTGGACGAGAGGAAAGCTGGCAGGTCTGCTTCATTAGGAATCAGACAGGCTACAGTCTGAGCTATCTCATCACCCAACCCTGATTAGATGTGGCTGTGATGCTTACAACTGAGCCGCCACACAAGAAAACTGGTCTTCGGGATTTGCGACCAGGTGCGACACAAATCGGCCGGTACAGTCACAGAAGCAGAGGCTTGAAATTTTGGCTATAAGTAGAGGAGGAATTGCACTATCCGATAGTGTTTCCCCTAGCCACTTTTACTATGGCACAGTGCCATGCCCTTTTTCTCCAGCGCCATGCCCTTTTTCCCAGCATCATGCCCTTTTTCTGAATAAACATTTTATGCCTTACATTTTGGTAAAAAGTTTGTCAAAACCGGACAAAAAATTGTCGTCGTGCGCTAAAAGTGCACTTTTGACATGTTGCCACGCGTTAAAAAGTGCCCTTTTTTAGCAACCTTACCATGCCGTTTTGGGGACTGGGGGAAACACTATCGGAGAAGTGAAAACAGGTGCTGATCTGCCCCTTTGTTTTCGCATATGCAAAAATCCGGTTTTCTCATGATGCGGCTCAACTTGTTACAAGTTGCAGTTTTACTCTCATTATATGGATTATGTGTAAGCTAGAAGCATTTAAGCACTCAGAAAGGACATCATGCTCAAAATACATGTATTGCTATGACTATTGCAATCTGCATGCAGCATGTCATGCTCAAAATACTGAATGTATAAATGCTACAAACTTTACAAACTCTGAATGCAGATTTTATTGTTATTAAAGCAAGCATACATGCAAATCAAATAAAAGACTTGCAAATTTATCAAAAGAACACTTGGTGTTTTGTTCTGGTGTGGTTTACTGTCCCAGTCAATTATTTTTAAGAGATGTCCAGATAAAATATCATTGTTGTTCAAAATTAATGACATCGTTAGTTACCCATTTGTTAAAATTTCAAGCATGAATATTACAGATACACTGTTATTTTTGTTGATAAAATATGAGAATACTTTGCAGTGCAAGGGATTCTAACATTCTATCATCAAAAAATAACAGTGTATTTGCTTATGTAGTCGGCATTTTACATTTACAGTGCAAGGGATTCTAACATTCTATCATCAAAAAATAACAGTGTATTTGCTTATGTAGTCGGCATTTACTTAACCAGTTGAGGTCTTAATGGTGACGTTAAGCTAACAAAGTTTTGAACAACTGGTCCCTTGTTATTAATGAGTACTATGACTGGAGTTAATGTCTTGCTGAAGGACACAACTTGGTGCCAGTGGGGCTCGCACCCAAAACCTCTCAATTTGAAAGTCTGATGCTCTAACACTGAGCCATCACGCTCAAGTTCTTGCAAACATTTCAACATTTCTGACCTAAAAGCGAACTTAAAGTACTTTTAAGTTACCTGTTCTGCTAGGTACTGTTGTATCATCCCAGCCTATAGTCTCAATATCTTCTTTATCTGGGGCTCAAACTTTTATTGTGGGGGAGGGGGGGGTGTGAAACACCTATTCTGCTAGGTACTGGTGTATCATCCCAGCCTATGGTCTCAATCAATTCTTTATCTGGGGCTCAAACTTTTATTGTGGGGGAGGGGGGGGGGTTAAACTTACCTATTCTGCTAGGTACTGGTGTATCATCCCAGCCTATGGTCTCAATTTCTTCTTCATCTGGGGTAAAACTTTTATTGTGGGGGAGGGGGGGTGAAACTTACCTATTCTGCTAGGTACTGGTGTATCATCCCAGCCTATGGTCTCAATTTCTTCTTCATCTGGGGTACTCAAACTTTTATTGAGGGGGAGGGGGGTGAAACTTACCTATTCTGCTAGGTACTGGTGTATCATCCCAGCCTATGGTCTCAATTTCTTCTTCATCTGGGGTACTCGAACTTTTATTGAGGGGGTGGAGGGGGGGGGGTGAAACTTACCTATTCTGCTAGGTACTGGTGTATCATCCCAGCCTATGGTCTCAATTTCTTCTTCATCTGGGGTACTCAAACTTTTACTGTGGGGGAGGGGGAGGTGAAACTTACCTATTCTGCTAGGTACTGGTGTATCATCCCAGCCTATGGTCTCAATTTCTTCTTCATCTGGGGTACTCAAACTTTTACGGTACTTTGCCAAATCAGACGCAGCCTCTACTGTCACCTATATAACAGTCACAAGATCATTTATCCTCTTAAAGTTTCTGGCAAATGTGTTTTTTTATGTGTTGGGCACTTGTGACTATAAAGTCATGTAGATATTAAAGTAATGCAACATCACATAAACCACAGTAGTCACAATTTAAGCTTCCGACTAAAATCATAAAAAAATATTAACTCTTTAAACCACAAGCACAAAATGTAAAATTATCTATGATAATTATATTATCTCAGCAAAAAAGAACCTTTCAATGTAGGTCTGTGATATGAAGTGATTACAAAAGATGCAGAATACATATGACAATTAACAATTAATTAATAAATCCAAATTCTAACTAGAATTGTCAGAGAATCTGACTATAGCCCCGCTTCTCAGCTTTTTTGCAGGATGAAAAAACAATGACAGGTAACTATCACAAGCTAGATCTTGTCAATATTGATGCGCATACAAAATTTTGTCTGATTTTGTCAATTGGTTCTCATGATATTGAGCGGAAACGAAATTCTGGCCCCAATAAAGGGCCATAACTCCGTCAAAATTTTGCGAAAAATGACGGGTAATAATCCCAAGCTAGATCTTGTCAATGATGATGTGCATACAAAATTTGGACAGATTCTGTAAATTCGTTCTCAAGATATTGAGCGGAAACGAAGTTCTGAAGTCAATCAAGGGCCGTAACTCCGTCAAAAATTTGCGAAAAATGACTGGTAACAATCCCAAGCTAGATCTTGTCAATGAAGACATGCATACAAAATTTGGTCGGATTCTGTCAATTCGTTCTCAAGATATTGAGCGGAAACGAAATTCTAACGTCAATCAAGGGCCGTAACTCCGTCAAAATTTTGCGAAAAATGACGGGTAACAATCCCAAGCTAGATCTTGTCAATGATGACGTGCATACAAAATTTGGTTGGATTCTGTCAATTCGTTCTCAAGATGTTGAGCGGAAACGAAATTCTGACGACAATCAAGGGCTGTAACTCCGTCAAAATTTTGCGAAAAATGACGGGTAACAATCCCAAGCTAGATCTTGTCAATGTTGATGTGCATACAAAATTTGTTCGGATTCTGTCAATTCGTTCTCAAGATATTGAGCGGAAACGAAATTCTGACGTCAATCAAGGGCCGTAACTCCGTCAAAATTTTGCGAAAAATGATGGGTAACAATCCCAAGCTAGATCTTGTCAATGTTGATGTGCATACAAAATTTGGTCGGATTCTGTCAATTCGTTCTCAAGATATTGAGCGGAAACGAAATTCTGACGTCAATCAAGGGCCGTAACTCCGTCAAAATTTTGCGAAAAATGACGGGTAACAATCCCAAGCTAGATCTTGTCAATATTGATGTGCATACAAAATTTGGTCGGATTCTGTCAATTCGTTCTCAAGATATTGAGCGGAAACGAAATTCTAACGTCAATCAAGGGCCGTAACTCCGTCAAAATTTTGCGAAAAATGACGGGTAACAATCCCAAGCTAGATCTTGTCAATGATGACGTGCATACAAAATTTGGTTGGATTCTGTCAATTCGTTCTCAAGATGTTGAGCGGAAACGAAATTCTGACGACAATCAAGGGCCGTAACTCCGTCAAAATTTTGCGAAAAATGACGGGTAACAATCCCAAGCTAGATCTTGTCAATGTTGATGTGCATACAAAATTTGTTCGGATTCTGTCAATTCGTTCTCAAGATATTGAGCGGAAACGAAAGTCTGACGTCAATCAAGGGCCGTAACTCCGTCAAAATTTTGCGAAAAATGACGGGTAACAATCCCAAACTAGATCTTGTCAATGATGATGTGCAGACAAAATTTGGTCGGATTCTGTCAATTCGTTCTCAAGATATTGAGCGGAAACGAAATTCTGATGTCAATATAGGGCCATCCAAGGGCAATAACTCTTATGCAAATTTGGGGAAACTGACATGCATTTATACATAAGTTGATATTGTCAATATTGATGCATATGCCAAATTTGGTTAAAGTCTAACCACTGGTTCACAATTTATGACTGGTTACAGATTTATGGACGGAATAACGGAATAACGGAATAACGGAATAACAGAATAACGGAATATCGGAAGGACAGAACGACGGAAGGACAGGGTGAATCCAGTATAGCCCCACTTTTTCAAAGCGGGGCTATAATCAAACACTACAGACGTTTCTAACCATTTGGGCCACATCATGAGAAAACCAGATTTTTGCCTATGCGAAAACAAAGGCACAGATCAGCTGTGCAGTAACTGCACAGCTGATCAGAACCTTGGTTTTCGCTAAGCAGATAGTATAATCCCTCTTCTTCTTAAATCCAAAATTTCAAGCTTCTAACCTTCTTCTGTCAGGCTGTACATGCCGTTTTTTGTCAGACCTGGACAGACACCCCGAAGACCTTTTTTCTTGTGACGTGGCTCATTTTGTCACAAACTTTCTCCACTATCACACTAGTCATGTTCACAAAAAACTTTGCACTTAACCCATTTATGACGAATGGACTTTACCACTGTTATCATTTGGGTGAGTCCACTTTCATTATAAGGGGTATCAGGAGTGATTTTGAATTTTTATTCCATTTTTCGTTGAAATTCCTCTAAGCAAACAGAATAGGCCCAGATGGGACGCCGGGTTTTGCGGCGTCCCATCTGGGGCTATGCTGTTTGCCTGTCCCATAAAAAGGATGCCAGACTTATAGGAGTTAATACTTACATTGTCATCAAAGAAGTTATGTTTGGATCTGTTTTGCTTCACGCTGGAAGCAGTCCAGTACGCTTCACCCTCGTCCTCCATTGCTCATACAGCACGATTCTGAAAACTATCAAATGTATTGCACTATGAGAAAACATGCTTTGGCAAAAATGAAAAATGAGCCTGTGTGTGAGAAAACCAACAATTTGAGTTCCGACCAGGTCCAACACAAACTGGGCTGCAAAGTCACAGAAGATGGATAGAGGCTGGAAATTTTGGATTTAGAGAGTAGAGGAATATATTATTGTACTATCCATGTAGCGAAAACAAAGGCGTTGATCAGCTTCGCAGTTACTGCGAAGCTGATCAGCGCCTTTGTTTTCGCCTATGTAGATTGTTGGTTTTCCCATGCAGCGGCTCAAATACAAAAGCTCAGACCAGCTGTGCAGTCAGTATCAGCTCATTTATTGTTGTTGTTGTTTCTTTTACCATATAGAGAGTACAATTATATCACTTCTCAGTTCCAAATTTCAAACCTTTTTTAGTTTGTTGTGTGGTTTAACATCCCAGTTAAAAAATTTTCAGTCATGTTTGGATGGAGCCACCACTTCTGGGTTGTTCACCAGTTCAACGAGGTTCAAAGTTCAAACCCAGGACCTCTGAATCTGTAGTTCTAGGCTCTACCACTAACCATACATGTGATATTGCCCGATCTCGGCGTATTCCCCCGATATCCAGGACCCTTCTATGCCCCTACCCCGACGGTCCCCCGATATGTCCTGTCTCCCGATATGACAAAAAGTCCATTTATGCACTTTATTTTACACCTTTTTTTTATCCAAGTGTCCATTTTTTATGTAAAGTGTAGTATAAATACGGTACCCAATACAGCAGTGTGTATTCAATATTGACTCGATAATTTGTGTCACTGACACCTGGAGGCTATTTATAGAGCTGCTAATCAGCCTGTGTTGGAGTGTCAAAAAATGATGTTTTTACAACAAGGATTATTTAAAACTAGAAAAAGTGCCTTGAGAGGCACGTATACCCCCGGCTGGTAGCCCCACCCCCCATCCCTTCCCCAACTCCCACCCCACCCCCACCCCACCCCTAAGCCCATTGCCCCCAACCCAGACATGCTCACTGACACTGACACATTGAACCTTAATTCCCGAAATAAAGAGAGCACCCTCAACAAGTACATCTTGTAAATTCATTTTTGCAAAAAGCGATGTCTAAAATCATTGGGAGGGGGTGGGAGTGTAGGTAGAATGACAAATCTATTATTGAGCAGTATACAGAGCTGACTTGTAAACTCAATCTAGGACTTGATCGCGGACATTGAGGGTCAGGTCCTTGGTCCTAGATGGAAAATAGAATGTCATTCTTCAATAATATTAATTAAAAAAAAATAATAATAATAATATTAATTAAAAAAAAAAAAAAAAATAGATGTCCTCGATCTTGACCCTGGGCATGGACCCTAGAGTCTAATGTCAATAGGAACAAGGAAAACCATATAGAGTACCTATGGTGCAAGTATGAATGATTTCTAAACATGGTGGTAAAAAAAAGTACAGAAAATACAGTTTTTAAAGAAGTTCTAGATTTTGACCTCTAGCCCCCCCCCCCCCCCTCCCCGCACATGGACCCCTGAGTCTAAACCTAACACGGTACCTATGGTCTACGTATGAATGCTTTCTGACAAGACTTAGTGGATGTCAAGAAAATAGACTTACAGAAAAGTTATCTTGGTATCTTATTATAAATGTGTCCTAGATTTTGACCTCTAGCCCCACCCCCGGGGATGGTACCCAGGATTTGGTGACACTGAATATGAAAGCCAACCCTATAGGGCATCTATGAATTAAATAAGAATACATCCCTATGATAATTTGATAAGATATGGACTTAGAGAAGAAACATTAACATTGTAAACAGCACATTTAAATGGTGACCTAGATTTTGACCTCTAGCCCCACCCCCCGGCATGGACCCTGGGGTCCGAACTCATGGAAACAAAGCAAACCCTATAGGGTACCTATGGTCCAAATATGAATAGTTTCTGACCATTGGTTCATGAGATATACACCTCTAGAGAAACTTTAACCAAAACTTTGACATAAATTCTACGAATGTTCCGGAATTACGAACGAAGAAACGAACGAACATACGAACGGAAAAGCGAAAACTATATACCCGTCGGCATGAATGCGGGGGGTATAATTAACTGATTAATCAAGCCTGGTGTGAGTGGTGTCAACTATTAATTGATCACCAAAATAAACAATGTGCCTTCAAGTGACAAGCACCACTGTAAAAATAGATAAAATTAGAAAGATTTCACTCAATTATGGAATGAACAAAATCTACAGAGCGTACCGCAGTGGGTCCAAAGAAAATCAGATTGTAATGCTGACATTGGATTTAAGCACTTCATATTCAAAATATTTTGGATGTAATTGCACCATGTTGCTTTGTTTAAATAAAATGGTAATAATTTACAACCTATCTAATGATATATTTTTTTTCTACTTCAAAAACATCCCCTCAAAACCACTGAGCTCTTGAATGTTATTGGTGATGACCACGAGAAAAGAAACCTCCCGATATGACAGCGAAAATTACGATATCAAACTGAAAATCTCCCGACCGTGGAGAAGGAAAATATCACATGTATGCCACTAACCCTTCATACTCACATCAACAAACTTGTCATTAAAGTGTATTTGATTGCTAGGGAGGTTCTGGGTCACCCTCTTTGAATGACATTTGGCAACATTAAATTTCATTTGCCAATCTGTTTCCCATAGTGCTAGGCTATTTAGGTCATTTTGTAAGATTTGGCAATCTGTAAGGGATTTAATATTTCTGTACAAAACACATTTGTCAGCAAAGAGGAGAATAAATGACCTGATATTGTCTGGAAGATCATTTATAAAAATCAAGGAAAGGACTGCAAAATGGATCCTTGAGAGATACCAGATAATACCGTGACTGGGTCTGAGGCTTAGCCATCCAACACCACTTTTTGATTGGCACATTCCTTTATTGGAATGGGCCTGATTACCAGAATGGACATCTATATGTCCATCTATATATATATGGGGTACTAAGTTTTTAAGACAGTATGGCCTAGAATATGCACAGACTGTGACTAGTCCAAGAATTGTGTGGTTTAGATATGGCAAAATTGTATTCCATACGATGGGGTAGAAGCCTAGCTCAAATATTCATATATGCTTGGGTCACTGTCACAACTTTTTACTCATTTCTATTTGTATCTATGATGTAGAACAACCCTGAGAATTTTATTAGATTTCTATCAAAGGAACCTCAGAACAAAATAAGCGCATCCTAGATCCCGCCCCTACTGAGCTACTCTAAACCACCATGGGGGGCAAGTTTTGCTATACTTAGTCTTTTTTTTTTTTTTTTTTTTTTTTTTTTTTTTTTTACTGTTTACCGGAGTCAATCAATTCTGACCATTACCTTAGGAGCTGTGGAAATGTGACTTGCTCCAGGCCACAACGAAAAGCTCCCCGGCTGAGGATTGAGCCCGGGACCTCTGGGACCGGAGTCAATCACTCTACCCATGCGCCAGTCCGCTCCTTAATTGTCAAGGCCTTAGCAAAATTCATCATGATCATTCTAAATTCAGTTTGACTGTGACCAAGAGCATATAATTATGGGAGTCTCATAAGCTACTCCATTTCAGCTCGAAGGAAGATCACCGGAGATGAATGTAGGTCACGTGATTGCCAATTCGCGGACGATACGAGATTTGGGTGAGAGTTCATTTGATTCCGCCATTTGCATACGAACAGTTAAGCTAAAATCTTGTTGAATTTTATCACATGGAGTCGGATTATTTTTAGCGTAAAAACTTATTATTTTTAAAAGAAATAAAAGGAAAAGTGTTTATTATATAGATGATTTGCTTTTAAATGTATATTCAATGCATTATCTAGTGTAATTTTTGGTCAATGATGAAGGGCTTCTTCGCGGTTCATAGGACTGTTTTTTCCAAAATGGCGGAAAGGTCAGATTTCATGCCCCAATTGTGCACCGAACTTCGGCTAAACGAAGCGTCTTACGTTTTTGATACTTTCAAATATTTGAAGCTTGTATGTTGTAGAAGTTTGGAAACTATTTGATTTATCGGCATACCGCGCAAGTTGCCTGTAATAATGATATAAAAATAGGCAAAATGGCGGAAATTCGCCTTTTTTGATTATTTTTGCATAGCCAAATTGTGTCGGGTAAAGCATTCGAAACATGACACATGCGCTTAATTTCACACTTTTATCATAAAGTACAGATATTTTTCCACATAAGTAAGTATGTTTCATACGAGAAAGTCGAAAATTACATGCTGTCCCAGTGCCACAAATATCGTGATTTTTGGGGATTTTCAGTACTTGTATACTTCATGATATGGAAATGATAAGAGATACATTTTTATTCAATTTTCACACCTTTTCTGATTAACAGCTCATTTGGTGTCAAAATGGGTACTTGTCATTGACTTATTATCAACGTTTGCCACTGCAGTTACAGTTAAGTGACAATAAACAAGGGATTAAAGCAATCAACAACTGTGGAAGTCTTGATCATAAATTTTGCCAAATTCATTTCTGCAGAACAGAAACAAAAAGTCTTGTAACTTCCTGAGTTTTTGTCCGATTTTGACAAACTTTTTACAAAATGTAGATTCAGAAAAAGGGCATGGCGCTATAGAAAAAGGGCATGGTGCAGCGCCATAGCGAAAGTGGCTAATGGAAACACTACAATGTTTCATCGTCCTAATCAAGAAAATCATCTTTTCCGTACGACATTATGACACAAAATGAAATGCGTATGCGACTACATGTACTTTTGTACATTTGTTTATTTTGGCCTTTCTGTTTCATCATAATTAAAGGGAGTTTTCTTGGATTAACGGACTATTTAAAGTAATTAAATGAATTAATTTGTAACATTTAAATGATCGTTGTTGCGGCGATGTTAATTCCCAATTAAGATCAATTAGAACTTCAAAGCGTTACGCACTAATGGAACAAGAAAATTATATCATGTTATTTGTAACATGCTATACGGGGCGGTTCATAGAAGTTTGAGGGCTAAAATAAGACAATATTGGGATTAAATCATCTTTTCATTTCAGTTCATGAACACACGTGGAAAGATAATCCAATATCCAAACTAAAACTTATTGGCTGGTCGGTACATGTGTATGCATGCCGTGACTTAACAAAGGCAGAAAACAATACACCCTGTATGACTGGGACGCAACCAACTTTCTTACTTTTTAGCTCGACTGCACGAAGTGCATAGAGCTATTGCTGTCACCCCGGTCGTCCACGTTCCCGTTCCCGTGTGCGTTCCCGTTCCCGTTCCCGTGCGCGTCACACTTGCGTTAAAGTTTTCTAGAAGTCCATATCTTGACAACCACTCATCAGAAAGCATTTATACTTGGACCATAGATACCCTGTAGGGTTAGCTTTCATTCCATGGCATCGGGCCCCTGGGTCCAGGCCAGGGGGTGGGGCTAGAGGTTAAAATCTAGAACACCTTCAAAAATGGCAATTCTTGTGTTAAAGTTTTCTGGAAGTCCATATCTTGACAACCACTCATCAGAAAGCATTGATACTTGGGCCATTGACACCCTGTAGGGTCGGCTTTCATTCCATGGCATCAGATCCCTGGGTCCATGCCAGGGGGTGGGGCTGGAGGTTAAAATCTAGAACACCATTAATAATAATGGCTTTTCCGTGATATAGTATTCTAGAAGTCAATATCTTGAAAACTTTTTATCAGAAGGCTTTCATACTCGGACCATAGGTACCCTGTAGGGTTGAGTTTTATTTCATGGCATCGGATCTCAGGGTCCATGCCTGGGGGGTGGGGCTGGAGGTAAAAACTAGAACACTGTAAAAATAGATGTACTGCTGTGCAACTTTTACAAGGAGTCCATATCTTGACAACAACTTATCATAAAGCATTCATACTTCATACACTTTAGGTTCCATGACATCGGACCTCTGGGTCGGAGACACGGGGGGGGGGGGGGGGGGGGGCTAGAGGTCGGAGACACGGGGGGGGGGGGCTAGAGGTCAAAATCTAGAACTCCCCGATTTTTTTTTCTTTTTATTTCTTAATAGAAACAACTTAGGAAGATGGTTGGTCATTCATCTTTTGACTTTGTGACACTGACTTGTGTGTCATGACGGTAAGGGTCGTTTGACCTACTTTCCATGGTTCAGTGATTTTGCCTTATATCTTGACACTCAATTAGTATATTTTCTTACTTCTTTCAGATTATGAGTGAGTACGATCAGGCCTTTGACCCGTATATACTTATAGGTCACTGTGACCTTATTTCACGGTTCAGTGATTTTGCCTTATATCTTGACATTCAATTAGTATATTTTCATACTTTTTTCAGATTATGAGTGAGTATGACCAGACCTTTGACCCCAATATACTTATAGGTCACTGTGACCTAATTTCACGGTTCAGTGACTTTGCCTTATATCTCAGCACTCAAGTGGCTTATGAACATACTTCTTTCACACTATGTTTGCGTATGACAAGACCTTTGACCCTGAAGTAGGCCTAGGTCACTGTGACCTAATTTCACAGTTCAGTGATTTTCCTTTATATCTCGGCACTCAATTGGTATATGGACATACTTCTTGCACGATATGTATGAGTATGACAAGACCTTTGACCGTAAAGTATTCCTGGGTCACTGTGACCTAATTTCATGGTTCAGTGATTTTGCCTTATATCTCGACACTCAGTCGGTATTTTTCCATTTGAGTATGACCAGACCTTTAACCCAAACATACTTATAGGTCACTATGACCTAATTTCATTGTTCAGTGATTTTGCTTTATATCTCAACAATGAATGGGTATATGATCATATTTCTTTTACATTATGAGTAAGTATCACTAGACCTTATAGGTCAGTGTGACCTTATTTCACGGTTCAGTGATTTTGCCTTGTGTCTTGGCACTCAGTTGGTATATGAACACACTTTTTTTCACAATATAAGTGAGACCTCTAAATCTTAGGTAGTTATACATGTAGTTAACTTTCATAGTTCTATTCAGTGATTTTGCCGGCAAAAAGATGTATGAGCATAATGCTTTTGGTTACTGGTCGGGTTTGACCTTATGTTTGACAAAGGTCAAAAGCAGTCGAGCACGCTGTCCTGCGACAGCTCTTATTTATCTAAGACCTCATCTAATCTTGCTAAAATTCATATTTGAAGTACTCAAATATCTGTTCTTTACACGTTTATAATATAAAGTCATCTTTCAACCAGCGAACATGTTTTGACGTGATCATTCAAAGGTACCATAAATATAAGATTCGAAAAATGTACGCGTTTAAAAGGCCTAGGGCGTTAATATGTCCTTTTTTTTTGTCTCATATTTTGCTGAAAATGAATTTTGGAATTAAGGTGAGAAAACTATTCCTAAAACAGCATCTTTTTAAAACCAGAACAAGTACTTCATTTATCCTACAAAACCATTGATAGAGCCCATTTTGCACTTTTTGGCCTTCTTTTACCATTTCTGAACACATTTTTAATTTTATGTGCCGGCCCACATGACCACCAAAATGATACTTTGCATACAATATATCTGGATGATACTTCATTATTATTTCATAATAAGAAACTGTTCGTCGCGAGGGCCGGTAGTAGAAAACGGTGTAAAATTGTGAAAATTAGACCCAAAATTGCAAAAAGTGGTATTTCTATGCTTTTCGGAGCGTTGCCATGCCAACATGTGTAATTTACAAGTGGTAGTTGTGCCAGAATTTATAAGCAAGGACATATACCTGCTATATGCAATATTTTCTACTCAAAAATTTCAAAATTCATTTTTTTTACCAACGCCTGAGGCCGAAATCAAGCCTTAAATCCCCTAGGCCGTTAAGCTGGGATTACAATTTATTCTTTGCATTATTTTAGAAGCTCGATGCTGTTCGTCTTTAGAAACTCAAATTTGATCGGTCATGACCGTTAAAGTAATTAAAATTATGCTTAAAATGTTTTACGGTTTATAGGGTTTATTTATTCGCTGTATACAATCGATTTTCAAACAGGTGTCAGAGGGTAGAACCGCCGATTCGAACAAAATGCAGATGCAATATGGTAGGAATAAGTGTCTGAGTACATACAAGGGTTTTCAAAAGGGTCCAAACACAAGCATTAATCATTGTTTAGAGAATTCAAACCGTACATTTTATGCCACTTTTACATTTGAACCCCACCTGGTCAATCGCAATTTTTCTAGAGCAAGTATCGACCCCAGATTTAGACGGAATATTTCCATCGGTATTCCGTTAGACCTCTCCTTACCGGGAGAGGAGCGAGGTCACGAAGTGTATCGGAGTGCAGGTTAGCCAGCTGATCTACCCCAGAATTTGAAAGATATGCAATGTTTCATTTGAGACAATGTAAATGCAATCGTGTAATTGTACCCGACAAAATAAGAAACGAAAGGGTACCGTGTATCATTTTATTTTCATAAAAAAATCACATGTAATGATATAATTTGAAAGGCATATGAGCCTCGACGTGAGAAAACCGGTTTTCGGGGTTTCCGACCGGGAGCGACACAAAAGCAAGCTAGATGCTTGAAATTTTGGCTACAATTAATAGAGGAACTGTACTTACCGAGTAGCGAAAACAAAGGCGCTGGACAGTTGTGCAGTTACTCCACAGCTGATCTGCGCCTTTGATTTCGCATATGCAAAAATCTGATTTTCTCGTTATGCGGCTCATATTTTTCAGGTACGAAGATCCCGTATGTATCGCATATCTTATAAAACTCTGCTATAAACCATGTGGGGGTCAAATGTTTAAAGTCGCATTAAAATTTTATCATTTTACATTCTCCTTACAATAATTGCTGTAGGTGTATGTAATGTTTTTAGTACACCAGTCCTGAAGGTACTCAGACACATATTCTCTCCCTCTTTTATCTGTATGTTGTTCAAAGACGGGTTCTAAAGGCGAAGAATGTCATTTGACACCCTTTTCAATAAAGGTACAAGTAGGCGATGATGAGGAAAAACGCAATCAGTAAGAAACTTCTACTCCAAAAACCGAGGAGGGAAAAACTAAACCGACAAGTAGGTACTTAGACGATATATCGAAAGCCAAGTGAGCAGTTATTTCCCAAAAGACGGTCACTCAGTTACCCGAACTTAAATAAAAATACGAAAACATACATAAGGCTCAAACAGTACAAAATTCGACTCCATAACACAAAATAAATGAAACCACAACAGAACTATCGCCTTGGAACGATCAGTAATATAAAATGACTGGGAGGCTTAAACCGGTTTTACAGGCGCCTAACATTTAGTTAGTCGTTCGGTCCTCATGGTGAATCACTTCCTAGTCAATGAATCATCAAGGACAAACAAATAAATCATGATAACCACCCTGGTGAAGCAAATGCGAGGACTCAACAGATTCAGTAAGCTGCCCGACGATGAAGCTCCCTGGGTGCCGAATAACTTACTGAAACCCGGAGCAAAAGTTAACAATTCCATACCGGAGATAAACCTTATAAACGCGAAACATTCAATCATATTTTAATGATCTAATACGATCATGGTTGATCAGATTGGAGTGTTTAAAGACAAACTACATTGGTTTAACTTCACAAGCCTCGAAAGACTGCAAGAGTTTGTTTAGTACAGCCTTAAAATTGAAAAAAAAAAAAAAAAAAAAAAAAAATAACGAAACTTGAATTGGTGGTACCGTTGAATAATCACATTCAAAGCATGATTACCGGCTGCATTAATGTCTTTGCTCTATAACTTTTTAAAGAAAATAAATTCCAGTACTAGATGTATGTGAGTTTTATCAAGAATATTTGGAACTAAGAAAAATTCAACATGTTGAATTTGGGCAATTAATGAAGACTTAATGGAAAAATCTCATCATTGCGTTTATTTTGTCGGGTTTATTACTTAAACATGTTGATAATAAAACTGTTTATTTTTACTTCATTTAATTTATTCAAACTACTGCCAAACCATATTCGGTTACAATCTCCCTGCTTCACATGTAACAAAATAGCGTAGATTGGTCCAACATTACACGACTCGTTGAAAAAAGGGATTGCACTGATTGGAGGCCAGATCGAATGGACAACAATGTACAGTGAGGCATTATCGAATCGTCAACCATGACTCTGAAACGAAGAGTTCGTTGCCTCGATGTACATGTATGTTGGTACTATACTGACGTCAATAAAAACGCCTCACCGAAAATGTTGCATAACTTGACCAATAGATACACAATATGAACATAATTTGCATTTTCCTTACTTTACATTCTCTCTCATGGTATAGCATAAACCGACTTTGTTTAAAAGAGCAGTCACACATCAGCGTATAAGTGAAACGCGCGCCGGGCGTGTTGAAAAAATAGCAAAATTCCTCACACGCCAGACGCACGTCGGAAACACCGTCAAAACTCGCTACAAGCGCGTTTGGTACGCTTGGTGTACGTCCGGCGCGCGTCGCTGTACGTCGCTAAAAGTCTCTGCGCGTTTCGCGCGCGTTTGGGCTAAAAAAATTTTTAAACATGCTTAAAAATTTTCTAAAAGCTCGGCGTGTCCCGGGCGTGTGACTTATACGTCCCGAATAAGTTCCACGCGCGCTACGGGCGCGTTGAATATGCTCTGAACGCGTTTGGCGCGCGTTTGAAGCACGCCAGTGTACGTTCCATGCGCGTTCCGATTTTATTAGATGTTGCTTCAGTAGCGTGCCCCAAGCGTGTGTGAAACGCGCGTTGAACGTTCGATGCGCGCATGTAGCGCGTGCTTAGCGTGTCTGGGACGTATCACAACCGTTCTCCAAAACTTTGAGATTTTTTATACGTCCGGCACACGCCCCAGTTGCGCGCTAATGTGTGACTGCTAAAGCGTGTTAAAGGAACAAATTAATTTTTATACGCCCAAAGTCTTCAGCGTGTTGAGATTTTTCATACGCCCGGCGCGCGTTTGGGTTATACGCTACAGTGTGACTGCTGTTTAAGATGCGCACTTTTCTCAAAACCTGCACGGGTGCACCATTTTTAAAAATGCACAATAACGTCATTATACAATGACGTGAAAATTCTTGAAAGCCGTGCAAGTCGTTTTACAAACTGAAGAACATCAAACTTTTGAAACGTTACATTACTGGACAATGTGAAGCTGAAATACTGAAAAAAAAAAAAAAAAAAAAAAAAAAAAAAAAAAAAAAAAAACAGGGACTTTTCACATGAAAAGAAACAGGTGGAACGAAAAAATGATACTGTTCGGTTTCTGGCGTCTCCAAAGTCTGGGACCATCGTTCGCTTAGATATAAGATTCCCTCTTTCTTTTTTTGTTACCGTAGCTCTTTCGCCGACGCTTCTGTAGCAAAATCTTTTTGACGTCGACGTCTCTTCTGCTTACAAAATCTAATGATGAAACGTTTCAGAAACGATGCCGTTATATTCGGGTTAATACCTTGAGTTAATCTTCATAAAGAAGTCGAATTATTACAAATGAATAGCCAAGAATGGAGCAATGGTATTCTGGCGCTTAATTCCCTAGACGTCAAATACACGTTATCCGTAAGGACGTTCGTTTCAAACTGAAAGGCAGGAGAAGTATCTATAGAAACTATTCTATGTCTAAAAGCCATGCCAGGATAGCCTTTGAAAACTTTTTGACCATTTTGACGGCGATTACCATTTTTTGCATTGGTCATTAGCTGCAGTGACGTCAATAACGCTAGAGAACGAGAATCGGTTTTCCAAAAATGTGTTTCAGCAACCTATGGTCACGTATTGATATTCCACTCTATGGCTTTTGTGTTGGTTTTGTAAAGGAGACTATCAGTAATCGAAAGAAGCGATGCCCGATAGACCGATTCATGAACAGAATAGGGATTTTGCTAGGGTGTGTGTTTTCAACAGCATGTCATTTTTCGACCAGCTGTCTGAATAATTCCATTTCACCATTTCCGAATGCGTAAAAGATTAGCAAAAAACATGACCAATATTTAAAATAATCTAAGCTGTTAATATTGGCAGTGTCACGTGTCAAAGTTGACTGAGGCGTTTTTCGTTGACGTCAGTATAAATCGAGTTTGCTTCCAAAAACTCAATTTTGAATCTACATTTCGTCAGGTGTCTTGTGATGTTGTATCAGTCTGCGCTGAAAGATGTTTTACATCACGGGTATTCAGGGTGCAAACATTTCTTCAAATTACAGCCAAACAACATTCGAGTACTTTTTGCCTGCGTTCTATGTAAACATGATGACATTAGAGAGCGCCACACGTTAGCGTATAAACCAAATGTGCATGAGCCTCCCTACACAGTATTTATTTTCTCTATTATGAAAACTCTATCGGTAATGCTTGAAGACTATTCAAAACAAAATGCAAGCTTCATTGTTTACAATGCTTAGGAAAAGATACGTTTTCGTTCTGATTCTGTCGTTGATTGCATGCTTTTGAATTGTTTCTGTACAAAATGTTTAAACCGAAACAAATGCGCGCAGGTCGTATGAAAAATCACGACACGCTTAAGAGTTTGGACGTATACAAATTAATTTGTTTCTTAAACTCGTTTTAGCAGACACATATTTGCATGTGAATGAGGCGTGTGCCAGACGTACAAAACATTAAAAAATAAAAGAAGAAAATATATAGAGAGAAAAAACGTGTAGCGCACATTAAAATCAGAACCACGCTATTTTTAGCGTGCATCGGTTTTTCCAGCTAAATATCGATAAACAAAGAACTGGTTACCGCTTAACCAGACAAGTTATTATACGTCTTATCAAGAAATCGGAAACCAGTATAAAATGAGGCACTTTAAGGGGGTTTCAACTTAACATTCTTTGTTGTCTGGTCAAATATAATATAAAACACCTGTTGAAGACCCCTACAGCTTTTAGGTTAGTACTTAAACCGTGTTGCTTAACCTCTGACATAGATATGCATGTTGATCAGACTGCTTAAATAAACATGGTCTCAATAATGCGACTGACGGTAAACAATATATTACCGACTAACTCTCACATTGCACAAGAAAATGTGAAAAACAAATAGTTGCCTCTTTAAAGCGTGTTTACAAAACTATATCACATGAGTTCAAGCGGCACGGTCAATTTGATTTACCTATACATATTGACAAACACATCATAAGTAGGTCAACGTACAATTTGAGCCATATTTGCAAAAAATAAACAGAATACCTCGCATCGAAAACGCATATTCCCTACATTGAAGAAAACATTGCCAAATGAAGCCTCCCACTGTTCCAAAAACACTATAAATAACACTAAGCAAGCACAAAACTTCTATCAATGCATGAAAATGGCTGCTTCAGTTTACTAGGACGCATTTTACAATAGACACGCCCACTCATTAACATTTTAACAACAAATTCACAAAAACGATAAAAAAAACTGAGAATTAAGGAAAAATAAACATAAACAGTGAAGCTGGCATAACTTTTGAACTATTTCACATGACAATCAGCATTTCCAACTAAACTGTCATCTATAAAAGAATGTTAAATCTTACCATTCTCAATGACGTCACGAAATGATTGACAGAATACTGAAAACATATAGGGCTTTATCAAATACTTAAATACATTACATAACAGATACGTTTAACGTAACATACATTTCAAATACATGAAATTCACACTGTTAAATACTTTCGCCCCAGAAAACACTCAATCAAAACATGAATGATGTACATCTGTACATAGTGTCGCATTTTGTGTGCTTAATCTTTATAATAATAATTATTATAATGTTTGCCAAGAGAAGAAATGAAACCCATACATGTTTGAAGTAATCAAACTGAATTAATGTAAAAGTAAATTGAGGTATAAACGCGAGAATTAGCGCAGCGGTTTCTTACCACTCGCCACCCACATTTTTAAGCAACCCTCTCGTGTTTGGTATCAAATTGTAGCAAAAAAACGACTGCGATGATCTGCGATGCAATTCGTATGTTTATTTCAATTTTCCATAATCGTCTGACGATGTAAAAACGAAGGAAAATGTTGCAGGCTTATCATATTTTTTCTTATAGCGACCGATTATTATCTAAATCATTGCTTCATTTACCTGGATTTTGACTCGACAACGCACAGGTAATTTTTCCGATAATGGTATTGTAGTTGCGTCTCCGGTACATATTGCTTCGAGATTTCAGACAGACATACAAGACCAGACCAGATAGATAACAAATGTTTAAAGACCATGCACTAAAGCTGTGTCTCTCTATACAGAAGTATGTATATGGTGAAGTATTGTCAATTTGGCGTATCACCAGTAAACCATTCAGATTCAGATCAGAGACAAAAAGTAACCCCACCCACTTTATATACCAGCAATAATCAGGAAATGAGGGTGATTCCTGAGCAAAGATCGCAAAATTACATATTTTATGGATTCTGTTCGAGAGCGAAAATTAAAGCTTAATCTTTAAAACTGAATTCCTCTCTACCTCTCCAGCGATTAAAAAAATGCAACTCATGCAAAAGCTAAAAAGACTGGTAGTGCAAAATTTAGATCTAAATTTGAATCTTTACGGAAAGAGATCAAAGCTGATATCAGGAAGCAGCATGATCTTTACGTGAACAACTTGGTAGGAGATGTTAAGGCTAATCCTAGAGATTTTTACAGGTACATAAACAGTCAGAAAAAAGATACCCAAGGTATTCCCCCGTTGAAAAAGAGAAATGGAAGTGGAATTGCACAATCCGAATTTGAGAAGGCGGAAGAATTTAATGGTCAGTTCTCGGATGTTTTCACTAAAAGTGAATACAAACAGGTCCCTCTTATGGATAGATCTGCCCCATTCATGCATGATATTGTGGTCACAAAGGAAGGGGTGACCAAACTTCTCAAAGGTCTAAACCCGTCTAAAGCCTTAGGGCCTGATGAGCTTCATCCCAGAGTCCTAAAGGAACTGGCTGTGGAATTAGGGCCAGTATTCGCCCATCTCTTCCAGCAGTCAATTGATACAGGTGAAATTCCTAAAGAATGGTCTCTTGCTAATATTTGCCCCCTGTTTAAGAAGGGCGACAGGTCACTTGCCCGCAATTACCGCCCTGTTTCTTTGACATGCATTCCTTGTAAGCTTCTTGAACATATTGTATGCTCAAATATTATGGCCCATCTTGATGAACATGAACTCTTGTCGGACAGGCAACACGCATTTAGGAAATGGCATAGCTGTGAAACTCAGTTGACTACAGTGATAAATGACTGGGCCAAAATCTTAGACAAAAAAGGCCAGGTCGACACTTTTATACTCGATTTTGAAAAGGCTTTTGATACTCCTCCCCATGAACTCCTTAAAAGCAAATTGTTTAGCTATGGAATAGGTGGAACAACACTGAATTGGATAAATGCTTTCCTTTGTTTCCGACAACAAAGGGTAGTGGTTAATGGTATTAAATCGGATTGGGCACCAGTTGTGTCAGGTGTCCCTCAGGGCACCGTTCTCGGCAGGGTTCGAAAAACCCGGGTATTAAACCATAAAACCCAACCCAGTGGGTTTCTGTGGGTAAACCCGTATACCCACTGGGTAGCGGGTAGTGACCAGTATTAGAAATTTTATGATCTTTATATCTAATGATGATACTCGAGTATTGAGCAAGGTATTAAGGCATTTTAGAAATGAATGTACAAGTAACAAGACATTTGAATTTATCTCATTTGAATAACCTATTTAGTTTGTGTGAAGCAATTCCAAAAGAACAATCAGCTATCTAACCAAGCTGGCAAGATTGCATTAGGGGTGTTTGATGATTTGACATAATTGAAAAGATACAGAGGTTTTAACTTCTCGTTGAGTTTTTTTGTTGTTGTTACTAAATGGCTGATCGACATGCATAGAAGAAAGACTTGGTCTGTGACAGACTTATGATATTAAGAGAATGGTGAAAGATATTTCTACGGCCATAAAAATAATCAGATAAATCTAGCTAAGTCACATTTTACCATGCCAGATGTCATTACAGCTAGACATACAAGGCAGTCAACTAAGTGACATAAATTTAGAACAAACATACCAACACCTCATTTTAGCAGTGCCTAAATAGGTGTCATATGGGGTATTGTTATAAAAGTGTTATCAACTCTTCCTAGAGCAATAATTAGGTGAAAACACAAACAAAGGATTAAAGCAATTGTGTATCAAATGTGAGAGACATGATTGATGACATACTTTCATTGCTAGCTTTCATTGAAGTACAGTTCTAAAACTATCATTAGCTCCTACTAATATTCAAAATTGATGGTGTCATGGAATTTTAGTGGATGTAATATAAAGACAACATACACTTAAGTAAAATTTACTACTAATGTGTACTTTATTATAAAGTACACATTAGTAGTAAATTTTACTTAAAGCCAGATGTACGTAATTGAAGGCGCTCCAAGGAACGTGCGTATCTAAGGGTCAAAACGTCATTTTTACGCCGCATTCGTAACGTCAGTTTTCACTCGAAACGTCATTTCTAACGTCAGTTTACGTTCAGAATACGAAACTATGTTCATACAATTATGCAGAGGACTTCGGAAATGTAAACAAAATGATATTATTTATTATTTCTGCTCAAAATATAGGTTATAGACAGGTTTTCCAGAGGAAAACATAATTTGCGCGACGCTTTGCAATATTGAATGCTATACAGCATCGGAGGTTTTGGCGCAAAACCGACGTCGCGCTTAAAACGTACTGAATTCAGCAACGACTACCTGCCTTCTTACGCTTATAGCAGGAAAACGAATCCGGTAACTATGGACTTTCGCGTTATCTACCTGTCGTTCAGAAATTTCTCTATCACATATCAGTTTTTTAAAAAATCCTACCGTGGATTTTTTAAAATATATCAAGAAAATCAACAAAAAAGGGGTCTAAAAATCGCATTTTACGTTGACGTCAATGTATTTTCGCTCTCAAATTTAGCGACTTTGAAGGCAAATATCTCGAAAACAAGCTCGGAACGGTATCGATTTCTTTTCATTTTCGTATGTAGGTCATCAAAATACACTCGCATGCAAAAAATAAAAAAATTCTACCGTGAGGTCAATTACGTACATCTGGCTTTAAGTGTATGTTTTTAAAGAAAAAAAATTTTTTTTTGTCTGTCAAATTACTGTAAAATACACAAATGTGAACATCAAAAATAGTGAGGACCCGCTAAATACCCACTTTTTCAAAATAAGGGTTAAAGCCCAACCCGGGTTTACCCGGGTAAAACCCATGGGTAAACCCGGGGAGATATGGGCACTTCGAACCCTGGTTCTCGGCCCCTTGCTGTTTTCCTTGTATATAAATGACATCTCGGCAGACATTGAGTCTGAAATAAGACTCTTTGCTGATGATTGTGTTTGCTATCGTGAAATCAAGAATGAAGAGGATACATTGAAACTTCAGAGAGACATTGATCGTTTAGGCAGTTGGGCTAGGAAATGGGGAATGAGATTTCAACCCGTCAAATGCAACATGATGCAGCTGACAAATAAACGGTCTAGTAAGATACAGGCTAACTACACCCTTGAGGGCACTGTACTGGAAAACGTTGAAAACATCAAATACCTGGGTGTAACTATCACAAATGATTTGAAATGGAATACTCATATTTCCAATGTCTGTACAAAGGCTAACAGAACTCTTGGATTCTTAAGGAGAAATTTGTATTCTTGTCCCCCAGATGTGAAAGAAGCAGCTTATAAAGGACTGGTGCGGCCGGTCTTGGAATATGGAAGCTCAGTTTGGGACCCTCACACTCATGGCCTCCAGGAAGAACTGGAAAAGGTACAAAATCGTGCGGCAAGGTTTGTGACCGGAAATTATGTTTTTGAAACTGGGAGCATGACTGGCATTTTAGGTCAACTGAAATGGGAATATCTTAAGAAAAGGAGGAAGGATAGTAGACTTATATTGCTATACAAAGGTCTAAAGGGTAAAGCCAGAATACCCACAGATGACCTTATCCCAAAGAATAGGCGTTGTAGAAATCAACACTCTTTGGCTTTTCAGATACCTTCAGCTAGCAAAGAAGCGTACAAAAGTAGTTTCTTTCCACAGACTATCAGGGACTGGAATGACCTCCCTGATTCACTCCTCTGCTGAAATGTCTGATGACTGTGTGTCCAAGTTCGCTACACTCGTGCGTTCAAGGGACTAGTTTCTCCCCCATCCGAACCCCCTGGTGAAATAATGTCATTTGGCGTGTCACCAGTAAACTATTCAGATTCAGATTCAGATTATTGATTTATGTGAATTTTTCTCGAGAAATATTTTTTTTTTCACTTTCATGGACTGCTTGATTACATAATTTCTCATAAGCCGGTGATATATGGACCCAGACCACAATTAATTTTACTATATAGTTTAATCATTTGTTTTGCCTCCTACCTTCTTACCTGACATTGCTGGCTTTGTTCTGAAGCTTTTCTCCAAGTCTACACTGTATACCAGTACTTTTCATCAAGATTAAAATATGGGTTGACCGGCTCGTTTGGGAGGTATCTGCCAATTTCTATACGTACCGGTGTCTTCGTCAATTATCCGCCTGCCTAGGAGCAACCGCATAAGGGGTGGTTCAGTTGGCAGTTAAATACCTGAAATTACCAGATATCTCCACTATTTTAACATTTCCTGAAAGCTTAGACAACAATCTAACCAAACTGACATCAAAAGCAGCAATTCAACATGATTTGTCAACTTTACACCCCAATAAATAGGGGAACTATTTTGTGTGTAAGTATATCCGTATCGTGTTCTACCATTCAAGGGAAGTAATTGTGTCCTGATTCCATGGCTGAGGCTATCCGCACGACGGTCGTGCCGATAAGCGGCGTTATCCGCACGACGGTCGTGCCGATAAGCGGCGTTATCGGCCCGACCGTCGTGCGGATAGCCAATGCTACAGGTACTGGCTATCGGCACGACGAGAGTATAAGATTTTCTAACAAGCTTACGTATGCACTAAACTATTAATTTGTCATTAAATAAATTGATTATGTGTTAAGCTATTGAAATGCATTCGAAATTAACATTTTTTGTTAATTATGAATACGAAAACTAGTTTGATTTGATTAATCCAGCTGATGTAAACTGAGTCACAGTAGATTTCTAACAGCGGAGAAAAATATAATCATTGTTTTTTTTTTTTTTTTTTTTTTTTTTTTTTTTTAAATTGTGTATGTTTCCATACCCCATTAATAGAATTAAAGGTTGTTCATTCTTTTGGATTACCACATTATTTTATTATTTAGGTCACGATAATTACTTTCTCATTTACGCATACGCATGAGTGATTTTTACAGGTAAATTCACAGGTAAACCAATTTCAGCAAAATAACAATTTTGTTAATTAAAAAGTAAAAAAATCCTGCATGTGTAATATTCTGTTTCAGTTTTGAAGCCAGAGTAATATGTTCATCAAGTTAAAATGTATCCATTTCTAAACATTTTTAACATTTCCCTGTCGTGCGGATAACGCCGCTTATCGGCACGACGGTCGTGCCGATAAGCGGCGTTATCGGCACGACCGTCGTGCGGATAGCCAGTGTCTGATTCATATTGCGAACGAATAAGTACAACTAATTGCCGAAAATTGGGGCACTTCCTGGGGGGTATGAAGGGGCAGGCTCTTTCTGTACAGGCATATGCATATGTTAAGAGAGTACATATTTCGTAATGGCATGCAATCTCCCTAGAATGTCTGTGAGAGCGTATGGCAGTATATGAAGATAGATACATGAAAGGGGATACCGATACCAGGGCATGCAATTACTTGATGTCACAGGGGTTACCCTAAATAGCGCAAAGGAGTCCTTTTCGCGAAAAGGACTTCAAATAGCGAAAAGGAGTCCTTTTCGCTATATCAACTGACCCTAAAATAAGAAAAGGACTTCTTTTCGCGAAAAAGACTTAAATGTAATGAGAGAAATATAGGAAAAAAGGGACATAGCTACATGTATATTTGATTTTTGCACTGCAACATTAGCCAAAGGATACTTGTATCCTTTGTTTCCAGCTGGCAACGCGCAGTGTAGTATTGTCTTCGACAAGGGGAGGTGTGACTAGGACAAGACTACATAAAATCTATTATAGGCTGTGCTGTTTCCTAAAGACTATTCACCAGCCATTTTTTAAGTTGAATATTTATTTAATTTTATTCTTATATTTGTAACGTTATATTTCGTGGTGATAAACGAAAACCTCTTTCCTGCATATCAAGCCTAACACCCATATATGTACATGTATGTGTTAATCTTGACTTTTCTTGGCCGGCTGTCCTCAACGTTTCAAAAAGGTCACAAATGATGAGACACTTTCATAAAGATCTTTTTTCAAAGATATATTACTCGCCGATGCAACTGCATATATAGCATTTGAAACTGGGGATCGAAATGTGCTCAAGAAAAATTAGTCAAAAATCAGATTAGGGATTCATTGTTAAATTAACGTAAGTTTTGCATCGCTTTTCTTGTTCTCGTCAACGGTAATTGGGCGGTTGGAATCTTTTCAGTTAACCAGAAGGTACTCGGACACATAATTACGAAAACATGCCCATGCAATATAGTTACGAAAACGTGCCCATGCAATACTAAGTTCAGAGTAAAACTTGAAAATTTCATTGGCAAAATTTGGTTAATTTTAATATGTTTGCTCAAAAGTTTGCTTGAAATTTAACATTGCGCAAACATGTTAGTTGCAAAAGCTAACATGTTTTAAAATTATTTGTTTATAACATGTTGTTCCCTTTTCGAGAATAAAAGCATGGAGGTATCAGAGATTATAGCTTCATGATAAAAGTTAATACGCTATCCATTAGACTACCGCGGACGATATGAAACATTCTAATAAATTTCAAATTAGGAAACATTCCAATTTCAGTTATGGCAGTGGCTATTTTGCCGGACCCGGCAAAATAGCTCCTAGGGGTTATTTTGCCGGACCCGGCAAAATAAGGCAAAATAGTCTATAGGCTATTTTGCCGGACCCGGCAAAATAGCTATTATATACATATAGGCTATTTTGCCGGACCAAAAACTTAGTAAAATTTTTATTTTTTTATTTTATATTTTTATCATCTTTTTTTTTTTATCTACATTTTTATTTATTTTATTCACCTATTTATTTAAGATAATTATGTTTTTAAAATAAGAATACACATACTGAAAATGTTGATAAAAGACTTTATTCAGATACAAATGGGAGTATATGGCTGGCATTCTGGGACACTTTAAAAATGAATCCCTTAAGAAAAGGAGGAAAATTGTAATGAAAAGGTCTGAAGATTAAAATCAGAATACACACAGATGATCCCCAAGAATATACATGTATGCTTTGTAGAAATCAACACTCATTGGCATTGCAGATATGGTAGTTTTCAGGGTGGGGTATGAAAACCCCTGCCGAGCCGAGCTGTAAGAAAGACCCTGCCGAGCCAGGTTTTTGACTAATTATTGCTAAAACTCGATATATGGAAAATAATATAAAGAATGATAATGATTTTATATGACTGCAAACAATTTACATAATCTCAGTTATGCTAATTTGCCAAATTTATTAGATTTGATAGAAAATATCAGCTTTTTTCTCTAAGTTCATATCTTATAAACGGTCATAGGAATGTATTCCTGTTTAGATCATATATATACTCTGTAGTGTTTTGCTTTTAATCCATGGCACCAAATCCTGGGTGCCGCCCCCAAAGGTGCTGCAGCTAGAGGTCAAAATCTAGGACACCTTTAGAATATGATAGACGCCATGATAAATGTTCTGTTAGTCTACATCTTGACATCCATAAAGTCTTGTTCGAAAGCATTCATACTTAGACAGTAGGTACCCTGTAAGTGTCAGACTCTTGGGTCCATGTGTGGGGGTGTGGCTAGAGGTCAAAAACTAGAACATCTGGTAATCCAGGGTAGCGGGGTTGGTGCTCAAGTTTCTTGAAACTAGCCATGATCAGCTATAAGTCTATTCAAAATTTCAAAACTCTAGCATTCACCAGAGTTTCAAAAAAGTGACCAACAGACCCAGCCAGCCAGCCACATCTCTGCACACAACCTCACTGGCATTATTATTAGTGACATACACCCCAAGCAGCACACCCATCCCAACACACACGCACAGACAGAGTCAAGCCAAAGGCAACATACCCTTCCAACTTGACCAAAGTTGGGTCATAAAAAAGGCACAAAAAGCAACATATTGATTGAGAAATATCTCAAATAAATAAATAGATAAATAAAACAAAAATGTAGATTAGAATACCCTACGAAATATGAAATAAATTTTTAATAAGTATTTGGTCCGGCAAAATAGCCTATAAGTCCAATATAGCTATTTTACCGGGTCCGGCAAAATAGCTTCTAGGGACTATTTTGCCGGGTCCGGCAAAATAGCTCCTAGGGGCTATTTTGCCGGGTCCGGCAAAATAGCCACTGCCTTCAGTTAACACGAAATACTTGATAATCTAATTAATGACACGCGCCATTAGAGATTAATTCAACAACAGTAGCCGATTGTTTTAACACCTCGCAAACAGACACGTGACTCTGATAATTCGTTTACCGCACGGTAACTTGACACACGTTTTCACACCTTTTATTGCTCAGTCACATGATCTTAATATACAAACGATTCTCAATACACACTGAAATTGTTTCTTTCTCTCCGTGTAATAAGGTACACCTATAGAATTCTTAGAGCAAAGAAACAACGACCAGTTTCAAACAATATTTGACATATTTCACCACATGCGTGACACTTTGCAGTTGACATTGCCTATCTCTAAAATATTGCACGCCACGTATAAGAAACATCCAAACTTTAAAAAATAAACGCCTCTTTACTTTCCATCACACATGCAGACAAGTTTTAAGTCTTCTGAAGATCATTATTTTGCACACTGTTTCTTTCAGTAAATTTTTGCGTAAAATCTGAATCCCATACCATCACTCTGTGTAGCAGAAAATTACTATCACATGGAAACTGTAAGCTAGGACCGAAGAACTTGAGAAGAATCATTTTCATTTGAAAATATTGTCCTCTTAAGAAAAAAAAATGCCAAAATACTGCACCAAAGTTTCTGTCCGTCAGATCAAGGAAACTCTTTTCACGTGCGTATTGCATACATGTGTATCATCTACCTCAAATTTGATACATAATAGCTTTAATGCCATTTTACACCTCTTTACGCTACTTTACTCCTCTTTACTCCACTTTGCACTACTTTACTCAGCCTAATAACTAAATTTCGTAACACATTCTGTTGAAATGAGAAGCAATAACACAAATATCAACTCCTTTTCGCTATATTAAAGTCCTTTTCTACAAACACCAGTCCTTTTCTTATTTTAGGGTAAGATGATATAGCGAAAAGGACTCCTTTTCGCTATTTAAAGTCCTTTTCGCGAAAAGGAGTCCTTTGTGCTATTTAGGGTAACCGATGTCACAGTGCATGGTGTGGATGCTTTATCATTAGAAATAACCCCACTGTCATGTACGTGATATCGTGTAGATTTTTTTGGAACTAGGCCAAATACTTGCTAAAGTGATCAGACTGCGTAAAGGCAATAACAAAATCGTAAAATCTAATTTATTCTAAGCATGGGGGTGTCTCAGACTGGTCACTGGCATGTAAAATGCCTGGTATTTTAACAAATGAAAGGCTACTTACAATCTCCCAGTTTTTCTGGCCGCCATCTTGGTATGATCTACACTAGTGCCAAAAAAATCTACACGATATCACGTACAGGACAGTGAACCCTAGTGTTGATTTTTGTTACATATTGACCATTTTTGCATTATTGGCTGGTTTCCTGCTGACAAAAAATCAATATTGGAAAAACAGGTAACCAGAACAACCCTGAGGGGGTTCTGGCTACCCCTGTATTTCCAATATTGATTATTTTAAGCTAGGAACCAGCCGATAATGCAAAAATGGTGAATGGTGGGATAAAGCATATGATTGTGATTGTTACCTTGTTCTGACAAGGTGATGGCTTATACTCCAGACATTGACACCAGGAAAACATGTCCGTGAAATGTATACCCCCTTATACCCGACTTTTATATAGCAAAATTGGGTATGCAGGGGTAGACCTATTTTTCTTAATTTTGCTCCAAAATATAGATTGTGGGTACTCGTTAGAACTGCCTCAGCGAGTTCTTACATGTACCCACAATCTATGTTTTGAGCAAAGGTATTAAAAATATCAAAAATTTTCCAATGAAATTTTCGATTTTTACTACTGAAAAAATTCTCTATATATTTCATGGGCAAGTTTTCGTAATGGCATGCAATACCAATAACAATTGTTGGCATTTTAACATTTATAGGCAGGATAAATTACAGGCTTTGGAGTTCTAAACCTTCAATTTCAATATACATTTGGACCATTTCATTATAAAAGAGGAATTGAAATTTCAAGCACAGCGGAGTTGAGCATGAAAAAAGTTTTATAACCTCGGGACCTGGTCCAAAACAAAGTGGCTTGTACAGTCTCGGAAGAAGACTAGAAGTTTGAAATTTTGGATTTAAGAAGAAGAGTAGTATTCACGTAGCGACATCAAAGGTGCCTTTGTTTTTGCAAATATAGGCAAATATCTTTTTTTTTTTACATGATTGGGCTCATATGGGACAGTCATTATGAACATGTTTGCTTGTTCAGTTTTGGAATTATTGATTTATTGTTTACATCTATGGTAAACAGTTAAGGTCATGCCAGGACTGCCACTTATCCTAACCACACCATTCCTAGGTGAACCTCCCGGCACGTTACCAGTACCGAGTGTTTACTTCTTTTACCATCAACTCATAAATACTCTTCTTGAATCAGCAAAAGAGGGATAGTAGCCATAGGACGTATTGTTATGACCATCAAGTAAACATGCGAGCCTTTGCATGAGAAAACCAACAATTTGATTTTCCGACCAGGTCATGCGCGGATCCAGAAATTTTCATGAGAGGGGGTCCAACGAAAATGGTAATTTTTGGTCACAGACGAGGGGGGGTCCACCCCCCCCCCCAGAAAAAAAAAATCCCGAAATTACCTTTTTTTTAGGTAAAATTTTCAAATTCCAGGGGGTCCAGACCCCCGGTCCCCCCTCTGGATCCGTGCATGCAGGTCCAACACAAACCAGCCTGTACAGTCACAGAAAAAGGCTAGAAGCTTGAAATTTTGGATTTAAGTAGAAGAGTGATTCTACTATCTGTGTAGCGAAAACAAAGGCACTGATCAGCTTGAGGTTACCGCAAAGCTGGTCTGCACCTTTGTTTTCGCATATGCAGATTGTTGGTTTTCTCATGCGAAGGCTCATGTCCATGTATTGAATACTCCCTTAAACTCCACTTTTATAAAGTAAAACTGGGGTATACAGGTGTTTTCCATTTTTCTTATTTTTGATCCAAAACATAGATTGTGGGTACTCGTTAGAACTGCCTCGCAAAGGGGGTTCTAACATGTACCCACAATCAATGTTTTGAGCAAAAACATTAAAATTTTTCTGAAGAAATTTTCAAGTTTTAAAACTGAAAAAGATCTTTGTTTATTGCATGGGCAAGTTTTTGTAACAACAAAATCTTCATGAATGATCAGTTTTGAATCAGCTTCAATATCAAACTAAAATACAACCCATCTAACCGAAATCATTACAGATTTAGACTATAGAACAAACCCATTCTTATTGCCTTGGAGGGAACAGACTGTGTAATCAGGCATTATGAGAAAACCTATGCCAAAACAAAGGCGCAGATCAGCTTTGCAGTAACGGATAGTACAGTTCCTCCGCTACTTAAATCATCATCATCATCATCATATCCGTTTTATAGTCCGTTGTCCTCTACTGAGGGTTGGACTTGTTTGACAAGTCTCCTTCTTAGACGACCTCTCCACTCTGAGCGATTCTGAGGATCAGCAGTATCCATTCCTAGCTTTTTTCTGTCGTCTAACAACACTTCATCCCATGATTTCCTTGGCTTGCCAGATCTTTTCTGTGCAACTATGTTCAGCTTGCGTACTTGAGCAATCCAGCCTTTGCTGCGCTCTACATGTCCATACCATCTCATTCTGCTGGAGCGAAGCACCACATCTATATCCTGAAGTCCAAGCTTTGAGAGAAGGGAGTCTGAGCTTACTTCATCATTCGCCTTGACATTACAGATCCAGCGGATCATCGCACGGTCATTGCGCCGTAGGCGGTTAAGTGTAGCCACAGTCAACGCCCATGTTTCTGCCGCATGCAGCATTACACTTCTCACACAAGTTGAATAAACTCGACCTCTGGTCAAAAGTGGCAGATTGCGGTTGGTGAGTAGGGGGAGTAGCTGTCGGAACTTGCCCCAAGCAGATTTGCAACGTGTTATTGCAGCCAGTTCACAACCACCACCAGCAGAAAGCATGTCTCCCAGATAACAGAACTCTGGAACAGCCTCAACTGTTTCGTCATCAACCTGAACCTCCTTCACTAGTCTTCCATCTATTGGACGTGCCTTTCCTAGGCAGCGAGCACATCTGAAATCAGGATCAGGGCGCAAGGGGCCTTTGATTCCACTGCATTTCTTGTGGATCCAAGACAAGCAGCCACCACAGAAGATAGCATTTCTTCCTACACCTGTCTGACAGACGCCACAGGGATCCTTTCCAGATTTTTTCAGAAGGTCCAGATTGGGGCCAGAGACCATGATCTTTGTCTTCCCCATGTTCACTCGAAGGCCTTTCCTCTCCATCTCTGCTTTCCATGTCTTCAGCTTTACCAGTAGTTCCTCCATGGACTCAGCACTAATCATCAAGTCATCTGCATACAACAGCTCCCAAGGGCAGCCTGTTCGGAACTCCCTGGATAAAGCCTCTAACACAATGATGAAGAGAAGCGGGCTTAGGACAGAGCCCTGATGAACACCTACTTTGACACCAAACTCCTCACTGTATCCACTGCCAACTCTTACCCTACTTCTCACGTCTTTATACATGGACTGGACAAGGCACACTAGCCACTCGTCGATTCCTAGTTTTCGCATTGCCCACCAGATGACATCCCGTGGGACCCGATCGAATGCTTTTTCCAGATCAACGAAGGCCATGTAGAGCAGCTTGTTAGCAGCTAAGTGCTTCTCTTGTAGTTGACGGACAATGAAAATCGCATCTGTAGTGCCACGACCTGACATAAACCCACACTGCATCTCATCAATCTCAACTCTTTGCCGGATGAGTCCTTCTACTACACGCTCCAATACTTTCATCGTCTGTTCAATCAGCTTCAAGCCCCTGTAGTTACCCCTGTTCAGAGCATCTCCTTTGCCCTTGTACAAATTGACAATGTAACTCTCCTGCCAGTCGATTGGGATGCAACCTTCTGAGATGATGTCCTCGATAAGATCACGCACCTCAGCTACACCAGCTTCACCAAGGGGCTTCAGCATCTCAGCAACGATACCTGATGGTCCAGCTGCTTTGCCAGATGCCATCTTGTTGATGGCCTTTGTGATCATCTCCAAGGTGATTGGCTCGCTTGGGCCTTCAACTGGGCTTTCCACTGACAGGTCCTCTGGATTCCATGGGAATTCGACATTGAGGAGACGCTCATAATGCTCTTTCCAGGCATCTTTCTTTGCATCCTCATCTAGTGACAGTAGGCCTTCATCATTCTTTACAGGTTTCTCTCCCATGACATCCTGGTTGTCACGTCTCATTTGCTTCGCCAGACGATACACATCTGCAGATCTTGGATCTATTTTCTGGAGAGCAACCTTCTCAGCCTCATTCTTGGCATGGTACACTGCATGGTTGGACGCACGCTTGGCTGAGTTGTATGCAGCTCGACTGCCACCAGCTTTCCACAACTTGAAGCACCTGCGCTTCTCCTTAACTGCTTCCTCCACCTGCTTGTTCCACCACCAAGTCTGCTTTCTCCATGGGTGATTCGAAAAATATCAAGCTTCTAGCCTTTTTCTGTGACCGCACAGGCCTGTTTGTGTCGGACCTGGTCGGAAACCCGGAGACCGTTTTTCTCGTGTCGCGGCTCATGTGGTGGTCTATTCAGGAAGAGAAAACAAGAACAAACTGTGATGCTTCTCAGTGTTTATTTATTCAAACTTATTGTAACTGTAAAATATGTTTGGTATTAGGAAGCATTTATTGATACCCATCTCATTTTTGGAAATAATGAACAAAATGTATCACATACTATGCTTCTGTTATATGCAAGTATATCAATTCCATTTTAAAGCCAATGTGAGATTTCATGGCTGCTTATGTATATGACATAAAGACTAACAGTAAGAGTAATGCATCCACTTTGTATAAGATTTAGTTGTCAGTAAAATTCCTACTCCAAAATGATACATGTACTGATCTTTGTTTATTGCATGGGCAAGTTTTTGTAACAACAAAATCTTCATGAATGATCAGTTTTGAATCAGCTTCAATATCAAACTAAAATACAACCCATCTAACCGAAATCATTACAGATTTAGACTATAGAACAAACCCATTCTTATTGCCTTGGAGGGAACAGACTGTGTAATCAGGCATTATGAGAAAACCTATGCCAAAACAAAGGCGCAGATCAGCTTTGCAGTAACGGATAGTACAGTTCCTCCGCTACTTAAATGCAAAATATCAAGCTTCTAGCCTTTTTCTGTGACCGCACACGCCTGTTTGTGTCGGACCTGGTCGGAAACCCGGAGACCGTTTTTCTCGTGTCGCGGCTCATGTGGTGGTCTATTCAGGAAGAGAAAACAAGAACAAACTGTGATGCTTCTCAGTGTTTATTTATTCAAACTTATTGTAACTGTAAAATATGTTTGGTATTAGGAAGCATTTATTGATACCCATCTCATTTTTGGAAATAATGAACAAAATGTATCACATACTATGCTTCTGTTATATGCAAGTATATCAATTCCATTTTAAAGCCAATGTGAGATTTCATGGCTGCTTATGTATATGACATAAAGACTAACAGTAAGAGTAATGCATCCACTTTGTATAAGATTTAGTTGTCAGTAAAATTCCTACTCCAAAATGATACATGTACTGATCTTTGTTTATTGCATGGGCAAGTTTTTGTAACAACAAAATCTTCATGAATGATCAGTTTTGAATCAGCTTCAATATCAAACTAAAATACAACCCATCTAACCGAAATCATTACAGATTTAGACTATAGAACAAACCCATTCTTATTGCCTTGGAGGGAACAGACTGTGTAATCAGGCATTATGAGAAAACCTATGCCAAAACAAAGGCGCAGATCAGCTTTGCAGTAACGGATAGTACAGTTCCTCCGCTACTTAAATGCAAAATATCAAGCTTCTAGCCTTTTTCTGTGACCGCACAGGCCTGTTTGTGTCGGACCTGGTCGGAAACCCGGAGACCGTTTTTCTCGTGTCGCGGCTCATGTGGTGGTCTATTCAGGAAGAGAAAACAAGAACAAACTGTGATGCTTCTCAGTGTTTATTTATTCAAACTTATTGTAACTGTAAAATATGTTTGGTATTAGGAAGCATTTATTGATACCCATCTCATTTTTGGAAATAATGAACAAAATGTATCACATACTATGCTTCTGTTATATGCAAGTATATCAATTCCATTTTAAAGCCAATGTGAGATTTCATGGCTGCTTATGTATATGACATAAAGACTAACAGTAAGAGTAATGCATCCACTTTGTATAAGATTTAGTTGTCAGTAAAATTCCTACTCCAAAATGATACATGTACTGATATAAATTTTGTGAAAAGTTCTAATGCTGAAGACAAAAACTTAACAGATACAAAAAACATGGCATTATCTATGACTACAGAAATAAATTAGTGATGAGACGATGACCGATATCTCTTCTAGATTCAATTGCAAGTTTATTTAAGCACTAATCACATCCTAGTAACTTCTCCCGAACAGTGTGTAGTATTTGGCCTTCTTTGTACATGCCGGGTGTATACACTTTGTGTCCGGTTTAAGGTCCTGTGGTAGTTTGAAGGGTATACACAGCCCCTTGGCCCCCATTGATGGAGCTCCTTCCTCTACAACTGCATCTCTGGAATGGAAAGAAGAAAGATTTTGGTTAATCTGGGCTTTTAACATCCCTCAAACAGCTATGGTCATACGGAAACAGAAACTGCACAGGTGAAAAGCCTTTTTTTTGCTACTCGAATAGTACAATTCTTCTACTTAAATTTAAAATTTAAAGCTTCTAGCTGTCTTCTGTGACTGTACAGACTGGTTTGTATTGACCCAAATTGTTGGTTTTCTCATGCGAGGGCCCAAATCAAATTTTTAGGGTGCCCTTTAAATGCTTACCTAGCACTATCCTTTTTAATGTTATCCTCGCAGGGGATCTCACCACAGAACGGGGCCTGGATCAGTTTCTTCTGGTCAAGACTGTCACAGAACTCCTCCCAGTCATGTGACACTGCCATGTACGAGTCCAGGTCCTTCTTGGCCCTGAAAAAATATGTTATACAGAACATATTATGGATGTGGATTTTAGGTGTACATCCCTCTCCACAGTTAAGGTCATATGAGTCGCATCACTAGTTGTTAAAACAAAAGCGCAGATCAGCTTCGCAGTAACAGCGAAGCTGATCAGCTGATCAGTGCCTTTGTTTTAGCTACTCAGATAGTACAATTCCTCTTCTACTTAAACCCAAAATTTCTATCGTCTAGCTTTCTTCTGTGACTGTACAGGCCGGTTTGTGTTGGACGTGGTCGGAAATCCCGAAAACCGGTTTTCTTGTGACGCGGCTCATATATAAACAGGACTTCAGTCTGAAGACTGGAAAAGTCTGGGCTTGAAGGTTTACAATTATGAGAAGCTAGGTTTCACAAAATTCAATGCAATGATCACCTGGTTATTTTGAAAACAGTGCAGGACATATCAATCTTTCTGAAGCAGATCCATGCAACATTTCTTTACTCAAGTTTAGGGTGAATGCAGTAAATGTTGTTTCTTGGTTTGTTTTGATGCTTACTGTTCCAGTCAACAGTTATGGTCATGTCTGGATTTGGTTTCCATTTTAAAGTGTGTTTCCTTGTGTCTGATAATGTTTTTTTTTTTTTTTTTTTTTTTTTTTTTTCAGATATTTTGCAACTGTTTAGATGTAGATGAAATATTTTCTTGACACAATTGAGCAGTTAGTTTGTTGCAAAATGTGCAGCAAAAAGTTTGAAAATCGGTTTACAAATAAAAGTTCCGGTCAAAAAACATTTTTGAATAGGGATTTTCTGAAAGGGAGGTAAACATTTTCCCACAAAAATTCTTGGTATTTCATTATGATTGCCCAGTATCAATATAAAAATGACAGAAATGGCTGACCTGGGACAAAATCTTCATGATCAAGTAAACATTTTTGAAACATACCCATTTTCATACCCATTTTCATGATCATGGATTTTCTCCCTTGTCAATGCAAAATACCTATTCAAAATTCATTTTGGTCATTAAAACTTTATCTGTTGACCGATTTTCAAAATGTTTGAAGGTCCTATTAGGACAAACTAAGATTAAGATTTTGACATAAAAATAACTTTTCTATTGTCCTCCATACAATAAATTTCTGCAAAAAAAATTATCAAATGCAAGTTTCCAAACTTAAGTTTTCTGCCATACAATTGTATATCATGGCATTTTTTAAAAGATGCATACCTGTCAAAGAGATTTGACTGTATTTTCTCTAACAGATCTTTCATTTGCTGGGCTACATTCTCATTCTTCAGCACCAGTTTCTCTCCTGTATCTCTCCGTACCACAACCAACTGCCCCTGTTTCAAATCCCTTGGTCCCAACTCAATACGGATTGGAACTCCCTAAATAGAAAATACAAGGTGTCATCATCAAAATTAAGCAAGTTTTTGCTCAATGTGTTGTATCATTTTCTTTAATTCACACAGCTACTCATTAAAAATAAAACACTTTATATGACTTTATTATGCAAGGCTGCCATGATTCTTGTACTAACATGCATTTGAGCTGCGGTGTAAGAAAACCGGTCTTTGGGGTTTCCGACCAGGTCAGACACAAATTGAGCTGTTCAAGCACAGAAGATGGCTAGAGGCTGGAAATTCAAGATTTTGAAAGTAGACTAATTATACTATACGTGTAGCGAAAACATATCCGTGTAGCGAAAACAAAGGCCCTGATCAGCTTCGCAGGCAAAAATCCGGTTTTCTCATGACGAGGCTCATTTTATCTGGACATGATTTGATTGTAAAATCTATGTAATCACGAGGCTTTAAGTTCCTGCCAAAAGCTCCTGTAATGGTTATAAAACATGGCCATAACAAATTAATTACTAAATATCAGCAATGCTTGATTCGGATATTGAAAAAACTACTGTAAGTTCGGAAACATTCGCGAGAACATAATTTTCGTGAATATTTGCGAATTCATTTCCTCATGAATTTGTTACCTCCTGAATTTAAGTACATGTACTTGCTAATAAAGATTTTTTTTTTAAATTCAGTTTTACGTCCCTTTCAAGATTATTTCAGCTCATATGAGACTAGCCAATCAGTAGGTGGGCGAAAACATGAGAACCCCGAGAAAAACCACCTGGCACACCCGCAAGCAGAACTTGGCTTGTCTCACATGTGGCCAGTGCGGGGCTCGAACCCACACTAGACACAGCGGTGAGATGATCGAGTGATTAAGAAACTGCGCTCTTAACCACTCGGCCACGGGGGCCTCCCAAATAAAGATTTACTTAAAGCTTTATAGATTGAATGAGTATGAGCTCGTAAATTCAAGAACTCATTTATAATTCTGAAATAGAAAAGTTGTGAAATAAAAAGTCACGTGAAAATTTCCGGATTTACTGTATATTTACTGTACCTTCAATTCCCAATGATTAAACTTCCATCCCGGCGAGTAGTTATCTCTGAGGTCTGTTCTAGATCTTATGTTCTCATCACACAGTCTTGCATTGAGGTCCTCACACGCTGATAACAATTTCTGGTTATCCTCCTCTGAGAGACTAGCTGTTATCCCACAGGGAACTATCATACACTGAAATACAATACAATTTACTGGTCATATTATTGTTGTTTTTTTTCTTTGTCTTGTGGTTTAATCCAGAACAATTTTTCAGTCACATCAGGACAGAGCAAATATTCTTGGAACTAAACAGTGCTTTGGGGAGTAATATCTTGTTCAAGGACACAACACAGCAGCAGTGGAGTTCAAACCTAGGACCTCTCAATTCTGAGTCGGGCACTCTTAACACAAGCTGCACTAATTCACCGCTATCCCTAATGCTTTATGACTTGAATGCTATTAGCTAATTTTATTTTATTTTCGGGGCTTGATAATAATTTCTGTTCTTATCTATTTTGCTAACACTACTGCTAACCAACTTCTGTACACATGTACCTGAACACATGCAACCCTTGGCGGAAGCACCAGACCCTGGTTATCACCATGTACCATACACATGACACCTATAGTTCTGGTCGTAATACCCCAGGAGTTCTGGTATACATAGCGCTTCTTTTGAGTTTCTGGATCTTCGAACACAATCTCAAACATCTTGGAGAAGTTTTGTCCTAGGTGATGTGATGTGCCTCCCTGAGTGAAACCAGAGGACCAATGGTCCTGTAAACGCTCACCTGAGATCTGCTTCATATACCAATAAACATATTTGAATATTATGGTATTTAACCCCAGTGCAGGGGCAGATGAAGCCCTTGGGCCATTTTCTGTTTTCAGAATAATCAATATTCTGTCCATTTGCCAATTTCCTGCTGATTTTCCCCTTCAAATAACATTTTAAAAGCAGATGAGCCCCTGGGGTCCATTTTTTTTTCAGAATCATTAAATTTCAGTCCTACTGCCCATTTCCTGCAAGACTTTCACTTAAAATGACATTTTAAAAGTTTTCCCCATTCAAATGCATTGACGACCTATGTTGACCTTGCCATAAAATAGGTCAAGGTCACCACAGGGTCATGTTTTATATATACATTGTAGTACTTGAGTCATCCATACTTCATGCAAAGTTTCGTTGAAATCTGTTCACCGGTTCTGGAGAAGAAGATATTTTAAGGATTTTTACCATATATGGCCATGGCGGCCATCTTGGTCATGTGACCTGGATTATTTATATATACATTGGTTCCCACTTCCTATAGATGCTTCATATAAAATTTGGCTTTGATTGGCCAAGTGGTTTCAGCGAAAAAAATCTTTGAAAAGTGTGTATGGACAACAGACCGGCCAAGGTCAAGAGATGACCTTGACCTAAATCAAACATATACCTTCATCTAATCCATTAGTTGTTTGCATCTACCACTTTTCAGATCTCAGGCTGCAACAGTTTTCAAAAAATAGCTAATTTCCACTTTTCCCATTATAAGTCTATGGAAACTGAAAGTTACCATAGCAACCAGAGTTCTTATCCGACTGGAATAAAAAACACAAATTATGTAGAGGCTACTGTCAGGAACATGTATACAAAGTACAGGATTCATCCACTTGACAGTTTCTGAGGAGAAGATTTTTGAATGTTTTTTCAAAATTTTGCCCTTTATGGGGCCCCAGCAACCAATCAAAATAAAGGATTAGGAAAAAACTCGCAAGAAACGTCAAACACTACTCAATAAACATTTCTGCAAAAACAAAATTCAAATGTCTGCAATTTTAGCGGAAAAATAGCCGATTTCCACTTTTCCCATTATAAGTCTATGGAAACTTTAAGTTGCCATAGCAACCAGAGTTCTTATCCGCCTGGAATAAAAAACACAAATTATGTAGAGGCCACTGTCAGGAACATGTATACAAAGTATAGGCTTCATCCCCTTAACAGTTTCTGAGAAGAAGATTTTTGAATGTTTTTCGAAATTTTGCCCTATATGGGGCCCCTGCAACCAATCAAAATGAAGGATTAGGACAAAAGTCACATGAAACGTAGAGGACTACTCAATAATCATTTCTGCAAAAACAAAATTCAAATATCTCCAACAAGATAGCAAAAACTGGCAATTTTCACTTTTTTCCATTGTAAGTCTATGGGAAGCATAAGTTGCCATAGCAACCAGAGTCCTTATCCGATCAAAACAAAAAACACAATTATTCTTTCCCCCTACCTGTAGATGGTGTATGTGTAATATGAGAACAATCGGCCCAGTGGTTTCAGAGAAGAAGATCTTTGAAATTGTGGACGACGGACGGACGGACGGACGCCCGAGCATGGGTATACTATAAGCTCACCTATGAGCCTTCGGCTCAGGTGAGCTAAAAAATGAGTGCACATGATAATAATTTTGCAAAATGTTATTGTTTGATGCTCTGTCAAAGGTTAATCACCAAGTGGACAGCGGGTGATCAAATCTCTAAACTTATGCCTAAGATGTTACATAATATCAGATGTTATGTTCATGACTTTTATTTATGGCTCACAAATAATCCAAAGGTTTGAAAGCAGTGAATACAAAATCATTTGTTCTTTTCATTAAAACTTTATTCTCACTGATATTTATCCATGATGTAAGCACAGCCTGTTGTGCATCCTCATGCAGTGTTTGTCAAAAAAAAAACAACAGGCAAACCTGCACAGCAATTTCATCTCAATTTGTGTCCCACCCCCCACAAATCTCCAGCTTCCTGCAGCAAGCAAATGCCCACCTGTATAGCCCTGCCACTTGCTGATATGTAAGCCTCCACTGTAGTTGTAAAGTCTCCTCCTGCAAACTTTTCCTTCTCAGTTTTTCTACCCCGCACTACCGGTATGGCAAGTAACTCCTCGTATATTCTAGCATAAAGTTCTAATATAGTATACACCTGGAAGCAAAAAAATTTTGATTACTATACTGTGTCTTGACATGAAAATATCTTTTGCTTTGTTTTTTTGTGGATGTTGTAACATCCCAAGTCATGTCCAGATGCTGTCACCGCTTCTTGGGTATTAACCAGCACAACTGGGAGTTCAGGTGCCTTGCACAAGGACACAACCAACTAGCAGTGGGCTTTGAACTCCAAAACCTCTCAATCTGGGGTCAGACGCACTAAGAACTAGGCCACAAGTCTCCAAATAACAATATATCTAGTCCACTACAAGTGGGATACTCAATTTTCATGAGCCTTTGCTTGAGAAAACCAACAATTTTGGTTTCTGAACAGGTTCAACACAGAAGCAGGATAGAAGCATGAAATTTTGGATCTATGAAGAAGGATAGTACTATCTGTGTAGCAAAAACGAAGACGTTGATCAGCTTTGCAATTAGATATGCAGTATCTGTGCCTTTGTTTTCCCATATGCAAAATGTTGGTTTTCTCATGATGCGGTTCATATTCTTCTAACCTTCAATAGCAACAGTAATGATAAAAGACAGCACACTTCTTTTTGCATGATCACTATTTTTTGAGACAGATGACATGAAATGAAGCAAGACCAATTTTATGTTACACCTACAATTTTTGTTGATAGAAGTTTAAGAATTTTTAAGAATTAATATATGCTTGCAACCATGTTTTTTCTTTTCCATTTGTGGTTTAATGTTCCAGCAACAATTTTTCAGTCATGTCGGAACATAGACAAAACTTGCTTTGTATTTACCAGCACTATTTGATAGTTAATGTATCTTGTTCAGATACAACACAGCACCCAAGGGTTCAACACATTACCACTAGGCCACCACATTCCCTATAGCCAAGGTTCAAATCTGTATGTAAGACTGTGTGAAGCTTTTTCTAACTTAAGTAATTCTAATTAAATTAATATATGTTTGTTTAAACTTTAGAAATGTTTCTGGCACTAACCTCTTCACAAGCTGATTCCTGGTCTGCAAATGCTGTGTGACCCTCCTGCCAGAGGAACTCTCGTGTTCTCAAGAATGGCTGTGGATGTTTGAACTCCCATCTCTGTAGTGATAAGAACTAGAAATAAGTGTTTGTAAAACACTATGCCCCCAACTGTATGCTTGCCTCTAACCTGGCACAGTTTATATGATTCATTTATTTTAATATTTTTTTATGAAAACCATGTAAGCAAACAGAGAAGACCTGGGTGCAAATAGCAAACTTGAGGACTAACCGTGATAACAGAAGCACACTTAAAATTGGAGTTAAAATTTCACAATTCCTTAATTCTGTCAAACTTTACATAAAGTCCTCAAAAGTTAACCAGGTGATCTTCTTCTCCACCCCAATCAGTAAATCAAATATGAAGGCTCTAGCTAAAATACTTTTTGAGATATCTTGCACCCAAGATTTTCAAATTTTGTTTCCAAAGGGACATAACTCAAAAAGACGGCATAACGCGGACATGAAAAATTACGGGTCAACTATTTTCTTATGAGGAATCTGTAAATGAAATTTCAAAACCCTAGCGTTCATCCTTGAAAATTTTAAAACTTCACCGAAAATTGGAAAAATCAATCAAAATTTCAAAAATGCGTAATTTTGTCAAAATATGAGGTGAAGTTATCAAAAGTTAATCAGGTGATCTACTCCTCATCCAAAATCAGTATACCAAATATGAAGGCTCTAGCTCAAATACTTTTTGAGATATCTTGCACACAAGATTTTCAAATTTTGTTTTCAAAGGGACATAACTCAGAAAAGCGGTATAACTTGGGCATGAAAAAAATATGTGTCAACTATTTTTTCATGAGGAATATGTATATGAAATTTCAAAACCCTAGCAGTCACCGTTTAAAAGTTTCAAATTTCACTGAAAAGTTGAAAAAATAAGCAAAATTTCAAAATTCCATAATTTTGTCAAAATTTGCGGTAAAGTTCTCAAAGGTTAATCATGTGATCTACTTCTCAGCCCCAACTAATATACCAAATATGAAGGCTCTAGCTCAAATACTTCTTGAGATATCTTGCACACAAGATTTTCAAATTTTGTTTTCAAAGGGACATAACTCAGAAAAGGGGCATAACTCGGACTTGAAAAAAATACGGGTCAACAATTTTTTCATGAGGAATGTGCATATGAAATTTTGCCCTAGCATTCACCGTTCAAAAGTTAACAGACGCACTCACACACACACACACACACACACACACACACACACACACACACACACACACACACACACACACACACAAGCCAAAAGCAATATGCCCTTCCAACTTTTTCAAAGTTGGAGGCATAAAAAAATCTCTAACTATAACAGCATATTTTTTCAACATTCATGCAGTTTTTACAGATTGTGGGGATGATTTTCTACGGTGATAAGAAAGATTGCATTTTGTCCCATATACTAACAGTATCTTTGCTACATACTACATTGTACTCATTATTGATTTATCTGTTTGTAGGGAGGACTCATTCATCAATTTTAACACAATAATATGGTCTAGCAATCTAATTTATAATTTTATTGACAGTTGTTTAGCTGGTATTTCTAATTCTTTTTCCATATTACTTTTCAAGTTGGAAACATATGGTTCACCTTCATATGTAAGGTAGATCAATCTATCATTGGGCTGAAAAATCTATTGAAGAAAGATAAGACCGCTCTCAGTTTGATGTATATTCTATGCCATAAAAATCTTATATTTAAGAAATAGGTCAGCTACTCCAGCAGTGAGTTGTTGAGTAAAAATTCACTGTTTGTAAATGAGTTGTAAAGAAGATCATGAATGCCTAGCGCAAGTGATTTATATTCTTACAAGTGACTGACAAACAGTGAATTATTACTCAACAATTCACACACTAGAGCTGATTTTTTTCCATTCTAACACACTTTCAACAGAATAAAAGTTGAAACTGTCTATATCGTTCAGCTTTCCGCCATTGCATCGTAGATATCCCGCCAAATATTTGACTGTAATGCGGGTATTTACACACATTTATTGCTTTTGTTATGCGCTAAAAAGACATAACACCGACTAACTGTGCTTGATGGGATAGTTGACGTCACAAAAGATATCAAAATGGCGCAAAAAAAAAAATGGCACATTTTTTCGCCCAGTGTTGCACAATACTAAATGTTTTTAACAAGTGGCTATATAGGCGAGGTGTGTTAGAATCATAATTTTCAATCATTTTACGAACTTATGAACCTACCACAACATTACACCACTGGTTTAACTTGAGCGGAAGATCTCGGTGAGACTTGATCCATTTGGCGTAGGACGGGTACATGACTGTTTCACTGGTGGGACGTATGGCGATGGGCTCGGCTAAATCTGATTTTCCTGACTTTGTCACCCAGGCAACCTACGATAAAGCATAACGTTAACATCAAAGAGCATATCCAAGAAAACACTGATAGAGTTGCAAGATACGGTATTTCATAATTACATACTAATAGCAAAAGGCATTCAGAGTGCTTATTCACTTTGCCAAAATTATTCTAAGTTTTTAACAGGATAGTGCATACACAGACTGATCAAAACCTAGCAATAATTGTAATATGCATAGAAAATTTGATACTGCATAATAGTTTTGTGTAAGTTTAGTACATGTCAGTTAAATTTCTTTGTCGAAAATTATAGCACTTTAACATATGAGCCGCCTCATGAGAAAACCAACAATCTGCATATGCCAAAACAAAGGCGCAGATCAGCTTCGCAGTGACTGCGAAGCTGATCAGCGCCTTTGTTTTCACTACTCAGATAGTACAATTCCTCTTCTACTTAAATCCGAAATTTCAAGCTTCTAGCTCTTTTCTGCGCTTGTACAGGCACGTTTGTGTCAAACCTGTTCAGAAACCACATTGTTGAATTTCCCATGAGGCGGCTCATATGTTAGTGGCTGATCAAACAGAAAACAGTCAGGGTGTAAAAAACTTAAGTACATTTCAAGTTATACCTCTGGAGCAAAATCCTCTATATGTTTCTTTTCCTGTTCTAATGCGTGCTGGGATACAAACATGGGGAAATATGTATTCTCAACACCCAATTTCTTAATTTCCTTATCGAAAAAGTCTTTGATAATCTCCCATATGGAGTATGACCACGGCCTGAGAATGTAGCAGCCACTGACATCATAGTATTCCACTAGCTCCGCCTTGGTTATAATTTGTGAGTACCAGTCTGAGAGATTCTCTTCTTTCTTTGCCTCAAGACCGAGTCTAGAAATGAAAGTATGTTGTTTTCATTTTATAATGCAGGAGACATATAATAATCATATTGTTACTACACACACCTTTCTTACAGGCAGTTTAAAACCATACTTAGATCACTATCTATTGCCATTCACTGAGAACATTTCTCCTTGAACAGTATTCGGGGAAAAGAAAAAATTACCTAAGAACTTTTTCATGACAATATCTTTTCAAATGAATATGGCTGAGTCGGGAATTTATAACAACACATACATCCTAAGCAACAATGCTCTTGACACAGCTACTGAGGCCAGTTAGGGGCATTAATTCAAATAATTACACTTTTAAGAGAGGACCTTACCTCTTAAAGAACAGAAAACGTCAAACATCAATCATTTGTATCTGCACAAGCTGATATCATGAGATTAAGCTTTATACCATACCTTGTTATTTTCTTGATTTCTCGACTAGCATCATCTTTGTCTGTCTTTTTCTCTGCAACTTTCTCTTTCTTCTCAGCTTTAGCTTCTTGTTTATTCTCTTTCCCTTTCTTCTCCTTCTTCTTGTCTTTTCTGCCACCCCCACCCCCCAGTTCTTGCCCGGTTACATTCTTGTATTCGGCTTTTAGGGCTAGGAGGGTCTGTACTTCTTTATCTATCTCATCCTACAAAACAACTTTAACTATTTGCATTCTGTTTAGTTGATTCTTGTATTGGTCAACATTTTTTCAGTTGTGTCAGAATTGATCTAATGCTTCAAGGGTTCTTGGCCAGTACATGGACAGTAACTGTGTCTTACACACAACTTAGTATTAGAGGTCAACATTCTACTACTAGGCCACCACACCCCTTACCTGGTGAGAAGGAACCTTCACATTAAAATAGATCTATGAATTTTTATGGCCATGCTGAAGGCATTGTTTCCTTTTTTTGACCATGACAGTGATTTCCCTACACAATCTCCAGTATAGGAGTATTTTTTGGTAGAACAGTTACTCCAAGTTTGGAAATTTTCATGTGACTTTTATCATTGGATTTTTCTTTTTCCCAATCATTGGCAATTTCTTGGATATGCCAGTGGGTACTTGTGCAGTCTATAAAATTTATGTTAATATTTACTTTGATTTCACAAATACAAATGAAAATTAAGTCCTAATGAACAACATTAAATCTATTGGAGGAAAAATGTAATCTACAGTAATTTTCCTACCTTTGGAGCTTTAGCAGCTTTCAGATCTCTCACTTTGTTCCCCTGTATATCAATCTTCTCCATGAGTGGACCTATGTCCGGGAAACTGTCCATACCGGCTGCCTGTGGAGGCTCCGATGACTCAATTTCCTGCTTTGTTGGTGTACTGGCCACCTGTTCTTGTTTCTTAGGAGTGGTACCAGATGCTGCGCCGGGTTTCCAGTCTTTGCCGGCCAGAGATTTGTACTCAGATTTCAGCTGAAGTAGGACTTTCACTGCAGCATCAATTTCAGGCTGAAAATGTAGAATTGAGGCACATCAAAAGAAATCTGTGAACAATTGTGACAAGTGAACAAAGGTGGAAAACCTCATATCGAGGATGGGATGAATAATGGTAAATGTGTAAAGGTTTAAGTTTGTGATGGGAACATAAGAAACATGAGCTTGTGACTGTGTAAAGGAAAGACAATTCTGTCCAAAGGGTCATGGGCATCACATGGCTTGCCTAAGTGTGTTGTAATAGTCCTTAATACATGGGTCATACATGTATTTGACTTGTGGAATATTTTGCTGTAAACATTACCTAAAGCATTCAAACAGGGGTCAGACCAAAAGATAAGCTGTCCAATGCATGATAATCAAAAGACATTACAGTGAAGACCCTGATGGAAAAACCTGGCCAACAACACAGAAAATTATTTTGTTACCTTTGAAAACAATGCCAATGTTTAAATTCACTTATATATTTAAACTGCTCTGTTACTTTAATTTTCCATAAACCACATGTATATTCCATCTCAGAACAACACATTGTAAGGTAACAAAAGGCCTGAACTAAAGTAATTGCTACTAGCTATAAAATGTTTGAATGACACTTTTGACAACATACAAGTAAGACTGACAAGATGTGCATATGTTAACGACTTAATATTGTTTGTAATGTGTAAGGTGATGAAATATTTCATAGTTTAAGAGCAAGATTATTCAACAGCTCTAAGACTTTCATCATTTAGACCATGTATAAAGTTAACCCAGTTTTCCTATTGAAATTTCCTTAGAGAAAGATAAACAGTCACCAGTGAATCGAATGTTTAAACCATTACAAATATGTTGCACCATCAGAGATATAACATTAAGACTTTAAACAGTCCTGATAAAAACATTTAACTATGTCTTAAAACAATGCGGATAAAAACAAAATCATTTTAAACAGACAGATTAAATATGAGGTTACAACAGTACTGTTTTAAGTGTTTTTTTTTATTGTTTTTTTTTTTTTTTTTTTCAAGAAAAAAGATATAGGAAGAAACATTGGTGGTCTTATAAAAACATATTTTTGAACATTTTAAATCAAAACCCTTAAAAAGAGAACAAAATGATCACTTACAGGATAAAAAGTTGCAAGACAAATCAAGTGAATCCAGAATGAATGGATATTTTATTAAAATTTGTCAGTTTATACAGGTTTATACACATATCCACGTGGCTGATTGAATTAAGTACAATGTATATTTACTTTATTTCCTACTACACATATCAAGCTAAATTAAGCGTATAAATCTATAAATAGAATATTGGAAATAAAGTAAAAGCTTTTTTAAAAGAGCCAAGAACTAAACTTTCACAAAATGTTTTCTTAGAAGCAGAACAATATCTAAATGATTTATGGTAAAAGTAAAGATAATTTAAATACTTGAAAGGCCAAAAGAAAAGGGACTTAAGACAAAAGTTGTAATTTAGAGAAACAAGTGTGAGTTGGCAGATTAATGTTTCCAAAGTCTTCAAGTTTTTATTTGAAATTTCAGATTAGAATATTCATATTATTTCATTAGATAGCATTTACTAGCTGACAATCGTAATGCTATTGTCCTGAAAAAGTTGACAAAGTTATGTAATGTACAGTCAATGGACATAGTTATTATTATTTTTTTAAAGTTTTTTTTTTTTTTTTGATTCAGTTTTACGTCCCTTTCAAGATTATTTCAGCTCATATGAGACGGGCCAATCAGTAGGTGGGGCGAAAATGGGAGAACCCCGAGAAAAACCACCTGGCACACCCGCAAGCATAACTTGGCTTGTCTCACATGTGGCCAGAGTGGGGCTCGAACCAGACATAGCGATGAGATGATCGATTGATTAAGAAACAGCGCTCTTAACTGCTCGGCCACGGGGGCTGCCCATAGTTATTTGCCACTTTTGAAAAACTCCATACACTTCAATGTATTTTCATGTTTGCAAGAAAAATAATACATGTACTGCCTCTCCTGATCAACATATTTTTTATGTTTTGGTGTCATTTGAAAGGTAAATGAATAAAGCAATAAACAAGGTATTTTCTAGTGATGTCAACCAGAGTGCGAACGTTCAGACTACGGATCCCGTACCGAAGTTCGGAACCAAATTTTAGCATGCGGACGTTCACTAAAAATAAAAATGTCTAATATCTAGGTACATTTCCATTATTATATGACAAAAATACACAATATCTACTTAGCAGAATAGAAAATAAGGTATTTAATACAAATTTCCAAACATGTACATGTAGTGTCAACGGTCACTAAGGTGGACAATGCACGTCATGGGGAAGCCAAAATAAACAAAGAAAGGATTAAAAGTGATAATTGGCCTCTGTTGATGTCTTTTGAAAACGATAGTATTCACACTTCTCAAGTGTTAAAAATAAAAATTATACAGACCGCTGCCCAGCAAAAATACATGTCGGTTGATAGATACCGTAAAAATTCTATTAAACGCCCATATTCAAATAAGCGCCCATCCCCCTATTTGGATGCCCCAAATGGTCATTTTATCTGCGAGTTTTGTAATTCCAGGAACCTCTAATTAACGCCCACTTTGAAAATGTTGGGAAAAATCCTATATTTTTAAGCAGTAAGTTTCTAACTTTGGTCTTAAACCATATAACACAGAAGTCAATTTTTTCTCTGTAGTCCAAATAAATGGAAATTATAAACAAAAGTCATGTCTGGGGTATATCGAGGATCACCAATAATTTCTTATCCTATATATGAATGCTTGAACGCTGCCAAACAGGGTAGCCTCCAATAAATGCCCATCCCCTTTTATAGAAAATGCATTGTTTATAATAAACGCCCAGGCGTTTAATAGAATTTTTATGGTATATGTTTCGGGATGCACTGTTGTCAAGGAAGCATGTCAACAGGGGAACCATTGTTGTCAAGGAAGTATGTCAACAGAGGAAGCATTGTTGTCAAGCAAGCATGTCAACAGAGGAAGCATTGTTGTCAAGGAAGCATGTCAACAGAGGAAGCATGTCAACAGGGGAAGCATTATTGCCAATAGGCATGTCAACAGGGGAAGCATTGTTGTCAAGGAATCATGTCAACAGAGGATGCATTGTTGTCAAAGAAGAATGTCAACAGGGGAAGCATTGTTGTCAAGGAAGCATGTCAACAGAGGAAGCATTGTTGTCAATGATGCATGTCAGCAGAGGAAGCATTGTTGACAAGGAAACCTGTCAACAGAGGAACCAACATAGTAAAGGATATATATGAATAGGGGAAGCATTGTTGTCAAGCAAGCATGTCAACAGAGGAAGCATTGTTGTCAAGGAAATATGTCAACAGGGGAAGCATTGTTGTCCAGAAAATATGTCAACAGAGGAAGCATTGTTGTCCAGGAAATATGTCAACAGAGGAAGCATTGTTGTCAAAGAAATATGTCAACAGGAGAAGCATTCTTGTCCAGAAAATATGTCAACAGAGCAGCAATTGTCGTCAAGCATGCATTTCAACAGAGGAACCATTGTTGTCAAGGATCTATATTTGCTTTAAATTGCTGTAGATGTGGCTGTGCAAGCCTGGGGATGTTTCAAGATGCTGCTGCTTGTGCAGTTGGTCACTGGCACATTTTTGCCGACTTCCCTGGTCTGCAGCAGAGACAAACTAGAACAAGCAAATTCAGAGAATTTATGTCCCCCGCCTTAATTGTTTAGTTACACAAATATATCTGACAATAATGTATATCCAAATCACATGCATTTACTTGATGTCACAGTGTCAATCTGAGGATTATATTCAAACCACATGCAAATCTTCAAATCATGGTCAGGACATCTGTACAGTTTGAAAAGAATCAGAATAAAACTGAGGGAGGAGTTTGCACACAAGGTACACAATGTCCATTCACTTTCATTGTATAAATGCCTGAAAAACGACTAAGTTCAAATTGCGAAAAAGTGTCAAAAATTAACCTGAGGATTATATCCAAAGCACATGCACATCTTCAAAGTATGATGAAGACATCTGTAAAGTTTCAAAATAATCGGAATAAAACTGTAGGAGGAGTTGTGCACACAAGGTACCCTTTGTCTATTCACTTTCATTATCAAAATGCCCGAAAAATGACTAAGTTCAAATTGCAAAATAAAAGCGCTGCAGGCATGCATGATACCCCGCCACGCTAATTTAATTTAGCAAAAATGTTTCTCAATAAATTCTCAAGATAAAGAGCAGCACAAAATTTTGTCATAAATGAAGGACCCTAACTCTGTATACATTGATAAAATTTACACATCTTCAATCCCAAACCACTACTTCCTGATTTGAACTTTTATACAAAGTTTGAATAAAATTGGTTGATAAATGCACAAAACAGAGGCAGGAAACGAAATTTTAATGTAAAACATGGGCCATAACTCCGTACTTATATAACTAAATTTATTCATTTTCAATCCCAAACCACTCCTTCCTGATATGAACTCCTATACAAAGTTTGAAGAAAATCGGTCAATAAATGCTCAAGATAGAGTTCGGAAACAAAATTTTAATGTAAATCAAGGGCCATAACTCTGTACTTATTTGACAAAATTTACGCATCTTCAATCCCAAACCACTCCCTGATATGAACTCTTATACAAAGTTTGAAGAAAATCGGTCAATAAATGCTCAAGATAGAGTTTGGAAACAAAATTTTAATGTAAATCAAGGGCCATAACTCTGTACTTATTTGACAAAATTTACCCATCTTCAATCCCAAATCACTCATTCCTGGTATGAACTCCTATACAAAGTTTGAAGAAAATTGGTCAATAAATGCTCAAGATAGAGCCCGGAAACAAAATTTTAACGTAAATCAAGGGCCATAACTCTGTACTTATTTGATGAAATTTACCCATCTGCAATCCCAGACCACTCCTTCTTGGTATGAACTCCTATACAAAGTTTGAAGAAAATCGGTCAATAAATGCTCAAGATAGAGCCCGGAAACAAAATTTTAACGTAAATCAAGAGCCATAACTCTGTACATATTTGACAAAATTTACCCATCTTCAATCCCAGACCACTCCTTCTTGATATGAACTCCTATACAAAGTTTGAAGAAAATCGGTCAATAAAAGCTCAAGATAGAGCCCGGAAACAAAATTTTAACGTAAATCAAGGGCCATAACTCTGTACTTATTAGACGAAATTTACCCATCTTCAATCCCAGACCACTCCTTCATGGTATAAACTCCTATACAAAGTTTGAAGAAAATCGGTCAATAAATACTCAAGATAGAGCCCGGAAACGAAATTTTAAGGTAAATCAAGGGCCATAACTCTGTACTTATTTGACGAAATTTACCCATCTTCAATCCCAAACCACTCCTTCCTGATATAAACTCTTATACAAAGTTTGAAGAAAATCGGTCAATAAATGCTCAAGATAGAGCCCGGAAATGAAACGCTGACGGACGGACAGACGGACGGACGGACAGACGGACGGACGGACGGACACGCGAACGCAAATTTTTTTGGAGGGTATAACATAATACCCCGCACTTTTTTAAGTGGCTGGGTATAAAAAGTGTCAAAAATTAATCTGAGGATTATATCCAAACCACATGCACATCTTCAAAGCATGATGAAGACATCTGTAAAGTTTCAAAAGAATTGGAATAAAACTGTAGGAGGAGTTGCGCACACAAGGTACCCACTGTCTATTCACTTTCATTATCAAAATGCCCGAAAAATGACTAAGTTCAAATTGCAAAAAAGTGTCAAAAATTAATCTGAGGATTATATCCAAACCACATGCACATCTTCAAAGCATGATGAAGACATCTGTAAAGTTTCAAAAGAATCGGAATAAAACTGTAGGAGGAGTTGCGCACACAAGGTACATACTCCTATAGGGGGACGGAAGGACGGACGGAAGGACGGAAAGCCAAAAACTATGTCCCTCCGCTTTTCTTCGAAAAGGCGGGGGACAAAAAGTGCCTTGAGAGGAGGCACGTATACCCCCGGCTGGTAGGTGTCAAGCCATATAAACATACATAAGGCGCCAAGAGCACAAAAAATTTTAAACACCAAGACATAAAACAAAAAGAACCACCACAGAAGTATCGCCTTGGAACGATCAGTAACACAAAGTTACTGGCGGGCTTAAACCGGTTTTACAAGATCCTAACCTCACCCTCAGCTTCTGCAGTGGTTCATAACATTTAGTAAGTTCTTCGGTCCTCGTGGTGAATCTCTAACTAGTCAATGAATCATCAAGAACAAACAAACTAGAAATGCGTGTTTGTAAAACACTATGCCCCCAACTGTATGCTTGTCCCTAAACTGGCAGTTTGTATGATTCATTTATTTCATTCGAATGCAGTCAAATTTAATTTCCTGAAGAAGCTGTTCGGTTGCGTCTGTTTTGACCTCCATCCAGGAACAGAATGTAAGCTTTTTTGCAGGCGAGTTAGAAATGAAGTAAAGCATTAAAAATGGAGTAATTTTGTCAAAATCTGACAGAGAGTCCTCAAAAGTTAATCAGGTAATCTTCTTCTCAGTCCCAACCAGCATACCAAATATGAAGGCTCTAGCTAGCTAGCTCAAATAAGTTTTGAGATATCTTGCACACAAGATTTTCAAAATTTGTTTTCAAAGGGACATTATTCCAACAAGGGGCATAACACGTACATGAAAAAAATACAGGCCAACTATTTTTTCATGAGGAATCTGTATATGAAATTTCAAAAACCTATCATTCACCATTCAAAAGTTTCAAATTTCACCGAAAAAGGGAAAAATCAATCAAAATTTCAAAATTCTGTATTTTTGTAAAAATTTGACGGAAAGTTCTCAAAAGTTAATCAGGTCATCTACTTCTCAGCCCCAACAAGTGTACCAAATATGAAGGCTCTAGCTTAAATACTTTTTGGAAAGTTCTCAAAAATTAATCAGGTCATCTACTTCTCAGCCCCAAAATTTCAAATTTCAAAATTCCGTATTTTTGTAAAAATTTGACAGAAAAATCTCAAAAGTTAATCAGGTCATCTACTTCTCAGTCCCAACAAGTGTACCAAATATGAAGGCTCTAGCTTCAATACTTTTTGAGATATCTTGCACACAAGATTTTCAAATTTTGTTTTCAAAGGGACATAACTCAAAAAAGGGGCATAACTTGGCCATACAAAAAATACGGGTCAACTATTTTATCATGAGGAATGTGTATATGAAATTTCAAAACCCTAGCACTCACCGTTCAAAAGTTTCAAATTTCACCGAAAAGTGGAAAAATCGATCAAAATTTCAAAATTCCGTATTTTTGTAAAAATTTGACGGAAAGTTCTCAAAAGTTAATCAGGTCATCTACTCCTCAGCCCCAACAAGTGTACCAAATATGAAGGCTCTAGCTAAAATACTTTTTGAGATATCTTGCACACAAGATTTTCAAATTTTGTTTTCAAAGGGACATAACTCAGAAAAGGGGCATAACTCGGATATGAAAAAAAATACGGGTCAACTATTTTTTCATGAGGAATGTGCATATGAAATTTCAAAACCCTAGCATTCACCATTCAAAAGTTAACACACAGACAGACAGACACACAGACAGACAAGCCAAAAGCAATATGCCCTTCCAACTTTTTCAAAGTTGGGGGCATAATAAATCATGATAAACATCATTTAGAAATAAGCACTGTAAAGCACTTTGCATACAAACATGTGGGAGTGGAGTTTTAGAAAGAGTTTAAGACAGATCTACATGTATTTTAGAGCAGTATACAGAGCTGACGTGTATACTCAATCTAGGACATAATCACGGACATTGTGGGTCAGGTCCTCAATCCTAGATTGAAATTAAAATAGATTGTCATTTTTAAAAAAGAAAGAAAAAAAGAAAAAAGAAAAAAAACTTTTCCCAGACCTTGACCTCAAGTCCGACCCCCACCCCCATGCATGGACCCTTGGGTCTAACCCTTATGTGGTACCTATGTTGTAAGCATGAATGCTTTCTGACGTGCGGTTGTCAAGATATAGACCTACAGACTATCAATCTTGGAAACTATAGTATTTTATAAATGTGTCCTAGATTTTGACCTCCAGCCCCACCCCTAGAGTTTGGTGCCATGGAATTTAATTCAACCCTAAAGGGTATCTATGATCCAAATAGGAATACATTCCTTTAATTATTTGTTAATATCTGAACTTAGAGAAGAAAAAACACTATGTAAATAGCACATTTTCAAGGTGACCTAGATTTTGATCTCTAGCCCCACCCCCGGGCATGAACCCTGGGGTCCGAACTCATGGAAGCAAAGCAAACCTTATAGGGTATCTACATTCCAAATACTAATGGTTTCTGATAATTAACTCATGAGATATACAGTACCAGAGAAACTTTAACCAAAACTTTGATCCAAATTAAAGGTGACCTAGATTTTGACCTCCAGCCCCACCCCCGGTCATGGACCCTGGGGTCCGAACTCATGTAAACAAAGCAAACCCTATAGGGAACCTATGGTCCAAATATGAATGGTTTCTGATCATTGGTTCATGAGATATACACCACTAGAGAAACTTAAACCAAAACTTTGACGTAAATTCTACGAACATTCCGGAATTACGAACAAACATACGAACGGACGAACGGAAAAGCGAAAACTATATACCCATCGGCATAAATGCCGGGGGTATAACAAGCAAATTCAGAGAATTTATGTCCCCCGCCTTAATTGTTTAGTTACACAAATATATCTGATAATAATGTGTATCCAAATCACATGCATTCACTTCGTGTCATAGTGTCAAACATAATTCTGAGGATTATATTCAAACCACATGCATATCTTCAAATCACGGTCAGGACATCTTTACAGTTTGAAAAGAATCGGAATAAAACTGTGGGAAGAGTTGTGCACACAAGGTACCCAATGTCCATTCACTTTCATTGTATAAATGCCTGAAAAAATGATTAAGTTCAAATTGCAAAAAAGTGTCAAAAATTAACCTGAGGATTATATCCAAAGCACATGCATATCTTCAAAGCATCATCGAGACAACTGTAAAGTTATAAAAGAATCAGAATAAAACTGTAGGAGAAGGTGCGTACAAAAGACACCCACTGTCCATTCACTTTCATTGTAAAAGTACCCGACAAACGACTAAGTTCAAATTGCTAAAAAAGTGTCAAAAATTAATCTGAGGATTATATCCAAACCACATGCACATCTTCAAAGCATGGTTAAGACATCTGTAAAGTTTCAAAACAATCAAAATAAAACTGTAGGAGGAGTTGCGCACACAAGGTACCCACTGCCTATTCATTTTCATTATCAAAATGCCCGAAAAATGACTAAGTTCAAATTGCAAAAAAAGTGTCAAAAATTAATCTGAGGATTATATCCAAACCACATGCACATCTTCAAAGCATGATGAAGACATCTGTAAAGTTTCAAAAGAATTGGAATAAAACTGTAGGGGGAGTTGCGCACACAAGGTACATACTCCTATAGGGGGATGGAAGGACAGACGGAATGACGGAAAGCCAAAAACTATGTCCCTCCGCTTTTCTTCGAAAAGGCGGGGGACAATAAGCCACATGCATGAAGTTTTTATCAATTCAATTCAATTCAATTCTTTATTCAGATTGCCAAATACATTTTAGCGCATCTACAAAACATTCACAGGCTACTGTTGCAAAATCTGTTTGACATTAAATTCAGCTAAAATGTTCATTGCATAATGCTTTATTTATCTATTTTTTTTTTCTTTCTTTTTTTTTTTGGATTTAGTTTCAATGTCCCTTTCAGGATTATTTCAGCTCATATGAGACAGGCCAACCAGTAGGTAGGACGAAAATGGGAGAACCACAAGAAAAATCACCTGGCACACCCTCTCGAACCCACACCAGACACAGCAGTGAGATGATCCAGCTTTATTTTTTGTGTGGGTGGGGGTGGTGTATGTACAGTAAGGGGACATGATTTCGCACTCTTTTTAAGCTTTCTTTGAGGTCACTTCAAATCACTAACCACACAACTATTGTTGTGTAAATCAAGAAGATAGACAAGTTTATCTTAAAATACGATGCATTTTATGACATCACAGTATTATGGCATTCGATGCACATGCTATATTGCGTTAAACTGAATGGCGTACTTTTCACATTGTTAGGGGATATGGCTTTGCACACCTAAAGATACATTCCTCATGCAGTTGGTGATAATTTTATAAACTTTATAGTATGCAAAATCAGATAAAGCAGACAACTTAAAGAAAAAGTTCTAAATGTAATACTTAGTAAATAACTACCCCGTGACCAAAAATAAACCGATTTATCACGCAAGAATGAAATGGATGTAAACTGATACGTAATGACGAGCTTTCAGTGAGCCATTACATCTGTATATGGTTCGAGCATGATAAATCAGCTTATTTTTGATCACAGGGTAGTTATCTACTTTATAATGCATCAAAATCTGACAAATTTCGAAAAAAAAAAAAAAAAAAAAGTGCTGTCGCAGGACAGTGTAGCTCACCTGACTTGTGCTTTGCCACTAAATCAATTAAAATCTATGACCCATGACATTGACCTCAAGGTCACTCAGGTGGGTCGTGATGGTACAGCATAAAACTTCAGACCAATATCTACCAACATGCAAAGTATCAACATGATCCATCAACATATTCAAGAGATATAGACTTCTAAAAACTTTAACCAAAAACTTTAACATTTGAGCGACGCCGACGCCGACGTGACTGCAATAGCTCTTCCTGTACTTTTGTACAGGCGAGCTAAAAACACCCGATGTGAGGAGATTTGCTTTCTGCCATTTTGTTTATTTAGTCAACAGCTCAGCAATCACCCTGTAGAACAACTCCTCAAAATTCGCCACCATAGCAGTACAATTTGTAGGTAATTTATATTTTTCTTGTCCATTGTTTCATCTATGTAAAGTTGCATAAAAATGGCAGAGATTGACGTCACAAAATGTGACTAAATTTGATGTCACTGGCAGGCTTCTTTTTTATGCATTTAATAAAATTGCAACGCGGTCTTTATTTAGTCAGTAGAGATGGCCTTTAAAAGGTCAGTAGCTAAATAAAGCTTCTATTTATGAACCCCCTTTATTACGCCAATATGTAGGGTTGTTGCATTATAAAAGGAACTTCACTCATAAATTGCCCAAACTGACTGAGTAATAAAATCATGTTTATTTAATTTTCCCACTCCATATAACATAAAAAAGGTTTGGATTCAGATGTGAAAATGATCCATGCAACAAAGCAATTTAATTGTCTACGCAGTATAAATGCTTAGCAAAGGAAAAAAAAGAAATAAATCCATTCATATTTTTAAAATTAGTATACAGCCCCTTTCACTCGAGTTTGCCGTTTGAGCATTTAGGTCATTCAAATTTGTTCACTCGAGTTTGTTTGTAAATCAGGTAACTTTTTATTCTATTTTAGAACTGAAACAGTGTCCAAGGTGTCAGGTGTTCTTAAAATCTATTAGGTAATGATGTCACCTCTTCTGATAAAAACATCGTAATTGCTTGGTTAAAGCACATTTTTATTTCAAAATTCTTTGCACAACATACACAATGCATATTAAGAACACACAATTGTAACAGGATAGAGACAAAAGCAGAGTTTTATCAATTTAAGCATTTACCTGATCGGTATCTACATGGCAACAATTCCACATAGGAAGTTAAAAATTTCACTCAAGTTTGCCATTTTAAAGGTCATTTAGTTTGAAGCTGTCACTCAAATCAGCAGATGTCTTTGAGGACAACATGAAAAGAAACTCAGATCTTTGGAACACATGGTCTTCTTGTGTGATGCAAATGCTCAAATGGCAAACTCGAGTGAAAGGGGCTGTATTTTTAGGGGTCCCACTAAAAATAAATGTTCAGCATTTTTAAAAAATCTTACCTCTTGTAATTGTATATTGCCAAAATTTCTCAGAAAGCATGATGGTTGGTTTAAAAGTTCATAAACAAATGCTAGAATGGTTTTAACCTACATGTGGCCTTCGGGCTGTTAGGAATCCTTGTTACAATGGATTGCAGAAAGGCGCGATGAAAGGCGCTATGCTTACGTGAGAAAACATGACTGTCAATGAAATATTTTAGGTCATGAGATCAAATTGTACTTGAATGCGGGGTCAAAATTTATACATCAAACAAATTCTATCGATTGAAGTTTGTTCTTTACTTCCGCACACAAATGCAGTAAATGGCCATGCCCAGAGAAAAGGAAAATATATCAAATGAATTTATCAATGTTTTATCTTGATTTACATCATTATCATAAGCTTAGAAGCAATCAATTAGATGAAGATCAGTTATAGGGTAGATTTATTATAGAAAATTGCGACTGAATGTGATAAACTGCCTAGTCAGAAACGATTGTTGGCAAATCAACATCTTTTCATGTGACACAGCTCTGTACTACTAATAGGACAAGTGACCTTTCCTGCATGTAGCAATTTTCTGAAAACACGCTTATTGACCTTGGTTTTGATTCAAAATATTTTGGGTTGACGCAATAAGAATCGTCGCGGGGAAAAGATCACGATTGTAAATAAATAAAGCATTAGAAGAATGGTTTTAACCACAGATATTCTTCGAAAAAAAATGATCTTTTCTAAAATTCTTAAAACTTGAAAAATCTTAATGACTACTAAATGATTTTGGCACCAAATTGCCCCCGACATTCAAATTTATGCCATATGAATGCAATGATCAAATGTAAACATTCTAAACAACGTAGTGAGCAAATATACATACAAAAAACTTGTTCTGATGCAAAGACATTTTGGTTTGCGAAGCCATGCCCTGTGTGAAATCATGTCCCCTTACTCTATGTTTTGCAATCATTCAGAAACTCTTGTTAAGCATGCAAGAGGCTATTTTTTAATTCAGTTTTGCATCCCCGCTTGACTCAGATATGCCCATTAGGGGCTTGAACCCACACTAGACACAGCAGTAAGATGATCCAATGGTTAAGCCCGGTAATAAAATCAGCGCCCTTAACCACTCGGCCACAGGGGGGCTGTTGCAAGAGGTTAATGTGAAAATGAGATGTATGGGTATCTATCGTTTTTACAATATACAATAACACTTGAATTTTGATATATCAGTCCATATATTTTTTCACTTTTCAATAAACAATATTTATATGCGCTGAAATGAAACTTCAGGAACCTGTGGTATTGCTATCTAAATACATGCATGTACATGTGTTAAACTGTTAGAAAGCATAACTGATCCAAAGCAGCCTAAAACTACGTAACTACATATATGTTCGCTTACCTTTGGTGCTTTCTTTTCTTTCAGCCCTCTGACAGTATTTCCCTGATCTGTTATCCTGTTATTTAAGTCATCTATTTCCTTAGACTGACCAGCTGACGGTGTCACATCTTTAGACTGGGCTTCATTTGACTTGGCAGGTGTTTGTCCTGGTTTCCAGTCTTTACCAGCAGTGGCCTTGTACTTTGCTTTCAAATCCAGTAGCACTTTTACTGCTGCATCTATCTCAGGCTGGAAAGCAGAAAGAAAATGGATTAGAAATTTATTTATCATACCATGTTGGAAGTGTTTCAAACTATTTATAACCGAGATACACATGGCTTCCTTTTAAGTTAGTTTGATTTGGTTATGGCTTAACATCCTGACACTACAAAAACGAGGAAGGTATCAAAATTAGGCCCAGAGGTTATAAAACTTTTTTCATGCTCAACTCAGCTGAGACTAAAATTTATCCTGCTCATAAATGATAAAATGCCAACAATTGCTGACATTTTAACATTTATCTGCAGGATAAATTACAGACTTTGGTGATCTAAACCTGTTCTTTCAATTTATTTGGGCTATTTCAGTATTTATAAGCAGTTTAAATTTCATGCTCAGCTGAGTTGAGCATGAAAAAAGTTTTATAACCTCAGGGCCAGGACCTCTAGTTGCTTAGAAGTCCTGTACTCTACCAATAGGCCACAACCACCCACTTAACAAAAAGAACAATCTAGATGGATGCAAAAAAGTGGACTAACTCGTACCCTCGGGTAAGATGGAGTTTCCTAGGACTAACTTAATAATGCTGAGGCCACATCACATATTTTTAGGATAATCTTCAGACAATCTGACTGGCTGCTCAGCTACTGAGACAGAAAACTTGATTTTAACTTGCCATTCATTTTAACTCACCTTTGGTGCTTTCTTTTCCTTCAGTCCTCTCACAGTATTTCCCTGATCTGTTATCCTGTTATTCAAATCATCAATTTCTTTAGACTGACCAGCTGTTACACCGGATGGTTTTGCATCGCTTGTTTTGCTAGGTGTTTGTCCTGGTTTCCAGTCTTTGCCTGCTGCAGCCTTGTACTGTGCCTTCAAATCCAGCAGGACTTTAACTGCTGCATCTATCTCAGGCTGGAAAACAAGAAACAACTAGAATTTGTTTTCTATGTGAAAACTGATGTCTCCCCCCTTTCTACGTGCATGTCCAAAATATGCAAGCAAGAGTTGTAGTTCTTGTGCGTCACATATCCTGTCATTCTGTTTTATAAGTGTACCAAGTTTCATTGAAATATCTCTTACGGTTTTCAAGTTATAGAGGGGGCACGAAAGTGTTTGGAAAATAATCAAAGGGAAATAACTCCAAAGATATGAAAGCAAGAGTAATGATTCTTGTGCATCATGCTTTATAAGTGTACCATGTTTCATTGAAAAATCTCTAATGGTTTTTGAGTTATAGAGCAGACACGAAATTGAATGAAAAATAATCAAAGGGAAATAACTCCAAAGATATGCAAGCAAGAGTTATGGTTCTTTAGCATGACACATCATCTCATCGTGCTTTATAAGTGTACCAAGTTTCATTGAAATATTTCTTATGGTTTTCAAGTTATAGAGTGGACATGAAATTGTATGGAAAAATAATCAAAGGGAAATAACTCCAAAGATATGAAAGCAAGAGTTATAATTCTTGTGCATGACACATCGTCTCATCATGCTTTATAAGTGTACCAAGTTTCACTGAAATTTCTCATACGGTTTTCAAGTTATAGGGTGGACACGAAATTGTATGGAAAATAATCAAAGGGAAATTACTCCAAAGATATGCAAGCAAGAGTTATGGTTCTTTAGCACGACACGTAATCTCATCGTGCTTTATAAGTGTACCAAGTTTCATTGAAATAACTCTTACGATTTTCGAGTTATAAAGCGGACACGAAATTGTATGAAAAATAATCAAAGGGAAATAACTCATAAAATACTCAAGCCAGAGTTATGGTTCTTGTGCATGACACATCGTCTGATCATGCTCAATAAGTGTACCAAGTTTTATTTAAAAATCTTAAACGGTTTTCAAGTTATACAGCGGACACGAAATTGTATCGAAAATAATCAAAGGGAAATAACTCATAAAATACTCAAGCCAGAGTTATGGTTCTTTTGCATGACACATCGTCTGATCATGCTCAATAAGTGTACCAAGTTTTATTGAAAAATCTTAAACAGTTTTCAAGTTATACAGTGGACACGAAATTGTATCGAAAATAATCAAAGGGAAATAACTCCAAAAATACTCAAGCCAGAGTTATGGTTCTTGTGCACGACACATCGTCTCGTCGTGGTCTACAAGTGTACCAAGTTTCATTGAAAAATCTTTAACGGTTTTCAAGTTATACGGCGGACACGAAATTGTATCGAAAATAATCAAAGGGAAATAACTCCAAAAATACTCAAGCTAGAGTTATAGTTCTTGTGCATGACACATCGTCTCGTCATGGTTTACAAGTGTACCAAGTTTCATTGAAAAATCTTTAACAGTTTTCAAGTTATAGAGCGGACACGATTTGTGACGGACAGACAGACAGACAGACAGACAGACAGACAGACAGACAGACAGACAGACAGACAGACGGACGGACGGACGGACAGACGCACAGGGAAAAACAATATGTCTCCCGACCCTGTCGGGGGGAGACATAATTTGTTAAGAAACAATATAGAACATTTTAAACACTCGTGCAGGCAAAAACCTCATCAGAATATCTGGTCCTGCTGTGGAAAGTAGGGATCATTTTCAGATTATTAGTATCCTTAATGTGGCAATCAAAAATACACAAGTTCAACAATGTGAGCACTTCTGCATTTGCAATATAAGTTTGACCCAGTTAAATGATTGTTCACAAACAAAACTTGAAAGTTTGCATTGTTGAAATGTCTGGTGACTACTCAAAAACAACACTACATGACTTTCCACTCACCTTTGGAGCTTTCTTTTCTTTCAGTCCTCTCACTGTATTTCCCTGATCTGTTATCCTGTTATTTAAATCATCTATTTCCTTTGATAAACCTGCTGATACACCGGATGGTCTTGCATCGCTCGACTTGGCTGGTGTCTGACCCGGTTTCCAATCTTTACCTGTGGCAGCCTTGTATTGTGCTTTCAAATCAAGCAGGACTTTTACTGCTGCGTCTATCTCAGGCTGTGAATATTTAAGAGAACAAATTAACCACAGCCATAAGCTTATCAAAGTTCTTTCTTAAAGTTATTAAATTAAAAGGATTATATTTGCAAAGAAGCTGCCCATCATCCAACACTATCAGTGCACAGATAAAGAACCAAAATGGATAATATTGGAAGAAAATATGCCTCTTAAATATGTCAATGTAGAAATTCTAATGCTGATAGTGACCACCCACAAAACAACTTTTTTCCGAACAAATATGAAAACATGTTTCTACTAATCTGTTCTCTTGATAATCAAATTTATATGGGTAACAAAACACAGTATACACTTACTTTAGGAGCTTTGGCAGATTTGAGATCTCTCACTTTGTTTCCCTGCTCCGTAATGTCAGCATTAAGCTGGGAAACATCTGCCTGTGCTGGAGGAGGCTGTTCATCTTGTGGAGATTTCTCGGCGGCCTTGCCTTTCTGACTCTGTAGCTTCTGAAATGATGAAAAATAAAACAATGATAGAACTCCATGCATATATCTATAGAAAATTTGCCATCATTTTTGTGCCTTATGATTTATAGTGAACTACTTAATGAGGCAAATTCATGTAGTGCTATCAATAAGAAAGGAATCATGTCATATGAGCCGCATCATGAGAAAACCTTACTTTGCCTATGCGAAAACAAAAGTGCAGATCAGCTTCACATCAGCTTCGCAGTAACTGCGAAGCTGATCAGCGCTTTTGTTTTCGTTATATTGATAGTACCATTCCTCTACTTTCTAAATCCAAAATATCTAGCTTCTAGCCATCTTCTGTAGCTGCACAGGCCAGTTTTTGTCGGAATCTGAAGACTGGTTTTCTCGCGTCGTGGCTCATATGATTTCTGGATACGAGACAAAATGTTTCAAATGCTCTACAATTATTGTAAGTTCAGAATTTTTCACAAAAAACATGTGAATTTAAAGTTCTCTCAAGGGTATGTATTTGTAAATTCAAAAACCTGCTAACAATTCGTAAACAGAAATTTCTGTAAAACTGCAAAATTTATTGCCAAACAAATATATTCCCTTTTAACTCTACTTCAAATACAGACTTCGAAGTTATTTTGGGGTCAGGCATAGGTTCAAATGTCAAAGAGCAATTTGAAGTTATCCTGTAAACCCACCTCTTTTCCACTAAGAGCTTGTAGGTCTTTATGCTTGGACCCGCTAGTTTTCATCTCCTTGGTGTGTCCATCAGGTATCTGTATCAGGACACAGGGGCTCTCCTTCCCGGTGTACCGACTGACCGGGGCATACGGCTGATCACAGATGTAGTAACCTCGGCGCTGGAGCTGAATCATGTCACCTTTCTTTAGCTCGGCCAGGCAGTGGTCACCCAACATGACTAGCTCTGACTGTAAGAAGAAATTCAATTCAGTTCAATTCTAAGTTTGATCTGGGCCTACACTATTTGACATTTTATTTTTAGCAGCATTTTCAAGTCATATAGTGCTAAAACATAGTTCAAATTTTGAATTTCTTGAAATTTCTTGAAATTTCTGATCATAGAATTAAATGGACCAGAGTAGAATGCTTAACAGAGGATCACTAACATTGTTGTGAGTGTACATAAAATGAGCCACATCACTAGAAAACCAGATTTTTGCCTATGCAAAAACAAAGGCGCAGATAAGCTTCGCAGAAAATGTGAATCTGATCAGCGCCTTTGTTTTCTCTACAACTCTCTTTGTACAACTCCTCTTCTTCCTAAATCCTGAATTTCAAGATTCTAGCCATCTTCTGTAGCTGCTCAGGCTGGTTTGTGTCAGACCAGGTCGGAAACCCCGAAAACGGGTTTTCTCATGTCGCGGCTAAAATGCTTTAGAGAAGTTGTCTAAGCTGGATCTACAGAACTTACATTTTTAAAGTACAAAGCCAAACTGGAGCAGAAAATTTTGTTTTAAATGCTGCAAACATTTGTCATTGTGGGTAACTGCAAGCAGCTTTCTTTTGAATTTTAGGGTTAAATTCAACACAAAGTTCAGCCCACCTTTGAGTTTGGGTTGATGTAGCTCTTGAAGTCTTCATCCTTGCCTAGGACGGCCTTAGAGATGATATGGTCATAGTGTATACACACTGTCGGCGTAAACTTGGCCTTGCTTGTCTCCCCTAGCCATGTAATCTTCTGTGTCTTCTTGTAATCTGTATTCTCCAAGTTCAGCTCTGCATCAACCGATGTCACCTTTAACCCATCCCGGTTTATTCTGAGTATCTTGATATTTCCCCAATTAATAAAGGTAACAATTTCTCCAGGGTGTAAAACCTCTGCATCAGCTCCATCAATATACAACTTTGATGAGAAATGAATCACTTTCTCTCCAATTGAGGCATCTTTTGGGTGTTTTGGAACCTTTTTAGATCCCTCTGCAGTGCCTTCAATATTGACGGCCACCAGCTCATCCTTTAGAAGAGCAGTGTATCGTGGGACAATTGGATCTATGACCTTTTTGTTGACGGACCAGATTTTATCCCATTCCATCATATTGACAGACTTTGACGAGCCCTGGGCGACGATGAACTGTTTCAGTCCCTCCACCGTCATGCCACGCCTCAGGACGCCCCTTACGGTGGGGAATCTTGGGTCATCCCAGCCGTCGACATAGCCATTGTCAACAAACCAGGTCAATTTTCTCTTTGATAAGACTGTGTTCTGTAGGTTTAGTCTGCTGTAGGAGTAGATGTATGGCTTCCTCATACCTGTAAATCAAATAATATTTTGTTTAGAATATTTGCTTTTGTACTTTGTTTCTTTATTTGAACTGATCTCTTTTTATCCAAGTCATATGCTAAGGTTATGTCAGGATAGCAGTCATGGTTAATATTTCAACCATGCTGTTCATAGGCTTACTCATTTAAACATGGTAGATGCATACAAGCTTGAATCTTTATTTATCAAGTGAAGAAGAGGCATAACAAGTTCAAATCTTATAAGTACATTTATGCATTTGAAATATGAATGAAGCATTAGGTTTATACCAAAACTGTTATAGGATGATGGGTGTGATAGCAATTATATGCAAACTAGGACTCTTTACCTAGGGCATCTAGGAACCAGAAATACTGATCATCTCTATCCTTATACTCTGTGGTTCTCAAAGCGTGTGTTACTCCTTCTAAACTATCAACGATGGGACACGCAAAATCGTAGGTCGGGTATGCCTTGTACTTGTCACCCGTTCTGACGTGGGACTCATTCTTACACCTGTACATAGTGGGGTCTCTGAGACAGCCGTTGTCAGATGACATGTTGATTTTGGCTCTGACGACACATTTCTGTCCAATAGCTGTACCCTTAACCATCTCACTCCATAGGGAAAGGTTTTTATCCACACCTGTAAATGGAACATTGCCACTCTTGAGAAGCATTTCTTTCACACATATGAACTGTGTGTCATTTATATCTTCATAAAGATTACTTTTCTGAAAAGTATTCAGTTGAAAAGACAACATATATAAAAATTTGAAAAAGAAACTTCAGACGGATACTCTATATTTCAGCAGTATTTATGATCGTATCAGCAAAATTTGTCCTGATATTTTACCGGCAATACAAAGTCATTTTTATAATCTCACCTGCAGTTATGATATTCAGATTTCAGCTTATAAATAAACTTACTGTTGCTCCTGTTTGCAGACTCCTTCCTTTCTTCTCGTTCCTTCTTCATTGTCTCGGGGTCAGTATCATCGACATATGCCTTCCCTGCACGGATCATCTTGTCACACAGGTCCAACATTGTGTCAAAATGGTCAGAGGTGTGACTGAACTGGTCATATTTGATACCCAAGTCAGCTACATCTTGGAGTATGACCTGTGTGGTTGGAAAAGGATAAATTTAAAATCACAAATGTTGGCAAAGTCATGTTTTGTCACATTCAACATTGAGTCAAAGTGGTCTGAGGTGTGACTGAACTGGTCGTATTTGATACCCAAGTCAGCGACATCTTGAAGAATAACCTGATGGAAAAAAAAAAAGTGTTGCTCAAAGACACAATGGCGCCAGTGGGGTTCAAACCAAGGACCTCTCGATTTGAGTCTGACAATAACCACTAGGCAATGAAGCTCCTCCTATCTGGCAATTATCACCTAAATGTCTTGCTGGTCTTGATTAAGCTCATATTTGGCCTCGGACACAATATGAATGTTATCATTATAAAATATGGAACTTAAATCAAAACCAAGGCCAAATAGGTCATAGAGATACTAGCTCTTTCATTTAACATACAGCTTTATGCTAGCCCATTTTGTCATCCTACCTGTTCAAATTCTGCATTCTCTTTAGCAGGGTTTGTGTCATCAAATCTCATTATAAATTTCCCCTTGAAATTCTCTTGGTAGTACTGGTTTAACAAGGCAGCCTTGGCATGGCCAACATGTAGATAGCTGAAATGGACAACAAAGTCATAAATTAAACTGAACATTTATATAAATTACCTATATTAAATATCATAAGTACATAACAGTATTTTTGCTTTATCAGTAACAATTAAGCCTGCCTCAAGAGAAAACCAACAATCTGCATATGCGAAACCAAAGGCGCAGATCAGTAACTGCAAAGCTGATCTGCGCCTTTGTTTTCGCAACACGGATAGTACACTTCCTCTTCTTCTTAAATCTGAAATAACAAGCTTCTAGCCTGCTTCTGTTATTGTACAGCCTGATTTGTGTCAGACCTGTTTGGAAACCACATTGTTGGTTTTTTCATGAGGTGGCTCATTTGTGTCCCATCAACAGGTAAGGTTCTACGAACACAAGGCCTCTGTTTGAAGACGGGGCCTCTGTTGTGTTCTCAACCAGAAAGACTGACTTACCAGGCGAAAAATTTAAACATTTGACTATTAAGGCTTCAAAATACATGTACTATTTATCGCACCTGCTTATAGCAGGGTGCGATATAGGAGTCCAAATTTCTGTCCGTCCGTCTGTCCGTCCGTCCGTCTGTCCGTCCGTCCGTTCGTCAGTCCGTCAACATTTACGTCGAAGTTTAGTTTTCTCGACATCAGTGATATCTGCGAGTCTGAAACCTTGCATAGTAATTGTCCTTGACATACCCTTCAAGCCGCCACCTTGACCCGGTACCCTTGACCTATATTTCACGGTCCACTGACTTAGAAAATTTTTATGTCGAAGTTTAGTTTTCTCGACATCAGTGGTAGCTGCGAGTCTGAAACCTTGCATAGTAATTGTCCTTGACATACCCTTCAAGCCGCCACCTTGACCCAGTACCCTTGACCTATATTTCACGGTCCACTGACTTTGAATTTTTTTACGTCGAAGTTTGGTTTTCTCGACATCAGTGATAGCCGTGAGGGTGAAACCTTGCATAGTAATTGTCCTTGACATACCCTTCAAGCACGCACCTTGACCTGCTGACCTTGACCTATATTTCACGGTCCATTGACTTTGTTAATTTTTACATCAAAGTTTGGTTTTCTCTGCATCAGTGATAGCTGCGAGTGTGAAACCTTGCATAGTAATTGTCCTTGAAATACCCTTCAAGCACACACCTTGACCCGCTGACCTTGACCTATATTTCATGGTCCATTGACTTTGTTAATTTTTAAGCCAAATTGTTTTTTTCTGCATCATTGATAGCTGTGAGTGTGAAACCTTGCATAGTAAATGTTCTCCACATACCCTTTCAGAACACACCTTTACCTGGTGCTTTTGACCTATATTTCACGTTTTTAGTTATTTTGCCCGATGCAGGTGCGATATCGACCTCCGCGGAGTTCTTGTTTTTAATAATGTCATGTAATGTCTTTAACTAGCACCACAACAGTGAAGTACAAAAGTGTCTCCTAAGAAGCAACTGCTACAGCTAATATTTGACTCAAATTTGCAAAACTTTCATAAATTCTGAACAGGGAACACTATATAAAATTTCTTACCCACTAGCCTCTGGGGGAAAGCGTACCACAACTTTTCCCATCTCAGCCCCTGGGAGATCCACAAACTTTCCTTCATCTTTCTTGATCTGTGGAAAATTACAACTTTTATAAAGAAACTCATAAAATAAAGCTGTAAACACTTTAAAAATGTATACCATATTTTTGTCCTGGTGTGGTTTAATGGCATACTTCATCAGGATAACATGTCCATGTAACATATACCCCCTTATACCCCACTTTCATGTAGCAAAATTGAGGTATGCAGGGGTATACATATTTTTCTTATTTTTGCTCCAAAACAAAGATTGTGGGTCAGGTCAGGATTTATCTTTCCTAGATTGGTTCTGCTACTGGTAAACATGTAATCCGGTACAACCTGCTCATGTGGGTAGATGGGGCTCATTAACCTTGGAAGGTAATCCATCTAGGAGTTTTAGTCTGGTCTCTACAAAAAACTAGAAATTGGCTGCTATGCCATAAACTAGCCTGTCACAACCTGGGTGACAGTAGCTTCTGCAGCGGGAGTCGACATACTGGCTTTCCGGTGTTGCAGCAGTGGTCCAGCGGAGGAGCACATTCACATGGTGCCAACGGTGGAGCACACAGCCCAAGTCAGTAGGGAACGGCGGCGCTCTTGGACTGCCGAATAGTGTCCGAGTTGGTGAAAGGAAGGGCATCCTACCATAAAATCTTGCTACAAACAATCATGACAAGTCAAAATAAAGGAAAAAGCTCAGGCGGTGCCGGCAACCATAGAGTAGTCGGTAGCGTCTCCGGCTTGGCGGCTCGGGGGCGTGGAGCTGCAGGGTCGGGCCCTAGTGGCGAATCCAGTGAATGCCCAAAGTCCTTCCGTGTTGGCACACTCAATGTGGGCACGATGCGGCGGAAATCTAATGAAGTGGTGGAGACTGTGTCGCGGAGAAGAGTAGACCTGTGCTGTCTCCAAGAGACTAGGTGGAAAAGAGAAGGCGTAAAACAGATAGTCGGCAAAGATTCTCGCTTCAAACTCTTTTGGTCTGGAAATGTCAAGGGCACTGGTGGTGTTGGAATTCTGCTTGCAGAAGAATGGTGGGAGAATGTATTTGAGGTTGTCCGAGTCTCAGACAGGATCATTCTCATTCGAATGACCATTGGCAAGACAGTTTTTGTCTTTGTGTGTGTGTATGCACCACAAGCTAACCTGAGTGACATTGAGAAGGACCGTTTCTACCAGGAGCTGCAATCCACGGTAGCTAAAATCCCAGCCTCAGAACAACTTCTTATTTGCGGTGACTGGAATGGGCACCTTGGCTCCCAGTCCACTGGGTTTGAAGAGGTACATGGTGGGCAAGCCATTGGAAAGAGGAATACTGAAGGAGAGAGAATATTAGAGTTTGCATTTGCTAACGACCTTCTGGTTGGTAACACCTGGTTTAAGAAGAAACAAGAACATCTGGTCACCTACCAGTCTGGGGTAGCTGCTACCCAGATAGACTTCATCCTGTACCGGCGTAGCTTCAGGAAGCAGGTATCCAACGTAAAAGTCATTATTGGGGAGGAGTGTGCATCACAACATAGGCTGTTGATTGGAGACTTCAAAGTTTCTATCCCTCCTCAACCCAAGCGCAAGTTTGTGCCACGCATCAAGGTGTGGAAGCTAAAAGACCCAGAGAAGCGAGCAGAGCTCTCTGAAGTGTTCAAAGCAAAAACACAAGAAAGACAGCTGTCACAGACATGCACAGTAAATGAGCGTTGGACTTCTCTGAAGGACAACCTTTTGCAGGCTACAAAGGAAGTATGTGGTGTTTCCTCGAATCACCCATGGAGAAAGCAGACTTGGTGGTGGAACAAGCAGGTGGAGGAAGCAGTTAAGGAGAAGCGCAGGTGCTTCAAGTTGTGGAAAGCTGGTGGCAGTCGAGCTGCATACAACTCAGCCAAGCGTGCGTCCAACCGTGCAGTGTACCATGCCAAGAATGAGGCTGAGAAGGTTGCTCTCCAGAAAATAGATCCAAGATCTGCAGATGTGTATCGTCTGGCGAAGCAAATGAGACATGACAACCAGGATGTCATGGGAGAGAAACCTGTAAAGAATGATGTAGGCCTACTGTCACTAGATGAGGATGCAAAGAAAGATGCCTGGAAAGAGCATTATGAGCGTCTCCTCAATGTCGAATTCCCATGGAATCCAGAGGACCTGTCAGTGGAAAGCCCAGTTGAAGGCCCAAGCGAGCCAATCACCTTGGAGATGATCACAAAGGCCATCAACAAGATGGCATCTGGCAAAGCAGCTGGACCATCAGGTATCGTTGCTGAGATGCTGAAGCCCCTTGGTGAAGCTGGTGTAGCTGAGGTGCGTGATCTTATCGAGGACATCATCTCAGAAGGTTGCATCCCAATCGACTGGCAGGAGAGTTACATTGTCAATTTGTACAAAGGCAAAGGAGACGCTCTGAACAGGGGTAACTACAGGGGCTTGAAGCTGATTGAACAGACGATGAAAGTATTGGAGCGTGTAGTAGAAGGACTCATCCGGCAAAGAGTTGAGATTGATGAGATGCAGTGTGGGTTTATGTCAGGTCGTGGCACTACGGATGCGATTTTCATTGTCCGTCAACTACAAGAGAAGCACTTAGCTGCTAACAAGCTGCTCTACATGGCCTTCGTTGATCTGGAAAAAGCATTCGATCGGGTCCCACGGGATGTCATCTGGTGGGCAATGCGAAAACTAGGAATCGACGAGTGGCTAGTGTGCCTTGTCCAGTCCATGTATAAAGACGTGAGAAGTAGGGTAAGAGTTGGCAGTGGATACAGTGAGGAGTTTGGTGTCAAAGTAGGTGTTCATCAGGGCTCTGTCCTAAGCCCGCTTCTCTTCATCATTGTGTTAGAGGCTTTATCCAGGGAGTTCCGAACAGGCTGCCCTTGGGAGCTGTTGTATGCAGATGACTTGATGATTAGTGCTGAGTCCATGGAGGAACTACTGGTAAAGCTGAAGACATGGAAAGCAGAGATGGAGAGGAAAGGCCTTCGAGTGAACATGGGGAAGACAAAGATCATGGTCTCTGGCCCCAATCTGGACCTTCTGAATAAATCTGGAAAGGATCCCTGTGGCGTCTGTCAGACAGGTGTAGGAAGAAATGCTATCTTCTGTGGTGGCTGCTTGTCCTGGATCCACAAGAAATGCAGTGGAATCAAAGGCCCCTTGCGCCCTGATCCTGATTTCAGATGTGCTCGCTGCCTAGGAAAGGCACGTCCAATAGATGGAAGACTAGTGAAGGAGGTTCAGGTTGATGATGAAACAGTTGAGGCTGTTCCAGAGTTCTGTTATCTGGGAGACATGCTTTCTGCTGGTGGTGGTTGTGAACTGGCTGCAATAACACGTTGCAAATCCGCTTGGGGCAAGTTCCGACAGCTACTCCCCCTACTCACCAACCGCAATCTGCCACTTTTGACCAGAGGTCGAGTTTATTCAACTTGTGTGAGAAGTGTAATGCTGCATGCGGCAGAAACATGGGCGATGACTGTGGCTACACTTAACCGCCTACGGCGCATTGACCGTGCGATGATCCGCTGGATCTGTAATGTCAAGGCAAATGATGAAGTAAGCTCAGACTCCCTTCTCTCAAAGCTTGGACTTCAGGATATAGATGTGGTGCTTCGCTCCAGCAGAATGAGATGGTATGGACATGTAGAGCGCAGCAAAGGCTGGATTGCTCAAGTACGCAAGCTGAACATAGTTGCACAGAAAAGATCTGGCAAGCCAAGGAAATCATGGGATGAAGTGTTGTTAGACGACAGAAAAAAGCTAGGAATGGATACTGCTGATCCTCAGAATCGCTCAGAGTGGAGAGGTCGTCTAAGAAGGAGACTTGTCAAACAAGTCCAACCCTCAGTAGAGGACAACGGACTATAAAACGGATATGATGATGATGATGATGTACTAATTAGAACCGCCTCGGCAAGGCGATTCTAATGTGTAACCACAATCTATGCTTCTACTGAAATTTTTCAATTTTTATAACTTAAAAATCTCTGTATATTACATGGGCAAGTTTTTGTAATGTACTCAATGAGGTTCAGTTGATCACTGCTTCTAAGACTTAAAATAAAGAGTAAGTCTACTTCTTTCTAAATCCAAAATTTCAAGTCTCTAACCATACAATATTGCTGTATGACACATTTTTACATGTCAGGGACTAATTCATACTCACAGATGAATCAGCTTTCTTCTCTACTTTAGCCTCTGTTGTTGGTCTGGGGAATAATTCCTGCACCTTCTTGAAGATTGGCTGTGCTGACAGAAAGTTGAAGTATCGGCTAACATTGGCTGGAGCTTTACCTTTGGCCACTAGAGTATCCCAGGTAGAACTAGCTGTAAATATTGATTAATGGTTGTTGGCTACATAATCCAACAATTATATTGGGTGGGGATTTTACCTTTGGCCACTAAAGTATCCCAAGTTGGGCTAACTGTTAATAAGCAATGTTGCTTTTTGTCTTCATAAAGCCCAAGCTATCTGCTGTGGCTGTACAGTTGAGTTTGCCAAATCTGGATGAAGTTTGCAAGAAAATAACAGCTATGTGTTTTAATCTAAGTGTTGTTTCCATTTTTCCCAATCATCAGCAATGCTTTATACACTAGTCTTAACTATATTTTCTTCAGACATAACACTAAAAAGCCAAATTCTCAAAACCCCAGTAAGTATATAATCACCTTGCTTTAAATAGATTCAACAATTTACAACAATTTACAGGAAAGAGATTCACACTTCACTTACTATAGAGGCACTCCCATACAGCAAAGTCAGCTACAGTAAGAGATGACCCCACAAGATAAGTGACTGGCCCCAGAACTTTATCCAGGTATTCAACTCCTGCCTTCACCCCGGTAGCACAGGACAGGTCCCCATAGGCAAAGTTTAGCCAGTGATCAACCTGTGAACATAAAGCATGTCATTATCCCAAAATAAGTGATCAGCCTCAGAATTTTAGTGAGGTGCTAAGTAGTTCAAGAAAGATCACTTCGGCAATGTTTGACAAAAAATCATCTTTTGTACAGAATGTCATTTCAACTAGGTACATGTGAGCAGCGTCATGAGAAAACTGGATTTTTGCCTATGCGGAAACAAAGACGCAGATCAGCTTCGTAGTAACTGCGAAGCTGATCAGCGTCTTTGTTTTCACTACTCGGACAGTGCAATCCCTTTTCTACCTATATCCAAAATTTCAAGTTTCTTACCATCTTCTGAGACTGTACAGGCCGGTTTGTGTCAAACCTGGATGAAAACCCCAAAGACCTTTTTTCTCACGTAGTGGCTCAATTTATATCATTGTTTTTTTTTTGTGTTTAACGTCCCTTTCAAGATTATTTCAGCTCATATGAGACGGGCCAAACAGTAAGTGGGACGAAAACAGGAGAACCTCGAGAAAAAACACCTGGCATACCCACAAGCAGAACATTGCTTGTCTCACGTGGCCAGAGCGGGGCTTGAACCCACACCAGACACAGCGGTGAGATGATCGAGTGATTAAGACACAGCGCTCTTAACCGCTCGGCCATGGGGGTCGCCTTGTATCACTGGTGACTTAGATGAGAAAACTATGTTAAAAGTACAGCTGCATATATGCACCAAAGAGAATCAGTCTAATCTCTGCTTGCTACTCATTCTGCACCATTTTTCAATTACCGTCAGAGAATTCCTCAACTATCTACAAAATAGTTATCTTTTTTTTTATTTTGCCTTTAGGTTTCAAACCAGTGTTATTGAAATATCAGCGTACTATACCTCTGTCTTCTCCAGAACTGTTGTGCCGACCAGCCCTGAGGCAGGATAAAGACGTCCTAGGTAGCGACAGATAGAAGCAGAGCTGGTAAACAGGCTAATCCTGGCAAAGGAAAAATAAAGGTTTTTCTTGCCATTGTGCCATTGTATACAATTAACAAATGAGCCTTCCCATGAGAAAACTAACAATTTGGGTTTCCGAACAGGTCTGAAACAAACAGAGCTGAACAAACACGGAAGATGGCTAGAGGTCTGAAATTTTAGATGAATTGTATTATCTGTGTAGTGAAAACAAAGGCGCTGATCAGCTGCATGGTTACCGTGAAGCTGGTCGGCGCCTTTGTTTTTGCATATGAAGAAAGTTAGATTTTCGGTGCATTGGCTCAAATTGATTATCAAGGTAAAATTATGGCATTTCGCTTTAAATTATGTGAGATACCTAAAACTCTTTATACATTGTTTGTTATCACACCGTTTTAGATATAACCCAGGTCATTGCTGGTGCTTATTTAAGACTATGTTGCTATGAAGTGAAAATAAAGGCAATGATCAGCTGCATGTCTCAGGACACAGTCAAGAACAAACACTGAAAATTTGGGGACTATGCTGTGCTTAATGTGATAAGTTCAAGGGACCTGTCTTCAGATCTAATACTTCACATAGTTTGTACCGTCAAAGTAAACTATGTATCTGTAATCTGAACCTACTTGTTGGCTGAGACATCATTGGCTACCCCAATCTGATAGGTTAGGTCAGGGCATGTTGGCTTAAGGTACTCGGCACACAAGAGAGCAGCTGAAAGAAAAAGAATTTAGGCCGCCACATGGGAAAACCAACAATCTGCATAGTCAAAAACAAAGGCGCAAATCAGCTTCGCAGTAACTGCAAAGCTGATCAGCGCCTTTGTTTTCGCTACAGTTTTTTTGATTTTGCGATTTGGACAAAATATCATTAGGTGTAATTTAAGGTGCTCCTAATTTTATGCACAATAGGAAAAGAAACTCCATTTAAACTGCCCAGACAACATGGCTGGGCGAACTCTGAAGTTTCAGGCACTGATTGACTCTGGCTGCTACAGCAAAACAAACAAAATTTAGCAGCCGTTGAAGACTTGGGCTATATGCTGATAAACATAATAATAATAGAAGATAATAATAAATAAAGTCCGTAATCAAATATAACGAACCCGCTAAAATAAGCTATTTACTCATTGTCAGTGCATTGCCAGCTCGTTAACTGTATTTAAAATATGTTGCCTGTACGTAAAGACAGACCAGTGTGGAAACTGCCTTACCTTTTTTAGGGAGGACAAGAATACTTAGAGAAACAAGAATTGAGATGCTGAGGCATGGGGCCCCCATCATCTGCAAGTTTTCCCATAGGTGTTTGAATCATAGCTTAGACCCCCACCACACACACACACACACACACACACACACACACACACACACACACACACACACACACACACACACAATCTAATTTTTTTCTTATTCTTCTTGAATGAAAATTTATTCAAAAATAACACCCAAAAAATTTTTTTATGATTTTTTGTATATAGAATGTTCTATATACAAAAAAATCATAAAAGGCGGACCCAGTGGCCAAGTGGTTAAGAGCGCTGATATTTCATTACCGCACTTAACCATTCGATCATCTCACTGCCAGTGCTACAGATAAGCAGCGTATCTGCGTATTTACCCAATTAAAATGTCTTAAAACCCAATTAAGATTTACAGGTCTGCGTACAGAAAAGCAAAAGAAATCTTCGATACGCAAATCAGATTATTTTCTTTGCGTACAGCCCTATTTCCCTAGTTACAATCGAGCACATGTGTCTATTTTTGGAACTTGGTTCCCGTTTAACCATTCATACTACGTATATAGAGCATCTCAGGGTTCGCTCTAGAATATATTTTTCTTTCGCCATCACTTTCGCCATTTGAGATTTTTTTTCGCCATTTTCTTGAAGTTTGAGCCAAATCTTGGCCATTTTTTCGCCAAGAGGACACATCTCACTCAGCTCCTTGCTCACTTAAACCCCCAAATATTTTGTTTGCCCTTTTTAACTTGGTCTCTCCAGTTCCCTAAAAAATACATATTGCCCTTCTCACCCAAGTCCCATACATATGTATGCTACATGTTCTAAGTTATATTTCAACAGTAGATCCAGGTAATGTAATTATGAATTTCCAACTGATTTGAAGGGCAGGTGTAGACTGAGATCCCTATACATATAGTTTGGGAAAATATGTTTTATAAAGCTTGTTCTTGTATTTGTAAACAAGGGGAACAACTACTAAAATTATTAGTTTATGCATGTACAAAATCAGAAACAAAACTTTTAAGATTAGTAGACAGATTGAAATATTAAAATTCATATACTTTAATAGAAAAAAAATAAATGACACTCTACAAAATCAAGAGTTAAAGCTATAAAATAAATGCATGGGTAAAGTTGAGTTGCTGATTCTAAAAACAATCTGTTTCATTTTTAAATGGTATATATTGACATTTCCCACTCATCTGCACTCAAACATCACGCTGGTGGTACCGGACCACGTGCGCCAAGCGTGTTATGCAGTACACGCCTGAATACACAAGGTCAGAAATGACACCTGTCAATTGAATGCTATAGCAATACACTGCAACACTTGAATAAACACCGATAAAGAATAGGATTATCTCTATTGTAGGCGCGAATATACAGGTAATCAATTGATGGTTTTCTGTGGAAAACAATGGCTTTTTGGCTGGCCATTTACTTTCGCCAAAGTCAAATTTTAGGAGCCAAAAAATAAAAATCTTCGCAAATGGCGACGATGGCGACCGCTAGCGCGAACCCTGCATCTTGATGATCAAGACTATGAGCCAAGAATTTCATCCAATCGATTTTCGCCGCCAGGTTGCGCTAGAGAATAGACTTGCGCAGTATGAATTGTACTTTCAGTTTGACTGGGAGAAAAGGAAGCCCAATTCTTTAGCTTATTTCTTTCAATAATGACCCATCACATTCAATTTATTCTATGTAAAGTTAAGAACACTTGTTAAAATTTTATTTTTCATTATTTCCAAACAAACAATTCATTGATTCTGCAATTAAAAGCTAAAGAGCATTTTAAAATGTTACGCAACTTACGATCTTTGTTAAACGTACCCCTCCCACTATGCTTGTATTATAGACAGCGTGATGGCTCTGCATCTAGTTGCAATAGTTTATATAAAAATAGATCTATTTCAGATATCACCTCATTGAGCAAAACACTGTTTTTACAACAGGAAGCAGCTTCCTAAATATTTTATGTCATTTGAAATGTAGATTTTTGTCTTTTCTTGTTGCATAAACAAGTATTAGCTTTTAGAAAAAGCTTAATAACATAGACCTGTAGTCAGTGATAATTGAGTATCACTTACAATGTTATAGCAAATGAGCTGAGATACCTTCAAATCAAGAGGCAAATCATTTATTAATGAAACACATGATTTTTGTTTTTAATTTTAACTTTTACTTTCATCCTCAATTAGGATACCCAATTCAAAAACGTGAAGTACCCAATTCGAAATTTTAAAAATTATATTTTTACCTAACGGAATCCGAAATACCCAATTAAGCCAAAAAGAGGTGGGTAAATACCCAATGACCCTCAATCCTTATCTGGAGCACTGCACTGCTGTGACTGGTGTGACCACATGTGAGACAAGCCAAGTTCTGCTTGCAGGTGTGTCAGGTGGTTTTTCTCGGGGTTCTCCCGTTTTCGCCCCAACTAATGATTAGATTGTCTCATATGAGCTGAAATAATCTTGAAAGGGACGTTAAACTGAATCAAAAAAAAAAAAAAAAAAAAAAAAAAAAAAAATCATAAATTTTTGTTTGGTTGTTATTTTTGAATAGATCTATATTTTCATTCAAGAACAAAAAAAAAAAAAAAAAAAATATATATATATATATATATATATATTTTTTTTTTTGGGGGGGGGGGGGGGGGGTCTAAGCTATGATTCAAACACCTGTGAGTTTTCCTGCTCCCCTTGAGTATTGAAAATGCACTTTCATTGCATCAGCTATTCTAAATGAACATACCCACAGCCGGTTTATTCTTGTCAATCGAAACTATCACAGCCATTAGTGGAAAATGGAAGTTTTCCAACGATTTTCTGGATTTTGACAGCACGTTGCATCAACCGGAAGCCTTTATCTATAAACGAGTTAGGTGTAAGCCGTTTTACATGTCGAATCCGGGTCAACTCTTCCTTAAGTTATGCTTGCCAGGGCCGAGTTGGCCCTATAAGAGAACCTTGCTGGGGGGGGGGGGGGGGGGGCGTGGTGTTCTGTTTTGCAGTTGTAAGCATGAAGATCAGCGGAGCTAAGGCATATCTGCTGCGTCATTCACCATTTTTTTTTCTTTTCTTTTTTTTACTCAATTCGATCAATTTCTGACCATTACCCCAGGAGCTGTGGAAATGTGACTTGCTCAAGGCCACAACGAAAGGCGCCCCGGCTGAGGATTGAACCCGGGACCTCTGGGACCGAAGTCAACCACTCTACCCCTGCGCCTGTCCGCTCCATTTGCAGTCATTCGGAACTCCTTGCCCAATCAAAAATCAGGCTGATTATAGCAAGGCGTTCCACTGGTTCCCCACCACAGCCTGCTAGAGAAGCTACGGTACTATGGAGTAAGAGGCTATCTCAATGACTGGGTTGCTGATTTCCTCAAAGACAGGCAGCAGTCCTGAAGTAGTCCTGGACGGAACCCATTCTAGCTCCACTCAAGTCACATCTGGTGTCCCTCAGGGTTCAGTGCTGGGACCACTACTCTTTTTGGTCTACATCAATGACATGCCAGAGGGTATTGATTCATCCTTGCGACTCTTTGCCGACAACTGGAAGAATGGGAGCACAAGACGGATCACTAACAAATAGAATCCCTTCATCTGTAACTACATTGTCCATGAACAACATCTTCAAGCAGGCCAAGTATCTCGGCGCCACTATCAGCTCAGATCTTTCCTGAAACCCACACATCGACAATACCGTAAAGAAAGCGACAAACAGTCTTAACTTCCTAAGATGCAACACCCGAGACTGTCCCCCTAGGGTAAAGGAGCAGTGCTACAAGTCCCTAGTCTGCCCAGTGATGGAGTACGCTCCCTCTGGGACCATAGCACAACCAGCAACATAAATAAACTGGAGATGGTGCAACGGCGTGCGGCCCGTTTTGTTAAGGGAGACTATAACAGGACTAGCAGCGTTACCAACCTGCTGAATTACATAGGGTGGGAAACACTTCAAGAAGCAGACGATACGCCTAGGCTACAATATTCTTCAGAATTGTATACGGCTTGGTGTGTATACCATCGGCACCATTCTTAATCCCTACTTCAGCCAGAGCTACAAGAGGCCACAGCATGATGTTCCTCGTACCACAGTCATCGGTGAACGCCCACATGTACTCCCTCTTCCCTAGTACCACTAGGATATGGAACCAACTTCCACAGCAGGCTGTCTCAGCGCCCAGCTTAGAGACCTTCAAGCTGCTGCTTCAGAAGACCACTATGTAAACACATTAAAGCCGTTTTTAACCTGTATATAGACTGTTTTATCACCACTTTTCCGTCTCGAGCGACACATGTACAACACAAGTTCGAAAATACCCGGGCTTCCGAGGGATGAACTTTATTGGAAGAAAAAGAAGAAGAAGAAGCAGAAAGATTGGAGGAGACAGTTCCGATTACATTTGCACTCTTGCAGAGCCTTCAACTTTCCAGAAGGATCCCGGCTCTTGATACGAATGAAGAAGAAGAAGACCTGGCTATCTGCACGACATTCATCAGAATCAGAACAATCTACTGGTGAAACGCCGAATTGACAATACCACACCTGGGGGATGGGGTTAGACCTTAGGGGATTTGTCCCGAGCTCTCACAAGAGAAGTCAACATGACACTCACTCATCTGACATTTAAGCAGAGGAGATCAGAGAATCAAGGAGGCTGCTGTCGACCGTGATAGTCTGAGAGAAAACAAAACTATGATAATGTGAAACGGCATTTGTCCTTGCTGAAGGTATCTGAAAGTCATGCCTTGTTGGTCGGCCCGAATATCCCAGTGGTGAGAGCGTCCGCATCGAGAGAGGCAGATCATCAGTTTGCACCCCATGAAGAGCTTTGCAGTGCAAGCCTGTTAACACTGGATGCTTTTTGATACCAGATGACTCCCATAGTTTCTGAATGACACCCTTGGTTTTTAATCTTTTTAAGTCATTTAACTACTGCACACACTGATTGGATAAAGGACATGCGCACTCCCGATTGTGAAAATACTACTGCACTGAAGTCTGAAGGATTCACTCACTGGTGATGTTGTTGTTGGTGGTGGTGTTTCTACTCCTCCTGCTAATGCCGCTAATGCTGTCAGTTTTGCTCTCATTTATTACATATGATATAGACAATATATTTAATATATACCACATACAATTTTCCTTTTATGAAGGACACAATTAACTCAAAATACAATCCAGACACTGGTCGTGGAGAGAAAGAAACACACATCGCACGAAGCCCAAGATGACAAGCGGTTTCCCAGTTTGATGCTCACCCAACAAGCTTCAGTCCAATGAAATAAAGTTGTGTACAAAACAGGGATGGAGACAATAGTAAGTAAGTAAGTAAATTCTTTATTTTGAGAGAGTAGCCCAATTCGATGGATACCATTCTTCATTGGGGGCCATCTTTGAAACAAATCAACAAACAATGTACAAACGCAAGCATTTACTGATTACAATAATCAGTAAACGGAGTAAACATTAATTCAGAGTCAATTGATTTCACACAGAGCCTTAAACAAATTTGCATTTCCTTGGCGATTTACACACCTCGATCGGTATATAAAACGCCAATTGTAACTTTAGTGAAATTCAAATTTGCTCCAAGACAAATAGATCTAATTATTCCAAAATGATTGATTGCTTCAAGAGGAAAGTGTGCATACCTGTTTGAATAAATGACGATTTGACGTATAGGGTATAACTTAAATGTTATGCGACAGTCTGCATGCTTAGTTTTAACCCAACCATGGTCGATAAATATGCTGCCTATTGCACGCCGGTGGGTCGGGCCTCAGACTCTATGATAGCCCCGACTTAAAGCTATTCATTTTAGTTGGTTGGGATCGAAGCTTCTTGTCTGTTGCTTGGCCCACCGGGATTCAACTAGTGTTTTTCTTTTGTTCCGTTTTTTGGCGCCCAGGGATCTCCATCGTCGGACAGCTTACTGAATCTGTGAGTCCGCGTTTTTGATTCATCATGGTGGTTATCATGATTTATTTGTTTGTCCTTGATGATTCATTGACAAATTAGAGATTCATCACGAGGACAGAACAACTATCTAAATGTTGTGAACCACTGCAGAAGATGAGGGCCCAGTAAAACCGGTTTAAGCCCCCCCCCCAGTAATTTTATATTACTTAACGTTCAAAGGCGATGCTTCTGTTTTGTTTCTATTTGTTAAATATGTTTTGGAGTCGAATTTTTGTGCTGTTTGAACCTCATGTATGTTTTTTATATTTTAAGTTAAGTTCTGGTAACTGAGTGGCCGTCCATTGGGAAATAGCTTCTCACTCGGCTTAAGATATGTTTTCTTAGTACAGTATAAGTACCTGATTTTCAATTTAGTTTTTCGTCCCATCGCCTACTTGTACATTTTGATATGATGTTGATGCACTGGTGCTTTAACGATCTTGCTGCTATTATTGACAACTGTCAAAATGAATCCACATCAGCCAATACAATATAGTCTAGTAAACCCGCTATAACTGGAGCAAAATAAAATGGTCTCAGATTACTTCGACCAGATACCCGGATTTAATGATAGGTTTGTATCTTAGGCTGGTCGACAGATTCCGCAACTTTGAGTGTTGTTTTGATTTAACTTAAAGTAAATCCGCTTTGAGGGAATTAACTTTCAACTTGTCAAGATAGCCGACACCACTGACTTAAATTATAAGGCCAAGTCAGAAGCCAAAATAGCAAACCAGGCTCAGGCTCATCCTTGGATAAACATAACTCTTGTTTGCTAAAGAAACACACAACAGATAAATGAATTTCACTATTATAATGTTGATATTTTTTCCTCTTTAACTGTTATTTACAACATGAAACAACAAAACAATTTACATAAATATAGCTATTTTCTTTAATATGATAATTTCTCTTAAGTTCAGACTTAGATTGCACTTTTTGAGATTTTACATAATTGCAGCAAATTTTCCGAAGTCCAAAAGTCAAAAATGATGAAAATATTGAAAATGCTAAAATCAACACAAAATGACTTTTCTTAATTTTCCTAATTTTCCCTATAAATTTCTGATAATTTTGAAGTGTTAAAAGTCCAAAACAAGTCAATACAAAATAAATAATTATTTAATAATTAATTAATAAATTTAGTCCAAAGTGTCGCAGGTTTAGTGTATTCCAAAATGTGTATTGACTCTCCCAACTGACCAAAAACAGGCCTTTTTATACACAGAAATGCCACCTGCTTAACCCATAACATAAATGTTCTCATCCAATTCAAAAAGCAGGTTTTACAGCATAAATAAGCATCAAATGCAGAAAATGGTACAAAAAGAGCATCAAACTTGAACACAACAATTCAAAGCATATAACAGAAAGCATTTAAACACTCCTACATCCATCGCCAAAATATAGCTCCATTGGAGCTGAATGAGCCTGCAATAAATCTCAGAAAATATCTTGTAGCTTTCAGTTTTTATCATCATTATCAGTAGACTGTGAAAAGAGCAATTAACAATCTCCAGATGTCCGATATCAAATTTCTACAGGTTTCATTTCATTTTTCTCTTGGTCCATTTTGTGTTAGAGGCTAGCGAGAACTAATATATATGGGTACTTAAAATTGGGGGTATTCAAAATTTGGTACAACTTTTAATTTTTGTTTTTGAAACTATCCTATTATTTTCTCAAATTTTGGGCAGTTGAAATTTGTGGTCTTCAAATTTATGAGTACCCAAAACATGTGGGTACTCAAAAGTGTGAATATAATGGAATATCAAATCTTTAAGGCACCTAGAATTGGTGGTAAAATAATAAGGTACATGTACAGATATTTTAGAGATGTTACCACAAAGTTTGGGTACTTGAAATATTCAATGAGTCTTCAAGTCTGAGTGTATTCGAAATAAGTGGGTATTCATAAGTGCATATAAATATTTGTGGATATTGAAATTTTGGAAACTAATCTTATTGTTACACAAATCATGGAGAAATTAGGTTTGTCTTTAATATACGGGTGCTTACAAAATTCAAAATCACATAAAATTGTGGGTATTCAGATAAAGCTGGTTCATGAAATTTCAAGTCAAGACTTGAAACCGTTAGTACAAAATTGTTGTGGTCTTGGGGTACTCATAAGTTTGTTGGTGTTTATTTGTATGTATATGTATTCGTAAATTGTGGATTTCACACTGTGGGTGGGTACTCAACATGAGGGTACCTAAAACATTTTGATAGAAATGCAGAAAGTATGCACATGCATATGTATTGAAATTCTCAATATTAAAAAAGAGCCACCTTAAAATTTTTATAGATCCAGATCAGTGTTTCATTAAGTCTAATCAGGCACTGCATCCACTGTTTAATTTTGAAACAAAGCAAATGATAATATTTCATCTAATTCTTGAAACAAACAGGTGGCCACAGTCAAAAAGTTTTATCTGTTTCTTGCTGCTTCAAAGGCAATTATCTTCTATATAAGAATTTATTGTGACAAGCTAATTGATTAAGAAAAAACAGCAAAAACTCAGAAAACTGGCGATAGATGTAGGAGTGTAAAAGGCCATTTTAAAGTCAGTTATCCTAAACCAAAATCTGCTTTACCTATAAATAATGGACACTCCCAAAAATGGGGTCAATAAACAAGAACTGAAGCATTATACTTCTTGACCTAAGCTTGGATACACAATTCTTGAACATGACACAGGTGTGTCAAGAAAAAGGTTACTTATGACCACAGTAAATATGGTTAAAACTTCAGCAAATTACATAATAATACATATAATATGAGATTTCCTAGAATGACATTAAGTTAAAGCACTGAAAGTTTAAAAATTATGTTTCTTCACACCAGAATTGGTTTTCATATTAAAATAAGGTAAAATAGCCAGTCATTTCTCTTCAAAAGTAATACCCCTAAAAATCCTTAAAAATAGTGCCAAAACCCAGGTCCTTCACACTGCTCTCCCTTTGGAAAAAGAATGTATTTTACCAAAAAAACATTCCAATTCCGTCCCCGGAATTCAAAAATAACAGAGGAATTTCGGACCAGGAATTCCAAATCACATAGAAATAATTCCTGGGTTTTGGTGTTAAACATAAATTTCACTCAGAATTGTCAAACACAATCAAGCAAAAATAACATGTCAAGCATACCTTAGAAAATGCCACGCCTCAAAATGGTTTAGAGATATCAGATACAGATAACTTTTGGATCCATAAATTTAAGATACCCCTAACACCCAAGCAAAAGTAACATGTCAAGCATTTGTAAGTTTGAAATAATGAAACTGAAACCATGACATTTAACCATCTTAATACAACAGTCTGACTGATTTCATACGCAAGAAATCTCACACGCAGTGACAGCACATAGCAAAGTCTCATATGACATGACTACTCCTCACACGCAGTGAAGGTACAGACACACGCAGTGAATGCACAAAGTAAGTTCTTATCTCCAGTTGCTGGCTCTTCTCCACCTAACGCATAAGGCAGGCACACGCAGTGCACGAGACCAGGCAAAACTATTAAACATACATGATCAGATTCTTAGAATTCTACAAATAACAAAAATACTTTTCATGAAAACAATTACTAAGCACTCAGTCCATGACAGTTTTTCAATTTATACTATTTGACTATATGTTAGAGTTCAGTTCGTAGACTATTGGGTAATGTTACATTGACGATGATTGTCCCACGAAGAATGTGTACAATAAATGTTCCACGAAGTATGTAAATAATAAATGTCCCACGATGTATATTGGCGATGAAAGTCCCTCAAAGTTGTTCCTCAGTGAAAGACCCACGAAGTAGGCCCTCGTGTCGATGCTGCTGCAGCTTAAGGGGGTAGTTGTAAGCTGCAACTTCATGAAAGAATATTAATCCAGTCAAGAATAAAATAATATTCCGATTTAGAATTATTCATAATAAGACACTAGTACACACAGATTTTTTTTTATGAATAAACATGTAATTCCAATTTCTTAATCACTTACTTGAAAGATTAAACACATGATTTTGCTATTTACACAATATATCAGCTACACTGACACATTCACAACTTAGTTATGATCCATGGAATACTAGCTGTCCGTTGATGCTGTCTGGTTTTGTTCCTCTGGGCACTGCTTTGATTCATGCCCATTCTTGCGACAGTTGTAGCAGCGCCGATATCGCTTTCCCTGTCTTACTGCTATCAAATCTCATGTTATAAGATACTGTGAGACAGTTTATGAAACTTCAAATAAAAATTGGTTTTGGTCAATAAAAAATTCTGGTGAGGTGCTCAGTAAATTGAAGTGTCGAGGGTTCCGTGCGACGAGCTTGTCCACATATGATTTTTCTACTCTTTATACAACATTACCACATAATTTAATTAAAGAAAAACTTCTGGATTTGATAGAGTGGACCTTCAAAAGGGCATTAAAAAACTATGGTTCACTTTATTTGGCATGTAATGACAGAAAGGCTTTTTTCACTTCCTCTGACCAAAGTAGATATACACTTTGGTCATGTCAGAATGTGTGCGACGCCTTATCCTATCTCCTGGATAATATTTATATTAGATTTGGGACCAAGTTATACAGACAAATTGTTGGAATTCCGATGGGTACAAATTGCGCACCTCTCGTAGCTGATTTATTTTTATACTGCTACGAGAGAGAGTTCATGGATTCTCTTAACCATGATAATCAAGCTGATGTTATCGAGGCTTTTAATTCCACTTCTAGGTACCTCGATGACCTTTTGAACATTGACAACCCTTATTTTGAAGGTATGGTCAATCAAATTTATCCACCTGAACTACAGTTGAACAAAGCCAATATCTCGGATACCGAAGCCCCCTTTTTAGATCTACATCTTTCTGTTGCAAATGGATTTGTTTCTTCTAAAATTTATGATAAGCGCGATGACTTTGATTTTGATATAGTAAACTTTCCGTTTTTGGATGGTGACGTTCCTCGCCGTGCTTCTTATGGCGTATACATTTCGCAACTTATTAGGTTTGCTAGAGTCTGCAATCATGTTACAGACTTCAACGCTCGTAATAAATGTTTAACGGCCAAACTTCTCCAACAGGGCTATCGGTATCATAAACTTCGAAAAACCTTTTCTAAATTTTATCGTAGACACTATGAATTGATTTCCAAATATAATGTTGGGTTAAAGGCGCTTTTAAATGAGGGCCTTTCGGAACCAGAATTTTATGGTGACTTGGTTTACAAATTCAAGAAACTTATAGGAAGTAATGATTTTTCTTTTCAGTTTAGAAAAATCATAACACGTTACAGACGTATAGGTTATAACTTGAATGTTATGCGACAGTCTGCATGCTTAGTTTTTAACCCAATCATGGTTGATAACTACGCTGCCTTCTTTAATTGCACGCCGGTGGGTCGGGCGTCAGACTCTATGATGGCCCCGACTTAAAGCTATTCATTTTAGTTGGTTGGGGCCGGAGCTTCTTGTCTGTTGCTTGGCCCACCGGGGTCCAACTGATGTTTTTCTTTTGCTCCGGAGTTAGTAAGTTATTCGGCGCCCAGGGATCTCCATCGTCGGGCAGCTTACTCAATCTGTGAGTCCTGGTTTTTGATTCATCAGGATGTTTATCATGATTTATTTGTTTGTTCTTGATGATTCATTGACTAGTTAGAGATTCACCACGAGGACCGAAGAACTAACTAAATGTTATGAACCACTGCAGAAGCTGAGGGTGAGGTTACGGCCGTGTAAAATCGATTTAAGCCCGCCAGTAACTTTTTGTTACTGATCGTTCCAAGTCGATACTTCTGTGGTGGTTCTTTTTGTTTTATGTCTCGGTGTTTAATATTTTTGTGCTGTTGGCGCCTTATGTATGTTTTCATATTTTTAGTTAAGTTAAGGTAACTGAGTGGCCACCTATTGGGAAAATAGGTGCTCATTCGGCTTACGAAATGTTTTCATGGTATAGGTACCTGATTGTTAGTTTGGTTTTTTCCCACCTCGGGTTTTTGGAGTGGGAATCTTTTGCTGATTGCGCCTTTTCCTGATCTTTGCCTATTTGTACCTTTTTCTAGATTTAGACTTCTGAGTTGGAACATCTACCTGGCTGATTACTGTTTTGTTGGTTATTTGTATACAAGCCTCATGCCAGGTTAACATGTAGACGGCTTCTGATAAGTCCCTTGGCTTTTTTATCATAATTTCATAAGCTAGCTTTTGGTCAGAGAGTCCCCTAAGAAAATGTTCAACAGCAAGGCTATGGTAGAGTTTTGTGCCCTGTATTCCCGGGTAGCCTCTCACCATCATACGATTAACACGGTCACTGTATTCTTGAAGATTTTCCTTTCGTTGCTTCTTGACGTTGTACAGGTTGGCTCTGTGTGTTTCCGGTAGGACACATTCGCCAAATCGCTGTCTCATGGAGCGTAGAAGCTTCTCTGTATTTTGGGTAGTTTCCAAGGGGAGGGAGGAGGCAAATATTAGAGCTTCTCCTCTCAAAGCAAACATCAGTTGTTCTCGAAACTTTCTGTCTGACCAGTTATAATTATGCGACAGTAGGTCCAGCTGCATGAGGAATGGCTCCCAGGTATCTTCTTTACCTTCAAATGTAGGAAGTCTGGGCTTGAAGTCATTTTGAACATAAACAGTTTCATAGTCATTGTCCCTTGAATAAGGTCTAAGTGTCATCCTGTCATATGCACAGTCAGGTCCGATAGTCTGCTTTGGTGAAAGTTTGCAGGTAAAATCCATTTTGTACACTAAAGCAGTTCACAAGTGAGGTAAATCCAATAGAATTGTCCACCACAGAAATATCCAAAGGTTCTGACGAGTCCTGATTAATCTGAAAACTTACGAAAACTGTCAGAGATGCCTAATGACGCATTTCTCTTTCAGATATTAATTTTGGTTTCCAAATGAAAATTCATGTAAAACAATAATTGCAGGTGTCTTTGGCTTGATTCAATTTAAACTTTACCTGTGTCAGAAACAAAAAGCAGTTAATTGACAGAGATGCCTAATGACGCAAATTCCGTCACACATGGAAATCATATAAAAATGACAAACAAGAAATATGGTACACAGGTGCTAGTGGCTTGGTTCAGATTCAGCTAGGCCTGTGTTAGAAACAAATAGAGCAATTAGTTGACAGAGATGCCTAATGACGCATTTCTCTGTCACACATGCAAAATCATAGAAAATTGTCAAACAAGAAAAAATGGTACACCGGCGTCAGTGGCTTGGTTCAAATTCTGCTAGACCTGTGTCAGAAACAAACAAAAAGCAATTAAATGACAGAGATGCCTAAGGACGCATTTCTACGTCACACATGGAAATCATATAAAAATGACAAACAAGAAATATGGTACACAGGTGTCAGTGGCTTGGTTCAGATTTAGCTAGGCCTGTGTTAGAAACAAATAGAGCAATTAGTTGACAGAGATGCCTAATGACGCATTTCTCTGTCACACATGCAAAAATGAAATACAGTTAACGATGATGTCAAAGATTTTACACAAGTGTCAGTGGCTCCTTTCACATTCAGATGAACCTGTGTAAGAAACAAAGAAAAAACAATTAATTGACAGAGATGCCTAATGACGCATTTCTCCGTCACAAAAAGCACAGAACTAACTTAACACATATAACAATATACTGCTAAGATAAATTAAAAGACAAGGTGAGTTTGCCTAATGACGCAATCTCTCACCAACAGCACAAACATTTAACATAAATTTTGTTAGTGATGGCTTATGAAAATGGTTAGTTTGCCTTCTAGCGATTCTCACATGCTGCAAAACCACGAGGCAGGACTAATCTACTCTTAACCACTAAAAGACATGTGAGCTTGCCTAATGACGCAATTTCTCACAGACACACAAGAACACAGAACTTAATTACTAGAACTTAATTACTTAACACATATAAAGCTAACAGTTCTATGTCCTGAAAGTGAAAAACAGATTAGTAGATATGGTGAGATTGCCTAATGACGCAGTTTCTCACCAGAACATGCACAGCACAAAAATACAATTATTGATTACAGCTGAAAGAAAATAGACAAAGTTATTCAGGACAGCAGCGCTCTGAAATAAAATAGAAATTTAGTGAAAACAACAGCACTCAAAATTTTTGCAGTCTGTCTAGCACAAGTTCTTTTCGCAAATATGATTATTTTCCCAGCTATGTCATAAACACAGAAATCTGAGAGAAATAATCTCCACTTCTGACACCACTTTTGTAGTAAACCCGGGTATAACTGGAGCAAAATAAAATGGTCTCAGATTACTTCGACCAGATACCCGGATTTAATGATAGGTTTGTATCTTAGGCTGGTCGACAGATTCCGCAACTTTGAGTGTTGTTTTGATTTAACTTAAAGTAAATCCGCTTTGAGGGAATTAACTTTCAACTTGTCAAGATAGCCGACACCACTGACTTAAATTATAAGGCCAAGTCAGAAGCCAAAATAGCAAACCAGGCTCAGGCTCATCCTTGGATAAACATAACTCTTGTTTGCTAAAGAAACACACAACAGATAAATGAATTTCACTATTATAATGTTGATATTTTTTCCTCTTTAACTGTTATTTACAACATGAAACAACAAAACAATTTACATAAATATAGCTATTTTCTTTAATATGATAATTTCTCTTAAGTTCAGACTTAGATTGCACTTTTTGAGATTTTACATAATTGCAGCAAATTTTCCGAAGTCCAAAAGTCAAAAATGATGAAAATATTGAAAATGCTAAAATCAACACAAAATGACTTTTCTTAATTTTCCTAATTTTCCCTATAAATTTCTGATAATTTTGAAGTGTTAAAAGTCCAAAACAAGTCAATACAAAATAAATAATTATTTAATAATTAATTAATAAATTTAGTCCAAAGTGTCGCAGGTTTAGTGTATTCCAAAATGTGTATTGACTCTCCCAACTGACCAAAAACAGGCCTTTTTATACACAGAAATGCCACCTGCTTAACCCATAACATAAATGTTCTCATCCAATTCAAAAAGCAGGTTTTACAGCATAAATAAGCATCAAATGCAGAAAATGGTACAAAAAGAGCATCAAACTTGAACACAACAATTCAAAGCATATAACAGAAAGCATTTAAAAGGCCATTTTAAAGTCAGTTATCCTAAACCAAAATCTGCTTTACCTATAAATAATGGACACTCCCAAAAATGGGGTCAATAAACAAGAACTGAAGCATTATACTTCTTGACCTAAGCTTGGATACACAATTCTTGAACATGACACAGGTGTGTCAAGAAAAAGGTTACTTATGACCACAGTAAATATGGTTAAAACTTCAGCAAATTACATAATAATACATATAATATGAGATTTCCTAGAATGACATTAAGTTAAAGCACTGAAAGTTTAAAAATTATGTTTCTTCACACCAGAATTGGTTTTCATATTAAAATAAGGTAAAATAGCCAGTCATTTCTCTTCAAAAGTAATACCCCTAAAAATCCTTAAAAATAGTGCCAAAACCCAGGTCCTTCACAATAATATTTTCTCAAAATACCATTTATCTTGTGGATTTACCACATCGTTTTAAAACATTGTTTCAAATTACGGAAAATATAGGCACAAACAACTGCTTTAGTTGATAAACCTTTTTGAAGAAAGAATGTACAAGGCGGAGACGATATTCATACAAGAAACAATAGGCTGATAAAATACAATAACTTTAGTGTAAATCAAAGATAAACATGATTCAGACGAACGATCTTTATAACGTGTACTCAATTCAACTTCAAATCAATTACTAAATTAATTAGTGTTTATTTTGGAGATAAAAATGGTAAACTTTTATATTTCAATTGATTTCTGTATTTCCTTTTCTTTCATTTAGTAAGGTTACTGGTAAATGTTAACTAGTTTGGCGTCACATACTGGTTTCTCACTGTTACTTGCTTTGAAGCCGAATGACTCGGTGTTGTTATCATCTTTGCATATGAATGGTTCTAGTATAGTATCTCTGGCAACAATTCTAACGATTAAGAAAGCATATGTAACCACTGTAAATCTGTTGCTGTGTGAAAATCACATTACTTTATTCTTCGTGATCGTGGTCAAAACTTACTTTGCAATACTCAGAAAATATACAAGTTCGTTTTGCTTGTCTGTCTTCTGTGCTTTCTAAGATACTGTTGTCAATGATGTAAACGTCCTTATTGTTGCTTTAGGTCCTTGATTGTGTTGTTTCGAAAACAGTTGTTGTTTGTATGACTTTTAGCTAGCCTGGTGTCACGAGTAGCTGACAACCACTGAGCCTAATGGACGGGGATTGTTATTAAATAATATGAGCCACCTCATGGAAAAACCAACAATGTGGTATTCGACCAGGTCTGACACAAACCGGCCTGTACAGCTACAGAAGCAGGCTAGAAGCTTGAAATTTTGGAGTTAAGTAGAGGAGGAATTGTACTATCCGAGTAGCGAAAACAAAGCCGCTGATCATCAGCTTCGCGGTTACCGCGAAGCTGATCTGCGCCTTTGTTTTCGCCTATGCAGATTGTTGGTTTTCCCATGGGGCGGCTCATATATAAAATACGTGCGTATGTTATTGATTTTCAGTCTTGCGACCAGCTGACAGAAGAACAAATTGCAGGTATGAACCCTTAATTCTTGCACATCCGACAAGGAAATATCAGTGTATCCAAGGTCTTGGCCAGGGGTAGAAATCCTATCCCTGGTTGTTTGACGCTGCGTTCACGTTTTCCTTTTTAACATTGTTTGTATAGGGCCTCATTTTCTATTTCAAACTGGCCGACGCGATTACAGCGTTTCTCAATGTAAATGTTTTGATTGCACCTTTTCCTGATCATTGCCATTTAAAAATTAAGCTTCGCCGCATTACGTCGTGCAATCCTCCAATCCTCGTGATGCCAAAATGACTCTCAAAACAGATCTATCTATCTATCTATCTATCTATCTATCTATCTATCTATCTATCTATCTATCTATCTATCTATCTATCTATCTCTCTCTCTCTCTCTCTCTCTCTCTCTCTCTATCTATCTATCTATCTATCTATCTATCTATCTATCTATCTATCTATCTATCTATCTATCTATCTATCTATCTATCTATCCATCCATCCATCCATCCATCCATCCATCCATCCATCCATCCATCCATCCATCCATCCATCCATCTATCTATCTATCTATCTATCTATCTATCTATCTATCTATCTATCTATCTATCTATCTATCTATCTATCTATCTATCTCTGACACCCATGTAAAATGTAATATTCTGACACCCATGTAAAATGTATCTGACACCCATGTAACATGTAATATTCCGTCTATCATCGATCGTGATTTATAAATGCCGCCTTTCTTGCAGAGTTCAAAGAAGCGTTTTCTCTATTTGACAAGAATGGTGACGGAACCATATCATCTAAAGAACTTGGCATCGTCATGAGGGCGATAGGACAGAATCCAACAGAAGCTGAGTTACAAGATATGATAAACGAAGTCGACGCTGACGGTATTAATATCTTACATTTAGTTCTTTCTTATCATGAATGAGCCAATAGAACGACAGAGTGGTGGAGGTGGCTTCTGCATTAGTTTTTTTTGTTCTTCTTCCTCTTCCTGTCAGTATTCAGACAACTTCTTGATCTTGTTTACTCACTCTTTTCCTTTCTTTTCCTTTCAGTCGGTTCAAAGCTTATTACAGATTATGTTTATGGCTTTATATGTATTGCTGACTCCGAATAAATATTGTCTTGTACTGAATCGGTTTGTAAATCACAATTTTATGCATGGACTTGTCTTTTTTGGACTATATAAATGCCAACGTAGGACAACTGCATTGTCATGTCGATGATAACAAGATAATGACATAATTTTCCGTTTTCCAAATCCTTTCATTTTAGGCAATGGAACCATAGATTTTCCAGAATTCCTGACAATGATGTCCCGGAAGGGAACCATCGGTTGTGATGACGAGGAAGAGCTCCGACAGGCTTTCCGTGCTTTCGACCGTGACGGGAACGGTCTTATTACGTCAGCGGAACTACGTCATGTGATGACGAATCTAGGAGAGAAGTTGACAGACGATGAGTGTGACGAAATGATACGGGAAGCAGATTTGGATGGTGATGGAATGGTGAATTATGATGGTAAGATATAGTATTCTTAGTTTTCTTGAGTATATTGTGACTTTCAAATCTGGCATTGCATGTGCGTTTTAAATTTCTTATCCTTTTGTCAGTGCGTGTTATTAAATAATGATTCCAACTTGATTACTAAGTTCAACTAGGACGAATTAAAAGTAAAAGGATAAACATGTACTGAATATCTGACTGCATTCTTTGGGTGTTGATTCAAAATATATCTTTACTTTCTATCCCTCGTCTGTTTCAGAGTTTGTACGAATGATGACGAGCAAATAACGCAAGAATAGCTCCATTTCTTCATTTCATCGGATTTTGACATGTGCATAGTGCTTTTAATGTGTATTCAGGGCGTTGTGTGCGGGTAGAGCAGATGTGACAAGGAATCGTTCATTTGTGATTCAGAGCTCAACGGTTATTGCGATTTCATCAAGTTGTGGTGTTCCGTTACAAGGGATGGTTGCTTTATAAGCAACTGATGTACATATGCTTTTCATGGAAGATTAAAAACGACTTAAAACCCTTTGTTCCATCAGTTAACAAGAGAACAATGTGCTGAGATTTTTAGTTGTAAACATTTTTAATGAACTTTAATAGGTCTATGCAATATTTTAACAAAATAATGAATGATGACATGTATGCCAAAGGAACAAACTATTCAAGGTTTCACAATCTTAACCTACATTGTTTCTTTATAGTATATGCAATGATCCATAATCATGTGTTGTTTTTTAAAATACTGTTCACCGAAATGCTATTTCCTGACCAAACACGCTTTAGGATATATACACTGACCATTGAAAAAGGTAGTTAATGCATTCCGAGCCCCCAGCATACAATCTGCTTCAAGATTCCTTCTTATTAGGCCTTTGTCTATTGTAAAATTAGTATAGAGTAAAGGTGGTATCATTATATTAATACAAACAAAGGGTGTACTATATCTGATAAACTGCGTTTTAAAATAATAATTGCTAAATAACAAACGGGTATTGAAATATAATATAACCAGTAATTACACGGGTCCCGTTGCACCATTTACGAAGGAATAAAAATGGTAAGAATTTTAATGTTTGAAGTTCTTTTAAGGCGTTTTTTATGTTTTTATTCAGAAAGTCATGAGTGCTTGTATCTGTCTTTGAGCGTTTTTTTCCCATGTGTCCACAGTATATGTCACACTAGGGCTTCAGTTCGGCGTTCTCTTTCACTTCTTCTTCGTTCAATGAGCTGTCAGTTTTGTTGATTTTAATTTCAACTGTGGCGGCTGAGTGGTCACCCTCTTTATAAGAGCCGCGTGATGCTTCACCGCAGTTTATAAAATGCTTGGAAGGGACACTGAGTGTAGCTATTAAACAGCCTATTAAATATATCGTGAAGAAATGAAAAGGTTAAAGTAGACAATGACCAGGAAATGGCGCAATCAGAAAAAATTTCCACTCCAAAAACTGATTCCAACGAAAATAATCAATTTGTTTACCACACGCTATGGATCGTACCTTTATATTGTATTTTCTTTGTATGAGGTATTTAGAATTTTGGGAATACACGTATATTAGAATATTCAAATTATGCAATGTTTTCTATCGGTTGCCAACCTCAATAATCGATGATATTTTCAGGGTGAGCAGCTTACAGATGAAGAAATATCAGGTGCAAACAATCTATCTTTATTTAGATTTATTAGCTCTAAATAATAATAATAATAATAATAATAATAATAATAATAATAATAATAATAATAGCTCTAGAAGTTTTATTTTATTTTTTGGGGATTTTACACGTAAACACGTAAATCATAAACATATACACCGGGTTCCCTTTTAACTGTGAAACGAGAGAGAGAGAGAGAGAGAGAGAGAGAGAGAGAGAGAGAGAGAGAGAGAGATGCTAGGTGGTTAACTGTTAAAAGAATTGACATCTTAGTTCACTAAGACATCTGTGTGATCCAATCTGAAGAAATGCACTGTCTGTCAATCCTCTTCCATTGGTAATTAGTATTAGCTAACTGCTGTGTTACTTTATTAAAATTTCATTTTGATAGACACCACTAGAAAAGATCTAAACATGCTAAATGACTGAAAATATCCATGAAAGCATTATCTTTTCTATCACCTTACAGAATGCAAGACTGCGTTCGGCCTGTACGACAGAGATGGGGATGGTTATGTTACTACCACAGATCTGGGTTCAGCTCTCCGAAGTATGGGAATATTTCCTACTGACAACGAACTCATGGATATACTCAACGAACAAGACCCGGAAGGTGAGCTTTGATAACGGGGTAAAAGATTTTTTCCATCTCGCATTTAGTATGATAACAGGTAAAAGATTTTTCCATCTTGCTTTTAGTACAATGTATTTAAATTTGATAGAGTTGACTCCATGTTGCCAAATCTATAGGGTCACTGAAGTAGCCGAAACCGCGGTATGGTCCATCCCCTTTCTCATTAACATGTTCAATGCTTTTAAAGGATCTCAGTTTTTTTTTTATTTCTACTGAGTTCTATCGGACTTACATTATCAAAGTAGGTCTAAATTACTCCATGTACTATGATATTTGACCACGTTACCTAGCGTTATTTACTGAATGCAAAATACATATTTGGACGTAATGCTACAACCAGAAGTAAAATGATGTTTTGTTGATAACTCAATGTGCTTGTGTCCTAGAAAGTTTCCATTTCTTTATATAGGCTCGGGTATTTTATTTTACATACCCTTTCGTGCTTTTCTTATAAGTAAATCACATGTCAAAAATAAAATGAAAATTCTAATGGGCTCTGAATTCTATTTTCAGGAAATGGTGAGATAGAGTTCACCCAGTTTCTCGATATTGTGTTCAAGAAGACTAGAGACTATAAGCACGAAGAAGAACTACGTCTCGCCTTTAGTACATATGACCTTGAGGGGAATGGCAGGATTTCAATGGCAGATTTTGAATACATCATAGAGAGTTTAAAGCTTACAGATCAAGAGATAACAGATATGAAGAAAGAAGCAGATAGAAGAGGACTTGGTTATGTTGCTTATGATGGTATAACATGCTTGTTTAAAATAAATAAATAAATAAATAAATAAATAAATAAATAAATAAATAAAATGTGAGTTGGCCGCACTTAGATTAGCTATTAGAATGTAGTTTCATGCTGTTCATTTGTTTGTTGTGATTTTTTTTCACTCAGTTTGGATTATTCATGGTTGGTTGTATTCCAACCATGATTGCCTTCGAGATCAGACGGAGATAAACATGGACAAACCCTCCCTGGAACCGAGCATGCTATGTGACGTGGCTCATATCTCAAATACTTTAAATCTTTTCTCTTTGACGTCACTGTATTTGGTATATGTATATTGAACGTCCCATATGCTGTCTGCGTACAGCCTGGGACTGTTTCTTTACATTTATTTCAATAAAGTGTTATTCTGTTCTGTTCTATAAAAGATGTTGGCGCTTATTGTGTCATTTCTATGCAACGGGTTAATGATCAACTAAGCTGATTTCGTAGTTTGTCAGATCGTGGTCATTATAGAACACGCAAAGCATGTCATAGATTCTAACACACATCGCCTATATAGCCAATGGTAAAAAAACGTGTTATATTGTGCAACAATTTCACTGGGCGAATAAGCGTGACGTTACTTTGTGGCATTTGTGACGTCAGCTATCCCACAAAGCAGCGTTAGACGGTGAAACGTCGTTTTAGCGCACAATAAACGTAATAAGTGTGTGTAAATACCAGCATTACAGTCAAATATTTTGGCGGGATATCTGCAATGCAATGGCGGAAAGCTGAACGATATCGAAGGTTTCAGCAACATTTATTCCGTTTATTGTGTGTTAGAATCGAAATAGATCAGCTCAAGTGCGTGAATTGTTGAGTAATAATTCACTGTTTGTCGGTCAGTTGTAAGAAGATAAATCACTCGCGCTACGCGCTCGTGATTTGATCTTCTTTACAACTGACCTCCAAACAGTGAATTATTACTCAACAATTCACTGCTAGAGCTGATCTATTTCTTAATTAAGAAAAATGATAACTGCATGTGAATTAACTCTGATTTTCTTTTTTCTTCTTCAGATTTCGTAACTGCGTTGGCTTTTCGGTGATGAAAATGAGTAAAGATAATTATGAACTGACGTTTAAATAAACAGTGGATGATTATTCAATACGGCTGGACAACATGTTGATTAGAAGATAGAAAGGACCATGTCGTATAAAGCCTATTATGCAAGGCTGCTTTTGTAGTATTATATAACATAATAAACTTTGAAAATAGACAAGTTTCGGATTAATATCGTGCTTTTTGAAAATTATCATTTTTACTCAAGATAATTTATTTATTTCCCATGGTGATTCAAAACATAATTTATTTAATTCCCATGGTGATTCAAGAATGTTCACAAATCATGTACCTGTGAAAGCGTTCTACCATCACATCCAACTGAATGTTGGTTAATGATAGATGTTACAAGGACTGAATTAAAAAATATATGGTTATTATCTGTTTGTTTTTTATTTCAATTATTTTTTAACAAAACGAAAAACGAAAACTCAACGAAAACAGAACATTCAATAATTAATGTAATTTGGAACAATGGAACAAGCGTAAAAGTTGACAAAGGTCATGAACTGGTGTACAAGCAGTACCAAATCGCCACCGTCCCTTCGAGACGATAATGCTATCACTTACTGTAATATTAATGTACAGATAGCACTTACAAGGTGGTGCGCTTCATTAACTCCTTTCCAAAAGGCGACTCTCAAGTCCCTAGAAACGGAACTTTATAATACATACACGAGATAAAGACAGGACCGAAATTATTAACAGTGTTGTGCAAGTTGTCAAGGCAGAACTATTACAAAGTAATACATACACGAGATAAAGACAGGACCGAAATTATTAACAGTGTTGTGCAAGTTGTCTAGGCAGAACTATTACAAAGAACAAAAGATAATTTGTCAGGCATCATCTTTTTTATTTAGAGCACAGGCATAAACTATTTTTTTCTTGAGCACACCGATGATGATGATCAGAAATTGATCGACTCAGTATATGAAGATAGATAGATAGTAACCTTGCCCTCAGTTTGTACAGTGACTAAATCAGTTACTTGTTCACTACTAACTGGCTTGACTGGTAGTCGAAATTTCTAATTTTGAATCGATTTTCTCTATATCAAGCAACACTACTGACAGATCTAATGTTAGAAATGGAAATGAAAGATTCTGTACTTTGCGAAAATGGTGGTCTGATATTTGTTTCTAAAGTGTTTCCTAGTGTCCGATAATGGTTTATTCGCAGATATTTTTTCAACTGTTTCAATCTAGATGAAATATTTTCTTGGCACAATTGGGCATTCCGTGAGTTTGTCGCAAAATATGCAGCAAAATTTTGGAAAATCGGTTGACAAAATGTTTTCCTGATGTATGATCATGTATTGTCAATGCAAAATCACTATTAAAAAATCATTTTGGCCATTAAAACTTTGGCCCACCGATTTTCGAAATTCTTGCAGGTCCTTTTAGGACAAACTAAGATCAAGAATTTGACATGAAAAGTTGCCTATCATCCTCCACACAAAACGTATAAAACTGAGAAAAAACACTATCAGAGGCAAGGTTTTTTTTTTTTTTTTTTTTTTTTGTAAACTTTAGTTATGACTCGATAGAGTGTCCTTGGTTATGAACACCATCCGCCCAAAAATGCGCTTAGTTTACGAATGAAAATACAAACAACAAACAAACAAACAACAAACAAACAAAAACAAACAAACTACAGAGAACCGATAAATGTTTAAGATGCGGTGGCTGCGTCTCTACGTCTGGAAAGTTAACCCACGAAAACAAAAAGAACGAACTAGCTCGCAACCAATTGATTCGGTTGAGCAAGAGCTCTTATACTGTTCGGTAATATCTCCCGGCTCACCATGGAGGCAGTTGAAAAGCGAATAGCATACAGGCAACTGAATATTAAAAGGCATAGAAGTAACAGTTGGTTTATAGCCATTAGAGCGATGTCACTAAATACAGTAAAGTAGCGTAAAGTGGCGTAAAGGGGCGCAAAGGGGCGCAAAGTGGTGTAAAGTTGGCGTAAAGTGATGTAGGATGACATTAAACCGTATTACATGTATTTATAAAACATGAGGTAAATGATACACTTTTAGTCATATACATGCATGCAATCCGCATGTAGGGGTTAGAAGAGAAGAGGGGGTTGGGCGTAACATAGTCTAATGAACAGAAACTTACTTTTGCATTAATTTTGGTCAATGTTTTAAAGTGCAGAATAAAAATATTTGTGATTGTGTATCATGATGGGTTTGACGGAAGGTACTGGGCATTTATTTTATGATGGTATGCCTTTTCTTATGTTCATATGATTATATTGATATGTTAGAGATACATGTACTCTGATAGACAATGTCTCTGTTAGAAACTACAAAGTGTCACACACAAGGTGAAATACATGTATGTATGTCAAATATAGATTGGAAACTGTGGTCGTCGTTATTTCTTGCTCTTATAATTATAAAGGGGTATATTTGTTAATGGAGAGAAAGAAGAAGAAATGCCGGATTACGTGTATTGAAAATCGTTTGTATATTAAGATCATGTGTCTTTAACTCAATAAAAGGTGAAAACGTGTGTCAGGTTACCGGGCGGTAATCGAATTATCAGCCACGTGTCTGATTGTAAGGTGTTAAAACAATCGGCTACTATTTTTGAATTAATCTCTGATAGCGCGTGTCATTTATTATACATTTATAAGGAAATATTTCCTAATTTGAAATAAGAACGTTTCATACCGGCCGTGGTGGTCTAATGGATAGAGTATTATCTCCTCAATCAAGAGGTTGCTGGTTCGATACCCGGCTGGTACATGCCTACGTAATAAAGACAAACCGCCCATAGGGTTTAATATAATTTCTTTTCGCCAGAAATACTTTTATTCCCAAAACGGAGACATGTATGGTGTTACAATTTTATTTGATCGGTGCAGCACTACTTTTTGCAACACAAATGTTTGCGCGATGTTAAATTTCATTAATTCTCGAATCCAATAAACATATTTTGGTTCTGAGATTAATCTAGCTTTTACGATTGCGCTAAAGCGTCATTCACAGGCATTTGGACTAAACATTCATTAGTCTTCTGGTATACCGGCATTAACATTTGGAGTAGAAAAAAATGATTGTGCTACGTTTTCCGGCATTACCATTATATACGAGAGGACGCACAATAGACGAACAGACTGTGTTAATAGCACTCAACTGCATGTTCGCATGCTGAGCGCATGTTTCATTTTCATTTATATTTTCGCTTCTTCGGAAAACCTTGCGAGTCACGATTTCGTTTCAGTTGAATATTCGGCTGTGCCTTTGTGTACATTAACTATTCCTTAAACAACTGAGTACGAATATCAAAAAATATGAATGACGGAAACATGCGCACATGACACCCCACCACCAAACTAGCATATTTTAGGAAGAAGAACTTTTAGACCCAGCGAAATAGATAACGATGCGTACTGCGTATGTACGCACGATTTTTCGCCCTGTACGCATAGAAATATCAGACCTGTGCGTACCATGTACGCAGTAAAAAATCAGCGGTACGCAAACAGTTTACGATTTAATGCGTACACTGATAAAAATACCTTTAAAATTGTCACAAAATGACATTTTGTCAACTAGTATTGTGAGGCTTCTCTGTCAACAATCGAAAAGTAGTTACAATATGAATGCAGCTTCTGATTGTTTCATATTACATACCATGCCATTATGTATCTTCAGTAGTTATACTGTAGTAAACGTGTATTCCGTTCAGTGTCTGTTAACCAAAGGTTTATTCATGAATTTATTAGTAGTGTGTCACTTTGGTTTATTGAATAGGCATTTTGCATCGATTTCTGGTCATATTTTTTTAATTCAAAACTTGATGTATTCCATGTTCTACAGCCATGCCAGTTATGTTTTTCCTCACTTTTGCTCTCTTATTATCTATACCGGATACAAAAGTATGGTTTAACAAGCCTTAATGACAGAATAACATGTAATTTTAGGATTATCAACCAGTTTACTTGAATTTTCATACTTGAATAAATGGTCTTATCCATACGTGTGCATATCTATAAGTTTGATTCTGAATGAGAGTTTGAATACGAACCTTCAGAAAACGCGTACACAGTAATATTGTCGGTACGCACTGTACATTTATTCTGATGCGTATATTACGCATTGCGAAAAATAATTATCTACATCACTGTTACTAGTGCACTGCGACCAAAAACAGATTTTTTTTCGAAATGGCAGCTTACGTCCGATTCTTCTATAGATCAAACATAACGTCAGGTAAAGCTGATGCCGTCATGTACGTAAAATGGTATTTCACGGTATTGCGCTATCCAAAAATTCAAAATTAGGAAACATTTCAAGTTAAATAAACCTGATTTTTTTTGTGCTGTTGGCGCCTTATGTATGTTTTCTTATTTTTAGTTAAGTTAAGGTAACTGAGTGGCCACCTATTGGGAAAATAGCTGCTCATTCGGCTTACGATATGTTTCATGGTATAAGTACCTGACTGTTAATTTGGTTTTTTCCCACCTCGGTTTTTGGAGTGGGAATCTTTTTCTGATTGCGCCTTTTCCTGATCTTTGCCTACTTGTACCTTCTGATAATGATTATCACTAATTAATGACACGCGCTAAACAACAGTAGCCGATTGTTTTACCACCTTACAAACAGACGCGTGACTGATAATTCGATTACCGCACGGTAACCTGACACACGTTTTCACACCTTTTTAATATTGAGTTAAAGACACATGATCTTAATACAAAAAGGATTTTGAATACACAAAGTTATTTCTCTTCTTTCTTTCCATTAATATAAAACTCTGAGAGCAAATAATAAAACGACCACAATTTCCAATCAATATTTGACACATTTCACCACGTTTGCGACACTTTACTTTGTACTTAGTAACAACAAGGAGTTTCAAGCCAGAGACATTGCCTATCCGGCGAGTATCTCTAACATATCAATATTATGAACATAAAAAAGCCTACCATCATAAAATAAATGCCCCGTACCTTCCGTCAAACCCATCATGATACAAAATCACAAATATTTTTCTGCATTTCAAAACATTGCCGAAAATAATACAAAAAATAAGTTTCTGTTCATCAGACTATATGTTGCGCCCATCTCACCCCTACATGCGAATTGCATGCATGCATATAACTGAAAGTGTATCATTTACCTCATGTTTGATAAATAATACGGTTTTATGTCATTCTACATTACTTTGCGCCAACTTTACGCCACTTTACACCACTTTGCGCCTCTTTGCGCTACTTTACGCCTCTTTACGCCACTTTGCGCTACTTTACTGTATTTAGGCAGACCCCATTAGAGAATTGTGTGTTAAATATGAGTTGACAAATCCACTGGAGTTACTCCAAGATCCTCCAAGTAAAGAGTCATGGAAACGAACAGTCAATAAGCAAGTCAACAGTTTCTGGACGACTAGAATCGGTCGTAGTGTGGAGATGTATACTAGTCTGCGTCATCTACATGCTGGTGAATATCGCTATGGTAGAAGACATCCTGTTATACGTACGATTGGTAACGCTCGAGAGATTCCACGGATAACTACCAAGCTGAAACTAGTGACAGGCACTTATATTCTGCAATGTAACAGATCAGCATTCAACCAGAACGAGATAGAACCAACATGTCTATTGTGTAAGACTGACATCGAAAACACTGAACATTTTCTGTTGTGTTGTCCGGCTTTGCATAGTGCTAGACAGTCTATATTGGACATTATTAACGGCTTATATAGTAGCCTGCATGATCCTCAGCTTGCTAACCACCCTAGAGACTTGCTTCAGATAGTGCTACAGAGATTGTAGTGCTCTATACTTATCTACCCCGAAACGTAACCATCATATAATAGAAACAATAGAATTTCACAGTAGAAGACTTTGTTATACGTTACATTGTGAACGCTATAAGAGACTTGCCTTAGTCCCCCAGCGAATCAGAAAGAAAAAGACTTGTGTGTAGGGGTATGGAGGTTATCCGGCCAGGACACAACTTAGCGGGTTTACTAAGTTTTTTATCCAGAACTTTTAGAAATCATATATGAACTGATTATAACCTGTAAATAGAGACATATATAAACTGTAAATAGGGTGGTGGAATACCATTTTAGAAGTGATCCTTTTATTCGCTACTCCAGCGTGTGGAGGTGTGCCAGGATTGGCAGAATTTCTACTCAAGATTCAAGATATACCGCGATTCGGTTTATCTGCCGACGTTGCGAGTTTGTCTGTCAAATGAAGAGGTACAGCAAAGGGGCAATTTTTGTTTGCTTGATTTTAACTATCCATTATGGTTCTTAATTACAGTATTTTTATCATTCCTTTAATTCAAAATGGTATTTTATATGATTTTTACCGATTTGACCAATTTTTATCTTGAAACACAATTTCAGAAAACAATTTGACCCTTAATGTGCCTTATAATTTTACCCCACTTCACAGGTATTTTGAAGTGAAAGAAGCCTGAAATCAAAACCGGTTTTCATTTAATATCCTTCATTTAGAGACCAGCACAGAATAAAAATGGTAGCTGTACATTGTCTCCTGAAATTTCGCCAATTATGAACATGAAAATGCTCTGAGAATTTTTGTAGATCAGTCAAATAATTGGCTTTGTTTACATTTTGAGGGCCCTGCTTTTATTTGCCAAGGTGTGTCAATTAGTAAGATGTGTCATACCATACATGTACATTATATGATTGAATGTTTCATTGTTAGTTTTGATTATAAATTGTGCACTGTTCTTCCATGTTATGATAATCTGACTGAGTGATTTTCATCATGGAGGTTTCGTAGAGGTATGTTATTTTGAAAAACAAAACAAAAAAAAAAAACAAAAAAAAAAACTCAGACTGTTCATGTCTTCCTGGTGCAACTAAAAGGTCACAAGACGTTTCGCCCCCAAGACGTTTCCCCCCTAGTCGTTTCCCCCCTAGTCGTTTCGCCTCTATTTTCCACCCTAGTCGTTTCGCCCCCAATACCCTAGATGTTTCGCCCCCAATACCATTTCCCCCTAGTCGTTTCGCCCCCAATTTTTATTTATTTATTTATTTATTTATTAAGGTCAAAGTTTATTTGGCTAGACAAACAAATAGATAGATAGATAGATAGATAGATAGATAGATAGATAGATAGATAGATAGATATTAGGTTTGGTGTGGTAATAAAGTGAAGGTGTGAAGAACTTGCGGTATAATAATGTGCAGAATTATTGACACCGACTTCTGAAGGATGATTAACTTAAGTGTGAAAAATAGATTCTTTAATCAAGGATTGCTTTCCTAATCATATGGTTTTGTCGGCATGCGGCAGGCTTTGTCTTTAAAAGGACTTAGTGACTCAGTGGAATTTTAAATCTAATTATCTTTTATTCAGCGATTTCTTTTAATAGACCGATTATCGGGTATATAAGATGTTCAATTTCATTAAGCATCGTTCATCATTGAATTCTCTATAATGTCTGATCTGTGCATTGCATGTAATAAGGTTGTCGGAAAACGCCAGCAAGGCGTTACCTGCGACGTCTGTGACCGATGGCAGCATCGCATATGTGATACAGGTAATAAATATTTAATAATAGATTATTCGTAATATCATATGCTGTTGTATATTTTATATATATCTCACTATTGCTTAATTTTTGCAACTTACAAAAATCTCTTAAAATTGCATGGGCGTGTTTTCCGGCGTAATGTCTTAAAGGATTAAAGGATCTAAAACTTACAATGTTTTATTATAATATTATTTCTTTATAGTATAATGCTTGAAAGAAACAGATGCATTAAACTGTCGATTTTTATTAATGTATTCATAAGTACGGCGATATATTTTAGGGATATGTATATGTATTACTTGTATTTTGTATTGCCTAGTATAATTATTTACATGAAGCAAAATGATGTACATAAGGTAATTATACTATATCTATATACTAGGGGGTGAAACGACTAGGGGGCGAAACGACTAGGGGGGCGAAATGACTAGTGGGGGCGAAACGACTAGGGGGGAAACGTCTTGGGGGCGAAACGACTAGGGGGCGAAATGGTTTGGGGGCGAAACGTCCCGGATTCCAACTAAAAGACTGTCAAGTAGTAGTTTTCACTGTCTGGCTAAAAAGATATGAACCAGCTTCCCAACCAGGTTTACCGTTCATTTTATGCCCTTAAGACTGGCCTGTCACATTATCTATCTTCATAGCCATTTTTCCATCTACAGACATGTCATTCTAGCAACAGCAACAAGAGCTATATTAAACGCATCCAAAATGAAACCTGGATATGGTACTTAAGCAAATGTCAATTTATGTTGTCTCTGCTTCATTTTTAGTATTACAAAATGCATAAGGATAATTAAGGAGGAATTAAAGTTTTGTTTGTGATGTGGCTTAACGCCCCAGTCAACAATTTTTCAGTCATGTCGGGACGGAGCCAGCACTTTCTTGGTTTAACCTGTACTATAGGGCGTTAATGAGTCTTGCTCAAGGACACAACAGGATGGCGCTTGTGGGAATCAAACCCAGGACCTCTCAATTCGGAGTCTGACACTCTACCACTGCGCCACAACGCTGAATTAAAGTGAGTTTAGGTGACAAGTGAGGTTGTAATAAGTTGGGTTATTTTTTTTTTATCTCAGTTGAGTGTTTACAGGATCACTGATAGATAACACTATTGCTATACTTCTTTTAATAGCTACTTTAATTAGCTACCAGCTATCCTCCATGGTCTGCATACTTGAACTTGAATGGTGTCAGAGTCATCTGATCAGAATGCTTGAAGACTAGCCTTCTGAAGAGCACTAGATACAGCTCATACAGATATTATATAATAAATGGAACCCTAACTTAAGTTTGATATCTCTGTTTGTTTCAGCCTAAAGGAGTAAGACTCGATGCTAAGAAAGTGGAAGGTAAGGTGTATTTAAATGATAAACTTCCTGAATTCTCAAATCAGTAGTCATGACATTACAAATATGCACCCTGAAGGCTTAGATGTAGGTGGCAAAAAGCAGGTTTCTTTTGCAGGGGACATATGCAATGTTCTCATTTAATTTTCTGCCACTGTATGTATTTTTAGGAGGAGGATGGTAGTTGGTGGTGCACAATTGCCTCAGTCACAAACCCAAACATCTGCTCAGCACCTTTTTATTGCACATATAAAATGAGCCAACAATGTGGTTTACCAACAGGTCCAATGCAAACTGTTCTGTACATTCTTAGAAGATGACTAGAGGCTGGAAATTTTGGATTAAGAAAGAAGAGGAATAATTGCACCATCTTTGTAGTGAAAACAAAGGTGCTTATCAGCTTTGCAGTTACTGCAAAGCGGATCTGCACCTTTGTTTTCGCATATGCAAAATGTTTGTTTTCTCATGACGTGGCTTAAATGCAGTCTTAAATGCATTATGCAGATATTCCTTGAAATGGTCCATGTGATATTTTCAGAGCTAAAGGAGGCATTCCTGATATATGATCAAGACAGAGATCAGAAGGTGAACAGAGCACAATGCACAGATATCATCAGAAGTATTGGTCTATGTCCCAAGGAGGATGACCTAGTTCAAATGCTTGGAGAAAGTAAGTATACATGCTGGTGAACAAATGTGTGTTGGCTAGCTACGTCTGACCATTGTTCTAGCAGTTAAAACAGAAAATTGATTTTTAGAAGGGGCAAACTATAATTATATCCATAGTTAATGAAAGCATCCTGCCCTGTTTGCTTGTCCTCCCAGTGGGCACATGACGTCAAAATGACGTCATATCAACGTCGATGCGACGTCATGACGTCGCATGGATGTTGATCTGACGTCATTCTGACGTCATGTGCCTGCTGGGAGCTATTTCCCTATCTCCTCTTCTGAGATATTGGCATATGCAACTCTGCGTGGAAGCTACGGTTGTCTTAGACACAGTCAGTCCTGCACATTTACATGTATAAAGTGGAGAGAAAAATCTTATTATGTAGGCAACATTAAACGAGCCGTGTCATGAGAAAACCAACAATGTGGTTTCGGAACGGGTCTGACACAAACCCAGCTGCACAAGCACTGAAAATGGCTAGAAGGTTGGGAATCTTAGATTTGGGAAGAAAGGGAATTGCAATATGGATCCGTGTAGCGAAAACAAAGGCACTGATCAGCTGTGCAGTTACTGCGAAGCTGATCTGCTCCTTTGTTTTCGCCTATGCAAAATGTTGGTTTTCTCATGATGCGGCTCAAATAAAGATGCTATAATTCTTATTCTATAATTTAGAATGAACCAATAGCACTACTGTCAGACTGAACTGTATTTGTTTTAAGTATATTTACAATTGAAAAGATCCTTGAATTTTGTCTGTTATAGTATACACATAAGATAAAAAAAATATATTTGCTTTCTCCCTATAGGAGACAGACTATTTACCATAGGTGAACTACAGCAAATCATCGAGACCCAGTGCCCACCTCCAGAGACTGAGGACTCACTACGCGAGGCTTTCAGAACCTTTGACCGGGACGGCAATGGGTTTATTGATGCTCGTGAGATCCGCCATGTTTTATGTCATCTCGGTGAGAAATTGAAGGATGACGAAGTCGACGAGATGTTACGAGAAAGTGATATAAGTGGGGATAACCAAATAAATTATGAAGGTAAGGGAAAACAGCCAGTTATTGCCTTACTGTTTTACTAAATACTATTTTTTTTGCTATAAAAGAAAGAAAATGTATGAAATTGTTATGTTATCATAATGGCCAGAAGCAACACAGTGTTAATGCGAAAAGTTGTAGTTGTCATTTGAGCCGCCTCATGAGAAAACAAACAATCTGCATATGCGAAAACAAAGACGCAGATCAGCTTCGTGGTAACCGTGAAGCTGATCAGCGCCTTTGTTTTCGCTATGCGGAAAGTACACTTCCTCTGAAATCCGAAATTTCAAGCTTCTAGCCTGCTTCTGTGACTGTAAGCCCGATTTGTGTCGGACCAGTTCAGAGACCAGGTTGATTTTCTCACGAGATGGCTCATTTGTTGTGCGAATATAACTTACATATTTTTGGTCATGGCAGGGCTGAAAATCAGATGACTTCTTGTGTCAGAAAGTTAGTGGAAGCACTGTTATTTGAGCCGCCTCATGAGAAAACGAAGGTAGATTTGTGTTGAATCTGGTTATATACCCCAAATATGAATAATTACAAACTATCTTCCATAATGTTTTTTCTTTCAAATGATGTACCTTCGTCAACACACATGGCTGTAAAGCCTGATTTGTGTAATAGACCTGAATGGACATTCTCGAATTGACAAGCCCAAGAATATTGTTGATCAAATGTACATGTCAGATTTCATTCTTCTCTTTTCAGAGTTGATGAGAAAGATTTTGAGTTTGAGTAACTGAAGCAGCAAAGACGGACACAGTTTTATTTATACCACTTACATTTAAGAGGGATGGGCTATTTATTCTACCACAGAAACTTACAAAATGCACATAAGAGCCTTGTCACAAGAAAACCGGTTTTGGGGTATACCACCAGATTCAACACAAATCTACCTGTACTGTCACAGAAGAAAGCTGGAAGCTTGAAATTTTGGATTAAAAAAGAAGAGGGATTGTACTATCCATGTAGCGAAAACAAGGTCGCTGATCAGCTGTGCAGTTACTGAACACCTGATAAAACTGCACAGTTGATATGCCCCGTTTTTCGCATAGGCCAAAAATCTGGTTTTCTCATGACGTGGCTCATAACATGTTTGGAATGAAAAAACACCTTTGTCAATTTGTGGTGTTATCAGTATATTAGCTTATAACTGGTCATAGCTGCAGGAGAAATCTTGCTTAAGAAACAAACCAGCTTGCGCATCTAAAAAATAACACCTGAATTCTTTTTGTTTTCACATTTTGCGTACTTTGCTTTGCAGCCTACAACATATTTTGAACAAAGGGGATCTTTGCAAGAAATCTGAAAATCCATCTGTCCAAAAAATGCTAGTAATTACATGTATTTAACATGTGGAAGTATGTGCTAGTTAATGGTTTGCTAGTAAATTAGATGTAAAGGGCCATGCATAGCTGTGATGTATAGTGATGTATTCATGTGTTTTGTCTCTACTTTTGCAAAATTTCATAAAGTTCATTGAGACAAGTTTTGCATAATATCATTTTGTGCTAGTTGGAAAATGTGGCTTTTGTATGCAACTTTTCATACAGATTCTTCCATTGTGTACATTCCATCAAATCAGCTTCCAAAATACATGTAGTACTTAAATCATTTTAATGTATTGTAACCAATGAAATTGTGATTGTTTTTAGCACAAAGCAAAAATTGTTCAGTCAACCAATGTTTTTTTTTTAGTTTGGAACTTATCACCACTGTTGTATTGTTATGGATGTATATTTCACCCAAAGCATCCGGATTTTTTTTTTTATTTTTACTTTTTCAGAAATTGGATCAGTCATTCAAATGCTTCATAGCATTGATTTCAGTTAAGTTCTGTATTACATGTTTTTGACATTTAGTCACAATTTACAATTCTAAAAGCAAATTGGACTTGAACATTACATTTTAAAAGGTTGTATTTGTATATGTTAACAGTCATATACTTTTAGAGGTATTAAATTATAATTAAAGTTTAAGGAGATAGACATAGTTAAACAGACGCAGGTTGTTTGTAAAATAAATCTCATATTTCGTATGTCAGTCTTGTTATTATGTCTCCCCCCTTCAGGGTCGGGAGACATATTGTTTTTCCCCATGCGTCTGTCCGTCCGTCCATCTGTCCGTCCTTTACAAATAGTGTCCGCTCTATAACTTGAAAACTATTAAAGATTTTTCAATGAAACTTGGTACACTTGTAAACCACGGCGAGACGATGTGTCATGCACAAGAACCATAACTCTAGCTTGAGTATTTTTGGAGTTATTTCCCTTTGATTATATTTGATACAATTTCGTGTCCACTCTATAACTTGAAAACCCTAAGAGATATTTCAATGAAACTTGGTACACTTATAAAGCATGATGAGATGATGTGTCGTGCTAAAGAACCGTAACTCTTGCTTGCACATCTTTGGAGTAATTTCCCTTTGATTATTTTCCATACAATTTCGTGTCCACTTTATAACTTGAAAACCGTAAGAGAAATTTCAGTGAAACTTGGTACACTTCTAAAGCGCGATGAGACGATATGTCATGCACAAGAATTATAACTCATGCTTCTATATCTTTGGAGTTGTTTCCCTTTGATTATTTTTCCATACAATTTCGTGTCGGCTCTATAACTTGAAAACCATAAGAAATATTTCAATGAAACTTAGTACACTTATTCAGCACGATGAGATGATGTGTCTTGCTAAAGAACCATAACTCTTGCTTGCATATCTTTGGAGTTATTTCCCTTTGATTATTTTTCATACAATTTTGTATCTGCTCTATAACTCAAAAACCATTAGAGATTTTTTAATGAATCATGGTACACTTATAAAGCATGATGAGACGATGTGTCATGCACAAGAATCATTACTCTTGCTTTCATATCTTTGGAGTTATTTCCCTTTGATTATTTTCCATACAATTTCGTGCCCGCTCTATAACTTGAAAACCATAAGAGATATTTCAATGAAACTTGGTACACTTATAAAACAGAATGGCAGGATATGTGATGCACAAGAACTATAACTCTTGCTTACATATTTTGGACATGCACGTAGAAAGAGGGGAGACATCAGTTTTCACATAGAAAACAAATTCTAGTTTCTGACCTATTTTAAAACAGAATGCTGTTTTTTCTGCCTTTATTAGCTCACCTGAGCCAAAGGCTCACAGGTGAGCTTATAGGATAGGCAGGCATCCGTCGTCGTCGTCCGTCCACAATTTCAAAGAAGAATATTTCTGAAGCTAGTAGGCCGATCTTGATCAAATTTAATGTGAACCATAATTGGGTTGGGGGATTGATGGCATTAGGTTTTGGAGCAGATTGTATCAAAATTGTGGTTTCCATGGCAACAGATAGGTCCCATAGACTTACAATGGGAAAAACTAAAAAAATCTTCTTCTCTGAAACCACTAAGCCCACAGCTTTGATATTTGGTATGTAGCAATGGCTAATGGTCCTCTACATAAATTGTGCCATTCATGCCCCTGGGGTTAAATTTGGCCACGCCCCGGGGGGTTGATAGTCTCCATAGACTTACAATGGGAAAAAAATAGTCTCCATAGACTTACTATGGGAAAAAAATTAAAAAATCTTCTCTGAAACCACAGGGCCCACAGCTTTGATATTTGGTGTGTGGCAATGGCTAATGGTCCTCTACATAAATTGTGCCAGCCATGCCCCTGGGGTCAAATTTGGCCACTCCCCGGGGGTGGATAGTCTCCATAGACTTACAATTGGAAAAATTAAAAAAATCTTCTTCTCTGAAACCACTAGGCCCACAGCTTTGATATTTGGTATGTAGCAATGGCTAATGGTCCTCTACATAAATTGTGCCATCCACGCCCCGGGGGTTGATAGTCTCCATAGACTTACTATGGGAAAAAAAAATAAAAAATCTTCTCTGAAACCTTTGATATTTTGTAGGTGGCAATGGCTAATGGTCCTCTACATAAATTGTGCCAATCATGCCCCTGGGGTCAAATTTGGCCACGCCCCGGGGGTCGATAGTCTCCATAGACCTACAATAGGAAAAAAACTTAAAAAAATCTTCTTCTCTGAAACCACTAGGCCAACAGCTTTGATATTTGGTATGTAGCAATGGCTAATGGTCCTCTACATAAATTGTGCCATTCATGCCCCTGGGGTCAAATTTGGCCACGCCCCGGGGGTTGATAGTCTCCATAGACTTACTATGGGAAAAAGAATAAAAAAATCTTCTTCTCTGAAACCACAGGGCCCACAGATTTGATATTTTGTATGTGGCAATGGCTAATGGTCCTCTACATAAATTGTGCCAATCATGTCCCCGGGGTCAAATTTGGCCACGCCCCCAGGGGTCGATAGTCTCCATAGACCTACAATAGGAAAAACTAAAAAAATCTTCTCTGAAACCACTAGGCCCACAGCTTTGATATTTGGTATGTAGCAATGGCTAATGGTCCTCTACATAAATTGTGCCATTCATGCCCCTGGGGTCAAATTTGGCCACGCCCCGAGGGCTGATAGTCTCCATAGACTTACTATAGGAAAAAAATTAAAAAATCTTCTTCTCTGAAACCACTAGGCCCACAGCTTTGATATTTGGTATGTAGCAATGGCTAATGGTCCTCTACATAAAGTGTGCCATTCATGCCCCTGTGGTCAAATTTGGCCACGCCCTGGAGGTTGATAGTCTCAATAGACTTGCTATGGGAAAAAATTCAAAAATCTTCTTCTCTGAAACCACAGGGCACACAGCTTTGATATTTTGTATGTGGCAATGGCTAATGGTCCTCTACATACATTGTGCCAGCCATGCCCCTGGGGTCAAATTTGGCCACGCCCCGGGGGTAGATAGTCTCCATAGACTTACAATGGGAAAAACTAACAAAAATCTTCTTCTCTGAAACCAAAAGGCCCAGAGCTTTTATATTTTGTATGTAGCAATGTTTGGTAGTCCCCATTATAAATTGTGCCAGTCATGCCCCTGGGTCAAATTTGGCCATGCCCCGGGGGTCAATAGTGTTCATGCATAGACTTTCATTGGTCGATTCTCAATTAATTTAAATCTCATGAGCTTACAATGTGATAATCTCTCAGGTGAGCTACAGGACCAATGGTCCTCTAGTTAGCTCACCTGAGCCAAAGGCTCACAAGGTGAGCTTATAGGATGGCCATGCTCCGTCGTCCGTCCGTCGTCGTCCGTTCACATTTTCAAAGATCTTCTGCTCTGAAACCGCTGGGCCAATCAAAGCCAAACTTCATGTGGAGCATCCTTAGGAAGGGGGAACAAAAGTTTATAGAAATGGTCCAGGTCACATGACCAAGGTGGCCGCCATGGCTATAAATAGCAAAAACCTTTAAAAATCTTCTTCTCCAGAACCAGTGGGCTGATTTCCACGAAACTTGGTATGTAGCATCAGGGATGTGGGCCCATCATAGTTTATATAAATCATGACCCTAGGATGACCTTGACCTATTTTACAGCAAGGTCAACTTAGGTTGCCAATGCATTTGAATGGGAAAAAATGGTAAAATGCTATTTAATGGGTAAAACTTACTGGGAATAGGCAAATGGACAGAAGATTAATGTTAATGGAAAATTTTAGCCCCTGGGGGGTTATCTGCCCCTGCCCCGGGGCTATATACATGTATATTTCCATTATAATGAAACATCTTCTCCCCTGAAACTGCTTGGCCAATCAAAGCCAAACTTCATATGGAGCATCCTTGGGAAGGGGGAAAGAAAGTTTATATAAATGGTCAAGGTCACATGACCAAGATGGCCGCCATGGCTATAAATAGAAAAAAACATTTAAAAATCTTCCTCTCCAGAACCAGAAGGCCAATGATTTTGAAACTTGGTGTGAAGCACCAGGCAATGGAGCTCTACAAAGTTCATATAAATCATGACCATGGGATGACCTTGACCTTTTTTACGGCAAGGTCAACGTAGGTCACCCATGCATTTGAATGGGAAAAATAGGAAAATTACATTTAATGGCAGAAAACTTGCTAGGAATGAGCAAATGGACAGAAAATTTATGTTAATGAAAATATTTTGGGCCCAGGGGGTTGTCTGCCCCTGCCCCGGGGCTATATACATGTATATGACCATAATATTCAAACATCTTCTCTGAAACCGCCTGGCCAATCAAAGCCAAACCTTATGTGGAGCATCCTTAGAAAGAGGGAATGAAAATTTGTATAAATGGTCAAGGTCACATGGCCAAGATGACCGCCATGGCTATAAATAGCAAAAACCTTTGAAAATCTTCTTCTCCAGAACCAGAAGGCCTATGATTTTGAAACTTGGCATGAAGCAGCAGGCAATGGAGCTCTACAAAGTTTATATAAATCATGACCCTGGGATGACCTTGACCTATTTTACGGCAAGGTCAACTTAGTTCACTAATGCATTCGAATGGGAAAAAATAGTAAAATGGAATTAAATGGAGGAAACTTGCTGGGAGTATGCAAATGAACAGAAAATTTATGTTTATGGAAAAAAATGACCCCAGGAGGTTGTCTGCCCCTGCCCTGGGGCTATAATAATATACAATTGTTGCCCTTGAGTGAGGGTGACATGACGATTTGTTCACCCGAGGCAGGTAATATTGCCCGAGGGCGAAGCCCGAGGGCAATATAACCTGTCGAGGGTGAACAAATCGTCATGTCACCCTCACTCAAGGACAATAATTGTTTTATTATACCGAACCACTTTTGAAACAAATTAGTGACATGCCACATTACAATGGCATGTTACTACACGTGCAAATTCACATTTAGGTGGATATGACGTCAGAGGGTAATATGATCATGCGACATGACAGAATAGCACCCTCCACGTGCACTATAAGCAAAAGCATGAGACTATAAGTGCACCTGCACTTTTTAAGGCAGATATGACGTCACAGGGTAATACGATAATGCGACATGACAGAATAGCACCCTCCGCGTGACCTGCTCTGGACCAATCAAAATCAACACTCAGCCAATGAATATTTATGAGGTATAATAAACATGTATATGACCATAATATTCAAACATCTACTTCTCTGAAACCGCTATACCAATAAAAGGCAAACTTTAAGTGGAGCATTGTTAGGAAGAGGGAATGAAAGTTTATAAAAAGGTCAAGGTCACATGACCAAGATGGCTGCCATGTCTATAAATAGCAAAAACCTTTAAAAATCTTTTTCTCTAGAACCAGAAGGCCTATGATTTTGAAACTTGGCATGAAGCATCAGGCAATAGAGCTTTATAAAGTTTATATAAATCATGACCCTGGGATGACCTTGACCCATTTTATGGCAATGTCAACTTAAGTCACAAATCCCAGATCTCAGGTGAGCGTTTATAGGACCATTGGTCCTCTGATTAGCTCACCTGAGCCATATAGCGGAGATCAGTTTATAGTATACCCATGCTCCATCATCGTCTTCCTCCTCTACAGTGTCCAAACATCTCTTGCAATATACTGTTTGGCCAATCAGTCAAAATTCATGCGCAGCATGATCCGTAGGAACTTAGGAAGTGGCAACACAAGTATAAATGGTCCAGGTCACATGACCAAGATGGACACTATGCCCATATACTCGTATTGTTAAAAACCTTTATAAAAGTTTAATTTCCTCTGTTATCAGCAGACATATTTCAGCAAAACTTGGTATGTAGCATCAGGGATTCGGACCCTTCATAGTCAGTATAAAACATGACTGTTGGTTTTGAACTATTTTACGGCAAGGTCAAATTTGGTCGGTCACATGCTTTTTAGTGGGAAAACGGGAAACATTGTTTTTTTTTCTTCAGAAAGTTAACTGCAGGTCTACCAGTCGTCCGCCTCCTCCGAGCAGGGTACCATTCTCTCCAGCTTTGTCCCACTCAGCAGAGTTCACGACCGACAAAAATAAAGTGAACGGAACGAAAGTCCGGTTGTCGGAAAGTGTGTTGCCTGTGACCTCAAAATTAGTAGATACAGACAACGTTTTGAGTCTATGGGGATTTTTCAAGACGCTCAAGGGCAGCTAACTCCAGTCTGTGTTCGAATCATGCCGAAATTCGAAGTAATCCGAGATATCGTTCTCCTTATCACTATAATACCAAGTATATGAAGCATGAATAAAGAATGAAGCCGCTAGAGTTGCCACTACATTTTCCCCATTATAACCCTTCGGGAGCTGCCTGTTGCTATGGAAACCAGAGTTCTGATCCAACCTGCTTCAAAACCTATTGCAGGCAATCGCAATTGTTATGCTTCTTTTAAAATCTGACAAAGTATGAACGGACGGACGCCATCTACAAGCTCACCTTGTGAGTCTTCCGCTCTGGTGAGCTGAAAATGTGAATATAAATGAGCCTCCTCATGAGAAAACCAACAATCTGCATATGCGAAAACAAAGACGCAGATCAGCGCCTTAGTTTTCGCTACACGGATAGTACTACTTCTCCTCTACTTAAATCCAAAATTTCGAACTTCTAGCCTGCTTCTGTGACTGTACAGCCCGATCTGTGTCGGATCTGTTCGGAAACCACATTGTTGGTTTTCTCACGAGATGGCTCAAATTGCTTGCAGTAGTCTCATAAAGTAAGCTTATCTGTCAGAAGCCTCCGTGTCACTCGCCTCAGGGGTCGCAGGTTCGATGCCGGGCTTCTCAATTCCGTCGGATGGGACTATAAACCTAGGTCCCGTCTCCATATGACCTTAGCTGTTGGTGGGACATTAAACCACAATCAACCAACCATGATCTGTCGTCCATCCTGCCTCAATTTCTATATAGCTGCTTAGCCAATCCGAGCAAAATGTTAACGTGGAGCCTCGATTGGAAGAGGGAACAAAATAATAAATCGATGAGTTGAGATTATTCAAGCGCGCCAAAATATGTTAAAAGTACATCCAGGCCGTTCTAGGGATGTGCTCTTTGTCGTCATAATTGTGCATTGTGAAGAAAAAAGATGGTGCTGACTAACACCTTTATATATGAGGGGATGTAGTGAGAAGAGGCGTGATGCAGAAGTTGGCTTTGTCATTCATTTACAACATAATTTTATTTGGCGTAAAGCCTTCAGGATTACGGAAAATGGCGTCGAGATTTCATCTGTCCGACAATAAACATGTCACATTTGTGCTTGCACACTTGACGATTCTAGATGAGGTGAAAGATGAGTTCTGTTGGCCTAATGGCTTAGACAATGTCATTTACAGGAGGCAGCGTGGCTAGAGCGGTTAGAGCGTCGGATGTGAAGCCATCCCCTCCAATTGACTAGAAGCTGGTTGATACCTATTTTAGGCCTATTTGTGCAATAAATGTCATAAATTATTCTATTCTATTCCTATATAACAAACTATTGAGTTTGTTTTACATGCATGTGGACCTTGGTCCAACAGACTTCAACATTTCCTAATGCCAGGTGAGCGCAAAGGCTGTTGGCCCTCTTGTATAATGTTTGTATTTTGAGTGACAAAAACACCAGTGCGCAGCCTTGAGTTGAGAACTGGGATTTCCAACGATGACGTCATTATGACGACAAAACGTACAGTGCAGATGGAATCCGAAATCACATGTGTTGCGTGAAAACGAGAATCTTTCTGAATAAAAATGGGATGTTTTTCAAGTAAAACCGCACCATCAGGCCCCGGTAGAAAAACAGCATTGCTTATTCAAGCCAGATACTCACTTCCATTGTGGATTCTGATAAAGGTGAGGGCGATGGCATATGTTTTCTTTTGCGACCATGTGAGCGACGGGGGCAGCCATTACAAATACTGTACCAAGAAACCGATAGAGCATTTTCTACGAATCTTTAAGGTATAACCTGAATGTTAGGGATGATTTTTATGGGGGTGGAGAGGGGGGGGGGGGGGGGAGATCTTTTTGGGCCTGTACAATGTTTCCTAGACGGAATATTTCCATCGGTATTCCGTTAAACCTCTTCATGTCGGGGAAGTGGAACGAGGTACCGCAGTGGAGCGTAGTGACAGTTAGCCAGCTGATCTAAATGTTTTCACTCTTGTCGCGATCCTGACTCCCAGGGCCCTACTTTCCTTACACCATCTTTCAGAAACACCAGTAGAAAATTATGACCCTTCAGTTGAGGACCCCCAGGGGGGGTCTTTGCTCCCTGCTCCCTGAAAGAAAAATGACCTTTATCCCGAGCTCCCTAAAATGCTTTTCCTCAGCTCCCTGCTCCCTAAAACCCCAAAAAGGTATGCTTTCTCCCCAAATCCCTGAAAATAAATGACCCTTCTCCCCAAATCCCTGAAAATAAATAGCCCGTCTCCCTGAATCCCCAAAACCCCTGGGAGGGCCTAGGCCTCTTCAGTTTCATCTGTTTACATCCTAAATGTCCTAAATGTATCGGAGTGCAGGTTAGCCAGCTGATCTAATTCACAATGGAAAAAGCCATATTCAAAATTATTTTCTGGCATAAAATTTTTATTTGTCAACTGATTTTATTTACAATGAACTTGACAATGGAGAATCATCGACAATGGCGAATCACTCGTAAAGATATTGCAGAATTTCTTGCATCTTACATATTTATTGTATAACTCAGTCATTTACTTTTATCTATGCCTTGATGTTTGGTAAAAGAATGGAGTCAAAATTCCACCGGACAATAAAATTAGGGTTGCTGAAACGCTTGTCCCCTTAACTAAGATGACTAGTTTATTGTTCCGCAAAAAGTGACGTTCAGATAAATGTGTTTCTTACCCCGTTTCTAATCTTTTTATTATAACCTTTTTTTCCTATTATCCCTAGTTATACATTATGCATGTTTTGTTGTTTTTTTTTATAAAAGTTTTGACATTGACGGTAGGTATAAGCGTACAAATATGTACATGTAAATTCGACAATAGCGAATCATACTTTGTGTGGTAAAAAGAATGGGCACAAAGTACTGATAATCTACCTTTGGAAGGCTTGCCCAGGAACAATTTGGTTCGGTCAAGTCGTGGTTTAACCCTCTTGATTTTAGGCTTACAATGTTTCATTAAAGCAATAAGACATGCTTAAATCGGTATAATTGACCTTTCCGATAGGGCATTTGCTGTTGACAGTGAACGTAAAGCACCAAATCAAATTTACACAATATTATGGAACACCATTTAGTTTCGCATGATGATGGCATCATTTGTGTGCAAAAATAACCTTCTTAAACACGGGGTCTATTCTCTAAGCCTCTCTAGTCTGGTGTCGTCCAGGTATAAGCAGGTTCCGGTAGTGGTTGTGAAAAAATGCATGTAAACAAAGAAATGGAGTAGACAGGTGAACAGGTAAGTTGCATGATTACTGTTTTATCTTTTGATTTTGAATAAAATCTTGATGTGCAGTCTCAAGAGAATTTACAAACGCTAGTAGAAATCAAAACTAGAGTGGCGAAGATGCAATAGGAAACTAGTTTTCGATGTTCAAAGTTTCGATACGTGGCTGTTTTGATATAATAACAGTTTCGGCCAGATTCACAAGTTTGCCCTACATTTTGAATATTTATGCACCGGACATTGTCCGATTCAACCCACAAATAAATATAAGCAGTACGTACATTCTTGGGAATCGAAATCGCTTCAAGAAAGCGAGTCCAAAATAAAAAAATCTTGGTATAAGCACATTTTTCAGGTGGCCGTGAATGTTAAGACGCTTTAGTACGGTGAACGTGCAATCTGACTGACACTGTACCAGGTACTTATATTGTTTATGCAGTCGCAACCACTCTCAAATTTGAAATGATTGAGCTTGTTTATAGTGACTGAGAGACATATTCGCTCAAAAGCTTAACAAGGATCTCATCCCATCCCAAAACATAAAATGTTTCTCCTAATTCTGGCGTGAGTTGCATAACGCGAACCCTTGAGATATTGATGACGCCATTTTGATCTACCTTGTTCCTTAGCAACAGCGGGTTGCTTTCAGAGAGTCTGCTCATGGGAACGTTACGTAGCGCTGGCGCACACTTTTTTGTAACACACCGTTGCATAGGAAATAGCTAGCGTATGCACTTCTTTCTAATGTTATCCCATTTTATTACTCAAATTGTGTTCTAGTGCATTTTCATTGCATGTGCGTGATAGCATATAGTTCATAGAAGCCTCCTTTGAAATGTTTGTTTGTTTGAATTGATGCTTTACGTCCCAGTCAACAGCTAAGGTGGAGTGAAAAATCTTATTTTGTAATGATGGGTTCAATCATCGTTGATTCAATCTCGTGCTTCTCCAGCGTTCCGAATTGGACTTTTAACCTAGGTCTTGCCTCCGTTCGACCCAAATTATCGATTGGACGTAATGCCCAACTCATCCTCATATCAATGGCTACTATGAATAATGCATAGGTTACAAGGTTACATTTGGCCTACGATTAGCTTGCGATGATCGCACGATGCCAATTTTGGCATTTTCGTCCGGTGTCCGCAGGATGGTCCTACGATGTTCCAACGATCTCCGTAGCCTCTACGAATTTGTAATAGTCTGCACTTTTACAAATGTTTAAAAATCGGAAAACCGTAGCCCGTAGACACGTCGTGCGAGACCCTGCGATTATCGCACGATCGCCGCACGATTTATTATGATAATTTGCTTGGAAAAAACATACGCCGATCGTACGGAAAGGGCTCAGTCAGCAATCATAGAGACTCCTCGCGAACATCGCACGGGCTCCGTACGATTTCCAATTAAAGACGATTTCCATACGATCTCCATATGGTTCTGACTCATAACATCGACGAAAGCCAGAGCAAGAAATCGTTAAATTGTTAACACATACGTCGTAGTTCACGATCACGTACGATGTCTAAAATCGTAGGGAAAATCGCAGACCGAAAAATCGTACGATGATCTGGGCAAATGTAACCTAGGCATAAACACTATACTTTCACTGTTAATCGTACAAACTAGTTGTTAAGGATTGAAATTCAGATTTTAGCTTTCACTGGATGATGAAAAACATTAGGCTGTTTTAATGTCTGTGAAGCCCGAAGGGCTTCTCGGAGACATTAAAACAGCTAATGTTTTTCATCATCCAGTGAAAGCTAAAATCTGAATTTCAGTACTTATATTTACATTTTATATTACCAATCAAGTATCAGATGTTTAATTGCACATATCACCGCTCATTTTCATGTTATTAGACATTAAATCCGACTTAACGTAATTTTGGAACAGCCAAAACGTCAAATTTTCGCGCCTAACGTCATGGCGATACGCGACCAACGTGACGACAACAAGAGTAAACAAACAACGTCACTGGATGGGTTTTGACGTCGCCCCCACCCATAGGCGTGGCCTCTAGATCACGTGACTTAATGTTTTTCATTGGGAAATGAAGAACATCAAGAAAGCTGCTCACTCTGCTCTCCGTTATACATGTTATACGTTGGTACCTATGTTTTATACTTCTTAACATTTTTTTTCCTTATTGCTTGTTTATATTTGTGTATATTAGAGCCACTGCATAAGCTGAGGGTGAGGTTATGGCCATGTAAAATCGATTTAAGCCCGCCAGTAACTTTGTGTTACTGATCGTTCCAAGTCGATACTTCTGTGGTGGTTCTTTTTGTTTTATGTCTTGGCGTGTAAAATTTTTTTTGTGCTGTTGGCGCCTTATGTATGTTTTCATATTTTTAGTTAAGTTAAGGTAACTGAGTGGCCACCTATTGGGAAAATAGCTGCTCATTCGGATTACGATATGTTTCATGATATAAGTACCTGACTGTTAGTTTGGTTTTTTCCCACCTCGGTTTTTGGAGTGGGAATCTTTTTCTGATTGCGCCTTTTCCTGATCTTTGCCTACTTGTACCTTTTTTTTTCATCTAGGGCGATTGCAATAAAAATGTAAATATTTAAGGATTGAAATTCAGATTTTAGCTTTCACTTAAGGATTGAAATTCAGATTTTAGCTTTCACTGGATGATGAAAAACATTAGGCTGTTTTAATGTCTGTGAAGCCCGAAGGGCTTCTCGGAGACATTAAAACAGCTAATGTTTTTCATCATCCAGTGAAAGCTAAAATCTGAATTTCAATACTTATATTTACATTTTATATTATTAATCAAGTATCAGATTTTTAATTGCGCATATCACCGTTCATTTTCATGTTATTTGACTTGAAATGCGACTTAACGTAATTTTGGAACAGCCAAAACGTCAAATTTTCGCGCCTAACGTCATGGCAATACGCGACCAACGTTACAAAAACAAGAGTAAACAAACAACGTCACTGGATGGGTTTTGACGTCGCCTCGCCCATAGGCGTGGCCTCTAGATCACGTGACTTAATGTTTTTCATTGGGAAATGAAGAACATCAAGAAAGATACTTTCATTTAGGGCGATTGCAATAAAAATGTAAATATTGGATGATGAAAAACATTAGGCTGTTTTAATGTCTGTGAAGCCCGAAGGGCTTCTCGGAGACATTAAAACAGCTAATGTTTTTCATCATCCAGTGAAAGCTAGAATCTGAATTTCAATACTTATATTTACATTTTATATTATCAATCAAGTATCAGATTTTTAATTGCGCATATCACCGTTCAGTTTCATGTTATTTGACATTAAATCCGACTGAACGTAATTTTGGAACAGCCAAAACGTCAAATTTTCGCGCCTAACGTCATGGCGATACGTGACCAACGTCATGACAAAAAGAGTAAACAAACAACGTCACTGGATGGGTTTTGACGTCGCCCCGCCCCATAGGCGTGGCCTCTAGATCACGTGACTTAATGTTTTTCATTGGGAAATGAAGAACATCAAGAAAGATACTTTCATCTAGGGCGATTGCAATAAAAATGTAAATATTAATGCTTAAAACGCCGATTACTATTCGATCTACAGTAACAATTTAACAAAAGTCTAAATGTGTGCAACTGCACATATTGATAATGGTATTGTCTGTTAAAAGAGTACATATCACGAACGAATCTCAATAATAACGAAAACTTAACAGTTTCATGTTTTTGAAAATATCTCACAACCCATGATTTTGTGCTTTGCATTCACACCACCCCTACATTTTATTCTTATTCGTTACATGTTTACATGCTGTTCTTCCTCCAAAGCAAAATGACACGTTATTTCTTGAATATAAAATCATTGAATACCAACAAGTGTACTCACCTTAAGCAGTCTGCTCAAAATCCCAAGCGTGTCGACAAATCAACCAAAATGTACCGCTAGTTTATCTTCTCGCGGATGAGGCACGTGCTTTTATGAGCTTTGAACATTGTCGCTGAACGCTTCTCAAACTTTTGCAAAGATTTGTTAATGCTTATTTGATGTTTTAATATGTATCTAGAGAATGCACTTCAAAAAATGTACATTGCTGACCTAAGTTCTTATATTTTTTTCATTTTATGCAGAATATAATGAAACACCTGACTAAATTGACCTTAACCTGTACAACTCCCGAGCATATTGGCTTGAAGAATAGACCCCGTGTTAAATGGTTTCTTTTGGGCTATAGACTATTTGATTCGCCATTGTCGAGTTTGGTTCGCCATTGTCTAATGCGGGAGGTATCATATCAACAGAGTTATCTCCCATTAGGAAATTGAATGAACTAAAATTATTGTTTTCCTGTACAGCTGAGATATGTTAGATGTTGTTAGTACCAAATAGAATAACATTCCAATGGTCGTATTTAAAAAATAGCGTTTGACCTCTTAGTGGTTCGCCATTGTCGAGTCAACTGTATTTTTATTTTTTAAAGACTATTGGAATGTAAAACTGTGATGGTGAAAAGTTAACCCTATTGATAAAATAATTTTTATTTCAGGCAAACGATATGAAAGATGAAAAAGTCAATGGTGAGTATATTCCAAAGTGCTGTTAATATGATTGAGCTTGTGCGTGATTTGGGTTTCCGACAAGGTCCGGTACAAACCAGGCTGTACAGTGAAAGCATAATGCTAGAAGCTTGAAAGTTTGGATATAAGTAGAAATAGATATAAGATGGAATAGTACTATCCGTGTGGCGAAAACAAAGGCGCTGATCAGCGTCTTTTTTCGCATATGCAAATCGTTGGTTTCCTCATGCGAAGGCTCATTCTGAGTAGGTACAGCGATGTCTATTGCGACAGAGAGACCGCTTAATATTTTGTTGTTTACGCTAATTAGCATGCAACAGGTCAAGAATAAGACTAGACCTTGCAGGGTCTAAAGCGGCTTTAGACCCTGCAAGGTCTAGTCGTATTCTTGACCTGTTGCATGCTAATTAGCGTAAACAACAAAACATCAAACCAAGCTGTGCCGTCAACATACATACACTTTGGTTGGGGCGGGAGCTTCTTGTCTGTTGGTTGGCCCACCGGGGTCCAACTGGTGTTTTTCTTTTGCTACGGAGTTAGTAGGTTATTCGGCACCCAGGGATCTCCATCGTCGGGCAGCTTACTCAATCTGTGAGTCCTGGGGATGTTTAATGTGTTTATCATGATTTATTTGTTTGTTCTCGATGATTCATTAACTAGTTAGAGATTCACCACGAGGACCGAAGGACTAACAAATGTTATGAACCACTGCAGAAGCTGAGGGTGAGGTTTTGGTCATGTTAAACCGGTTTAAGCCCGCCAGTAACTTTGTGTTACTGATCGTTGCAAGGCGATACTTCTGTGTGGTTCTTTTTGTTTTATGTCTTGGTGTTTAAATTTTTTTGTGCTGTTGGCGCCTTATGTATGTTTTCATTTTTTTAGTTAAGGTAACTGAGTGGCCACCTATCGTGAAAATAGCTGCTAATTCGGCTTACGATATGTTTTCATGGTATAAGTACCTGATTGTTAGTTTGATTTTTTCCCATCTCGGTTTTTGGAGTGGGAATCTTTTTCTGATTGCGCCTTTTCCTGATCTTTGCCTACAAATACTTTTTTTTTTTTGATACTTAGATACCCATCTTATTTGTATATTTCTTGGACAAAGCATCAATGGAGATCGTGTTTACTCGAGTTACCCTGTTCAAAACTTCTCTTGACAATTTTATTAATGATTAAGTGTAGCTCATTTTTGGCTAAATTCTTTTACCAGAATTTAAGGAGGCGTTCAAGAAGGTCGACAAAAGTAACACGGGCGCTATCACAGTCAAGGAAGTGAGCGCCTTAATGAAGTCAACAAAACATATACAGAGTGATAAAGAAATCCAGGCAGTCATAGCTAAAGCTGGAGTCGGAGGTACATGCATTATTGTGATTTATTTATTTGCTGGTTTTTGAATAATGTTACTCCTAAAATAACTAAATAAACTCAGCCATTTTTTAATTAATAACTAATTAAATATAAAATAAAATAGTAATATGTGAACGGCTGTAAATTTTCTAATTCCACAGTGTCTAGAGCTAAATTTTACCAGTTTCCACCACATAAACTGTGATTATTAGTTCATTACATAAACACTTGTGCTTTCGTTCTCATCGTAATCTATTTGACAACTTTTCTCTTATACTAGCTAATGAGAAGGTTGACTTTGACCTATTTCTGAAGATGGTACTGGGCTACACGAGGCGAGCTGACCCGGAAGTAGAAATGAAGGAAGCGTTCGCCGTGTTCGACTCGAACAAAGATGGCGTCATCAACTCGGAGGAGATGCGCAATGTGTTCAGTCACCTTGGCAACCGTCTGACGGACGCTGAGTTAGCGGCACTGATCCAGGATGCGGACATTGATGGAGACGGGCTTGTGGATTATAATGGTAAGGAAGAAAGGCATGTTGAAACACGTTGGAATGCAAAGTGAATTGTACCTTTAAACTCATAATTATGATAATTGCATTTTGTTTCGTAGGTTAATTTGTGAAAGCATCATAGAGTAGAGTAGAGTCAGAGCAGAGCAGAGGAGAGCAGAGCAGAGCAGGGCAGAGTTATTTTATGGGGATGACCCATTTGAGTTATTTTATGAGGATGACCCATTTGGTAAGTAAGTAAGTAAGTAAGTAAGTAAGTAAGTAAGTAAGTAAGTATGTAAGTAAGTAAGTAAGTATAAGTAAGTACGTAAGTAAGTAAGTAAGTAAGTAAGCTTTTTATTTTATGAGGATGACCCATTTGGTAAGTAAGTAAGTAAGTAAGTAAGTAAGTAAGTAAGTAAGTAAGTAAGTAAGTAAGTAATTACTTAAGTAAGTAAGTAAGTAAGTAAGTAAGTAAGTAAGTAAGTAAGTAAGTAAGTATAAGTAAGTAAGTAAGTAAGTAAGTAAGTAAGTAAGTAAGTTTTTTATTTTATGAAGGTGACCCATTTGGTTATATACTATCTTCCATGGGGCCCTCAAATACATACATATAAATCACACGGGTGGTAAACAGGGGAACTAGCTCCAAAAAGAGTCAGCGGGATTTGGTTCCCTCGGCACATCCGAGCTAGCCCTCTCGGTTGGAAACCGGTAAACAAAGGTATGTCTCGAAGCATTTAATCATTATTTATTTCTTTATTAGTGATCTAGTGAAAAATCCGGCAATGCAGTGCAGTTAAGAAATAATTTAGCTCCTTTCGCTGCCAGGTTCGGTCATTGAAATATGCACGGTTCGAACACAACTTTGACACGCCTGTAGCGCACTAAGCCGAAAATCTCAGAGTGTGCTACAGGCGTGTCAAAGTTGTGTTCGAACCGCGCATATTTCAATGACCAAACCTGGCAGCGAAAGGAGCTAAATTATTTCTAAACTGCACTGCATTGCCGGATTTTTTACTAGATCAATAATAAAGAAATAAATAATGATTAAATGCTTCGAGACATACCTTTGTTTACCAGTTTCCAACCGAGAGGGCTAGCTCGGATGTGCCGAGGGAACCAAATCCCGCTGACTCTTTTCGGAGCTAGTTCCCCTGTTTACCACCCGTGAATCAACAACAGCTTGAAAATACTATGAATATAGAAACACAGAACAATAAATGGGTATCTACATATGAAAATACAAATATGATCCAATAATTTGGAGGTGAAGGCAGACAGTGTACTTGTAAGTTTGTTCAGATAATGTTCTAACAAAATAGTGAAACTTATTCAAATGCACTTGTCTTACATGATACATACTCGTTATCCAGTTTGATACATTTTACCAAAAGAAGAAACATTCGATGAATATCGCCAGACAACTTGACCTGAATAAGAGATGTTTTCTTTGTATAATGTTAACTTAGCTTTTGGAATCTCAAAATTCTGGTTGTGCTGTGCGCAACTGAACAAATCACGCATATATTGTGGAACTAGTTCATTGGCTACTTTACATATAATCTTAGCTTAAATACTTACAAATACAATCTGCTCAAATGAAAGTAGATTTAATGTAGCCTTTGCACTTTCAAAATCATCATATTCATTTCCTAGTATTACATGCTCTTTTTTGAAGTCTATTCATCCTAGCCGGAGATTCTAGCAACATTAAGATTAGAGGCATTGTCTCAGATGACATTGCAATAATTAAAATGAGGACTCAAGTTGTATATATATGACTTGTAATATGACAGTCTATGTTCATTACTTAGAAAACGACTAATTATGGACAAAAGCCAAATGTAGGAAGATATTTTCCGACATACGAATTGATAGAGATTATTCCACGTTAAGTTTTCGTCAATGTTCACCCCGAGTATTTTGTCTCCTGTTGTTATTTGAAGTCCTACATATCATTATACGATAGCGTATGTGTAACATTCCATTTTTCTTGCACTAAATATGGAGAGCTATAAGAGACTTTTGTAAGTATTTATTAGAGATCACATTTAGCATCATAAAATCGTAGTGCCATCGGTATATAAATCCGTAGAAGAAACAGTGTCAGATAGAAATAGAGGCAGGTCATTTATAAATATTAAGAATAGTATTGGTCCCAAGATGGAACCCTGGGGAACACCGCATTTGACGTTGTCTGCGTTAGATATTTCATTGTTAACAGATACTATCCTCATTAATTTGGAAAAAAAATCACTAACTTTATAACATGAGAGTTTTTACAAAACTAATGCATGGTCAAGAAGGTCAAACACCTTTCTAAAATCAACAAATCAACCATGACTGACCCGACCACCTTCCCTTCATTTATTGCTTTAAGCCAACGCTCTGTCATCAATAATAAAGCACTTTCAGTTGAATGACCCGCCCGAAAGCCACTTTGGGATTTGTGAATCAAATCGAATGCATTTTTAAATACTCCATTTTTTTTTTTTTTTTTTTTTTTTTTTTTTTTTTTTTTTTTTTAAACTAATATATACTACTATTTGCTCTTTTTCAGAATTTATCCGCCTGTTATGTAGCCCCAACCCAGACGAGCAGTTCTAAAGACCTAGAATTTGCCTCAGACATCAAACCGTAACCATGAACTGACCCGTATCATCGCAAAACCAAAACGCAATGACGTGTACACAAGGGAAGACGCAGATCAGCATTAAAAAACTATTTAATCCACTCTTTCCAGCTTTATGATGGCAGGTGATCACGTTTAAGTTGTTGGCTTTTAATGTATTTATTTAAAATGCCATTTTCGTTAGTTTTGTAGTGTATGATTCTAAACAGAATTGAATCATGTTTGGACTGTTTGAATATGTTAACTAAGAATTAAATGAAATTGTACACCACCGGAATGTTCATGTGTTTTGCCAAGGGTATTAAATTACATATGACTATTGTCATCTCGTTTTATTATGTACACTACCACTCCCATTTTTGGGCGCATTTATAAACGGATGGTGAACGCGAATGGATACATGCGCCAGCAGAATGCGTTATCTCTTTTGCTACTGGTTTTTATTCAATCAAAGTAGTTATATTGAATACACGTTTTTACTAAATGAGCCCCCGCATCCGAAAACCAACAAATTGCATATGCGAAAACAAAGACGCAGATCAGCTGTGCAGTAACTGCACAGCTCACCAGCGTCTTTGTTTTCGCCACACAGATAGTACAATCCCTCTTCTTCTTAAATCCAAAATTTCGAGCTTCTAGCCTACTTCTCTGACTCTGCAGGCTTGTGTCAGACCTGATCGACAACCCAATTGTTGTTTTTCTCATGCAGCGGCTCAAATATGAGAGTTTAGTAATGACCAAGCCTATTGTACCATCTTTGAGAAACCCATTATTTGAAAATTACCATTTTCTACTTGTACCTTCTCAAGAAAACTATGAGCATGTTACCCTGTTGCATATAAAAAATATCATAAAAAGGACCACAAAAATTCTGGAAACCAATTCAATATTTAAATTTTATGTCCGAGAATAACCTTCATAAACCATTTGCATGTACAAGGGAGGTAATATAAAACCTTAAAACTGGTATTGTAGCAAATCTAAAAAACACTTTTAATTGAATGGAGCCAAGTTATATATAATTATTATAAAATTTTGTCTTGATTTGGTGCATTTTAAACGAAAAATAACGATTTTTTTTTTTTTTTGAAAAAGTTACTTCCATTACCCCCCCCCCCATTAATATACTTTCCGAATCGTAAAAGTATATCTAAAATAAGTTTCTTGCATGAAATGTTTATTTGTGAATCGTTTTTCAAAATTTTGCGACACCCTTTAAGACTTAAGAATGCAAAAGGGTGACATTCAGGAAATTTGGATTTTTAAAAAGGCAGTTTCTGAAAGATGGTGTTCAGTAATTGTTTCACTCGTATTTGATTGGCACGTTTCTGGAATCAAATCTAAACTTTTGTGTATTTTATACCGCATTTTACGGGTCGATCATAATAAATTTAGAAACAAAGTCCTTTAATTCTGATTATTCTAAACATTAAGCAGTAACCAGGAACTGTGACAATGAGGTACAGTGAGTCACATTCCATCAGGAAAACAATAAATACCCCATTGGACCCCACTTTTATATAGCAAAACTGGGATATACAGGGGTATACCTATTTTTCTTATTTTTGCTCCAAAACATAGATTGTGGGTACTCGTTAGAACCGCCTCGGTGAGGCGGTTCTAACGAGTACCCACAATCTCTGTTTTTAGCAAAAATAAGAAAACTGTCAAAATTCTTCTGCTGAAAATTTTCATTTTTTATAGCTTTAAAAATCTCTGTATATTGCATGGGCATGTTTTCGTTATGTAATGATGTAGCCCAACTAGCTACTGTGGAGTTGCTGAACACCATCATAAAACAACAACATCATTTTATATGATGAGCCAAACTTTTTATTTAGGGGAACATTGCTTAGAAAAACGACTTCCGTTCTATCTCACTATCAGGCAAACACACTTAATTAAAACTGAAATTTTAAGGTGTAAAAATGACATGGTAAATTTCACTTTTTTACAACCATAATAATGCTGTTTGATAAAAATGAAAGACAACACTATAAAATACATCTTTAAAAAAAGTGCTACGGGCTTGTCAGGTATTGTATTGTATTATATTGACAGGTGTGCGTTCCAGTAACACAATAAAATGCAAACTCACAGGAATTGCACTGAAACTTATCACTTATGAGATGTCTTGCATAGCTCTTTGCTGAGAAGATATGATAAATGTAATGGATATGTGATAAAACAACACAGAAACCTGCAGGGTATCAAATTTATTTTCATGGAAAAAAAGATAACAATTTCATACAACAAAGCAGTGAAATTTACATCTCTGTACATTTTGTGAACATGAATAGAAATAACAAAAAAGGAGAAATTTTAAATGGATCAAAGAATGGCATTGGATTAGCCTAGCCACTAGGCGTTAAAATGACAAATTTACAAAAGTAAAAATCTTTTTATATAAAACGTATATCATATGGACATAATATGGGTCTTCTCCTCTGTCTCGATTATCTAGCCCAGATATGTACATCAGAAAATATTTCGTGCTTTAGCTTTCAAGAAAAGAAAATTTAGATTTACAAAAAAAGGCAAAAACTTATTTATCAGACTAGTAGCTAGTCTAGCATTGGATGTAAGCCTTGCATTTATATGACGGAATAATAACGAAAACAAAAAAATGTAAAAAACTTGACTGTTGCACAACCATCTGTCTGACAGTACAACCTTCCTATATATTCTATGTCTGTGAAGTCAGGTCCACGTCTTACCTGGCAGGAAAACTAGATCTGTCGACTAGGTAAAATGTGTATACTAGTACTATGTAACAAGCAAACAGAATACAAATGCTGTAGGACCCATATGACGGCCAAACATTTTTTCTTACTGACATCGCGCCTACAATTTAGTTCGGGTTTCCCGCCAGGTCATCATCGGTTATCTGTCCTTTCGAAATGTATGCACGCACTTACGTTTCCCATATCTAGCTTTTAAACAGTTCGGTGCAAATGCATATTCATTCAATTAACTGCAATTAAACTGTTATTGAAATATTCAAAAGGTTAACACAGACACAATATGTAAATAAGCAGTGTTGGCTATAAGAAAGGTGGAAATTAAAAGAGCACGTAAAGGTCTAATGGTAAGAGTGCCAAACGCTTTGGGAAACTAATGAAACATTCATAGAATGTGAAAAGTGTCGTTAGAAAAACATGAAACATGTACTAATAAACATGCATGAACGATCGTTAATAATGATAGAGTTTTGATAGTAGTAATGGGTGCCGCACTATATGCCTATTTTCTGAAAAATTACATGTATATGCCAAATTCTATAAGCCAATTTCAAATAAGAGATGTAATATGTCTGGATTGTTAATCATATCGTTGAAGCTGATCTGATACGAAGCCATGACTGAACATGTATGTAAAACTTGGATTGTTGAGCAAATGTGGCACATTACTACTTTTGATAAATCTGGTATGGAAATGACATTCGGTGACCTGATGTTTGGATGGTTGTGTATGAAAACAACATGGAAATGATTCATTCAAGCATGCTCCACAAAACGCCGGTTGTCTATCGCTTGTGTGGTTTATTCAATGCAACCTTTGCCAGTGAGCTCGAGTCATGATCTAATAGTTATCACACACTGCTTTGCATAAAGCCCTCTCGCATGTCCTGATATGCTTAGTCAGAGATACACCTCCATTACAATGCCTCTTCTCCTACACACACTGCAAAGATAACGGCCGCTGCACCCAAGCCAGTTTTGGCTATAAGAACCCGTGGGCCATCTGTCAGTCTAGTGGATATTTCATGCACATCAACTTCACAAACTCTGAAAAAGGGTCAAGGAGGTTACATTAATACACAAGGTTTTTCTCAAAGAGGTTACAACAAGCAAATTCAGAGAATTTATGTCCCCCGCCTTGATAGTTTAGTTACACAAATATAATCTTAGAATAACATATATCCAAACCACATACACTTTCTTAGTGTATGGGTAAATGCCTGAAAAATGACTTAGTTCAAATTTCAAAAAAGTGACAAAAATTAAAGTGAGGAATACATCCAAACCACATGCATATCTTTAAAGTATGGTCAAGACATCTGTAAAGTTTCAAAAGAATCCGAATATAACTGTAGGAGAAGTTGTTTGCACAAGGGACCCACTGTCCATTCACTTTCATTGTGTAAATGTTGAAAAAGTGAGTAAGTTGAAATTGCCAAAAAAAAAAGTGTCAAAAATTAATCTGAGGATTATATCCAAACCACATGCAAATCTTCAAAGCATGATCAAGACATCTGTAAAGTATCAAAAGAATCTGAATATAACTGTAGGAGGAGTTGCTTGCACAAGGTACCCACTGTCCATTCACTTTCATTGTCAAAATGTCAGAAAAAATGACTATGTTAAAATTGCGAAAAAAGTGTCAAAATTAATCTGAGGATTATATCCAAACCACATGCACATCTTCAAAGCATGGTCAAGTAATCTGTAAAGTTTCAATCGAATCTGAATATAACTGTATGAGGAGTTGCTTGCACAAGGTACCCACTGTCCATTCACTTTCATTGTCAAAATGTCAGAAAAAATGACTAAGTTCAAATTGCAAAAAAGTGTTAAAAATTAATCTGAGCATTATATCAAAATCACATGCATATCTTCAAAGCATGGTCAAGACATCTGTAAAGTTTCAAAAGAATCTGAATATAACTGTAGGAGGAGTTGCTTGCACAAGGTACCCACTGTCCATTCACTTTCATTGTCAAAATGTCAGAAAAAATGACTAAGTTCAAATTGCGAAAAAAGTGTTAAAAATTATACTTAAGGAATAAAGAAACGCAACAAACACTTTGGGTTACTAAAATAATGCTTTATAATGCAAGTCTGTGGTATAACTGAGCTTCTTATATGAAAACAATATCTTAACGTCAAATTGCAACAGGTTAAGTCACAATGCCGGTTACGTATGCTTAATGGCGTACGCGTAACCACACTGACCTACAGTAGCATACCCTGTAACCATGATCAGTAAATGTCAAATTTGAATCCAAAACCAATATTTTGTTTCCAAAACCCCTAAAAGTGATTGCAGATGTAATCATTGATCAGTTGGTAACATTTGGGTATGTTATGTGACGTTTAACGTCACCAACGTCAATCGAAAAAATGAGTCAAAAGCCAGTAAAATTTCCTTCGGCATGCGTTACATTCAATAAAATGATTATTTACGTAAACGTTATGACCTTTGTACTTCAGACGTCCATAAAACGTCCATTATAACGTCAAAATCCAACATCCTGCATTTTAAAGACACTCATTATGTTTTTCAAATTTTATCATTTAAAAATGATCAATTGCCAAAAGTTTGATTACAGTGCGTAAATCGAGTGTTTACTCAAAGCATATAATCCGTTTCGCTCCTTAACATAACGTGAAATTCTGTTTAACGAACGTCAAAACAAACGCTCCGATGATCCATTTCTACGGTACCTGTGACGGCACTGTTGATTAAAAGGCACGTCGTTTCGTATGTTGGTTCGATATATACCGTTTAGGTACAAAAAGCCAAAATCGAATAATTTAAATGACGTTAATTACTCTTTTTTCGTTATTGTAAACTTCAGCATTCCGTTAACAAGATTTAACGCAACATGGGACGGCACTTAAGTATACAATGACCCTAGTCTTTATTGCACATTATCAAGTCGACGTCACGTAACCCACACGCAAAGAATTTGTCATCTTCCCCTTCGCCCCGACGTTTACGTCACAATTTTCGTTTTTCATAGTTTTTGACGTTTTGTCGTTGATTTTGTCAATGAAATGACGTTTTCTAATTTCATCACGTGCAAAAAGCAGTCAGTAGGTAATTTCATAAATGGATTTTATCAAAATGTCAAATACATACGAAAAAGTTGAAATATAGCTTGTTGCGTATTTTAATTCCTTTAGTATAATTTGAGGATTATATCCAAATCACATGCATATCTTCAAAGCATGGTCAAGACATCTGTAAAGTTTCAAAAGAATCTGAATATAACTGTAGGAGGAGTTGCTTGCACAAGGTACCCACTGTCCATTCACTTTCAATGTCAGAATGTCAGAAAAAATGACTAAGTTAAAATTGCAAAAAAAAAGTGTCAAAAATTAATCTGAGGATTATATCCAAACCACATGCACATCTTCAAAGCATGGTGAAGACATCTGTAAAGTTTCAAAAGAATTGGAATAAAACTGTAGGAGGAGTTGCTTGCACAAGGTACCCACTGTCCATTCACTTTCATTGTCAAAATGTCAGAAAAAATGACTATGTAAAAATTGCGAAAAAAGTGTCAAAATTAATTTGAGGATTATATCCAAACCACATGCACATCTTCAAAGCATGGTCAAGTAATCTGTAAAGTTTCAATCGAATCTGAATATAACTGTATGAGGAGTTGCTTGCACAAGGTACCCACTGTCCATTCACTTTCATTGTCAAAATGTCAGAAAAAATGACTAAGTTCAAATTGCAAAAAAGTGTTAAAAATTAATCTGAGCATTATATCAAAATCACATGCATATCTTCAAAGCATGGTCAAGACATCTGTAAAGTTTCAAAAGAATCTGAATATAACTGTAGGAGGAGTTGCTTGCACAAGGTACCCACTGTTCATTCACTTTCATTGTCAAAATGTCAGAAAAAATGACTAAGTTCAAATTGCGAAAAAAGTGTTAAAAATTATACTTAAGGAATAAAGAAACGCAACAAACACTTTGGGTTACTAAAATAATGCTTTATAATGCAAGTCTGTGGTATAACTGAGCTTCTTATATGAAAACAATATCTTAACGTCAAATTGCAACAGGTTAAGTCACAATGCCGGTTACGTATGCTTAATGGCGTACGCGTAACCACACTGACCTACAGTAGCATACCCTGTAACCATGATCAGTAAATGTCAAATTTGAATCCAAAACCAATATTTTGTTTCCAAAACCCCTAAAAGTGATTGCAGATGTAATCATTGATCAGTTGGTAACATTTGGGTATGTTATGTGACGTTTAACGTCACCAACGTCAATCGAAAAAATGAGTCAAAAGCCAGTAAAATTTCCTTCGGCATGCGTTACATTCAATAAAATGATTATTTACGTAAACGTTATGACCTTTGTACTTCAGACGTCCATAAAACGTCCATTATAACGTCAAAATCCAACATCCTGCATTTTAAAGACACTCATTATGTTTTTCAAATTTTATCATTTAAAAATGATCAATTGCCAAAAGTTTGATTACAGTGCGTAAATCGAGTGTTTACTCAAAGCATATAATCCGTTTCGCTCCTTAACATAACGTGAAATTCTGTTCAACGAACGTCAAAACAAACGCTCCGATGATCCATTTCTACGGTACCTGTGACGGCACTGTTGATTAAAAGGCACGTCGTTTCGTATGTTGGTTCGATATATACCGTTTAGGTACAAAAAGCCAAAATCGAATAATTTAAATGACGTTAATTACTCTTTTTTCGTTATTGTAAACTTCAGCATTCCGTTAACAAGATTTAACGCAACATGGGACGGCACTTAAGTAAACAATGACCCTAGTCTTTATTGCACATTATCAAGTCGACGTCACGTAACCCACACGCAAAGAATTTGTCATCTTCCCCTTCGCCCCGACGTTTACGTCACAATTTTCGTTTTTCATAGTTTTTGACGTTTTGTCGTTGATTTTGTCAATGAAATGACGTTTTCTAATTTCATCACGTGCAAAAAGCAGTCAGTAGGTATATGATAAATGGATTTTATCAAAATGTCAAATACATACGAAAAAGTTGAAATATAGCTTGTTGCGTATTTTAATTCCTTTAGTATAATTTGAGGATTATATCCAAATCACATGCATATCTTCAAAGCATGGTCAAGACATCTGTAAAGTTTCAAAAGAATCTGAATATAACTGTAGGAGGAGTTGCTTGCACAAGGTACCCACTGTCCATTCACTTTCGATGTCAGAATGTCAGAAAAAATGACTAAGTTAAAATTGCAAAAAAAAGTGTCAAAAATTAATCTGAGGATTATATCCAAACCACATGCACATCTTCAAAGCATGGTCAAGACATCTGTAAAGTTTCAAAAGAATTGGAATAAAACTATGGGAGGAGTTGCTTGCACAAGGTACCCACTGTCCATTCACTTTCATTGTCAAAATGTCAGAAAAAATGACTATGTTAAAATTGCGAAAAAAGTGTCAAAATTAATCTGAGGATTATATCCAAACCACATGCACATCTTCAAAGCATGGTCAAGTAATCTGTAAAGTTTCAATCGAATCTGAATATAACTGTATGAGGAGTTGCTTGCACAAGGTACCCACTGTCCATTCACTTTCATTGTCAAAATGTCAGAAAAAAATGACTAAGTTCAAATTGCAAAAAAAAGTGTTAAAAATTAATCTGAGCATTATATCCAAATCACATGCATATCTTCAAAGCATGGTCAAGACATCTGTAAAGTTTCAAAAGAATCTGAATATAACTGTAGGAGGAGTTGCTTGCACAAGGTACCCACTGTCTATTCACTTTCATTGTCAAAATGTCAGAAAAAATGACTAAGTTCAAATTGCGAAAAAAGTGTTAAAAATTATACTTAAGGAATAAAGAAACGCAACAAACACTTTGGGTTACTAAAATAATGCTTTATAATGCAAGTCTGTGGTATAACTGAGCTTCTTATTTGAAAACAATATCTTAACGTCAAATTGCAACAGATTAAGTCACAATGCCGGTTACGTATGCTTAATGGCGTACGCGTAACCACACTGACCTACAGTAGCATACCCTGTAACCATGATCAGTAAATGTCAAATTTGAATCCAAAACCAATATTTTGTTTCCAAAACCCCTAAAAGTGATTGCAGATGTAATCATTGATGAGTTGGTAACATTTGGGTATGTTATGTGACGTTTAACGTCACCAACGTCAGTCGAAAAAATGAGTCAAAAGCCAGTAAAATTTCCTTCGGCATGCGTTACATTCAATAAAATGATTATTTACGTAAACGTTATGACCTTTGTACTTCAGACGTCCATAAAACGTCCATTATAACGTCAAAATCCAACATCCTGCATTTTAAAGACACTCATTATGTTTTTCAAATTTTATCATTTAAAAATGATCAATTGCCAAAAGTTTGATTACAGTGCGTAAATCGAGTGTTTACTCAAAGCATATAATCCGTTTCGCTCCTTAACATAACGTGAAATTCTGTTTAACGAACGTCAAAACAAACGCTCCGATGATCCATTTCTACGGTACCTGTGACGGCACTGTTGATTAAAAGGCACGTCGTTTCGTATGTTGGTTCGATATATACCGTTTAGGTACAAAAAGCCAAAATCGAATAATTTAAATGACGTTAATTACTCTTTTTTCGTTATTGTAAACTTCAGCATTCCGTTAACAAGATTTAACGCAACATGGGACGGCACTTAAGTATACAATGATCCTAGTCTTTATTGCACATTATCAAGTCGACGTCACGTAACCCACACGCAAAGAATTTGTCATCTTCCCCTTCGCCCCGACGTTTACGTCACAATTTTCGTTTTTCATAGTTTTTGACGTTTTGTCGTTGATTTTGTCAATGAAATGACGTTTTCTAATTTCATCACGTGCAAAAAGCAGTCAGTAGGTAATTTCATAAATGGATTTTATCAAAATGTCAAATACATACGAAAAAGTTGAAATATAGCTTGTTGCGTATTTTAATTCCTTTAGTATAATTTGAGGATTATATCCAAATCACATGCATATCTTCAAAGCATGGTCAAGACATCTGTAAAGTTTCAAAAGAATCTGAATATAACTGTAGGAGGAGTTGCTTGCACAAGGTACCCACTGTCCATTCACTTTCGATGTCAGAATGTCAGAAAAAATGACTAAGTTAAAATTGCAAAAAAAAGTGTCAAAAATTAATCTGAGGATTATATCCAAACCACATGCACATCTTCAAAGCATGGTCAAGACATCTGTAAAGTTTCTCAAGAATTGGAATAAAACTGTAGGAGGAGTTGCCTGCACAAGGTACCCACTGTCCATTCACTTTCATTGTCAAAATGTCAGAAAAAATGACTATGTTAAAATTGCGAAAAAAGTGTCAAAATTAATCTGAGGATTATATCCAAACCACATGCACATCTTCAAAGCATGGTCAAGTAATCTGTAAAGTTTCAATCGAATCTGAATATAACTGTATGAGGAGTTGCTTGCACAAGGTACCCACTGTCCATTCACTTTCATTGTCAAAATGTCAGAAAAAATGACTAAGTTCAAATTGCAAAAAAAAGTGTTAAAAATTAATCTGAGCATTATATCCAAATCACATGCATATCTTCAAAGCATGGTCAAGACATCTGTAAAGTTTCAAAAGAATCTGAATATAACTGTAGGAGGAGTTGCTTGCACAAGGTACCCACTGTCCATTCACTTTCATTGTCAAAATGTCAGAAAAAATGACTAAGTTCAAATTGCGAAAAAAGTGTTAAAAATTATACTTAAGGAATAAAGAAACGCAACAAACACTTTGGGTTACTAAAATAATGCTTTATAATGCAAGTCTGTGGTATAACTGAGCTTCTTATATGAAAACAATATCTTAACGTCAAATTGCAACAGGTTAAGTCACAATGCCGGTTACGTATGCTTAATGGCGTACGCGTAACCACACTGACCTACAGTAGCATACCCTGTAACCATGATCAGTAAATGTCAAATTTGAATCCAAAACCAATATTTTGTTTCCAAAACCCCTAAAAGTGATTGCAGATGTAATCATTGATCAGTTGGTAACATTTGGGTATGTTATGTGACGTTTAACGTCACCAACGTCAATCGAAAAAATGAGTCAAAAGCCAGTAAAATTTCCTTCGGCATGCGTTACATTCAATAAAATGATTATTTACGTAAACGTTATGACCTTTGTACTTCAGACGTCCATAAAACGTCCATTATAACGTCAAAATCCAACATCCTGCATTTTAAAGACACTCATTATGTTTTTCAAATTTTATCATTTAAAAATGATCAATTGCCAAAAGTTTGATTACAGTGCGTAAATCGAGTGTTTACTCAAAGCATATAATCCGTTTCGCTCCTTAACATAACGTGAAATTCTGTTTAACGAACGTCAAAACAAACGCTCCGATGATCCATTTCTACGGTACCTGTGACGGCACTGTTGATTAAAAGGCACGTCGTTTCGTATGTTGGTTCGATATATACCGTTTAGGTACAAAAAGCCAAAATCGAATAATTTAAATGACGTTAATTACTCTTTTTTCGTTATTGTAAACTTCAGCATTCCGTTAACAAGATTTAACGCAACATGGGACGGCACTTAAGTATACAATGATCCTAGTCTTTATTGCACATTATCAAGTCGACGTCACGTAACCCACACGCAAAGAATTTGTCATCTTCCCCTTCGCTCCGACGTTTACGTCACAATTTTCGTTTTTCATAGTTTTTGACGTTTTGTCGTTGATTTTGTCAATGAAATGACGTTTTCTAATTTCATCACGTGCAAAAAGCAGTCAGTAGGTAATTTCATAAATGGATTTTATCAAAATGTCAAATACATACGAAAAAGTTGAAATATAGCTTGTTGCGTATTTTAATTCCTTTAGTATAATTTGAGGATTATATCCAAATCACATGCATATCTTCAAAGCATGGTCAAGACATCTGTAAAGTTTCAAAAGAATCTGAATATAACTGTAGGAGGAGTTGCTTGCACAAGGTACCCACTGTCCATTCACTTTCAATGTCAGAATGTCAGAAAAAATGACTAAGTTAAAATTGCAAAAAAAAGTGTCAAAAATTAATCTGAGGATTATATCCAAACCACATGCACATCTTCAAAGCATGGTCAAGACATCTGTAGAGTTTCAAAAGAATTGGAATAAAACTGTAGGAGGAGTTGCTTGCACAAGGTACATACTCCTATAGGGGGACGGAAGGACGGACGGACGGACAGACGGACGGACGGAATGACGGAAAGCCAAAAACCATGTCCTCCGCTTTTCTTCGAAAAGGCGGGGGACAATAACACACAAAGCTTGTCAGAAAAGATCGTGGACAGATACTAGCCTGCAGGCAACTGCCGATCTTGGCCTAATGGCTTTGGCAATACTGTAGACTATATTCCACATTAACTTTAATGTCATAAATGCATTTCTATAGGTGAATAGGGTTAAAACAGGGTAAAATATACACTGGCACGACCTGAAATTTTGGATCGTGCAAAATGAGATCAATGACATTCCTCGTGCAAAAACACATCGTTAACGACAATAAACAAACAATAATGGCACATGTATTCAATGGCTGTTACAGACAAAATGGACGGGGTGAATAAATGACGGCGACTCATTGTAGTCAAGAAAAGGCTTATGTTTATGCATTTCTTTGACAAGAAAACACATACTCATTTAATTTTACTGATATAAACATGAAGGTAACTTATGATATTATCTTTAGTTGACGTAGATTATTTTGGGTAATGGACTGAAAATAAAGAAACTTTTAGTACCCCAGGTTTTAAACTGGAACAGCGCAAAAGGGTTTATAATGAAACGTATAAATTCAATGATTATTTGTCATTGTAAGCAATTGCTTACAAATCCAATGAAATGTACATGAAGAAAATTAAATGGTATATATACACTGAACTAATGCACTGTAATGTTTCAGTAATGAGAAAAGATGGAGGAATAGTCCGGTCTGTCAGGAAAGAGAGTATTTCGTGCACATCAGCTTTACAAATTCTGAAAGAAAAGAAATGAGAAAATGTATGAAAAATGGTTGCAACACTATGCAATGTAGAAACCACTTATGGCAGAGTATGGTAATCAGGTACAATGTAGAGTGGAATTTTGGTGTTACATGAACATGCATTGTACGTATACCAAATTGACTGATCTTTTTCAGCTTGAATGTCTTACTTCTAGAGTTTTGATATTTTATGGTAATATGAAAAATATGGCTGGTTTACCTCTGATGAAAATCAACAGTACTCTATGAAATGTATAAAAAATGACGCCTACTGTTGTACACGTGTATGAGTCTAACCTGTACCCACTTTGATCAGTACCTACGCGTTCTCTGATCTATCCCCACGACTACCTATGCTCTCTGATCTATACCCACGACCACCAAACTTCTCTGAGCTGTGCCCACGATTATCCTGACGTCTGTGTACGGCGATTCAAAGTGGGTATAGATTATAGATATGCGTGGGTACAGATTATAGGAAACAGAGAAATATTGGTACGTATTTGGTACATTAATGGTACGGGTTAGATAGTGGATACAGATAAGGGACCGGGTATAGATCAGGGGTTAGTAACTCAAAGCCATCTTAAGCTTAAGATCAACTTACAACCAACTTAAGTAACTCTTAGGGATTATGGTGAATAACTGAAAAGGACCTTAAGTTACGGTGACAACAGCATCGCAACTTTACGGTCGACTCAAGCCCACCTTAGCGTCGTCTTATCTTACGAAATGGCACCTTTCATTTCGCTTAGAGTTATTGGTATAGCAAGAGCATAAATTTTTAAGTGGCCATCTTAAGACCATCGTAAGTATGTCATAAGTAGGGGAACTTGAGACGCCTTCGAGTTACTAACCCCTGGGCTCTACCCATGTACTGAAGAAAATAATGTTCTGTGAACCTTGTCGATTACTTCGATTTGGTTGTTGAGTTTAAATTAGGGTTGCTATCGATTGAAATATGTAAAATGGTAATGACAAATATTTTACCTTCATAGTTCATTCTTCCATCAAAGTCTACATCCACCTCCTTAATCATTTCTTCAACCTCTTCCAATGTAAGCTTCTCACCGAGATTGATCATACATATTCGGAGTTCCTCGGCGTCTATATAGCCGTTGCCATCGCGATCAAACATTCGGAATGCTTCTTTTAATGCCCCTTCATGGTCTTCGTCGTCAAACTCTCGGCTGGCGACAATATTGAGAAAACTTTCAAAGTCTATGTTACCAGTATCTGGAACGATATGAGCCTGTGCATGAGAAACAACAATTTGGTGTTCCGACCAGGTCTGACACAAACCAGGCTGTACAGTCACAGAAGATGGTTAGAGGCTGGAAATTTTGGAATTAGAAAGTATGCAGTAGACGAATTGTACTATCCTTGTAGCGAAAACAAAGGCGCAGTAACAGTTACTGCGAAGCTGATCTGCGCTTTTGTTTACGCCTATGCAGAGTGTTGGTTTTCCCATTCGGTGGTTCATATTATATTAGCCTAAAGCAAATTTTCATCGTAAAGGCTTTTCATTCATGACATTGGCTAGAATATCTACGTAAATCATTCATAAATTGTATCAATAGAGAGGTTGAGAAAATGAACTTGTAACTTGTACGTGTACGTGTAGAACAGTTTTATCCCCAAACTTCGTCATTTATTACAAGTTCAAAATACTCGCTACACGTTGAGAATCAGTTAGGCTGTGAATGAATTTGCGACTTGTAAGTTTTCTTTATATGTTTCCATCGATAGTTCAGGTAGGTACAAGCAGAAACGAAGTTCGATGAAGCGTTGCCAAATCGTTTTGCACGTGCAACAAACTTGTGACAATAAAATTAACTCATCATCGTTGTCTAAAAATCCGGCTAACAATAAATCATCCATATTTACTTTCATATATCAACACATGTATAAACAATAAAAAATTCAGCTGTATATACTTGATGAAATCTACACGTACACGTTCGATTTTCTCAAACAATTTTACACTCAAAACGATCGTGTACGGGTAAATAAAGCTACAAGTACACGTACACGTTACAAGTTTATTTTCTCAACCTCTCTAATTTTGACAAAATAGAAATACAGTCCTTTTTTGTCATTTTATAGACCTTAATTGACTCTTTCTATTTATAGTACATTAGATGTTTCCCTGGGTTTTCACTATTCAAGCGTTTTCAAAGGACAATTACCTTCTGAGTCTATTTCATCTATCATCTCTTGTATTTCAATTTCTGTTGGGTTGAGCCCCATTGCCCGTAACACTCTACCCAACTTCTGTGTTGCGATGATCCCATCTTTGTCTTTATCGTATAGATTGAAAGCCTCTTTGTACTCTGAAATGAAATTACCATCAGGATTGAGTACCCCCTTAAACCCCAGTTTAAGAAAAAAAAAAGTGGGGTTTGCAGGGGTATAACTATTTTTCTTTATAGATTGTGGGTACTCGTGTACCCACAATCTATGTTTTGGAGCAAAAAAAAAAACATTTCTACAGAATTTTTTTACAACTTACAAAATCTCTGTTTATTGGATGGACAAACTTTCGTAATGGAACGTTTATGGATCATGAACCTCTTTGTATTCTGAAATCAAATGCAAACATTACAACAAGAAAAAGAGTGGGAAGCACAGAATCGCACCAGTTTGGTCGTTTGTTCTCTCAAATCAGTGTACACGGTTTCTTTTCAATGATTATGGGGAGTACTCAAATCCATAAGTTATAAATAATAGCAACTATCTTAAATTCAATATACATGCTACATCTTTTGTTAGAAGTGAGAAAATAGGGGACTGCACTCTAAAACCTGATAAACTTGATTAAAAGCAACTAAGACTGTTTTGACTTTACTCACCACGAATCTTGTCGTCTGTCAGCTGACTCAACTGAAAGATACAAATACAATATTTAACAAAAGAGGAAAATGTATCTGGCAAATATAAAAGATGACTTCTTTCAATCAAATCTTATTAAACTTTTAAACTTTTACACAACACTTACTAAAAAAAAAAAAAAAAAAAAAAAAAAAAAAAAGTTTTAACACTACCTTTTGATTAGGTCTGGATTTGCCAACCAAAGAACCAAAGCCTTTTTTCAAAATCTATATCATTTATAACAGCTACAAAAAGATCCACCAGTAGCTTTGACAAAACACATTCTTCTTTTACTTTTATCTGATGTCTATGTAAGCGTATTGCATTTTAGTTACAGCGAATGTTGTTGGCGGAGACATCGTTTTTGAAATACTGGTTTCGAGGCAGTTCTTTCCTTGTGGTTTGCTTCATGTTTGGATGTCGAATTTTGTGTTGCCTGTGCCTTTTATATGCTTATTCATATTTTAAGCTACGTTCAGGTAACTGAGTGGCAACCTCTAGGAAAATAGCTGTTCACTCGGTCAAACGTATGTTAATTTGTATCACTACTCAATCGGCAGTTGTCTTTTTCCTGTTTGGACTTTTAAGATTAGACTTTGGCTCGAATTGCATCTACATCCTGCCTAATTATTTTGATTATTCCCATTTGGGTAAATATTACTATGATAGCAGTGCGATGTCGTGTCCATACCCGGTCATTGCATACCTTTGTAAAGTAACATCGCTGAAATATGTACACGTTTAGCCTTTAAATAGTGAAATTACGTCACAAATATTGCAGTCATGATGCTTACCAGTAGATTAAATAGTTCATGCCAGGGTGTGATTTAAAAGACATTAATTTTGATTTAGATTTAGGTGTCAAACTAATTCCAGATATTGCGATTTTATTAAAATGTGATGTGCCTGGATATATTTCTGTCAGGAGAGAAACTGTTCACAATGTCGCAGTATACAGGAACACGAGGTCACTCTTTCAAAATCTACAAGAAAAGGTTTAGACTGAATATCAGAGGAAATTACTTTAGCAACAGAGTTGTAGAGCAGTGGAATGAGCTCCCAGAACATACTGTTATGGCACCCACTCTCAATAGTTTTAAGAGTAGACTTAATAAGTGTTGGCATGGGCATCCCCATAAGTTCAACCCCTGGTGCTATATTCCCGGCGAAAGGACAAGACATTGGCAAAGACATCCAAACACATCAACAGAGGTTGCAGAGCCTAATTAGATGTTAACGTCGTAAGAATCGTAAGAATCGAATTTTCAAGGTAGTATACAAAATGCTGTCGCTGGTCCACACAAAATATGCCATTTTCGAGACTTGTCTTCCTATCATTAAAACGTCCTGAAATAGTGACCCGTTAAACATTCGGATAAAATCGTTCCAGATATAATATTTTATTTAGCATAATACAAGTTTTAATGAAGCTTGTGGAGAAATAAAAATTAAAACTGAGATCCTTTAAGAGCATTGAATACATTAATGAAAAGGGGATGAGCCATACCGTGGTTTCGACTATTAAAGTCTCGTCAGTGACCCTTTAGATTTGGCAACATGGAGCCAAAGAGAATTACTGGAATTTAAAACTTTCAACAGGGTACAGTGAACTTGACAATAGAGAATCATCGACAATGGCGAACCACTCGTAAAGATATTGCAGAATTTCTTGAAACTTAGACATAATATTATTTATTACATAACCCAGTCATTTACTTTCATATATGCCTTGGGGTTTGGTAAAAGAATGGAGTCAAAATTCCACCAGACAATAAAAATCAGGGTTGATGAAACGCTTGACCCCTTAACTAAGATGCCTAGTTTATTGTTCCACAAAAAGTAACGTTCAGATAAAATTGGTTTCATACCTCGTTTCTAAGCATTTGATGATGGCCACTTTTGCATTAATTTAATGCCTAATATCCCTAGTTATGCAATATGCCTGTTTTTGATAAAAGTTTTGACATTTAATGTAGATATAAGTGGGGAAAGATGTACATGTAAATTCGACAATAGCGAATCATACTTTGTGTGGTGAAAAGAATGTGCACAAAGTACTGATAATCTGCCTTTTGAAGGCCTGCCCTGGAACCATTTGGTTTGGTCAATGGCGTAACTAATATTGGTGCAAGTCGTGGTTTAACCATCTTGCTTTTAGGCTTACATTGATTCATTAAAGCAATAAGACATGCTTAAATCCGTAAAATTGACCTTTTCGATATGGCATTTGCTGTTGACAGTTAACTTTAAGGTTAAAAGCAAATTTACACAATATTATCGAACACCATTTAGTTTCGAATGATGATGGCAACATTTGTATGCAAAAATACTCTTCTAAAATGGTTTTTTTGGGCTATAGGCTATTTGATTCGCCATTGTCGAGTTTGGTTCGCCGTTGTCTAATGCAGGAGGTATCATATCAACAGAGTTATCTCTAAGAAATAGAATAAATTAAAATTATTATTTTCCTGTAAAGCTGAATTATGTTAGACGTTCTTAGTATCAAACAGAATAACATTCCCATGATCGTGTTTAAAATAATAGCGTTAGATCGCTTAAGTGATTCGCCATTGTCGAGTAAACTGTAGTCGATACAAAGACTAGTATTATCTAAATGGGACCAAATATATTAATCATTGGTTAGAAAATGATTCTTGGCCGATAATAAGTTTCTGATTTCTCAGAATATCCTCCCTGATCTCAAAGGACCAAAAAGAAAATATAACCTGCACTATACACTACTGTGGATGGTGTACGGGGAGACTTACACGACACAGCACCAGCTGCAGTAATAGCAAATGAAAATTAAAACTGAGACCCTTTAAGGGCAGTGAACACATTAATGAGAAAGGGGATGGGCCATACGGCGGTTTCGACTAAAAAAGTCTCGTCTGTGACCCTTTAGATTTGGCAACATGGAGCCAAAGAGAATTACTGAAATTTTGCAACTTTCAACGGGATAGAAAGACTTTACTCATCTCAATGAAAAATGTGACGGTTGTATATCCAATAAGTGCTCCTTCAGCCACCAATATACCTCACCAAAAGCATATTGTTCTAAAGCGCACAGCAAAGCACACAATTTTATAGTAATCAACCATCGTTAGAGTGTTTTAAATTGTTTGCAGTGACTTAATGATTTGCCATCACATCTAAATAACTTCTATTTTAACGGCAAATTATTCATGCACCTTGCAGACTAGAACAGACTTTTTGTTTTGATTGAGATATTGTCTGTCTAAAATGATACTTTACCTTGATTTCTCGCCAAGCTTGCATATTGTTCTAATTGAATGAAGAATCATAACAAAGGATCTGTCAAAATATCAGCGAGATTATATATCTTCATTATGTAATCATATCTTGTGCATAAAATACTTTATGACAAAACCTTAATACGAAAGTTCCATCTAGCTATTGTTTCAAATCCGTTCTTTGACAGTCCACAACAGAAAAAAATATGGTAAATGATATAGAAAATAAAGATAAAAATGTTTGCAGCGCAGTGAATTCTACGGGGGGTTTGCTGTATCGTACTGTTTTACCAGAATACTTTTGACTCTTCCTACGCTGATAAGGTACTGCTATTTTCATAATTATGACATATTTATTATTCTGAACATTATAACAATAACCACATATATAAGATATGTAAGTATGAAAGAATTTGAACGCAAGGTACAAGAAGGCACAATATGCGACAAAAATCCCTATGCTTTTTGATCATGTTGAAATGTTTGTTTGAAAAGCACCGGCAAAATACATTGAAGCACAAAATCTTAGTTAAAAATACAAATATAGGGATCAATCATGGTTTTCAGTGTTCAAACATTTGATGGATCACAAGGAAGGTGTTTGAACACAAGGCCGCAGGCCGCGTGTTCAAACCCCTTCCGAGTGATCCAGTGAATGTTTGAACACTGAAACAAACCATGGTTGATCGCTATTCTTGCATTTCCTCTCTAATCCACTTAAAAACTCTTGAAAATAACATCAACAGCGTAAAAAGTATTCGAAAACCGCGGATCTTCTTCAACGTCGGCCATTTTGTTTCTACGAAACACATGACGTCACGTCGCATTGACCAATGACGTCGCCCAAAACCCATATTCAAACGGCACGTGAATTTCATGATTTGAACATGGGTTTTGCTGTTTTAACACGGCTTTCGACCTCTCGAAAACGGCTTCAAACAGCTATGCGCATAGATATCTATGCACGAATGAACATTTAATATTGAAATGAGAGACTTTTATTAGCGTGCATATTTCCTACTAACTAACTCATTGTGAGAGTCAGCAACTGTATTCTTGAAAAGTGCAAAGTACATCTGCAGCACAGTTTAATTAACCAGCAACATAAAAAATTCAGTGAAGTTGACAAGATTCAAGATTTATCAAAATTAATGCATTTTAAACCACTACCTGGCTTTATCGAATGATAAGCACCATTGTTGCAATATTTTGACGAAATTCCTACTTCTATTCAAAGCGAGTACCTTTAATCATTAATGTATATGTACAGTTAGTCATATGTCCACATGGTCTTAAATGGAAATGTTTTTTTTTTTCCTTTTTGCATGCTAACATGCTCCGTACACACGAACGCAGTGTACCTGTGCAGAAAGGTGTTCATTAAAGCTTTCTCGATGAGTACACCTATCAGTTTCATAAAACAATTAATGTTTGTCAGTCAGTTGTACGTTTTATGTTTTAACGCCTATATGTTATAAGGTCATAACAGATTAGCAACGCATGAGGGTGGTAAGCAACAAAAACAGGTGTTTGCTGAAAGATTTGTATCAAGCAGGAGAAACAAATGATGTATAATTACTATCACAATGTTTGAAACGCCCATTTTAAAGTGCAAGCGTAAACACGCACGAAACTGCACACTAAGTAACATTTGCGCACTCCCCTATATTGCAAAATTTCTTGTAGAATTCGATATCAGATGACTCCATGAGAACGGAATTTATTAATCAATTCATAAACCAGATATTGAAAGACTGATGATTACGTTTCAGACTGACACTGTTTTTGATGGATTAGCCTACTCTTTTGACGTAATATGCAGGTACTTTGATATCAAATGTATCAATTTGTACTTGAGAGATGTACCAGGTAAACGATTTATATTAATGCTCCCACTGCGGATATAGATAATAAGAAAAGAACGCTTCACCATAACAGAACATGATTCGTGAATATCACGTACATGTAAATAAAAATGAAACATGCCTGTAAGAACTTCGGTCCGAACTCTTTTTAGCCATGTGTAGAAAAAACCCGGATTGTTGATGAATAGCCAAAGATGGAAAGCCGCGTTTTGCGGCGTCATGATCTGGGGATATACTGTTTGCCTTTGTCTCATTAAAAAGACGCCAGGCCAATATGAGTTAAGCATACCTTAATTGATTTAACATGAAATGCAAAAATAATCATCTAAATCATTTTGACACCGTTATAGGCAATAAAGAGATGTAAAAGACATCTTGGTATACAACGTCATTTTTTGAAATTAGTCTTTAAGGACTACTGCAGTAAGCGTTGTTGTTCATAGCAGCAGCCATGCCAAAATAAATTCAGAGTTCATTATATCATTTAAGTTCAAAGATGTAAACGAAAATCAGAAATTTAGACTAACTTTGGCACACAAGCTATCTAATAAAAATAAAACTGAGATCCTTTAAGCGCTTAATTTGTCCCGTAATGTTAAAAAGACTACATATTACGGATCTGTGCAGTTACCGACTTTCATGCCCAAAACGGTGGGCATTTGGCTACCTACACTTAACAAAACTTTGGAATTCAAAAAACACAGACGGTGAGCTGAAATAAGCAAATCACATCAGAACTATTGCATTTATGTGGTCAGTTTAATATCCAAATCACTGTGAATTCCTTCTTGCAATTTTTAACTCACCTGATCCGTTAGGGTAACTTATAGTATACCCTTGAGCCGGCGTCCACACTTTTCAATGGACTTCTCTTCTAAAACCGTAAATTAAGTCGGCCAGATCACCATCCATGGTTAAGGGATCACATATAGCAAGTTGTTTGGGAGAGCTAAATTCGCCAAGCAAAACCCTTCATCAAAATCTTTATCATTTATAAGAACTACAAAACGATCCATCATTTATTTTGCTATAATTTACGTCGATGTCAGTATTAATTTTTTTGTAAGCACATTGCAATATATGAGCCGCCTCATGAGAAAACCAACAATATGCGAAAACAAAGGCGCAGTTACTGCGAAGCTGATCAGCGCCTTTGTTTTCGATACACAGATAGTACAATTCCTCTACTTGCTAAATCCAAAAGTTCCAGTCTCTAGCATTTTTCGATGCTTTTACAGCCCGGTTTGTTGGTTTTCCCACATTGTTGGTTTTCCCACGAGGCGGCTCAATTATTTTCGGTAAAGGTTGCTCACGGGGCCGTCGTTTGGGGACTGAATACTGGTTTCAATGCTGTATTTCCGCTGTGTTTCTATTTGTTTCATGTTTGTGGTGTAGATGTGTTTGTGTTGTCTGTGCATTTTAAGTGTGTGTTACTATAGTTCGTTAAGTTCAGGCACACCGTTAGGGACATAGTTGCTCACTCGGCTTCTCGAATTGTCTCTCTTAAATCAACACATAATTGTCATTTTGTTGTTCCCCACCTATGTTTTAAGAGCGGGACTAATGGTCTTATTGGACCAGTTCCTGGTCATTGATTTTTTCTTTCTTTCTTCTTTCTTTCTTTCTTTCTTTCTTTCTTTCTTTCTGAATTGTTTTTAATCGTTACTTTGTTATTCCAGTTTTGGTTATTGCTAATTCTGTCAATTCCGTCCATTGTGTACCTTTGGAAGAACAGAAGAAACATTTCTCCTAGTTTAGTCTTGGAATCAAGAAATTACGTCACAAGTATTGTAGTCCTGGTGCTTATCAGTCGATAAGATAATTCGCGCCAGGTAGCGTTAATTTTGATTTAGATCTAGGTGTCAAACTAATTCCAGTTATTGCGATTTTATAAAAATGTGCTGTGAAAAGATATATTTCTGTCAAATATTTTCAAGAGCTGTAGTTTTAAAATGCAGTCGATGGCTCACACAAATAGACCATTTTTCGAGAACTGCATTCCTATCATTAAAACGTCCAGAAAATGTGACCTGTTAAACATTCAGATAATATCGTTCTGAGGAGTTAATTAAGGTCCCTTCCAAAAAAAATGTTGGCCTATTTTTTGCAGCTAATATTACCGTCATTGTCGTCTTTTTGTGTTTCATTTTGAGAGTGCTCTAAGTAACCAATATGCTGCTAGTGTTTGGTATTCAGACATGGGGTTAGCTTATCGTACTGTTTTACCAAGATACTGCTACTTTCATAATTATGACACATTCATTAATCTAAACACTAATACAATAACCACAAATATAACATATGTAAGTATGAACGAATTTGAACGCAAGCTACAAGAAGGCAAAATATGCGTCAAAAATTCATATACTTGTCGATCATGTTGAACTGTTTGTATGAAAAGTACTGGTAAAATGCGTTGAAGCACAAACTCATAGTGAAAAATACCAATGAATATTTAATATTGAAATGAATTTTTATCGGTGTGCAGATCTGCAGCACAGTTTAAATTAACCAGCAACATAAAATTTCTGTTAAATTGACACATTCAAGATTTATCAAAATTAATGCTTTTTAAATTACTACCTGGCTTTATCGAATGACAAGCATCATGGCTGTAATATTTTGACGAAATTCCTGGTTTTAATCAAAGCGAATTCATCTTTGATATTTTAAAATAAAAAGGCAAGCAGTAAATTAAATGCTTTAGTAATAAATAAAATGCTTCATTTGAACCCAAATATGAAATGGCCAAAATCATCCCATAAGCTGTTCTCAGAGCTATCCTATAGCTGAATAATTAATGTAAATATACAGTTAGCACTATACGTATCCTCATATGTCCACTTGGTCTTGATTGTAAATGATTTTTGTCTTCTTTCATGTTAACATACTATGTACACACAAACGCAATGTCCCTGCAGAAAGGTGTTCATAAAAGCATTCTCGATGAGTACACCTATCAGTTTAATAAAACAATTAATGTTTGTCAGTCAGTTGTACTGTACGTTTTATGTTTTAACACCTTTGTGTTATGAGGTCATAACAGAATAGCAGCACAGGAGGGTGGTAAGCAACAAAAGCAGGTGTTTGCTGAAAGATTTGTAGAAACAAGAGAAACAAATGATATATAATTACTATCACAAGGTTTGAAACGCCAATTTTTAAAGTACAAGCGTAAACACGCACGGAACTGCATACTAAGTAACATTTGTGCTTTCCTCTATATCGCGAAATTTCTTGTAGAATTTGATATCAGATGACTCCACGAGAACGGAATTTATTAATCAATTCATAAACCAGATATTGAAATACTGATGATTGCATTTCAGACTGACACGGTTTTCGATGGATTAACCTACTCTTTTGACGTAATATGCAGGTACTTTGATATCAAATGTATCAATTTGTACTGAGAGATGTACCAGGTAAACGATTTAAATTAGTGCTCCCAATGCAGATATAGATAATAAGAAAAGAACACTTCACCATAACATAACCAACAGGCTTTTTGAATAACACGTACATGTAAGCATGTAAGTAACAATGAAACATGCCTGTAAGAACTTCGGTCTGAACTTGCCGCTGATTCAAAACAAATCATTAGCCTTCACCTGTTAATTAATGCAAACGAGCTATCTGTTAGCCTATTGTTTACAAGTACAGATGGGCCTAATTAATTTAACAGGTTCAGAGGAGCAGGTTTTGGTATCATTACATCAAGATGTTTTCTGATTTATGCATTGTCTTTAAATGCGTTGCTACTGTGCGTTTTGCATAGTACTGGTATGGCAAGAAAAGAACCCAAAAAGGAGTAGTGATGGGTATTTTGAATTGTTTTAGCCAAGTGGTCCTGTCTCTCATGTTCAAAAACTTATGATTTCAAAACCATTGAAAACGTTATATAGAAATATTCATTTATTAACGTCCATGGCAAACAAAAAATAAGTTTTTATTTGTGACTCAACAGGTTTGTATCCTGCTATGCTTATCCAACAATAAGTCGATTTTCAATTAACTAATTGACATATTACTTGACATATTTTTGACTTTCTGAACCAGCAAAGAATTAATCCCATCTACAGTTAGCGTCGCCGTAAAACAAAATTTTCGACCGTACCGCCCCAAACGAAAAAAAAAAAAAACATGAATACAGTTATCCCGTGATTAATAGGACATAGGTAAACAGTATAGCCTCAGATGTGACGCCGCATATTGCGGCGTCACATCTGGGGCTTTTCTGTTTGCTTAGAGGAATTTCAACGAAAAATGGAATAAAAATTCAATATTTCTCATTATGTTCCTAATAATGACAGTGGCATCACCCAGAAAGTCCATTCGGCGTAAACGGGTTAAAGAAGTACACACAGAAACATTACCCATGAGCCTTTTTGTCTCTTTTAGTTAAAAAGGTACAATTAGGCATAGATCAGGAAAAGGCGCAATCAGAAAAAGATTCCAACTCCAAAAACCGAGATGGAAAAAAACTAAATTAACAATCAGGTAATCACACCATGAAAACATATCGTAAGCCGAATGAGCAGCTATTTTCCCAATAGGTGGCCACTCAGTTACCTAAACTTAAATATCATACTCTTAAATATCATACTCTTAAATATCAGCGAGGATATTCTGAGAAATCAGAAATTTATTATCGGTTAAGTTCATTTTTAACCAATGTTTAATATATTTGGTCTCATTTAAATAATACTAGTCTTTGTATCGACTACCCTGTTGAAAGTTGCAAAATTTCAGTTATTCTCTTTGGCTCCATGTTGCCAAATTCTAAAGGGTCACTGACAAGACTTTAATAGTCGAAACCGCGGTATGGCCCATCCCCTTTCTCATCAATATGTTCACTGCTCTTAAAGGATCTCAGTTTTAATTTTATTTGCTATTACTGCAGCTGGTGTTGTGCCGTGTGGCGGCCCTAAAAAGTCTCCCCGTACATCATCCATAGTGCAGGTTATATTTTCCTTTTGGTCCTTTGAGATCAGCGAGGATATTCTGAGAAATCAGAAATTTATTATCGGTTAAGTTCATTTTTAACCAATGTTTAATATATTTGGTCTCATTTAAATTATACTAGTCTTTGTATCGACTACCCTGTTGAAAGTTGCAAAATTTCAGTTATTCTATTTGGCTCCATGTTGCCAAATTCTAAAGGGTCACTGACGAGACTTTAATAGTCGAAACCGCGGTATGGCCCATCCCCTTTCTCATTAATATGTTCACTGCTCTTAAAGGATCTCAGTTTTAATTTTATTAACTAAAAATATGAAAACATACATAAGGCACCAACAGCACAAAAATTTTAAACACCAAGACATAAAACGAAAGAACCACCACAGAAGTATCGCCTTGGAACGATCACTAATATAAAATTATTGGCGGGCTTAAATCGATTTTACATGGCCATAAACTCACCCTCAGCTTCTGCAGTGGTTCATAACATTTAGTTAGTTCTTCGGTCCTCGTGGTGAATCTCAAACTAGTCAATGAGTCATCAAGAACAAACAGATAAATCATGATAAACATCCTGATGAATCAAAAACCAGGACTCGACAAATTCAGTAAGCTACCCGACGATGGAGATTCCTGGGCGCCGAATATCTTAATAACTCCGGAGCAAAAGAAAAACACCAGTTGGACCTCGGTGGGCCAAGCAACAGACAAGAAGCTCCGGCCCCAACCAACTAAAATGAATAGCTTTAAGTCGGGGCCATCATAGAGTCTGACGCCCGACCCACTGGCGTGCAATTAAAGAAGGCAGCATAGTTATCAACCATGATTGGGTTAAAAACTAAGCATACAGACTGTCGCATAACATTCAAGTTATAATCTCTACGTCTGTAACGTGTAATGATTTTTCTGAACTGAAAAGAAACCATTTTAACGAATGGCCCGGGATTTTCCCATCATTATCATTTTCGGTAAATCCACTTTAATTTTAGGGGCATCAGGAGTGACTTTAAATTTTAATATAAATTGTTGATGAATAGCCAAAGGTGGGACGCCGCGTTCTGCGGCGTCATATCTGGGGCTAATCTGTTTGCCTTTGTCCTATAAAAATGACACCCGGCTTATATGAGTTAAGCATACCTTTGGCATCGATATCGTATATACAGATGTAAAAGATAACTCGTGGTATACAACTTTATTCAATTAGTCTTTAGGGACTCCTGCAGGATGAATTTAGTGTAAGCATTGTTGTTCATAGCAGCAGCCATACCAAAATAAAATTAGAGTTCATTATATCATTTAGGTTCACAGAAATAAACGAAAATCAGAAATTTCGACTAAATTTGGCATACAAGCTATCTAAAATGCTTTATTTGTCCCGTAATGTTACAAAGACCACATATTACGGATCAGTGCAGTTACCGACTTATTCCCCAAAACGGTGGGAATTTGGCTACCTACACTTAACAAAACTTTGGAATTAAAAAAAAAAAGGAGGTAAAGACACAGTAAGAGATGAAAAAAGTAAATCACATCAGAACTATCGCATTTAAGTGGCCAGTTTAATATCCAAATCACTGTGCATTCCTCCTTGCAATTTTAGCTCACCTGAGCCGTTAGACTCACAAGGTGAGCTCATAGTATAGTCTTGAGTAGGCGTCCACACTTTTCAGTGGATTTCTCCTCTAAAACCGCAAATCAAATGAGAGAAGTGCAGCCCAGGTATACGTGGGTGATCCAAGAAGTAATGCGAACACAATTGTATTTTAGTAACCAACGCAGATACAATTAAATAATTTGACATGTGTACACGTGTATATATGTACAGTTATTAGGTGTAATTTCATGAAAAAGTTTAAGTAGGCAAAGATCAGGAAAAGGCGCAATCAGAAAAAGACTCCCACTCCAAAAACCAAGGTGGGAAAAACCAAACTAACAATCAGGTACTTATACCATGAAAACATTTCGTAAGCCGAATGAGCAGCTATTTTCCCAATAGGTGGCCACTCAGTTACCTTAACTTAACTAAAAATATGCAAACATACATAAGGCGCCAACAGCACAAAATATTTTAAACACCAAGACATAAAACAAAAAGAACCACCACAGAAGTATCGACTTGGAACGATCAGTAACACAAAGTTACTGGCGGGTTTAAATCGATTTTACACGGCCGTAACCTCACCCTCAGCTTCTGCAGTGGTTCATAACATTCGGTCCTCGTGGTGAATCTCTAACTAGTAAATGAATCATCAAGAACAAACAAATAAATCATGATAAACATCCTGATGAATCAAAAACCAGGACTCACAGATTCAGTAAGCTGCCCGACGATGGAGATCCCTGGGCGCCAAATAACTTACTAACTCCGGAGCTAAAGAAAAACATCAGTTGGACCCCGGTGGGCCAAGCAACAGACAAGAAGCTCCGGCCCCAACCAACTAAAATGAATAGCTTTAAGTCGGGGCCATCATAGAGTCTGACGCCCGACCCACCGGCGTGCAATTAAAGAAGGCAGCATAGTTATCAACCATGATTGGGTTAAAAACTAAGCATGCAGACTGTCGCATAACATTCAAGTTATAACCTATACGTCTGTTACGTGTTATGATTTTTCTAAACTGAAAAGAAAAATCATTACTTCCTATAAGTTTCTTAAATTTGTAAACCAAGTCACCATAAAATTCTGGTTCCGAAAGACCCTCACTTAAAAGCGTCTTTAACCCAACATTATATTTGGAAATCAATTCATAGTGTCTAAGATAAAATTTAGAAAAGGTTTTTCGAAGTTTATGATACCGATAGCCCTGTTGGAGAAGTTTGGCCGTTAAAGATTTATTTCGAGCGTTGAAGTCTGTAACATGATTGCAGACTCTAGCAAACCTAATAAGTTGCGAAACGTATACACCATAAGAAGCACGACGAGGAACGTCACCATCCAAAAACGGAAAATTTACTATATCAAAATCAAAGTCATCGCGCTTATCATAAATTTTAGAAGAAACAAATCCATTTGCAACAGAAAGATGTAGATCTAAAAAGGGGGCTTCGGTATCCGAGATATTGGCTTTGTTCAACTGTACTTCAGATGGATAAATTTGATTGACCATACCTTCAAAATAAGGGTTGTCAATGTTCAAAAGGTCATCGAGGTACCTAGAAGTGGAATTAAAAGCCTCGATAACATCAGCTTGATTATCATGGTTAAGAGAATCCATGAAATCTCTTTCGTAGCAGTATAAAAATAAATCAGCTACGAGAGGTGCGCAGTTTGTACCCATCGGAATTCCAACAATTTGTCTGTATAACTTGGTCCCAAATCTAATATAAATATTATCCAGGAGATAGGATAAGGCGTCGCACACATTCTGACATGACCAAAGTGTATACCGACTTTGGTCAGAGGATGTGAAAAAAGCCTTTCTGTCGTTACATGCCAAATAAAGTGAACCATAGTTTTTTAATGCCCTTTTGAAGGTCGACTCTATCAAATCCAGAAGTTTTTCTTTAATTAGATTATGTGGTAAAGTTGTATACAGAGTAGAAAAATCATATGTGGACAAGCTCGTCGCACGGAACCCTCTACACTTCAATTTATTGAGCACCTTACCAGAATTTTTTATTGGCCAAAACCAATTTTTATTTGAAGTTTCATACACTGTCTCACAGTATCTTATAACATGAGATTTGATAGCAGTAAGACAGGAAGTTAATAATTTAGAAAGTTCAGTAGTTGTACAAGAGCTAGAATTTGCAATAAATCTTGCTTTGTATGGTCTTTTGTGAAGCTTAGGTAACCAATACATCGTAGGAAGTTTGTCTTGGCCTTCATTGACACAAACAGAAAACTTAACAGGTAAATCGTTTAAGTGGGCATTTACTACAGACACCTCATCAGTATCTGTCTCCAGATAAGCCCTGGTACCATCCAGCTCCTGTTTTAAGGTGTTAACGTAGTGAAGCCTACAAACAACAACAACATTGTTTGCGGCTTTGTCTGCCAGAACCAAGACATACTTTCTGTGAAATTCTTGGATACCCTGCTTCAAATGCCTAAATGACGATTTGGGTTTAGGAGGTAAAAGATTAGTATTTTGTGAATAAAACTGTATACGTTTATCTACGATAGTGAAGATACTTCTTTTCCATTCTTTAAGAGCATTATCACACCGTTCATCCAGATACAACAAACGCGGAAAGGTCTTCCGAACGCGGATATAAACAATAGTATTTTGAACGGCGGGGAAAAAAGATTGAGTATTTATTATCTTTAATTATAACGAATATCGGCTGAGTTGATTTTTGTTTGACATACTATGAAAAAGTACATAACTTTGCAAATGTTTACATAAAATCCTGTCTCATAAATTCTATTAGTTCGAGAAATATAGGCTTCTAAATCTGACTAGGATGCACGAAAAGAGAAAAATCTTGGTAAGAATGTCTGTAAATCATTATTAAAGCACGAAATATGACCAAATTGATGTTTTTTCGGAGGATCGGGGATGGCTTCAAGTTTTGCCGTAACAAGAACCCACGCAAAATTATAGAAAGAGAATAAGAACTATTTGAAATTGGGTACTCTCATTTAATATGGTGCAACATACCACGGTTCAAATTCTCAAGCAGGGGAAAAAAACTCGGTCCATTCGGTGCAACAAACACGGATAATAAAAACCAAATTCTCGTCTTATTTTAAGGAAAACTGGGTGTAGTCATTGTTAAAGCCAATTTTGTGTGGTTTAGAGTACATAGATGTTTGGTTTAAGACCAATTATGGCTTAATATGGCGTGATAAAAACACAAGGAACGTGGATTCATGAGCACTTTCACTACACTTTGGCCACGACATTGGGAAACCATGTTAACATGTTTTATAGAGCGATATGCCCATAATCAGCTGCATGTTAACCGAGAAACTGTCCGTGCTTTTGTGTCCGTTCTTTCAATTCGACAATTAAAAGCCTAAGCTAGCTTCATGAAGTTTGATAGTGTCAGATATGGTCAGAGCTCCAAATGGCTTAAGCACCAACTAAATTACGCATGTCTGTAGATTATTACATGTAAAATATATGGTGTAATGTATGGATGATTTCTTTCATGAAGATATGGCCAAGAATATATTATCATGATTGTCTCTCACTCTTAAGTGTGGTGAAGTGAAATCCTTTGTAAAAGGTCCTCTATGACAACATGTGAAACAAATTATGAATATAAACGTACATAGACTATGTAGATTCAAGAAAAGCAGTTATTAGTGTAGACGGAATATTTCCATCGGTTAAGCATGTCAGGAAAGTGGAACGAGGTACCGAAGTGGAGCGGAGTGACAGTTAGCCAGCTGATCTATTATTAGTGGCAAAAGAAATATGCACAAAGAACTCGTTACCATGCCTCTTGAAGGCTTTTGGTGTGAAAATAATGACTGACCGTCTCTATATGACCTTGGATGTTGATCCTGTAATTTTGGTTTAAACATAACTTATTCAGATTCCCAAATAATATATCTTCATACATTGGCTAAAGGTACATGACGAAAATGATTAGAACGAAAGCAGAGCTTAAAAAGTTCTTCTGCATGCAAACGTTGATCATGTACGTATTAAATGAAAAAAACAAAACCTTAAGCAGTTGGCATAGTTTGACTCCTGATCCGACGAGGTCGTGGGGGGGGGGGGGGGTCATGCTGGCACTAGGGTTTTGTCTTTGAGCAAGACATTTTAATTTCCGTAAAACTAGTTAGTACCCAGGAAGCGGCGGCTCCTTCCTGACACGGCTGAAGAGTCGTTAACTGGGATGTTAATTCAAAACACAAACATACAAACAAAATACCTTTACAGGTGTATATATCATTTCTCTGATTCTACGAAATAATTATCCATAGAAAAAAAGCCGTCAGAAGATATGTTATAACATGGTGTTATATGTCATATGCCACCCCCGAATTCGATCATAAATCAAGCGAATAACCGACTAAAAAGCCAACAGGATGCATTTATAGCACGTTTACATTATAAAAATCTAGATTTTTCATTGTATTTTAATTAGAAAACGTTCTGTCAGTGTTTTGTGCGTTTAAACCAGATTAACGAATCCGTGTTTGTTTTACCCAAATTATAAGGATCATCCGTGTTGTGTAGTATCAACGTCCGTGGTAAGTTGTACCTTGAAGTAAACAAAGCTGATTTTTAATCATGGATATCAACAAATAAAAAAACTTTTTCAGTTTGATGCATGGTATAAATATATTCCACAGATGTCGAAAATTAGTTTTGAAGAGATATTTGCACGAAACCAAACAAATGATTTCTACAAATATGAATAGAATCGGAAAGTAGGCGAGAAAATTATGATTTACGAATTAAAATCGCTTGTATCTATAGTTTACACAAATCTTTTGTTATGTTACTGTACCATTCACAAGATAAACCATTTCGCATCAGCTCTGCATAAACAAATTTTATATAGGAACAATTTAAATGTTATTTGTTTATGTTTTCTAACCTTGTGTATTCCCGTGATACAGTTTGTTTATATCCGCGTTTGGAAGACCTTTCCGCGTTTGTTGTATCTGGATGAACGGTGTGATTATCCTCAACACCCTCTCGTTTACACCATCGATTACCGAAAAGTAATCGGATTAAGTTCGAAGTTCGAAGTAAGAAATTCGGATGACAAATTGAGATTTAAGGAATATTTGATTTGTCGACCCGAAGCCGACATGGACGCGAAATCGACTGAAAACGTCCATTTGGTTAGGGGTACAGGGAAAGATTTTGTGCTCCAATTTATTAAATTGACATTGATATACATACTGTACAAATCATGTTAGTTGTGTTATATATGCCTTATGTTTGGAAATAATGGAGGAAGCGAAATGCAAAGATCGGCAGGGACTATTCTATGTTGCCTAGCAACGGCATCTGACAAAATAAATAATAATTTCGAGGAAGTACGACAAATACCTATAATTCGTGCGTATATTTGACTCCGATAAGATTGTAAAGATTGTAAATATCGATATTTATGCCCACAGCATATCACAACGAAGAATTTCTATTAAAAATAAATATTGTATGGAATTTAACCTTTTTTGGTTAAGTAGAATGGGCGTTGATGAAAATGTGGAGATTTTGAGAGATCAAAATTGACTCAAATTCTACGGGGGATACAAATAGCCAAACTTCAATAATTTGCGCTGTGTTAAACTCATAAAGGTATGAACTGTTAATCTTTTCACGGGACCATTATAGTGCCTAGGAATAAAACGATTATTGACGTAATTGTACTTTGCAAATGACATTGCAGTACGTAAATAAAATCCATTTTAACCGTGACCAAGGTCGTTTACTTTGCACTCTCTTGTTGCTAGGCAACAAGGGTTGCTATGTGATTCAGTCAAAATAGTAATCGAATCTGGAAATTTCGATAATGCATCATAATTCTGATGTAAACAATCTTGAAAAATGGCAATGGCGAAAGACATTACACATGAGTTCGCATTACTTCTTGGATCACCATCGTAAGCATGCTGCCAGGTATCAGTCGGCTAGATCAAGAGATCACATATACTGGCGTAACCGAACTTCGAGGACATAAGCGCATTGGGTTTCCCTGATTTCTATAAATAGCATCAAAAATATAAATTTAGAATAAAATAATTTTTAACATCAAAGGAATAAAATGTTCACAAAAAATCAAAAATAACGTTTAAACTCTTACCAGAACTTATCAATTTTTCCAGTGACCTAATTTATCTGCCATTTGGTAAACATTCAAAAAGTTCGAGGACCCGGATGTATTGAACTTTAAAGAGGCACCATATGGGGTAGAAGGAAAATCATGGTGTACAATTAATAAAAACATATCAAACCATAAAATATTATTATAGTTACTTTTTTTTTATACATTTTATAACTTTCACAATTGTCAGTTTTCTTTTATGTTACTGGAGCCAGCTAATTTCTTTTCAAAGATCATAACTTAAAGATATTAGTTAACATTGAATGGCTGAAATATAGAGATTTGTTTCCTAAATGTAAGGACCAGTCTGACCTCATGATTTGCACACCTACAAAAAAGCTATAACAACAGCTTGATGTGCCTGGGCCATTCTATACCCTACAATGCAAACAAACTCTCAACTTGGGTGTAGTAATAATTCTTTACTAATTAACCTTAAGTTTCACAAGAACAGTTTCCTTTAAAAAGGAAACAATTCCCCATTTGAGGCCTCAAACAATTATCCAATGGCAGTTGTCCTTGAATCTGGGTCACGATGGCTGAAGCAGACGATCAGTAGGCATGTGTTTGGAAATCAAATGATTTGGAAATATTGGCTTATATATGGGGGTAAGAAAGTTTTAGTGAAAAGGGCTCATTTTAAGCACTTCTAAATATTTTGATTAATAGTTTTCCTACTGATTAGAATTTTAATGACTGGCTTTTCAAAAAGAAAGACTTGACTGTCAGCTGTCTTACACATGTTTTTTGAGCAGATGGCAACAAAGGTATTCCGATTATATGACAACAAATGACGTCATCGAACTAATTGTATCCTCGAAGTTGAATGAAAACACTATATAGAAAGTTGTTTTGGAGATCTGAATTTGCTAAACAAAACCTTTCATCAAAATCTTTGTCATTTATAAGAACTACAAAAAAGGACCCATCAATTAATAATAATAATAAAAAAAAAAAAAAAAAAAAAAAAAAAAAAAAAAAAAAAAAAAAAAAACATTATACATTCTTTTTGCAATAATTGACGTCGATTTTATGTATGCACATTCATTATATTTTCGGTAAAGGTTGCTGAACGGGTCGTAGTTTGGGGACTGAATACTGGTTTCAATGCTGTATTTCAGCTGTGTTTCTATTTGTTTCATGTTTTTGTTGTAGATGTGTTTGTGCTGTCTGTGCATTTTAAGTGTGTGTTAATATATTTCGTTAAGTTCAGGCAAATGAGTAGCTGGCCATCTTTAGGGACATAGTTGCTCACTCGGCTTCTAGAATCTTCACTTTTAAATCAACACCTAATTGTCATTTTGTTGTTCCCCTCCTATGTTTTAGGGCGGGACTAATGGTCTTATTGGATCGGTTCCTGGTCATTGTTCTTTCTTTCTTTCTTTCTTTCTTTCTTTCTTTCTTTCTTTCTTTCTTTCTTTCTTTTCTTTTCTTCCCTCTTTCTTTCCTTCTTTCTCTTTGAATGTCTACGTGTCTAATTGTATTTTGCCTATTGTATCTTTCCTAATTGATACTTTAATATTCCCGTTTTGGTTATTGTTTACTCTGTCAGTACTCGGCGATTGTGTACCTTTGTAAGAACAGAAGGTGCGACACCGCTCAAAATTTATCACGCCGCCGTACCCCCGAAAATAGTGCATTTGAAAATTTTGCCAAGGTGAGTTTGACACTGTATTACGAGCACATTTCTTTGTGTCTGTTTTATATTTTGTATGCAATACAAAGTATCACTAGTGTACGACAATTGGGTGTACAAAACACGATCTTAAAAGAGACTATTTCTTGTCGGAAGCTTCTGTCTGTAAACTACCCCCTCCTCAAATCTGCACCAGCCTAGAGGGTAAAACCCAGCCCTAGGGTGGTTGCAAAACGGAATACCGGAAAAAACTCAACGGTCAACCCCCGTTGAAATAGGCTCATTGGGTAGATGTATGGCTGAGCTATAAGGCGATGGGAGTCCTTTTGGTCATGCAATGTTTGGTAACAGCTGGGGGTGTCACAAAGTGCGACAATTTGCATTGTCGGAGCCCTATGGAAGATTTTTGGGTGGTGTCACCCCAGAAGAAACACTGATCAAATATTTACCCGGAATCAAGAAATCACGTCACAAACATTGCAGTCATGGTGCTTATCAGTCGATAAAATAATCCACGCCAGGTAGTGATTTCAAATGCATTAATTTTGATTTAGATTTAGGTGTCAAACTAATTCCAGATATTGCGATTTATAAAATGTGCTGTGAAGAGATATATTTCTGTCAAGTATTTTCAAGAACTGAAGTTTTAAAATGCAGTTGCTGGCCCACACAAAAAGCCATTTTTCGTGAACTGCCTTCCTATCATTTAAATGTCCAGAAAAAGTGACCCGTTAAAACGCTCTGGGAAATTAATTAGGGTTATTTCCAACACCTTTTACCTATTTTCACTGGCATTGCTCGTCTTTTTGTGTTTCAGTTTGAGGGCACGTATAAAGATATGGTGTGATATAATTAGCAATCTGACAACTGGATAAGTCTCTATAGCGACAAAAAGTGATCCTGCATTGATCTCATAAAAACAAAAAGCATGGCCCATCGGGCTATCTATTTGTGATGAAATATACAGTTTATTTAGCATAATACGAGTTTCATTGAAGCTTGTGGAGAAAGAGTCATCTCAATGAAAAACGTGACAGCATTACATCTAATGTGCTCTTTGAGCCACCTATATATCACACCTCACAAAAAGCGTGTTGTTCTACAGTACATAACAAGCTTAAGGCACATAATTTGTTTTAATAATCATCCCTTGCTATACAGTTATAGTGTTTTTAAATTGTTTTGCAGTGACTTGATGATTCGCATCTAAATGACTTCTATTTTAACGGCAAATTATTTATGCACCTTGCAGACTAAAACTGATTTTGTTTTGATTGAGATAATGCCTGTCTAAAATGATACTTCACCTTGATTTGGCGCCAAGTTTGCATATTGTTCTAATTGAATGAAGGATATAACATAGGATCTGTCAAAATATCAGTGAGATTGTATATCTTCATTATGTAATCATATCTTGTGCATAAAATGCTTATTACAAAACATTATTACGAAAGTTACATCTAGCGATTGTTTCAAGTCCATTCTTTGACAGTTCACAACAGAAACAAATGGTTAATGATATAGAAAATAAAGATAACTCATATACTGTGAGTGTTTGGTATTCAGACGTGGAGTTGGCTGTATCGTACTATTTTTCTTAAAATATTGTAAAAATGCAAAATACATCTGCAACACAGTTTAATTAACCAGCAACATAAAACATTCTGTTAAGTTGACACATTCAAGATTTATCAAAATTAATGCCTTTTATATCACTACCTGCCTTTTATATCACTACCTGTGGTGGTTCTTTCGTTTTATGTCTTGGTGTTTAAATTATTTTGTGCTGTTGGCGCCTTATGTATGTTTTCATATTTTTAGTTAAGTTTAGGTAACTGAGTGGCCACCTATTGGGAAAATAGCTGTCCATAAGGCTTACGATATGTTTTCATGGTGTGAGTACCTGATTGTTAATTAAGTTTTTTTCCCATCTCGGTTTTTGGAGTGGGAATCTTTTTCTGATTGCGCCTTTTCCTGATCTTTGCCTACTTGAAGCACAAAATCTTAGTTAAAAATACAAATGAACATTTAATATTGAAATGAGAGACTTTTATTAGTGTGCATATTTCCTACAAACTGACTGTTTTGTATAACTCATTGTGAGAGTCAGCAACTATTGAAATATTGTAAAAATGCAAAGTACATCTGCAGCACAGTTTAATTAACCAGCAACATAAAAAATTCAGTGAAGTTGACAAGATTCAAGATTTATCAAAATTTATGCATTTTAAACCACTACCTGGCTTTATCGAATGATAAGCACCATGGCTGCAATATTTTGGCGAAATTCCTACTTTTAATCAAAGCGAGTTCTTTAAAATAAGAAGGTAAGCAGTGAATAAAAGATGCTTTGGTAATAAACAAAATGCTTCATTGCAACCCAAATGTGAACTGGCCAAAATCAGCGAATAAAGTGAGAGAGTAGCTGTTTCTCAGAAGGTGGTCTCTCAGCTATTCTATAGCTGAATAATTAGTGTGTATATGTACACAAAGCACTATGCTCACTTGGTCTTGATTGGAAATGATTTGTTTTCTTCTTGCATGCTACCATGTTCCGTACACACGACCGCAATGTACCTGCAGAAATGTTTTCATTAAAGGTACGCGATGAGTACACCTATCTGTTTCATAAAACAATTAGTGTTTGTCTTTCAGTTACACGTTTCATGCTTTAACACCTATATGCTATGGGGTCATAACAGAATAGCAGCACAGGAGGATGGTAAGCAACAAAAGCAGGCGTTTACTGAAAGATTTGTAGAAACAAATGATGTATAATTACTATCACAAGGTTTGAAACGTTCATTTTTAAAGAACAAGCATACGCAAGGACGAAACTGAACACTAAGTAACATTTGTGCACTCCTCTATATCACAGAATTTCTTGTAGAATTTGATATCAGATGACTCTACGAGAACGGAATTTATTAATCAATTCATAAACCAGATAATGAAAGACTGATGATTACATTTCAGACTGACACTGTTTTCGATGGATTAACCTACTCTTTTGACGTAATATGCAGGTAGTTTGATATCAAATGAATCAATTTGTACTGAGAGATGTGCCAGGTAAACGGTTATAAATAATACTCCAACCAACTGTGGATATAGATAATACAAAAAGAACACATCAAAATAATAGAACAGGAGTTTTGAATTTACATGTACACATATATGTAAATATTAATAATGACAACTTAAGAACGGACTGTGGCTTGTGCCAGTCTGATCAGTACATGGTTATTCGCCACTAAGGAAACCTGTTGTTCTATTATTTTTGTTTCATAATATTCAAGTTGAATTATAGTCACAAGATTTGTCTATAATCTGACTGCCATTACACACTTTGATACGGCTATTGCAAGAGCTATGTACTTCACACACATGCCAGAATGAATAGACTTACTTAATGTGAAAAATAAACCCAGTGATTTGGCATTTAAAGCAAAGTTTGACTTATATATCTAAATGTAGATACTATGGGTATAGGGTATGCTATATTGTTTGAGATATCCTTTTCATATGTCCCATGCCTGCAAGAACTTCGGTCCGAACTCTTTTAAGCCATGCGTACAGGAAGACCCGGTTTAACTGAGAAAGTTATTTTGACAGACAGGGTTCCATCCTACGTTAGCACTCTTCTAAGAGAACTCAGTAGAGTATTCCGAACGTCATAAGAAATCAAATCATATGATACTTGTGAACAAAATTTCAAAATAACACCCACTCGTGGCATCTAAGACCAGACTGCCTTCCAATACTTTGGATTAAATAAGACAATTGCCTCACCCTTTTGTCTAAAGATGCCACTGGAATCGTCACAATGGCTGTATTAACACAATCATTTTGATTTTTCGCCGGGTAGCCGCTGATTCAAAACAATTCATTAGCATTCACCTGTTAATTAATGCAAACGAGCTTTCTGATAGCCTATTGTTTACAGGTACAATAGTGCCTAAGTAATTTAGCAGTTTTTGAGGAGCAGGTTTGGTAAGTAAGGTTATTCTACCATAACCGATACATGGTCACGTGAAGTACATTTAAGTACGGAAATATTATGCAAATGTGATACAAAATATAGCACAAAGGGTTCTGAAGGAAACATAACACATGGACTGAGTGTGGCTTACTTAAAGGCTTAAAAGATTATTTTATTTTCTAACATTCTAACATGTAATTGGTTGAATCTGGGTTTAACACCCCACCAACAGCTATGGTAATAATGGAGATGGAGACTGGACCTCGGTTTATAGTCTCGTCCCACAGACTGGAATAGGCCGGGATCGAACCTGCGACCCCTAGGTAACAAAGTGAGTGGCTTTACCACTGCGCTAGGGAGGCTTCCGAAATACGTAAGAAACAAAGAAAAGAAAAGAGGATATAATATATAAACATAAAAATACAAGAAACAATCCTAGTTTGTGCCTATTGACGGCAGCCTTTTCAATAAAAATGGTAAATATGTTAACTGATTTCAGAAATGTTTTGTTACTGTACATTTTGCGTAGTTCTGGGAAAATATTTATTAAATAGTATAGTCACTGCTTTGAGCCTTTGCTTCTACATGTGTTTATTGCATGTTTTGAAGACTAATGATGTCATTTCTGTATGTCCGTAAATATTATGGCAAAACAAAAAAACATCTTTTAATTTTGCATTGACGTTATGGTCAATTTTCAGGTGGGGCTTTTTTTTATTATACCTGTCTACATCTTGCTATGCAGCTGTACTTTCCGACACATTAAGAATTATTTTATTTAACCAGGCCGTCTTGACATAACTTTGATTTTCTTAAAAAGCAAAGTATGCATCCCACCCACAGTTAACTAGGTAATTGGGACAAATAGCGAAAAATCAAAAGCATACCCTTTCTCATTATATCTATAGCTTGTTTCGTCTGGCTGATAAAAACATTCATTAGGAAAATAGTTTTCACAGACAGTTTTTTTTTTTAAGTTCTACCATGTCATATTCAAAGTACAGGTATAAAAAACAGAACTTTGCCGGTCTCTCTGAAGTTTCGATATAAAAACAACCAATGGTCAATCATGAATTGTAATATTTTGTTGAGACTAGCCGATGCCTACCTCGTTGTTAAAGAGCTAGCCATTTTGCTTCATGTATCTTGTCGGAAAATGTTTCGTAATGTCTTTTCTTTCCCACCTGGTGTCTATGTTGGAACCTTAAATTAGTGGGATCGTTTCTTGATCCTTCATACTTTGCTTGCCGCGTTTGCTTTGTAAAATATAGGAGTATTAAATTATGTCAAACCGAGATGGATGCTATTTCTCAAAACGGTGCCCACTCAGCTACCTTCAAAGTATCATCATGATCTGTACACAAATCAGCACTGAAACAGAGATCAAAACAAGGAATAGAGCGAATCACAAGATAACTTAAAATAATACGTTGTGATCTGTACACAAATCAGCACCCAAAACAAGAAACAAAACGAATCAGAAAACAACTATATCGACCTGGTACTTTAAATGGATGTCGATATTCAATTAGAAATCATCATCTCAATGGTAACAAATTTCGAAAATACAGTCTTCTCACAAAACATCCGCAATCGGAAGATTGTCTTACGATACAGTTTGACCGCTCTGTAACCGAAAAAGACCGTAGCTTTTTCTTTTTTCCTGTTCAAAGATCCCAAGGGTTTGCCCTTTTTTGTCAAATTTGGTAAAGCCTCCAATGATTTAAGGAAAGTTTCAAATATTTTCAATCTAATTAAATATGATATTTTCATCAAAGTTTTACTGTTTGTGCATCTATTATTTATTTTTTCGACAGCGTCATATCTTTAAACTAATAATTAGGAAATTAAATATGATAATCGGTAAGGATCTGTAAGAATTAAATTTTGTTGTACTATTGTTAACCCTTTATATGTCTTGCACCTAAACTGCCTTCCAGACTTATTTGTGTATGTCCTAGATTTGCTAGTTCAAAGAAGTTACAAGAGCAATCAAAAGCATTTTGTCTCTTTTGTATTCTTTAATTGATTTAACATAAAATGCAAAAATATAATCATTTAAATCATTTGGCACCAATATCGGATATTTAATTGGCAATAAAAGATGTAAAAGATAACTTGTGGTATATAACTCCATTTAATTAGTCTTTAAGGACTACTGCAGGATGAATTAAGCGTAAGCGTTGTGGTTAATAGCAACAAACTTACAACAGAAACAGAGCACATTTATAATTTATATCATTCAACAAAGAAATAAACGAATGCCGGTCGCCAAACCTTTCGACCAATTTGGCATACGAGCTATCTCAAATGCCCCGCTTTAAAGCTATTCATTTAAGTTGGTTGGGGCCGGAGCTTCTTGTCTGTTGCTTGGCCCACCGGGGTCCAACTGGTGTTTTTCTTTTGCTCCGGAGTTAGTAGGTTATTCGGCGCCCAGGGATCTCCATCGTCGGGCAGCTTACTCAATTTGTGAGTCCTTGTTTTTGATTCATCAGGATGTTTATCATGATTTATTTGTTTGTTCTTGATGATTCATTGACTAGTTAGAGATTCACCACGAGGACCGAAGAACTTACTCAATGTTATGAACCACTGCAGAAGCTGAGGGTGAGGTTAGGATCCTGTAAAACCGGTTTAAGCCCGCCAGTAACTTTGTGTTACTGATCGTTCCAAGGCGATACTTCTGTGGTGGTTCTTTTTGTTTTATGTCTTGGTGTTTATTTTTTTTGTGCTGTTGGCGCCTTATGTATGTTTTCATATTTTTAATTAAGTTAAGGTAACTGAGTGGCCACCTATTGGGAAAATAGCTGCTCATTCGGCTTACGATATGTTTCATGGTATAAGTGCCTGATTGTTAGTTTGTTTTTTTCCCACCTCGGTTTTTGGAGTTGGAATCTTTTTTCTGATTGCGCCTTTTCCTGATCTTTGCCTACTTGTACCTTTTTAAGTTGTCCCGTAATGGTACAAAGACCATATCATTATTTGGATCAGTTCAGTTACCGGCTTTTTCTCCAAATACTCCAAATGGTTGGCACTTGGCTACCTAAACTTAAGTAAACTTTAATATTGAAAGAAAAAAGTAAAAGAAGGCAATGATCAGGAAATGGCACAATCAGAAAGAAATTTCCCCTCCAAAACCGAGGTGGGGAAAATTAAATTGACAATAAGGTACTTATACTAAGAAAATATATCGTAAGTCGAGTGAGCAGCTATTTCCCAATAGGCTACTCAGTTACCCAAACTAAACTAAAAATAAGAAAACGTACATAAGCTGCAAACAGCACAAAAATTCAACACCAAAACATAAAACAATTGGAACCACATCAGAAGAATCGCATTAGAACGATCAGCAATTTAAAATTATTGGAAACACAGAAGTTGAAGACAAAACAAGAACTGAAACAAAAAAAGTAAATCGCACCAGAACTTTTGCAATGGGGAGGGCAGTATAATATTCAAACCACCGTGCAGTCCTTTTTGTACTTTTTGTTGTAATGAAACTATGAAAGTCGCGGGAATTTGATAGCAATATACTCAGTTACTGTAAATAAGGAAGCAATCAAACACACTAGCAATGTTCATTTTTAGCAAGTTTTGAAAATCTGCCATGAATATTGCAAAATGATTTTTTGCGGACTTTCGCAGGACATTTCTTGTAAGAATTTCCTGTAGTAAGGGACTTCATGGTACTACCACTAGTAAGCGCGTGTGAATAGTTGGCATTGTGTATTTGTTGGTCATAATAAATAATTATTACATTTTGTATGTTCTACACTGCGATATACAGGGGAAAAAGAATGGCTTCAAACGTTTTAAGCAGTATACCATAGTACAAGGCATATGCCTATGTTATTTCATTATACCCAATATCTTCCAAATAAGCTGCTATTGTAAACTAAAACAATTCATTAAGACTTACCTGCTAATTAACCCTTCTGACCTATTTGTTTTTATTGTACGAACTTCTAAGAAACTTTGGCACCATTGTTTGTTTGTCTTTATTGTCTTATTGTCGACACACTGAGTGTTATTTACCTCAGAAGAAGTTTAGTTATGATGCTTTGCTGGATATAACATGAGCTTTGATTTAAGGTCATATGGAAAAATTGTCTTGTGGGATCCATCCGTCCATAAATGCGAATCATAACATTTAATGGTTTATTAGAAACAGGTTGATTAGTATTTTCATAAAAATGAGCCTCATTTACAGGATTAATTATCTTGGCATTTGAATTTGTACAAAATCTGAAATCTTTACTTACCGGGTGTTTATCATTAGTGTCCTCAAAGTTTGCCATGGTTAATGAATTGTACTATTTACATTTTATAAATAATATTTGTATCCAGTTGCAACTGTTACAACGAAGCTTCAATTCTTTCATGGGAATAAACTGAATGTGACAGAATTTGCTGTTGACATGGTTTTATACAACATCACAGATGAGTCCAATTTCTTTTGATGGTCTGCCAGGGTTTGTATGATTCTTTTCGCTGTAAACCACTGACATATTGTAGGATTTCTATCATAAACACAATCCGAAGATAATTTTAGTGAATTAAAACCAGATGTAATATCAAAGATCATATGTAGTATTATTAACTTAGTGAGACATCAAGGTAACATCTCAGATGTACCAGGTACCAGAGCGATATATGACAATTTTTACAACTTGAAAGTAGGACACTGGTAGCTCGAAAAAATCAAGCTTATTTCATTGTTCTTGACACAATCATGGGCACTAAACTGATTGGAAAAGACGGACTGGGTCAGGCAATACATACAATACTTAAACATGGTTAATGTATCTCGAAATGACATTCGCAAACTTTCAGATACGATATGGAGGACCATGAATTAACAAGATTGTTCAACAGACTGACATAAAGGAATAATGACCATGAGCTATTGTTGGCGTACATTTAAAACATCGCCGTTCAATTCGGAAACAAAAGCTTGAAAATTATATCTATATACATGTATTTAAAATCAGTAACCCGAAGCAACACGTACTTAAATTCTGCAAGTGTTTTTGGCACACATCAAATTATAGAGAACTCACGGCTTGCAGTACATTTACACCTATGGTGTATCTTTTTGCAAGAAGAAAGTGTTGATACATTAATCATGTTCATGAAGAACTCAACTTTTTTATGCAACAATCCTCCACAAATAGTTTTGCCTGTATTCGAGTGCAAGATAATTACATAATACGAGCAGAACACAAACACTGATTTTAAATAATATATAACACATAAGGCATCTAAGGTTTAATGGATGCAGATACATGTATTCTCCATAACTACAGCAACTAATATTCATCATATCAAACAAATATACACAATTCTTTGGCAATATAGAGGCAATGATCATCCTTCATTTGCAGCAACAAAACTGTATATGCACAAACTTTTGTTTCTATATACAATACACGCCAATAAGGTGCTTACGCTTTCAGTGAAGGTGGATCCCTGCAACAAAGACAGAGGCACCCTGTGTGACTGAAAACTGATGCGTTGATTTCAGTGAGGGTGTGGTCAGCACCCTGTGTGACTGAAACCGAGGATTCAGTGAGGGTGGAGTCCTGCAAAGAGGACAGAAGCACCCTGTGAGACTGAAACCGAAGATTCAGTGAGGGTGGAGTCCTGCAAAGAGGACAGAAGCACCCTGTGAGACTGAAACCGAAGATTCAGTGAGGGTGGAGTCCTGCAAAGAGGACAGAAGCACCCTGTGAGACTGAAACCGAAGATTCAGTGAGGGTGGAGTCCTGCAAAGAGGACAGAAGCACCCTGTGAGACTGAAACCGAAGATTCAGTGAGGGTGGAGTCCTGCAAAGAGGACAGAAGCACCCTGTGCGACTGAATGTTTACATGTAACCCCAGTGAGGATGGAGCTCATGGCATGACTGAGCAGAAGCATCCTGTGAGACTGGGGTTGCCAGTGAGGATTGAACCCAAATGGCAGGCAGATGCATCCTGTGAGACTGGCATGTGGTGAGGATGTAGCCCAAATGAAAGGCAGGTACATCCTGCACCGATGATGGAGCCCTGCAGGGCCGGATTTGCAAAACATATTGAAGTGGAGTCTTTTGTCAAAATTTAGGGACAGATAGACTTTGGCGGTGAACATACGCAAGTACAGAAATGTCTGTAGCCAGGGGAATTCAAAGCATATTATGAGTAAAGAGTTTTGTCATTAGAACAACTGCTTAATATAATCAATGGTTCTCTATGACCCTCGGTAATGTTAATTGTTTTATTCATTTTGGCATTTCTGGCATCATTCAGACAACGAAGTTTAGGTTTGTTAGTATTTTGCATATGGCACATTCTTTATATGAAAGGAGCTGGTTAACATTTTAATTTATACATGTTTGAAATGTATACAAATCATGATAAAATAATTGGCAAAACACGAAGGTGATAAAATACAAGTGTAGTAGCCAAGGTTTCATATTATTTACCAAGATGATAACATCCCTGTACAATATATATCATTTTTGATTAGTTTCTGTGCGTCGAATGGCGTGAAGAACATTTTGCACTTATACTACTCAAAGTTTGACAAACAACAAGGTATTGTTATCCATACAACACAGTGAAAAACACTCTGAGATTCAAATTTTATGACAATGCCCAAGGAGCAACAATGTCGGGCTCATTTGCTTTTTCTTTGATAATGCCTTGAAGTTTCTGACAACAAGAAATTTGAAACAGCAAATGTCCTACCGTAGGCCGTTGAGCATTCTTTGCATTTTCTTTAAAATCCTGAAATGATGGCATTTTTCTAAATGTCCACAGGAGCACAAAAATTCGACTTGAAATTAGTTTTTCTGTGAAAGTCAGTCAGAAATGCATTCCGGCAGATGTGTGCAGTGCGTGATAAAAGCTTGCTTGCAACGATCACGTTTGGGCTAATTTTTAAAGACCCACTGTTTTTTGTCAAAATTCAAAATTTATAAACAATGTTCTATAGACTTCGGTACGACTTTCCTTGTTTCAAATTTCATTTAGTCAGTAGTTTCGACACATTTTCTACCAAAAAGCAAATGAAACTGTCATTCTTGCCCCTTGGAGATTGTCCTTGTATGTGGGCCAAACTCGGGGTGTTTTACACGGCGCTGTATGGAAAATAATACATTGATACTTGTTTTAAGTAGTATATGTTCTATGTAATTTATATCAGGACACATCGATGTACTAACTTATCACGTGTCAAATTTGCTAATTTCCAGCATGCATGTAAAAATGAAACAGCGTTCAAACATTTAATAAAATTACTTTCATATTCATTTTCAATGACAATACAATCTCGCGTAAAACAAGAGACAACTTCTATTATAACAAATGATAATACTGGCGGCAAGATTCATTATTCTAAATTCTGCCAATTCATTCATGCAAAAAGGGACGTACCTAACAGATTCATAACTGTGTTAAAGCACTAGACACAAGGCTTTTGGTACAGTTTGTAGGGAATATAATTGAAACATTTTATCTTTATTAAACACCAGTGCAATCCAGTGCCAAACGCAATGTCATAAAACGCATCTAAGAGCTCGGATTATAATAAATGAGAGAATAATATGTGTTATACATTACAGAATTGTTATATGATTCTGCAATATTACGTTAACGGCATATGCATATATTAGAGTGATGTTTTTCTGAGAGAATAACATATGCATTTGATATCGAAAGAATAAAGTTGATAAGTTTATGTCTCATTTTTTTGCCTCAGAAATTTATCAAACTGCAACAAGAATGTTATTTAATGCAAAGAAAATGTTTGCTTAAGATCTGAGTGGTTATGATCATGAATATGCGTGATATATCTAATAACTGAATTTACTTTTTTCATCAAAACAAATAGTCAAAGAGGTACTAAAGGGCACTTACAAACTCCAGTTTTCTAATACATAGATTCTTCCGAATACTTTCTGTTAATCGTCTCCTTCAACAGAAAATGAATAAAAAATAAAACTGAGATCTTTTAAGAGCAGTGAACACGTTAATGAGAAATGGGATGGGCCATACCGCGGTTTCGACTATTAAAGTCTCGTCAGTGACCCTTTAGATTTTTCAACATGGAGCCAAAGAGAATTACTGAAATTTTGTAACTTTCAGCAGGGTAGTCGATACAAAGACTAGTATTAAATTGGACATATTAAACATTGGTTAGAAAATGAATCTTAACCGAAAATATTTTTTTATTTCTAAGAATATCTTCGCTGATCTCAAAGGACCAAAATGAAAATATAAGTTTTAATTTTTAAATCTTGATTGGTTACGAGTGGGCCCCTAAAATGGGTTTTCGGTCTACCTCAACTGTGTGTACTATTGAAGCTGTTCACTGTATTCACTGAGGAATAGAAAAACGTTGCTTTTAAGAATTCGCAAAAGTACGAGGGGAAAGCAAAAAGTTCGTGGACTTTGTCAATAAAATCAAAAGTACATATGCGAATTCTCTGAAATTACTGTATGTTTGCGATCAATTTAATACAAACAAGCATAGAAAGTTTCAGACAAATCGCTTGACAAACGTCGTTTCTATGGCAATTTGTTTGAGGCCTGTTAGCGCTACCCGGAGCACGCCAATACGTTAACGTCATTTGTCAACGGGTGTTCTGTATACGCTGGCCGAGTAAAAAGTTCCTATAAAAACATTATTTCTCGTTCGACTTCAAGCAAATGTTCATATATTTATTCCCCATCCGTGAAGGATCTCCATCGTCGGGCAGCTTACTGAATCTGTGAGTCCTGGTTTTTGATTCATCAGGATGTTTATCATGATTAATTTGTTTGTTCTTGATGATTCATTTACTAGTTAGAGAGTCACCACGAGGACCGAAGAACTAACTAAATGTTATGAACCACTACAGAAGCTGAGGGTGAGGTTACGGCCGTGTAAAATCGATTTTAACCCGCCAGTAACTTTGTGTTACTGATCGTTCCAAGTCGATACTTCTGTGGTGGTTCTTTTTGTTTTGTGTCTTGGTGTTTAAAATATGTTTGTGCTGTTGGCGCCTTATGTGTGTTTGCATATTTTTAGTTAAGTTAAGGTAACTGAGTGGCCACCTATTGGGAAAATAGCTGCTCATTCGGCTTACGAAGTGTTTTCATGGTATAAGAGCCTGATTGTTAGTTTGGTTTTTTCCCACCTTGGTTTTTGGAGTGGGAGTCTTTTTCTGATTGCGCCTTTTCCTGATCTTTGCACTTTTTTACAGTAGAAAGTTTAAGGCGAATCGCTAGAAAAATTTAGTTTTTATGACAATTTCTGCGACAGACACTAGAATTATACGGGGTATACCATGACGTTAAAGTTGTTCCCGTTGATTTTTGTGCTTGTTGTTTTTAACAGCTATTTCGTTGTGACTAACACTTTGCACATCATTGAACACTATTGTATGCTTCAGTTCTGATGTGTCTCTAGCTGTTTGTAACAAATCAGACGTTTCTTTAGGTTTCATTCGGAAGTCTCGCACAAATTTTATTGATGTGCAAGTTTCCGCCATTAAACAGTAACGTCATTTTTACTAAATTTTTGCTTAGACTTGTCTTTCAAAAAGTGTCGCTGTAGAGTTGTCTTTCGAATGCGAGAACTGCAATTTCACTCTTCAAGCCGAATTGCATCATTATCAATATTTCCATAATTTAAGGAGATTTAGAAATCACATTTTTTAAAATATTTTTTATATTTATAAACACGTAAACATAGATTTTACGGAGTGCTCCGGGGTAGCAAATCCCACGTGTTTGTCGATGTAATTTGACCAATCAAAAATTAGATTTGACAAATAACATTTTACATGAATGTCGATAATAGACCATTATTACACTTGTGAAAATACGAAAACAATCGGACGTCAATTATAAAAGTTATTAAGAAAGTCCACGAACTTTTTGCTTTCCTCTCGTATACACCTCATTTAAATATCTCGCTCAGACAATACAGCTGATATAATAGTTCACCATTTACAAGCACTACAAGCGATGTAAATTAACAAATTATCTGGTGTGCGTCAGAACACACATACTCGTGCTTTCATTTTATGAAAAATCATAATGATATATAGCCGGGACTTACCATTTCTGTATTACACGTAGAGCTGCATTTAATTTAAATGACATAAAATAAATCACCACACTAAAGCTTTTATAGAAGCAAATAAAAATAAAATAATAATAATAATAATAATAATAATAATAATAATAAAAATAACAGCAAACAAACGCCCGCATGCTCAACGCCCCGTGATTTATATAGTATGGACTGTAAATGCATAATAAACAGAGGTATATGCTGGCACATCCTCTTATGACCACTTAGCTATGAATATTCTGTGTTCGCGATTTTACTTTTGACAATGTAAATATCCCTTCTTTTATTTACAAACAATCTTAAGTCGCTATATGTTCAGAAACTGGCACCTCATCTCATGGGGCAAGTTTCGGGTTCGTTTGTAATTGTTTCTGATACCTTTTTAATTGGAAAAAAAGAAACATGTTAAGGGCGAAGAATAAAATAACAAACATCGTTTGTGCTTAAAACGGGTTCAAATTTGTAAAATGCCAATCTGTCTGTTATTTCTGATTTGATACATACCAAGTTTCGTGAAAGTCGGCCTGTCGGTTCTGAAGAAGAAGATTTTCGAGTGTTTTTTAACATATATAGGCGTGGCGGACATCTTGGTCATGTGACCAAGATATCGCGAACAAAATATAAATGCCACTACCCAAGGTGGCTCCACATAAAATTTCAACTTGATCGGTCGAGCAGTTTCAGAGAAGAAGATCTTTAAAATTGTGGACGACGACGTACGGACGACGGACGGACGGACGCCGGATCATGGACCATGTTAACCTTCGGCTCAGGTGAGTTAATAAACAAAATGCTCATCATAGCAACCCAAATGTGAAATGGCCAAAAATCAGCGAATAAAGTGAGAGAACAGCTGTTTTTCAGAAGGTTGTTACTCAGCTCAGCTATCATATAGCTGAGTAATTAATGTATATGTACACTAAGCAATATTCGTATCCTCATATGTCCACTTAGTCTTCGGATTGGATTTTTTTTATTTCATCTTGCGTGCAATCCAGGTCCGTTCACAAGAACGCAGTGTATCTGCCGAAGGGTGTTCTTTAAAGCATTCTTGATGAGTACACCTATCTGTTTTATAAAACAATTAATGTTTGTCATGCAGTTACACATTTATGCTTTAACACCTATATGTTATGAGGTCATAACAGAATAGCAGCACATGAGGGTGGTAAGCAACAAAAGCAGGTGTTTGCTGAAAGATGGTGTGTAATTACTATCACAGTATGAAAATAAAGTACAAGCGTAAACACGCACGAAACTGCACACTAAGTAACATTTGTGCTCGCCTCTATATCTATATCGCGAAATTTCTTGTAGAATTTGATATCAGATGACTCCACGAGAACGGAATTTATTAATCAATTCAAAAACCAGATATTGAGACTGATGATTACATTTCAGACTGACACTGTTTTCGATGGATTAACCTACTCTTTTGACGTAATATGCAGGTATTTTGATATCAAACGTATCAATTTGTACTGAGAGATGTGCCAGGTAAACGGTTATACCAACTTTGGATATAGATAAAACACAAAAAGAACACATCAACATAATAGAACAGGAGTTTTGAATTTACACATATATGTAAATAATAATGACAATTAAAGAACGGACTGTGGCTTGTGCCAGTCTGATCAGTACATGGTTGTTCGCTTCGCCGGGAAACCTGTTATTCTATTATTTTTGTTTCATAATATTCAAGTTGAATTATAGTCACAAGATTTGTCTATAATCTGATCTTTGATACGGCTATTGCAAGAGCTATTTACTTCACACACTTGCCAGAATGAATAGACTTACTTAATGTGAAAAATAAACCCAGTGATTTGGCATTTAAAGCAAAGTTTGACTTATGTGGATACTATGGGTATAGGGTATGCTATATTGTTTGAGATATCCTTTTCATATGTCCCATGCCTGCAAGAACTTCGGTCCGAACTCTTTTAAGCCATGCGTACAGGAAGACCCGGTTTAACTGAGAAAGTTATTTTGAGAGACAGGGTTCCATCGTACGTTAGCACACTTCTAAGAGAACTCAGTAGAGTATTCCAAACGTCATAAGAAATCAAATCATATGATACTTGTGAACAAAATTTCAAAATACCACCAACTCGATGCATCTAAGACCAGACTGCCTTCCAATACTTTGGATTAAATAAGACAATTGCCTCACTCTTTTGTCTCAAGATGCCACTGGAATCGTCACAATGGTTGTATTATTACGAATATGTGTTAACACAATCATTATGATTTTTCGCCAGGTAGCCGCCGATTCAAAACAATTCATTAGCATTCACCTGTTAATTAATGCAAACGAGCTTTCTGATAGCCTATTGTTTACAGGTACAATAGTGCCTAAGTAATTTAGCAGATTTTAAGGAGCAGGTTTAGTAAGTAAGGTTATTCCGGCTACCATAACCGATACATGGTCACGTGAAGTACATTTAAATACGGAAATATTATGCAAGTGTGATACAAAATATAGCACAAAGGGTTCTGAAGGAAACATAACACATGGACTGAGTGTGGCTTACTTAACGGCCTAAAAGATATATTTTATTTTCTAACATTCTAACATAATTGGTTGAATCTGGGTTTAACATCCCACCAACAGCTAAGGTACTAATGGAGATGGAAACGGGACCTTGGTTTATAGTCTCGTCCCACAGACTGGAATAGCCCAGGATCGAACCTGCGACCCCTAGGTAACAAAGTGAGTGGCTTTATCACTGCGCTAGGGGGGCTTCCGAACTACGTGAGAACCAATGAAAAGAAAAGAAAAGAAAAGAAAAGAAAAGAGGATATAAACATAATATATACAGTCGGACAAACGTTAAGCATCACTTGAATATTTTCCAAAATAATCAGTAAAACCTTCAATACGGAAACATTTTCTTTTAATATTTGTGTTATTTGTTATATTTGTAATAAATTAAAGCAAACGCGGATGAGGTTGTTTTTAAGGTAAACATGTAGACGTTGTTTAAGCAGACACACCCCCAAATAGCCAAAATCGCTGTTTCCTAGTCCATATGACGCTGCTAAAAGGCTTTAACTTTGACCTCGAAATGTTTGGTGCTATGGATCTCTTTGTTTCTCTGTCCTTGACGGGTGTCATAGAACCAATCTGGCTTGAATGACAGGCTGTCAACTATGGACAATTCTTGCAATTTGCAGAAATCCAAGATGGCCGCCAGAAAAAAATGCGTATTTTTTAAACCGCCAAACAGCGTAAAAAGATAATGCCATTTTGTTACAATATCAAAACCATAATAAGTCTGAAAATTTCAGATAAATATCTCTAAAACATCAACAGTTATGGGCGTTTAAAGAATGGCATGTTACATAGTGAAAACGTCCTGCTAATAAACAAGGAAATAAGTTTGCCTGAATCAGCATGTAACTGCCATTAACACTTTGGTAGAAAAAAACTTTTTTGGAACATTTTTACAACATGATAATACTTTCTTTCCATGCCTATAGAACCCCATTTACGATTATATAGGGGACATTAATACAACTTTTAATGGCAACCCCCCAAAATAGGGGTAGGTGTATTTAGTATACCATATAACTTGAGTGATATGGTGAAAAGTCATTTAGACAAACCTAAACAGTCAGGGATTGACGTGAGTTAAAGACCCTTACTAATTTATTGTGGATTTGAAGTTATTTTTAATGAAAAAATACATTTAGAAAAAACTTGATTATACCTGCCTGTCTATATCATGCTCTTCTTTCCGACACACTAAGAATTATTTTATTTAACCAGGCCGTCTTGACATAACTTTGATTTTCTCAATAAGCAAAGTATGCATCCCACCCACAGTTAACTAGGTAATTGGGACAAATAGCTAAAAATCAAAAGCACGCCCTTCTTTCTCATTATATATATAGCTTGTTTCGTCTGGATGATGAAAACATTCATTAGGAAAATATTTTTTCACACACTGTTTTTAAAGTTCTACCATGTCATATTCAAAGTATAGGTATAAAAAGCAGAATTTTGCCGGTCTCCATGAAGTTTCGATATAAAAAAACAACCAATGGTCAATCATGTATTGTAATATTTTGTTGCGACTAGCCGGATGCCTACCTTGTTGTAAAAGAGCTAGTCATCTTGTTTTTAAGTCTGTTGTCGGAAAATGTTTTGTGATGTCTGTTATTTCCCTCCTGGTGTCTATGATGGAACCTTAAATTAGTTGCAGCGATTCCTGGTCCCCTCATCCTGCGCTTGCCTTGTCTGCTTTTAAATGATCAGTGTATTAAATTAAATAGGAGACAGTGTTATTTGGTCTTTTATTAATTCTTATTTTGTTATTCGTATATACGTAATATAAAAGGAGGTTAGACATTCTCCAAATCATTTAAGCTTTGAAGACCTTATAGAAATTCTAGTTTGACGAAAAAAAATGACAATATTAATATCCGTAGCAATATAACATGCACTCTAAACAAGAAACAAAACGAATCACAAAACAACTGTACCGACTTGGAACTGTTAGCTATAACTTCGTTCGGTACGTTAAATGGATGTCGATATTTAATTAGAAATCATCATCTCAATGGTATACATAAATCAGAAATCGAAAACAGTCTTTCTCTTTGGCTCCATGTTGCCAAATCTAAAGGGTCACTGACGAGACTTTAATAGTCGAAACCGCGGTATGGCCCACCCCCTCATTAATGTGTTCACTGCTCTTAAAGGATCACAGTGCTATTACTGCAGCTGGTGTTGTGCCGTGTGGCGGCCCTAAAAAGTATTCCGTACATCATCCATAGTGCAGGTTATATTTTCTTTTTGGTCGTTTGAGATCAGCGAGGATATTTTGAGAAATCAGAAATTTATTATCGGTTAACATTTTTTTTCTAACCACAGTTTAACATATTTGGTCCCATTTAGATAATATTAGTCTTTGTATCGACTACCTTGTTGAAAGTGGCTCCATGTTGCCAAATCTAAAGGGTCACTGACGAGACTTTAATAGTCGAAACCGCGGTATGGCCCATCCCCTTTCTCATTAATGTGTTCACTGCTCTTAAAGGATGTGTTTTAATTTTTATTTTCACAAAACATAACATCCGCAATCACAGGATTGTCTTACGGTAGAGTTGGACCACTCCGTAACTGAATAAGACCAAGGCAATTTCTTTTTTTTTTTGGTTCAAATATTTGATTTAAAGATCCCAAGGCTTTGCTTTTTTGTCAAATTTGGTAAAGCCTTCAATGGTTTAAAGCATAGTTTCAAGTATTTTCAGTCTAATTCTATTATCATCAAAGTTTTACTGTTTGTGCATCTGTTATTAATTTTTTCGACAACAACAAAAATCTTGAAACTGATAATTATGAAATTAAATATGAAAATCAGTAAGGATTTTAAGAATTAAATTTTGTTGTACTATTTTGACCCTTTATATATTTTGCATCTATACTGCATTGCAGACTTATTCGTATATGTCCTAGAATAGTTACAAGAGCGACCAGAAACATTAAACATGAGCCATTTTGTCTTTTGAGCACACTTTAATTGATTTAGCATGGAGTGCAAAAATATAATCATTTTAATTTTTTGGCACCGATATCGGATAGTAAATTGGCAATAAACAGATGTAAAAGATAACTTGTGGTATATAACTTCATTTAATTAGTCTTTAAGGACTACTGCAGGATGAATTAAGTGTAAGCCTTGTGGTAAATAGCAACCTACCTTAATAATTCACAGTAGATTATATCATTTAAATTGAAAGAAATAAACGAATGTCAGAAGTTTCGACTAAATTTGGCATACAAGCTATTTGAAATGCTAAAGTTGTCCCGTAATGGTACAAAGACTACATGTACAGATCTTTGCATTTGACGATTTTTCCCCGCAAACGGTAGGCTTTTGACCACCTAATCTTAAATAAACATAGATATTGAAAAGTCCGTCTTGCAATTTTCGCAATTATGAAATTATGGACTTGTGAAAGACGCGGTAAAACGATGGGAATATACCCAGTAACTCTAAAGAAGGTGGGAATCAAAGACAAACTAACATAGCTCATTTTAGCAAATTTTGAAAATGTATCGTGAATTTGGCAAACTCAAGTGTTTTTGCAAAAACTGTCTTAAGGGGACTTTTGCAGGACGTTTCGTGTAAGAAATTCCTGTAGTTAGAGATTTTGTGGCACTTTTAAAATCATGCGAACAATGGACATTGAGTATTTGTTGGTTATGATAAATTACTGTTACATTTTGTATGTTCTATACAAGGGAAAAGAACGGCTTCATACGTTTTAAGCAGTATACAGTACAAGGCATTTGCCTATGTTATTTCATGTAGAGTGTTGTGGTTTGTAGATTATACCCAATATCTTCCACGTAAGTTGCTTAACCAAAACAATCCATTAAGACTTACCTGCTAATTAACCCTTTTGACCTAATTGTTTTTATGAAACGAACTTCGAAGAAACTTTGGCATCATTGTTTGTTTGTCTTTGTTGTAGTATTGTCGACACGTTGAGTGTTATTTACCTCAGAAGAAGTTTAGTTATTATACTTTGCTGGATATAACCTGAGCTTTGATTTAAGGTCATGTGGTAAAGTTGTCTTGTATGATCTATCCGTCCATACTAACATTAATGCGAACTAAAACATTTAATCGTTTATAAGAAACAAGTTGATCAGGCAAAGGTATTTTTTTTTTACAAGTATTAGCTTTTTCAAAAAGCTTGCGGGCGTTTAAGCCCTAGTTATAAGATGAAAGCTGACCCTATTCAACATATGTGCTTTAATTCCTGTTGAGGGTTGTGACACTTTTTCATGTTTCATTGATCAACTCACAGCACAACTGCCCAGTAAATTCTCAGAATTGTAGCATAATTTACTCACTAGTATATCAAAAATTATTATACACATAGGCATTTGGCCCAAATTCCCGCACTTAGAAAATGAATTGCTGGGTTTTAACTTTTTATAGGTTTCTGACAATTGTGGCAAATTATGGCATGCCAAAAACACGCACAACATCATATTACCTTAAACAATACCAGACCGAGTTGACCCGGCCAAGTAGACACATGACCGAGCCTGACTCAGGAGCCGACTTGTACTTACTTCTGTAGTGGTTCTTTTTGTTTTATGTCTTGGTGTTTAAAATTTTTTGTGCTGTTGGTGCCTTATGTATGTTTTCATATTTTTAGTTAAGTTAAGGTAACTGAGTGGCCACCTATTGGGAAAATAGCTGCTCATTCGGCTTACGATATGTTTCATGGTATAAGTACCTGATTGTTAGTTTGGTTTTTTCCCACCTCGGTTTTTGGAGTGGGAATCTTTTTCTGATTGCGCCTTTTCCTGATCTTTGCCTACTTGTACCTTTTTGGTATCAGGCCGAGTTGACCCGCTTCCGCTAACTTCATCTTCGCAGCATAGATAGACCTTACTATGCTTCGCTTTTAATATCATCAGAAAAACTCCAAATAAATAAGTATCATTTTATCAAAATATATTGGGCTTCAAGATAGCAATGGTTTTCTGACCATTCAAAATAAAACTTTTAAATGGCCTTTTTTTTTTTTTTTTTAAATCAAAACAGTAATTTTGGATTATTTTTTATCATCTTTCACAATAATAATGTTAACACATGGAATCAATTGCCATTATGTTCAATTCTTGGAACAGCTGATTTGGTTCCCCACTCATTATTCGCCATCTGTGGACTTGTGGATGAAGACGCGGAAACAATGATGGGTTCGGTCTAATTCCGAAATAATTCGTTCACGATCTTATTTTTTTTTCTTAGCATGTATCATTATGGTTGGTTCCCTACTCATTTTTCGCCAGGTACTGACTTATGTGATGCGGGAGCAACAGTGGGATCGGTCTAATTGCCGTCATTTCCGGATTGATGTGTGTTTGCATCAACGTATATATATGCGGGCGTTCGTGAACGAACGCCATAAAAAAGAGCCTTATGTATATGATTAATTCTCTTGCCGTTTGACTTTGTGCAAAATCTAAAATCATTACTTACCGTGTGTTTATCATTAGTGTCCTCAACGTTTGCCATAGTTAATTAGGTGTACTTTTTACATTTTACATTTTACATTATATAGATATTATTTGTATCCATTTGCAACAACGAAGCTTCAATTCTTTCCTAGGAATGTGACAGAATTTGCTGTTGACATGGTTTTATACATCATCACAGCTGAGTCCAATTTCTTTTGATGGTCTGCCAGGGTTTGTATGATTCTTTTCGCAGTAAACCACTGACCTATTGTAGGATTTCTATCATATCATAAACACAAGCTGAAGATAATTTTAGTGATTTAAAACCAGATGTAATATCAAAGATTATATGTAGTATTATTAACTAAGAGAGACAGCAAGGTAACATCTCAGATGTACCAAGTATCAAAGCGATCTATGACAATTTTACAGCTCGATATAAGGACACTGGTAGCTCGAACAAATGATGGTGATTTCATTGCTCCTGATACAATACTGGGCACCGGATTGATTGGAAAGACAGACTGGGTCAGACACATATATATACGATACTTAAACTTGAAATGACATTCGCAAACTTTTAGATACGATATGGCGGACCATGAATTATCAAGATTGTTCCACAGACTGACATGAATGTTCCTATAATGACCATGAGCTATAGTTGGCGTACATTTGAAGACATCACCATTCAAATCGGAAACAAGAGAGCATGAAAATTGATATCTATTTAAAACCAGTAACCAAAAACAACACGAAAATTCTGCAAGTGTTTTGGCACACATCAAATTATAGAGAACTCACGGCTTGCAGTACATTTGCACCTATGGTGTACCTTTTTAGCAAGAAGAAAGTGTTGATACATTAATCATGTTAATGAAGAACTCAACTTTTTATGCAACAATCCTCCAGAAATAGTTTTGCCTGTATTCGAGTGCAGGATAATTACATGATACGAGCAGAACACAAACACTGAAACAAAAAAGTATATTAAGCTCAGCAACGATGAAAGATCGGTACATAAAAAAAGGTTTCTGTGTTTGCGTTCTTTAACTCGTATAAGCCTGGCGTCATTTTTATGGGACATAGGCAGAAAGCGTAGCCCAAGACGTGACGCCACAGAACGCGGCGTAACCATCCTGGGCTATTTTGTTTGCACAGAGAAATTTCATCGAAAATTGAGATAAAAATAAAAATCACTTCTAACACCCCTAGAAATGAAAGTGGGCTCATCCAATTGATAATGATGGGAGAATCCATTCGTCCAATATGGATTAAAAGTCGCACCTCCAGTCTGAAAGTGTATAGAGGTGAAAGCCACCTATGAGTAATAAATAAATAAATAAATAAATAAATAAAAGTAACATAAAAAAAAAAAAAAAAAAAAAAAAAAAAAAAAAAAAAAAAAAAAAACTTTATATCATCTGATTATGTTATTGAAAGATGAATAGGCCGCTGCAAGACACTGTAACTAGAATCAAGAAATCCAGTGATAAAATACTTATGGCAAATGGTGAAGAAACAGCTGAATCGGAGTATCTAGATTACACCATGGTAAGGTAAAAGTAAGTGGTGTTCAGAAACCGGTGCAATGAAAATCAAAGCCCCACCCTAACACTCAGATGGGAAAAAACAAAATTGCCAAACAAGTACTGATAAAAAGGGAAACATATCGTAAGTTGATTGAGCAGCGATTTCCCTAAATATGGTCACTCAGCTACCAAAACTTTACTAAATATATGAATACACATATAAAAGGCACAATCAGCGAAAACATCGGCACCAAAACATGAAATATAGAAACACAACAGGAAATCGAGCTTATTATACCGTGATAGCCCTTTAAAAAAGGAATTCTGACGCAGTGACACCGCCCTCGCATAGCCAACGTTATATTGAATCTGATCTACAAAACCCTCAAATACTACCATGGTCATATACAGAAAGTTGGTTACCTGAATGGGATGACCAAATGTTAAAGTTGGTGAATGCTGATGGCTACTGATCGATGCTGTTCAATATGAGGCACGGAGACCGAATACGGAGTCAAGAATCGTAATCATTCAATCTCAACCCGTGCACAAAATCTAGATAGATGGAGACGCCTCTGACGACTTCGCTTCATGGACACGAATGAAGTTCAAGGCATTTATATCAAAGAATCCTCGCCGTCAAAAGAGGTTCAATTCCTACCTACAGAACAAAGAAGACCATCGCTGCGGGTATAGACTTGTATTCAAACATAACGAAATGGAGTATTTTGTCAAAATTTGGGGACATAGACACTGTCATAAATTTGTTTCCACTCTTTGACGGCGAACATACGCAAGTACAGAAATGTCTGTAGTCAGGTTAATTTAAAGCAAATTAGAAGTAAATTGTTTTGTCATTAGAACAACTGCTAAATGTAATCAATTCAGATAAGTGTTGATTCTTTATGACCCACAATAATGTTAATTGTTTTATTCATTTTGGCATTTCTGGCATCAATCAGACTATGAATTTTAGGTGTGTTAGTTTTTAGCTTATTACACATTCTTAGCTAGGGATCTTTGTTTACATTTTCATTTCTGGATTTATGAAATGCATAGAAAGTATGATAAAGTAATTATCATGGACAAAAACACGGACGAAATAAAATACACGTGTACATGTAGTAGCCAAGGGTTTCACATTATTTACCAAGCATGATGTCTTATGATAGCATCCCTGTGCAATGTATATTATTTTTGATTACGTTCTGTGCGTCGAATGGCGTCAAGACTATTTTGCACTTATGTTCTATGTAATTAATGTCAGGACATAATGATGTAGTAGATTATCACTCGTCAAATTTACTAATGTCCAACATTTATAAAATAAAACAGCGTTCAAAAATTTAATACAATTGCTTTCATACTTATTTTCAATGACAATGCAATGTCGCGTAAAACAAGATACAGCTTCTATTATAACAAATAATAATACTGGCGGCAAGATTCATTATTTTAAATTCTGCCAATTCATTCATGCAAAGTGGGACGTACCTAACAGATTCATAACTGTGTTAAAGCACTAGACACAAGGCTTTCGGAGCAGTTTGTTAACATTTTATCTTTGTTAAACAACAATGCAATCCAGTGCCAAACGCAATGTCATAAAACGCATCTAAGAGCTCGGATTGTAATAAATGACAAAGAGAATAGTATGTGTTTTACTTTACAGAATGGCTATATGATTATGTAATATTATGTTAACGGCATATGCACATATTAGAGTGATGTTTTTCTGAGAGAATAACATATGCATTTGATATCGAAAGAATAAAGTTGATAAGTTTATGTCTCATTTTGTTGCCTCAGAAATTTATCAAACTGCAACAAAAATGCTATTTAATGCAAAGAAAAATATCCGAGTGGATGTGTTAATACGCGTGGTCTGTGATATATCTAAATAATGAATTTACTTTTTCCATCAAAGCAAGTAGTCAGAGAGGTACTAAAGGGCACTTACAAACTGCAAATTTCTAATACATAGATACTTCTGAATACCAAGATAGATTGCTTTGCACAACAGACGGTTACAAAATTGCTTTCTTTTTGAACCGTCTTCTTAGCAGGAGTTTACAAGTGGAGCTCTAAATGGGTTTTCTTCTACCTCAATTTTGTGTCATTGGATATGGTCATTGTATTTTCTTTAAAAAGAGATTGTACTGCCTTATTCACCGAGGAATAGAAATACGTTGCTAAGAATTGGCATTAATTTCGTTCAGACAATACAATTGATATCATAGTTCATCATTTACAAGTACTACAAGAAATGTCAATTAGCAAATAATCTGGTGTGCGTCAGAACACACATGCTCGTATTTTCCTTTTATGAAAAATCATAATGAAATATAGCTGGGACTAAGCATTTCTGTATTGCAAGTAGAGCTGCATTTAATCTGCATGGCATAAAACTATCATGGTATAAAATACGACTGAATCACTACACCAAAATTTCATAGAAGCAATAGAAGCAATTAAAAATTAAAAATTAGAACACACAAACAAACGCACGCATGCACACCGCCCCATGATTTATATAGTATGAAATGTAAAGGCATAATAAACTGAGGTATATAGTGGCACATCCACTTATGACCACTTAGCTATGCATATTCTGTGTTCGCGTTTTTTCTAGACAACGTAAATAGCACTTCATTTATTTACACATAAAGTAAAGTCTGCTCTATGTTCAGAAGCTGACACCGCTGTTCATCTTATTGGGCAAATTGTAGATTTCTTTGTAACTGTCTCTGATATGCTTTCTATGCAAAAAATCAGAAAAAGTTAAAGATGCGTAAAAAGACATCAGGTGTGGTTGAAACGGTCTCAAATTTGTGAATCACTAATCATGTTGTTATTTCTGATTTGTGAAATGTTTTCTGTTACTTAATGTTTTGTGAAATGCTAATGTTAAAGTATCATTTAATGTTTTTCTAATTCGTGAAAGGCTGTTGCCATTATTTCTAAGGATTGTGGAAATTTATAGCCAAACTACATTTTTTTTCGAAATATTTAATATGTGCATTTTATGACCGCTTAGTTATGAAAAATCTGTGTTCACGTTTTTCATTTATAGCTCTTCAATTATTGACCAATAACTTTGTCTGCCCAGTAGTAGACACTGGTGTTCATTTTGTTGGCCAAGTTGTGGATTGCGCAGATTGTCTCTGATATGCCTTTCATTAAAAGACAAGCAGAAATTATGCATGGGCGATGAAAGAGACAAACGATTGTGCTTTAAATGGTTTCTGGTTTGTAAAATGATACATTTTAGTTATTTCTGATTTTGTAAAATGCTATAAAATATTTTTAATTTAGGAATGTGTTACAATACAACAAACCTTTATATTTTATTTACTTATAAATAACTAAATAGCTTCATCGCAACCCAAATGTGATGGCCAAAATCAGCGAATAAAGTGAGGGAATAGCTGTTTCTTAGAAGGTGGTTACCCAGCTATCATATAGCTGAATAATTAATGTTTATGTACACTAAGCAATATATGTATCCTGATATGTCCACTTGGTCTTCGGATTGGATTTTTTTTATTCTTCTTGCGTGTAATCTAGGTCCGTACACAAGAAAAACGTATTCGTAGAAAGGTGTTCTTTAAAGCATTCTCGATGAGTACACCTATATGTTTCTTAAAACAATTAATGTTTTTTCATGCAGTTACACGTCTTTAACACTTATATGTTATTAGGTCATAACAGAATAGCAGCACAGGAGGGTGGTAAGGAACAAAAGCAGGTGTTTACTGAAAGCTTTGTAGAAACAAGTGATGTACGTATAATTACTATTACAAAGTTTGAAACGCCCATTTTTAAAGTACAAGCGTGAACACGCACGAAACTGCAAACTAAGTAACATTTGTGCACGCCTCTATAACGCAAAATTTCTTGTAGAATTGATATCAGATGACTCCACGAGAACGGAATTTGTTAATCAATGCATAAACCAGATATTGAAAGACTGGTGATTACATTTCAGACTGACACTGTTTTCGATGGATTAACCTACTCTTTTGACGTAATATGCAGGTAGTTTGATATGAAATGTATCAATTTGTATTGACAGATGTGCCAGGTAAACGGTTTATATTAATGCTCCCACTGCGGATATACATGATTTAGATAATACAAAAACAGAACAGGGGTTTTGAATATACACCTACCCGTATATGTAAATAATAATGACAATTAAAGAACAGTCTGTGGCTTGTGCCAGTCTGGTCAGTACATTGCTGTTCGCCACTAAGGAATGTAGATACTATGGGTTGTGGTATACTATGATGTTTGAGATATACTTTTCATATGTACATGTATGAGGCATTCCTGCAAGAACTTCAGACAGAAAACCCAGTTTAACACGAAATAAATGTTTCACAGCCAAATTTCTTCAGCAAGGCTATCGGTATCATAAACTTCGAAAAACCTTTTCTAAATTTTATAGCAGACACTATGAACTGATTTCCAAATTTAATGTTGGGCTAAATACCCTTTTACGTGAGGGCCTTTCGGAACCAGAATTTCATTGTGACTTGGTTTACAAATTTAAGAAACTTATTGGAAGTAATGATTTTTCTTTTCAGTTCAGAAAAATCATTACGCGTTACAGACGTATATGATATAACTTAAATGTTATGCGACAGTCTGCATGCTTAGTTTTTAACCCAATCACGGTTGATAACTATGCTGCATTCTTTAATTGCACGCCGCTGGGTCGGGCGTCAGACTCTGTGATGGCCCCGACATAAAGCTATTCATTTTAGTTGGTTGGGGCCGGAGCTTCTTGTCTTTTACTTGGCCCACCGGGGTTTAACTGGTGGTTTTCTTTTGCTCCGGAGTTAGTAAGTTATTGGGCGCCCAGGGATCTCCATCGTCGGGCAGCTTACTTATTCTGTGAGTCCTCGTGTTTGATTCATCATGGAATTTATCATAATTTATTTGTTTGTTCGTGATGATTCATTAACTAGTTAGAGATTCACTACGAGGACCGAACAACTAACAAAATGTTATGAACCACTGCAGAAGCTGAGGGTGAGGTTAGGATCCTGTAAAACTGGTTTTAGCCCGCCAGTCATTTTATATTACTGATCGTTCCAAGGCGATACTTCTGTAGTGGTTCTTATTGTTTTATGTGTTGGTGTTTAAATCTTTTGTGCTGTTGGCGCCTTATGTATGTTATCATATTTTTAGTTAAGTTTAGGTAACTGAGTGGCCACCTATTGGGAAAATAGCTGCTCATTCGGCTTACGAAATGTATTCATGTTATAAGTACCTTATTGTTAGTTTGGATTTTTCCCGCCTCGGTTTTTGGAGTGGGAATCTTTTTTCTGATTGTTCCTTTTCCTGATCGTTGCCTTGTACCTTTTTAACTGAGAAAGTCATTTTGGGATATTTTCTTTTACAGGGTTCCACCCAATATGAAGACTCCTCAGAGAATCTGAATCTGAATCGTTAACTGGTGACACGGCAAATGAGATTTTTTCACCAGAATTCAGTAGAGTATTACAGAGAGAACTCAGAAGAGTATCCCAAACGTCATTAGAAATCAAATCACATGATATTTGTGGACAAAAATGCCAACAATCTCTTGGCATATAAGACCAGATCGCCGCCCAACATTTGGTTTAAATAAGACATGTACCTTACCGTTTGGTTTAAAGATACTATTGGAATCGTCACAATGGCTGTGTTATTACTAAAGCGGGTTAACACAATCATTTTGATGTTTATACCAGCACTTTTTGCCATGTAGCCGCTGATTCAAAACAAATCATTAGCGTTCACCTGTTAATTAATACAAACGAGATTTCGGTTAGCCTATTGTTTACAGGTACAGATGTGCCAAAGTAGTTCAGTAGATTCTGAGGAGCAGGTTTGGTAAGTAAGTAAGATTATTCTTCTTTAACTGATAAATGGTCACGTGGAGTACATTTAAATACAATAGTCTTTTCCGAAGGACTGGACAAGCCCGGGATAGAACCTGCGACCCCTAGGTAACAAAGCGAGTGGCATTACCGCTGCGCTACAGGGGCTTCTGAAACACGTGAGAGAAAAGAAAAGAGGATATAATATACATGTATTATACAAGGAACAATCCTTACATTGTGCCTATTTGCTTTATCTACTGCGTGTTTTGAATACTTTATTATGTCATTTCCGTATGTCAGTAAATATTATGGCAAAACAAGGATGCTTGATTTTATGGTAAATTTTCAGTCGGGGCTTTACTCTTACCTGTCTACAACATACTATATTTTCCCACACACTAAGAGTTATTTTATTTAACCAGGCCTTCTTGACATAACTTTGACTTTCTTAACAAGCAAATTATGTATCCCACCCAATAGTTAACTAGGTAAATGGGACAAATAACGAAAAATCAAAAACATACCATTCTTTCTCATTATATCTGTAGCTTGATTCGTCTGGATGATAAAAACATTCATTAAGCAAATATTTTTCACAGACTGTTTTTTAAAGTTCTGCTATGTCATATTCAAAGTATAGATGAAAATATCAGCAGAACTTTGCCGGTCCCAGAAGTTTCGATATAAAAACAACCAATGGTTAATCATGAATTGTAATATTTTGTTGAGACTAGCCAGATGGCAACCTTGTTGTTAAAGAGCTACTCATCTTGCTTTTTAAGTATGCTGTAGGAAAATGTTTTGTGATGTCTTTTTCCCCGCCTGGTGTCTATGTTGGAACCTTAAATTAGTGGTATCGATTTCTGATCCCTCATACTTTTCTTGCTGCGTTTGCTTTTGAAATATCAGTGTATTAAATTAAATTGAGGACAGAGTTATTTGGTCTCTATTTAATTCTTATATTCTTCGTTAGACGGAATATTTCCATCGGTATTCCTTTAAACCTCTCCATACGTCAGGGAAGTGGAACGAGGTACCGAAGTGGAGCGGGATGACAGTTAGCCAGCTGATCTAATTCTTCGTATATACGTAATATACCAGAAGGTTGGAGAAGAAAAAAAAAACATTCTCCAAATCAGTTAAAAGACCTTATAGAAATACTAGTTTGGCGAAAAAATTATATAAAAAACAATATTAATATCATGTACTCGAAACAAGACACAACATGAATCCCAAAACAACTATACCGACGTGTAGATTTTAGCTATAACTTCGCTTGGTACGTTAAATGGATGTCGATATTTAATTAGAATTAAAATAGTGTTTTCTGAGGAAAACTATGTCCCCAACCGTTTAGTAATTTAAGTGTAGTTACCTTGTGATATGAAGTTTTTCTATGGAAGACACCATGCCCATCTTGTTCCGTATGGTGTGGTAGTTTAAACTTGTTTTGGACCCTGTCTAAAATAAGGTCACGATCACCAAATTCTTATTAACTCTGAACCTCTTCACAACAATGCTTCTGTGCAAGTTTGGTTAAATTCCATCAATTGATTTACAAGTTATCGCGTCCGAAAGACTAATTTCAACAGTTATGAACTAGTGACCTTGGAAATTAGGCCAAGGTCACCAAAATCTTTTTTTTTTTTTTTTTTTTATTTTTTTTTTTAAATCTTATCAACTCCGAGCCTCCTACCAACAATGCTTCTGAGCAAGTTTGGTTAAAATCCATCAATTAGTTCACAAGATATCGCGTCAGAAAGACTAATTTCAACAGTTTTTGACTAGTGACCTTGGAAATTAGGCCAAGATCACCAAAATCTTATCAACTCTGAGCCTCCTCCTGTGCAAGTTTGGTCAAATTCCATCAATTCGTTAACAAGATATCAGATCGGAAAAACTAATTTCAACAGTTTTTTTATGGACTCGTGACCTTGAAAATTAGGTCAAGGTCATCAAAATCTAACCAACTCTGAGCCTCCTCCCAACAATGCTTCTGTGCAAGTTTGGTCAAAATCCATCAATTGGTTTACAAGATATTGCGTTGGAAAGACTAATTTCAACAGTTTTTTTATGGACTCGTGACATTGAAAATGAGGTCAAGGTCACCAAAATCTAACCAACTCTGAGCCTCCTCTCAACAATGCTTCTGTGAAAGTTTGGTCAAAGTCCATCAATTGGTTTACAAGATATTGCGTTGGAAAGACTAATTTTAACCGTTTTTATGGACTCATGACCTTGAAAATTAGGTCAAAGTTACCAAAATCTGATCAACTCTGAGCCTCCTCCCAGCAATGTTCTTGTGCAAGTTTTGTCAAAATCCATTCATTTGTTCAGAAGATATCGCGTCAGAAAACCTAATTTGATCAGTTTGCATGAGCTTGTGACCTTGAAAATGAAGTCAAGGTCACCAAAATCTAATCAACCCTTTCCCCTCTCCAAACCATGTATCTATGCAAGTTTGGTCAAAATCCATCCACTGGTTCAAAAGATATCGTGTCGGAAAGAAGCTACGCCGACGCCGACGGGATCCGCACCAAAAACAATATGTCCCCCACCTTCGGTTGGGGGGACATTATTCATCATCTCAATCATACAAACTTCGAAAACACAGTCTTCTCACAAAACGTAACATCCGCATTATCGCAAGATTGTTTCTTACGGTACGGTTGGACCGCTCCGTAACTATATAAGACCATGGCATTTTTTTTTCGTTCAAATATTTGATTCAAAGATACCATGGCTTTGCTTTTTCTTGTCAACTTTGGTAAAGCCTCCAATTGTTTAAACAAGAGTTTCAAATATTTTCAGTCTAATTCATCGTTTTACAGTTTGTGCATCTATTATTTATTTTTTTCGACAACGACAAATCTTGAAACTAATAAAATTTAATTTTATAAAATTAAAGAAGAAAATCGGTAAGGTACTGTTTTCGACCCTTTGTATGTTTGGCACCTATAGTGCATTTCAGACTTACATGGGGATGGGTATGGGGATTTTCGAAATCTAATGTGATAGAACGAGTACATTTACAGTTTTGCAAACGATTATTAGGTGTCAAAAAACTACACAAAATGATTTTGTCTATGGTGAATTAGGGAGAACAAGATGTATTACAAAACGATATTTGATGATTATTAAAAGGTACAAGTAGGCAAAGATCAGGAAAAGGCGCAATCAGAAAAAGATTCCCACTCCAAAAACCGAGGGGGAAAAACCAAACTAACAATCAGGTACTTATACCATACTGGTTTAAAATATTATTTTCAGAAGATGTAAAATACATCAAAGTGGTATATAATATGATGCTAAGTGATATAGAATTATATCCCAATAAAACAAATTGGGTTTCACTTTTACGCCATCTTTTTGTATCTATGGGTTTTAACGAGGTTTGTATTCAACAGGGAGTAGGTAATGTTGATAATTTTATTTCATTATTTAAACAAAGATTAACCGATAATTTTATTCAAAATTGGCAGTCTAGCTTAGAGACGTCATCCTGGGCAATTTTTACAGATCGTTTGTTACTTTTCAGTTTCAGCCATATCTTGATAAAGTCAATATTTCAAAGTATTTACAAGCATATAGCAAATTACGCATGTCATCACACAGGTTACAAACTGAGGCAGGCAGATAGGTGAGGCCAATCAAAATTCCTAGAAATCAAAGAAAATGTTTTTTCTGTAACATATCAGAAGACGAATATCATTTTATTTTGCAATGTCCAATTTACTAAGAATTGAGAAAGAAAGATATTTCGAAATACTACTGGAAAAGACCTAATATGTTTAAGTTAGTAGAATTAATTAACGCTACCAACACTGGTTGCATATGCAAGTTATGTATTTTTACATATCAAGCTTTTAAACTACGTACTGAGTTGATGTATAACAATTTACCAGTTGAAGCATGAAAAATCTGTTTATTTTTTTGTCACAATATTGTTTCATGGTTTGTCGTAGCTGAATAAGGTGATGTGGTTTTATGTTTTCCAATGTTTTGCATTCATTTTGTGTATAGGCTTATTAAACGCATTTTTCTCTTATATATGTACACTTATGCATTCTACTGTTGTACGGTTTAAACCATGTTCAAGCACCCTAAATCCTGGTTTGTATTTCGTTTCGACAAGACAGGAAATGGGGTTGTTTTGAACATATACAAATCTTTTATCCATAATGCTACTTTTTGGTTATCTTGTTTAACTTAAATTATAAGGTTACCGAAGGTAGTGGAGGATTTCTGATAAACAAAATTAATAATAGCAATGATAATAATACTAGAATAAAATAGATTTATTGTACAACTATAAATCATGATTTATTGTATTTGTAATTTTACGTAGATGAAACTTAATTCTCCATTGAAAATAGATATGTTATATATAGGATCAAATGTATACATATATATTATACAATTATATCATATAAGTTAACAAATAAGCTCATCTTCTCCGAAATATTTCACTGTCCTTTGATATGTCATCATGTATATATGTTTGTATTGTGTCCTCACGGGCTTCTAGCCTACTGGATTTGAATAAAATCAGTTTCTGTTTGTGTTTCATGTAGCTGTATATGTTCTGGAATTGATGGTTCAAAGAAGTTACAAGAGCAACCAGAAGCATTAACCATGAAGCAATTTTTCTTTTGAGCACACTTTAATTGATTTAACATGGAATGCAAAAATATAATCATCTAAATCATTTGGCCCCAATGTCGGAAATTTAATTGGCAATAAACAGATGTAAAAGATAACTTGTGGTATATAACTTCATTTAATTAGTCTTTAAGGACTACTGCAGGATGAATTAAGTGTAAGCATTGTGGTAAGTAGCAACCTACCTTAATAATTCAAAGTAGATTATATCATTTAAATTGAAAGAAATAAACGGATGTCAGAAGTTTTGACTAAAGTTGGCATACTAGCTATCTGAAATGCGAAAGTTGTCCCATAATGGTACAATCTACGTATACGGATCAGTGCAGCTACCGGCTTTCCCCCCAGACGGTGGACATTTGGCTACAGAAACTTAACTCAACTTTGACATTGAAAAATACAGAATGTGAAGAACAAACAAGAACTGTGATAAAAACTAAACCACACCAGAAGTATCGCATTGGGACGGTCAGTATAATATTTAAACCAATGTGCAATCCGTCTTGCGGTTTTCGTAATTTTGAAATTATGGACTTGTGAAAGTCGCGGAAATACGATGGGAATATATGCCAACACTATAAACAGGGTGGGAATCAAACACACTTGCTGAGCTAATTTTAAGCATATTTTGAAACTCCACCATGAATTTGGCAAACTAAAGTTTTTTCGCTGCAAAATATTCTCTGAACTTTTGCAGGACATGTTTTGTAAGAAATTACTGTAGTAAGTGACTTCGTGACACTTTTCAAATCTTGCGAACGATGGACATAGAGTATTTGTTGGTTATAATACATAATCATTACTGTAACATTTTGTATGTTCTACTCTGCGATATTCAGGGGAAAAAGAACGGCTTCATCCGTTTTAAGCAGTATACCAAAGTACAAGGCATATGCCTATGTTATTTCATGTAGAGTGTTGTGGTTTGTAGATCATACCCAATATCTTCCACGTAAGTTGCTTAACCAAAACAATTCATTAAGACTTACCTGCTAATTAACCCTTCTGACATATTTGTTTTTATATTACGAACTTCTAAGAAACCTTGGCATCATTGTTTGTTTGTCTTTATTGTCTTATTGTCGACACACTGAGTGTTATTTACTTCTGAAGAGTTATAATGCTTTGATTTAAGGTCATATGTTAAGTTGTCTTGTGGGATCTATCCGTCCATACTAACATTAATGCGAACCAAAACATTTAATCGTTTATAAGAAACAAGTTAATCAGGCAAAGGTATTTTTTTTACTAAAATGAGCCTTATGTATAGGATTAATTCTCTTGTCGTTTGAATTTGTGCAAAATCTAAAATCATTACTTACCGGGTGTTTATCATTAGAGTCCTCAAAGTTTGCCATAGTTAAAAAGGTGTACTATTTACATTTCACAAATAATATTTGTATCCACTTGCAACAACGAAGTTTCAATGCTTCTCTAAGAACAAAATGAATGTGACAGAATTTGCTGTTGACATGGTTTTATACATCATCACAGCTGAGTCCAATTTCTTTTGATGGTCTGCCAGGGTTTGTATGATTCTTTTTGCATTAAACCACTGACATATTGTAGGATTTCTATCATAAACACAAGCTGAAGATAATTTTAGTAAATTAAAACCAGATGTAATATCAAAGATCATATGTAGTATTATTAACTAAGAGAGACAGCAAGGTAACATCTCTGATATACCAGGTACCAGAGCGATCTATGACAATCTTTACAACTCCGAAGTAGGACAGTGGAAGCTCGGAAATATCAGGGTTATTTCATTGTTCTTGACACAATCATGGACACTTAGTCTAGACTGATTGGAAAAGGTGGACTGGGTCAGGCAATAGATACAATACTTAAACATGCTTTATGTATCTCGAAATGACATTCGCAAACTTTCAGATACGATATGGAGGACCATGAATTAACAAGAGTGTTCAACAGACTGACCAATTTACAAATTTAAGAAGCTTAAAGGAAAGAATAATTTTTCTTTTCAGTTCAGAAAAATCATAACTCGTTACAGACGTATAGGTTCTAACTTGAATGTTATGCGACAGTCTGCATGCTTAATTTCTAACCCAATCAAGGTTGATAACTATGCTGCCTTCTTAAATTGCACGACGGTGGGCCGTGCGTCAGACTCTATGATGGCCTCGACTTAAATCTATTCATTTTAGTTGGTTGGGGCCGGAGCTTCTTGTCAACTGGCGGTATTCTTTTGCTCCGGGTTTCAGTAACTTATTCGGCGCCCGGGGATCTCCATCGTCGGCCAGCTTACTGAGTCTGTTGAGTCCTCGTTTTTGATTCATCAAGGTGGTTGTCATGATTTATTCGTTTGTCCTTGATGATTCATTGACTAGTTACAGATTCACCACGAGGACCGAACAACTAACTAAATGTTGTGAACCACAGCAGAAGATGAGGGTGAGGTTAGGTGCCTGTAAAACCGGTGTAAGCCCCCCCCCAAGTAATTTTATATTACTGATCGTTCCAAGGCGATACTTCTGTTGTGGTTCTAATTGTTTTGTGTTTTGGAGTCGAATTTTTGTGCTGTTTAAGCCTTATGTACGTTTTCATATTTTTAGTTCAGTTCGCGTAACTGAGTGGCCGCCTATTGGGAAACAGCTGCTCAATCGGCTTACGACATGTTTTCATGGTATAAGTACTTAAGTGTCATTTTATTTTTTCCCACCCCACGGTTTATGGAGTGGGAATTTCAATCTGATTGCGCCATTTCCTGCTCATTGCCTATTTGTACTTTTTGACATAAAGGAGTAATGACGATGAGCTATTGTTGGCGTGCATTTAAAGACATCGCCGTTCCATTCGGAAACAAAAGCATAATAATTGATATCTATTTAATTCAGTAACCCAAAACAACACGTAAATTCTGCAAGTGCTTTTGGCACACAGCGAATTATAGAGAACTCACGGCTTGCAGTACATTTACACCTATGGTGTATCTTTTAGCAAGAAGAAAGTGTTGATACATTAATCATGTTAATGAAGAACTCAACTTTTTATGCAAGGATCCGCCACAAATAACTATTTCTGTAGTCGAGTGCAAGATAATTACATAAAACGAGCACAACACAAATACTGAGACAAAAAAAGTAAAAGCTTAGCAACGTTGAAAGATCGGTACATGTACAGTAGAAGCGTGTATGAAAATAAAGTTGGATTCCGTATTTGTTTTCTTTAAAAGAACAACGAACAAATAATCTTTAAGTTGGTACAAGCTTGCCTGCTACGATTAATATCAGACACCATTTCTGTCATCTGATAATTCCATTGAAAGATGGACCGCTGTGAGACACTACCAACTGACTCAGGAAACCAGGGACAAATAAGGCAGTACATTATGAAACAGCTGGATGAGAATCTAGACCATATGGAAGTATCTCTACATGGACCAGTACACAGGAATCTGAACAATCTCGTTATTTATTCTGAGGGAAGGAGAGGTTTGGACTGAGGAGAGAACAGAACAGACATACAGAACCCGAGACTTTAACGCAGGCAACTGAGGCGAAGGTAACGTGATACGAGCTCTGTCACAGAAAAGATTGGGCTGACCCAGCTAAGGAGAACGTTGTGGTCATAGTTAACCGAGAACTTCAGAGGGAAGTCAAATGAAATGCCAATGAATACAGCAGAGTTTGGAGCCAATCCGCACAAGTTAAAGCTCTCTGCTTGATACTCGGAAGATAAGAAGCTGGAATTTGGAGGACCCACTAACGGAGGTTAAGAAATACGTACATGCTATTCTCTCCGATTCAAATCGTGCTTATTCACTAGGGGACTGTCACGGAATATACCCACCAAAGATCAGGCAGTTTCTAAACCAACACTGGGAGAGATGAAGGACGTCATAAGGAAAGTGAGAACTGATTAACGCCCGGATGAATTGCCCTTCCTAACAAGGTACACAGTATGTTCCCATTTCGTAGGACAGCTGAAAGTAGTTTGGAGGAATGTGGTACTTGTAAAAATGGGACCTTAAAAACTATCCACCCTTTGACGGTGAGCATACGCAAGTACAGAAATGTCTGTAGCCAGGGTAATTCAAAGCAAATTATGAGTAAATTGTTCTGTCATTAGAACAACTGTATAATGTAATCTATTCAGATAAGTGATGGTTCTCTATGACCCTCAGTAATGTTAATTGTTTTATTCATTTTGGCATTTCTGACATCATCCTGACAACGAAGTTTAGATTTGATTGGTTTTGGCATAATGCACTTTCTTTACCGGAAAAGAGCTGATTTTTATTTACATTTTTATTTCTAGTCTAGATTTTTGAAATGCATATATTATAATATATACAGATACTGATAAAATAATAGGGTAATCAATTATTATGGACAAAAACACGAAGGTGATAAAATACACACGTGGTAGTCAAAATGTATCACATTATATTTTTCCAAGATGTTTGATGCCTAAATCCCTGTGTAATATGCATTAGTTTTGCTTGGTTTCTGTGTGTTCAAATATGGCGTGAAGAATATGTTAACTTTGCACATTTACATTTATTCAATATAAGGCAGATGAATACATTCATGTAGTAGTTAATCACCTGTCAATGACAACAGTCAAACATATAAATGTTAAGCAACGTTCAAGCATTACTATTTCTTTCATTTTTTTCATTTTCAACGACAATGTAATATCGTGCTAAACAAAATATTACTTCTATTTTAACAATGATAACACTGACGCCAAGAGTCATTATTATAAACTGCAAATACGTTCATAAAAGTGGTTGTTCAATGGATGTTCATAACTGTTACAGCACTTAATACAAAGTTTAGGAATACTGTTAGAGAGAAAATAATCGAAACATTTTATCTTTATTTAACAACAACGCAATCCAGTGCCAAACGCAATGTCATAAAACGCATCTAAGAGCTCGGATTGTAATAAATGACAAAGAGAATAGTATGTGTAATACTTTACAGAATGGCTATATGATTATGCAATATTACGTTAACGGCATATGCACATATTAGAGTGATGTTTTTCTGAGAGAATATCATATGCATGTGATATCGAAAGAATAAAGTTGATAAGTTTATGTCTCATTTTGTTGCCTCAGAAATTTATCAAACTGCAACAAACATGCTATTTAATGCAAAGAAAGTGCTTGCTTAAGGGGATGCCAATTGTCAAAAACTAATACTTGTATAGTTTTTACCTGTATAAAGAAAAATGACAATTTTTCTAAGGAGACTGGGCATTCTTGACACATTCTTGTATGAGTCATTCAAACATCGAATACATATTCTTTTATGCCCCAAACCTCAGCTTTAGAGGGCTCAGCAGCACGCTTATCAGCATTGTTCCAGTCACCTCTTGGTTTGATTCCATTGTCATCCGTCTGGCATGCCGGAAAAATTTTACTAAAAGCTTTCACCGTAAACATGATCTCCAATGTCTTGACTACAATCTGTGAAAGTATTTTGAACAAAAAGTCAATATTTTGGGAGAAATCATACTATTTACTGTATCTGCTGTATAAGGTTTTCAGCATATATGATAAATACCATGTTTTCCCGAGAAGAAATCATCTCCGAGTGGACAAACTTTCACAGATTGTAGTCTGGCTTTTGGAGATCATGTTTATGGTGGTAGCGTTTAGTAAAACTTATCCAGCATGCCAGACAGATGACAACGGAATCAAACCAGGAAGTAACTTGACCAATGCTGATAAGCGTGCTGCTGAGCCCTCTAGAGCTGAGTTTTGGGGCATAAAATAATCTGTATTCGATGTTTGAATGACTCATACAAGAATGTTTCAAGTATATCCAGTCTCCTTGGAAAAATTGTCATTTTTCTTAAATACAGGTAAAATTATACAAGTATTAGATTTTAACAATTGGCATCCCCTTAAGATCCGAGTGGATGTGTTAATACGCGTGGTCTGTGATATATCTAAATAATGATTTTTTTTCCATCAAAGCAAATAGTCAGAGAGGTACCAAAGGGCACTTAGAAACTGCAAATTTCTAATACATAGATACTTATGAATACCAAGATAGATTGCTTCGCACAACAGGCGGTTAGAGCAATTGCTTTCTTTCAACCGTCTTCTTAGCAGAAAGTACATTTTTAGTTCTTAAATCTTGTTTGGTTACAAGTGGACCCCTAAAAATGGGTTTTCGTTTACCTCAATTTTGTGTACTGAATCTGTTCACTGCATTTTGTTTTTAAAAAAAGGATATTGTGCTGCCTGAATTCACCGAGGAATAGAAATACGTTGCTAAAATTGGCAAATGTTTACAACTCATTTCAGAATCTCGTTCAGACAATACAACTGATATCATAGTTCATCATTTACAAGTACTACAAGAAATGCCAATTAGCAAATAATCTGGTGTGCGTCAGAACACACATACTCGTACTTTCATTTTATGAAAAATCATAATGAAATATAGCTGGAACTAAGCATTTCTGTATTGCATGTAGAGTTACATTTAATCTGCATGGCATAAAAATATCATGGTATAAAATAAATCACTACACCAAAATTTCATAGAAGCAATAGAAGCAAATAAAAATGAAAATTAAGAACACACAAACAAACGCATCCATGTACACCGCCCCATGATTTATATAGTATGGAATCTAAAGGCATAATAAACAGAGGTATATACTGGCACATCCACTTATGACCACTTAGCTATGCATATTCTGTGTTCGCGTTTTTCTAGACAACGTAAATAGCACTTCATTTATTTACACATAAAGTAAATTTTTAGTCTGCTCTACGTTCAGAAGCTGACACCGCTGTTCATCTTATTGGGCAAATTGTATATTTCTTTGTAACTGTCTCTGATATGCTTTTCATTGAAAAAAGCAGAAAATATTAAGGGTTAAGAAAAAAGAATCAGTTGTGCTTAAAACGTGTTCAGATTTGTGAAATGCTAATCTGTCTGTTATTTCTGATTTGTGAAATGTTATCTGTTATTGAATGTTTTGTGAAATGCTAATGTTTTATCATTTAATGTTTTCTAATTTGCCACTATTTCTAAGGATAGTGAAAAATTTTAGCCAAACGACAAATGTTTGGAAATGATTAAAATATGCACTTTATGACCACTTATTTTTTTTTTTTTTTTTTTTTTTTTTTTTTTTTTTTATAACACTTCAATTATTGACCAGTAACTGTATTTCTGCTCTGAATCCAGCAGTAGACACTGGTGTTCATTTTGTTGGCCAAGTTGTGGATTGCTCAGACTGTCTCTGATATGCTTTTCATTTAAAGATAAGCAGAAAATATGCAAGGGCGATGAAAGAGACATGTGTGGTTAAAACGGTTTCTGGTTTGTAATGTGCTATATTTTTGTTAATTTCTGATTTTGTAAATGCTGTGAAATATTTTTGTTCGGTCATTTAAAATTTCCTATTTGTGCAGTGTTATGCTTTGTTCTTTTAGATTTATTTCTGATTTGATCATCGAAAATAAACCAACAGTTGTTGCGGTAAACAAATTTTGGTTTGCCAACTCCATCAAGGTATGAATGAAACAAAGCCGAAATTCATCTTGTATTTATTTGAAATGTACTAGAAGCGTTAAAAATTGCCTTGAAATAACTTTTTTTTTTTTTTTCGAAAAATCATTAACTGATATGCATGTACACACTACTAACAGTTTCCTCAGATTCTGATGAGTATAATAGACCATCGCAAAGGATGTCAATAAACACAGAGTCACATGATTACAATCATTCCAATAATCAGAAGCCTCCAACAGAGATGAGTAAAATTTGAAAGATAAACATATTTTAGAGTAAAAAATAAATAGATAAAAATATGAAAAAATAAGAAGAAGAAGAAGAGGAAGTAGAAGAAGAAGAAGAAAGTACTGCTCAGATTTTATGTATAAGAGCAACAACAAATATTGCTTCCAACATCGCTTGATAGAATACGATTTTGTAAACATGTCGCGTCAAAGGTTATTTTTAAACCCGTGTTCCTTTGACTAAATATGTAGACGGGACAATGCAGGTCATGGGTAGACGACAATATACAAGTAAGAAAAGTAAACAACAATAAATACCCTGTCAGCGATGACTTGATGATTCGGCGTTTCATTTTGCTGGTATGAAGACGCTGAGTCCGACCGATGCATCGTGCTCCTCGAGTCCGAACGATGCATTTCCTTATTCGATGACCCGGAATTTGAACGGTGCATATCTTTGTAAGATGCTTTTGAGTCCGTTCGATGCATGTCCATATATGACGACCGCGAGTCGACTCGATGCATATCCTTGTAAGAAGACCTTGAATCGACACGATGCATATCCTTGTTCGAAGATGAAGATTCCGATCGACGCATGTCTTTATACGAAGATCTTGAGTCGACCCTATGTATATCCTTTTTCGGCGAACCTGGGTCCAATCTGTCCTGATATGAAGATCGTGAGTCGACTCGATGCATATCCTTGTGTGATGATCTTGAGTCGACCCGATGCATATCCTTGGTCGATGTCCTTGAGTCGGTTCGTTGGACACTCTTGGTCGAGGATGTCGACTCCGACCGACGTTTATTCTTGGTCGAAGTCTTAGACTCGGATTGATGCATATCCGCTAATAAACACCACTAACAGTGAAAATAACAACAATATAAACACCATAACACAGCCATCAGAATAATGTGGCTTTCCAACATTACAGTTTAACAGGTAAATAATAGAAATGCTACTGAAGTTGCAATAACTCAGCCAGGTAAATATCGTAACCTTTACAACACCTGTGTCTGATTATTCCATCATAAAATGTCCGGCGTTGAAAAGCTAAAAATAAACAGTTTTTACCCGGAAATAAAGATTTCTTAATGATTATGTTTGTACATTAGGTTTTCCTGAATGATAAAACATAAATAGTTATTTTGTCTCAAACTTCTTTGAAAATCAGGTACGTATAGAAAGATAGATAAATCTGTGTAGATCTATTGATCTATTTGGTAACTAAGGTTACTTTCGCTCTGCTGGCATCGCATTGTAGAGTGCGACACTTGCTGCTCTAGAATCTCTAGAATGCTACCTTAATGTTACATTTAACACTGAGGAAAGATAAATTGCGATACATAATGATCCAGTAGATAGACACCAACACATGATTGTGCCATGATCATGATAAGAAGCAGTAATAAAATGATCATTAGCCTTTGTTTTACCTGCAAGAAAATTCGACCATCGAACTTACCAGGTATTTTGGTGAGTATATGTATATTATTTTAGCGAGTTCATTTTACAAGAAGTTCATATTACTATTCGAGGGTGATTCAATAAGATCTGGAAAATTTACTTCATAAATTAAAGCATATCACTCTAGTATGTGTCTCAGTTATATTTACATTGTACCTGACAATATATGGGCCTACATCATCTGTAGCAATATTTGCCACGCTGCCATTGCAACGGTTGCTAGGCAATTAAAGAACAGAAAGGAAATAGCCAGGATCGCGACATCACTCATATTGATGCATGCAAAATATTACAGCATCAGATTAGATTGTGAAAAAGACTCCATGATATTCATACACCCGTAGGCAACACCCCTTGTCACATTAATTTAACTGATTTTATAAACTATTTATGAGATATGAAACCATTGTCAAGACTTATTGGATGACCCTCGTACATGCACGTGTGTGAGGCGACTAAATGGGAAAAACGCTTATGTGGGAAAAAGTTACGACTATCTGGGAAAACTTCCGTCGGGCGCTTGAGTGGGAAATGCGACTATGTAGGAAATGCGACTAAATGAGAAAGCAATAAATGTTATATATTGCAGCTTGTTCAAGTCTATGATACAGAGAGTATTTCATTAATATGTCACAATGATAACCGACTGCAATTTCTAGCAACCACACTTAACCGGGTCAGTCATAAACAATGCAGATTGTTAACGCATAGACGCAAGTAATAACGTTGAAAAAAAAAAAAAAAAAAAAAAAAAAAAAAAAAAAAAAAAAAAAACAGAATTAACGGATATCTACTTGAGAAAATCATTCTAAAACATGTACACTATGCTGAGAAAAAGTATGATTAGTATTGTACTGTTGCTAAAGTTTAAAATGTAGAAGATATGCCTGAAGGTTTCTTTTTTGTTTCCTACTTAACATGCTTAAGCGCAGTAGCTTAAGCGCAGTACTTAACATGCTTAAGCGCAGAAAACTTTATTCCCAGATAAGCGCTCTGCTTAGACGACTTTTTCTCACTTAGGCGCTTTTCTGACTTAGTCGCACGACACGCGTGTATGTATATGCACATTTTACACAAAATTTCGAAATACAATTTAGTGTATGACCAAAAATGAAAAGGGCAGTGTTAGACTATTGTTTGTTTCAGTTAAAATCAGTGAATATGAAAATTCGTAAATAAGAGATGACGCATAGTTTGATAGAAAATCCTTTGGCCCTGTTGGGATTCATTTCCGGATCGCCGGGGTAGAAATCCTATGCTCTAACCACGGAGCCAAAAGAACCGACTCTCTGACGCAGTATGTCAGAGATTGTATTTATATGATACAATGTATCGAATAGCTGTGGTATTTATAGAAGCTATGCATCATGTGATCTGCCAAAATCTCGAATGAATGAGTGGTGCAATGGGACAGAACATGATGACAACATGCAAAGACTCGCACAACGAGTTGACATGAGACAGTTTACATAGTTTTTTAATAGTCGATATACAACTTTCGTTCAGACAAATAATAATATTATCTTTTAATGCAGACATAAAAAATAAATGGGTCATTAAGCACTTCATGCACCTTACAATGAATACATACTTGTACGTGTATTAACCACTAAATGTTCTCACAGAATAGTTGGAGCTAATTCATGTGTTGGTCTCTTGGTGCTCGCACCTGTTGAAATCAGAACATCAATAGACCACGAATCAGTTTGATCCTGTGAATGAAAGGTCAGGATTGCGAAGGATGGCTAGTGATATCAAGTGCATTTTTGAAGTCTAAGTACCGAAAACATGTTGCCAATTTATCTGATAAAAAGTTTAGCCGATTGTCTAAGACTAAAGTACCAAAGTAGTTTTGTCAATTCTTATAACATATATCATAATATCAATTTTTAGCAATACGATATAACAACAGCAAATTGCGAAAAGCACATCGCACTGGCGTTTCTTTCTATAAATGGTATTAAATGGGGAAACCGAAAGTACTTGCTGAAATCTGCCCATTGTCTGGTAAATATTTTACTGCTGTCTTTTGTTAATTGCCTTGTTACTTACTTTACAATGATAAGTACAGTATGCACAGTAATCCGTTATACTAGATATGCTGGTATCAGTAGGAATATGCAGGTTACCTGTTCTGTACATATGTTAGGTGTTAATATCAGCTGTCTAGAATAGCACACAGACGTCACCTATCTCAGTCGATAGATTTACCACTTGTTCTAGCTGTAGGTATGATTCTGAGGTTTATACACTGATCCAAATAATGCAATCATCCTTTAACTTCATCTAGCATGCACAGAAGAATTCTTATTGTTTCAAGATATTAATTGTCAATGTGTTGACTGATGCGACTGCGGTTTTGAGTACTTGGTCTATAGACTGTACTTTTAGTTTTATTCTTCATTTTTGACAAAGCCTGAAAGATTCGTAAGTAGAGTAGGATATTTAACCATTTAAAGATGAAGGAATTGTGAAAGCTTAATTTGTATTACTGAAAAATTTCCGTGATCACTCGGCAAGCTCCTATAGATATAGATAAACATTATTTGAATTAAAATTAACATTTATCAAAATGTGTGTTTATCGGATCAATATTGATGCAAATAAGAATACATTGCATTTTCATTCCAAATATTGTATATAGTATTGATTATTAATTTTACATAATCCCTCCACTTTTTTTACTATATATGTGGGGCTATGGTAAAAGTCAAATGAAAATGTTTCCATCATATCTCAAACAGTATAAATATCACTTGATAAATAAGTAAATCAATAAATAGGTAAGTTAAATAATAGGTAAATAGATAAAATTGAAAATAATTAAGTAAAAAAGATGATTAATTTTTAAGTAAAATACCATACAACCAGTCTGTTTTTTGTTTATTAAACATTAATTAAAAGTAATTAATTAAAATTAATTGATTAAAATCAATTAATTAAAGTTAATTAATAAATTGATTTTAATTCAATTAATTAATTAATTTATTTATTTAATGGAACATGTATTTAATGAATAGAAATAAAACTGAGATCCTTTAAGAGCAGTGAGCATATTAATGAAAAAAGGGGTGGGCCATATCGTGGTTTCGGCTACTTAAGCCTCTTCAGTGACCTTTTAGATTTGACAAGCTAAAGCCAAAGAGAAATACTGTAATTTTGCAACTTCCAAAAGCCTTGTCGATACAAAGACTAGTATTATTCAAAAAGATCAAACATATGAAACGTTGGTTAGAAAATGAATCTAAACTGATGATGAATTCTTTTGATTTCTCAGAATACCCTCGCTGATCTCGCATATATTTATTGAAGTATTTATTTATTATTTACAAGAAAGATTCTCGCAAGATGTGAACTCGGTTTGGAAGCACCAACACAATAATTGTTTACATCATTATAGAATAAACTCGTTTTGTAAGTATATGTAATGCACTGAGTATTTTGGTTTTGGCATGAGAGTATATGGTTGGCTCACTTGTTTAATGGGTTAAACTTTGGAACAACTAGTATTGTATGTTCCTTTTCTGCCTGGTTTGTTGTCAGTGCTTGTATTGCTATATGTATTCCTACATGTTTTTTTTTTGTATTTCAGATAATCAGGGATGTTAAATGACTCTGCAAGTGCAAAGTTGGGAACATATTCCAATATGTTGGCCATCTTTGATGAACTGCAATTGCTGTAGACAATAATTATAATATCAGACTAATTTCTGATTGATATGCTTTTTTCTCATTGCAAGAAGAGCAAAATAGTTGGTTTTATAGCATTTTATATTGCTTTATGATTTCTTCTATCATAAGCTTAATTGCAGAGATAATAGAAACAAAGTTTGTACAAATGAATTTGACATAGGGCCAAAATTATCTGAGTCACTATATCTCAAAATAGTCAGTTATTTGTATTTATTCCTCGAGAGTCCTTTAACATCAAAATCTAGTTGCCTAATAATTGTTTAATTGCTACATCACACACACAATTGATGGGTTACAAAATTAGTTCGAAAAGTTCGTGCACTAGAAAGACTCGCCCATGTCGCGTTATTTACAAAGGAACAGAGCGATGGTAGAAGCTACACGTGTTGTTAGAACGATACCGATTTACAAGAAACAACTGAAATTGGTAAGAACTTATTGCAATGAAAAGTTATATCGCTTTGTCGCCACAGACAGGTTATGGATCACATGAAAAATCTAAATGAAGAGCTTATTCGAAGTTTTGGTCCCAGCGCATGTTAGACAACTCGATAAACATAGTGCACGTAAATGATTTTGGTGTTGTTTGCCTACAACACCTACGATACCTCGTACTTTTCACACGAGAAAAATAAATTTCTCAAGTTACTAATTTCATAGATGTACTTTGCACGGTTACAAATCCAGATTCGATTTACGTTTGGGTTATTGCTTAAAATTCAAGCGTGTTTTTTTTTCAGATTTACTTTTCGAGTAACGAATACAGTGCTGTCGGATTCGGTTATACATGTACCTTTATTACGCGAAAAGTAAATTTAACAAAGCCAAAGGTTTTACAGGAATCATAGCCCCGGGGCGAAGGGACAGACCGACTACGGGCTAGTGTGCTTTTTTTAGAGGTGAGCTGATAAGCGAACTTTTTGACCCAATATACATGTATTTATACCACAACCGTGGCCGTTGACTTTTAGATATTTGATTCTCTTTCTATTACAGTGGTTTTCATATTTCATCATCGACTGAGCATCAAAGCAGTTAGTCCAGGCGTGTTCAATAGGGCACAAGTCTGTAGATATGCTCTGCAATTGGAGTAAAACATGCGTAGAACCCAAGAAAAGTGCAAAGCACTTCTTTACCACAGCAAGACAAAGAAAGAACACACCTATATATACCTTTTCGGCAATATCCTCGTGTTGTGACGTTATTTTCGGTCCAGAATTCCGTTCCATATCCATTCACACCAACGTTGCAAATGACAACTCCGTTGAGTCGGGTTCCTTGTAAACAGCACATGCCATAATAATTGTCCAAGTTTATCAATTAACCTATCATTCCTAATACATAATCTGCCACTTATGAGATGCTAACGGATCACGGACAGGTGCTACAAACGACAGCTAGGTAAGAATACATATCAGATCTGCATTCTTGCATTGTTCTGTTGGTGCTTTAGCTGTAGTACTATGTAATCTACTATGCCAGTGGGCTTAAAATTAGTCTCATTACAGCTTTATTGAATAAAAATAGACTGAGATGCTTTAAGAGCAGTGAGCATATTAATGAGAAAATGGATGGGCCATACCGCAGTTTCGAATACAAAAGTATTTTCAGTGACCCTCTAGATTTGGCAAAATGGAGCAAAAGAGAAATACTGTAATTTTTCAACTTCCAACGGGCTAGTCGATACAAAGACTAGTATTATCCAAACAATGCCAAATATATGAACGTTGGTTAGAAAAAGAATCTAAACCGATAATTAATTTGATTTCTCAGAATATCCTCGCTGATCTCAAAGGACCAAAAGGAAAATATAATCTGCACTATGGATAAAAACTGCTATTTTCAATTATGTTCACATACAATCATTACCTTGCCATCCTCTGGCAAAATTAAGATATTTAAAATTTTAAAATAGTGCTACATTTAATGAGAATCAGGATATGAAAAAAATAGATGTTTACCCATACGAAATGGCAGATTCATTTTCAAATATAAGGGAAATGTAGCAGTCACCTCCCTTCCTTAGTTCGAATGGAAATTATTTTTATGTACAATTTATACATGTGAACGAATTGAAAACGTTGACATACCCCGCCCGTCCGCCCCCGCCCCCACCCCCCACGAAGCACAAAACGATACGCAATGCTGTACGGATTTTGAAATGACGTTTTTGTATAATGACAACAAGACAATTAAGTACATCTTCAAATGTTTATTTGTTTATTTAACGATTGTTTTTTTTTTTAAATACTAAGTACAAATGATAACGAAATAAATTACACATGTAACACGAACTAAGTGGCCGAAGAACCCATTCATAATGTAATATAAAAGTGTTTAAAAAGTTCTCATGACTTAACAAAAATAATTATGATATTGAAAATAGACATGTGGCATTGTAGGTTTTTAGACTAAAATATTGATGGTAGCCCGAATTTTTTGTGACTTATCATGCAAATCTTTTCATGCAGATAAAGGCTAAATTGCCAGAATAAGTACGAGGTATGGCAGGAAAGTTCGTAGACACTTCAGCTATCAGAAAAAGTAACGCGTTGTTGAAGAAGCGTTTTGCATAAATGGCCACTTTTCTGCTTGAGGGTAGGGTCGTGCGGGGCAGGTGTCAAAACGTCATAAAATGTGACGATTTTCACATTCTGTTTTTGCTTGTGAAACGGCACGGAAGTGTGCTGTAACAATTAAATATTTTGATCCTGAAAGAATGTTCAATCAACAACGTTTTCTGAATGTTTGGGCCTTGGCGGCAGTACAGTTTGATATCTGTGAATAATATTTCAGATGCAGTCCGAAAAAAATGTTTGAAAAATGGCGTAATTTTGATGTCGGAGAACAGCCGATAACCATAAAATTGTGTGTTTTTGTTATGGAAATGGCCAACAAACACGATGCAAATGATATAAACAACAACATAAAAGCTATCAGGTTTACTAGTGGCAGAGTTGATTTTGGATGCTCGATAGATCATCTAAGATGATAAACGGTGGCGGAAGGGCACTCGTCTTACATTCTCAGCGAATCAAAATGGTTTCATATGTTCAACCAGTCATCAGAGAACCTGAGGACAGTTGGCACAGATCTGCATTTGACAGGTGGATATACATAATAAAATTGTACCGATATCAAAGGACCCTATGTGGAATAACTCTGAAATATGGTTAAACTTGTTACAAATATATAAGCACTGACAGCAATAAACTTCAAGTAACGTCACTGAGACGTTGACCCTTGCCCCACTCCCGGTTAGGGAGGTGCACATAAAATAAAAATTAAAACAGATATCCTTTAAGAGCAGTAAAAACATTAATGAGAAAGGGGATGGGCCATACCGCGGTTTCGACTATTAAAGTCTCGTCAGTGACCCTTTAGATTTGGCAACATGGAGCCAAAGAAAATTACGAAATTTCGAAACTTTCAACAGGAAAGTCGATACAAAGACTAGACTAAGTATAATCTAAATAATGAGACCAAATACATTAAACATTGGTAAGAAAATGAATCTTAACCGATAATAAATTTCTGATTTCTCAGAATATCCTCGCTGATCTCAAAGGACCAAAAGGAAAATATAACCTGCACTATGGATGATGTACGGGGAGATTTTTTAGGGCCGCCACACGGCACAACACCAGCTGCAGTAATAGCAAATAAAAATTAAAACTGAGATCCTTTAAGAGCAGTAAAAACATTAATGAGAAAGGGGATGAACAATACCGCGGTTTCGACTATTAAAGTCTCGTCAGTGACCCTTTAGATTTGGCAACATGGAGCCAAAGAAAATTACTGAAATTTCGCAACTTTCAACAGGATAGTCGATACAAAGACTAGTATAATCTAAATAATGAGACCAAATACATTAAACATTGGTGAGAAAATGAATCTTAACCGATAATAAATTTCTGATTTCTCAGAATATCCTCGCTGATCTAAAAGGACCAAAAGGAAAATATAACCTGCACTATGGATGATGTACGGGGAGACTTTTTAGGGCCGCCACACGGCACAACACCAGCTGCAGTAATAGCAAATAGAAATTAAAACTGAGATCCTTTAAGAGCAGTAAAAACATTAATGAGAAAGGGGATGGGCCATACCGCGGTTTCGACTATTAAAGTCTCGTCAGTGACCCTTTAGATTTGGCAACATGGAGCCAAAGAAAATTACTGAAATTTCGCAACTTTCAACAGGATAGTCGATACAAAGACTAGTATAATCTAAATAATGAGACCAAATACATTAAACATTGGTAAGAAAATGAATCTTAACCGATAATAAATTTCTGATTTCTCAGAATATCCTCGCTGATCTCAAAGGACCAAAAGGAAAATATAACCTGCACTATGGATGATGTACGGGGAGACCTTTTAGGGCCGCCACACGGCACAACACCAGCTGCAGTAATAGCAAATAAAAATTAAAACTGAGATCCTTTAAAAGCAGTAAAAACATTAATGAGAAAGGGGATGGGCCATACCGCGGTTTCGACTATTAAAGTCTCGTCAGTGACCCTTTAGATTTGGCAACATGGAGCCAAAGAAAATTACTGAAATTTCGCAACTTTCAACAGGAAAGGCTGTAGAAGATGTCATGTTGGCCATATTTTCATAAAATTTCGTCTATTTGCTCATGAAATATTTTTGCAAACCCAGATATGTTCATTTTGACTGAATTTCTTTTCCTGTTGAAAATACTAATGGTGTCTACGAACTTTCCTGCCATACCTCGTACATGTATTTAATATATTCGTACGATCGTCAGATTCTCCTCTTTGACCACGTTTTCGATATTCTAATCTGGAACGTGCACGGTTGTAAAGTCACGTTCCCACTGGGCTTAAGATCACTTAAGATCGCTATACGATTGTCTAAATATTATTTTGGTGGTCATTTCTTTGACCACGATATGCAAATGAAGAAAGCAGAAACACGTTGGAAAAAGTTTTACCAATTTTTGCATAGGTCTTATCAATAAACTTATGATTAGGCAATCGTACGATTACTTACGATTACTTACGATTGCTTACGACGTAAATTTGATGCGAAAAGAATGCTACTCTTGAAATCCTTTTCCGTCCAAGTTTTAATTGTATCGTCTGTGCCATCGATTTTAACTACTTTGTATTTCGATATGACAAAATGTTATTACACTACAAACTCGCATGATGGCATGTACTCAGACATATTGTCTTGGGCTGGCTGTTAAGCATCATATCAACTCGATCATACATTTGGTGTTGTTGTCCAGTCAACCATTGATTGGGAATCTGTGCCATCCGTACAAATATCATGCGTCATTTCAAAACCCATGACCGAACTACCATGGCTATTACCAAAATAAACTTGCAGAGCTATATAGCCTGGTTCGCCAGTTATGTGAAGTGAGTGCACAGACACGTTGGCATTTGTGGCTTTGAGTTCAAGGTCTATATAACCGGATTAGGCGAAGAAAAACTGGATCATCCAGTTTCGCAGGGTCTGTTGCTAAGACAATTCCGATAACTATGACGATGATAAGTCCAAAAATGATGGCTAAGACAGTGCATGTTTTTGCTCTGAAATAGTTGCCGTCGATAAGTCCTTGGTCTGCCTTCAAGTCTGTAGAGTAGTTGGTCTGAAAGAAAGTACACATTGACACCGTGAAACACCAGGCTAGGAAACAGCGCTATATCAACGGAGAATACGATTAGGGACCATTAATTTAATAAAAAGGTGTCCTGTAAGTAAAAGCACTGATAAAATGATCTTGAAATTTTTTGTTCAAGAAAAAGCTACACATTGGCAATGATCAGGAAATGGCGCAGTCAGAAAGAAATTCCCACTCCACAAACCAAGGGGCGGGAAATAAATAAAATGACACTTAGGTGCTTATACCAAGAAAACATATCGTAAGCCGAGTGAGCAGCTATTCGCCAATAGGCGGCCACTCAGTTACCCAAACTTAACTAAAATATGTTAAGGTACATAAGACTCAAACAGTACAGAAGAAGCTATTTGTATGACACTGGATACTGAAGGTATAAATTAATCGATCCCTTGACACTTCATTTGTAATTTGTGTCACATGATACACAATGCATTATATTTTTCACCCTGATCTTTGGGAAATCAAAAGCCTTATGCAAATCCCATTCATTGAATTTGATTATGCATGGACACTTCGATAGAAAATGTCATATTACTGCTGAGAATTGTTAACTTGATCTTACCCTAGCTGCATAATACATAGCGCATATTCCAAACACAGGACATAGTAGGTACCCTACCACCGACCATAGAAAACAGTCTTTTCCTCCTGGGTCCTCCTCTGGCTACAGATAAAATAATGCATTTATGTCAATGATCATTTTCATGAATTTTAATAAATAACTTGATCATCCAAGATTTCATTATTTTAAGCTATGAATAAGTATAAAAAATAAATCAATGTCCAGCAGTTATATACGATCACTCACAGGATTGAAAAAAAAATCACATGTTACATTCCTTCTTTTGTTACCCTGATATAAGCAGGAAATTATATTACCATGACTATTACAGGACCTTCAACGTATTGTTGATTAGGTACACCACCATGAACTAGCAAATTACCCTGTTCGCCACCTGAAATTAATATCATACTAGAACACCTGAAAACGAGATAGATCTACATTATGCAGAAATCACGTCTTCTGCAACAACGTAAACATATTTTAAAGTATGGTCCTTTTGGGCGTTCATCGACTTTGTTGTGTCGCTACACTTTTAGTGAATGTATAATATTGTTCCCAACCGAGAATCATAATCAACAGAATTGAGATCTACATTTATCTCAAGTTTTGTTCAATTCACCTTAAATTGGCTAAACCATAGTACATGTATAGGTTTCCCCTATGATATTTTGACATAAAAATATATTTGCAATTAATATTATTAATTTAAATGAATTGATTATCTTGCACTAAAGCACTAAAACAATCGGATGTTTAGGTTACCATACCGTGGGTTATACTTTGCACAACGCCTACGAGTATGATTTTCCACACACATCACTCTAACAGCTTCAGTTGAATCTTACCTTTTTCCATCGTATTATTTATATCCGCCATTGTAGCCTATGCTGAATCATCTTGTGTTTACAGCGCCTTGGGACAAAATCATTTATTATGTGTTCTCTGGACGAAGACTCGAGTCATCTTTGGCGTAAGTCCACGCTAGATAGATCTTAGCTCTGCGATTAACCAGGGGCATGTCCCTGTTTGGTGAAGGGATTATCAGTGAACGGTCTGATCAGGCTAGATGAATATGAATAATGTCATTGCTTATTCAATGCTTATTCAATGTTTTCTTATTCGCCATGCTTAGGCTCACTGAGCTTTTATTGGATCAAGAGTAGCACGATTCAGTACAACTAGTTCAATCAATATCTGAAAGAAGCAATGCTTCACATTCAAGTTGTTCGTATCTCCGTAAACACTCGGACTGTTCCGTAATTTTATAATTTTACTTACAAAGGATCCATCTTTATTTATATTCTTACCTTTTAAAACATAAATACAGGGTGTCCCAAAAACGTAGCCGCTACAATATATTTATTTCAGTTTTACAGGCAACTCAATTAAACTTAGCAGGAGTATGCTTCAAAACAATGTAAACTCAGAGGAAAAAGTTTAGTCAGTAATTTCGACCAGCCAGAGTACTATAATGCCCAGCCGCTTGCCTTAGATGTTTCCCTTTATTAAAATTGCAAAGTGAGCCTCTTTCTAATTCTGGAAAGAAACTACACCAGTTATTAATTTCGACAGAGTTATTGGCCTTTTTCTTAAAACATCATTTTGTAATTACCCGATGAATGATCAAATCGTTGCTTTGATTAATAGCGCTTTCTGAAAGAGGTGGTTGCCAGTGACAAAAATCCGAAACAATCTTTTCAGAATTCGTGCACATTATCGAAAAATAACAAGTCAAATATCCATAATTTTTAGATTACCTCCCTTTCATTTAAAACAAGAACGAAAATTGGTGTATGCACTGTGGCAAAACTACATGCGATATTGCAATCGTTTTTGTTGGAAATGTTAGGTTTTATTCACAGTTTTATGATTGGTAATCTTAATCCCAAACTATCAAGGGGTTTTGAAGTCATAGCGATTTAAACTGCCCCAATGGGATTTTACATGTATTTTCACTGACTAAACTTTTGCCGGTGAGCATATTTAGATAATATTAATTGCAATTACATAATACGACTAATATCTGAAATGACCACCATTATTTTAAATGGCCGCTTTCGGAGTAACAAAATTTTTTACATGATATATTTGATGATAACCAATTTTGGAACGAAATTTTCAATTTTCACCATTTTTGTCCATTTTAACAAACTTGTTTGAATTTCGGATAGTTAACATTCCTTCCCCCACTTAGTATTCTTTTTAAAGCAGAATAAAAGCTTGAAAATGCTCGGGTATTGCATCTTGTTACTGTTTTCCATTTCCAGGAATGCAACTTGCCGCAGATAGCAGGAAATGACATCACAAATTTGTTATGACGTCACTTGCTAATGAAGACACACCTAGCTAAATGGATGTCATATTGAGAATAAGCTATAATAGCACTACCACTGTGTAAAATATCTTGATTTAAAAAGCTATACACTTTTTTGTAGCGGCTACAGTGTTTTGGGACACCCTGTATATTGAATTGACTATTGATAAGAATTTCAGATTCCACAGTTAGACTTAGTTTTGAAAATCATTGAATCTGATCGATTAAATCCAAACCGCGAGCTTCGTCAGTGATCCTTTACATTTGGCAACGAATACCTGCAATTTTGAAAGTTTCAACAGGATAGTCAAAACAAAATCTAGTATTATCCAAACGGAGCAAATATCAAATGCTGGTTAAATCCAAAGTACATGTTTGATTAACTGACCTCAAAAGACCAAAAGGTAAGCACAAGACCAGCTGCAGTTATACTATAACAAATAAGAAGGAGAGCAGAGAACATATTTATGAGAATGAGGGAGGACCGAACCGTGGTTTCGGTTGCTGAAGCCTCGCCGGTTTGGCAACATGAAGCCGAAGAGAATTACTGTATTTTTGCAACTTTCGACAGGGAAGTCGATACAAAGACTAGTATTATCCAAAATGGAGCAAGATGTTAGAGAATGAATCTTAAGCGATAGTACATTTTTTGGTTTCTCAGAATATCCTTACTGGCATTAAAAGCCCAAAGGTAAAACATTATCGGCAGAGAAAGCTACCCTTAGGCTCTTGAATCGCTTCACCCGTTAGCAATGCTCCAACATTTATGTATCACTAAATGCGCTTGAAACATCAGTTACTCTGAATTCATTGATGTCGCAAACCATTTATTATTTAGTACCTATGATGGATAATGTTATTATGATTTGTGAACGTATGATAAGTTAAGCACATTTGGGAACGGATTTTCCATTCCAAAAATATCGTGACAATCTGATATTTGTTAAGGTGACGAATTCAATCCAGTTGTAAATACAAGCCGTGCCAGAGAAATCATGAAGCCGGAAAGAGAGTGCTTAAAACCCCTCCGTGCTAACCTTTATTGATTTTATTACTAAAATTATTAAAGGATTCATTCCATGAGCAATTACTGGTAGCTTTAGCCTGACCATCATTAAGTCGACTATTTCACATCTGTACTCACGTGTTGGCAATCCTATTTTTTCCTAGTCTCCCTGTGTATGTTTTGGTAGTCGATATTAATAAATAAAATATAAAGGTTTGTTCCTTTGGAAGCAGTAAAAACATTCAAAAAGAGATAGTATGGACTAGATTGCGCAATTGGATTATAAAGACTAATATAGTCCAAATATGGCCAAATATGTTAAACGTTGGTTGGTAAATGAATCTTAATCACTAACAATTTTCTGATTTCTCAGAATACCCTCGCTGATCTCAAAGGACCAAAATGAAAATATAATCTGCACTATGGATGATGTACGGGGAGACTTTTAGGGCCGCTACACGGCACAACACCACCTGCAGCGATAGCAAATAAAAAAAAACCAGATCCTTAAAGAGCAGTGAAACCTGTAAAAATTCTCGAACGACGTGTGGTTGATTTTTATGTGATTTATTTATAAATGTTGGTCATTCAAGTATTTCTTCCACATTTGTTTTTCTTTATAAAAGTATTTAAAGATTCAAAGTTTATAAGAAAATTAGGAAAGCCTCGGGAGAGCGTAATACAATGAAAGTAACATAAGGTTGAAGAAAAAAAAGTTAACAAAATAATACGTATATATACATGTACCTTTGGCTCAAGCTGCATGATAATACCATAGTTAATACATGTTTGTATATTAAAGTGATGGTCTATATACTGATACCAAGCAAAAATGCCTACATTTGTGACACATCACAAGAATATACATTTTATGGACTATTTGTTAAATCGCCGGGTAGAAAAATATCGAAATGATTCAAAGATAACAACTTGCACATTGGGTTTTAATTCATTCAGTGCAAGACATGGAATAACACACAATCAATCGTTTTAACGATTAAAATACAAAACAAAATAGACATTATAAGTGATCTGATGTATTTACAATATTGCAAAAACTTGCAGAATATGCTTTAATTATAATTATGAAAATTGTAATCAATAATTCAAGCTCCGAAATTCAACGCATATTGAGTTTCATTGCCTACTTATACCTTTTTATATTGTCTTTTAAGTAGTTGGATGAGAAATATATTTCTGACCATTCAATCTACTGTCGGATGATTTTGTTCTTAATGATGTGCCTCTTGTCATTATGGCAGAAATGTTGTCTTTGTACATCTTAATAACTCGTTTTGTGCAAACAAAGGATAGAAAAATGAAAATACCTTGTGATGCGTTCAAGACTATGAACAAATAGGAAAATGCCAAAATACCAGTCCATGAATAAACGAACCCAAATATCCAACAAAACCCTGTCAACGAGGAAAGCTTTGCAAAGATAACAGTTTCATTTCTTTCATGTCGTACATCTTTTTGTATCTTTGGCATCTTAATAATTTCACGAATAACAGAACAAAACAATACCATATTGGTTATGATAACACAGCCAACGGGAACGCCGAATGTAAAACCAACCATTTTCTGGGAGTTGATATAACAAGTCAGCTTTCCATACCCTAGTTCGGAATAATCCGACTTAGATAAAGAAATGCACACATTAATCAGTACAAAAGTTACTGATAAAACAATAGTATACAACCAATAAACCGAAAAAGTTTTGTGTCCTCGACCAGTCGCACAATCACCCATGCCGATAAACACCCTAAACACGTGAATTGTGCATACGTTCATCCAAAATACTGACATTAACCAAAAGAAATGAGTTAAAATTCCTATTGTAATGCAAATAATCGACCCCTGCTCAAAACGGCTAAAGCTACCAACTAGAAACAACGTTTGTGCACATAAAAGACACATGATCAGCGCCATATTGTTCTTGCCAGGTAAAGTTCTAAGACTAGAATATGCACAAAATGTTACAAAGGAAACTAAAAGAAACAGAATGGACATGGAAACACAGACCAATGACATGCCAGCTTCAAAAGATAAGTTTTCATGATCTACTAAATCAGGAGTCTTTGAATGAAAGTGGTTGGAGTAAAGGTCAGAGCATATGCGAATGCTTGTTCTGTTTGAATTGAAAATAGCTTGTGATTTGTTCAGTAACACTTCATGGGTAGAGTTAAAGAAAATACTGTCATCGTCTTCGACCCACTTATAATCATTACTTGAAAGCTCAACAAGTGGACATGATGCTTGGTGTGCCAAGATAATCGTCTCAGCCGAAGGTGGACATATACCATCATCTGGGTCGGATTGGTTGGGCAGACTGTCATGCAGCTGTTGTGGTTTTATTGTAAAATTGAATGTCATACCTCCAATTGTAACCACTAATATCGGTTGAGATCTTGTCATGTTACGATAACGGTCGATAATTTCCGACAAGCTATGGAACTGTGTTATAGCAAAATGTAGTTCAAGTTCGTAATAGTCAACCTTGAGAGAACACGCGACACTCAAGTATCCCGTGTTTTCACATACTGATGAGGTGAATACTTCAAGACCACGATAGCAGATCGATGTATATAGAGTATAGTCGTCTTTTTTAATGATAAAGTCTTTAAAGAAGGCACTCCTGAAAAACTGTTCAAATGGTTCATATACAAAACCTTTGATCACAATCTGTTGAAACTCGGTAGGATATAAACGCGCTGTGAATATATAGACCACACCAGCAATTTTATTATAGATAGGTTTACAAGTGTCGTCTTGTAGCCGTCGTAGCGGAGCGCAAAGTAGCTGGACACATTGACTCTGAAAAAAGAGAAAAGAAACAAAAGAAATGACACATATTACACATATTGATACACATTATGCATGTTGATTCCTATAATGCATGATGTAAAACTTATTTCATTCTATTTTAGGCTTGTTGTGTTCCCGACGACTTATGGTAGCGCTTTGCTGATTGTGATGAGTGGACGTCAGGTCGATTTGTTTATTTGCATCTGTACGCATATACGGTCAGTATTTGCAGCCATTATATCTAAAACAAAGTTATAGTGTTGTTGTCTTTGAGAATGTTAAGTGTGTCGCTTTGCTTGGTTTGGTTGCGTCATATGAGCAAGGGAATTGTTTTGTGTAAAGTGGATGAAGACCAAATGAAAAACATTAAGTCACGTGATCTTAACCACGCCTATGGGCGGGGCGACGTAAAAACCATCCAGTGACGTTGTTTATTTACTCTTGTTGGCGTAACGTCGGTCGCGTATTGCCATGACGTTTAGCGCGACAATTTGACGTTTTGGCTGTTCCAAGATTAAGTTAAGTCGGACTTCAAATCAAATAATATGAAAATGAGCGGTGATATGTGCAATTAAAAATCTGATACTTGATTGATGATATAAAATGTAAATATAAGTATTGAAATTCAGATTTTAGCTTTCACTGGATGATGAAAAACATCAGTTGTTTTATTGTCCCCGTAAAGCCCTTCGGGCTTCACAGACATTAAAACAGCCTAATGTTTGTCATCATCGAATGAAAGCTAAAATCTGAATTTCAATCCTTAATTGATATAATGTTCGATTCTACAACATAACTTTATTTACCTTGACGGCGTCAAAGATTTGTCCTGATTCACACCAAGTCTTTTGTTCAGTTACCAGTTCGCTATGCTCCTGTTGTGAAAAACTGATCAGCCCGGAAAAGGAATAGATATGTGAAGGACTCAACACCCGCTTCTCGTATGCAAAAACTGTATAAATGATGGGAACCTCGCCATTGCAAATAGCACAAAATATATTTCTGCAACAGAAGATATAGGTAGGTAATTTTGTCATCAAACACACAAACCGATTTTGGGTATTGCAAACATATAACTCGATAGGGACTATATATACTTAGAAAAAAGGTTAAGGTAAGCCATAATTAGCACTGGTGCTAAATTGCCAAAACATATACACGTACTCGTACAAGATCGCTGACATTTAGCGTAGATCGACAAGAGCAATGGCAATGTGAGAGGTTGTTGTTTGACTAAAGGTTGTTGTTTGACTAATTGATACATCATATAATTTAAAAAGCCTTACCTGTAAATGAATCTTGGCGTGCCGACCTTAACTTCTATTGAATATCGGTTTTCGTAGAAGGCGCATGCCGAATATACGAAAAGATCAAAGGTTTTCCAATTGCCAGTTTCATTACATTTTCTAATAACATAAGGGCACGTTTCCGGCTTTACACCTTCACGTTTTTCGATCACATACTTCATGTTACAACTTGTTCTGTTTTCGTAGAAGTTTATAAGTTCTGACTCCGATCTGTATACTTGTATTTCTTTCTCTTCACATGCCATTTCTACACCCCAGAAAACAATATTATCTTCGTCCACGTCATTACAAACAGCACACCCAGCGTTTATATAAGTGACGTTTGTAGACCTGTCTGAAACTGGAATAATGTCATTAAATGTTTTGTCTTCTTTCACGGGAATGCAACTGTCACTTTCAGTTCCAGTATTCTGGCTCTCGCACTTATAAATTGTTTTATATTTAGGTTTTTCAGAGTTAAGCGGTTCATCTTTCGGTGGTTTTAAATACATCGAGAAACAGTCAAAAGGCTCTGAAGGAATAACACCAAACGAGCTAAAGTCCAAGACGTCCGGACACAAACTGAATTTAGAATTTTGCGTACAGGAACAGTTGGCACAGGCAGACACGTTGTCCTTAGGAAGTGTCAAATTAAACGAAAACGTACAAAGGTCTGAATAAGGACAGTTTCGTAACTGTTCGGTGATCACTTTTCTTTTTAGTTCGTTCTCAATGGTTTTCAAAAACTCTTTTGTCTCAGTACTATTTAGAAGCTCTTCCACATATTCAGGAGATACAGATGCCCCGTTGCTTGATATGTTCTCATGTGTAGTACCTTTAGTTGTAAGGGCATTATAGCTTATCGGTGGAATAGTGATTGTACTAGGTGTCCATCCTGAATAATATTGGCTCGATTCAGTGTGACTTTTTGTACTGGGTGTCCATCCTGAGTTAGTTTGACTCGATTCTGAGTGATTCACTATTAACTTAGTAATTGTAACCGTTCTATCTATATTCGATTCAGTTGTTTTAAAATCTTCTTTCGGGCCCTCAAATGTTGCCATGGTTGACTGTTGCGCTTCAGCAGCCATACATGTAGATTGTTTTAATACAAACAGTTGTACAGACAGTACAATAGTGACTATAAAAATTATTGTCATTTTGAATTTCAGTAACACCACTCCCATTACGTTCCACGTTCAGTTCACACCACAAACCACTAACATTTGTCATATTAATTTACCTCTAAATGCTTTTGCAATACGGATCCAAATGACCTTTAATCTAATGATGTTCCATCACATTTATTATTCAGTATCTGTTATGGATAATATTACTGTTGTTGTGGACACTAAACTTTACAATGGAATGGACACGCTTGGGATCGGTTCTTCCATCCCAAACAATTATGATTAATGCTACAGATTTTTATCAATTTGTTGATGCCATCAAATTAATCGCGTTGAAAATGATTGTTTTTAGTTGATAGCGATACATTTGATATTGTTTATCATGACAACATTGCCGTTTTCAAATAAACACATTTGTCATTAGACACAGTGTTGTTAAATGCACGTGACTAGACGTTATCTGAGGGAACGTAATTGGTACTGTACCACAAGATCACCGGTCCTGTAGATGCTCACCTTATATGAGCCTGTCCATGGGAAAAGGTACAAGTTGGTCACAAAATTCAAAATTTAGTTTTTTGCATAAAACAGTAGTTAAATATCATAAGATTAGCTTTAAAGTAGTGTTATGGGCCGAACATACTTTTTGCAACCCTGTGTCTGTCACGAATCGCATGTGCTTTGTTGTTTCCCAATTTTTCATCGTAATTTCAACAATTTGATTTGCCTCGAAAATTTATATGACCAGACATTTTTACGAAACTGATTTTACCTTGTATGCACCATTTGTTCTGGTTTCAATCGCCTTTTTACGCGAATTTTATCCATAAAACATTCCATTTTTCATCTATAGCATGTTTACATCCAGAGTGTGTATTGATTGCGTGTGTGAGTACAATATCGATAATGTGTAAACCCGTCTGTCAAAGTTGTGTCGGCGGCTTCTTTTGAATTTCAAACAGAAAAATCAACTTATTACATCAAAGTTAAATACCTACCTAATTTGTCTCGTCTTTTCCATTGTAAGAATTCGAAAGATAAATTATTCTACTTTCGTTTCGTGATGCTCTCATTGATTGTTTCATTCATGTTTTGCGAGATTTTTGCATTTTTTGCGACCGGTTGGTGAAACTCTTTACGCTTTCTATCAATATGGCTGTCGTGTTGTTGTTTCATACGGCATCCTACAGCATCATACACCGCGCGACGTTGTAGGGTCATGTGACCCTACGTTTCCTACGTCGGTTTTCGCTGTAGGAGGTCAACCCTACACCACTTTCATTTGTAGGGTGTAGGGTCGTAGGGTGTAGGATCACCCGAGTATATAAGAAAACGTCGAGGACTCCGAATTTTGATCGCTTAGAGAGCAGACGCGTTTTAGGTTTCTGTCAAAATTATTTCATTTTTCGCTTTATTTAACGACTTTTATTCAGTTTCTGATTACGATAAGATAAGGAATCAACAGATAACAACACAGAGAATCATTTGTAAAGTTTATTGACAAAATTAACATTTTTTTTAGTAATTTCTGGAACAATTCATAATTTCATTTTATGCTAAATACAAGTAACTGCTTTCATAAAAGCCAGTTTTCTTTTATAATCACTGACGCTGACATAACTTACAATAAACGTGTTTGCTGACCATTTTGTGCCATTTTATCATTAAATCATTGTCCATCCAGCCGTCCATGCTGCCATTTCAATATATCCATGTTGTATTTAACTATTACTGTTAAATACCAGGGAGCAAGGCGACTCCTATGAGACATATAGTACAGGTTCCGGCATAGACCGAGACTTAGTTTCCGAGCAACAAACATCTGCAAATCAGGCGGCAGGCCATCCGCCATCCCAGTATACACAAGAAGACCCGAATCAGAACGAGGGGGATAACTCAGTGGCCCGTGCCCTTTTGCAGTTGCGCAGCCAAAGGCAGAATGAACATAATTCCAACCAACCACAACTTCCACAAGCATCAAGTAGTGCCCCGAACATGACAAAATTTTATTACCACATGGACCAGCACCGAAGCAGGTCAGAAACAGAGACGCAAAGTCAGTTAGGCATGCAACAAAGAAACATTCCGTGCCCGGCTAATGATGCAAACATGAGTAATTCTGAAGTTTCCATTAAAGAAACGATATCCAGTTTAAGCGCTACCATATCCTCAATGCAACAGCAGCAAGCTTACACATGTAAAACTTGTTTGCAGCCAACTGCCAAGGGGAAATAACACAGATTTTCCGTCAAATAAGCCTAATCCGATAAATGAAGTTATGTCCCTGTAGACCGGTGAAACCGATATACCTGAGTTTTATCGATATTGGGCTACCTGTAGTTAGAGAGAGAGTTTTGCTCTTTGATTTACCTGTTCTTTTACCTGAACCAAGAGTGCGAGAATCTCGCGTATAGCGAGAATCTCGTCTAATGAATGAGAGCTAGTTAATCCGTTTCCCCATGTGACCAGATGACTGAATGAATTGTTGACAAGACCGTTAAATAAAATTGCTCAGTCTGGGTTTTGTTTCTCCATATCAGCTTTGTTTCAAGCAAGTTTGTGTTAATTTGGGTTCTGGTTGCGCTGGTGATTGCTTAACTTTATTTCTGTCTGTATCGACATAGCCTATGCATGGTACACAGATATACAGCAATGGTGGAAAATAAGCATACAGAAAGATAAAAAGAAGAATCTAAGTCAAACTTTTATTTACTTTTATTCTCAGTAAATGCGCAAGAATACGTGTCATAAAATAGATAACCTTAAATGTACATAATCACATATTGTATATTCATAAAACCATGTTTGATGTAATAATATCGGCATTCATAAAATAAAAATCGCAATGCGAAATGAAAAAAAAAGCATGTCGGTCAAAAAGCACATGCCGTAAAATGTTAAGTAATTTAAAATGAACAGATAGAGCAACTGAAGTAAAATTAAGTAATACCTTTAAGTATTAAACTTTAAAGAAATAAATGATCTTAAGTTAATATCGTTAAAGCATGTAGCTGCAATAATGAAAATAAAGAGCTAAACTTTATCAAAAAAGCACATGCGGTAAAATGTAAATGTAAATTGTAAAAATGAATTGTAAATTGTAAAAATAGATTAAATTAACTAAGCATTCAACCTTTTGTATAAACGTTTAAAAAAAAAAAAAAAAAAAAAAAAAAAAAAAAAAAAAAAAAAAAAAAAAGAAAAGAAAAAAGAAATACATGTAACATCAGGTAAAGAGCTTTAAAACATCGTAACACTTTTCAAGTGTATTTTTAGAAAGACAATGTGGCAAATGCATATACAGTATGCAGCTATATACAGATAAAGATCATTATAATAGGCATTACAAAGTTTGAGCCGCGTCCTGAAAAAACCTTCCTTATGCATATGCAAACACAAGGGCACGACTCACATGTGAAAATCAGCAGCGTCTTTATTTTAAATAGCCTAGTTATTAAATGTCTCATTGCAAATAGGAAAATTCATGATTGCTGTACAGCCAGGTTTGTACCAGAAACAGTTGAAATTCCGACGACAGGTTTTATCACGCTACGCCTCATTAAAATTAAAGACAATGCGCAACTCTATGAGGTTCTAACAATCATCCCAGCTGACCATTCATGTTGTAAAACACGTCATGGTAATAAAATATTTGGGCCCTCGCATGGGGAAACCAAGAATCTGCATATGCGAAAACAAAGACGCAGATCATCTTCGCAGTAACTGCAAAGCTGATCAGCGCCTTTGTTTTCGCTACATGAATAGTACAATTCCTAAATTTCCAGCCTCTAATCAACATCTGTGACTTACAGGCCTGTTTGTTTCGGACCTGGTAGGAACCGAAATTGTTTGTTTTCTCACACAAAGGCTCATTTGTTAATTAAATGAAAAGCATAAGCTACTGTGCCTCGCGGCGATGAAGATCATGTCGCATTTAATGTTTCAACTTCGCACTTAACACAAACAGGTAAAATCATTATTCTAGAATGATATAATTCTAAAATTGCACCGTGACCTGAGATTAAGTATGACATCAAACATGAATCTAACTCTCACTACCACGGGGACCCAACTGTTAATCGTGATTATTGATGCGACGTGGAATGTTAATGCATGCCATTATGAAGTTTCGTATGCGTCGGCGAGTTCGTTACGAATGCGACGTTCCACATCCTCTGACCTTGGACGGTAAGTACCACATGTTTTGCTCTCGTGAAAATAAACAAAGCCGAGTTTACAAAATCGGCGTCCACTATGATCTTCAAAATTCTTCTATATTCCCACTTGCAGTCAATTGGAATACTTACGGCACTTGTGTTTTTCAGCTAATGGTTTATAAAGTTGACAGGTAGATACAAGATTGCCACGAAAACTCATTACATTCTTCAAGTCCTTTTGTTTTTCTAATTCTTGACTGTAAACTAAGAAGTATAACACAGTCTTGTGGTGTCTTTATTGAAATCTGTATCAAAATGGCTTTGTAAATGCACATTTATCTACTGAGCGTGAAAAACAGTAAGATAAGCATCTTTTGTATGCATCGAAGATGAAGGTACGTACTACTAGAATGAGTCATGGAAGAATTAGCATTTTGTTGTGCTCTTACAAAAGTTATTTACGTCAATGCAAAAGCATAATTTGAGTTTTTGTCAAGCACAATATTGCATGGTGTATTGTTTCCTTGTAAGTTACATGTACTTCGTTGAGCGAGCTTCAAAGCATGTGCCACTTTTATTTTGAATGAGGTCACAGAGTGGTTTTCTGATATAGCTTTGTCAACATTCGAGTGACTTCTTGCCTCGAAACAGCAAATCATTTTCGGGCATATCAGTGACATAGGTAATATGTTTTCTAACATTAAATGACCACTAAGCACCCAGGATTACCTGTTACAGCAAACTCGGAGGTTCGGGGAACTCGGAGGTAAACAATGGAAGGCGCCTCGGACTAGGGTCAGTATAATATCATTTATAATACCACATAATGGTAACTTCAGAACTTATGGTGTTTTGGGTTGAAAAGGTATTATAATAAGCAAACAATTTATGAACAGTGTGACCGTCTTTGTCCTCACATTAACATGTTAAAGTATTTCGAACTCAGAATTATGCTCATGCAGCACGAAAATTTGTATTATCAGGTAAATAGTGGACGACCAATAACATTTGTCGACAAACTGGCAGCTATATTTCAAAATTTAGGCTTTCTCCTCGAGATTCTAAGCAACCTTGCGCATGATTACAAAAGGATAAACTCGTCAGGCTTAAAAACATTAAGATGGTGTCACATCTTTTGATACGGGAATTCTCGGAGTAATTTTGAAATGTAATATTGGGAACTCGGAGGGACGGTTTTGCAGATTCGGAGGTATTTCAACATTTAAAGAGCTGTTTTTCCTCTCTTTTTTCTTGATAATGCTGCCTTATCTGAGAGTATATTTGTTTGGATCACTTCCATTTGCCTACGAATCAAGGAAAGGTAAGCACAAAACGTTTATTCTGATTGTTGTGACACGGTAAGTATGCGCACATGCGTATTGGGGAGGGGGTGTTTGATGTATACTAGGAAAGGAGATGATCAACAAGCAAGCTACTGTCTCTGTCTATGCAATCTAAACCCCTTACATCCCATCTTTTGTGCATTATTTATTTTTATTCACATTATCGACTGTGGGTACTCGGTAGAATCTTTCAATGATGCACATAAAAAAAAAAAAAAAAAAAAAAAAAAAAAAAAAAAAAAAAAAAAAAAAAAAAAAAAAGATTGTCATTTACAGCTTATAAAACGGCTGATGCTAAATTTTCTTGGCCAACTTTCGATTGGGAGAAATACGGAGAGGGGAGGATATTTTTGTCAGTGCCCTCGTCTGCGTTTGAACTCGATCGACCTGAAAAATCATGTGCACACGTTTTTACTTGCACATACAGAATACGGGTTTTGTTTCAAGAGCTGATGATACTTTACGTTTAGTTTAAGTTACGGTAACTGAGTGACCGCCTATTGGGCAAAAGCTGCTCACTCGGCTTACGATATGTTCTCTCAGTATAAGTACCTAATTGTCATTTTTTTTTCTGACTCGGTTTCGTTAGGGTTGTAATTTCTTTCTGATTGCGCCTTTTCCTGATCATTGCCATTTCATCTAGATCTCCATTTTTGACACTTTGAATTGTGAGATTATAACAGATTTTGGCAAAATGTTGGCAGACGAGTTAAGCTAATTGTGGGACGGTTTTCTGATGCGGTCGCTCAATTTTTATTATTATTGTCTGATGTCCCTTTCACCCAAGGTTGTTTCAGACATATCGAGACGACTCCATCAATAGGTTGGGCGAACACGGGAGAACCCCAGAATAAATTCCTGACACACTCGCAAGCAGAACTTGGCTTGCTCCACTTGTTACCCTGAGAGTGCGGTTAGTGATTGAATGATTAAGAGTGCTTAATGAAATCGACAACATAATAATCATGCAAAATAATTATATGCTAATAATAAGTCCATGCCATACATTTAGGTTAGAGTAACATACATGTAGGTTAGAGTGACATATTAATGTATATTTGGTACTTTACATATTAACTGGACTTTATGTCATAAAATTAAAGTCTATTTTGCTCCAGAAGCAAAATAACGAGTCATTTTCAATGAACTGACCCTCCGAGTTCCCTGTATCCTAAATTTGACGTTACTCCGAGTTATCCACATCATACCTCCGATAATTACCGTACCCAAAATTGTGATACCTCCTACATTTACCTGGGTAAAAACACTGGATATTTTGCATATATGAGGCTAAAATTTTGCATGATGCTCATTAAGACACTGTATTTTTAGAAACCAGCCTCTGTTTAATGCGAAAATATCGTAAATGCTCAAAATTAAGTGGTCCGAATTGAAAGTGCTTTACAATCATGCAATTTCCAGTTTACATTATTTATTTTTGATTGAAAATTGACGTGTCAGCTTAAACTGATGGTGCATGTAGGGGCTTCGTCTTCTAAACTTTGCATGTGCGATATGTTAAAATTTCTAAAGTGGACGTATATTGAAAATAAAATTGGATAAATACTGCCCCTAGTCAGATTTGCATTCCGTTGTTTACCTCCGAGTTCCCCGAACCTCCGAGTTCCCTGTAACAGGTAATCCTGGGTGACTAAGGCTTAACCAAATAATATTTGGTGGCTCCATGCATTTTTGATAAGCGGCGGGGTGGGGGGCGGGGAGAGAAAACAAAAGAATTAAAGGGATTTGTGAGGTTTTTAGGTGCGGTTGTCAGTCAGTTTTCCATGGGAATGGTGTGTTGTACAAGAACAGCGATCAACTATCATAATGGTTATTTTATTGCAATTAGAAGAGTCTTTCGGGAGCCCTTTGTACCCTCGGCCTCAGGCTAAAACAACTTTCTCCAGCCTCTGCAAATGCTAATACAGTATAAAAACGTGGTTGACCCTTTTAACATGTATCTACAAAATATTAATTGAAGAAAATGCATCACTGTCTCCATATTTTCTATTTTATTTTACTGATTCATGGGTCTCAATCTTCCACGATGCATTTCTGTGTCGCATATTAAATTTTAACAAAATCTACGATGCATACAAGAGATGCTTAGCTTACTGTTTTTCACGCTCAGTAAATAAGTGTGCATTTACAAAGCCATTTGGATACATATTTCAATAAAGACACCACAAGACTGTGTTATACTTCTTAGTTTACGGTCAAGAATTAGAAAAACAAAAGGACTTTAAGAATGTAATGAGTTTTCGAGGCAATCTTGTATCTACCTGACAACTTTATAAACCATTAACTGAAAAACACAAGTGCCGTAAGTATTCCAATTGACTTCAGATGGGAACATAGAAGATTTTTGCAGATCATAGTGGATGCCGATTTTGTAAACTCGGCTTTGTTTATTTTCACGAGAGCAAAACATGTGGTACTTACCGTCCAAGGACAGAGGATGCGGAACGTCGCATTCGTAACGAACTCGCCGACGCATACGAAACTTCATAATAGCATGCATTAACATTCCACGTCGCATCAATAATCACGATTAACAGTTGGGTCCCCGTGACTACGCTCCACTTCAATTCCCAGGTCGATTTTCTTGCCACTTCACAAGGTGGGACAGACCCTGCAAGTGAATAAAAGTGTAAATAGAAAAGGCATATCTGATACTTCATTAAGTCATTCTGAAGAGCCGCGACGTAAGAAAAATTGGTTCCGACCAGACCCAGCAGAAACAGGTATGTACATCTATCTAACAAGGCGAGAAGCTTGAAAATTTCGGATTTAAGATGATGAGAAATCATCTTATCGATGTAGCGAAAATAAAGCCGATTATAAGCTGTTCAGTCAATGCACAGCTGATCCGCGTCTAAGTTTTCGCATAGGTTTTCTCATGACAATGCTTATTTTATAAATCGGGTTGTGGTGTATATATTGGCCCTTAAGGTATCAATCATAAATTACACGCAAATCATGTTGTCGCGTGGCTGTTAATTGACCCATAAGGACCCTTATAAAAAGGTGTGAAATACAAACTTGACAGTAAAGATACCGCCTTGCTTTTAGCAAAAAAATCAATTTTTATTCCAAATGAAATTTTCAATTTTTATTGCTGATAATAAAATTGCTGAAAATAAACACTGTATATGATAGTGGGTACGCACAATCTATGTTTTGGAGCAAAAATAAGAAAAATAAGTGCACCCCTGCGCATCCATTACACGGACATGTTTTCCTAATGTTTAGCGCATTTCCACCGCAAATTTGTAGGTAATGCAAATATACTGTGATACAAAAGAATGAATTCATCCTATAGTATGTGCACATTTCTTCTTATATTCGACAATAAGGAAAAGATAAATGGCACGATGATTAGAGGGAAAATGACGCGAAAATTTCAACACACTTAATGTAGACCGTCTTTTGTCTCTGAGTATAAATGAAATTAAATAAATATTACTTACGAAATTCGGCGACTGTCGTCTGGCTATAATCCTTTCCACGAGAAATGTTTCATTTAACACACGCGAAACGCGTACTTTGCTAGAAACAAAGGGAAGTTGATGACCCTCATTTAACTTTTTGTAATCAATTTGTTTACGCGGGCGTACACAAGTTGTGAAAGCCATGATTAAATTGGATCCAGACGTCATCTTTATATATGTCCAACTTAAAGTATTTGAGCATAATCTGTCATTTTATTGTCTCTTCATGTGTTTTCACCAAAAGTGTGAAGACGGCGATTCTGATGTAGTTAAGACAGAAAATGAGAAAAGACGCTTCGCTATGAAGGTACAGGCATTTTGTGAGGAAAAGGGTTTGAGATCATTTTTAGGGGTATTCGGGTATGCTGAATCCAAAAATCAATGTTGGCAAGCTGAGAAATGGCTCCTTCACCATCTAATTTGCATATTTCCAAGATGGCCGCCAAAATTAAGAAAAACATCAATTGCTGCAAATTAGTATATGTTTAGGATTCCAAACTGCTATAAAATAATAAAAATAACATTTTATAATGATTAGAAGGTCTTCAATGAATAAAAAAAAAATCTCAAAAGTTAAAAGGCTGAGGTGGGGGTGTTGAGGGGGCAGGGGTGTGGGCTTTTGTACTTGTACCTACAAAAGTGATCATAGTTCCACTGTAACAAGTCCTAGATCACTGCACCTGGTCTCACTGTAAAGCATAGATATAGCCTTTTGATCATTTGGTATGTAATGCAAATCATCGAATTTGCATATTCATGAATTTTAATGACAATATTAAAAACGGCTTTAAAATCCATAAGTAAACAATTGTCAGGCAGAAAAAAGCTATCATTATGACAACTTGTTATTGCACCAGTAATACCATATATGACAAATATATTGATGCCAATGGTCAATATGAAACTCATCTCATTAGCATATTAATGAATATTAATTGAAATGTCAAAACATAGGGGCAAAAACCAGGGAAAAACAATTGCCATTGAAAGGTTTTGGTGCGTTATATAATTTTTGCATTTTAGGACAAATTTTCATGGCTGCCAGTTTGGTCAGATGGGCCGATTAAATGCCATAAAAAGTTGTCTTCAACAATGAACACATTCGCATGATTTAAACATCGTATTGTTTCCACAACCGCCCCTAGTATGATTCTATAGAATGGAATGAACTTACAAAATACCCATGTCCCACCAAAAGCATACTTTAGAATACTATGGTTGGTCTAGTGATATTGCATTGACATAGCAATTTAACCTTCATAACTAATATTGAAATCATTGAATTTACATATATTCATGAATATTAATAAAAATCATAATGGGAGAAAAATCCTGGAAAAAGATAGGGGGTATACGTACATAAACACCTGTACCCAGGCTGTTAATGAACCTAGGATGCCGAAAGAGATATAAAATGAATGCTGTGGCAATGTACTATAACTCTGAAATATGATATAAGAATAATCGGATTTGTAATTTCATGTATATTAATGAAATCTTTAAAAATATGACAGAAAAAATGGAAAAATTAAATGGGTAAATGTAAGAAATGGCTTGTATCTTGGCAACCCAAAGCCCTAAAGTGCTGAATGATGATCAAATGGTTGTAAAGGCAATATTATGCCATCCTATATTACAATTTATAAGTCATTTGATTTTTATTTTCATGAATATTAATAACATCTTTAGGAATTGGGGTAAAAATGCTGAAAGCATAAGGCGGTATATACGTAAAACATGCATATCATGCTTACTGATAGACATAGAGAGCTGAAATTGATATCAAACAATTGCTTAAACATTGTTCTATAACAGTATGATCTGCCATTTGCTTCATCTGAAATATTTGTGTATGAATGTTATTAAAATCTTTATAAATAATAGAAAAATGACCAGAAAATGATGCGGGTTTAACAATAAAATTGCGTATATCTGGACTGCAAATAGACTTAGAGAGTTCAAAGTGGCATCAAATTATTGCTAGTACACGTACAATTTATTATTGCTATATGTTTAGATTTATAAAGCATACATGTATTTGTTAGCAACCAAGATACAAGCGATTTTGTTTGAGCTCAACCTTCAACTTTATGTATGTAATTTTTACAATTTTTCATAGCATTCATGGCTTTTGATAAGCTATGGTTTATCTATCAGACTACATGGTTTTAATCAGATGCTGTTTATCTATCAGACTACATTGTCCTAACATTCTATGGGTACCATTTTCATCCCTCTAAAGGTATTAGCGATGGAGATATAAGCAACTTTGTTGGTAATACCGCCTTTACTTTTCGGTGATATTTCTCTAATGTAAAAGATCTCATTAATATCCGTACAACAAAAAATATCTAGATGTCTTATAATTATTATTATATCAGATCATATGGTTATAGAACATTGTCATAGCAGTCGTTTGATTTCAACTTCGACTCTTTAGGTCCTTAAGAAGCCAAGATACGCACATGTGTTTAAATGTATACCTCTGCATTTTACCCCAATTCCTAAAGATTTTATTAATATTCATGAAAATGAAACTCAAATAACTTATCTATTACAGTATGGATGGTATAATATTTCCCTAGCAACCATTTGTTTCCATTTTCAGAACATTGGGGCTTTTGGTTGCTAAGATACAAGTGTATTTGAAGGTGTACCTGTTTAATCTTTTTCCATTTTTTTTCTCTTAATTTCATAAGTTTTCATTGATATACATGAAATTGAAAATCATTTTTTTCTTATATCACACATCAAAGCGATAATATGATACCTTATCATTTATTTGATACCATTTTCAACGTCCTATGTTTATTTACAGCCCAGGTACAAGTGATTTTGTATGTACACCCCACATTTTTCCATGATTTTCCTTCCATTTCTTACAATTTTCATTAATATTCATATTCATGAATATGCAAATTCAAAAATTTGAATATTAGGATTACCATTAAATCGTTATGTCCAAGCACTACTATCAGGTCAATCATAGTATTCTAAAGTATGCTATTGGTAGGATATGGGTATTTTTGTAAATGCACCCCATTCTATAGAATCACACAATGAGCGTGGAAACAATATTTTTACATCATGCAAATATGTTCATTGTTGAGTACAATATTTTAAGGCATTTAAGTGGTCGCTCTGACCAAACTGGCAGCCATGAAAATTTGTCCTAAAATGCAAGAAAGATCTTATAACCTACCAAAACCTTTAATGGCAATAGTTTTCCCCTGGTTTTCAGTTGGCCCCAGTTTTCAACATTATAATTAATATTCATGAATATGCAAACTAGATAAAATTTTCAAATAGGTCCATGACACCAATATATTTGTCACATGATATATAACTTGTGCAAAAACAGTGTCATAATTATGGTTTGAGCCTGAAAATTGTTTATTTATGGATTTTAAACCATTTTAATGTTTTCATTACAATTCAAGAATATGCAAATTAGATAAATTGCATTACTTACCACAGGAGAAAAGGGATATGTCTAAGCTTTACAACGAGACCAGGCTCAGCGGCATAAGACGAGCAACAGTGGTGATATGATCAATTTTGTAGCTACACCCCTCCTCAAGAAACACATTAATAGTTGCCATGGAAACCATGCGTTATTTTCATATTGTAGTTGAGTTTATCTTTGCGGGCTAAAATTCTTTGCATTTAAATTTATGTAATTTAGTCAAGCAATCATATAACAATATATTTTAAGCGATTTTAGGCTCAGATCATGACAAACAAATGAAACGTTTCATCAGTATAACAGATTCTAGATATATTGGCGGCCATTTTGAAAATATGCAAATTAGGACATGAAGACGTCATTTCTCAACTTGCCAACATTGGCTTTTGGATTCAGCACACCAAATTACCCCTAGTTCAAGTGTCAAACCCTTTTCCTCGCAAAATGCCTGTACTTGTTAACTTTTCTCAATTCCTGTCTTAACTAATGAGCAGACCATCAAAACAAGTTTCGGTTGAATTTGTTTTGCAATTATTTCCAATTCAGTAACAATTGAATAATCCTAAAATTGGTGGCGGGATTTAACTTTTCATCATACGATGTTTGCTTTAAACGTTTGTCTTTGATGCATTATAGTCAGAGGCATTTAAGCATTAAATTAAAGCCTTCTGTTATGTTCGGATAGTCTTTGAAGGACAGCATCGCGACCTTGTCCATTTGCTAATTATGGCATCAAAATGAAATTATAAGCTTCAATTATCTGATCAAATGATAATATTAATAATATAGTACTAAAGATATCCACAATAATTAAAATGATAATGATAAATAATATTCTATATAATTCTATATTCTGTAAATTAAAATGACCGCACATGATTTCTTAAAATATTCAGTTTTGTAAGGGTATACGACATAATGTCATCTTTTGAAAGTGCAGACATACAATATATGATCTCAAAGATAAAATTTTGATCATTTTTATATTAAAAGTATTTTTGGCCCCATTGTGTATTAAGCTGAAGTATTTTCTTGAATTTCTCACATCTATCCATTACCTGAGGCAACCACCTGCGCTTCGACATATCACAGTTACCTGTAATATTTATGGTGCGGACTTAGTAAAATTCCGAACAAAAAATAATTTCCAGAAAAGAGTTGAAACTGGAATTATCCTATACTCGGGAAGCAAAAAGGACTATTGCTAGATTCATTAAACTTATATGTATGTAAAGTATGGAATATGCAGATAACAAATATAACAGCATCCTAAATTTCCGTGAAATATTTTTTTATTAAATTAGACGTGAAAATGGGATTACACGCGTTTTGACACTTTAACAATAGCTTGATATAGGGTAACAAGATGTAACCTTCGGACGACCAGGGAAGCAAAAAGATCAAACTCAAAATAAATAAAATTTATATCATCGGAAAGCTGATAATTTGTAGAATATGCATATAACAGCATCCTGTTTCTTACTTTTTAAATAAAAATAATACAATTGTATAAAAACTGTTTTCCATAGCAATCTAATGTTAATTGGTAACCAAATTGGACAGGTAAGGCCTACCTGTCATTGCCTACGGAAATCCAATAATTCATCGGTATTTTCCGGTAAAAATGCAGGTAAGTTTAGTATGATGGCTACGGCCCTGGGTTACTTAACCACCACTATTCAAGGCATGCGCAATGACCCCCAACCTCAAAGAGGTGTTGTAGACAACACAGCGTATAGTACAGGTGGTGTAGGCCAGGTTCAACAAGGGTACCAGTCAAACCAGGTGGGTAGCGATAGCGGTAGTCAGCAGGTAACAGCACGTAACAACCACCAAGAAGCTAATAGCTTTGATCAAACTAGGCAACAGCGGTGGACAGAGAATACCTCTCTGACTAACCCCGTCAGGTACAGGAATAACCCAACAGGTAATTACACTGAGTTTCATCAACAACAGGGCGTTGATGAAGAAAGTCAACAGTACTGGCCAGAGAATAGACCCTTGTATAACACCAGAAACGAATGGCAGGCAGGTAGACAACAGGTGAGTGGTCAGCGCAATTCCTCCTTTTTAGATGCCAAATTGCCACCATTTAATGGCAAAGAGGATTGGAAAGTGTGGCTGAACAGATTTGAGGCAGTGGCTAATAGAAGACAGTGGGACGACGATGCCAAGCTAGACAATCTGCTTCCCAAACTCCAAGGCAGAGCAGGTGAGTTTGTTTTCACACAATTGTCTAATGAAACAATTTCGTGCTATCCGCAGTTAGTCAAGGAGCTCAACAGCAGATTCCGTGTAGTTGAGACCCAAAAGACTTATGCAGCTAGGTTCAGTCAGCGAACGCAAAGGCATGATGAGACCGTAGAGGAGTATGCGGCAGAGCTAAAACGGCTTTATTCAAAAGCATACAATAATAGGGACGAGAGCACAAGGCGAGAAGACCTGGTAAGACGCTTCTTAGATGGTCTAAAAGATAGTGAGGCTAGTTTTGAAATTGAATTTCATAAAGAGCCAAATGACATAGATTTGGCAGTTTACCACGCTGCAAACTTTATTCAGACAAAAAGAAGAGGTAACTCAGATGCCTATCATGACAAGAAATTTAAGAGGTACGCACGTAGGGCAAACTACGAAGATGAGACAGATGACAGTGGAAGTGAGTATGTGGGTGATGATATGAATGCTGAAGAAACTCTGCCTATAATGAGACTACCATCTAAAGATGAGCAACGGAAAAGTAAGCCACAGAAAGGTGAGCATAGGAAGGTAGATACACAACCGAAATCGGACTCTCTGACCGAGGTGAAAGAAATGCTAAAGTCTCTTGCAGGTAAGGTAGATGAGTTACAGAAAGACTCGACGCCTAGAGGGAACATGAAACAGGATATGCCTGTGAGCGGTAAAAGTGGGGTGTTATGCTATGCCTGCAAAGAACGGGGACACATTTCCAGAGATTGCCCAAGTAGACAAAACCAGCGACAAAGGAGCGATGCTAATGTGCAGCAGCGCAATCAAGGTAGAGTACAGACAGGCAGTGGACAAAATACTGGTCCTTTAAACTAGGACAGGCTGACCCTGAGGGCCGCAGGGAAGCCTGTGATAAAAGTCATGGCCTAAGAAATAAAGAAGAAAACAAGGAAGCCAAGGGTGACGCGGTAATAAAGTCACTAAAGAATGTCAGAAAGCTACCCGATGGTATATATGTTAAAGGTACAGTTCAGGGTTACCCGATCCTGTATACTGCCGATACGGGTGCATCAAAGACCGTATTATCAAAACGTGTCTATGATAATATGAGGCCCGAAGACAAACTTCCATTAACCAAAGCCGCTAAGTTAGTAGGTGCAGGTGGCACAACAATAAATGAAGTTGGCAAAGGAAACTTCAAGTTACAGCTGGGACCGGTAAGTGTGCAGACAGAGGCTATTGTAGCAGAAATTGATGATGACGGGCTACTTGGAGTAGATATACTGCAAAACAGTAAGAATGGTCCAGCAGATTTATTGATGAGTAAAGGCTTCCTTGTAATTGACAAACAAGAGGTACCCATCATACAGGTAGGACTTAGTGCAAGAACAAGAAAAGTAACAGCTGCAGATCACTTCGTGATACCTGCTCAAAGTGAAGCAGTGATTGATGTTTTCATAGAACGGCGAGAGTATGATGATTTCTCAGCCGATGAAGACTACATTATTGAACCCACAGAGCACTTTAAGGAAACCTACCCTTTGCAAATGGCACCGTCACTAACCAATATAAACAATGCTTGTACAGGTAAGGTAAGGCTACTTAACCCTTTCCCTACCGCAGTGTCAGTTAAGCAAGATGCGGTTGTAGGACAAGCAGAACCAATAGACGGATTACCGAAGTTGATAGTGCCACAGGAAAATGCACAAGAAGCAGGTAACTTCGCTAGAGTTAGGCGTATACAATTCAGTCAGACAGAGCAAACGCAAGCTGAACACATGATAGAACATAAAGTGAGGTATACGAAGGAAAGCAGAAATATAGAAGTGCCAGAGCATCTCCGTGACCTTCATCAAAGAGCCACAAATGGGCTAGATGCCGCTGGGAAAGAAAAGGTAGCCAGTTTGCTAGTACGTTTTCAGGACACTTTTTCCAAAGATGAATGGGATATTGGGTTAACTGACTTGGCAGAGCATGAGATTCCTACAGGAGACGCTGCTCCTGTTAAACAAGCCCCAAGGAGAGTACCGTTAGCTCATGCAGCTGATGAGAAGAAAGCAATTGATGACCTCAAGGCAAAAGGGGTAATAAGAGATAGTGTGTCACCATGGGCAAGTCCTATCGTATTAGTGTCCAAGAAGGATGGAGGTGTTCGCCCGTGTGTTGACTATAGAAAGGTAAATGAGCTAGTAAAACCTGAGGCATTTCCCCTCCCGAGGGTGCAAGACTGTCTAGATTCAGTGGCTGGATCCAACTTATTCAGTACATTTGACCTGACCAGTGGTTATTTCCAAATAAAGGTAAAGGAAAGTGACACACCCAAATCAGCCTTCGTCTGTAAGTATGGACACTACGAGATGACACGCATGCCCTTCGGTCTTAGTAATTCGGCATCAACGTTTCAGAGAACAATGGAATTATGCCTCCAAACTCTGCAGTTGGAGACGTGTCTCATTTATATTGATGACATTATAGTATTTGGAAAAGATCTGGATCAGCACATGCAAAGAGTGGAGGAGGTTCTGACCAGACTTCGCGATGCGGGACTGAAATTAAAAGCAGAAAAGAGTCATCTTCTACAGGAAGAGGTAGTATTCCTTGGTCATGTAGTGTCGGGAGCGGGCGTAAAACCCAATCCTACAAACATAGCAAAGATTGTAGACTGGCCTAAGCCGAAAACCGCAAAACAAATCCGTCAGTTCGTGGCCATGGGGTCATACTACAGGAGGTACATCAAGGGCTTTGCATCTATGGTAAGACCGATGGTAGAGCTCACTAAAAAGGGGAAACGGTTTGTGTGGGATGCAGCATGTGATGAGGCTTTCACAAAGCTCAAGAAATCACTGGTAAGTGCTGATGTGATGGGTTACCCATTGAATGAGGGCGGAGACTTCATCCTGGACGTAGATGCCTCAGATGTGGGGATTGGAGGCGTGCTCCACCAAGTACAGGAAGGTAAAGAGAAGGTAATAGCTTATGCAAGCAGAGCACTAAACAGAGCGGAGACCAACTATTGCATAACTGAAAAAGAACTGCTAGCAGCCCGGTATTTCATAGAGTACTTCCGACAGTACCTTTTAGGGAGAAGGTTCATAGTAAGAAGTGACCACCAGAGTCTGGTTTGGCTGTTTAAGCTTAAAGAGCCACGAGGTAAGATAGCTAGATGGATAGAAGTTCTTAGTCAATACGACTTCGAGATACAGTATAGGCCAGGCAAGAACCAAAGTCACTGTGACGCCCTTTCTCGGTGTGAGAACCCCAGGGCGTGTGACTGCCCAATGCAGGATACGATGGAGCCACTGAAATGTGGCCCATGCAAGAAATGCTTCAAGCGAGCTCAGGACATGCTGCATGAGCAGTTTTACAAGGAGCTAGAGGCTAAGGACTCTGAGGCTGAACCGCAAGGTGAGGAAACAGATGTAGCCAAAACTGTGGAGGAAACGAAAGAGGCAGATAAAGCTGTTCAAAGTTCCTCAACTTCAGGCCACGGACGTGAACCGGGGCAAAATGAAGTCCAGAGTGTAGTGTCATGGTTCCAGGGTAGGTCGGCTTGAGATCTGGCAAAGCTGCAAGACGAAGATCCAGACATTGGCCCAATCTTAAGAGGTAAGCTGTCTAACACTAAACCAAGCAGCCAAGAGATGACAGTGAGAAGCCCAGCCGCTAGGCATTACTGGATCATATGGGATTCATTAGTACTGCAAGATGGACTACTTTGCAAGAGGTATACAAAGAAGGATGGGACAGGTCAGTATCTGCAGTTCGTAGTGCCGTCAGTCATGAAAAAGGAAGTGCTGTATCAGATGCACGATTCCCTAGTGTCCGGTCACATGGGCACCAAAAAGACCAAAGAGAAAACGCTGCAACGCTTCTATTGGTATGCTCTGAAGGAAGACATAGGTTTGTATGTGCAGAGGTGTGACACCTGTGCCGCGGACAAAAAGCCTCAGAAAATCCCAAGGGCGCCAATGGGAAGTCTGCAAGCTGGAGCACCAGGAGACTGCATTGCGACAGACTACATTGGTCCACTTCCGGTGACTGACAGAGGGAACATGTATATTTTGGTCTTCACTGATCATTTCTCTAAAAACATTGAAGTTATACCAGTGAGCGATATGACTGCCGAGGTGTGTGCCGAAAAACTGCTTAATGAGGTCATTTCAAGGTGGGGTTGCCCGCTATCCATCCACAGCGATCAGGGTAGAACATACGAAAGTAGAGTTTTCAGAGAGCTATGCAGGATGCTAGAGGTAAGGAAAACTCGAACCAGTGTCAGAAACCCACGTGGAAATGGGCAAGTGGAGCGATTCAATCGCACCTTACTCCGTATGATTAAAGCCTACTTATGCGGTAAGCAAAAGGAGTGGGGCCTCCATCTAGGCTGCCTAGCAGGAGCGTATCGAGCGACGCCAAATGAAGCAACAAAGATGACACCAAATCTTCTTACCATGGGCAGAGAGGTAAGGTTGCCTGCAGAATTGGTGTTTGGAAGCACCAACTCTTATGATGGAGAGGACATCACATCATATGGTGAGTTTGTGGATGTGCTTAGGGCCAGATTGCAGCATGCGCATGAAATCGCACGTAAGTACATGTCAGTAGCAGCGAAGAGGAGAAAAGAGCTGTACGACTCTAAACTTGCATTCCAAAGGTACAAAGTTGGCGATGTAGTCTGGTGCCTAAAGGAAGTTAGAAAGTTGGGAGTTTCACCCAAACTTGAGTACATATTTGAAGGTCCGTTCCTGGTGAAAGAGAATTTGTCTGAGTTAGACTATATAATCCAGGTAGATAGGACAGGGTCTGAGAAACCAGTTCATCACAATAAGCTCAAGCCATACGAGGGTGATCATACTCCAAATTGGGTAGCTAAAGCAAGGAGAAAGGTGGTGAGCCACACAAGCAGTAGACATTAAGCAGACAGAATGATGAGCCGATGTGCTTTGTCAGGTACCATCAGAGATTGTTCAAGAAGAATATAAGCTAAAACCAGAAATCCTTTAATCCAAACAATAGGGGGGTAGTCTTTATTTAAACCGATTTGCCTTAAGAAAAGGAGAAGCCGAAGATGGCATGAAGGGGCACAAAGAAGCTGAAGAGGTAGGTGATTGCTGTAGGACACACATGAGAAATCCCTAGAATAAAGGTGGTAGGCTATCAGTGATTTACAAGGAACCATGAACACCTAATGCAGTATGGAGAGTTGTAAGGTAATGGATAGAGAAGAGTATAGCTGAGCTGAGCAAGATGTAGAGTGGGTTGAAGTAGAAGAGATACTGATTGGAGACCCTGAAAGGTGAAAGACTTGGGTAGAGGTAAAATTGCGGAAGGGAGGTGTACTGAAACGGGTAATGTTTTAAGAAGTTGAAGAAGAGCGGTAGGTGTAGAGGTTCGAGGTAATGAGGATATGGATAGCGAAACCGTTCCTAATGTAAAGATCGCGATAGAAGAGGGAGTAAGGCAGACCCATCTAGAATCGCGAACTAAGTGAAAGGTCAGCAATCACGTGCCTAAGTCAGCGTTAGTGGTAGATAATATGTAAAATGTTAATTAATTGCCGTTTTCTGTATACAGATTAGTCAAAGATGGAACAGCTGATCCAGAGTCTGGTGACAGCAGGGACAGATGCATCCAAGATAGAGAGGGCACGACACAGAGGGCTGGCGTACCAATGTCTCAAGTGCTTGCAGAGGGATGGTTCCCGAACTATCAACATCAAGTGCCGGATGGAGGAACACGTGATGCATGCCCATCTCGGAAAGGCGGAATGGCCGTTCTACTGCAAACTCTGTGGGTTTAAGTGCCGGAAGTACGAGGAGCTGACGACTCATCTCACGGCCTATAGCAGGCACGTGGTAAAGGCCACCAAGATGAAGATCCTTGATCACCGCCCATACCTCGTGGAAAACCCTATGCCTCATGTATTTGGGCCATCGGACTACAGGGCTTTGACGCCAGAGGCCAGCCTTCTTCATTTCCTAGGCATGGGAGACAGCGAAGGCGCTGAGGGAGAGGGACGACCATCATCCACTCCAGTGGTTATGCAAGTACCAAGGTTTACACCCACCACTCAAGCCATAGTCCAGCCGACAACCCAAACTATTCCTCTGGACCTGAGGGCATCTATCCCAGCGCCTACGCAGCAGCAGCAAGTGCAGCCAGTAGTGCAAGGACAGGGTCAGTGGGCGTACGTGGGTCCTGATGGCAAAGTCCTGGTTGTAACCCCTGCTCAGCCTTCAGTACAGATGGTGCAGTCCCCATCTACCATACAGCCAACGGTGAATGCAGGTGGCCCGGTGGCAAACGTCCAACCTTTGGTGACTGACCAGCGTGGTCGTTCGTCTCTCACTAATGAGAAAGACCATCATTATTTCTTGAATAGGTTCGTGTGTGTTGGTGAGTTCTTTGATGGCTGACTAGGCCAATTCTAGCTCTAAACTGTCGGTTGCAAGTAGAGCAAGTCAATGTCATTGAATCAGCTGGTGGCCCATTGGTATTGGCTTTGCGTTCTCTGCGCTTTCTTTCAGCTTCACAGATTCTCTTTTTTTCATGGAGAGCTGCTCCTTTGTTGATGAGACCTCGCCACTTTGATCGCTCCTGTGCAGTCTGTTCCCAAGACCCAATTGGTATGTCAAAATCCTTCAGAGAGGCTTTCAGGGTGTCTTTGTAGCGTTTCTTCTGGCCACCTTGAGAGCGCTTTCCCTCTTGTAGTTCTCCATAGAAGACTTTCTTTGGAAGTCGCTCATCAGGCATTCTTATTATATGGCCGGTCCACCTTAGCTGTGCTAGCTTTAAGACAGTATGCATGCTTTGCATCCCTGCTTTCTTCAGGACCTCTGTGTCTGGGATCTTGTCTTGCCACTTGATTTTTAACAGCTTTCTCAAACAGCTTAGGTGGAAATGGTTTAGTCTCTTTGCATGACGCTGGTATACTGTCCACGTCTCACATGCATACAAGAGGGTTGGAAGTACCACAGCCTTGTAGACTTTCAGCTTGGTGTCAAGCTTGATTCCATTTCGCTCCCAGACATTTGCACGGAGTCTTCCGAATGCCACACTGGCTTTAGCAATTCTTGCAGTGACCTCATCATCAATGTGCACTGCTCTGGAAAGAGTGCTTCCCAGGTAGGTGAATTTATCAACAACTTTCAGTTTTTCTCCATTCACAGTGATGGTTGGTTCATTGTACGGTTTTCCAGGTGCTGGCTGGTGTACAACCTCTGTCTTTTTTGTGCTGATTGTGAGATCATAGTTATCACATGACTGTGAGACTTGATCCATGGCTCTTTGCATTTTTGCCTCTGAGCTGGCATTCTTATCCATATCATCTGCATAGAGGAGCTCATCTAGCACATCGGTCTGCACCTTAGTTTTGGCTTGCAACCTTCTAAGGTTGAATATATTGCCATCAAAACGGTACCTGATTGGAAAACCAGTGTCACTGTCCTGAAAAGCATCCATGAGCATGGCAGAAAACATCATGCTGAACAGTGTTGGTGCCATAACACAGCCCTGTTTGACCCCATTTGTTACCTCAAAGGGTTCAGAGAACTCTCCATCATTTTGCACACGTGCCTGCATGCCATCATGAAATTGCCGCACCATTGCTATGAATCTGGGTGGACAGCCAAACTTGGCCATGATTTTCCACAGTCCATCACGACTAACTGTGTCAAACGCTTTGGTGAGGTCGACAAACGTCATGTATAGATCTACATTCTGCTCTTGGCATTTCTCCTGAAGCTGTCTTGCTGTGAAGATCATGTCTATCGTCCCCCTGTCCTTTCTGAATCCACACTGACTTTCTGGGATAAGTCCCTTCTGATCAAGATGAACATTCAGGCGGTTCAACAGAATTTTTGCTAGTATCTTCCCAGCAATCGATAGGAGGGAAATGCCTCTGTGGTTGTCACAGACTTGTGGATTTCCTTTCCGCTTGTATAGGTGGATTATGGATGCATCCTTAAATTCTTGTGGGATGGCCTCCTTCCTCCACATACAGTGAAACAGCTCGGTCAGTTTCTCTGCCATGGGTAGCCCCCCGGCCTTATAAACCTCTGCAGGAATTGCATCTGCACCTGGAGCTTTGCCAGAAGACAGTTGTTGAACTGCTTTTCTTGTTTCCATGACGGTTGGAAATTCATCTAACAGAACATTGCACTCTATCTGTGGCAGTCTGTCAATTGCATCCTCATTGATGCTTGATGGTCGATTTAGCACACTATTGAAATGTTCTGCCCACCTTTTCAAGATAGCCTCTTTGTCTGTGAGAAGAGTGTTTCCATCTGCACTGAGTAATGTGGTGGCTCCAGAACTCTTAGGGCCATAAATGGTTTTCAGTGCATCATGAAATTTCTTCATGTCCTTTCTGTCTGCAAAAGACTGAATTTCTTCTGTTTTCTTCCTCAGCCAGGAATCTTGCATGTCCCTAAGCTTGGTCTGGACTGTCTTACAAACGTTGCTGTAGGCTGCTTTCTTGGATACTGAGCTAGTATCATCTTGGTGTGCCTTGTGCAATCTGTGTTTTTCTTCAAGAAGCTTCTGAATTTCGTCATCATTCTCATCAAACCAGTCTTGATGTTTGCGAGATGGATGTCCTAAAGTAGTAGCAGCTGAAGAATGAACTGTTTTATGGAAGACTGTCCAGTTTTCTTCGGGGTTCTCTGAACTGAGATTGATTGCATCCAGTTGGTTGCAAATGTCTGTTAAGAAAGCTTGTCGCATGCTGTCTTGATTCAGCTTTGAGACATCCAGTCTTTTAGCAGCTTTCTTGCCTTGAGGTCGCCTCGCAGGCTGGATTCTAAGGTTGAGTTTGCTGACAACCAGTCTATGGTCTGTCCAGCAGTCTGCACCACACATAGTCTTTGTCACTCTGACATCCTGCCTATCTGTTCTCCGCACTATAACATAGTCTATGAGATGCCAATGTTTGGAACGGGGATGCATCCAGGATGTTTTATTTCTGTTAGGTAGACGAAAGACTGTGTTGGTGATTAGAAGATCATGTTCAGCACACTTCCTTAGAAGCAAGAGACCATTGCTGTTGCACTTTCCAACACCTTCTGGACCTATAACTCCTTCCCAGGTCTGGTGGTCTGTACCAACTCTGGCATTAAAGTCTCCAAGAAGGATAAGTTTGTCTGTACGGGGTGTAGCAGAAATAATGTCGTCTAAGTCATTATAGAACTTGTCTTTAACCTCATCTGGATTGGTCATCGTGGGTGCATAGGCACTGACAATAGTTGCATGTTTATTGCCTGACAGAGGAAGTCTCAATGTCATTAGGCGGTCATTGATGCCTTTTGGCAATCCTGAAAGCTTACCAACAAGTTCTGTTTTAATGGCAAAGCCAACTCCTGCTTCACGCCTCTCTTCGCTTTTGCGTCCACTCCAGAAGAAGGTGTATCCAGCACCAACTTCTTTGATCTCCCCAACATCTGCTAACCGAGTCTCACTCAGAGCTGCTATCTGAATTCCATACCTCCCAAGTTCTCTGCCCACAAGGGCCGTTCTACGCTGCGGTCTATTTGACCCAGCACTGTCCATCAATGTTCGCACATTCCATGCGCCAATCCTCAAAGGGATTATCTTTGTTTTTTTCTTATTTTTTCGACCGCTAAAAAGGGATCCCCGCTGATCGCGGTTAACCAGCCAGGGGGTTTGAAGCAGGCAATTGTTTAGGGCACCTTTTCTAGCCCCTTCCCCATGCTACGGGGGTGAGCAGTGCGGTCCTAAATAGGTCTGCTCAGTCGCTCAGCCGACTGCCGAATTTCGCTTACTGCTTCTCCTCACGGAAAACGACCATATAGAACTGAGCCGCCTGCGTGCAGGTCTGCAACTACAGCTCCCAGTGTGTCCTACACCTGCTGCTTCGCCGCTCGCCCATCGCCACAGGACTTTTGTAGGTATGTGGGTGCATGTGTGATGAAATTGTTGTGTATGCAAGTGCTTGTGTGTTGAGAAATAAGATGACGTGCGCTATGAAATTGGATTATAGTGAGGAAGAGGTGCGCAGCGTCAACCTCACTCACTCGTCCTCACCCAGCTGTGCCCAGAGGCAAGACACAGGTCAAGACGTCTGGAGTTAGGTTTGGATGCAGTGGATGACCGTAACATCTATAGTGCCTTATCACGCTCTGCATGTTCCACAACATGTTGCTGTATCGCTTTCCGAACCGTTGAATCTGATGATTTCTTCCGCTCCGTCTACCGAAACAGTCTTTGCATATCTGGACCAGGCATATCCAGACACACAGGTTTTATTTTGGAATTACCTTTTCCTAGATGAATTGCTGGCCACAGCTGAAGGGCTCCATCTACCCTTTCATAGGTTTTGTTTAGAGACCTGTAAACTCCTAGGAGGACTGTCAACCAAAACTAATGAGTTCCCCCTGCCCAGCTAGGTTTTTGTGTAGAGAACTAGCAAACTCCTAGATGGGTTGCCGTCCAAGGCTAACGAGCCCCATCTGCACCGCATGGCAACAGGTAGTACTGATTACATGTTACAGTAGCAGATAATCTGACCTGACCAGCGTATAGTGGTGCTTAACAGCACGTCAGGGACTGTACAAGGGCCTAACCCGGGACAATTCGTCGAAGGTGCCAATTGCAGTGGTGACCCCATAACAAAGCAGGCAGTGGCGACAGTGTTCAGTGACAGTGCTCCGGCCATACTCCAGCAGGGTGCAGAGTGCTCTTCAGTGGCGATGCAAGGGTCTAGCCAGGGGGAATCCGTTTGGAGCGTAAATTACAGCAGTCATCCAGCAAGTACACAGGCAGCGACGACAGCATTTGGGAAACCTGTTCCGGCTCTATTCCAGCAGGGTGCCACGTTTACTCAAGGGGTAGTACAAGGGCCGAATCAGGAGCAGTCTGTGAGGGGTGCTTGTTCCAGTGGTGATGCAGCGCACACGAAGGCAGCAGCGACAGTGCTTGGTGGTCCGGTTCCAGCCGTAACCCAGCAGGGTGCTGTGTGGTCTTCCGGGAACGGGCAAGGGCCGTGTCAGGGGCAATCTGTTGGGAGCGCAAGTGGCAATCGTGATGTGGTGTATACGAAGGCAGTCCCAACAGTGTTTGGGGAACCTATTCCGGCTGTGGTCCAGAAGCGCGACGCGGAGACTTATGTGATAGAGAATGGGTACGGTCTGGACAATAAGGTACCGGAGTACACCCCAACCCCAAAACAGAAGATAGTAAAACAAAACACACAAAAGACAAGTCAGACATTAGATGAGAGCAAGAATGAATCACCCGAGGTTGAGATAGTGAACCAAGATGATGTACTAGACCTTGAGGATGACAAAATGTCGTTCTCATCTCCAGTGAAGAGGGTGCGCGATGAAGAGAGTAGAGAAAGTAGGAAAAGATCAAGGGTCGAGGACGATGACACGGATGGAGAAAGTGAGAGTAGTTCAAGGATGGCCGAGGTGGAAAAGGGAACAGTGCAGGTTCAGCAGTGGGGGCGGCAAAAGGACTGAGTGTCGATATAAAAGACTTGTGCGAAAAGACAATGCTTAAAATAGTGGAGAAAAGTGAAAGAGTCAATGAAGGAAACCGTGTCCTATCTGAAAAGGCCCTGAAGGCAATAACTGACTGTACCTCGGTCATGGCAAAACTGGCTGATTCCGTGAGCCGCTTGGACAAAACTATTAGAGAATTTGATAAGAAAGAGGAACGGAGAGAAGAAGCCAGACAGAGCCTGGAACTCACCCGTGAGGAAGAGTGGCGAAAGGCTTTAGGTAGACTGAGAGAAGAAGAGAGGAAATGGGATGACAGGAGGAGAGAGTTCGAACGCCAGGATAGGCAGGATAGACGAGAGATAGGGAAGATAGGAGAGACAGGGAGGACCGTGAAGACAAGAAGAAGGATCAGGAACGGAAGGAAAGACAGGATCGGCGAGACAGGGAGGAGAGAGATGACAGAAGAAAGAAGGAGGAGCAGAGGCCAGAAGACGAGAAGGAGAACAGAGATGAGAACTCAGCCAGGCCGACGTCAGTGGTGTTGAAGCCAGGGGCAGACCGTCCAAAGAGATCAAGATCAAGAAATTAATTTAAAATTTAAAGTTAAAGTTAGGTAGCATGGACATTAACTTTAACGATTTTAGTAATGAGAAAGAGTGAGAGAGAGAGAGGGTGTCTGAAAATGTGTGAGTTGACTATACATGAATTAACCTTTAGAAGATTATTGACTGTAACAAAACACATAACTTACCTGAAACAAGTTGCTCAATCAAACAATGGCTCACAAGATTTGTCTTTCTTAAAACTTTAAATCAATGTTTCATGTATACTTACCATTGTCTCTTTTCGATGCTAGCTTCATTCGTTCATTCATGTTTCATTCATACAATTTGTATCGTTTGACATAGTCAGGAACAACAGTTAATTATTTATTGTTATGTACTTGTTAGAATTGAATAGTTATACTTACCTAATTAAAATTGCATTGTTACATACTTCCCTCTTCTGAAATAATGTGTCTTGTGCTATGCTAATTATCAATTCATAATTTAATGAATATTGCAAATTTAGCTATCCACATGCGAGTTGTGATGTTTTCTTATACTTACCTGTATACTTACCTGTTTCCGAGCTCGTTTGTCGGAGCTTAAACGAGCTGGGAGGGGGGTAGTGTTATGGGCCGAACATACTTTTTGCAACCCTGTGTCTGTCACGAATCGCATGTGCTTTGTTGTTTCCCAATTTTTCATCGTAATTTCAACAATTTGATTTACCTCGAAAATTTATATGACCAGACATTTTTACGAAACTGATTTTACCTTGTATGCACCATTTGTTCTGGTTTCAATCGCCTTTTTACGCGAATTTTATCCATAAAACATTCCATTTTTCATCTATAGCATGTTTACATCCAGAGTGTGTATTGATTGCGTGTGTGAGTACAATATCGATAATGTGTAAACCCGTCTGTCAAAGTTGTGTCGGCGGCTTCTTTTGAATTTCAAACAGAAAAATCAACTTATTACATCAAAGTTAAATACCTACCTAATTTGTCTCGTCTTTTCCATTGTAAGAATTCGAAAGATAAATTATTCTACTTTCGTTTCGTGATGCTCTCATTGATTGTTTCATTCATGTTTTGCGAGATTTTTGCATTTTTTGCGACCGGTTGGTGAAACTCTTTACGCTTTCTATCAATATGGCTGTCGTGTTGTTGTTTCATACGGCATCCTACAGCATCATACACCGCGCGACGTTGTAGGGTCATGTGACCCTACGTTTCCTACGTCGGTTTTCGCTGTAGGAGGTCAAACCTACACCACTTTCATTTGTAGGGTGTAGGGTCGTAGGGTGTAGGATCACCCGAGTATATAAGAAAACGCCGAGGACTCCGAATTTTGATCGCTTAGAGAGCAGACGCGTTTTAGGTTTCTGTCAAAATTATTTCATTTTTCGCTTTATTTAACGACTTTTATTCAGTTTCTGATTACGATAAGATAAGGAATCAACAGATAACAACACAGAGAATCATTTGTAAAGTTTATTGACAAAATTAACATTTTTTTAGTAATTTCTGGAACAATTCATAATTTCATTTTATGCTAAATACAAGTAACTGCTTTCATAAAAGCCAGTTTTCTTTTATAATCACTGACGCTGACATAACTTACAATAAACGTGTTTGCTGACCATTTTGTGCCATTTTATCATTAAATCATAGTCCATCCAGCCATTTCAATATATCCATGTTGTATTTAACTATTACTGTTAAATTTTAATATTTTCACCATGCATTCACTGTAGTTTGCCAAAACAATTTTATTCATTAAATGGCAACCTGAGAAACCATTTCTTTTCATTTCATGCCATTTCATTCATAACGTTATCACTCATTATCATACAAAAGTCGCTTTGGTTGGAGTCCGTGCCTTTGTTGGTTCATCATTTTTTTACTGAGTGACCGAGAAGCACTCGAACATATCTCCCCTAGAGGCGATCGGCTGATCAAGGTTGACACCGCACAGCGACGCGTAACAGCAGTTTGATCGCCACATTTTCAATATAACAAGTAATGACGTCATCAAACGAGATCACCATGGTGACGTTTTTACGATAGTTTATGAAATTTTAAAGAATACTTTAAAACAGTACGTTTCAGGTGTCAGTGACTTCATTGAAACCATAGATAATGTATTATGATTGTCAAAGTGGATGCTGGAACCAATTTGTTATTGGAATATTTGACAATTTCATTTGAAACCTTATCGTTTCCATGGCAACACTGGTTAATTTTAGGAAATTGGTATGAGTTTTGGTATAAAATCAGTATCTATGTGTCTATTCAATACTTAAGCATCGTTTAAATTGAATTAAAGTGATTTGCACAAGCATCACCACTGTCACAGTTGCTGTTTCTGTTTATGCAAATATACTCATTTGAATATTCATAAAGGCAATGTCATTAATATTCATTGAATTCATTTCCGACCTCAGTTTTTATGACAAATGACATCACACTTGGATCACAGATTTTTGTGTTTATTTTATCTGCATGCATGATGCTAATGGTACAGCGGTGGTCATTTATCGATACAAACTGTGTTGACATTGGCTTCAAATTACTCGATTGTCAAAATCAATTTACACGCAGTAAACAGCTAATCGTAGCTAGCCAGCTGTTTCGGTAGGCGGAGCCAAACTCTATGCGCAGGACAAATTGACATCGATTGTCTTCAGTCAATAACGCGACGTTGCGCAATACATGTGTATCAAAATGTTTCAAGTTCAGGTGAATTACAGAGAAAAAGTTCGCCAGTTTATACATCAAAGAAACACTCACAATGTGGTTTGCGACCAGGTCCGACACAAACCGGTCTGTGCATCGACAGAAGATAGCTAGACGCTTGAAATTTTGTATACGAAGGAAAAAGAGGCATTGTATTATCCATGTAGCGAAAACAAGGATGCTGATCTGCTTTGTGGTTACCGCGAACCTGATCTGCCTCTTTGTTAAGTTTTCAAGGTCTTTGTGTGTGTGTCCAAGAGTTAACATTGGTCACCTCAGTTCATTTGACCTTGTCTAGACAACTTGCAAATTTCCAGACAACCAAAAATAGATTCATTATTTGAGTTCAAGGTCAAGTTATTCTCAGGCTAGCCACATGATCTCATCGAACCGATTCCCCCCCTAGACTGCTAAAAAAAACACCACAACTTTAACGTGCCCCCACCTAGTTTTTATTTGTTCTCAACCCAGCTGAGTATGAAATTGGGCCACGCTTCATGAAAAAAACAACATTGTGCTACTTCGAAAACAAAGGTGCAGATTGATATGCGAAATCAGGCGCTGATAAGCTGCACATCAATATCTTTGTTTTTGACAAACCCCTTTCTCACACCGGGTATCCAGAGACAACAAACGCGACTGAGAACAACCAACATAGATGAAATCAATGTAATTTTGTATGATACAAATACATGTACAATTTTTTGTACATGTCTGGGAACAACTTAAACACGGATCATACTTATCTACTGATCTGTGGTAAGTTGGTTCCAAACAGGTATTTACTCCCAATTGTGGCTAATTAATTTCATCTGCGTTAGTTGTTCTCAGTCACGTTTGTTGTCTCTGGATACCTGGTGTGTTTCTGCTACATTATAATTAGCCATAATGAAAATAAGTCTATACAAAATACAGCAATTTTTTCAGCTGTAAAAATGAGAAAAAAATGTTGAAAAATTTGATATTTTTCTTATTTTTGCTCAAAACACAGATTGTGGGTACATGTTAGAACACACAGTCAGTGTTTTGGAGCAAAAATGTCGAAAAATATGGATACCCCTGTAAACCCCAGTTTTTGAAATAAAAGTGGGGTGTAAGGCGATATAGATTTCACGGACATGCATAGATTTAGGTCAGCTGGAGCTGCTGAGGATCATGAGAAAACAGATTTCTAACAGATACCAAACAATTGTCAAATCAAGACTTTGTCCAGTAATGTTTCAGTGCAGTTTTAATAAATTGGAGACAGTCTGTTAATTAAAAGTTATATAATGCTGACCAGTGGAAATGTCGGCGTGATCATGTTTATTTTCTTGTTTACCAGCTTAATCATTTTGTCTAATATGAACCGCACAGAGCATGAGAAAAAGTTTTCGTCCGTGTCTGACATCGTTAAACCAAGTTTGCAGTCACATCAGATGTTAAGAGACTTTTCTCATAACTCAGCTCAAAGTTTACGACCGGGGACACGAGAAAACCAACAATGTGGTTTCCGACCAGGTCTGACACAAACCCCGCTGCACATGCAGCCACTGGAGATGGTAAGATGCTTGAAATTTTGGATACAATAACTTTAGAAAGAAAAGGGATGGCACTATCCATGGAGGGAAAACAAAAGCGCTGATCAGCTTCACGGTAACCGTGAAGCTGATCTGCACCTTTGTTGTCGCATATGCAGATTGTTGGTTTTCTCATGAGGTGGCTCATATGTAGATTTATAAGTTGATTCATTCACTCAGTTTTTACAAATTGATTTGTCCAGTTTTCATGAATAAAAGGATATTGTTTCTTCCTTTGATTCGTCATTTCATTACAGCTACTTCAATATATACCTATGATCACGCATAAAAAAGGTTGGTTGGTTTGGTGTTTTACGTCCCACTCAACATTTTAAGTCATATGGAAACATGATGTTGGTTTAAAGTCGTACCCGAAAAAACTGGAGAAGCTAGCCCAGGATTACTACTACTAATAATAATAATCTGCTTTAATTAACGAGGGTAAACACATTTAGTACAAACTAATCTTCCATGTGAACCCATGACCCCTGGTTTACAAGGAAAGTGGCTTTACCACTAGGATACCCATAAAAAGGGTCTATATGGAAGGAGAAAACCAACAATTTGGGTTTCTGACCAGGTCCAACACAAACCGGACTGTACAGTCAAAGAACATAGCAGGGGGTTAATTTTCAGGGGGTTTAGAAAGTAGAGGTATTGCACTATCCATGGAAAGAAAACAAAGCTCCTGATCAGCTACTACGCAGATAATCTGCGGCTTTGTTTTTGCTGCAAGTTTTTGGTTTTCTCACGCGAAGGCTCATGTTTTTAAGTTTGCTGGAGTTCTTGTCTCCAGATAATTGACAGCTGGAGTTTTTGACAGCAACATGGCCAATTGATTGTTAAGGTCTCCGCCTCCAAATAACCTTTTTTGCTCTTACATCTTAGTCCAATAACAGAGCAGTGACTAAGGTCATACAAAACCAGAAGAAAGTGGTCCAGACATTGATTTTAAGGTCATTGCACTAATGTAGACAGTAGTAAAGCTGTGTCACAAGAAAACCTGTCTTAATCAATAGTACTATGTGTACAGTAAGAAAAAGACACTGATCAACTGCACATTTGTAACAAGCTGATCTGGCCTATAGGATAAATCAGATAATCAACTTTTTTTTCTTCAAGTGCTGTGTTTTGGAAATTAATGCATAGTTTGAGTGATCTTTCATCAGGACCCTTTTACTAACCTTGGGCTCATAAGGTTCATTGAAACTATAACACAGCACTTGAAGGAAAAATCAGTATAATCAACTTGCCTCCAAGTCTTAACTAGTAGTTTTATTGAGTCTTAACATCCCAGTCAACAATTTCAAGTCCTGACATTACGAGTAGTAGGATTCAAACAACACAAAAAAGTCTGATACTCTACCACTGAGCCACCATTCACCATACATGCACTATAAGAAGGGTGTTACTAGTTTCAGTTTATGTAAATTTCCTTCGAGCCCACCCAGCCTGCTGCCTTTGGTTGGTTGATTTGGTGTTTTACGTCCCACTAAACAGCTATGGTCATATGGAGAACGGACCTTGGTTTAAAGTTTCGTAGTTTCGTCCGAAAGACTGATGAGACGCGGGATCCAACCCACAACCCCTGATCCACTGTGACTGGCTTTACCACTATGCCAAGGAGTCTTTCTGTGGTTTTCTATAGACTAGCTTGTAAATATGAATAAGGCTTATTGCAAATTTGATTTATTAATGAATAAAATAATCTAAAGCAGTCAGCATACACGAAATTGCATGGGTCAGGCCATGCAAAAATGAGTCTAATGGCATTGCCAGTATCAAAGGCCTAGACAAAAATGCATCACACATTGTGATGACCAGTTTTGCAAGGAGGGGGGCACAATGCACAGGTTTGTGAGCATGACGTAACTGCATGCATACTATTGTCTACATTATTTAACGAATTATATTCCAGGTGTATTTAACCACTGAAGGCAGAGCATTTCATTTAAACAGAAATGTATCCGGTCGCTCTGAAGAATGAATGCATATCGCCACTGGTTACTGTTTGCGTTGCATTGTAAATGGCCAAGTGAAAATTGTCTTGAAGAATTTGCCCGAACTCCGGCCTCCGTACAACACTTTTGATTTTACTAAAGCAGTTCTCGACGGGGTTCATGTCGGGACTATATCGTGGTGTAAACACGACATCAATTCCTTGTTGTTCTAGCCAAAGTTTGAGGACTTGTGCAATTTGTGAATGATGGATAGGAGCGTTGTCAACTACTAATATGTCCCCTGGGCGAAGCGCTGCTACTCCAAACTCTGTATAAGAATTCACACATTCTGTAATAAAATCCACAAAAGTATATGAATCAGAAGCTCCGTGTGCAACTTTTAAATGCCCAATACCATAGAGGCCAGCAAGGAGATGAAGAGTGGAATTCGGACAAGAGTGATAACGTACTACCTCCACTGCCCTCTCGCAAACAGGTGCATGGCCATACAAAGGTCTGGCAACCTCAGGGAGGCGAAACCCCGATTCATCCATGAAACGTAGCCGATGAGGATCAACTCTGCTAAGTAGATCCATAAAACTTTCAGTGTAAACCAAGTTATCGTATGTAAAGCGTTCTTCAGCCACTGCTTTTATTTTCTTGAGAGAATAAGGTTTTGACAAGTGTTTCTGCACCGCTCGGCGAATTGTCCTTGGACCAACTTCCGTGGTCGAAACGGAAACTAAATCGGCATGAATTTTTGCCGAAGTATACGAAGGTCTTTGCATTTTCATATACTCAATGAAATCGATATCCTGATTTGATAATTTCTTTGGACGACCTCGTCGATTATGCGTGGAGGTTCCGCAACAGTGTTCCTTCCAAATGTTCGAAACTGTCTTCACACTAACTTTAAACTTTTCAGCAGTTTTACTGTATGCACCGTATTCAATATACATCGTATCCTGATCACCGCCGTAACATTTTTTAAGTTCATCCAAAATGAGGTTCTTGAAACCATCCGATAGGGCTTTACCCCATTTGAAAGAGCGCCCGTATTTATTAGTTTGCATTGTGTTTCCAGTGTGTAATCATAGAGTAATTCACCACGTGTACAAATGAAACCCCAATATTGATATTGACGCGAGACAGTCAAGCCACGCCTACCAATGCAAACCGCACCTATACCATGAATGAACATCGTGTAAAAATATTGATTGATGACTCGCTATTGAATGAAGCGGTCTACGTGACAGTTTGAATAGATAATTGACCACCGCTGTAACACCTGTTTCAAGTAAGAAGGCAACAGAGCCAACAATGTAAACTTATAGTTTTTTTACCTGGCTGTCGCCATGGTAACCCTAGATTGTCATTATTCAAAGGAAAAATCTCGACAAGCTGTAAATGTACCAGTCTAATCTAGTTTTAAAGCACCCTTAGTTTATAGTAACAAGACTGATACCAAACTTAAGCTAATAATGCTGTCAAAAATCAAGATATGCAAATACAGATATATAAATGAGCTCATTTGAATATTCATATATATAAGAGTTTAAGTACATGTATTTGAGACCTTACACAAATCTCCATGTTAAAATGTAAATATAGTAATGAAAAGATTATATGAACATGCAAAACGCACAGGAAGTACATTGGTGGAGGTTTGTGGCAAAAAATGTTAATTGTCATTATTGTTGAAAGCATCTCAGTTTTATTTTTATTTACATCATCTCACCATTACCATGACAATCAATGTTTAAGGCGAGGTGCTGCTTAAACATCACCGACACAGATCAGGTCATGTCGGGCCAGCCGACTATAACTTTGCCTATCACCTTAGATGCCATCTTTGATCCCGCGAATGATAATCTCCAAAAAATAGATAGGTAAATAAAATTATCCAACTTGACCTCAGAAATATGATAGGGTTTTCAATATTGATATACAAAACTCTGGTAGCATAGGTCAGCAAGACATATAATCTGACCATTAAGTTCATGCAAATTTGCACTTTTTTGTGCTTGTATTACGTGAAACTCATTCTTTGCATGTGGTGTAAATCTGTTAGATATATAAACCAAACATATATGGCTTATATGCACTATATTTTGTTGCGTTTCTAATGAGCACCAGAATCTAAAGTAATGGTGTAAATTTCACAAAGCCAATATCACTTGCATTGCTTTTTTGCTTGCTTGGTATACTTCTTAATTTTTCTGTGCTCTTACATATACAAGCGAATAATTGATTATTTTTAGATGTGTTTGTCGTGTAACATGCATTATTTGTCGCAATTTGTTTTGTTGTGAGATTTCTCGGTTCCAAATTGATGTCAAAGCAGATATAATGTACTAAAATTGTCAAATTAAAATGCAACTGCAGATTTTCAGCGATGATGTTTGGCACCAAGAGATCTCCATCGCCGGTGAGTCCCCGTTTTTGATTCATCATGTAGGTTATCATAATTTATTTGTTTATCCTTGATGAATTATTGACAAGTTAGAGATTCACCACAAGGACCGAATAACTAACTAAATGTTGTGAACCCTTGCAGAGGATGAGGGTGAGGTTAGGCGCCTGTGAAACTGGTTTAAGCCCCTTGTTATTTTATATTACTGATCGTTCCAAGGCGATACTCCTTTTATGGTTCTAATTGTCTTATGTTTTGGTGTTGAATTGCTGTGCTGTTTGCACCTTACATGTATGCATGTTTTCATATAGCGGCATTGGACGATAGTCACTTAATGTTTAGTAAAACGCAAACGTTTCGCAACACTTATACAATGCAAATTTCTTCTTATTGACTGAAACATTTCTTTCGGTGATATTACAATTGAAAAGTCCCATTCTTTCCCTTGCATACAACATGATACTCAGAACGGTGTGGCTTACGGTTGCCGAGAAAACGTCAACACTTTGAGGTAACCAATGTTTTAAAAGTCACAGAGGTACAATACCTTACATTGTAATGCAAAAATGAAATTTCAAACCAATGTTTGTTTTCAAAAGCAAAGAGGACAACAATCGCAAATGTGGAAATTTGATAAACCTGTAAAACATTTGTTTAATGTTTGCAAATCTGTGTTAGGTTTGTGCATCAGCAGACATGTATATAGATTAGGATCAGCTTAGGTCTTATGTTGGTACATGTATTAACTGTTCTGCTTTTATCAATACTCATTATTATCATTTATAAAACACAACATGTCACAATCTGATGTGAAAAGGTATCAGTTACATACATGGTTGTCATTCTAGGAATGATTTTCAAAATTTCATAGCTTCGTCCTTTAATTATGGCCAAGGATGCCCCTACATGCCTTTCTCTGTAATTTGAATATTTTTGGTGTAATGCCTCAACAAGGTAAGAACTGCCCCGGACGTTTGTGTATGACTTATACAAATTTGTCTTGTGAGAGTTTGAAGTCTTGCTTTAATGTATAATTTACATACTCTCTTACACACATAACAGCATATAATACTAAGAGATAAGGATGACGTAGTATCTTTACATATATACATAAGATTAAAGATAAAATGTTGCTTTTGAAATTTCAGGAAACAGTAAGTTCACTTGATTATTTGGATAATCCATTGAAAATATCATTAAAATTTGATATTGTATCTGCATTGTAATACAAAGTGAAATAATGACAATACCAGGTAGTCGTTTGTATTGTTAGCATGTCTTTTGAAACATTGGTTGCCATGGAAACAGAAATGCTTTAACTCTGCTAACAGAAATATTTATACTTGTTCTTGTTTTGCATCATAAGCAACTTTTAAATCTTAGGTATTTGGGCGATTACCTACAACGTTTTGGTATGATTTTTGCATTTTACTAATATTTATGTTCAACTTATGACTAAAAATGGTAAAATAGCTATGTTGCAATGAATATTCGTGATTATGCAAATGAGTTTATTTGTTTATGGTGACCTAATGATATAGAAAATCTTTACTCTTTAATCTGACACCAGTTTTGCTAAAGTGAGTTGAGTATTAGGTAAGTTATGGTTGAATAATTATTTGCCATGTCATCTCTGTCTTTGAAATAGTGGTTACCATGGAAACATAATTCTTTAAATATGGCATATTACCTTTCTTGATTTCCTTGTATTTTGCAATGGGGCAATGTTCTAAATTAGTTATAGCTTGTATTTAAGTACTGACGGCTTGTATTTGACATTGCCTTTATGTCTAAAGTCAAAATAATATGAAAAAGTTGGAATAAAAAATGGATTATTAATGAATATTCATGAATATGCAAATGAGCTAATTCAAAGTTACTATCAAAATAATAAAGGGCATTCACTGATCTTTCATTTGATACTATTTTTAAGAAAATACATTAAGTACAAGTATAGATATCACAGTTTATTATTTGCAATTTCACTTCTAAAATTGTGCTACTGGTTGCCATGGCAACGCAAATGATCTTGTGTTGCCATTAGTAACAGACCTAATGTTACTCAGATTGATATGCTGAACAATATCTGCATCAATGCAAATTAATCTCAAAGGCTGAAAGGTAGTTTTAATAAATATATGACCAGTAAATGACATTAAATCTTTTTAAATGAATTTTCCAGAAAATGAGGATTTGTGCCAACTTGTACCTTTTCTCACGGACAGGCTCATATTGGGTTTCATGATTTGTTTGATTTGGTGCGATTTATTTACCATTAAATACTTGTCCCCGTATAAATGCATTAGAGACCAAATTTGACCATTCTATAATAAAGGTTAGTGGGTATCAAAATACTTATTTACAGCTTTACAGATACATCCAAAAATTTCCCTTTCATAAAGACCGCACCACATAAAATCTAGCTCGATCGAGCAAGCGATGGACCATGTGCGGACGGACGCCGGAACCAATACTGTTAGTTCGGGTAAGCACAAAAACACAGAACGTTGGAGTTGCCTATATGGTATTTACTAATTGAATCGACTGTGAGCTTTAAGCAGCACTGTCCTTTTTATTGGTAAGTATCTTTTCAATCTTATCCATATTCCCCTTTTATTAAGTCCGCACCAAATGAGCAGCTATTTTCCTAACAGGTGGCCACTCAGTTACCTAAACTCAGTTACCTAAACTTACCTACTACTGAACTTTCTAAATTATTAACTTCCTGTCTTACTGCTATCAAATCTCATGTGATAAGATACTGTGAGACAGTGTATGAAACTTCAAATAAAAATTGGTTTTGGTCAATAAAAAAATTCTGGTGAGGTGCTCAATAAATTGAAGTGTAGAGGGTTCCGTGCGACGAGCTTGTCCACATATGATTTTTCTTCTCTGTATATAACTTTACCACATAATCTAATTAAAGAAAAACTTCTGGATTTGATAGAGTGGACCTTCAAAAGGGCATTAAAAAACTATGGTTCACTTTATTTGGCATGTAATGACAGAAATGCTTTTTTCACTTCCTCTGACCAAAGTCGGTATACACTATGGTCATGTCAGAATGTGTGCGACGCCTTATCCTATCTCCTGGATAATACTTATATTAGATTTGGGACCAAGTTATACAGACAAATTGTTGGAATTCCGATGGGTACTAATTGCGCACCTCTCGTAGCTGATTTATTTTTTTACTGCTACGAAAGAGATTTCATGGATTCTCTTAACCATGATAATCAAGCTGATGTTATCGATGCTTTTAATTCCACTTCTAGGTATCTTGATGACCTTTTGAACATTGACAACCCTTATTTTGAAGGTATGGTCAATCAAATTTATCCATCTGAACTACAGTTGAACAAAGCCAATATCTCGGATACCAAAGCCCCCTTTTTAGATCTACATCTTCTGTTGCAAATGGATTTGTTTCTTCTAAAATTTATGATAAGCGCGATGACTTTGATTTTGATATAGTAAATTTTCCGTTTTTGGGTGGCGACGTTCCTCGTAGTGCTTCTTATGGTGTATACATTTCGCAACTTTTTAGGTTTGCACGAGTCTGCAATCATGTTACAGACTTCAACGCTCGAAATAAATGTTTAACGGCCAAACTTCTCCAACAGGGCTATCGGTATCATAAACTTCGAAAAACCGTTTCTAAATTTTATCGTAGACACTATGAATTGATTTCCAAATATAATGTTGTGTTAAAGACGCTTTTAAGTGAGGGCCTTTCGGAACCAGAATTTTATGGTGACTTGGTTTACAAATTTAAGAAACTTATAGGAAGTAATGATTTTTCTTTTCAGTTTAGAAAAATCATAACACGTTATAGACGTATAGGTTATAACTTGAATGTTATGCGACAGTCTGCATGCTTAATTTTTAACCCAATCACTGTTGATAACTGTGCTGCCTTCTTTAATTGCACGCCGGTGGGTCGGGCGTCAGACTCTATGATGGCCCCGACTTAAAGCTATTCATTTTAGTTGGTTGGGGCCGGAGCTTCTTGTCTGTTGCTTGGCCCACCGGGGTCCAACTGATGTTTTTCTTTTGCTCCGGAGTTAGTAAGTTATTCGGCGCCCAGGGATCTCCATCGTCGGGTAGTTACTCAATCTGTGAGTCCTGGTTTTTGATTCATCAGGATGTTTATCATGATTTATTTGTTTGTTCTTGATGATTCATTGACTAGTTAGAGATTCACCACGAGGACCGAAGGTCTAACTGAATGTTATGAATCACTGCAGAAGCTGAGGGTGAGGTTATGGCCATGTAAAATCGATTTAAACCCGCCAGTAACTTTGTGTTACTGATCGTTCCAAGTCGATACTTCTGTGGTGGTTCTTTTTGTTTTATGTCTTGGTGTTTAAAATATTTTGTGCTGTTGGCGCCATATGTATATTTTCATATTTTTAGTTAAGTTAAGGTAACTGAGTGGCCACCTATTGGGAAAATAGCTGCTCATTCGGCTTACGAAATGTTTTCATGGTATAAGTACCTGATTGTTAGTTTGGTTTTTTCCCACCTCGGTTTTGGAGTGGGAATCTTTTTCTGACTGCGCCTTTTCCTGATCTTTGCCTACTTGTACCCACCCAGGGAAGAAGGGTTGTTTCGACCTAGGAGGTTGTTCGATATCGGAGGTAAACAAACCTTGTGATGGAGAAACAGGGTCAGTATGTTTTCATTTTTATCTCGTATATTTTACTTCTTAGGAACACAACCACAAAACAGGTCGTCTGTATAGAGATTGTTGAGGGCTCGCTGTGCGTTTAATGGTTTGGAACTGTGTCTGTTTGACACAGAGCCACTTTGAATTGACGATTTTCTAAGTTTTAACATAAAAACCATTCACATTTGAACTAATCTGCGTTATTTCTCACTCTTGGCACAATTTGCCTATGTGGTCATGATTTAGCATCATTCTTAATCACAATTCAGACATTAAGTGTTTAAATATCGTGGAAAAACGTAAATATTCGAAATTTGTCAGCACTAGTAGCGTTTTCTGGTGGTTGCAGTGTTCGGAGGAACTTTTTATCTATCATACGCGATGTCGGAGGAAGGGTGGTTTTGACCTCGGAGGTTCAAAATCAATGGATTTTGAGAATGTTCGCTGCTAACATTTGACATTTCGGAACTTTCGGTTTTTCTTTTGTTGAATATATCGTAAACAGTTGTAGATATTTTCCTAATATTTTATATTTGGATACATATTGATGATCTGCATTGAATGAGCTATGAAAATTGTCAGTATAACAAACTTCATTTTTTCACCCCATTTTCTGCAACTTTTCAGAAAATTTTAGTTGTCAGTAAAATTTAGGGGGTAGGGTAGATTAAACTTGAATATTACACATCTTTAAATGAATTGCACTAGTTCGATGTTTATTTTAGCAGAAGTATATGTGTACATGGTCTTCTGTGTCTTTCATGTGCTGGTTTTAAAATTTTAGGTGGTTTTATGAAAAGGGCTTTAAGAAACAAAACAGCCGAAAGAAGGCTGAAAATGGCGATTTCCAAGTTGTTGGTTCTCTCTTATATGCAAACTACCATATATATTTCTTTCTTTTATTCAAACAATATTACCAAATTCTATGTTGTGTGAAAATACAAGAAAAAGTTTGAATCAATAAATATGGGTTTGGCACATTTCAAAATATTGAGTTTTTCCGACTTTTCAAGTATGGGGATAGGGTTGGAAAAGGAATCATAAAACTCTGTAATCCACTTCAAGTTGCAAATTTTCCTATGCTTTTGATCCAAAATAGTCTACGTTACGTAAATATTATGACTTTTGAAAGCATTCTGTTTTTTTTTTTTTTTTTTTTTTTTTGTTCAAGACAGGTATGTTTCAAAGAATTAAAAATTAAATTAATTTTACTAAATTTAAAACATGGTGCTTAGAGGTCTCATTCAAAGGCCTGTAGCTTGAAAAAAATGCACACTACCCTATATTTATTTTGTTTTCAAATGTCTTGTGTTGTATTTTGGAATCAAAAAAGAGTGGTTAGAAAAAAAGTTTGAATACTTTTTCATTGGTAGCGAACATCCTTAAAAGGTCGTGAATTTTCATTTCATACTACAATAACTGATCTCTATGATGATACCAGTACTTTTCTTGTTTATTCATCGGTAGCAATAATGAATGACACTAGTTGAGTGGAATTTGACGGATGCTTTCGATTTCCCAAGAAAAACTACAAGTCTATGCATTGAAACAAACAGACAAGGAATGCTTTAGCATGATAGACTCATTGGCGTAGTCACCCGCAAATGTAAACCAGGCGTCGCGCGTTCGATCCCTGGCTTCTCCATTTTTTTTTTCAGATAAGGTCTTTTACCCGACTTCATGACCGAAGCTGTTAATTGGACGTTAAACATGAAAAGAAAGAACGAAAGAGCATGATTATTACGATGTGACGACAAGTATCATTGGCCGCGTCCTAGAACCCGTTTTCTTGAGCTGAGGGGGGAGGAAAGTAAATCTGCCATGCGCAGCAAATCTGTGTCCTTGTCCTTTTAGCTTCAAGACTACACGATTTGAGTACGCTCTGTGTGGCTATTTCGAGTACAGGTCGTCTCATGACGTACCTTGTTTGTATTAATGTATATTTTATAATAAGATTTAGTATTAATTTAACAAGTAAATGGGACAATGTTGTTATTAAACCTTCCTTTTTCTTCTATCAATCCGATTTTATTTGTCTCAATAATCCAGTTTATCGTGTACCAATATCCAAAACACTCGCGACGAGACACCGCATTCATTACCAATCATGAAGGATTCCACATTATTGCATAAATACCCATGTCACACGATATCAACCCTTTTATGACGAATGGATTCACCCATCATTATCATTTGGGCAAGTCCACTTTCATTTTTAGGGGCATTAGGAGTATTTTTTTTTTTTTACTTTTTATTCAATTTACTGATGACGGAATATGGGTAATTCTTACAGCAGGAGGTAGCTATGGCGGTCCTTGTTATTAAGCCTGGTCCTGAAAAACAAAAAATACTGTACTTAGAGACGGTCAGAACTCGATATATTCGAGACCATGACAGGTATAATATCAACAAAAACGTTAATATAGCTTTGTTTCTCCCTTTCTAAACCTGTAGACAATTAACCCCTTGAGGTAGAAAGTGGTAGACGCTTGTTTACGACTGTGAGATGCTTTAAAGTGGACATAGTTGAATTGCATTCCTCCGATATCGACGATAACACCCGAGAGCGGGTCCTCCGAGGTCTGTGCAACCTACCTCCGAACACTGCAATCACCGTAAATAAGACACCACCGTCAATAAATAACAAAAATTTAAGTGCCAGTGCAAGATATTCTATATGTCTTCGTCAGACATAATAAAATACAGGTTGAAGATCACAGCAATGCCAATAAACAATATGTAAGATGAATATTAGCACGCACATAAACAAACGAATGTGAAATATCCGTTGAAGATACTGTTTTCCCCCATTCAAACGTCATTTACGGTCAAACATCTTCAGTCCAAATCCATTTTATGCATCGTGTGCCTATATTGGTGTGTATGTGAGCGATGTGTTCTTTTTTTACACCCCTAAGCGCATTCCTATTAGAAATAAAAATGAAAAAAAATACTGACCCTGTTTCTCCATTACAAGGTTTGTTTACCTCCGATATCGAACAACCTCCTAGGTCGAAACAACCGGCTTCCCTGGGTGGTACCTTTTTAACTAAAAATATGAAAACATACATAAGGCGCCAACAGCACAAAAATTTTAAACACCAAGACATAAAACAAAAAGAACCACCACAGAAATATAGCTCGATCGGTCAAGCGGTTTAAATGATGGACCATGTGCGGACGGACGCCAAAGCAAATACTGTTAGTTCAGATAAGCACATAAACCCAGAACGTTGGAGTTGCCTAAACGGTGTTTAATAATTGTATCAACTGTGAGCTTTAAGCAGCACTGCCTTTTTTATTGGTAAGTATGTTTTCAATTTTATCAATATAAATAATAATCAAACAACTGTCGACATTTCAAGCGACTTTTATTATGCAATTATTAGTCTAACAGAGTATGCATAAAAATGTGAATCTACTATAAGTATTGATATTACTAAATTCCCTCTTAATGGCACAATTACAAGGATAAATCTAAATAGGCAATAATTCAACGATTCATGAATAAATGGTATATGACAATACAATATAATAGGAACTGAAATGTTATTTAAGTTTTCCCATTACTTTCAGTATCAAGAAATTATAAAATTATGCCTTTTTTACAGATGACTGCCTGGTAGATTCTGTCATTCGTGATCTGTACGCCTCACTACTCGACGATACCCCAAATGATCTGTTTTTGTACATGCTAAGAACCCTCCTGTTACAGACAAATGACAAGAACAAAAATACGCCCTGGGTCGCATTCAAAATAATGAAAAGGTATGAGAATACTTCAATGTCTGTCCAAGAGTAGATAAATCCAAAGATCCATGTAAAGCCTGTGAGTGTCGACAGTTTGGCAAAAATAATGATGTCATTCCTTTCGTTCTTGACATCTTTGCTCACGGACGGAGCGGTCTTAATCTTATAGATGAAAAATGCAAACATTATCAAATTAGATATAATGACAAATCCTACAGGTATCCCGAAAGTGAAACCAATCATCTTCTCTGAACTTATATAACACGTATTTTTCCCATAACCAATGTCCGTCCCTTCAGACCATACTATAGATACTATTATATTTATGACAACAAGACAAATAGGCAAAACAGATGTATAAGCAATATAGGTAGCAAATGATTTCATCTCGCTTTCTACAGAGAGTGCTTCAATGCCGGTGAATACTCTAAAGACATGAAAGGTGCATATGTTCATCCAAAATATAGCAACAAGCCAAAAGAAATGAGTGAGAATACCAACTAGTTTGCATCCGTCAGATCCACTTTCAAGCTGACCAAAGCTGCTGATGAGAAACATGGTTTGAGCAACTATAAGTGACATTATCAAAGACATGTTGTTTTTACCTGGCAATGTCCGTAGTCTTGGAAACAAACAGAAAGTTATGAAAGACATTGCAAGACAAACTAAAGAAACAATTACACAGATCAGAGATAATGTGATCAAGGCATTTGGAGAGTTTACGTTCTTGTTTAAATTTTGCTGGAGTTGACGTTCCTGATTAGCTGACTGATTTAGATAGACGTCAGAACAAACTAACAAGCTAGAACGATTAATGCCAAAGTGATACTCTGAAACTTTAAAAGTCATATTAATAGCTGAGCATATAACACCTTCCTTAATTTCATAGCATTCATTGTCGTCCACGGATAATGAAACCAAAGGGCATTTTTTCTGCTTTGATAGGTTTATGACTTCGGTATCGTTTGAACAATCACCAGGCAAAGTGATGCCCTGATAATAATTTCCAACAGTATAATCCCTTTTCTGAATTTCAAATTTAAAAACGCTTACATTTACGAATATGTCTAAAGTATCAATCTCAAAATCAGCGGCCAGTTGAACAATATCGTCCATATTGTGTCGGTCTGATATTTTGAATCTAAATTCAACTTCAAAGTAGTCTGTTATATGGCATGAGCCATTCACACATTTTAAAATTTCTCTAAAATGAAAAAGATCCATACTACAGATAGTTGGTGAAGGGAGGTCATCGAAATATGAGTAATAACTATATGGATCAAACTCGGGAAGTGAAAACAAATTTAAAGCTATCAATAGGTCCTCTAGTCTATGGTTTATGGCGGTAAAAAGAAGATCATTGATAGATGACAAATCGTCGAAATATTCATTCCACTCGCTGACAGGAAACAAACGGAGATTCAGGGTGTAAATTATGTTCCTTATCTCAGAAAACAGAGGTTCACATCGATTGTTCTTAAGCATCCTCAGTGGCGAGCACGCAAGTTCCATACACGTTTCCTACGAAAAAAAAGACAAAAAAAAGAAACGTTATTTCTAACAAAAAAAGAAACGTTAAAAGAAACGTTATGATTTTTCTTTTCAGTTCAGAAAAATCATAACACGTTACAGACGTATAGGTTATAACTTGAATGTTATGCAACAGTCTGCATGCTTAGTTTTTAACCCAATCATGGTTGATAACTATGCTGCCTTCTTTAATTGCACGCCGGTGGGTCGGGCGTCAGACTCTATGATGGCCCCGACATAAAGCTATTCATTTTAGTTGGTTGGGGCCGGAGCTTCTTGTCTGTTGCTTGGCCCACCGGGGTCCAACTGGTGTTTTTCTTTTGCTCCGGAGTTAGTAGGTTATTCGGCGCCCAGGGATCTCCATCGTCGGGCAGCTTACTCAGTCTGTGAGTCCTGGTTTTTGATTCATCAGGATGTTTATCATGATTTATTTGTTTGTTCTTGATGATTCATTGACTAGTTAGAGATTCACCACGAGGACCGAATAACTAACTAAATGTTATGAACCACTGCAGAAGCTGAGGGTGAGGTTATGGCCATGTAAAACCGGTTTAAGCCCGCCAGTAACTTTGTGTTACTGATCGTTCCAAGTCGATACTTCTGTGGTGGTTCTTTTTGTTTTATGTCTTGGTGTGTAAAATTTTTTTTGTGCTGTTGGCGCCTTATGTATGTTTTCATATTTTTAGTTAAGTTAGGGTAACTGAGTGGCCACCTATTGGGAAAATAGCTGCTCATTCGGCTTACGATATGTTTCATGATATAAGTACCTGATTGTTATTTTGGTTTTTTTCCCACCTCGGTTTTTGGAGTGGGAATCTTTTTCTGATTGCGCCTTTTCCTGATCTTTGCCTACTTGTACTTTGTAGACTAAAGACGTTAATTGTGATAGTAACTCTAATATAAAACGAGCAAAAATTTTATCGTGGATACTGTTGTAAAGTCACGAAGAGCAAGAGGGTAAGCTCTTTCCTAGTAAGATAGCCATCCGACCAACATTAACCGAATACACAGACAACGAAGATAAGTCACATTAAGACCATCTTTAGGTCAGTATCGAAATACCAGGCGACTTTTAATCGATTTTAAGGGGCGTTATTGCGCTCCCTTTTAACTGTTGTGATTTAATTACAAGAATGTGCTCGGTTCTGGCTCGTTTATGACGCTTCGCAGAATATGTGATGAAAGAGAACTAAGGACTCAATAGTAATTCTGATATACCGGAACAACAGTAAAAATAATATAAACCCAAAGAATAGAGTTTACTCAATTATATTACCTTAATACTGTCATATACAAATCCATCGTCGCAGAGAGCGTCCGTGTCGGTTTTGTCTTTATCTTTATCCTCATCGCCACCGAACTTGAGAAGTCCAGAGAAGGCGTAGGTCTGTCGTGAGCCACCATCATACGAGTAACTTGGTATTGTTACATAAACTGGCTGTTCTCCGTTACATAATGCACAGAAAATATTTCTGCAAATATAAAAACAATTCTGCATGGAAACCACATTGCATTTATTACAGGTACCCAAAGCAATTACAATTATTCTACTAAAACTATGATTAGCATCAGAGACTAGGAGTATTATCCACTGTATAGATCACATTTGCAAAACCAAGTTTTCGTGGTGTGTAAAGTTGTAAATTTGAAATAAAAATATAGGTTTAAGAAATAAATAAAACATACCTGTATAACTTTGTTTCAAAGCTATCCACCTTCATTGTGTAAATATTTTCATATAATGAACACGCATTCGCAATAACATCGTCATAGACCGCCCAATTACCAGTCACATTACATGTAGTTATTGTTTGCTCGCAGAACTTTGGATAAACGGATTCATCGGGCATGAAATATGCGATGTCACAGTATCTGGAGTCGTTCGCAAACTGAATGAAATCTTTCTCAGTTTTGAGTACCGTTGGAATGGCATCTTGCTCAACACATATAAGCTGTGGCTGCCAACTAACTAAGGTGGCTTCTGGAACTTGGTTACATACAGCGCACTTTTTATTCATGTATGTTTTATTGGTTGTTTTGTCTGTCACAGGTAAAATATCAGAAAACGCGTCCATGTTTTCTTTACTAGAACAAGGATCTGTTAACCAGGAGTTAAGGTTGGACGAACATTTGTTTACAACTTCACATGTATTCCCGCTGTCTTTCAGAGACATATATTTGCATTCAGTATTTGACAGTTTATGGGGTTTCTTAACATCTATATTGTCTGGACAACAAAGTTCCGTATCGTTACAGTTTTCACACAAACAGGTCCTACATGTTGACTCATCGTAAAATGAATATAAGTGGATATCATCATACTTGAAATTGCATAATGGCGTATGAGGACAATACAGCAAATGCTTTTCGACAATATTCCTTTGTATATCATCCGTAAATTTTCCAAGGAATATTTTTGTTTCGTTTCTTAGTAGAAGAGTTTCTGCCTGTTCCACTGTGGCAATGGGGTTAAAGTCAGTTTCTATGCTTGCACCATAATTGCCATAATCTGGTAATGGTAATAACTCAAACGTGTCGTTGTTTGCTCCCTCAAACAAGGTATCCAGATCCTTTTCGAATTCACTGTTTTGATTATCATTTCCAGTAAAAGTTGGTAGCGTAATCGTTGTTGATACTGTCATAGAATCGTCCGGTGACAAGAAACGTTTCTTGCGAACGACTTTGTCGTTTGATTTTAGGACATCGGACTCTTGAGACTGTATATCTTTATTGTAATCTTGTTTTTCTCTAGGCTGACTATTCTCCTTATGGGCATCATTAAATGGTATTCTTGCATACCTTTTAGCTTTTGATACATCCACAGGAGTCTTAAACTGATAATTTCTTTCAACATCAAATGTTTTCACGTTTTCTTCATTAATTTCACTTTTCACAACACACTTGTCACCAAATGTTAGTATCAAAAGAACAGCAATATTCACTGTATTTAACACACGTGCCATATCTCTTTTGGCGCAATCTTGTAATGAATAATTCTTGTGCGATATCTCCTATTTCTGCATAGAACTCCTTATGAGACAATGATTTGAACTGCTGAATTTAAATATGAATGCTACACCCTGTTCTCTAGCGTTAGGGTCAATGAACAATGTGCACTTTATACAGCGTATATACTGAAGCTGGTATAAAAATCACATCGTGACATTTCCAAAACGATCATTATCTATCAATATTCAGAGGAAAGGTCTCACTTGGGGCATAATTATCCTTTAATTGTCCTTTCGCGTCATGAATATGAATTAGTATCAGTCAGTAACAAGTCAGAATAAATAGATTTAAGCGTAATCCAGCCTGAGATAATAAATAAAACATTGCACAATATTACTTTTCAAAATCCTTGATTAATGGTGCATGAATTATGTATTTATTGGATTTATGAATCGAAAATTTAAAACTCGTCTCGAGACAACGTGTTATATAACCTTTTTAGGTAATTTTGACATTGAAAACTGTATATTTTTTATTAGCAAGAAGAAAAAAAAAATGTGTAACCCTCTTTCAGCAACATTTAAACTGTTTGATTCATGCAGCGAAAGAGTTATCGCCAACGCACTTGTTGTTCAGTTAATCTTTAACTCATGTAACGTCCGCTTCCATTTATTTGATATGCTGTTATGCAAGAATACCATCGGCCAGTCATTTAAGTCAATATGCCCAAATCACTATCATAAAATGAACACAATGCACACCGTTTTCTCTTGTTCACCTCAATTTAAAATGAAAATTTACTGAAAATAGATATTAGGAAACTCGGAATAAGACAATGTTCGTCCAATTATTTGAGAGTGAGACAGTTATACATCATTCTAATTAAAAGGCTTAATGTATCTTTTTACCGTCATCATTAGAAAAGAAAGCAAAAGAATACAAATTAGATACAATTTTTATTTAAATATGTTTCTACTCATACTTTAACGTATTGGATTCCTTTCTAAAGGAAACCAACTTTACTAATTATGGTATTGCTGAATCATAATGGGAAACTCAAACTTAATAATGTGCGTGCATTTATTCACTACATTTAGTTATTCACTTGTTGATTATCAGATTTATGAATCACAATCCCTTGACAGATACTGAAATCATTAAATCGCGCAATAATAAACAATTCGCGTGTTTAAATATTTAATGAGAAAGGATTTGATATTGTTTTAATATAGCGCGTTCAATAATTAATTGAAAACGATAACAGCGTGCTGTTTCTAGCTATGTTGCCTTCTGTTTCATTTTTAAGAGGCTACGTTTCACTATGATTTGCTAAATTCCAAATGACGAAATATACAGCCGGTCATTAATTAGTCTCGCAAAAACCTGAAACGTGAATTTAAACTTCCTTCTTAATATATAAATGGTTGGACAAAATAGATGTACTGAAAGGAAATAGAAACTTAAGTCTTGTCTTTTGGAAGTTCCTGCGTTTAACCAATAAAAACATTTTGTTTCTTGCTATAAAGTTTCCATAGAGTAACGTGTCTGCTGCAAAATTGGTGCGTCAAAAATGAAGAAATTTGCTTAGGGGACTGTCTACGGTCAGTTTTTGATGCAATGATCGAAATCAGAGTGTTCAAGTTTATTCATCAAATCTAAGCATTTTGTGTATGATGAATCAAAGAACCATAAATCTGTATGATTTGTCTCAGTCCAGTGCACTAGAAAAACGCTGTCCACATGTACAGATAACCTCATGCGTCGAAAAATCACACTGAAGATTCCTCTGGCGTTTTTTAAACTGACGTCATTAACGTAGCCCATTTGTTTTTCTTTTTTTGCAGAATTATTCTTGGATTTGGTTTTAAAAGTGGTGATACGGTATCGAGTTTTGTATTGCAAGAAGTTTTTCATAAACGTAAACGTCCACTCAGCTGTGTGTGACGTGACGCTGACGTTTTAAATAAAGGCGATTCATGCTTTCCAATGAAAAGAAAATAATTCAAATAATCATTTAATTAATGGGTATATCATTTGTTATCTAATGAAATGTCTGTATGCAAAAATTGGGACCTCATTTCCCGACGTTTACGTGACGCTCTCAATAAAAAGATAAACAGTTAAAACACCGGAAACAGATTTAGAATCTTAATGTCGATAAGACAAATGCTTCTTTTGAGTTACCATAAACATGAACTTAACTTTAATCATTTATCGTGAAAACCTTTTCCCAGCGTTAGAAAACGTCGAAAATGCACTTGCATGTTTGACGTTAAAAACTAAACGTTACGTTTTTCAGGATAAAATCTCAAATTATCAATGTTTTGAGGGTATTCTAACAACTTTGATCACAGACGCTTATGCTTTGCATCTTACATCAGCGAAACCGGCTCTAATCATGGTCTTACATGCGAATTGGGGTGAAAACGTCTGAATGACGTAGCTCTATTTCGTTTGAAAAAATGCATTTTTAAAACGCAAAATGTGAAGCAAAACTTACACACTGTCGCAATCAGAATATACCAATTGGTTATATTTTCAATTGATTTAAAAATAAGTAAAAAAATAAGTAATGATGAAAACTTAAGTTTCTAATTCCTCTCAGTATATCAATAACGACGGGTGACAAGAGCGTTTAATAAGTTTCTGATAGTCCAGTCCTCCTCATTTCAGCTGTCACGATGCCCACAAACTCTGAAAAATAAGACCAGCGAATAGTCATTGAAGCCAATGTAGGAGTGTATGGTAATAAAATATTGGGCCTCCTGTATGACTGATAAATAATTAAAACATTCGAATGATTATAGTATCTCAGATTTTGGTAAAAAATAAATTTTGAAACTGAGATAAGTAGTCCTAAAAGTAACCACAGGCCTCATCTTTTTTCAGAACAAATTCTTCATTCATCCTACCAGTGTTGGTTACGCAAGAAGAACTATAGGTAGAGTGCATTTTGCACTTTTTGGCTCTTTTTTGGCCATTTCTGAACACAGTTTTTTAATTTTTAACTACCGGCCCACGCGACAAACAAAATAATACTTTGCATACAATATGACTGGATGATACTCCATGATTATTTCATATTAAGAAATGGTTTGTCGCGTGGGCCGGTAGTTAAAAATAGACCTAAAAAGTGGTATTTCTATGTTTTCTGAGTGTTGCTATGGCAACATTTACTATTTGAATCTAAAAGTTTTATTAGATTTTGAAAGCAAGTACACATGCCTGCTATCTACAATACTTTTCCCCTTATAACTCCATAATTCAATTTTCTACCAAAACCTGAGGCCAAAATCAGGCCTTAAACTCCCTTTTCAGCTGAGGTTGACAAAACTATTCTGAGTAAGTGAAGGCTTGTTGTTATTCTATCATAGAGTTTGTATATTTTGTTGTTGATATTCCAACTAATTTCCTCCTTTTCCGGGTGCTAGAATGCATTCTTGTGGTACATGTATTTTATTGCGGTAGTCCCTGTATATTAAAAAAGTACAAGTAGGCAAAGATCAGGAAAAGGCGCAATCAGAAAAAGATTCCCACTCCAAAAACCGAGGTGGGAAAAAACTAAATTAACAATCAGGTACTTATACCATGAAAACATATCGTAAGCCGAATGAGCAGCTATTTTCCCAATAAGTGGCTAAACTTAACTAAAAATATGAAAACATACATAAGGCGCCAACAGCACAAAATTTTAAACACCAATACATAAAACAAAAAGAACCACCACAGAAACCGCATTGTAATAAATAGATGGGAGAACAAATATCAAGAACTGCACCTCTTACGTCGACCACCCCGTCCCCGTCAGTATCAGCGTCTCGGATCATTTCGTCGACTTCTTCTTCCGTCAATACTTCGCCGTAAGTCGTCACTATTCGCCGCAACTCCGCGTTCGACATCATACCGCTGTTGTCTTTGTCAAATACCTGCAGAAATAATTTTCGAAAATATGATAAAAATGGTAAAAAAAAAAAAAAAAAAAAGATTAAGTGGAAACATTTCAAAATTAATGCAGGACTAATAATCACAGTTTTCGTATTTTGGGGGCTCTTGAATAACCATAAACATTTAATAGATACTGATACATTTTTTTTTTCGTTTCATTGGTAGATCTAAAAGTATTACTTTCAAAGGAGATTTCATTGATGTCGTACATTCTGTTCTATTATTATGAACAACTCTTGGAAACGATTCTATATACAGCTGTAGATCTATATATCAAACATTATATCATCCTTTAACAAATTGTCTACACCTGTTACCTTAAAAGCTTCTTCCAGTTCAGTTTCGGGATCACTCTCTTTAATAGTTCTTGCCAATATGCCACAGAAGTCACCAAACTCAATTTTACCACTTTCTGTAGAGACAAAGCAAAAACAAAGCAAACCTTCTGGTATTGCTATCTCTGACAAAATTTTGAAGAATACTTTTAAAAATAGTTTTACTGTATGTACATTCTTGACCCACTTGTATATGTTTTGTCTCTATTTGCAAAACTTTGATTTTGTCCAGCCGCTATTGCTATGCTGATGCAGTGATTCTATTTTATGTTTTAGTGGCGATTTGGTTTTTGTTATGTTTATAGTTAACGCACAATCTGTGTTCAGAGTAAATGTAGAGAAGTCAAAGCAGTGACATTTCAGGGGAATTGAAATTAGTTTTATTTCCTAAATTGACAATTCGAGGACAAAGGCGAGCATCATAAATTCATTCATGATCATTGAATCTACCACTCTGGGCTCAGAACATGAATAATAATAAACCAATGTCATAAACATGTATATTGGCAATTGCCTAAATGAATCATTGGCATTTACATGTAGAATTTAATGACATCTTGCTTGACTGGACACATTATGTATTTCGACATTTGACTCATTTAAGCAAGGCGTCCCTTTTATGGGACATATGCAAACAGCATAGCCCCAGATGGGACACCGCAGAATGCGGCATCCCATTTGGGGCTATTCTGTTTGCTTGGAGGAATTTCATCGAAAAATGAGATAAAAATTTAAAAAATAAATCACTCCTAACACCCCTAAAATGAAAGTGGACTCACCCAATTCATAATAATGGAAAAATCCATTCGTCAAATATGGGTTAATGAATCATTTTAGAACCATCAGTGCGGTCATGTCTAGACTCATTTTACACAATATCAGATAATATGGGAATTTTCTATGATACGAGTAGTGCATAAATTATACAAATGTGTATGGATAACCTATACAATATACTGAATATCAATTCGAATGTCTACGCATTACAAACCAGACGTTCTCTTTTTACTAAAAACATGGAGTAGGTATTTACTGCACTTTTACGTCCCCGTGATCAGTTTGAACTCACGACCAGTTTAACCCATATTTGACGAATGAATTCTCCCATCATTATCATTTAGGCGAGTCCACCTTCATTTTTGGGGGCCGTAGGTGTGATTTTAAAGTTTGATCCAGTTTTCGATGAAATTCCATTAAGCAAACAGAATAGCCCCAGATGGGACTCTGCGGCGTCACATCTGGGGCTATACTGTTTGCCTATGTCCCACAAAAAGGACGCCAGGCTCCTACCTACCTTCAGTTTCTATGGTGCTAAGGAGATCTGTACATTCTGCCTCAGTGGGATGTAGGCCCAGAGACCGTAACACCGTGCCCAGGTCTTTGACGTGGATTCTGTTGTCATTCTCCTTGTCAAACAGGTTGAACGACTCACGGAATTCTAAAGGATATATAAAGTAGTGTATTAGCCTTAGATACTAAAATCGAAGAAATGGTAACATTGTTTCTTGATTTTATTATCCCTGCCGATGGGGTGGGCAAGTGTTCACATTTGAGATAACCTGACATAATTTGTAAATACTTTCTTTGTGTTTTACTTGCAATTTATGTCTAAGCAAGTAGACCATATATTCTTATGTTCTGTGGTTACATTAGATTAGCATTTGGTTTGTTGTTTATTTCTTTACGGCCCATTTAACAATTTAATGACATAGTTTAGCTACAGCACAGTAATCATAGACGAAAACAACAACAACAACAACAAAACAATGCATACATTACCTTCTAGTTGGTCTTCCGAAAATACATCGACCTGAAAAGAAACAAGACATTTCTGTAAATATTTCACAAAATAATGTCTAGGAATCGAGTATATAAACACATAATCCACTATATTGCCATATGTGCTTAAATCATAGGTCTTTTACAGAAAAGCGCTATACTTAGGAGTCGTCTCTTTGTTTGACAATGTCATCTGACTTCAACCCTCGCTAGATTCGTCAACCGTTTCGTAAAGCAAGCAACGCTTTTAAAATAATTGGTGTTAATAGTGTTCTTTCGACTGCCGCCATCAATAAAGGGAACATTTACGAATATTTCCAGAGTGATTGGCTTGCAATCGGCGATACCCACGGGATGCAAAGAAGATACCATCAATATTTACCCGAAACGTAAGAACCTACCATTTTGATCCAAAGCGTATTCCTTTTATATAAATATCGAGTATATTGAGAATATTATCATAGTCATATTTTGATTCATATGTCTTTGTTTTAAGATAATAATAATTGATACAAATTTATGACTTGATTGTTTTAATTTGGTCCGCCAAAAGCCTATTCAAATATATTCAAATATAGAGGATATGCGCATAAAAGACAACAATGTCAATAGTTCGGTATGAACATGTTCACCTCGTTAAGTCAAGACTATACGCAGAGTTTATGGTATTCGATTGTCATGCATGAATGTACAATGCTACGCTCGGCACACACACACACCTATTTGTACTATTTGTCATAGTGTGTGGATAAGGATATCTGCAGCAGGTCTCTTTTTAACGGCGTTAAAGGAACCAAAACGGGTCCACAAGCGATCGCCGTAGCTGTCGTAAACTTGAAGCGATTTTTAGCTCACCTGAGCCGAAGGCTCACAGGTGAGCTTATAGTATGCCCATGCTCCGGCGTCCGTCGTCCGTCGTCCGTCGTCCGTCGGCGTCCGTCGTCGTTCACAATTTCAAACATCTTCTCCTCTGAAACCGCTTGGCCAATCAAAGCCAAACTTCATGTGGAGCATCCTTAGGAAGGGGGAACGAAAGTTTATATAAATGGTCCAGGTCACATGACCAAGATGGCGGCCATGGCTATAAATAGCAAAAACCTTTAAAAATCTTCTTCTCCAGAACCAGTTGGCCGATTTCCATGAAACTTGGTATGTAGCATTAGGGATGCGGGCCCATCATAGTTTATATAAATCATGACCCTAGGATGACCTTGACCTATTTTACGGCAAGGTCAACTTAGGTCGCCAATACATTTGAATGGGAAAAAATGGTAAAATGCTATTTAATGGGTAAAACTTACTGGGAATAGGCAAATGGACAGAAGATATATGTTAATAGAAAATTTTAGCCCCTGGGGGTTGTCTGCCCCTGCCCCGGGGCTTTATACATGTATATTTCCATAATAATGAAACATCTTCTCCCCTGAAACCACTTGGCCAATCAAAGCCAAACTTCATATGGAGCATCCTTGGGAAGGGGGAAAGAAAGTTTATATAAATTTTATGGTCAAGGTCACATGACCAAGATGGCTGCCATGGCTATAACTAGAACAAACCTTTAAAAATCTTCTTCTCCAGAACCAGAAGGCCAATGATTTTGAAACTTAATGTGAAGCATCAGTGACTGGAGCTCTACAAAGGTTATATAAATCATGACCCTGGGATGACCTTGACCTATTTTACGACAAGGTCAACATAGGTTGCTCATGTATTTGAATGGGGAAAAGTGTTAAAATGTCATTTGTAGGGAAAAACTTGCAGGAAATGGGCAAATGGACTTAAGATTGATGATTCTGAAAAAATTTGGACCCCAGGGGTCTGTCTGCCCCCACCCCAGGGCAATATACATTTATATTACAGTGATATTCAAAGATCTTCTTCTCTGAAACTGCTAGGCCAATCAAAGCCAAACTTTATGAGGAGCATTATTAGGAAGTGGGAATGAAAGTTTATATAAATGGACAAGGTCACATGACCAAGATGGCCGTCATGGCTATAAATACCAAAAACCTCCAAAAATCCTCTTCTTTAGAACCAGAGGGCCTATGATTTTGAAACTTGACATGAAGGATCCGGGAGAGGAGTTCTATAAAGTTTATATAAATCATGACCCTGGGATGACCTTGACATATTTTACTGCAAGGTCAATGTAGATCAGCCATGCATTTGAATGGAGAAAAGTGTCCAAATGTCATTTGTAGGGAAAACATGCAGGATTTGAGTAAATGGACTGACGATTTGTGATTCTCAAAAGAATTGGACTCCAGGGGTTGGTCTGTCCTCACCTTGGGGCAATGTACATGTATATTACCAAAATATATAAAGATCTTTTTGTCTGAAACCACATCGTATATCAAAGCCAAATTTCATAGGGAGGATCTCTATGAAGGGGGTTCATAAATAATCCAGTCACATGTCCAAGATGGCAGCCATACCTATATACATTAAAATCTTCTATTTTTATTACTTAGTCAACTTAAGTCTTCTAGAATGGAAGATAATGGAGAAAAGGTCATTTATGAGGAAACTTGCTTGAAATAGTAGGAATATTTACAGATTTGTGTTTATAAAAACATTGGGGTTGACTGTGTATATCCTGGGGCTATATGCATGTATAAATCTGTAATATTCAAAATTCTTCTTATTTTAATCAAAATGGTTACCATACGTACATGCTAGAATATCTTTTTTTGTGAATTCATTTTGGACAAACGAATTTCTTTGAAATTACATATGATGGATGAAGAACTCAGGCACACCATAGTTTGCATAAGTGATGAGCCTGGGTCGACCCTGACCTATTTCATGACAACATCATTTTTTTACTTTAATATCATGGAACTGCGACTGTCTTTGGATCATGTACAATGTAGGTACATATTACTTTCATTCTATTTTCAGATGAATTGCCATACATTTGAGGTTGAAGTGCATGAAGATATGCTATAAAATAGATGGAAAGAATAGAGATAGAGATCAAGAACAGACACTGCTGCTGCTGCTGAAGTAACAGATAAGTTTCTTAGAAAATATTGATAAGGTGTCTACCTAGTGTGAACATGACATCCAAACAATGTTAGATCGAAGCCAGTGTGACTTTATAACATCACATTGACATTGATATGATGTTGTTATATCATGTGCTTGCTGGGTGTTTATGAAATCTCAAATTAAGAAGCTAGAAATATCATACTTTCTGATCTGTTCAAGTGTTGAAAAAAGAGGCACATCAGCCTGTATAGTAGAGTAGCCGATCTACTTCTTTTTTTAATACCCACAGTGCCCTCACTTCAGGTCAAATTCACTACAAGATAAGCTTCAATAGAAGAGAATCTATCTTTTATAATGCAACATGTTGTTCACGTCTTCAATAGTATGATATCTCTACATTCTATTTTGACGATTTCTTGGTAGGTTGGTATCTAAGCAATTCTACACATGACCTTTTCTTTCTATTTTCAGGTGAGTAGCCATGCCTAGACGGAAACAGTGGAGGAGGTCAGAGGAGAGAAGATCAGAGTGGAGAAAGAGGTCAAGAACAGATGGAGGAGATGGAGCAGTGTTGGACAGAAAGAGGCCAAGAGGTAAGTATACTGAAAGTCCGGAAAGGATGCCGGCAAAGACAAGTCCTGAAATGATGCAGGCAGGAAGTCCGGAAAGGATGCCGGCAAAGACAAGTCTTGAAATGATGCAGGCAGGAAGTCCGGAAAGGATGCCGGCAGAACAAAGTGAAAGTCCTGAAATGATGCAGGCACAAAGTTATGAAAAGAAACAGGCATATGATCAGAAACAGCCAGTTTACTGCACAGAATTAGACATGGAAAATATACAAAATAAACAGACTGAGTTTCAGGATAAGAAGTTGTTAGAGAATGCTTTATTGACAAGTCCTGATTCAAAACATGTAAAGGCTAAAAAAGACAAGCAGGCAAACATCCGTCAGTTTAAACAGTTACTAAATGATCTTAGCAACCTCATAGAAAATGTTAGCTCAAATGTGCAGACTGATTTTGATGCAGTATTTCTCGATACTTTTCCTGGTGTGGATGTTGATTATCAATCAAGGGTTGTTGAAAAATTGTCTGAAAGAGCAGATATAACAGTTTGTTCACAAAAAACAATGTTCCAACAACATGCATGGCATGATAAAAATAATTTAGTACAGCAGCATTTCAACAGAGATTCATCGGAACCAGGGTTAGATAATGATGTGATGTGTTACGAAGCAGTAAGATCATCTGAACAATTGTGGAATGCAAGTTATTTGGTATTTGGAAGTTTTCATCAAAATGATGTCAGATTTTCTGAGCAATCTAGAGGATATCAGTGCACATGTAATGCATTATGTATGCTGTCATACTCTTCCTGCCTTGATATTGAAAAGAGCTCTATATTAGACAAGGTGCTTAGTGAGGGAGATATTCTATATCGGAGTGTTATAAACAAATTAAGAGAAGATGGAAAATTCATTCACCACCTGCTGACTTTAGAAGAAATTCCAGATGATTTTAAAGTGGAGATAGGGAAATTTACATCTGAGAAACTGCCGATTGTAAGTGGCGTGCTTTTAGATACTCAAAATCTGGGTTTGCCAACACTTCATGAAGTATTGCAATCAGTCTTTTTGTATACATCATCAGGTCTTTTAACCATTGGGGCCATATGCTCTGCTGTATTTAGAAAGAATGGCATGTATGTGTTTTTTGATTCTCATTCTCATGGAGAAAATGGACTTTCATCAAATGATGGTACATCATGTTTGATAAATTTTACAAGTATCAATGACCTAGTTACATATATGTATGCATTTTATGACAGTTTAAATTTAGATACCAACACCAACTTACAATTTGACTTCTTACCTATCAAAATTAAAAAAAACTGAAGAAACACAGAGTTGTAAAGATCAAATGGAACATAATATGGAATCTTACTTCAATGATCAAAGGTTGAGACAGGCTCAGAAAGCACGAATAAAACTAAATAGTATGTCAAGCATATCAATGGCAGAATTAAAAAGAGCAATAGGGTCAAAAAGAAAAAACAATCGCATGGAGTATTTTAAAATTTATAGAAGAAAATGTAGACAAAACGCAGCATTCAAGGCAAAAGAAAAACAATCAAAGCAATCTGCGAGAGCAAATCCTGCATTCAAAGCAAAGGAAAGAGAATCAAAGCAATCTGTGAGAGCCAATCCTGTTTTTAAGGCCAAGGAAACTGTGTATCAGTTGCAATCAAAGCAATCAGCAAGAAAAGACCCTGTGTTCAGAACAAAAGAAAGAGAATCAAGGCAGTCTGCAAGGACAAATCCTACATTCAAAGCAAAAGAAAGAGAATCAAAGCAGTCTGTGAGAGCTAATCTTGTTTTTAAAGCCAAGGAAACTGTGTATCAGTTGGAATCAAAGCAATCTGCAAGAAAAGACCCTGTGTTCAAAACAAAAGAAAAAGAATCAAAGCAATCTGTGAGAGCCAATCCTGTTTTTAAAGCCAAGGAAACTGTGTATCAGTTGGAATCAAAGCAATTTGCAAGGACAAATCCTGCATTCAAAGCAAAAGAAAGAGAATCAAAGCAATCTGTGAGAGCCAATCCTGTGTTTAAAGCCAAGGAAACTGTGTATCAGTTGCAATCAAAGCAATCAGCAAGAAAAGACCCTGTGTTCAAAACAAAAGAAAGAAAATCAAAGCAAATAGCAAGGGAAAATCAGACTTTTAATTCAAAGGAGAGAATATACCAGAATGCATCAAAAAAGAAGGCAAGGGAAAATCCTTATTTTCTTGAATGTGAGAGAATTAAGAAGCAACAAGTAAGGCAGGAAAAAAGAAAATTTGAAGATAATTCGGGAATTAATTTTCCTAGAAAAAGATGTAAGCATGACACAGATAGTGTTCCAAAACATCAGCACAAAGACTTTGAAAATATTGAAAATGCTATCAAACAATTTCATTCAGATATTTCCATTGGACCTTTGTATGTCTGTTCTTGTTGTCACCAGACATGGTTCAGGAAAAGTGTTTCTATGTTAAAGAATACCCATATTCCAGCAGAAAGTAAACGGCAGCATTGTACAAACTTTATATCTGTCAATGATAAAGAATGGATATGTCATACTTGCTTAAGTGCCTTAAGGGATAGTAAAATTCCCAAGCTATCAGTAACTAATGGAATGAAGTGGCCAATCAAGCCACCAGAGCTAAACTTACATCAATTAGAAGAAAGATTAATAGCACTGCGTATTCCATTTATGCAGATAAGAGAATTACCACGTGGTGGCCAGTACTCCTTGAAAGGAAATGTAATTAATGTACCTGTTGATATTCAGCCTACAATAAACTGTCTGCCAAGGCCAATGGATGATAATTTTACAGTTGCTATCCAGTTGAAAAAGAAACTTTCCTATAAAACGGTTGACTTTAAAGAAAATGTAAGACCATTAAGAGTTTTGACTGCTCTACATTGGCTTATGAACAACAGCAAGCTATACAAGAACGCTGGCATAGTAATTGATGATGACTGGTTTCAGGAAGTTACTGAAAGTGCAGAGGAAACAGTCAGAGAATTTTTAGGAGTTTCAAGAGAACAAACTAATGACAAGCATGGTATGGAAAATGAAAAGCAGGAAGAAATCACTACTAAAAAGGATTCTGATGCACCAACTGATTATGATTCTGATCATTACAGCGAAATAGATGCCAATGACCATGTTGGCAATATAGATACATTAGTGGATGATGCTGATATTGACAATAAGTGTGACAAAGTTTTCACTTTTGCACCAGGTGAAGGACAGCACCCTATAAGTCTATATAATGATAAAGATGCAGAATATTTGTGCTTCCCATCCATATTCTGTGGACAAACACCACCTAGTAAGGAAGAACGAATTGTTCCAGTTCATTATAGTGACATCGTTAAATGGGAATTGAGAAGTGTTGACAGGAGAGCTGCACAGTCAGTTCCAAATATATTCTTTAAACACAAAAAACTACAGATGAAACAAATCAGTGATAAAGTCAACCTAGCTGTTAGAAGATGTAAAAAGCGAGGACAAAAAATAACTGCAGCTGAAGCTAGAGATTCAAATTATTTGGACAAACTTGTGAATCTTGATGAAGGCTATTATATATTTCGCCAACTGAGAAATTCACCCGCCTATTTAGAAATGCGTAAGAAAGACATTTTTGCAATGATTAGGCAACTGTCTTTGCCTACTTGGTTTATGTCATTGTCAGCTGCCGATACTAGATGGACAGATCTATTGAAGATGTTAGCAAAATTGAATGATGGTATTGAATATTCCGAAACAGAATTAGAAAAGCTTACTTGGCAAGAGAAAACAAAGCTAGTTCAGAAAGACCCAGTTACATGTTCAAGGTACTTTGATCATAGGGTTCAAGAGTTCCTCAATACAATTCTAAAAAGCAGTTCTGAGCCAATTGGAAAAGTACTTGACTATTTTTATAGAGTTGAGTTTCAGCAACGTGGTTCCCCTCATATTCACATGCTTGTTTGGGTAGAGAATGCTCCAACTTTAGAAACAAAGTCAGAAGAGGAAATAATTGAATTTGTTGATCAATATCTTACCTGCAGTTGTGATAATGAGAAAACAGCAAATCTTGTTAACCTTCAAAGTCACAAACATTCTAGAACCTGCAGAAAAAAAGGGAAACCAATATGTAGATTTGGATTTCCATTGCCACCATTGCCGAAAACTATGTTGCTGTATCCTCTTGAAGAAAACATTGACAAGTACAAGAAAAAGAATGTAGATCTCCAAAAATCAATGAACGAGTATAAAGAAAATGAAGATATACCATTTGATGAGTTTCTAGAAAAAATTGCTAAAATGGACTTCGAAGATTATATTTGTTGCATAAGAAGCTCATTGAAAGCACCAAAGGTTTTCTTAAAGCGAAAAGTGAAGGAAATGAGAATAAATCCATTTAATGAAAGCATACTTCTTGCCTGGAAGGCTAATCTTGACATTCAGATTGTTCTTGAGCCATACGGTTGTGCTTCATATATAGTTGGTTATATAAGTAAATCACAGAGAGGTATGAGTGCACAACTTGATGCAGCAGCAAAAGAGGCTAGAAGAGGAAATCTTGACCTAAAGAAACAAGTCAGGCATATTGGGAATGTATTTTCTAACTGTGTTGAGGTCAGTGCTCAAGAAGCTGTTTATCTTGATCTGCAAATTCCTTTGACAAAATGTACGAGGGATATTGTTTTCATCAACACATCTATACCAGAAGAAAGAATCTTTCTGTTGAAGCCAAAAGCTGCTCTTGATGAACTTCCAGCTGAATCCACAGATGTAGAATCTGAAAGTATTATACAGAGGTATTCTAAAAGACCCAGGCCACTTGGGAAATTATGTTTAGCTGATTATGTCTCTAAGGTTGATGTTACTTATCCAAAAGGGAATAAGTTTTCAGAGAAATTTGATGACGTTAATGATGATGACAGTTGTTTCAATAGCTCTGGTGATGAAAGTGATGACAGCTTTGATGATAATAACAGTCAAAGTTCAGACCTGTTGTTTGAAGCAAAAAATGGAACAAAATACAAGAAAAGAAAAGTACCAAGAATAATAAGGTATGTAAGATACAACAGAAAAAGGGATCCAGAAAATTACTTTAGAGAGCAGCTTATGCTTTTTGTACCTTGGCGAAATGAACAGAAGGATTTGATAGGTTCTTTTGGAACATATGAAGCTCGATATAACTCAGTGCAGACATCCCTGGTGTCCAAAAGAAATGAGTATGAGCATCATGCTGAAGAGCTTGAGATTGCAAGACAAATGATGGAAAATGATGAAAGGGACTATGATCAAATTGCACCAAATGCAGAGCAAGAAAATAGAGAGACAGAAGAAGAAGGGCCAGCAGAATCAGAAAAATTTGTTTGCTTTAACCCAAGCAGAGTTGTAGAGCAGAGGCATTATGACATTGGAATAGAATTACAGTCAACTTGCTCAGTGCCACCAGTAGAAACAAGCGGTATTATATTACCAGATGGTGAATACTTACAACTACTCAGAAGTCTTAATTTGAGACAAAGAGAATTCTTTAACCATATTGTGCACTGGATTAAATGTAAAGATGAACCGGTTTATGCTTTTCTAACAGGAGGGGCAGGTGTTGGTAAATCAGTAGTGATTCGAGCACTTTATCAAAGTCTGTTCAGGATTTTGAATTTGAAAGATGGAGAAAATCCAGATGATAAGAGAATTCTGCTGTGTGCTTACATGGGCTTTGCTGCTTTTAATATTAGTGGCCAAACCATTTGCTCTGCATTCCACAGGAAAATGTATCAAAAGGGAACCAATCATCTTGCAGCTGATGAGTTAAATACATTCAGAATTAAGTACAGACATCTGAAAATTATCATTATTGATGAAATATCAATGGTAGGCAACATGACACTAAGCTTTATTGACACTCGCTTACAGCAGCTGATGGGAACAAAAGAAGTTTTTGGTGGTTTAAGTGTTATCGCTGTTGGGGATCTTTATCAGCTTAAGCCAGTAGGTGATTACTTGATAAGTCTTGATTTGAAAAAGGGAGCATCTTCACTGGGAAGAAACTTATGGAAAGAGCTCTTTACAATGTATGAATTGGTTGATATCATGAGACAGAAAGACGATCTAGCATTTGCACAGTTATTAAACCGACTTCGATTGAATGAAATGACAGAGGAAGACAAACAAAAGCTGCAGACACGTGTTGTTGACCGTGAAACTGGTGACTATCCAAAGGATGCCCTTCATTTGTTTGCGCAGAATTGTTTTGTAGACCAACACAATGACACTATTTTGAGTCAGCTGCCAGGAGAAAAGATTGTCATACCATGCCATGACAGTGTTGTCTCTGCAAACATTCCTGCCAGCATGCACCAGTCCTTGATTGATAAACTCCCAAAAGAGTACGGACAAACAGGCCAGCTAAAGAAATCATTGACAGTAGTTGTTGGAATGATTGTTGTTCATACAGCTAATGTAGATGTAGAAGATGGTTTAACTAATGGTGCTACTGGTGTAGTAAAACACATAGACTTCAGGTGGATGGAAGGAACTAACCGTCCTAGCATTATTTGGGTATTGTTTGATGACCCTCGGGTTGGTAGAGCAACACGTGAGAAAAACAAGAAATTCTACAATTCAAGCATTCATTCAGACTGGACACCTGTATTTGAAACACAACGAACATTTATAGTGAACTACAAAACATTTCAGAGAAGTCAGTTCCCAGTGACACCAGCTTCAGGTAAAACAGTCTGGAAAGCTGAAGGTGCAACAGTTGACAAGGTAGTTGTTGATTTGTCCCAGCAGCCAGTAAGGAAAATACCACATGTTCACTATGTTGCATTTAGTAGAGTGAAAAAGCTGGAAGATTTATATATACTAAATATGAATGAAGCTGCTTTAGCGCTAGATGATGATGTGAATATAGAGATGCAAAGGCTACGCACAGATGCTGCCTTAGAACTATGTTATGTTCCTCTTTATAAAATCGGATCAGACAAAACCAAAATCGCATTCAATAATGCTAGATCATTGCATAAACATTATAAGGATGTTCAATTTGAACCAAATGTGTTGGCAGCAGACATCATTGGATTTGCAGAAACAAGGTTATGTAGTAGGGATGAAAATGTACATTTTGCCCTGAAACGGTTCAGACTTATAAGACTTGATGACACAGTAAAAGAGACAAACAGCAGACCATATCATGGACTTGCATTGTATGTAAAGGAGTATTTGCAGATTCAAAAAGTTGTGAAAAGGCAATGTAAGTCATTTGAATTCATATTCACGGGCACATTCAGCATTCAAAGAGGTTATGTTCAAGTTGTTGTGTTGTACAAATACCCCAAAAGTTCACAGACTGATTTTAGAGAAGACATTCGCTGTCATCTTAGGCCAGTTATTGATCTGAATGATAACTTAGTCATATTAGGTGACTTCAACATACAGATAAATGGTACCAGTACGGGGTTTGTTGATTTTGTGGAGACATTATTTGGATGTATGCAGCAAATCAAGCAATTTACAACAGACTCTGGATCAGTACTAGATTTGATATTTTCAAATTCTGAAGGGTTTTGTGATGTCATCGAAGCTTATTGGTCTGATCATAAACTTATATATTGTGCCATAGACAAGTAGATAATTAAATGAATGATGCGGAACATGAATGAAGTACAAAAGATCAGAATGAAGATAATCACCCATTCCTGAAGCAAATAATACTACATGTATTAACATGTGTTACATGGCAACTTTACAACCCAACTTTAATGAGCTAAATACAAAATGTACATGTATTGTTGGATTGGCAACAAAATTTGTTTTGTCATAGTTTTACTAAAATCTTCCAAATTGTATGTCATTTTAGAGTAGCATTGAGAATATAGGTCTTTGTGGAAATCATAAAAAATGTAGGCGTAACCCCACTAGCAATTGAATCAGGTGGTTTAGCTTATTTTTGGGGTTGCCACCTTTTTTTTTTTTTTTTTTTTATTTTATTTTTTTTTTAAATAATTGTAACATTGCATCCAATCATATTGAATTTTATTTTGGCACTATTGATTCTTACAATTAGCTCACAGTGTGGAATGTTTGATGTACTATATTGGAAATATATTATTTTTTGAACTAGCTCCCTGAATAGGGAGTGTGGAGTCTCAGTGGTAGACCATCAGATCTGGAGTAAGAACCCTTTCTCTGTGGAGTCGTATCTTTGTAAAAGAAACTTTATTCACCAATGTATTGGTCTAGTACTTACAAAGTAGTTGTTCTATTTTGGAATAACTGAAAGGATCTTGACAGGGACATTAAACCTCAACTCGAACATAAACAAAGAACAAAATAATTGTTTTATCATAATAGTTGCATTTAGGCTGCAGAATCAAAAGTTATGTATTATTAACAGCACATTTAAAGCATTTATGTTACACTGTGGTACAATGCAGTAACTGTTGTTATTTTATTATGGTTATATATATTTATTGTGTATAAAAACACTTCTCAAATAAGATGTTAGAATTAAAGAGACTGTGAATATAACATCTGATTTGAATAGAATCTCAAATATACAGTATGTTACTGATTTCAGTTAAATTAAAGCAGGCACTTAGAGGCATTGTGAAAATAAAGCAGGCAGTTAGATGCATTGTGAAAAAATCATTGTAATGATATGGTGATAACTGATGTAACAAGTGGTATACAGTGTTTTATGTTTGTTTTATAAATGTTTTGCAAGAAAAATGTTTTTCAGTATATATTGATGCAAGGTTTTGCAAAAAGACATTATTGCATGTTGATGAACATTGAACAGTGAGTGGGAGTGGCCTTTTTTAATTTCAAAGATTCTGGACATTAGCGGATGGTTGTGAGATTTGGACAGATTCTCCTGTTGTGTCACAAAATTATAGTCATCAGAGTTTGATTTGTTGTTGATTATAATTCACATTAATTCAAATCAAAATTGTTTATTATTTACAATTATGTAAATAGATTTAAAGGAAAATGAAGATAATGTTGGATTGAAAGAATGATAGAAATACAAATCAAAAGTGTTTATTATTTACAATTATGTATATAGATTTAAAGGAAAATGAATATAATGCTGGATTGAAAGAATGATAGAAATATACTATCAGTAAATGTATTTTATTATGTTTAAGCTGTCATACTATATTGTGTTTATTGATAATAAGTTTATAAACATATTGTCCAGTAATAATGTACACTACCTATTTTCCATGTTGTGGTTTGGTATAAGTGTTATATTATGTTAAACTATACAATTACAATGATTTTTACAAGGTATTTATTTTAGCCTCAGAAATTTTACTTGCATAAGTCCAGTCTTTGCATGTTTTTTTACTCTTAATGTTGTAGACACAGTCTCGTTACTTCTACACCCACTATAAGATGCTAGATTAACCCAGAATCATGATTGATTAAGCTCATCTTTTTTCGTCTCTTTGAATTTGTTGTCAATAAATTACAGTAGCTCATTCATGAAGTATTTTTGTGTTTCAGTAATAAGGGTCCAAGTTAAATGGATTTTAATAGATGAAATATAAGGATCATTGTAGTGCAATTCAATAAATAAAAATATTAGATAAAGAAACTAGTTGTTTTCACTGAAATTCCTTTTTGGCCCATCTGGGTAGCACTGTTAAAATGATGACAATTGGTTGATTCTGACCTATTGTGACAGGGCATAGAAGTAGAAGGTATTAAAGCAATGATCAAGAACTGGCACAATGAGAAGAAAGGCTCACAAAAACCCATATCAAAAACAACCAAATTTACAAACAGGTACTGGTACAAAGACAACATAGTATGATAAGCATAGTTAAATGTAGCAGCTTTTTCCTTAAAGGTGGCCAAAATCCACACCAAAACATAAAACTAGAGAGGACCACAGCACAACTACCATCTTAATGAATACAAATGTCATAGCACTATAAGTTTACTGTAATTGGGCTTTAATTAGTGCCTAACATTGCACACAAAATCAAAGGAGGCACCAAGAGGTAATTAAAGTATTGGTTTCATCAGAGTTGGTCAGTAGATTTCATTCATGTTTTATATCCAACTCAACAGCTAAGGGCATATGGAGGCAGAATCTTCTTTCAAAGTCTTATCAGAAAGACTGGAGAAGCCCGAGATCTAACCCAGGAACCTGAGGTGTAGCTTAACCAGCATTCCACAGAATGTCCTCCCAGAACAATTGATAGCTATCTATATGAGTTTATATGAAAGAACTCAGGTGAGCGTTTATAGGACCATTGGTCCTCTGGTTGTGGTTGTGCGCACCATTTGTAATTATATTATTTGGTATACAAACTTCTTCGTATAAATCTTCCACTACCGAGTTTTCTCCATTCCCCTGGGTCATCTAAGTAATTAGCAATTCTCATTAATTTAAGTAATTTGTGCCTTTAAACAATACTAACCGAGGTCATGCAGAGGCTTGCAATTACGATGAGCCCAATTTAATTTCTAATCAGGGTCGTATCTTATTCCCATTTTATCTTCCATTCTAAAATAAAACAATGATGGGGTATAAATAGTTTTTCGTATGCGCATAAACGGAACATGGTTTAATGATCGTTCTAAAATGTCGCATTGCGGCAAAGATACGTATCACCTTATTCTGAAGCATATTCAGTTTTGAAAAAGGGATTGATTTTTAAACAATGATAAAGTTTGATATCTTTTGTTACAATTTTAACAACTAAAAGAAGGAAGCATGGTAAGAACTTAATTTCATGTTATTCTAAATTGATGAAAATTAATTTTATAAATACTTTCAACTAAAAAGAAGTCGAATCTTTTTTTTCTTCTAAGTTTAAATTATTATCGTCCGGCAGCTCAGTAAAATAGTTTTGTAGAGTGTCACTTGGTACATGTATGATTCCTATGTTATCCGAGCGTATTTCAGTATCTTCTTTTGAGTTTGGATGAACATTGTAAAAATATGCAACAAAATACGATATTTTGCGTTTTGGACTTATTTTGTCGAAGACATCTCAGATGATTTTTGACCTGCATCCGAGTTTTTCCCATATGGAAGATGAAAAAGGCAACAAACTGCATCTCTTTAAAAAGTACTTTATGATGATGTTTTTTACTTTACAAGCCATCATTGGTCCTTTTTGTTATTCATTTTAATCGCTTTTTGTGTGACGAAAGCTTTTGCAATGAAAAATTAAAATCTAAAACCTGTGGATTTTGAAATTTTATTATCCATGCAGGCCATCGTAGATAAGATGCGTTCGGATTTTCTCCATTAAATATACTGAGCCAAACATATAACACAACATCGGTTTATTTTTAATGTTATACTCCGGAACGTTATCAAATAAACGTTGTATTAATTGAATTAGAATGCCAGATGATCGACTCATCTCACATCATCTTTGTTGCAACATTCGGCGTTATGCATTTCGTGGAATTAATCATTTTTTCGGAGGTAGGGTCTTGGCAAAAAATGAATTGCATTGTGATTTTTCAGAACGCGACATGTGACGTGTATTCGTACCCTAGAAATTAATGTCGGTTTTCAGGATTACCCCTGCTCCACTTTAGACAATGGATATTTTTACTGTCTAAAGAGCAATTGTGCTCACTCATATTTTAACATTTGTTACAGACGTTCCTGACCCAACTATTGGGTGTTATTGTGTTTTCTCACAATGCTGAATGATTAAATGAACATGTTTACACAAAGGTTTCATTAAAAACATTCGCCGTTAGAACTTTTCACCATTTCCATTTTCTATTGTGTTCAATGGAATGCTCAGTAACTTTGTGTTACTGATCGTTCCAAGTCGATACTTCTGTGGTGGTTCTTTTTGTTTTATGTCTTGGTGTTTAAAATATTTTTGTGCTGTTGGCGCCTTATGTATGTTTGCATATTTTTAGTTAAGTTAAGGTAACTGAGTGGCCACCTATTGGGAAAATAGCTGCTCATTCGGCTTACGAAATGTTTTCATGGTATAAGTACCTGATTGTTAGTTTGGTTTTTTCCCACCTTGGTTTTTGGAGTGGGAGTCTTTTTCTGATTGCGCCTTTTCCTGATCTTTGCCTACGTGTACTTTTTTTTAGTATTAAACGTTCAATTTTCAATGATGCAAACTTTGATTTAAAATTTTGGGTACAAATGGAAGGCATTTTGCAATTACTTCATCGAGGCTCACTGGACGATCCATAATGAAGCAATTTGTGTTAAAACTGACTTCCAGAATCTCTCAGGAAGCGAGTGCCATCCAAATAACCGTTTTGACCAATCAGATTCGAGCTCAGTGACCCATGCTCTGAAAATCAAAATTTTACCAGCATATGTCTGGTAGACCGTCTTGCGTTACATTAAAATGCGAAAAAAATGCCATAACCGTGTTGCGTTATAAGTTTGGCACAGTATATAGGCGTGTTCGGATCTAAGGCTCTGCTCAACAGAACGAGTCGTTTCGGTCCAGCGACACTTAAGTACTCTAGCCGTAAGGACATTTGAAAAGCATTACCTCTCAGTCATGTCTGGAGTTGGCCTTGCAAGAGTAATACTGTCTGTCTGTCTGTCTGTCTGTCTGTCTGCCCTGCATCCTGTACCCTATTGCAAAACAGATATTAATCTTCGACAATTATCTTTTTTAAAGATGTTTCTTGTATGTAAATATAGTTACCAGCTCTGTTTCTACTATTTTAAGGAAGTCCAGCTGACAGAGGAACAGATATCAGGTATAAAATATTGTTTCTAAAACACGGTTACCCACGATGCAATGCCAGCCATAAATACTGTGCGAGTATCTACCATGAAAATTTTATTTTTAAGTATGTCCAACTCATTGTTTAAAAATCCATAGAAAAAGACAAATTCGAGAGTGTAGCTACACAAACATGGAGGTCACAAAAGCAATGCGTTTGATAGAATCTTTGGTCCTTACTCAATCTAAACATGTACTTCTAAATATGGTAGACAAAATTAGCATACATGAACAACAGAGACTTGTTTCATACAAAAAGAGCGAAGCAATATACTATACTATACAGGGTGTTCCAAAAAACACAACCGCTACTAAACAGTGCATAACGTTTTTTAATAATACAGATATAAGTTAGATTTTTAACACTACTGTAGTTCTATTATATTTGATATTTTATCTTACACCCGTTTTGTTAGGCGGTTCTTCAACAAGAAAAGACATCATAGCAAATATGTGATGTCACTTCCTGTTGCCTGCTGCACCTAGCAATCCTGGAAATGGAAAGCAGTTAACAAAATGCAATTTTCATGCGTTCACAATTCCTAATTCTCTCTTAAAATGGATAAAATGTGGGGAAGTGGCCATAATTATCTGAACATTAAGGGAGCTTGTTCAAAGATGGTCAGCATTTGCTGAAAATGCAAAATTTATTCCAAAAGTGCATGACCATCAAATATCAAAAGTGTCATATAAAATTTCACATAAAAATGTACCGCTACGATGCCTGTTTTCTGTTTACTTCATTTTTATAGACAACAAAATTAAACTTTGCAAAAGTGTGCTTCAAAACAATTTCTTCAGATGTATAATAATTGTTATTCTTTATCCGGAATGACCGACTTTATTGCAAATGACTGCTTTTAGTGAAGTATTGGAAATATTTTACATGACACTTTGATGGTCGCTGCATGACTTCCTATTTGGGAATACAAATATCATCGAAATTTAGCCAATGTTGTCCATTTTTGAACTTGCTCTTTTAATTTTCTGATTCTTATGGCAATTTTCTCAACATTATACCACTTTTAAAAGAGACTAAAGGCTTGAGAATGTTTAGAAATTGTAATTTGTTAACTGCTTTGCATTTCTAGGAATGCAAGTTGTAGTGGATAACAGGAAATGACATCACAGATTTGCTATGGCGTCACAACCTGTTGAAGAACCCCCTTACAAAACGGGTTTATGATTAAGGATCAAACACAAAAGAACTACTATTGTGGTAAATATCTTACTTATATCAGCATTATTGAAAAATGTTTTGCACTTTTTGGTAGCGGGTGTGGGTTTTTGTTTGGGACACCCTGTAGTTCTTAACGAAGTCTATGAATGTAGACATGTGCCAAACATGAATAATTATGATAACTTCCATAATAACTAATCTAGAATACTTTTCAGAGTTTAAGGAGGCGTTCTCTTTGTTTGACAAGGATGGAGATGGTACCATCACTTCCATGGAGTTGGGGACAGTAATGAGATCCCTTGGGGCGAATCCTACCGAGGCCGAACTACAAGATATGATCAATGAGATCGATGCTGATGGTAAACAAACTCAGTACAGCGGCCGTTTAAACCCAGCAGGCACATGACGTCAGAATGACGTCAGATCGACGTCGATGCGACGTCATGACGTCGCATCGACGGCATCGACGCTGATATGACGTCATTATGACGTCATGTGCCCGCTGGGAAGACATACATGTATCTTTATGTTTATTCGGCATGCAACTCTGTTTGTTTTGGTTGATGCTGACTTGACAACGACAGAATTTAGGGTAGCAATCAGTATAGCCATGCAGCTGTTATCTGTACAAGTATTGTTTTCTAATCGCAGCTAACAGCAAATGACATTATTGTTTCCGATATGTCTGTTTACAAAATTTGGTATTGTGTTTTAGATCGTACAGAAATTATATTCTTAAAATGGTTATTGAGAAGCTAGGTGTGCAAATTGTGTCATTAATTTTCAGGAAGTGGAACCATCGAATTCCCAGAATTCTTAACAATGATGGCACGGAAGCTCAAGGATGGACAAGAATCGAACGAGGAACTACAAATGGCGTTCCGCGTTTTCGATAAAGACGGAAACGGCAAAATAAGCGCTGCCGAGTTACGTCACGTGATGACGAATTTGGGCGAAAAACTGACAGACGAGGAAGTCGACGAAATGATGCGAGAGGCGGACATCAATGGCGACGGAGAGATAGAATATGATGGTTGGTATCAAAGTGTTTATTCTAAGTGTTTTATCAAAGTCTCACCATTGCATTCGCTGTTATTTTGTCAAGAAATGGAGCTCGAGATGATGGACTCTTTTACGCGCTCAGATAGGATATTAAAAATCATCGCGTAGATTTTGCATTGTTCATGACGATATCCTCGAGCTACAGAGATAAGAAATAAAGTTTTAAAATTATAAATATTGAATTCAGTTAGCGCACTGGCATTGTGAGACACACAATGGTACACTTTGATTGTATCATTTATTACTTTCTTTTAGAACTTTTCTTATGGCGCGTCAATTGCTTTTTTTTTAGAATTTGTTGCAATGATGACAGCCCAGCGGTAATAGAGGGGCATGCCGACAGAGGTGAATGGTTGTCGATGAAAGAGATACCCGGCTAATACCTTGTGTTTGATGTTAGGGAAGTGGAAAATGAATGCTTTTCTCGAAGAACGAAATATCAGACTAGTTCATATATTTTGTCCACTATGTAACATTCCTCGCTGACCTGTAGGAGATAGTAAGGGCGACTGTCCTTAACATTTTAGTATAATAACATTTTAGTATAAAATCCATAGCAGTTCCTTGCGGCCAAAAACTGTACAAAATGAAATTGTTAGGAAAGGATGTCAGCATCTGAGGTATCTTCTACCTTTTCATAATTTTAGATGCATCACATGCTGTTTCATTGCAACTTGTTATTGTCTACAACAGTAGAATGTCATAAACATGTACAAAACAGATCAGGAGAAGCTGTATATTAGCGATATGACCTTTTTCCAATCCTGTTTTGTGAAATGTTATTTGATTTAATTTGATATAAATATTGCTTGATTCAGACATCTGTTTATGAAAGGACAATGTAATTTTATTTGTACAATTTTACAACACTTATAGCATTTAACAGCATTTTATTTATTTTGATGCTGACTCTCAATTTTAAGCATGCATACATCATTATTAAAGTAAATGTATTTCTGTGTCGAGTTTTCGCTTCAGCCATGGAGCATGGACTTAACGTTGTTATGATTTGATGGAGATAAACAAATGGTTCCTGTGGTGTGTTTGTAATCGCCGTCAGAACCGACCGACACCTCTACATTTATTCAGCTCGAAGGCCTGATCATGGTCAAGACTTGATACTAGGCCGATAGTCAAATTTCATGCAATGTTATACGCTTTCAATCAAACACACTTTCAAGGAATTTTCATATTAAGTACAATGTGTAATTTTGAAATAGGCAATATGTCAATTCGTTCAGGGCATAAATACTGAGGGGCACTGACGTCACTGGTGGACAAGATAACTTTAATATCCACGATAAAAATGCAGATTAGGTATTGAAATGGGTACAAAAAGTGCTTTTCTTGCATCTGATTTTAGTTTGTTTGTTGTTGTTTGTTTCAACAAAAAGGTTGTATGTTGATTATTTTAATCAATCTGATTCAAATATTTAATTCTAAGTATAGATACCTAGAACATGTTGGTAACCCTTATTTTAATAGTATGGTCAATCAAATTAAAACGCCTGAATTTCATTTTAATAGGTACAAGTAGGCAACGATCAGTAAAGGACGCAATCAGAAAGAAATTCCCACTCCAAAAACCGAGGTGGGAAAAAAACTAAATAAACAATCAGGTATTTATACCATGAAAACATATCGTAAGCCGAATGAGCAGCTGTTTTCCCAAAAGGTGGCCACTCAGTTACCTAAACTTAACTAAAATATGAAAACATACATATGGCCCCAACAGAACACAAATTTTAACACCAAGACATAAAACAATAAGAACCACCACAGAAGTGTCGCCTTAACTAATAACTGAGATACCGACGCTCTTTTTCTGTACTACGTACGTACATCTTTGTTCCGAATGATTTTATTTTGGTCCAAATTGCTTGATAGCACATTCTGTGGATCTATGGAGTACCTATAGGGTTAGTGATGTCTATTTATTACATTAGGAAAGCTTGTCTATGCGATATACAGAGATTTTTTCAGAGAAAAAAAAATATTGGAAAAATTTTGATTTTTTTTTTAATTTTTGCTCAAAACATTGATTGTGGGTACACGTTAGAACCACCTCGTCGAGGCGGTTCTAACGAGTACCCACAATCTATGTTTTGGATCAAAAATAAGAGAAATAGGTATACCCCTGCAAACCCAATTTTTTCTACATAAAAGTGGGGTTTAAAAGTGAGATTCACCACGAGGACCGAAGAACTAACTAAATGTTGTGAACCACTGCAGAAGCTGAGGGTGAGGTTAGGTACCTGTAAAACCGGTTTAAGCCCGCCAGTAACTTTGTGTTACTGATCGTTCCAAGTCGATACTTCTGTAGTGGTTCTTTTTGTTTTATGTCTTGGTGTTTAAAATTTTTTGTGCTGTTGGCGCCTTATGTATGTTTTCATATTTTTAGTTAAGTTAAGGTAACTGAGTGGCCACCTATTGGGAAAATAGCTGCTCATTCGGCTTACGATATGTTTCATGGTATAAGTACCTGATTGTTAGTTTGGTTTTTTCCCACCTCGGTTTTTGGAGTGGGAATCTTTTTCTGATTGCGCCTTTTCCTGATCTTTGCCTACTTGTACCTTTTAATGATATATTTATTGCGCGGACATGTTTTCCTGATGATGTTTGCGCATATTAGTTTTAGTTCAGCTGAGGTAGCTGAGTGGTCACCTTTTGTTTCCATAGCCGACGTTTGTAAGTTATGGCGAAATATAATTTTTATAAATGCTGATATTAGTTTATGCAGTTTTTGTTTATATGAATTCTGTTAATTCCATTTAATTACAACGTATTTATAATTTTTACATATTCATACAATAAACGAATGTTATTTTGTATAAAATGCCCTACTTAAGCATTTCTCTGGTTTGGTTAGGCTGTAATATATCTAATTATTCTGACTCACTGTTTCTTGACAGAAAGTGGCATTTGAAAACGATGCTTATTTCCCAAGTGAGCTATTTTTATCTGAATATTTGAACACGATGCCGGTCGCCAAAATGCCAGGATATGATTGTTAGAAACTGCTAAGTGAGCAGTGACCTTATTGGTAGCTAACTGGGCGTATTATTCATATATATTTAGATTAAATGCTTCAAAACTGGCATATTAAAACTGAAATTAGTAGTTATCACAGAAAAAAAAAACAGTTGACAAAATTATTTGCTGGTTGAAAGATGGAACATCTATTGAATACAGTTAATCTTGTTGTTCTTTTGCTGTTCATGGTGAGTAACAAACATTGTGCTTATGACTTAGAGCGAATAGAAACACTGGAACAAGCGGAGCTTCTTCTACATAGGGACGACGTACAACAATTCCTTGATGAATTTACGGATGATATACAAAGGAATATCGTTGAAAATCAATTACGTTACTGTCCCCATACGCCATTATGTAATTTCAAGTTTGACGATATCCATTTAGATTTGGGATTTAAGTCACCATGTGAAGCTTGTTTGTGTAAAAACTGTAATAAGACCGATAGTTGCTGTCCAGATAAGATATTTATCAAGAAATCTCATAGAGAAACAAACACCGAATGCAAAACAATGTCTTTGAAAAATAGTGGGAATGCTTATAAAGTAGTAACCAAATGTCCATCAAGTCTTGGCTCTGTGTTAAAAGAACCGTGTTACAGTGAAGAAAATAGGGACTCTTTTTCTGACATTCTATCTGTGACAGATATAACGACCAATATAACATACGCAAATAAAAGGTGTGCCTTATGTAACAAAGTTAAAAATGACAAAATTATTAATTGGCAGCCACAACTTTTATGTGTTCAACAAGAAACCTTTCCAACGATGCTCAAGACTGAAAAGGATTTAATTCAGTTTGTAATTAATTCAAGACATTGTGACATAACTTATTTTATGTCCAACAAATCTGTTGAACCCACGCTTTGCGACGAAGTCATCAGTACGTGCAATGTTACTGGCAACTGGCCGGTCTATGATCATGTCATCAGTACTGCATGTTCCTCATATGAAAATATTTTCACAGTGCAACTGAAATTATACAGGTATGCTTCACTGTTTTTTTTAACATACTTAGGTAGTAAATGTACGTATGTATATTGATATAGTGCTCATGGAAATCTTAACATTTATTCTATATGAGTATATAGTTCTTTTACTCAGAGCAAAAAGTTTTATTCCGTACCTGGAATTTTCGGAGATGTCACATCTCCTTCATCGGCAGGTAAACTGACAGGTCACGTGACAGGTGAGGGGTTACATGACGTGAGGAGACTGTCGTACACTTTTTGCTCTGAGTAAAAGAACTATATAGTCATGTCAAATCCAGAGCAGAGAAACCTCTTTGGATGTATTTACTCTATAGTTTCTACTTTGTTTTACTACATGTTACAATTTATGCCATGTTTTCTACATTACCATGAATCGTTTCGTATTAATCTTATGTTATTTAGTTTGTGAATAATTACTTTTACTACTACTACTACTACTACTACTACTACTAGCACATTTTAATGATAATGATAATTATTGATCTAACAATGTATTTTTTTATGTCAAAAGAAAACATTATTAAAACTTATTTGACATTTGGCCCTCAGTCAATGCAATTGATAATCATTCTATACTCCTAAAAATCTAAGGGCCACTGTATTATTTTCCATATATCGCAAAATTAAGGCACCCAAATTGAATCCATATTTAATGGACATCCCAAAGGACGCAGAATAGCCGTTTCATTTCATTAGTTTAGGTATGGTCCCAAAGTAACTAACTACAAGGCATTTGAAAAAGGAAACGCCATGCCATAGCCCATAGAACAGTTTTTGCAATTTTCCTAAATCATGATATTATGCCATTTTCTGAAATTGCTTAGATTCACAAAAATTCAAATGGAGTTAGATTTTTCCTTGAAGGTCAGTCTAAAATGCAATGCGGCAAATGGTGTGTGTGTAAAATTCATTTTTGCTAATGTTTGAGCTAATTTTGAAAACAAAAATGCAAAAGTTTACAAAAACATCTATCTGGACACAGTTTTAATTTTTATTTGACATGACATTTCCGATTTCAAATTTCTTATAGTCAGTATCTTCGAGGCATATTTTAAGAAAATACTAATGAAGAAGGGAATTGAACCATGGGGTTTGGCATTAATTTTGAGTTGAACTGGGATTGCATACGATATATGGAAAATAATACAGTGGCCCTTAGAATTTTTTGAGGAGTATACATGTATTATGCATAATGCTATTAAGTATTGACCATCAACAGGAATATTTTCTGCGCACTATGCAATGGAGAGGAACCAGCATATGTTGTGATACCCAGCGTCTCCTTTCGCATTGGCCAATCTCCATCACAGCCACAGGTTTACGCCTTCTCCGGGCTGCTCAAGTTTGGTGCTCACGATGACGATGAAGACAAAAGTAATGTTGACGCAGATGACCGCTGTAATGATGGATTTATATATGACAATTTGAAGGTAATTAAGCGTAATTGACGCATGTTTACTAAATTTCGATTTTCGCGTAAGTAAAAGTTTATTCTTCTGGCTTCAGTTAAATTCATGGGAGTCGAAAAACATTGATTTAAATTCACGTGTATGGAACGCCATAGCTGTCTTATGATCTACCAACTTCATTATATGATGCACCTTCTTCATTATATGATGCACTTTCATCATTATATGATGTACCTTCTTCATTATATGATGCACCTTCATCATTATATGATCTACCAACTTCATTATATGATGTACCTTCTTCATTATATGATGCACCTTCATCATTATATGATGTACTTTCTTCATTATATGATTCACCTTCATTATTATATGATGCATCTTCATCATTATATGATGTACCTCCTTCATTATATGATGTACCTTCATTATATGATGTACCTTCATCATTATATGATGTACCTTCATCATTATATGATGTACCATCTTCATTATATGATGCACCTTCATCATTATATGATGTACCTTCATCATTATATGATGTACCTTTATCATTATATGATCTACATTCATCATTATATGATGTACCTTCATCATTATATGATGTACATTTATCATTATATGATCTACCTCCTTCATTATGTGATGCACCTTCATCATTATATGATGTACCTTCATCATTATATGATCTTCCTCCTTCATTATATGATGTACCTTCATCATTATATGATGTACCTTCATCATTATATGATGTACCATCATCATTATATGACGTACCATCTTCATTATATGATGCACGTTCATCATTATATGATGTACCTTCATCATTATATGATGTACCTTTATCATTATATGATCTACCTCCTTCATTATATGATGCACCTTCATCATTATATGATGTACCTTCATCATTATATGATCTACCTCCTTCATTATATGATGTTCCTTCATCATTATATGATGTACCTTCATCATTATATGATGTACCTTCATCATTATATGACGTACCATTTTCATTATATGATGCACCTTCATCATTATATGATGTACCTTTATCATTATAGGATCTACCTCCGTCATTATATGATGCACCTTCATCATTATATGATGTACCTTCATCATTATATGATCTACCTCCTTCATTATATGATGCACCTTCATCATTATATGATGCACCTTCTTCATTATATGATGCACCTTCATCATTATATGATGCACCTTCATCATTATATGATGCAACTTCATCATTATATGATGCACCTTCATCATTATATGATGCACCTTCTTCTTTATATGATGCACCTTCATCATTATATGATGCACCTTCATCATTATATGATGCACCTTCTTCATTATATGATGCACCTTCATCATTATATGATGCACCTTCATCATTATATGATGCACCTTCTTCATTATATGATGCACCTTCATCATTATATGATGCACCTTCATCATTATATGATGCACCTTCATCATTATATGATGTACCTTCTTCATTATATGATGCACCTTCATCATTATATGATGCACCTTCATCATTATATGATGCACCTTCATCATTATATGATGCACCTTCTTCATTATATGATGCACCTTCATCATTATATGATGCACCTTCTTCATTATATGATGCACCTTCATCATTATATGATGCTCCTTCATCATTATATGATGCACCTTCATCATTATATGATGCACCTTCATCATTATATGATGCACCTTCATCATTATATGATGCACCTTCTTCTTTTTATGATGCACCTTCATCATTATATGATGCACCTTCTTCTTTTTATGATGTACAAACTTTATGATGTAGCGTTTTCTTTATGCACCTACTTTATGATGTAGCGTTTTCTTGAGCCGGGTAAAATCACAAGTAAAGACTTTTACATGAACACCGGTAGAACACTCGTCTCGCGAGATTATATGTTAATTGTGCGCAACAAAGCATGAATACAGAAACGATTTATATTTTCACTTCTCTCTTATTCTTCAGGTAATGTCATGGTATTTTAATGATGCAGAAAGCTGCACGAGCATCTAGTTCAGATATCCGCTAAGTGTTAGTTCCGTATTTAGTGTATTTTTGGAGATGTTTGCAACTGCATTTTTCACAGGCTAGTTGTCACATATTTTCGTGGCTGATAAATGCTGTTTGTATTCAAATATCAACCTGTAAGTCAAAGATGCCACTCTAACTGTGTCATATAATTCATTTAGCAAGAATTATGTTGTGAGAAAGTACATTTCTGCATAATTTCCGCTGAAGTCTGAGTTTGATGTCTGGAATGTCTGAATGTTTTTTCAACTTTTTCAAGGGAGACGAGCACTCATTCATTATTATTCAGATTCTAAACTGTTTCATCTTATTATTGGGTGCTTGGTTTTTACACAAACCATCCTGTGTATCCGCAAAAGATAAAATCTGAATTTAATGTGGATCATCCATCGGTAGGGGATCAAAAGTTTGTTCGCAAAATCTGTGTCACATGCCCAACATGGCCACCATGCATGCTCTCATGCTCAGAAAATCTTCTTCAGAACCTGCAGGCCGATTTTGACGAAACTTTGTAGGTGGTATTTGGGTCTCCAGCCCATCTTAGTTTGCTCAAATGATCATGACTTTTTATGACAAGGTCAATTTTGGAAACTTAGGTTTAAATACACGGAGAAAAAAATAAATAAAAATCGATATAATTTTGGAAACTTAGGTTTAAATACATGGAGAAAAAAATAAAAATCGATATTTTGGAAACTGTTCTAGTCTTAGAAATGAAAGTTTGCTGCAGATGGAGACAAGTACTTAAGTTGATGAAGATACATGCATATTTAACGTTAAAAGTCATTTCTTTTTCAGTAAGTGTTGTAAGGTCGGACCTTGGGTGAGTGCTCTCTGGACCTTTGGTCCTCTGGGTTTGCTTATAACCTTGATAAGTTTTGCCTAACTTTTGTCAACTTAAAGTTTCTGCTGGACAGAATGAAATTTTGCCGGTTTTGTTTTGCTGTCCGGCACTTTTTGTGAAGACTGCACAAAATTGTTAAGCATTTTTATCGCACCTGCTTATAGCAAGGTGCGATATAGGAGTCCAAATTTCCGTCCGTCCGTCCATCCATCCGTCCGTCCATCCGTCCATCAACATTTACGTCAAAGTTTGACATTCACGTCAAAGTTTGACATTCACGTCAAAGTTTAGTTTTCTCTGCATCACTGATAGCTACGATTATGAAACCTTGCATAGTTATTGTTCTGGACATACCCTTCAAGCACGCACCTTGACCTGGTGCCCTTGACCTATATTTCACGGTCCAGTGACTTTGTCATTTTTTACGTCAAAGTTTGTTTTTCTCTGCATCAGTGATAGCTGCGATTATGAAATCTTGCATAGTTATTGTCCTGGACATACCCTTCAAGCACGCACATTGACCCGATGACCGTGACCTATATTTCACGGTCCAGTGACTTTGTCAATTTTTACGTCAAAGTTTGTTTTTCTCGGCATCAATGATAGTTGCGATTATGAAACCTTGCATAGTTATTGTCCTGGACATACCCTTCAAGCACGCACATTGACCTGATGCCCTGGAGCTATATTTCAAGGTCCAGTGACTTTGTCAATTTTTAGGTCAAAGTTTGGTTTTCTTTGCACCTGTGACAGCTGTGAGTGTGAAACCTTACATACTAATTGTCCTTGACATACCCTTCAAGCATGCACCTTGACTTGGTGCCCTTGTCCTATATTTTACGGTTTTAGTTATTTTGCCCAATGCAGGTGCGATATCGACCTCTGCGGCGTTCTTGTTTAGGTACAGTGTCCCGGGACAGTATCTAATCTAGATTTTGCTTTAAAATAATAGTAAACAAATAACATACCTTTAAACCAGTGCAAGGCCCGATGACTGCCTGCCACATGACCCAGAGATTCACATTGTTACAGTGATCCCCACAGAAATTCTTAGCTTTTCCATCGCACATTTTCTGCAGGTTGCATTTTAGTTTGCATCATATCATGAAACTTTTAGAATCTATTATTCAATTTCAGGTTGTGCCACTGATACCAGCTAACATTACATGTCGTAGAATATACTACAATTGACTCGTAAAATGAATCAAATGAAAAACATTTTGCAAAACCTGGGCTTAGAGAGGTCAGCACCTGCATTTGAAGCAGAGAAAGTGTCTCCAGATATAGTTTGCAAACTTTCCTGGTATGAAATGAATTCCCTTGGGGTGGTAAACCGTTCTGACGTTATGAACTTGAGGAGAGTGTGCTTGAACTATGGCAGCTACCAACCAAGAAAAGCACCTTCTACAGGGATTGGGCCACTAGAATTCCTCATATCAAAAGCTACTTTAGAAACTTTGATTGAAACAGGGTTTTTAATAAAGGAAATAGCTAAACTATTATCGGTCTCAGAAAGTACAGTATACAGACGAATGCGTGCATTTGGATTAACGAAAGCCAACTTTACCGATATTGAGGATGAACAACTGATTGCTGTTGTCCAGGAAGTTATCAATGACTTTCCGAATAGTGGAGAGACTATGCTAAACCAAATATTGAAACAAAGGAATATAAAGGTATTAATTTGTCATACTGTAATGGAAGCGTTAGCTCAAGGGATTTATACACCAAAGAGATAGCAGTTCCCTTACTTTTCTCATTATATACTGAGCCAAACAACGCAACACGGTTATGTAATATTTTTCGCATTTTGATGTAATGTACGACGGTATACCCGAAATATATTTGTCAGCAATTGCCAATAAATGAATTGGGTACAAAAAATTTGGTTTTCAGAGCCTGGGTCACTGAGCTCGAATCTGATTGGTCAAACCGGTTAATTTGGTGGCATGCGCCCCCCTGAGAGATTCTGGAAGTCAGTTTTAACACGGATCGTCAAGTGAGGTACGATCAGGTAATTGCAAAATGTCTTCCATTTGTACCCTAAATTTCAAAACAAAGTTGGCATCGTTGAAAATTTTGCGTTTAATACTGAACATTCCATACAACACAATGGAAAATGGAATTGGTGAAAATTTCAAATGGTCAATGTTTTTAATGAAACCTTTGTGAAAACATGTTCATTCCATCATTCAGCATTGTTTGAAAACACAATAACTTGCAATTGTTGCATCAGGAACGTCTGTAACAAATTTATGCTAAAATCTGAGTAAACTTTACTGGTTCAACGTGAAAATGAGTCTTCAACTCTGTTCAAAATGAAACAAAATTGATCGTTTGACGGTAAAATGAGTCATCCAAAATGGAGCAAGAGTATTCCTGAAAACTGGCATTAATTTCAAGGGTACGAATTCATGTCACATGTCGCGTTCTGGAAAAATTACAATGCATTTCATTTTTTGCCAAGACCCTACCTCTGAAAAATGATTGATTTCTTGAGTCGCATAGCACGGAATGTTACAACCTAGATGTTGTGAGATGGATCGATGGTCCGGCAATCTAATTTAGCTAAGAGAAAGTTTATTTGATAACGCTCCAGTGAATAAAATTAAAAATAAACTGATGTTGCGTTATAAGTTTGGCTCAGTATATGTTAGAACTAGGTCTCATTTTGGCTCAGGACGTCTAAGATATTTCAATCTTTATGCCTTTATACATGCCTGCTATAGAAACATATATCAGAAGTCCTTATGCGACAAAGAGAGAGAAAAAAAGCTTTTACTATCATGATACATTTATTGCAAACATCTTGCAAAAAAGCAAATTTATGCAATCATCTGCCTGTTTTAATTGCGACTGTTCATTTGTTTTTAGCTCATCTGAGCCTTTAGGCTCATTAGGTAAGCGTATAGTATATATCCAGTCTCTGGCGTCCGTCAACTATTTACAAAGATCTTATTCTCTGAAACTTCTTGACCAATCAAAGCCAAGCTTCATGTGGAGGATCCTTGGAGTGGAACTAAAGTTTGTATAAATGGCCCAGGTCACATGACCAAGATGGCCCCAATGGCTACCATGGCTATAAATACCAAAAACCTTTAAAAATCTTCTTCAGAAGCAGATGGCCTATGATTTTGAAACTTGGCATGAAGCAATAAGGAATGGAGCTCTACAAAGTTTGTATAAATCATGACCCTAGGATGACCTTGACCTATATTATAACAAGGTCAACTCAGATTGGTAAAATGCCATTTAATGGGGGAAGTCTTGCTTTGAATGGGCATATGGACAGAATATTTCTGTTTGAATTCTCCCCCCCCCCAACAGAATGATTCCCACTGACCCAGGGCTCTATTGTTTTTTTTTTCATAATTATACCCCCGGCATTTATGCCGAGGCGGTATATAGTTTTTGTTTTCCATTTGTCTGTTCGTTCGTTCGTGTGTTCGTTCGTTCGTATGTTTGTTAGTACTTCCGTCGCGTTAGTGGAATTCATGTTAAAGTTTTTGGTTAAAGTTTCTCTAGAGGTGTATATCTCAGCAACCAGTGGTCAGAAAGCATTCATATTTGAACCATAGGTACCCTATATGATTAGCTTTCATTCCATGTCATGGGACCCCAGGGTTCATGCCCGGGGGTGGGGCTAGAGGTCAACATGTAGGTCACCTCAAAACTGTGCAGTAGACTGTGTTATTGTTCTTCTCTCTAAGTCGATATCTTGACAACCACTAATCAGATTTAGTATTCATACTTGGACCATAGACACCCTATAGGGTTAGCTTTCATTCCATCACATCGGACCCCCAGGGTCCATGCCCGTGGGTGGGGCTAGAGGTCACAATCTAGGGCACTTATAAAAATGTGCAATTTACTGTATTAATGTCAATATTTTGACAACCATTTGTGGTATGCAATTCATACTTGGACCATAGATGCCCTATAGGGTTACCTTTCATTCCATGATGTCGGACCCCAGGGTCCATGCCATGGGGAGGGGCTAAAGGTCACAATTTAGGGCGCAAATAAAAATGTGCAATTTACTGTGTTAATGTTCATATCTTGACAACCAGTTCCAAGATACCATCCATACTTGGACTGTAGATATCCTGTAGGCTTAGCTATTATTCCATGACATTGATACCCGGGGTTCATGCCCGTGGGTGGGACTAGAGGTTACAATCTAGGACACTTATAAAATGTACAATTTACTTTACTATTGTCCATATTTAATAATCACTTGTGATATGCCATTCATACATGGACCATAGCTACCCTATAGGGTTGGCTTCATTCCATGACATCGGACCCCAGGATCCATGCTTGGGGGTGGGGCTAGAGGTCACAATTTCGGTCAATTATAAAAATGTGCAATTTACTGTGTTAAGTGTCCATATCTTGACCACCACTCATGAGATGCCATTCATATTTGCACCATAGGCACACTATAGGGTAAGCTTTCATTTCATGACATCAGACCCCAGGGTCCATGCCTGGGGTGGGGCTAGGGGTCACAGCTTAGCACACTTATAAAAAAGTACAATTTATTGTGTTACTTGCTGTTCATACTTGGTACATGTACTACGCTTGTAAGATATTGGTATGAAGTTTTATGCTGTACCCTACCCCACCCCACCCCACCCCACCCCACCCACCCGACCCGACCCGACCCGACCCGACCCGACCCTACCCTACCCAACCCTACCCTACCAATTTTGTTCAAGTTTTTGATTAAAGTTTTATAAGTCTATATCTCTGGAACTTGTGGATGGATAGATGTAGTTGATACTATGCCTGTTGTGAGATATTCGTCTGAGTTTTAAGCTCTACCTCAGTGACGTTATGGTCAAGTTCACAGACTTAGAAATTGTTTGTTAAGAGAAATTGTTAAGGTTTATGGTTAAAGTTTATAATGAACATTAGGAAGGATCTAGTTGATGATATTAGACTTGAGACCTGTTCCATGAAAATTGCCCCCCCCCCCCCATTCTCCTGGAAAAGCCTTCTTCACAGTCTTATTTCACTTCAACCATTGGGCCCATAACCTGGATGGAGGGGTTTGGTGGTGATGGTGGTGGGGGGGGGGGGGGGCTAGAATACGGGCTGGGGGTATCGTGCCCCTCAAGGCACTTTTTCTAGTATTCAAACAACTCTGAAACGGTTTGGCTATTCAAAGGTTAACTTCTTGTTGAGCATCCTTTTAAAGGGGGAACAAAAGAATTATGAAGCCATGCTACAAAGTTTCCATATGACCCTCGTACCATGTTTAAGTATGATAGAATTTTTGTCTTCTGTAGTACCTGCCTCAGTGCTGTCAAGCTCCATCTTAACTAACTGTATTGATATAATGCAGCTGTCAAACGACAACAACATTATTTCATAAATCCTGCCAACCATGCCCCTTGGGACAAACTGGCCACATCCCAGGGGCATCATTATTTGCCATAGCCGTATAGTAGTAAACACATGAAAAAGTCTTCTTCTCTGATGCTGAATCCAATTAACATGATCATTATTAAGCTTACAATGACCAAATCTCTCAGGTGAGCTAAGGACCATTGATTGCTATGATTTCTAGTTATGCAACTTGTTTGGGATGGGTTTGGTCGGTATTATAGAGCATTAACTCACTTCAGTTTAGTTTTAATGATATTACCTGTTTACAGATACAAAGGTTTTGGCTGAGAGATGTCGTGCACGAAATAGATAGTACTGGTGTCGGTGCAAGAAGAAGAGGACGCCTACATCGACGAGTTTACATGGTACAGGGAGCAAATCATCTGTGGCATGTAGATACCAACCATAAACTAATCAGATGGTCTTTTGTCATCGCAGCTGGCATAGATGGCTTTAGTCGATTAGTTACATTTGTTAAGTGTTTGAATAACAACCGAGCATCTTCCCTTCTTTTATGCTTCAAGGAAGGTGTCGAAAAGTATGGCTTGCCTTTGCGGGTGAGAACTGATAAGGGCATGGAAAATGTTGAAATCGCAGACTTTATGATTGAAAAGCGGGGTCCTAGTGGTATTTTGACAGGCAAAAGCGTCCATAATCAACGTATTGAACGCCTTTGGCGTGACCTTTATGAAGGTGTTCTAGATTACTATTACCAGTTATTCTATTACATGGAAGATCAAGGAATTTTAGATGTCATGAATGAGTTGCATATATTTGCATTGCATTATGTGTACACACAAAAAATCAATAAAAAGCTGTGTATCTGGAAAGAAGCCTGGGCAAGCCATAGATTAAGAACTGTACGTACTTCACCTTTGCAATTGTATACATCTAGCATGATTAACAATCCTGTGAATGATAACGAGTTCATGGAAGAAGATGACACATCTGGTCTGGACATTGAAACTGATACAGACACCAGGCCTATTGTAGAATCAATACAATTACATTTTGGAGAGAGAATCAAACAGACCCTTGAACACAGATGTCCTGAAGACTGGTACAGTGATAACTTTGGGATAGACATATTTTTAAGAGCAGTGGAGATTCTAAGTAGTGATTTAATATAAAACCATAGCAACACTGCATACATGCTATGAAAATCAAACATTCTAATCATTTTAATACCTGAGCCTTTGCGTGAGACAATTTTGGGCTCAGACCAGGTCTGACACAAACCGCGCTGTGCAGCCACAGAAGCAGGCTAGAATCTTGAAATTTCGGATTTAAGAAGAAGATGAATTGTACTATCCGTGTAGCAAAAACAAAGGCACTGATCAGCTGTACAGTTACTGCAAAGCTAATCTGCGGCTTTGATTTCGCCTATGCCAATTGTTGATTTTCTCATGCGGTGGCTCACCTTATACTGAGAGAAATAAGTTTAGCAATTATTTTCATATTGATTTTGTGTTGTTGTTTTAGACAATACTACATCGTTACTTAGGTCGTTACTGATTTAAAACACTTTACTTGACACAAAACTTGCGATCACAGCAATTTTGAATCAAAAAGTGGCTTTATAAACGTTTAACGTCAGTTTATGTGATTTTGCAATTTCTTCAAGCCAGCGGGCAATAAAATGACAATCACGATCAAAATTCATTTGAAGTGTAACTGCTGGATACATAAACATTAAATCCGCAAAGGGTTGGTGGAAAAACACACACAAAGCGTCGATAAAGAGGCGAGGAGTTCTTTTTTTCGAGTAGTGAGTTTCGAGTAACAAAAGCGAGTTTCGAGTTAGAAAAGTGAGTTTCGAGTCAAAAAAGTGAGTTTCGAGTTAAAAAAAAAAGTGAGTTTCGAGTTTCGAATTAAAAAAGCGAGTTTCGAGTTAAAAAAGCGAGTTTCGAGTTAAAAAAGTGAGTTTCGAGTTAAAAAGGTGAGTTTCGAGTTAAAAAAGCGAGTTTCGAGTTAAAAAAGTGAGTTTCGAGTTAAAAAAGCGAGTTTCGAGTTAAAAAAGCGAGTTTCGAGTTAAAAAAGTAAGTTTCGAGTTAAAAAGGTGAGTTTCGAGTTAAAAAGTGAGTTTCGAGTTAAAAAAAGTGAGTTTCGAGTTAAAAAGTGGCTTATTTAAAAAAAAAAATTCCAAAAACTGGTTTAAGTAATATTTATTCTCAAATTTCATTACGTAGCATTGAAAAAAGGTCCACTCCTCGCAACCATACACACGCACACATCTGGGGCTTTTCTGTTTGCTGAAAGAAAATGTCATTGAAAAATTAAATAAAACATAAAAATCAAAACCGATTCCCCTCAAAATGACAGTGGACTTACCCAAATGATAACGATGGGAAAGTCCATTCACCATAAACTGGTTAATGGATTTCGCTTAATATAAGTAGCCCTTCTGTTTTGAGTAAATAATCGTTAATAAACTATCATCCTTGACCGACATCAATGTACATAATAAAGCCAATTTGAAGTATGAAAGTTTCCAAATATGCGTGAAGATTTGCATTGATTAGTTGCTATCCATCAACTTATAATATCCATAATTGTATTTATAGATACCCATAAATCAAACTGATTTAATGATATGAATAAGTCAAATTATGGATATTCATAAATCGTATTATGGATGTCCATAAGTCAAATTTTGGATTTCCAAAATTCAGGCTGATTGTTGGATATCCAAAATTCGATTTATGGATATCCTAAATTTCCGTAATTCAGCTTGATTAAGTGATTTTGAATTATGGATATCCTAAAATGATGAATAAATAGTAAAACGGCACCCTATAGAAACTGAATTTTTTAACTCAAAACTCGAAAATTTTAACTCGAAACTCGAAAATTTTAACTCGAAACTCGAAAATAGTAACTCGAAACTCGAAAATTTTGACTCGAAACTCGAAAATTTTAACTCGAAACTCGAAAATGTTGACTCGAAACTCGAAATTTGTAACTCGAAACTCGAAAATTTTGACTCGAAACTCGAAAATTTTGACTCGAAACTCGAAAATTTTAACTCGAAACTCGAAAATTTTGACTCGAAACTCGAAAATTGTAACTCGAAACTCGAAAATTTTGACTCGAAACTCGAAAATTTTGACTCGAAACTCGAAAATTTTAACTTGAAACTCGAAAATTTTGACTCGAAACTCGAAAATTGTAACTCGAAACTCGAAAATTTTGACTCGAAACTCGAAAATTTTAACTTGAAAAATAGAAAAATGGCAATAGATGATCTCTTGCAGAGGAGTTTGATGATCTCTTAGCTAACCAATCGAAGAAATACTATTTAATTCGGATGACTTTCGCGGAAAACAATCATCGTGGGTTTATTGATTGACTTACATCCGGTTTTTTGATGTTGGTACGTGACAGATATCATGTTTCTGACATGATTTGAATTCGACCTTGGGGACATAAAACTGATGTGATATTTATGCAAATCGCATGTAACCTTGAAATTTTTATGTGTGTCATTGATGTGCTGACGCAATGTTTAAAAACGCCCTTTTCAGCTGAGCCGAAGTTACAGTATACACATGCTCCGGCGTCCGTCTCAAACACATCAGGCAAACATGTCCATGCAATTTATGCCCCCTTAAACCCAACTTTTATTATAATGCAAAACTGGCGTATGCATGGGTACATCAGGAAAACAAGTCCGTGTAAAGTATACCCCACTTTTACATAGTAAAACTGGGGTATGCAGGGGTATACCTATTTTTCTTATTTTTGCTCCAAAACATAGATTGTGGGTACTCATTAGAACCGCCTCGCCGAGGCGGTTCTAACGTGTACCCACAATCTACGTTTTGAGCAAAAATATCAAGATTTTTCTGAAGAAATTTTCATTTTTTACAACTGAAAAAAATCTCTGTGTATTGCATGGGCAAAGTTTCGTAATGTACCTATTTTTCTTATTTTTGCTCCAAAGCATAGATTGCGGGTACTCGTTAGAACCGACTCAGCGAGGCGGTTCTATAGTGTATCCACATTCTATGTTTTGAGCAAAATTAGAAACATATGAAATTTATTCAGCTGAAAATTTTCAATTTTTAAAGCCTATTGCATGAACACGTGTTCGTAATGATCTTCTTCTCTAAAACCGCTTGGCCAATCAAAGCCAAACTTTATTTGAAGCATCGTTAGGAAGGAGGAATGAAAGTTTGCATAAATGGTCAAGGTCGCATGGCCAAGATGACCCATCATGGCTATAAATAGCAAATTCCTATAAAAAATATTCTAAGGCCTATGATTTTGTGGGAAAATGTCATTTAATGGCAGGAAACTTGCTTGAAATGAGCAAATGGACAGAAGATTTATGCTTATGTAAAAATATCCCACGGTGGTTGTCTGCCAAGTTTATTGGTATATATCCCAGATCTCAGGTGAGCGTTTACAGGACAATTGGTCCTCTGGTTGGAATAATCCTTGCATTGTTTGTTGTCACCTCCCCATGACCGACTGAAACCCGCTTTAACTTTTTTAGTTAACGGAACCAATCTGACATTTGCCACGACATCAGAATCAGAATATAGTATATTGGTGAAACGTCAACCTGACAATACCACACCAGGGGGATGGGGCTTGACCGGAGGGGATTAGTCCCGAGCTCTCAGGGTATCAGTTTAGTTTACCCCGCCATTTTGTCCACCAGACCTGTTATCGATTACTTTCAAAGTTAATCACTAACGATTACAATTAATTTCAATCTTACGATTAACGATTACGATTAAAAATATTTTTTTCCTGAATTTAATCGATTACAATAACAAATGATTTGCAAATGTAATCGAATAATCAATCGATTAGTTTTGCATTTATAATCTAGCCAGTCTTGAATTAAGCAGTTATGATTTAACTGTATATGGTATTATATTGGCATATAAGAATCATCTAGGTGTATTGGGCACTTTATCTTAAGATTGATTGATCAAAATTACTGCAACACTCTAATCAATTGGCATTTTTTTTATCTAATTTGGAGTTGTTACCCAAATTATAAACACACACACACATCATCGTGAGATCTAAAATTATGTTTTGACATCACTGAATTTGGTAATATCACTCTCTGTCATGGCCTCTCTACAAATAGGGGGAGATCGATTCCCTTAATCTTTTGTTTATTGTCACCAACTTGTTCCAGGGTGTTTTGACAACACAACCCATATGACACCTGTTTATTAGTTAATCTGTAAAGGTGTGACCAGGTAAGAATAGGTTTGAACTTTTGCAATAGGTTTCAAAGCCTATTTAGAATGAGGTCAATTCTATGTTTATAAGCATGGTCACTGAGGTCAAAGAAGAAGTGTTTGAAGATTTTTCTTTTCAGTTCAGAAAAATCATAACACATTACAGACGTATAGGTTATAACTTGAATGTTATGCGACAGTCTGCATGCTTAGTTTTTAACCCAATCATGGTTGATAACTATGCTGCCTTCTTTAATTGCACGCCGGTGGGTCGGGCGTCAGACTCTATGATGGCCCCGACTTAAAGCTATTCATTTTAGTTGGTTTGGGACCGGAGCTTCTTGTCTGTTGCTTGGCCCACCGGGGTCCAACTGGTGTTTTTCTTTTGCTCCGGAGTTAGTAGGTTATTCGGCGCCCAGGGATCTCCATCGTTGGGCAGCTTACTCAATCTGTGAGTCCTTGTTTTTGATTCATCAGGATGTTTGTCATAATTTATTTGTTTGTTCTTGATGATTCATTGACTAGTTAGAGATTCACCACGAGGACCGAAGAACTTATTAAATGTTATGAACCACTGCAGAAGCTGAGGGTGAGGTTAGGATCCTGTAAAACCGGTTTAAGCCCGCCAGTAACTTTGTGTTACTGATCGTTCCAAGGCGATACTTCTGTGGTGGTTCTTTTTGTTTTATGTCTTGGTGTTTCAAATTTTTTTGTGCTGTTGGCGCCTTATGTATGTTTTCAATTAAGTTAAGGTAACTGAGTGGCCACCTATTGGGAAAATAGCTGCTCATTTGGCTTACGATATGTTTCATGGTATAAGTGCCTGATTGTTAGTTTGGTTTTTTTCCCACCTCGGTTTTTGGAGTGGAAATCTCTTTCTGATTGCGCCTTTTCCTGATCTTTGCCTACTTGTACCTCTTTGTAAGAAGGGTCCTGAAATGATTTGAAAAATGTCAGAGAGAATTTCGATAAAAAATAAGAGCTGTCGCAGGACAGCGTGCTCGACTGCTTCTGACCTTTGTCAAACATAAGGTCAAACCCGACCAGTAACCCAAAGCATTATGCTCATACATCTTTTTGCCTTGATGCAATAAGGCAAAATCACTGAACTATGAAAGTTAACTATAACTACCTAAGATTTAGAGGTCTCACTCATATTGTTCATATACCAACACAATGCAAAATCACTGAACCGAGAAATAAGGTCACACTGACCTATAAGGTCTAGTGATACTTACTCATAATGTGAAAGAAATATGATCATATACCCATTCAGTGTTGAGATATAAAGCAAAATCACTGAACCATGAAATTAGGTCATAGTGACCTATAAGTATGTTTGGGTTAAAGGTCTGGTCATGCTCATTCATAATCAGAAAGAAGTATGAAAAAATACCAACTGAGTGTCGAGAAATAAGGCAAAATCACTGAACCATGAAATTAGGTCACAGTGACCCAGGAATACTTTACGGTCAAAGGTCTTGTCATACTCATACATATCGTGCAAGAAGTATGTCCATATAGCAATTGAGTGCCGAGATATAAAGGAAAATCACTGAACTGTGAAATTAGGCCACAGTGACCTAGGACTACTTTAGGTCAAAGGTCTTGTCATACGCAAACATAGTGTGAAAGAAGTATGTTCATAAACCACTTGAGTGTTGAGATATAAGGCAAAGTCACTGAACCGTGAAATTAGGTCACAGTGACCTATAAGTATATTGGGGTCAAAGGTCTGGTCATACTCACTCATAATCTGAAAAAAGTATGAAAATATACTAATTGAGTGTCAAGATATAAGGCAAAATCACTGAACCGTGAAATTAGGTCACAGTGACCTAGGACTACTTCAGGGTCAAAGGTCTTGTCATACGCAAACATACTTTGAAAGAAGTTTGTTCATAAACCATTTGAGTACCGAGATATAAGGCAAAATCACTGAACCGTGAAATTAGGTCACAGTGACCTATAAGTATATTGGGGTCAAAGGTCTGGTCATACTCACTCATAATCTGAAAGAAGTAAGAAAATATACTAATTGAGTGTCAAGATATAAGGCAAAATCACTGAACCATGGAAAGTAGTTCAAACGACCCTTACCGTCATGACACTGATCCGAAGCCCTGCGCATATAAAACAAATATGTGCAGCATATCCTGTATCTACAGTCTTCAAAAGCAAACCGATTTTGGTCCCGTTTGTTTTCGTATTGCAATTCAATGCATGGGCAAGATACACAAAGTAAGTCATGAGTTATTTCCCTTGAAAACGTATAACCAACGTTTTATATGGATACCAGTGCAGTTCTTCACCAACATGACCAAATTAGTCAGGTAAATGGGCCTTCAAATAACAACATATTAGTTTGGTAATTAGCCGATAATTACACAAAAAATGCAAAGGGGAAATGCTCTCTTGTGAAGGTATAACAACATTTCACCAAAAAAGATGCGGAAGTCTTCTACACCTTCAAGACTTAAAATTTAAGAACAATAATATCAATGTACAGATACTTTTTGTCAGAAAGCTTATAGGATACCGTACAGACGGTTCCTTGCGGGAGGGACCCCTGCACTGCACACAGCAAAACTCTCTCCCTCGCATCCATTTCCCGCGAAGGAATTTGGATGCAAACATTGAAACATTGTCGCTAACCTGGGAAGGAATGGTAATTACCTTAACAGTTCGGACACAGTTTTTTTTTTTCTAACTTTTTTTAAATTGAGATAATTGAGACAGCCAGAGATCTAATTATTTTTTTAGTCCCAAAACATGCAGGTAATACGGTATTAATTTCTATAACCCGATTACGAAAGATGTGCATGTGACTCCCCCCTAGGAGATGGTTGAAAAATTTGCCTTTTAAAAATGTCGAGCCGTTGTGCCGCACATCCGGATCAGACTGTGCACCTAACACGGTAAATAAATAAGCGTAGGCTAGCGTGACGCGTACATGCTCATCTCTCGTATCCGGGACAGATTCAGTTGCCATGTTACACTTTAATTTCGATTTTCTGATTTTCTCATATACCACCTGCGTGTGGTCTGAGATTTTGTATCACAATAAAGTTCTGTTCTTGTTCTTCTAGAAAACGCGATCTTTCCCTTTTAAAATGTGCAAAAGATAATATATATTGGTTTCATTGTATCATAATATCATAAAGAGAAACTGTAAGAAAATTGCACCTTGGCGAACGCCTGACAATCTCTCTCTCTCTCTCTCTCTCTCTCTCTCTCTCTCTCTCTCTTACCATAAAGAGAAACTGTAAGAAAACTGCTCTCTCTCTCTCTATAAAACCGCGTAACATACATGACCGAATTGACCTATAGACTCGCGAAAACCACGCCATTGACCGATCAAGCGGTCAGTTGTTGTTTACACTCATTACCATGCAGCTTTAAATCGACAGTACTACCACCAGACCAAATAGTGATGTTTAATGTTTAACAGACGAAAAAAGGTTTTTTTATTTTATATTGTACCAGGTGGGGGTTCCACAATCATTTTTTTTAATGCTAGGTGGGTAGGCAAGCATTTTTTTTTATTATGGGTGGTGGGTTTGAATTTTTATTCAAAATTGTGCATGGTGGGGGCTGATTTCTTTTTTTTTTATTGGTGGTGGGGCTTGAAAAAAACTGCCTCCCACCCCCCCCCCATATGGTTAATTCTGGAACGACCCTAAAACGGGTCCATAGAATCTGACTTTTTAACTCGAAACTCGAAAATTTTAACTCGAAAATTGTAACTCGAAAATTTTGACTCGAAAATTTTGACTCGAAAATTTTAACTCGAAAATTGTAACTCGAAACTCGAAAATTTTAACTCGAAACTAGAAAATTTTGACTCGAAACTCGAAAATTTTAACTCGAAACTAGAAAATTTTGACTCGAAACTCGAAAATTGTAACTAGAAACTCGAAAATTTTAACTAGAAAAATAGAAAAATGGCGATAGATGATCTCTTGCAGAGGAGTTAGATGATCTCTGTGCTAACCAATCGAAGAAATACTCTTTAATTCGAATGACATGTACTTTCGGTTGACAATCATCGAAGATTGGGTTTATTGATTGACTAACATCCGGTTTTTTGATGTTGGTACGTGACATATATCATGTTTCTGGCATGATTTGAATTCGACCTTGGGGACATAAAACTGATGTAATATTTATGCAAATCACATGTAACCTTGATATTTTTATGTGTGTCATTGGTGTGCTGACGCAATGTTAAAAAACGCGCTTTTTACAATCAATTTCTGTGCACCACGACGATTCATATTGCGTCAATCCAAATATTTTGAACCAAGGTCAGTGAGCGTGTTTTCCGAAAATGATACACTTTTAAAAAGGAAAGGTCATTAGTACAGAGCTGTGTCATGCGAAAAGACGTTGATTTTCCAATAATCGTTTTTGACTGGACAGTTTATCTCATTCAGTCACAATGTTCTATAATAAATCTACCCTATAACTGATCTGTATCTAATTGATTGCCTCTAAGTTTATGATAATGATGTAAATCAAGAAAAAACATTGATAAATTCATTGATATTTAATTTCCTTTTCTCTGGACATGACCATTTACTGCACTAAGAACAAACTTCAATCAGAAAGAATTCGTTTGATGTATATTTTTGACTTCCGCATTAGTACAATTTGATCTCGTGACCTAAAATATTTCATTGACAGGTCTAGTTTTCTCATGTTTGCATCACCGCTTTCGTCGTGCCTTTGTGAAATCGATTGTAGCTCACCTGAGCCGAAGTTACAGTACACCCATGCTCCGGCGTCCGTCCGTCGTCCACAATTTCAAACATCTTCTCTAAAACCGCTTGGCCAATCAAAGCCAAACTTTATTTGAAGCATCGTTAGGAAGGAGGAATGAAAGTTTGTATGAATGGTCAAGGTCGTATGACCAAGATGACCCATCATGGCTATAAATAGCAAATTCCTTTAAAAATCTTCTAAGGCCTATGATTTTGAAACTTGCCTTGAAGCATCAGTGATTTTTTTTATAAATTATGACCCTGTGGTGACCTTGACCTTTCACGGCAAGGTCAACTTAGGATGCCTACGCATTTGAATGGGTAAAACTGGGAAAATGTCATTTAATGGCAGGAAACTTGCTTGAAGTGAGCAAATGGACAGAAGATTTATGTTTATGTAAAAAAATTACCCCACGGTGGTTGTCTGCCAAGTTTATTGGTATATATCCCAGATCTCAGGTGAGCATTTACAGGACCATTGGTCCTCTGGTTGGTATAATCCTTGCATTGTTTGTTGTCGCCTCCTCATGACCGACTGAAATCCGTTTTAACTTTTTTAGTTAACGGAACCAATCTGACATTTGTCACGACATCAGAATTAGAATAGTTTATTGGCGAAACGTCAACCTGACAATACCACACCAGGAGGATGGGGTTTGACCGGAGGGGATTAGTCCCGAGCTCTCACAAGAGAAGTAAATTTAGGCACACAATCATCCGAAATTTCAGCAGAGGAGATCAGAGAATCAGGGAGTTCATTCCAATCTTTAATACATTACGTAAACTTGCCCATGCAATATGATATTTTTCAGCAGCAAAAATTGAAAGTTTCATTGGAAAACTTGATATTTTTAGTATTTTTGCTCAAAACATTGATTGTGGGTACACGTTAAAACAGCCTCGCCGAGGCGGTTCTAACGAGTACCCACAATCTATGTTTTGGATCAAAAACTTAAGAAAAATAGGTATACCCCTGCATACCCCAGTTTTGCTATATAAAAGTGGGGTGTAAGGGGGTATATATTGTATGGACATGTTTTCCCGATGAGTCTGGAGGAAAAAGCTATGCAAATAGGCATTTGTACTTGCTGAGGGTATATGAAATGCCAAGGAGTGCTGATTCCTACACAGCCTGTTTTTTGGGGATAAGGTCATCCGTGGGTACGGACTTAGAAATTTTGTGTTTAAGTTTTTGGTTAAAGTTTTTATAAGTCTATATATCTCTTGGTCCTGTTGATGGATAAAGTAGATACTTTGCATGTTGGTAGAATTGGTCCGAAGTTTTATGCAGTACCGTCATGACCAACCCTGGGTGACCTTGAGGTCAAGGTCATGGACTTAGAAATTTTGTGTTAAAGTTTTTGTTTTTTTATTCCGATAGTCCGAGGATTTTGTGTTAAAGTTTTTGTTTTTTTATTCCGATAGTCCGAGGGCCCAATAGTCCTAGGGCCCGTTAATCCGAGGGCCCGATAGTCCGAGGGTTGTGAAGCCGAATGATTTTCAATTAAATGTATCCCACCCTTTTCATTTTCTGTCTTACAGCTGCAATTTGGTATGTTTTACAACACGTGACCTGGCGTGGCTTCATATAAAGTATTTGATATACGTTGCAAATTTATAATCGTTTGCCTCAGATTTAAGTAACCCCAATCGCAGCAGACTTGTAAATGACCAAAATGACCTAAAATAAAAAAACAACACCATGGTATGTCCCACAAACTTGCATACATACTACCCATCTTGAAAAATCATTGTTTATGTTTAAACACGGTACACCGATAGCCAGGACCAGAAGAGCCGTAATATATAAGGCAAAAATGTATACATATATATCTGGCTCTTTGTTGTATTCCTTTAGGGAAACGCCCAAAAATAAACAAAAGTCAATTGCAGTCCTGTATTCAAAATCTTGGAACACAGTAAATCAGAAATGTCTAAATTGGCAGTTGTCTGTTTCTATTTGATACGATCAAAAATGACTACTTGGAGACTCAGCATCACAGAAACATTGTAACCAATTAATCACTCATATAGGGACACTTAATATGAAACAAATTTGGAGAATAACAACAATTAAAACTTTCAACAGTTACTAAACCTGCAAGAGCTGTCAAAACTAGCTTCCAACACTTAATAATAATTTCTTTCACGATAATATCTGATTCCACCATGTAAAAGCTGTTTTCGTGCACAAAAACAAAAATAAGCTGACTTTTGATAAAAAATAATTTGAGAATGTGATCAAGAACTTCGTCACTGTATGGGAGACATCCTGCATGTCTGGGGTCAGATCGAGGCTGCAATAAAACCAGATCTTACTTTCTTCTTAGGGCCTCAGTTTCCGTATCAGAAGGTTTATGTTTAATATTCTAAAGAATTCTGTTATTTATGAAAATGGACCTATAAAATGGTGACCATTTGACTATTTCAATTTAACAATTAGTCAAGTCAAAGAAGATGTGGCTAAATTCTTACTAAAAAGAAACAATATTAATAATAATAATAGCAGCTCTGTCATACATTCACGTATCAGCGGCTCAGCTCTGTCATACATTCATGTATCAGCGGCGCATCGCTCGCGTATCTGTGAGAATTTCGAAAAGCCGAGGTCTGAAGCGTATTTTGTTCGAAGTATATACCACGTACGTGTGACGTTCCTGCTACTCGCTTTGTTAACTCTAAACTCGCTTTTTAACACGAAACTCATTTTTTTTATATATTAACTAGAAACTCTCTCTTTTAACTCGAAACTCACTTTTTTAACTCGAAACTCACTTTTCTAACTCGAAACTCATTTTTCTAACTCGAAACTCACTTTTCTAACTCGAAACTCGCTATTTTAACTCGAAACTCACTTTTTTAACTCGAAACTCGATTTTTTAACTCGAAACTCACTTTTCTAACTCGAAACTCACTTTTTTAACTCGAAACTCACTTTTTTAACTCGAAACTCACTTTTCTAACTCGAAACTCACTTTTTTAACTTGAAACTCGCTTTTCTAACTCGAAACTCACTTTTTTAACTCGAAACTCGCTTTTTTAACTCGAAACTCACTTTTTTAACTCGAAACTCACTTTTCTTGCCAGAAACTCGCTTTTCTTACTCGAAACTCACTCCCTACCAATAGTGACACACTAAAGAGGCATGTTTATCTCGATATCTGACGTTAAATCGCCAATTAAAAATTAACGGTTATTCTAAGCCTTGGTAAATGACGTTTGGGTCATTTTCTTTCTGTGGTCAATCGTTGACACTGGTGTTGCACATAAGGTCACAAAAATTTTCCCAGATTACTAACGGTTTCAAGGACAACGACAAGAAACATCATTTATTGAAACTTGACGCGAAGCAAACGTTAAGTAAAAAAATGCAACAAAGTTTGCGGATACAGATTACCATTTGTGAACCTCTTGCGCTAGAAAAACATTAAAGCCAGTTTTTTTTTAGCTCACCTGAGCCGAAGGCTCACAAGGTGAGCTTATAGGATGGCCATGATCCGGCGTCCGTCTGTCCGTCCGTCCGTCCGTCGTCCACAATTTCAAAGATCTTATTCTCTGAAACCGCTTGGCCGATCTAGTTGAAATTTTATATGGAGCCTCCTTGGGTAGTGGCATTTCAAGTTTGATCGCGAAATCCAGGTCACATGACCAAGATGGCCGCCACGCCCATATATGGTAAAAACCCTTCAAAAATCTTCTTCTCCAGAACTGGTAGGCCGATTTCCACGAAACTTGGTATGTAGCATTGGGGACTTCAGCCCATCATAGTTTGATAAAATGATGACCCTTGGATGACCTTGACCTATTTTACGGCAAGGTCAAATTTGGAAACATAGGCTTTTACATGGGAAAAAGTGAAAACTATGGATTTTTTGAAAACTATTGCAGCCTGAGGCCTGAAAAGTGGTAGATGCAAACAACTAATGGAGTAGATGAAGGTATGTGATTAATATAGGTCAAGGTCATCTCTTGACCTTGGCCAGTCTGTTGTCCATACAGTTTTCAAAGATCTTCTTCTCTGAAACTGCTTGGCCAATCAAAGTGAAATTTTATGTAGAGCATCCATGGGTAGGGGAGACGAAAGTTTGATCGCGAAATCCAGGTCACATGACCAAGATGGCCGCAACGCCCATATATGAATAAAACCACTCAAAAATCTTCTTCTTCAGAACCGATGGGCCGATTTCCACGAAACTTTGTATGTAGCATTGAGTACCTCAGCCCATCATAGTTTGATAAAATGATGACCCTTGGATGACCTTGACCTATTTTATGGCAAGGTCAAATTTGGAAACATAGGCTTTTACATAGGAAGAAGTGAAAACTATGGATTTTTTGAAAACTATTGCAGCCTGAGGCCTGAAAAGTGGTAGATGCAAACAACTAATGGAGTAGATGAAGGTATTGATTAATATAGGTCAAGGTCATCTCTTGACCTTGGCCAGTCTGTTGTCCATACACACTTTTCAAAGATCTTCTTCTCTGAAACTGCTTGGCCAATGAAAGCCAAATTTTATGTGGAGCATCCATGGGTAGGGGGAACCAAAGTTTGATCGCGAAATCTGGGTCACATGACCAAGATGGCCACCACGCCCATATATGATAAAAACACTCAAAAATCTTCTCCAGAACCGGCGGGCCGATTGCAGCCTGAGACCTGAAACTTTGCAGATGCAGACAACTTATGAAGTCAATAAAGTGTGTGAGTATTCAAGGTCAATGTCATTTCATTACGACTTAATACTCCAAGATCAGGCTTCAGGTGAGCGTTCTCAGGACCAATGGTCCTCTGGTATAGGAATAGGATCGGTGTTAGTCAGGCAACAACAACGTCAAAATGATGTTAATGCCATGTTTGGCGTAATTAAACTGATTTGAATCGTGCATTTTAATGGTTTAATGTGTTTAGAAGGTCGATAACTGATGGTGTTGAATTTAAGTCACTCAATTGTCTGTTGAAATCAGTATTGTTGTTTTACCTGATTTTCAGTTTCTTTAGGAACTCCATTTTACAGCTTCGTAGCTACTCCTGCGTTTGTCGCGGCATAAATTGTGTTCTTTTCCAGAGAATGTGGTTGTTAACGAATGTGTTAAACAGGTAGAAACAGGAAAGAAACTAACAAAACAAGACAGACGAAACATGAAAAATGACATTACATACGAAGAGCAAGATGATAAGCTCCCGTGGTGGAGGGGGTACTCTGAAAATTTCCATATACGTAGGCTCGGCGGACTTTTCGGGGGATCAAATTTTTGAATTTCCATAGTTTTGGGGGTTTTCAGAAAATGTGAATATTTTGGGGCATGGGCATTTTTTCTGGTTTTTTTTTTGGGATCTCTTTAAAATTTGACTATTTTATGGGGCTTTGCTTTACGAATGTTTGGTTTTTATAGCTAATTCACGTATTTTGGGGTGTCCTTCAAATGCCTGATATTTTTGGGTCTCTCAGACCAGATATTTTTTGGGGTACGGAGCAGATGCTGGATCCGAGCCTATGTATGAGCAAAATTTTAGAGAACCCCCAGGGGATAAGCTCTTTCCCATGAAGGTAGAATTCAAGTCTTTAATCTAGACTACCACGGCGTAACTTAGGTCTTTAATGCATTTGAATGGGGAAAATAAGTAAAATGTAATTAAATGGGGGGAAACTTGCAGGAAGTATGCAAATGGACAGAAAATTTATGTGCATGAAAAAATTTTGACCCCAGGGGTTGTCTGCCCCCGCCCCGTGGCTATATACTTGTTTATGACCATAAATTTCAAACATCTTTTTTGCTGAAACACCTTAACTAATTGAAGTCAAACTTTATGTGGAGAATCTTTAGGTAGGGGGAATGAAAGTTTATATAACAGGTCAAGGTCACATGACCAAGATGGCCGCCATGGCTATAAATAAATCTTTAAAAATCTTTAAAAATCTTCTTCTCCAGAATCAGAAGGCCTATGATTTTGAAACTTGGCATGAAGCATCAGGGAATGGAGTTCTACAAAGTTTATATAAATCATGACCCTGGGATGACCTTGACCTATTTTATGTCAAGGTCAACTTTAGTCGCATATGCAAGATCTCAGGTGAGCGTTTACAGGACCATTGGTCCTCTGGTTAGAATTTATCATGGTACTTGAAATTTCACAGAGCTGATGATTTGCTAATAACTTTGCAATGATGGCCAGTGTAGATCCCTGAAAGATTCGAACATGATTTCCAACAACATATGAAGATATGGAATTAAAAAGATAAAGGTTAGATCCTTTGGACGCAGTAAAAACGTTCGAACTTGGGAGGAGGGCGATGGACCATATTGCGTAATTTCAGATATGAAACCACCACAGTGAACCTCCTCATGAATACTGGCAACGAAACCCAGACGTGTGTGCTGCCATTTCAAGAATTTACGCCGCGGTAGTCTAGATTAAAGACTTGAATTCTACCTTCATGGGAAAGAGCTTATCCCCTGGGGGTTCTCTAAAATTTTGCTCATACATAGGCTCGGATCCAGCATCTGCTCCGTACCCCAAAAAGGACTACCCAAAAATATCAGGTATTTGAAAGACACCCCAAAATACGTGAATTAGCTATAAAAACCAAACATTCGTAAAGCAAAGCCCCCATAAAATAGTCAAATTTTGAAGAGATCCCCCAAAAAATATCTGGAAAAAATGCCCATGCCCCAAAATATTCACATTTTCTGAAAACCCCCAAAACTATGGAAATTCAAAATTTTGATCCCCAAAAAAGTCTGCCGAGCCTACGTATATGGAAATTTTCAGAGTACCCCCTCCACCCCCCACCCCGGGAGCTTATCATCTTGCTCTTCGTATGTAATGTCATTTTTCATGTTTCATCTGTCTTGTTTTGTTAGTTTCTTTCCTTGTTTTGTTAGTTTCTTTCCTGTTTCTACCTGTTTAACACATTCGTTAACAACCACATTCTCTCGAAAAGAACACAATTTATGCCGCGACAAACGCAGGAGTAGCTACGAAGCTCTTACCATCTTGCTCTTCGTATGTAATGTCATTTTTCATGTTTCGTCTGTCTTGTTTTGTCAGTTTCTTTCCTGATGTGAAGGTGAAAGGGTCTATTAAAAACTTGCACTACACAGTAAATTCTTTGCTTTTTTGCTCTATACCCCATTGGTACAATTCCAATGCACATCTGATCAGTCAAAACACTTATAAGGACTTTTTAGCGCTGGTTCACTCTATATGGCCTGTAATGACAGAAAAGCTTTTTTCACTTCCTCTGACCAAAGTCGATATACACTTTGGTCATGTCAGAATGTATGCGACGCCTTATCCTATCTCTTGGATAATATTTATATCAGATTCGGAACCAAGTTATACAGACAAATTGTTGGAATTCCGATGGGTACAAATTGCGCCCCTCTCGTAGCTGATTTATTTTTATACTGCTACGAAAGAGATTTCATGGATTCTCTTAACAATAACAACCAATCTGATGTTATCGAGGCTTTTTAATTCGATGTCTAGGTACCTCGATGACCTTTTGAATATTGACAATCCTACACGGCGCGTGACAAAATGGAGTGCGCTGATTGGAAGACAGATCGATTTCGATACACTTTACAGTGGAAAGTTCATTGTCATGGACTTTCTGCTGTAAAGTGTATCTAAATCGATGACTTTCCGCTGTAAAGTGTATATCAATCGATCTGTCTTCCAATCAGCGCACTCCATTTTGTCACGCGCCGTGTAACGTTGTATCCACCTTTGCTGTAAAGAATTTGGTTGTATCCAACGGTCTACAGGGTGTTGAACGGAAACGAACGTCTCTTGACTTTTCGTACATTGGAGAATCGGTCACTTGCTCTATTGATTTTTTGTTTGCGTTTGCACGCTTCGAAACGTTCTGTCACATACACACAGAAGTGGACAAACATAGGTTATTTGGCTTTTAGTTAAGTCATAACGTCAATGGGGGTATTATCGGACAAAAATCGTTTTTCAGCAACATTATCTTCCAAATACAACAGTCCAGTAATCTTACATACGCCACATCTTTCAATATTTACATAAGTTACCTCCTCCTGGAACCAAATCGATGACGCTGCGTCGCTTGAGGGGCTCTGAAGATCCGATCAAACATGTATGCGCTAGAGTGTTCACAACACTAAAAAGCCAATTTCCAGACGCTCAAGGGCAGGTAACTCTGCAGTCTATGGTCGAATCTCACTGAATTTCGAACTTATCCGAGATCTTATGGCTGCCCTTGTCATCTGCAAGAATGAGCTAGCTAGAGTGTTCACAACATCTCTCCCATTGTAAGTCAATGAGGATTTTTTCAAACGCTCAAGGTCTATGATCGAATCTACCCGAATTTCGAAGTCATTCGACATCGTATGGATGTCCTTGATACCTGCAAAAATGAGAAGATCCGATCAAAAATGTAGGCGCTAGTGTTCACAACGTTTTTCCCATTATAACTCTATGGGAGCTACCTGTTGCCATGGAAACCAGAGTTCTGATCCTACCTAGTCCAAAACCTAATGCAGAAAATCCCCTATCACAGTGGTGCTTCTGATGAAGTTTGATTCCAATCGGCCTTCTCGTCTCTGAGATATTCTAGTTTGAAATTGTGGTCGACGACGACGGACGGACGGACGGACGCCGGAGCATGGCCATCCTATAAGCTCACCTTGTGAGCCGTCGGCTAAGGTGAGCTAAAACACCTGTCATTGAAAGTTTTTGTCATCGAATAGAAATACTTACTGAGATAATAGAACAAACAAGTGTCAGAATTGTTTAAGGATGCCAAATATCACTTGCTTTAATGATGTAAAGAGCAAGTGACCGATCGTCTGTGGTACAGTTAGCATGTGACCGATCGTCCAATGTACAAAACGCAAGTGCCGTAATTTTCGTTCACTTCAGCTCCCCTACTGTGAACGTGGACGAAGGAATGGCTTGGAACGAAAAGACTCGAGTTTGTTCCTGACTTCTTCAATACCGTGAATTATACAAGCAAATTCTACCGGTGTTCATGTAAAAATCTTTACTTGTGATTTTACCCGGCTCATAAAGAAAACGCTACATCATGAAGTAGGTGCATAAAGAAAACGCTACATCATAAAGTTTGTACATCATAAAATGAAGAAGGTGCATCATATAATGATGAAGGTGCATCATATAATGAAGAAGGTGCATCATATAATGATGAAGGTACATCATATAATGATGAAGGTGCATCATATAATGATGAAGGTAGGTCATATAATGATGAAGGTGCATCATATAATGATGAAGGTAGATCATATAATGAAGGAGGTAGATCATATAATGATGAAGGTAGATCATATAATAATGAAGGTACATCATATAATGATGAAGGTAGGTCATATAATGATGAAGGTAGATCATATAATGATGAAGGTAGATCATATAATGATGAAGGTGCATCATATAATGAAGGAGGTAGATCATATAATGATAAAGGTAGATCATATAATGATGAAGGTACATCATATAATGATGAAGGTGCATCATATAATGAAGGAGGTAGATCATACAATGATGAAGGTACATCAAATAATGATGAAGGTACATCATATAATGAAGAAGGTGCATCATATAATGATGAAGGTACATCATATAATGATGAAGGTGCATCATACAATGATGAAGGTGCATCATATAATGAAGTTGGTAGATCATATAATGATGAAGGTACATCATATAATGAAGAAGGTGCATCATATAATGATGAAGGTACTTCATATAATGATGAAGGTACATCATATAATGATGAGGGTACATCATATAATGAAGAAGATGCATCATATAATGATAAAGGTACATCATATAATGATGAAGGTACATCATATAATGAAGAAGATGCATCATATAATGATGAAGGTACTTCATATAATGATGAAGGTACATCATATAATGATGAGGGTACATCATATAATGAAGAAGATGCATCATATAATGATAAAGGTACATCATATAATGATGAAGGTACATCATATAATGATGAAGGTGCATCATATAATGATGAAGGTGCATCATATAATGAAGTTGGTAGATCATATAATGATGAAGGTGCATCATATAATGATGAAGGTACATCATATAATGAAGGAGGTAGATCATATAATGATGAAGGTAGATCATATAATGATGAAGGTACATCATATAATGAAGGTACATCATATAATGAAGGAGGTACATCATATAATGATGAAGATGCATCATATAATGATGAAGGTGAATCATATAATGAAGAAGGTACATCATATAATGATGACGGTGCATCATATAATGAAGAAGGTACATCATATAATGAAGTTGGTATATCATATAATGATGAAGGTGCATCATATAATGATGAAGGTGCATCATATAATGATGAAGGTGCATCATATAATGAAGAAGGTGCATCATATAATGAAGTTGGTAGATCATATAATGATGAAGGTGCATCATATAATGAAGAAGGTACATCATATACTGATGAAGGTGCATCATATAATGAAGAAGGTGCATCATATAATGAAGTTGGTAGATCATAAGACAGCTATGGCGTTCCATACACGTGGGTCTCACTAGATGTCTTTGCTGTTGTTAGTAATGGTGTAATCGGGTTTAAGTTCCTACTACAGTTTATTTCTTACAGCTGCTGGAACTCAGTTAATGACTAGAGATTATTTAAAGTTACACTAAGGTTTTAGACATCCTCAACAATGTAGCTACACTACTGACAATCAAGATTTAACTTTTCGTCAGATAACTCTTTCTGGATACAAAACATATTTATTTTAATTATTCGTCATTTTGATGAGCGTAGGCACAACCCATCGTTTAAACCTGTTCTTTTCTTGTAGGAGACATGCTCGGAGCTTGTGTGCTCGCCACTGAGAATGCTTACAAACAACCGATGTGAGCCACTTTTTTCTCAAATCAGGAACATAGTTTATGAACTCACTCTACGCTTATATCCTGTCGAAGGCTGGAGCAAGGATTTCAATGATTTGTCGCATATCCACGGTATTCTGTTTAAAGCGATGGACGACAAAATGAAGGACCTTTTATCAGACCTTTTTCTGTATTCACATAGTCCAGAGTTTGATCCATATGGTAATTCTGTCAAAATTGGTGGACCTTTCTGCAGCATGAAAACCTTTCGTGTTAAAAATGTTAACTGCTCAAATGACTCTTGTGAAAATTATGTCGAAGAAAATTTCTTCCAGGTTGAACTTGAATTTGATGTAACAGACTCGCACAATATTGACGAAATTGTTCAATTAGCGGTTAATTTAGAGGACGATAGTTTAGATATCGTAGTAAACACAAGTGCTTATGAGTTTAAAGTACAGGCAAGGGACTTTGGTCGACTAGATTATACCCCATTACAAGGCGTCGTGTCGCCAACTTGGTGTTCAGCCGGTACAGAAACTGTAAAACTTTCACAACAAAAGACCTGTCCGTTGGTTAGCATCCCCATTGATGAAAATGGCTGTTATGAATATAGGGATGGTGTTATTTGTTCAGATATCAATATGACCATTAGTGTTTCAGATTATCACTTTGATAGTAATCTTTCTAAGCTGTTAGTTTGTTCTGATGTCTATCAGAACTATACAGCACATTACAGAAATAAAAGTAACAATAGAATAAGCGCTCCAAATGCATCGGTTCTGTTGTCACTTATTTGTATAATAACTTCTTTAGTTTGTCTCGCAATGTCTTTCATAACTTTCTGTCTGTTTCCAAGACTACGGACATTACCAGGTAAAAACAACATGTCTTTGATAATGACTCTTATGATTGCTCAAACCATGTTTCTCATTAGCAGCTTTGGTCAGCTTGAAAGCGGATCTGACGGATGCAAACTTGTCGGAATTCTCACTCATTTCTTTTGGCTTGTTGCTATATTTTGGATGAACATATGCACATTTCATGTCTTTAGAGTATTCACCGACATTGAAGCTCTCTCTGTCCATAGCGAGTTGAAATCATTCGCTATATACCTTATTTATACATCTGTGTTACCTATTTGTCTTGTTGTCGTCAATATAGTAGTTTCTGTATTTCGGTCAGAGGCGACAGACATTGGTTATGGAAAAATAACTTGTTATATAAGTTCAGAGAAGATGGTTGGTTTCACGTTCGGTATACCTGTTGGATTTGTCATTATATCTAATTTGATAATGTTTGCATTTTTCATCTTTAAGATTAAGACCGCTCCGTCCGTGAGCAAAGATGTCAAGAACGAGAGGAATGACATCATTATTTTTGCCAAACTGTCAACACTCACTGGCTTTACGTGGATTTTCGGATTCATCTACTCTTGGACAGAAATTGAAGTTTTCTCATACCTTTTCATAATTTTGAATGCGACCCAGGGTGTATTTTTGTTCTTGTCATTTGTCTGTAACAAGAGGGTTCTTAGCATGTACAAAAACAGATCATTTGGGGTAACCGCGAGTAGTGAGGCATACAGGTCACGCATGACAGAGTCTACCGGGCAATCGTCTGGTAGAAAGGCATGATAACACCTTTTTCATGATGAAACAATCTCTTATAGTGTTTTATATTTACGTGAGCCTCACTAGTACTTTATTTCTGATGATATGGCTCGTATTTAGCATGTATATATTATAATATGAGTAACTGTACATTTATTTAAATTTTGTATGACGCACTCCTTAGAAAAAGGGGCCAATATATGTCACGTGGAAATGACATTGAATTATTGCTGATACTATATTTGTGTATATAAACAAATTTCTTTCATTGTTACAGATTGGCCGTTAAATATGAATGTAGGTCTACCTTTCAGTCAGATGCTTTTGTTTCATTCATATCTCCCCTACGACGTGAGGAAATGATGGAGGGAATCCATCCCGTATAGCTCTTCGAATAAAATGCTAGGCATTTTGTAACGTAGTGTTGTTGGAAAAGGTCCCTCAGGACCTTTTCCACAGTGTTTACTTTGAATATGAAGAAAATTGTACCACTGATCGACTGCTCTCTCTCAATTACGCGTTTTGTCACATAAAGCGCTAAATAAAATCTAGTGAACCCGTCTATGTTGACTAGACAGTTCACCGCAAACAATTTAATTTATCCATTGTTGACACTCCCTGTCAAAAAGCGTTAAATATCTAGCAAGCAGTCTCGATCGTGGCGACTTCTTATCATAGCGCATCTAAGTTAAGATCGTAGATACCCTGATGAGGGTTACATAAACTATAGGAACTCTAGATGGCTGACTTTTAGTTCATCACATCGGACCCATGGGTCTCTTTCCGGTAGTGTGGCTGCGAGTCAAAATTCAGAACTCTGTCACAAATTGACTGCACTGCAAAATGGTTTTCTACACTGTGACATATTGACATATTTGATTGTAATCGTGTTCTCTTTAGAATTAGCTTTGATTCTGTAACATCAGAAATTTTAGTCAATGCCTTGAGTGACAGATACACACACTGGCCAAGCGTTCATAACATGAAACGATATTTATACGAAACTGAAACGTATGGGAATCGAAATTAATGACAAACCAGAGAATCAACAACACTGAAATCTGGAGCAAAAGGAAGCTCTTATATCAAACTGCTGCTGACCTTTTCATTGGTTTCTTTTTAAAGAAGCCAACTTGTAATTCTATCTTGTCCCAGAAGCATCAAAGCTGCAATGTGATAATTGAAGATCGTCACATGACATTTTGGTGATTGTCGTCAGCACTAATAACTCGATACGCCATTTTACTTTGAGAGCTTTTGCTTTGGGATTGATACCCGACGGGGGCAGGGCGTCAATATGTTTTAATGCACACCTTCTATTCGATTTATACAAGAATGTGATGACATCAACAATGGAATTTAAGTCACATGTCCATAATATGTTTGATACTGGAAATCATTTTTCCAAAGTGCTTCACTTAACATAAGTTAAGCAATCCTAATATAATTATATCCATTATAAAGTAATAAATAATAAATGGTTTGAGACATCACTGGATTCAGTGTCACTTAAATTCATGTTTTAAAAAGCGTTAGTGATAGATTAATTACAGATCATTGCGGTTTGTTCGTAGGAAATGAAATGAGCCGCATCGTGAGAAAACCGGATTTTTGCCTATGCGAAAACAAAGGCGCAGATCAACTTCGCAGTTACTGCGAAGCTGATCAGTGCCTTCTGTACAGGCCGTTTGGTGTCAGACCTGGTCGGAAACCCCGAAGACCGGTTTTCTTGCGTCGCGGCTCAAATTGATGTGGTTTTATAGTGCACAAGGGTAAACATAAGCAATGAACAGGAACTTGACAATCAGAATCTTAAGTCTTGCTCTAACGCCCTAAAACTGAGATGAGAAAAAAAACAACAACAAAAAGACAATAGGGAACTGATATTTTGAGAACAAATCGCAAGTTGCCTGATACCAATATATAAAACAATTAAGAACCAGAATAGAAAGTACCGCTTTGAAGCGCTAAATAAATTTTATATTAAATATAAAATAATCCAAATTATTTTGGGCTGCTGCTATAAACTCAATTACATTTTAAACCTGAACGATACTTGGATGGCATGTCTGTTTCTACCTACGTATTTTCTTTCATCATGCGTCACTTCTGTTTGTCTGCTAGAGTTTGACATCACAATATTGTTTCTTGGTGTGACGCTTGCTTGATCATCTCCTATTTTCCCTTATTTACACATCACACTGTAAACACGTGGTTAAGTATATATGAAAATTATTAGACGGGAACAATTTTATGAGAAAAGCACAAAATTAACAACGATTAAATGTAAATTATATATGAGCCTGTGCATGAGAAAAAACAACAATTTGGGTTTCCGACCAGGTCCGACACAATCCCGCCTGTGCAGCTACAGAAGAAGGCTAGACGCTTGAAATTTTGGATTTAAGTAGAAGAAGGATTGTACTATCCGAGCAGCGAAAACAAAGGCGCTGCTCAGCTTTGCAGTTACTGCACAGCTGATCTGCGGCTTTGCTTTCGCCTATGCAAATTGTTGGTTTTCTCACGCACAAGCTCATATACAAATATGCCAAGGTGAAAGTCGATGACCGACACAGGACAGCGCGTCATTTCAGAAGCAAAACGGTAATACATGCAAGTAGTAACTGCAATCACTTTTACATTTTTCAATAGAAAATCATAGTTTTGATGCTGCTAGCGATGCTTTTTCGATGCGTGACATTGATCTTAGGTGCACGGAAAAGCGCAATTATGACAAACACAAATTGCATATGAACGAACACCCAACCTTATCTGTCTGTAAAGTAGTGAGTTTTTAATGGGATTTAAATACGACGAGCATGTTATCCAAATAAAATCATAGGGCTTACATATGCCTTTTTGATATAAATCTTGACTTGCATGAAAGAGTTGAACTGTGAATTGACCAGATGACGCTTTATCACAATGCACTGTCTGTTAAGTTAATGTGAACAATATAAGATAACATATACACATAGATATTAAGGAACCGATGCATGAAAATTATTATATATATTAAATTTTGTAGGTAAAGATGATTAATAATAGCTTGCGTTTGAACAAGAGACAATTTTCAATATTACTTAAACGTCGGTATCATAAATCTCCATATACTGTAGAGGTTCCAGAATGTGGATTGGCACAGTATATGTTTCGGAATATAAGCAAACATGCAAATAAGACAGCATTGGTAAGTAATTATAAGTTTTGTTAAAAGGCAATTTGATTGACACACTTTATACCACTAAACTGATTCAACAACGATTTAAAATTATGTCAGTTTGATTAGGAGGCAGCCACTTTAAGTTACAATATTGCAATTACCAAGAACTGGCGCAACGAGCCAAGGTCCTCTCATAAAATCTTAATTGGGAAACAAAGAAAATGGATCAAAACCAGTCTCCCGAAAGATGGCAAATCCGTTAAGTCCCGGTCCCACTGCGCTTAAGATCGCTGTACGATTGTCTTAATATTAATTTAGGGGTCATTTCTTTGACCCCGATATGCGCATTAAGAAATCAGAAACACGTAGGAAAATTATTATTATTATTATTTTTTTTTTTTTTTTTAAATTTTCCATACAGTCTTATCAATAAACGTATTATTAGACGATTGCTTACGATTTAGTGGAACCGAAACTTTACCTGAACAAGACTAAATATATGACTACTCATATAACATGCATAAAAGGCATAATGATATTTCTATTGCATGTAACGCGTAGAAAATGACTTGGCAAATATTGTTTCCGCCATAGATCGATGGTATCAGCGGCAAAACCTGGAGCTATGAACAACTTCAAGAAGAATCTTACAATCTCACCGCCAATCTGTTCTGTATTGGGCTACGACACGGTGACGTCGCCTGCCTATACGGTACTAACAGACCAGAATTTGCTCATATCATACAAAGCATCGCCGCCAGCAAAGCAGCTTTGACAATCGCAAACTCACAGCTTACTCCCGGTATGTCATACGACTATGTCGATTAAATTATTAGTTATCCATACTAATATGTGTACAGTTGAATAATCTGAAGAATATCAAGTTTCTCAGTTCAGTCTTAAACTTACCGAACAAAACTTTGAAGACTGTATTGCGTTGCTTGCTTTAATTGCCATCTGCTCATCAACAGAAAACATCAAGGTAGTCTGTCATCATGTGCATATTCTGAATATTGGCCAATTGCAGAAATGAAGCCATTTAGTCTCGCCACTTCATTTGTATGATCTACATTGGTTTTTCATTACGCTATGCGTATATTCGTTACAGATATAGAACAATATAGCAATGTTTTTGTTTTTGTGAAGCCATTTTTTTGGACGCACTGGAAAGCCTTCTCCTGATATCATTTCAGCGGAACTATCCGTGCAACTACGAGAGACAGACAGTAAAATTCTCTTCACAACCTCTGACGTCGCTTCAAAGGCAAAAGAGGCAGCTAAACTTTCTACATCTGTCAAGGTATTTGCCAACCCATGTGTTATATTCACATTCTGATGTGTAATAATATGCCGCCAATTTTCGTCTGTCATTTGAGTTAGCCTGTGAATTATCAAAGTTATTTGCCAACTGAAATAGACAAATTTCAGCATTGTTTTTCTTTGGTTTGTTGGACGGCGTTTATAATTGGCGAGATTTCTTCATGAAGATTTAAATGACATTTATGTTTATTATACAGGAGGTTGTTGTCCTTGGCGAGCATGCCGATTGCCGACCATTTGCCTCCCTTCTAACAAAGCCAACCTCGCCAACCACCATTAAACCAACCGTCCTTCCTAAAGAGGATGTCGTGTTGATTCCATATTCAAGTGGGACCACCGGTCTACCGAAGGGCGTTCAGTTGACGCATACCAATCTGGTGGCGCAATTGTCTCAACTCAGGTACGATGGTAAGCGTATTTTCTTACACAGACGTGAACAAGAAAAACTATAACATGAAAATTATGTTATAATAGGGCTTGATTTCATTGATATGATGCATATTTGTTTGCAATTTGCAAATCAAAAACACTCAAATACTCCCTATGCCGAAAAGTATTGTTTCGCTTTGTTTCATGTTAGCCACCCCATGTTCCTTCCATTTGCCGATGGAGAAAAATCCCTGTCTATGCTACCAATGGTTCATATAGCCGGGTTCACGATTGGTATGCTGAACCCATTGTGCCAGGGAGCTACTGTTGTAATACTGTCGAGATTTGAACCGGAAACTTTCTTACAGAGCCTTCAGAAATACAAGGCAAGTTGATTTCTTACATTCATAAAAAATTCTGCTCCACGGTGAAACCATTTCTCAGTATATTCAATTCTTGGCTAGGCTCTGCCAATTTCCCGCACGAAAAGGCTCTGTAAAATCACGCCTGTCGTTTTCAGTCTCTTAAAGCTCTAAAATCTCCTTCCTATTTCTATCTTCCATTGTACAAAAACATAGTTATCAAGCATCACGGCCTCAAATGTTGAATATTTTGAGTGTATTTTCAGTGTACATTTTCTCTGTTGGCCCCGCCTGTTGTCAACTTCCTGGCCAATCACCCGATTGTTGATCAATATGATGTCACAAGTTTACACACTCCGTATTGCGGTGCCGCAGCACTGGGACGGGAAGTAACAGAAAAAATGGTCAATAGGTTGGGACTTACAGGAATACGCCAAGGTCTCTTTTAAGCCCCCCATCTCTTTATAAAGATATGAATGTCGCTTTCATGTTTGATTTAATTTCATATACAATTTTTTGTCAAAAACTATCTTTTGTTATAATGTAACACTCAAATTATAATTTATATCAATTAATATCAAAATGATTCAACCTGAGTAGCATCCATATAAGATTATTGGTGTCCGTTCAGTTTTATTCGAACTTCTACACCGATATCAAACAAAGCCATCATTCTAGAAAGTCATCAACACTAGTTTTAAAAATTGGTTTTGTCTGCAAATTTTTATGCTAATTTCAGGATATGGTATGTCGGAAGCGAGTCCAGCAACCCACACCGCACCACTGAGTGGCTGGAAGTACGGTTCTATCGGTGTACCTCTGCCAAATACAGAAAGTAAAGTAAGATGCCTGTACATCAATGTTAACATTAAAGAAAAAATATCTACTTGCATTGATAAACAGATTTTGGATGAGGCAAATCATTAGAAATAGACAAATGTTAATAAAAACTAGGGCCTCGGTTTCAGGTCGATCGTCTTTATTCAGTTTACGTTTTTGTGTATATTTTTGGCTAACTAAAGGGATTGTCAATATAAACAGATCGTCTTAGTATCTAAAGTCTGTTTCGTAGTGTGTGATAATGGTTTTTCGCAGATATTTTACAACTGTTCAAAAGCAGAAGAAATATTTTCTTGGCACAATTAAGCATCTAGTTTGTCGCAAAATGTGAAGCAAACATTTTGGAAATCGGTTGACAAATAAAAAAGTTCTGGTCAAAAACGTTTTTGAATAGGGATTTCCTGTGCAAAAATCTCATGGAAGGGAGGTAAAAATTTTCCCGCAAAAATTTTAAATTCTAACTATTTTATCATGATTGCTAAAAATTATTATAAATTGACACAAATGACATACCTGAGACAAAATCTTCATGATCAGGTAAAAATTCTCGAAAATTATGCATTTTCACAATCATCGATTATCTCCCTTGCCAATGCAAAATCCCTATGCAAAATTCATTTTGGCCATAAAAACTTTATTTGTTCACCGATTTTCAAAATTTTAGCAGGTCCTATTAGGACAAACTAAGATCGAGATTTGGATCTTCTAGACCATGGTATCCCTATTCGTGGCTTATATGACCCTAGTGACGCAACTGGTGTTCACTTGAGCGTTAAAGGTGCAGATATGCTAGCTGATTCATTTCAAGACTTTTTCAATAGTGGTCCAGCTGATGACGATGAAGACTATATGACTCCAGCATCGATGAAACGCAACCGAAGTGTATTATCTAATACGCCTCCTTCAGATAAGCAGACGACAAAAACACATAAACTCATAAAATAAAATATACACAGTTTGAACATGATTCGCATATTATCAGTTAATGTAAACGGACTACGAAATGCTAAAAAGAGACAAAATATATTTCATTGGTTAACTAAGCAAAATATAGATATAGCGCTGATTCAAGAAACACATTGTGAAAGTGTAGACATAGAAAATGAGTGGAAAATAGACTGGAGGGGCAGCAGTTTCTGGAATCATGGTGGCAACCTATCCAAAGGGGTAGCCTTCTTGGTTCGAGAAAGTGCAGCTCTAACAGTTCATGCACATGACATATATGAAGCAGGTAGACTTAGTTCTTTGAAATTAAAAATCAATGACCAGAGTATACAGATCCTTAATACATATGCGCCTAATAATGCTTCAGATCGTAAAAGATTTATGAATCACTTATCTCAATACCTTGATGAATTGTATTGTCACATTATTGCAGGTGATTTTAATTGTGTCTTCAATAGTATGCTAGATAGGAGACCTTCGAGCTCAGTTAGAGACCAAGGAAGCTCCGAATTAGTAAACATGATGTTTAATTTTAATTTGGAAGACATTTTTCGGAAGAGAAACGAGACGAAACAGTCTTTTACATTTTCACGTGGTCACTCTAAGTCAAGAATAGACTATGTTTTAACATCATGTCTACTAGACAGCAGTATTAATAAAACTCATATAATACATTTCCCCTACAGCGATCATGACGCAGTTTCCATAGATATCGATATGGTTAAAAGTAAAAGGGGACCCGGGGCCAGTTTCATCAAAAAAGTTCCTAGGACAAATCTTTAAAGTGTCCTAGGACATTTTCTGAGACATGTGTAAGTCGGTTTCATCAACACGTCCTTAAAATGTCCTACGGACTTTAATTGTGTTTCATCAAAAGGTGTCCTACTTTAACTATGCTCTTCTGATGGGCCCCATAAAGATCATGTGCTTGATCAATCACGTGCGATCTTATTTTAGCTGTGTAATAGCCATAAAAGTTTTATCTTTTTCAAAAGTTTTAATCACTCGTCTAAATTGCGAAGAAAAAGAACTGGTATAAAGAAGAATATTTTGTTAATTTTAAACAACCATAAAATTGTCAAATAATGTTCTGTTTATAGCAGTCACACATTAGCGTAAACGAAGACAAACGCACACCGGACATGTTGACAAAGTGCAAAAAATTATCAAACGTCACGTCGGAGACACGTTAAAAACACTTTACAGCCGTGTCATGTACGTTTGGTGCTCGTTGTTGTATATCTCGTTATATACATGTACGTCGGTGCGCGTTCCGAGCGCGTTTAGGCTCAAGACTTGGCTCGGATAAGTTCAACTTAAGTTACCGATGCGCTGAACGCAGGCACGTCAATGTACGAAACATGGGCATTCCAATTTTACGAGACATTGGTTTGGGCGCTTGCCGAACGCTTTGACTTTGAACAGTAATGTGCCCCAAGCAGGTACGAGACGTGCGATAAATATTTAATACGCCCTTGTGGCGTTTGTTTAATGTGTCTGGGGTGTAACCCAAACGTACTCCACATTTGCCAGCGCGCCTGAATTGCATGCGACTGAGTGATTAATTGAAGATTAATCTTCAGCGCAAGTCTTACTCGCTAATGTATGACTGCTCTTCGTGTCACATACTCTGCCTATGATCTGATGTTTTGTGTGTGTGTGTGTGTGTGTGTGTGTGTGTGTGTGTGTGCTCTGCGATCTTTTGGAGGTACGATGTCGACGTCACAAAAGATGATTGATTGTGACGTCATGGAAAAGCACGCAACATTAATTGGACTTTTGTCCATTCAAAACGTAGTTTTATAAGAAACCTTTCTATCAAACACAAGAATCAAACCGAGGACGTTCCCGGGAGGACGTTGCAAAATTTGTCAATTTCGCATTTATCTAAAGTGCTATTCATTTAAGTTTTTCAATATCAGTTTAAAAAATGTAAAAATGTTAAAAACGGAATTCCCGACTTTTAACTTCACAAGACCAAAAATGTCAGATATTGTCACTTATATATTAACAAACAGTTAATAACGTACATAAAATGTGCAAACAGCAGAATATTTAGCACCAAACTATAAAACAAATAGAACGACAACAAAAGTATTGTCTTGGAACGGTCGGTGATATAAAATAACTCCAGCTTTTGATGTTTGTTGTGGATATTTTGAACTTAATTTACATGTCGTGCTCATAATCGATCAGCCAAATCGTCTATATTAAAAGACGTGAAAGTTGCATTATTTCCATAATGCCAGTTGGATAAGTTGCAACATGTATCACAGTGGCGAGGGTTCGGGGATGGGTGCCCGACTAGGGCTCTAATGAACCTCTCTTTTTGACCCGCAAATTATTTCGTTTTCATAAAAATGACAAAACTTAGGCGAAAATACGTATGAAAAAGATCTTTCTTTGTAAGTTTTTACCGCCAGCCTTGAAATTCTTGATGACAACGTAATTGAAATTAACTGTTGGGGTGAAACATGGAAAATGTATGATTTCAGCAGTAAGTTTAATTGAGGATATTTGATATGTATGGACTTTGTTTCTTATAGCATTGATTCTTGATACATTGTTCGAATAAATAAACATTAAAGAAAATTCTTAAATCTGTTTTGCGACAAAGCAGTATTTGGGACTGTACGTATGCGTGTCTGACAAAAAGCAATTTTTGCATTCTAGAAGGGTTTGAAACGTGGTTGCTATCTTAACGTTTAAGTTGTCTAAGCGTCGACTGGATGTGTTTTCGATATTTCTGACACAGTCAACTTAATATAATTCTTTTTGTGAAATGTTAGCGGTGTTCAACAGCCGTTGAAATATATTCAGATTTCAAAATATCGATATAAAAATGTTTAAGATCGACGATTCTTCAAACTTATGAGGATCCATTGTACTTTTACATAATATGAATAGAGGGTTTCCAATTCAGGGTTGGGTTAATTCTGTCCTGTTTGTTCGTCCATTCATCTGTGTGTGTTTTCCGACGTCGTTTCCGCCTCTCAAAGATAAACTGAGCATGTACATAACCACCGGCCTCCAATTAACGTCTCTTTAAAAGCAGCGGCGGCGGGTAGAAGACCTAAATATACATAATGTTATGAATTTTGAGGGCTTCGTGGAAGATTGGTCATGACAAACGAACGTCTCTCTCTAAACAAATACGTTACCTAGATTACATTCTGCATGTAGCACACGGGTAGTCAGCATCTTCTTCAGCCTCCAATACCAATTGAAAGGCAGCAGCCATTTCTAGCACACCAGTCTTTCGGATAAGTCTTTAAACCGAGCTCACGTCTCCATATGACATTAGCTCTTGAGTGGGATGAAAAACACCAAATCAACCAATTTCTAGTACATGTACAAAATTTAGGACAAAAATTGTCAGATAGGACGCCGAAATAGTTGTCCTACGTTTAAGACAAAATCTGAGAACTTCCTAAATTTCTTGAGTTTGATGAAACACGACTTTTGTCTTTAAAACGTCCTGAGACATTTTCAAGGACAAAATCTTGTCTTAAACACTTTGATGAAACTGGCCCCAGGAGTCTGGAAGATGAATACGAAAACTATTTTTTCGATCGTTTTTCGAGAGAGTATAGAAACACTATGGCCTATATGGTCAACGGAAATGGATTCATATCAAAATCCCATTAAATGGTGGGAAAGTATAAAATATAAAATTAAACATTTAACGATAGAAATAAGTAAATCTATAAATATATCTAAAAATATATTCATGCATATAGAAAAACGATTAAATGATATCAAAGGTTCGACTGATAAAAATTTAATACGGGAGTCCGAATTTTTAAAGCAACAAATAAAAGAATATTATGAAAATCAATTGCAGGCTGCAAAAATAAGATCAAGAGTAAAATGTTTTGAAGAAGGAGAAAAATCCTCAAAATTCTTCTTCAATACTGAAAAGAAAAACGCATCAGATAAAATATGGTCAAAAATTAAATGTCATGATGGTTCTTACAATTCCAATATCAATGTTATTCTAAATGAGCAAAAGCGGTTCTATGAAAACCTTTTCACTTCAGAGGGATCAAATGAAATTGAAGCAAGGTCACTTCTTCAGAACGTTGACAAAGGTTTAAACGAAGAAGATAAACAGTTTTGTGACGCAGACATAACAGAAAAAGAAATATTTGACACCATTAAGCTTTTAAAAACAAATAAATCACCGGGCGATGATGGCATAGTTTCTGAATTTTACAAAGAATACTGGTACTTAATACATGAAAAAATCACTGAAGTTCTCAGATACATATTTAATATTAAAACACTTACACCAAGCCAGTACAATGCTATTCTAACCTTGCTCTACAAAAAAGGTGAAAGAGAGGATATAAGAAACTGGCGTCCGATATCGCTTTTAAACGTCGACTATAAAATCGTAACTAAAGTATTAGCAGAGCGGTTAAAAATAGTTCTTCCCAAAATAATACACCCTGATCAAAAGGGTTTTGTTAAAGGTAGAAATATAAATCAGGCCAATAGATTACTTCAAGATATAATTTCCTTTTCTGATCAAAAAGAACAAAACGCAGCAATAATTTTTCTTGATTACGAAAAAGCATTTGATAGGGTCGAATGGTCTTGGACTTTAAAATGTTTAAAACAATTCAATTTTGGAGGAAATTTTATTTCATGGATAGATATGGTTTTTAAAAATGCTAAAACGTCCATCTTAACAAACGGCTTTAGAAGCTCGTATTTTAAAATAAGCCGTTCGATGAGACAGGGGTGTCCGGTTAGCCCATTGTTATTTATCCTACAGGCAGAACCATTAGCATGTGCAGTAAGAAATAACAGCAATATTAAGGGAATACCTTTACCGCTACCATACCCCGATGCACACGAAAAACCGGAAGCCAAAGTAAATGCATATGTTGATGACAGTCAATTTTTCGTGTCGACAGAGGACTCAATTGTAGAATGTTTCCGTGTTCTGAACTCTTTCGAAAAATCATCAGGAGCTAAAGTCAACAAATCAAAAACATACGGGCTATACCTAGGCCAATGGAAAAATAAATTACCTGAATTTAAGGAAATACAATGGACCAGAGATAACGTTAAAACACTTGGGATTCATCATGGCTATAATATAGATGAAAATGCAGTATGGCTAGAAAAAATCAATAAAATGAAAAATTGCATAAAGATTTGGAAAAGTAGAGATTTAACATTAACAGGGAAGGTTTTAGTTATTAAAACGCTACTTCTTTCCCAAATAGGTTTTTTTAACGGAATCGTTAGTCATCCCAGAAAAAAATGTTAAAGAGATAGAATCCCTTCTTCTGTGGTGGTTCTTTTTGTTTTATGTCTTGGTGTTTAAAATTTTTTTTTGTGCTGTTGGCGCCTTATGTATGTTTTCATATTTTTAGTTAAGTTAAGGTAACCGAGTGGCCACCTATTGGGAAAATAGCTGTCCATTCGGCTTACGATTGTTTCATGGTATAAGTACCTGATTGTTAGTTTGGTTTTTTCCCACCTCGGTTTTTGGAGTGGGAATCTTTTTCTGATTGTGCCTTTTCCTGATCTTTGCCTACTTGTACCTTTTTTGGTCTTTTTATGGAACAACAAGCAACCTCTCGTCAGCAGAAATACTATGTATCTCAGCAAAGAACTTGGTGGGGTAAATATGCCAAATCTACGGAACATTCTAATTTCCAAACAAATTAAAGCTGTTTATAATATCCTCAAATCTTCCGATGCAACTTGGAATATGATAGGAAAGAACTGGTTACAGAAATTCGATGTACAGTACAATGACACTTTCTTTCTCTGTAAAGTTTCAAATATAAGAGGTCTAGATATTTCGGACCTTCCTTCTTTCTACCAAAAGGCCATAAACTCTTGGGTTGTCTTAAGAAGCAGAATAGAGATTACTGATAAAACTTCCATAATGAACTCAAACTTGTTTGGTAATAATAATATCTGTGTAAGAAATACTCCTTTTTTCTACCACAACTTTAGTAGAAGCAACATTAAAACTGTATACGATATATGGAACAGAAACACAAATACATTTCATGATGAAACAGTTATAAAGAATAGGCTAGTTGATAAAACAAATTGGCGTCAAAGATATATTAAAATAAAAAGCAGTATACCAAAAAGCTGGATCAATATATTAAATGGTACAAGTCCCTCAGCGCATACTGACCCCTGCTTGAACATAAAGCCAAATTTCCAGATATATCTGAATGGAAAGTACGTTGAACCTGATAAACTTAAACTTAAAGCCTTGCAAAACTTTCTGCTTGATGATAATTATATACCAAAATGTCAAATAAAATGGAACACCTTATTTAACCAAGATTTCCATTGGAAAATGAAATGGCGTACATCACTCGAAATCCCTTGTAGCAACAAAGAAAAACAATTCCATTGGAAAGTTATGCATAATGCTATATTTACAGAGCACAGACTTCAACTAATGAATTTATCTGACGGTGTTTGTCATTTTTGTAGGAATGAAACTGAAGACGTGAAACGCCTCTTTGCTTTATGTTCTGTTTCCAAAGAAATAACTAGACGTCTGAAAAATAAAATGAATAATATTATAAATACACATTTCAATTGTAGTATACTTCTTCACTCGCATGATATTATAATTGGATATTTAAATACAAACAAAATCATCAGAATTTTTGTAAATTTTGTCCTTCATGTATTCAAATGGGAAATATGGAAAATAAGAAATCTAATGAAACACGAAAACAAAACGTTCACCCGAGACCAGGTTTTTATTACAGTTGTTCAAAAATAGCAAATGCAGCACGGTTCATCGAGCTGACGAAAGCAGAATCAAAGTTTAGAAAAATCATTTGCATGCTTAAACAGTTTGAATAGTCATTTCATAGATTTTATATGTTTTCTTATCATTCATACTTCTACTATAACTCACTGTCCTCTAAATATCATCGTATGCATATACCCGAGCATAATGACCGTGATTTAGTCTTCAAACCTTCTCCTAAATCACGTGTCTATGCAAGGGTACTGCATCACTACCCGTCTTCCTTCGACACTTATTGTATGACAGTCATCCATTGGATGTTTATAGTACTTATTCAAAGGCAGGCAACTCTTCAAGATTCAAATTTTCTATAATTGGTAAATGAAATTCTGGAGGCCCTGGCGTGTTTCTTGGTGATTATTTAAACTCACCACGACAGCCAGAATCTTTAAAACAAAATGTTTCCACCATATAGCTAATAGGTTATTCTACAGCAGTATAAAGTATAGCCTACATTATAAAAAATGATTTCTGTACACATTGTATAAATAATTTTGTTATCATACTGTCTATGTATATGTATAACGAAAGAAAAAAAAATATTGGATATCATCATTTAACCATTACATCATCTTCTTTCTGTCATATCATTCATCCTTCGGAGAAGCCTGCGGACAAAAAAAAAAAAAAAAAAAAGATCAAGATTTTGACATAAAAATAATTTTTCTATCGTCCCCCAAAAAAAATTTTCTGCGAAAAACCATTATCAGAGGCAAGTTTTTAGACAGTAAGTTGAAAATAATTCAATCATATCAGAACTATTACTTACCGAGAACACAACGTCTCTCAATGTGTAGCAAAAAAAAAAGAAAAAAAAAAAAAAAGAAAACATATCAGCCACTAGTAAAAGGTGCACAGTTAGTCCCCATGTAAATCTCAACTACTTGACAGTTGTCTGTATATAATTAGTTCCAAACTGAATATAAATATACTTCAAAAGGTGCGAAAGAGCTGTTTCACAATGGCATTTGCTTTCCAGATAGTTGACATAGAGACAGGTCATGACCTCTGTGTAGATGAGACTGGAGAAATATGGGCTAGAGGTCCACAGGTTATGAAGGGCTATCTGAACAACGAGGAGGCAACAAGGAATGCCCTTACAGAGGATGGATGGCTGAAAACAGGTATTGAATATTTCATCTAAGTATCGGACTAACTATTTTTGTTTATTCTAGTTTCACATCTTTACATTTTACAAAACGAACTATTTTCTCCTTCCTTGATATTTCCAAGTTATTTCTCCCCTTTGTTTTTTGGGGCGGAATTTTTGCTCTACTTCCGCTGGTTCATGCCATGATCTTTGCTTATTTGTTTAACATTACCAGGTTTTCAAAGTAATATTTTTACTCTATTTCATTCTCCAGCTTCAATTATAATATTTTTTTCTACAAAAGGAAAAGAAACTGGAGATATTAATTTCAGGTGATATTGGATATTATGATTCTGAAGGGCATTATTATGTGGTGGATAGACTGAAAGAAATCATCAAGTATAAAGGATACCAGGTAAGTTGTATTCCAATATCCAAAATGCCCAGTTTCATGTAAAATCTTGTCTTAAATACAGCTGTAGAGCTTATGCAAACAGCTTGACTAAACGGTTTACCAACGATTTAGCGTCCTGTTTGGCTTTAATGCATCGAAGGCATAAATGATGGCATAATATGCACGAAAATAAATAAAATCGTGAAACTGGTCAAAATTGAACCGCTGACAATGCAAACTATTAAATCATTATTTGATTGACTCGTCTTATATGAGCTGAAATAATCTTGAAAGGGGCGTAAAATTGAATTAAAAATAAATCAGTATATTATTATTTACATTTAAGGTAGCACCCGCATACTTGGAAGATATTTTGATCAAACATGAGAATGTCAGCGACGCTGGAGTAATAGGTGTTCCTGATGAAATTGCTGGTGAAGTTCCTAAAGCATTTGTTGTCTTGAAGACGCCTATAGAGAAACAGAAGTTGTTAGATTACGTAAATGGTAGGCTATCTATTTATTCTTTTATTTTCAGAATTTCAGTATCACCAAGTTGTTATGTTTACAATAGGCTGCTACACGTTTTTTCTTTTTTCTATACCAGGAGCGATAGATTTTGGAAAATATATCTAAAAGGGATCGATTCAAGCAAAACAACATCAACCAGTTTTCTGTATTCCAAACATAATTTATCTTTTTTATCTGATTATGTATCTTCCATTATTCAGAAATATCCTAAATATAACGCTTCTGAAGCTTTACTGGTGGTCTTGTTTTGTTGTCTATAGACGTGTACGAGTTTTATGGTCCCGCGCTATATGAGTGAAAAAGAGGTCACTGGAACTGTTAAACATTAAGCGTGTATTTTAAAAGGGTCTAATTTATATGCTTCCAGGCCAAGTCGCCCCATACAAACGCCTGAGAGGAGGAATCGAAATTGTGGAACTACTACCTCGTGCACCAAGTGGGAAAATTCTTCGAAGAGTGATATTGCAAAATTATTTGAAACAGACAAAATAACAAATATTAAGACTCTCTTGACCTGTATGATATTATTGGTTTTATTAGATGATCATTATTTTGAATCTTTATGAAAACAAATCCCCGATCATCACTTATTACTCTTTATCCCAATATCTCTTCGTATAAGTACCAGAGTTTTATGTCGTTATTTCCACTTGGTTTAAGGTCTGACTGCAGAATTTCGGATTATCGTTTACCTTTTACTAGTCTTGGGTAGAAAGGTATTATGCGAACCGTACACTCAGCTTAATGTTTCGAGCCAGCTCAAGTCCGACGGTAGAACTGAAGAAACAAAGACACAGTGAACATATACATGTTATATCAAATCTTAAGTTTAATAAAACACTAGACAAAATTAGCCGACAATTTGAATGTATACATGCGACAGCCAACCGCTTCCTTGGCCGCCCGATCCGCTGCCTCCTGGACCACTACCGCCCGATCCGCTGCCCCCAGGTCCGCTACCGCCTGATCCATGACCGCCCGATCCGCTGCCTCCAGGCCCACTACCACCCGATCCATGACCACCCGATCCGCTGCCACCCGGCCCACTACCGCCCGATCCATGACCGCCCAATCCGCTGCCTCCAGGCCTACTACCGCCCGATCCGTGACCGCCAGATCCGCTGCCTTCAGGCACGCTACCGCCCGATCCGTGACCGCCAGATCCGCTGCCTCCAGGCCCACTACCGCCCGATCCGTGACCGCCAGATCCGCTGCCTCCAGGCCCGCTACCGCCCGATCCGTGACCACCCGATCCGCTGCCTCCAGGCCCGCTACCGCCTGATCCATGGCCGCCCGATCCGCTGCCACCCGGCCCACTACCGCCCGATCCATGACCACCTGATCCACTGCCACCCGGCCCACTACCGCCCGATCCGTGACCACCAGATCCGCTGCCTCCTGGCCCGCTACCGCCCGATCCGTGACCGCCCGATCCGCTGCCACCCGGTCCACTACCGCCCGATCCGTGACCGCCAAATCCGCTGCCTCCAGGCCCGCTACCGCCCGATCCGTGACCGCCTGACCCGCTACCTCGAGTCCCGCTATCGCCCGATCCGTGACCGCCAGATCCGCTGCCTTCAGGCCAACTACCGCCCGATCCATGACCACCTGATCCACTGCCACCCGGCCCACTACCGCCCGATCCGTGACCACCAGATCCGCTGCCTCCTGGTCCGCTACCGCCCGATCCGTGACCGCCCGATCCGCTGCCACCCGGTCCACTACCGCCCGATCCGTGACCGCCAGATCCGCTGCCTCCAGGCCCGCTACCGCCTGATCCGTGACCGCCTGACCCGCTACCTCCAGTCCCGCTACCGCCCGATCCGTGACCGCCAGATCCGCTGCCTCCAGGCCCACTACCGCCCGATCCGTGACCACCCGACCCGCTACCTCCAAGTCTAGTACCGTCTGATCCACTGGCGCCACCATCGCTGGTGATTTGTCGTTTAGCAATCACGTCTGAAATACAACACCAGCCGCTTAAAGTTGGTAAGAAAATAGGTTTGCCGATTTTGCTTTTTCTATATTTGCAATGACTCTGAAAACACTGACTAAAGATCTGTTCTGATTAAATTCGAAAACTGGCCAACATGGAAAAAATTAAAATCAAATGAAACTGGTTCTAATATTTTACCTAATCCACAATGTCTATCTAAACACCGTGAGAAGTGAGAGAAGCTTGCCCAACATTGTGCGATAAGTGATGAGTTTAGCCATGTCCTGTATACTGGCATGACACCTTGTGTTACTTCAGATTGGCAATTCTTGTTGAAACAATTCTTGGACTTTATTAGTATTGGACTGAAATTTGAATTCAAATAAAAAGTTTATCCTCATTTCAGCTATTTGTGGCTAATAAATATGAAATAAATACACTGCTGCTTTTAGTGCCAATGTCTCCAATAGGACAAAAAGTAGAAGTTTGAGAAAAAAAAGCTTCATATTTCTAGATCGAAATCTGTCTGTCGGTCTGTCTTGATTGATTGATTGATTGATTGATTGATTTGGTAACAATAAAGAAATAAAAGTAAAACTGTGATCCTATAAGAGCATTGAGAATAGATAGACCATACCGCGGTTTCGGCAACTTAAGCCTCTATAGTGACCCTTAAGATTTGGCAAAATGGAGCGAAAGGGAAATACTGAAATTTAGCAATTTTCAACAGAAAAGTCGATAAAAAGACTAGTATAACCCAAACAGAGCCAACTATGTAAAACGTTGATTAGACAATGAATCTAAACCAATAATGAATTTCTGATTTCTCAGAATACCCCCGCTGAAAGACCATATATGAATCCGGTAAGCAGCTGTCCATAGCACTAACAATCTGCATAGGCGAAAACAAAGGCGCAGATCAGCTTCGCGGTAACCGCGAAGCTGATCAGCGCCTTTGTTTTCGCTACTCGGATAGTACAATTCCTCTTCTTCATTTTTAAATCTACGTATACCTTATTACTGTACCTGCAAGGCTGGGAGTTTCCTGGTGCTAGGTACACTAAACTAAGCTTGGCATTGCAGAGTGAGTGACATCGTGCTGTAAAGACAGGTAGGCATATTTAAGCCTGACAATAAAAGAGAGGGTGCAATTTGACTGTAAAGAAGGGTACTAGACAAACTTTACTATGTATATTGCCATCGTTCTGTATTGCAAAGAGCGTGGCCTTTTTGTAACGAGAGGTAAACGTAAATAAGCATGGCATCATTCGCAATGTCATTGTGCTGTAACTTGAGCTTAACTAAAATAAACTAAAATTAGTTCAAGGCATTGCAGATAGATTGAATTCGCGCTGTAACGAGATACAAACGCAATGCACTGCAAAGATGATGCCATCGTGATAACACCATCCATTGTATCCTTAATCCAAAACAAAATGTTTACGCTGGATAGCCCAGTTGCGTCCGATCATATCGAAAGGGGCTAGTTAACAAGATTAGTTTTAATTAGCATTTAAAACAATAGATAATGATAATCACCAACCTGTTGCCTCTGTCTCTGACATAGTCCCTGTCAATTAGGGAAACAAATGGTAAGATAACATGATCAAGTGGTGTTTGTATGTATTGAGGCTTCACGTCCCAGTCAACAATTTTTCAGTCATGTCGGGATCGAAGCTAATGCTTCCTGGGTTTGACCAGTACTATAGGGAGTTATTTTGTCTTGCTGGAGGACAAAACACTGTGTCGCCGGTGGGGATCGAACCCAGGACCTCTCGATTCGGAGTCCGATGTTTTATCACAACGCCACCGCGCTCCCTATGATCAAGAGGTGGAGCGTGGTTTCAGATATATTTATGAACAAAACGTGGTTTGTCAGTTTATCTCTGTTTGTTGTGAACTTATTCCAGGTTAAAACGTAGATCTGATACACTTCATATAGATTTGCTCAAGGAATATACAGGTATAAATGACAGTTTTTCAAAATAATAAAATATCATCTGCAATGAACTAGATATGAAGGCCTTCAGAGAAATTATATAGTTTCTGCGGTTATATGGTATGACACATCTTGTTTCTCATTAATATTTTCGTTGCTCTTAAAAGGTTCTATCTATTTTTCTTTTGGCTGCGGGACTCTTTTGAAATGATATTACTTTTGTGATGGCAGATAGTTGGGGAACCGAAATCGCGTATCTTGAAAAATGACGAAAAAATTGCACCCGAATTTGATATGGCTGAATTTTTGTATATTGGTAGCCTGAACAGTGCTTGGTATGGAACCACTGTATAGAAATACGCTGCGAATTGCATTTCGATTAAAACAGTGCATTTTGCATGGAACGCCGTTGTGTGTCTATAATAATTATATTTCCTGAACACTCGCTGTGTGAGAACGCGTATAATAGTGTACAGTAATTTTGAACCTAATACAATGCTCTTATCATCTCAGAGCTTTGTGAGAACTTAAAATGCATTTAAAGGTATGGGCAGCCGTTTGTCATCCATACTTTAGTGAGCTGTTATTTCAAGGTATTTTCACGTTTTTGTTTATAGCTCACATGAGCCGTCCGGCTCACGTTGAGCTTATAGACAAGGCAAATACCCAACATTCGATCACCCGTCAGTCGTCCGTCCGACGTCGTCCATCATTTTAGCTCACCAGAGCTGAAGGCTCATGTGGAGCTTATAGGATAGTACTCGAGCCGGCGACCGTCCGTGCGTCTGTCCACATTTACAAAGTTCTCTCCGAAACCACTTCGTTGTGCTTCTTATGGTGTATACATTTCGCGGCTTATTAGGTTTGCTAGAGTCTGCAATCATGTTACAGACTTCAACGCTCGAAATGAATGTTTAACGGCAAAACTTCTCCAACAGGGCTATCGGTATCATAAACTTCGAAAAACCTTTTCTAAATTTTATTCATAGACATTATGAATTGATTTCCAAGTATATAATGTTGGTTAAAGACGCTTTTAAGTGAGGGCCTTTCGGAACCTGATTTTTATGGTGACTTGGTTTACAAATTTAAGAAACTTATAGGAAGTAATGATTTTTCTTTTCAGTTCAGAAAAATCATAACACGTTACAGACGTATAGGTTATAACTTGAATGTTATGCGACAGTCTGCATGCTTAGTCTTTAACCCAATCATGGTTGATAACTATGCTGCCTTCTTTAATTGCAAGCCGGTGGGTTGGGCGTCAGACTCTATGATGGCCCCGACATAAAGCTATTCATTTTAGTTGGTTGGGGCCGGAGCTTCTTGTCTGTTGCTTGGCCCACCGGGGTCCAACTGGTGTTTTTCTTTTGCTCCGGAGTTAGTAGGTTATTCGGCGCCCAGGGATCTCCATCGTCGGGCAGCTTACTCAATCTGTGAGTCCTGGTTTTTGATTCATCAGGATGTTTATCATGATTTATTTGTTTGTTCTTGATTATTCATTGACTAGTTAGAGATTTACCACGAGGACCGAATAACTTACTAAATGTTATGAACCACTGAGGGCGAGGTTAGGTACCTGTAAAACCGGTTTAAGCCCGCCAGTAACTTTGTGTTACTGATCGTTCCAAGTCGATACTTCTGTGGTGGTTCTTTTTGTTTTATGTCTTGGTGTTTAAAAATTTTTGTGCTGTTGGCGCCTTATGTATGTTTTCATATTTTAGTTAAGGTAACTGAGTGGCCACCTATTGGGAAAATAGCTGCTCATTCGGCTTATGATATGTTTCATGGTATAAGTACCTGATTGTTAGTTTGGTATTTTTCCCACCTCGGTTTTTGGAGTTGGAATCTTTTTCTGATTGCGCCTTTTCCTGATCTTTGCCTACTTGTACCTTTTTTGACCGATCAAAGCCAAATTTTACATGAAAGCTTATAGTAGGCAATGATCAGGAAATGGAACCATCAGAAACAGATTCCAACTCCAGAAAACCGAGATGGGAAAAAACAAAATTAACAAGCAGGTACTCATACTAACAAAACTGAACAGCTTTTTTTCCAAAATGGCGGCCACTCAGTTACTCAAACTTTACTAAAAATATGAAAACGTACGTAAGGTGCTAAAAGCTTAAAAATTCAAACCCAAGGCATAAAACAATAAGAAGCACCACAGAAGTGTCGCCTTGGAACGATCAACTAGCGGGCTTAAACTAGTTTTACAGGATCCTAACCTCACCCTCAGCTTCTGCAGTGGTTCACAACATTTAGTTAATTGTTCGGTCCTCGTGGTAAAAAGTCTAACTCGTCAATGAACTCGTTAAATTTTATGTGAAGCATTTATAGGCAGGGGAACCATTTTGTATATAAGTAATACAGGTTACATGACCAAGATGGCCGCCATGTTCATATACTGTATGGTTAAAAAAAAAGGTCCAAGTAGGCAAAGATCAGGAAAAGGCGCGATCAGAAAAAGATTCCCACTCCAAAAACCGAGGTGGGGGAAAAATAAATTAACAATCATGTACTTAAACCATGAAAACATATTGTAAGCCGAATGAGCAGCTATTTTCCCAATAGGTGGCCACTCAATTACCTAAACTTAACTAAAAATATGAAAACATACATAAGGCGCCATTTTAAACACCAAAACATAAAACAAAAAAGAACCCTTCAACATCCTCTCCGGAACCGGTGAGCCGATTTCAAAGAAATTTGGCATGAAGCATTGATGACTCAAGTTCTACAATGTATATATAAATCATGACCCTGTGATGACCTTGACCTATTTTACGGCAAGGTCAACTTAGGTCGCATATGCATTGAAATAAGGAAAACTGTTAAAATGCCATTTGAAGGGAAAATCTTGCAGGAAATGGGCAGTAGGACTGAATATCAATGATTCTGAACATAAAATTTGACTCCAGGGGCTCATTTGCCCCCCACCCCGGTACAATATGCATGTATATTACCATGATATTCAAACATCATTTCCCCTGAAAGCGCTTGGCCAATCCCTTAAACTGTTTCGTCAATCAAAGCCGATATTCTTAGACAGGGAGAACCAGAAATTGTATACATGGTCCAGGTCACGTAACCGAGAAAGACGTCATGTCAAGATACACGTTTAAAATCTTCTTCAGAACCATATGATAAATCATATCGACTGCAGTCACGCCACTTGAGGTTGATAGGACTTATATATGTATATAGAGAAAAAACAAAGCAGGATGTGCTGTATGTTTGTTTGAATTGATGCTTTACGTCCAAGTCAACAGCTAAGGTCATGTTGGGACGTTGCCTCTACTTTTTGGGACTTTTACCGAAAGTGAGAATGTCATTACATCCAACAAGTGTTTGGTTTCAACTAAGCCACAAAAGGCTTATAAGTATGGATGGATTGACTTGAACCACGTTTCCTGGGCAGGCTCAGGCCAGAGCGGTTAACCAGTAATCAGATGATCAGTCATTAGTATATATAAGCTTTGCCTGGAGGCACAAGCAGGCCATTTTTTCTTTAGCCCTTATTGGCTTAACTGGTTTAACTTTTTCCTCTGAGTATATAGAGACAAAAACAAAGCAGGATGTTTTAGAGATTGATACACTTTACTGAATTTATCTTCTTTCTCACCTTTCATGTAAAGTAACGGCAAAAAATAAAAAGTGTAATACACAAACGATAATTTTCCACAACTTGACACTCTATTCATGTCACAGGTTTGTTAAAAAGGACGTGATTATTTTATATAATACTCACAAACGCCATTCTGGCGATGCACGGTGTTCAAACTCATCAAATTTGGAAGACACAAATATTATGTTAAAAAGTGTCTTTTTGAACATTTTTTGTTAAAACACCAAAGACGTATCAATCTGAATTCGTTTTGCTATTACTGACTTAAACATATTTAGAAATAAATACAAAATGCGCTTTTGAGCAATAAATGCATTTTAGATTGACTCAGAGGCAAATAATTGTAAAGGTAAAATGTCAAAATCGAGGCTCGTTCAATCAAAAGTCTATAAAACGACAACCACTGCATGCAAAGAACCACACTTGATATGAATGCTGATACGGATGTAAGTCATTATATCTGCCGAATTTTAGCCAATTTACTTAATTCTGGTAGAAGTTATTTGATAGTTTATAAATCTTATTTTTCACAAGTACTTAATGGGCTACCATACAAAGTTATGCAAGTCGATCGTGATTTCTATACAGTGGTTTCAGATACCCCATGTAATTACCTTTTCAACCATAAAAAATTCAGCCGTATTATTTTCGCTAAAATCTCTCCTTGGTTCCCCAACTAAGACCTCTATAGTCGTACAATGTTCAAACCAATCGAACGTCTTACCTGAAGTACAGTCAACCTCCAGCAAAGCGACCAGCAAAATGGTCAGGAATGAAGTCAACATTGTGGAGTCCTTTCCGATGAATTGTGCGGAGTTAGAGGTTCTTATGATTGAAATAAGTTTCGCCTCCAATTATAAGGATGCAAAACATCTTATATATCGTGACCTTCGAAGATAAGGTTATTGAAAACATGTCCATACAATAGATCGTGTATGTGGACAACACGAACGCGTGTTAAAGACCTACTTCTGAAGAAGCTAAAAGGGGTACCCCTGTTTATTCGGTTAATGACCCCTAATGGTGCAATATGGTCCTTAGATCAAAGGACTGTCATAATGAGGTGATTATCACATCTCTGCAGGGGGTCATAAAGAGGCCCCTAAAGGAGAATACCTGTATTTCCACTGTTTATTGATTTTATTGTCCCTGATAGCATATGCGATAAAACTGCCTCCCTCTGCAATCAATATTGATTTTTCCTGTTTTGGCCCCTACCTGTATTCTGAGTCAATGTCAAGGAACTAGGTTTTCTAATGCCCTGTCCCTTATCTAATGACCCTCAATAGACATGGAAATAGGTCTTTAACCAACGTGGAGCATTGCACCCTATAAATGTCTTTTCGCATTTTAGCTAAACACCATTAGCTCTCAAATCCAAATTTCCATGATTCCATGTGCTTTCTAAAGCTAGGGGGCCTGGTTTAATTCATTTATGGCCCTGGATAAAACAAACTTTGGCGAGGTTCGGTTCAAAAGGGTCGTTGACTTTTAACCAAGTCACTGGGACAGTTCAGTTTGCCACAATATCACGTAGACAGCATAGAACTGGACCATGATGACAAATATATGTGAAACATGTCCGTGAAATGTATACCCCCTTGAACCCCACTTTTATATAGCAAAACTGGGGTATGCAGGGGTTTACTTTTTTTCTTATTTTTGCTCCAAAACATAGACTGTAGGTACTCGTTAGAACCGCCTCGCCGAGGCGGTTCTAACTTGTTCCCACAATCAATGTTTTGAGCAGAAAGAAGAAAAATATCAAACTTTCTCAGCTGAAAATTTTCAATTTCAAAGCTGACAAAATCTCTGTTTATTGCATGGGCAAGTTTTCGTAATGTATCTAGGAAACATGAAACATCGACTATTGCTCATACAAAGCGCAAACTGACCAGTGCTCCTGATAACACATTCACATTTAGTCGTGAAACAACATTTCTTGGCAGAAGACATTTTTGGAGTTTAAGCACCGAATAGTTTTATATTGTTGACCGTTCCAGGGCGGTATTTCTTAGTGATTCCAACTATTGTTTTATGTTTTGGTGTTGAGTTTTTTGTGCTGTTTGCACCTTATGTACGTTTTGTTATATTTATTTAAGTCCATGTACGAGACGTAAAACGTAAAAATTAGCTGTGTTTCCGCTAACATGCCGAAAATAATCAGGGTCGGTAGGTCGGCAAATCTTTTTATTTTTTCTCTAATTTTTATTTGTTGAAAACAGGTAAAAATTGATAATATGCAACTCAATTCATCTCAAATACTAGATAATGACAGACACTGAAGTTTAAAACATAAAGAAGGTTAAATAAAGTGATTTTAATTATTATTGTTGCAGTTTTGATATTGTCCATTTACCTGAAAATTGCAAGTGTCGGTAGGGATGAAAATCCAAAATGGCAATAAAAACTGCAGGGTCGGCACAAAAAATCTGGGTCGGTCGGGTTTGTGGAAACAAAGCTTTTTTCGGTCTTAGGAAACTAGTAGCTGCTTCGTCGGCATTTGTACTTAATTGTCAATTTAGTTTTTGCCACCTGTTTTGAAGTGATTTGACTTTCGTTCTGATTGTGCCATTTCATGATCATTGCTTACTTTTACCTTTTCGTTTAAGTATGTAATGGGATTCATCACCACTTGTTGCAGGTCAGCTCACTTATTCTGTCATCTCAACAGTCCACAAATATTTTCCCCAATCCAATTCCCCAATAAAAAAATTATGGTTATCTATGGGAGAGCCCCGAGAAAAAACACCTGACACATGGCCAGAGCGGGGCTCGAACCGACACAGTGGTGAGATGATCGAGTGATTAAGAAACAACTCTATTAACCGCTCGGCCACGGGGGCGGCCAGCGAAATTACATAGTTTATTAATAACAACAATAGTCATGTTATTTCATGAAACTTGGAATGAAGCATTTGTGTCTCCGGCCTGTCTTAAGTCGTAGGTGACATTGTGAGGACATTGACAGTCTGTTTTATTCATCACTGTCCAAAATGTCCATTACGAAAACATGCCCATGCAATACACAGAGATTATTAAAGTTGTAAAAATGAAACTGTTCAGGGAAAATTTTGGATATTTTTCTTATTTTTGCTCAAAACATAGATTGTGGGTACACGTTAGAACCGCCTCCGAGTGGCGGTTCTAACGAGTACCCACAATCTTTGTTTTAGAGCAAAAATAAGAATAATAGGTATACCCCTGCAAACCCCAGTTTTTCTATATAAAAGTGGGGTATAAGGGGGTATACTTGTCATGGACATGTTTTCCTGATGATAAGCACCAATTAATATCACCCTCTGTACCCGTGATACAATCAATTACCTTACGTCTGTGAACAAATAAGCCTGTTTTCTGCTTGTATGTAACAAAGAATGTTTTTGGTCTATATTGAAACGTTAAAAATGTCAATAGGCGACGAAAGATTGGAGAAATTAGCAATCGTGACGATGGTGAAATTTTCCGCCGAAAAAACTATTGTTTCTGTGACAAGGAGATGTTGTTTAGAATACTGTTGATGGCAAACAAACAGAGGTATGTACACTTTATTTCTCTGCAAACTCTTGACCCAAACTCCCCCGCCTAAATGCCTGTAAAATTAAAATAATCGCCAACTCACCTGACTCCATCTTAAACACGCGCCGCGTCTAGTTGTATCAGTCTCCGACGTAAGGTAATTGATTGTATCACGGGTACAGAGGGTGAATATGTAATGTGTTATTTTCCATGCAGGGTGACTTCGAGTTTGATACAAAATCAATAGTAACACTCTTGAGCACAGAATGTCCGATGTCGGCATCATTTTAACTGCAGATCTACAAGTCGTCCGCCGCCTCCGCGCCGGGTACCATTCTCTCCAGCTTTGTCAGTAGAGTTCACGACCGACAAAATAAATGAGTGAACGGAACGAAAGCCCGATTGTCGGACTAGCATCATTTGTTTCTTTAAAGACAATGCCTCGAAGTCGCTGACTACACATTTGAAACAAGAAATATCCTTCGAAGTCCATGGAACATTTTTTCTGTATAAAATTTTAGATAAAAAAAAAAAAGGGAATTTTTGATTTTATTTAAAGAAAAAAAAAATACGAAGAATGTTTCGTTTCATCTCAAATACTAGATAATGACAGACACTGAAGTTTAAAACATAAAGAAGGTTAAATAAAGTGATTTTAAATATTATTGTTGCAGTTTTGATATTGTCCATTTACCTGAAAATTGCAAGTGTCGGTAGGGATGAAAATCCAAAATGGCAATAAAAACTGCAGGGTCGGCACAAAAAATCTGGGTCGGTCGGGTTTGTGGAAACAAAGCTTTTTTTCGGTCTTAGGAAACTAGTAGCTGCTTCGTCGGCATTTTTACTTAATTGTCAATTTAGTTTTTGCCACCTGTTTTGAAGTGATTTGACTTTCGTTCTGATTGTGCCATTTCATGATCATTGCTTACTTTTACCTTTTCGTTTAAGTATGTAATGGGATTCATCACCACTTGTTGCAGGTCAGCTCACTTATTCTGTCATCTCAACAGTCCACAAATATTTTCCCCAATCCAATTCCCCAATAAAAAAATTATGGTTATCTATGGGAGAGCCCCGAGAAAAAACACCTGACACATGGCCAGAGCGGGGCTCGAACCGACACAGTGGTGAGATGATCGAGTGATTAAGAAACAACTCTATTAACCGCTCGGCCACGGGGGCGGCCAGCGAAATTACATAGTTTATTAATAACAACAATAGTCATGTTATTTCATGAAACTTGGAATGAAGCATTTGTGTCTCCGGCCTGTCTTAAGTCGTAGGTGACATTGTGAGGACATTGACAGTCTGTTTTATTCATCACTGTCCAAAATGTCCATTACGAAAACATGCCCATGCAATATACAGAGATTATTAAAGTTGTAAAAATGAAACTGTTCAGGGAAAATTTTGGATATTTTTCTTATTTTTGCTCAAAACATAGATTGTGGGTACACGTTAGAACCGCCTCCGAGCGGCGGTTCTAACGAGTACCCACAATCTTTGTTTTAGAGCAAAAATAAGAATAATAGGTATACCCCTGCAAACCCCAGTTTTTCTATATAAAAGTGGGGTATAAGGGGGTATACTTGTCATGGACATGTTTTCCTGATGATAAGCACCAATTAATATCACCCTCTGTACCCGTGATACAATCAATTACCTTACGTCTGTGAACAAATAAGCCTGTTTTCTGCTTGTATGTAACAAAGAATGTTTTTGGTCTATATTGAAACGTTAAAAATGTCAATAGGCGACGAAAGATTGGAGAAATTAGCAATCGTGACGATGGTGAAATTTTCCGCCGAAAAAACTATTGTTTCTGTGACAAGGAGATGTTGTTTAGAATACTGTTGATGGCAAACAAACAGAGGTATGTACACTTTATTTCTCTGCAAACTCTTGACCCAAACTCCCCCGCCTAAATGCCTGTAAAATTAAAATAATCGCCAACTCACCTGACTCCATCTTAAACACGCGCCGCGTCTAGTTGTATCAGTCTCCGACGTAAGGTAATTGATTGTATCACGGGTACAGAGGGTGAATATGTAATGTGTTATTTTCCATGCAGCGTGACTTCGAGTTTGATACAAAATCAATAGTAACACTCTTGAGCACAGAATGTCCGATGTCGGCATCATTTTAACTGCAGATCTACAAGTCGTCCGCCGCCTCCGCGCCGGGTACCATTCTCTCCAGCTTTGTCAGTAGAGTTCACGACCGACAAAATAAATGAGTGAACGGAACGAAAGCCCGATTGTCGGACTAGCATCATTTGTTTCTTTAAAGACAATGCCTCGAAGTCACTGACTACACATTTGAAACAAGAAATATCCTTCGAAGTCCATGGAACATTTTTTCTGTATAAAATTTTAGATTAAAAAAAAAAAGGGAATTTTTGATTTTATTTAAAGAAAAAAAAAATACGAAGAATGTTTCGTAGACTTCTTTACTAAGCCATTGTCTGTTTCAAATTGTTTCTTGTTGTCAGATACTTCAAAACATCGTCTATGAAAAGGCAAATGAGGCCGTCATTCCTTGTTCCTTGATGACTGTCAATAAATTCGGACTGTATTACACCACATTGTATACTGAGCCAAACTTATAACGCAACACGGTTATGGCATTTTTTCGCATTTTAACGTAATGCAGGACGGTCTACCAGACATATGCTGGTCAGCAATCGCTAGTGAATAAATTGGGTACAAAAAATTTGGTTTTCAGAGCATTGGTCACTGAGCTCGAATCTGATTGGTCAAAACGGTTATTTGGGTGTCATGCGTCTCCTAAGAGATTCTGGAAATTGCTTCTTTATGGATCGTCCAGTGAGGCTCTATGAGGTTATTGCAAAATGCCTTCCATTTGTACCCGAAATTTTAAATCAAAGTTTGCATCGTTAAAAAATTGAACGTTTGATACTGAGCATTCCATTGAACATAATGGAAAATCGAATTGGTGAAAAATTTTAACGTGAAATGTTTTTAATGAAATGTTTGTGGAAACATGTTCATGTCGTCAAGCAGCATTGTTAGAAAACACAATGTCATCCAATTGTTGGGTCAGGAACGTCTTTAACAAGTGTTAAAATGTGAGTAAACTTGAATGGTTGGGGGCGAAAGTGAGACTTCTACTCTGCTGAAAATTAAACAAAATTGACTCTTTGTCAGTAAAATTATTCATTGTCTGAAGTGCAGCAGGGTTAATACTGAAAACCGACATAGATTTCTATGGTACGAATACACGTCACATGTCACGTTCTGGAAAATCACAATGCATTTCATTTGTTGCAAGACCCTACCTCTGAAAAATGGTTGGTTTATTTCTTGAGACGCATAACACAGAATGTTACAACCAAGATGTTAAAAGAAGTGTCGATCGTCCGGCAATCTTATTAAATAGAGACAAAGTTCATTTGATAATGTTCCGCAGTATAAGATTAAAAATAAACCGGTGTTGCGTTAAAAGTTTGGCTCAGTATATTTCGCATGGAAAATATTACCTTGCAACTTTTGCGTGGTCTATTTTACAGAACGACTTGGTCGGTAAACTGAACTTAGTGATTGCATGCATGTATGTGTGTTATTAATGTTGACCCCAGCCACCTATATGATTCTATATGCATCAAGTTCTAGTGTCAAGAGAACGCTGTCAAGACCACATTTTAACCTATTTATGACAATTTTATTCGGTTTTCAATTTCTCCTAATCTATTCGCGTTTCTTCGCAGGTGTTTTCTAGCGTAAACTTCGCTGTGTTATTTTTGTGACATTAAATTTTCAGGTACAAGTGTATATTAAGATAAAATGAAATCGAATGAGTCAATCCGCAGCATCTTCGCAAGCCAAAGGTACTAAGTCCACTTCGTTCCTTAATACGCACCCTTGGCCGCTCGGCTATTCAGAAATCGAATCTGGCGTGCGTAAGGAACGAAGTAGACTTAGTACCCTTGGCTTTCGAAGATGATCCGCAGTAGATGTTTGGTTCTGTGACAATTGGCACAGAAACAGTTATGATATAAGGTTTAGGTAAACTTAATTGTGTCATTTCAAAGGCACGCTCGGTAAACTGCAAAATGAACAGCGTCGAAAGTCAATGTATAAAAAAAGCTAAATTATATCCGGTGGTCATTTTGAGTTAAATTATATCCGGTGGTCATTTTGAGTCAAATTATATCCGGTGGTCATTTTGAGCCTTTCCTGTTATAAGTTTTCGCGAGATTTACTGAGGTGAAAGGTAAGGTAATTTGTTATCAAAAATAATTTTTAAAATCAATGAATGTCAGGCTATCAGTTTTTTGCAGTTAAATGTGGTAGTTGAAAAAAAAAATAAACCGTTTCACTGCAAGCACTTGCGTCCTGTTTGATCGGTGGTGAAAACGAAAGTAGAATCTGGGTAAACACAATGGACTGCTCTAGCCCAGCATGCACATGACGGCAGAATGACGTCAGATCGACGTCGATCTGACGTCATTCTGACGTCATGTGCCTACTGGGATTTGTGCCGTTGCAAGCTTTCAGTAGCCAATGATCGTTGAAGTAAGTTACAGCAACACTTGGCTTTTCACACATAATTTCATAAACATTCAAGCTTTCATTTCAATGCTTTGATTATTTTTCTACTGGTGGTCAACTTGATATTGCGGTGGTTGTATTGGTTAATGGGGATTTACAATGTACACTTTCATCGTAAGAGAAAGCAGGCAAAAATGCAACTTAATATCACCAATATTGATCAATAAACATTTATTCTTATGAAAAGTACAAAGTTGTTTCAAAAATTGTTTATTGTAATTCTAAAAAGGGTCATTTTATATCAAATTACGGAGATCACCAAGTTTTCATGAGGTTTATTTTGATTTGGCTGTGTTCAGAATGCGTCTCCATTAATTTTATCTTGACCGTTAACAGAAAACGACATTAAGTTGCATTTTACTGGCTTTCTGTCATGATGAAATTTTACAAATTGTTATCCCAATGTAGCGATACGACCACCGCACTGTTCAGTGGACCACCGGTCGAGCGATTGTAGTGAAACGTTTTATTTTTTCAACTACCACTTCGGGTAGAAATTCAACGACAAAAATTGATAGCACGACATTCTTTGATTTTTAATTAATTTTGATAAAAAAAATTTCTTACCTTTCACCTCAATATAAAACCTTGCGAAAATTTATAACAGGAAACGATCAAAATGACCACCGGATTGAACTCAACTTTTTATACGATGACCACCGTCGGTGGTCAATTTGCAGTTTACCGGGCGTGAAAGGTTGCTGAAATTGTTATAACTCCAAGGTGCACATGTATTACCAAGAACTCGTTTTTTGATGTCGTGCACGCATTAAATACAAATGAAACTCAAAAAGATGTATGACATTTATTTCACGCAATAAAACTACAATAATAACTGTATTCATCCTGCCATCTGCGCCTGCGGATTGAAGAAATTAAATTGCATAGAATTGTATTGATCTGGGTCAAAACCTCCAGCTGCCCCTCCACTCTTGCCAAGCTGGGATTTGGATGGGTCTAAAAAGCTGGTCTGAAGCTGGTTGACTGCGTTCGGGTCAAATTTTGGCGCGGAACCGCTACTTCCCCCGCCACTGCTACTTCCGCCACTACTTCCGCCAGAACTTCCGCCACTACTTCCACCAGAACTTCCACCACTACTTCCACCAGAACTCCCGCCAGAACTTCCACCACTCCCACCGCCGGACTGGCCTTGTGGGTTGAAGAAGTTGAAGGTCATTGTGTTGTACTTGTCTGGATCAAACCCACCAGCTCCCCCACCACTTGGTCCAAGTTGCGACTTGGACGGATCGAGAAAGCTGGTCTGCAGTTGGTTGACCTTGTTAGGGTCGAAGTTTGGTACTGATCCGCTACTGTCAGATCCACTGCTACTTCCCCCGCTGCTGCTACCGCCGCTAGGAGCTCCTGGGCTTGCTTGCCGTCTGCCTACCTGACTGCCTGAGTAAAATAATATAGACTGAGTTATTGCACCGATATCGGTGAATATTGTCCAGAGTTGTAGTATCGAAGGACGCGAGCTTGCGAGCGTCCGTAGATTCACCGATAGCAGTGCGATAACCCTTTTATCATATAGCTATAAATATTTTTAGTGATGTACCCCGTCGGTAATAAAGTTAAGAGTGAATTTGTATGGCGTAATTTTCAGATTTTGCGCTCTTGAACGACGACTTTTCACGTGACGTCATTAACATTTGACGTCATCTAATGTAACGTCATGTAACGGCAACATACGAGGACATCCGAGTAACGGTGCAATATCAAGTAAGCGTGCCGATACAGGGCGCCCGGTGACTCTTGGTGTAAAAAATATAGGTCAGGTTCAAAATATAGGTTTTTCGAGGCCCGAAATATAGGATAAAATAGTATGTATATAGAATGAAGTAAACAAACTAAATTAACCGGAAGCGACGACTAAAATATAGAGTGCAGTGGGGAATAACAAGCCTTAAGGGCTTAGGAAGTTTCCCAGAAGACTTAAGAGCTGACTAAAGAGCTAATGTTTATTAACCACCAGTCTTTAAGCACATGATACATCTGGGAAGCTAACCAGATATATTCTTCTTTCCAAATAGAAAGAAAGATTAAACAAAGAAGAAATTCTGGAAATAGCTGGAATTCTTGATCTGAAATTCCAAATCGAGAGGTTTATATAATATTACTTGGAAATTCTGAAATTCCAAATGGGGAGATTTTTTTCAAAAGTAAGGAGATCCTCCGAGAAAAAAAAGAGATATTGCATGGTGTTTATCAAAAATACAAGAAAGAGAAATGATTTAGTAAGAAAAAGGGACAAGTAGGCAATGATCAGGAAAAGGCGCAATCAGAAAGAAATTCCCACTCCAAAAACTGAGGTGGGAAAACTAAATTGACAATTAGGTACTTATACTTAGAAAACACATCGTAAGCCGTGTAGGCAGCTATTTCCCAATAGGCAGCCACTCAGTTACCCGACCTTTTAGGTTTTACAAGTAGGTTATGGTTTGGGTAAAAGTTTTCATGCTCTCAGAATTTTAGTGTTCTTACATTTCTGTTAACATCTCATGATTCTTGTCACGTTGTGAATAGTAAAACATTATCTTTGTCACAATAAAGACCTTTGAAGGAAATTATAATTTAAGCACCTAAAAGTAAATTTCAATCTGTTGTTATTATGTTCAGAATCAGTATTTTATGCTATGTTTATACAATCTGCCTAAAGCTATTATCTTCTCATAATGGTGAAATGATATGTTGAATATTTGAGTATAACACATCATACCATTGTTCAGCTTTATAGTCGATAGCCAATAGGTAGCAAAGTTTGGATTTTATCATACTGACCTACTAACTTTGGACACTTAGACAAGAATTTAAAGGTTTCTCCTCCAGCTTTTATGCCCACAATTACATTTGGAAATGACACATTTCAGAGCAGAACTTGAAAACGCCTTTGCCCTTGATGTCGAAGACAACAAGTTATTACTTCTTTGAAATTGTGACAGCACTAATGAAACAGCAGTAGTGCTTTTTTCACTTGTTACATATTCCTGTCTCAGTCCAATATTATTCTATTCCATTTTTTCTCCATATACAATAAAAGGTTTAATTAAAGGTTAGTATGTGATCCAGGGTGTTTGTAAAAAGTGTGTTTTGATTATTATATGTATATATACAAAAAGTTAAAATCATTACAGTTACATTTACAGTATTAACTAATAAAGTCAATACACTTGAAAGGAATATTAATTCCTACAGCATAAATTCAAACTGAATTACATGCAATTAGGCAGCTCCACTTATATGACTTCTTGTTCTATAGAGGGACTTTTATTCAATCTTTTAGTTTCTCTTGTGTATCCAAGATCCAAAAATATAGGTGTTATAGGTATTTAGAAAAATATAGGCTAATGTAGGTTTTTATAAGTCAACCTCAAATATATAGGATAATATAGGTTTTTATAGGTTACTGGGCGCCCTGGGGCCCGATATAAACATGATCAAGTGAATTCTGCACACTTGTTACTCGGCTTTTATCCCTATCTTGATAAGATAAAATATATAACATGAATAGACATATTATAAGGGGCGGTTAATTAAATGCGGGTCGGTAAAATGCACCAATAAATGTCATAAACATTAATCTCTTATGCCTCAGAGTAAAAACGTATATTTCTCGATGGCAAAGAGCAAAATTCTGTCATTAGTAAATGTGTTAATTGTTTTATGTGCCTAACTTATCGTTTGCGAATAAAAATTCTTTTAAAAAACACAGGGAGTCAAACTAAAGAATTATCTCCCTGCTAACCTGTTTGTCCAAGGTTCTGGTTAATTTTGTTTGGGTCAAATGTCCCCGAAGTCCCAGAGCTTGTACCCGTCTGCTGGAGCCCGGTGAAAGAATTAGGATCAAAATTTCCCGAAGACTGTCCTCCACTAGTTCCGGTTTGAGAAATCCCGGAGAACTTGTTTGGGTCGAAAGTTCCTGCACCACCATTTCCGAGGAAAGCACTTGGGTCGATCTGTTGGCGACGTACTGAAATAATTTTGAGTAATATCATTAAAATTTGCATTTTGCAACTATGTGAAATAAAAAATCGTGAGCACCTGACTATAGACATTCGGGTCTCTAACCTTGTTCAGGTCTCTAAATGCGTTAGGCTGCACGGCAAATGAAAATCTCTTATTTCATTTTTTAGATAGTCTGCAGTCTTTTATGTCTTCGCTACTGCTTATATCTTCCAAACATGTCGCCCGATATAAGCTCGTCCGAAAATACACTTTGTATGTTTTTTGAAACCTTATCGCATTATTTTGATAATTTAAGACCATTTATTCTGCAGACTATATGCCAATACATACAAAGAGCACGTCTTTTCCCCGTCATCATGGCCGAGGGATTGAAGAAACTGAAGGAAACGGAGTTGTACTGGTCCGGGTTGAAGCCTCCCCCACCACCACCACTGGTACCGAGCTGCATGGTTGCCGGATTGAGGAAGTTTGCCTTTATCTGATTTACTGCATTGGGGTCGAACTTGGGCATCGAACCACCTGGAAGGTCGGTCCCAGCATTTAAATAATCAGTGCAGTAATATTTTGACATCATTCTTTCAGCAATTAAGAATTCTAAAAGGTGATTAACAATATAAATTAAATGCCACTGATGGCAACATAAACAGTTATCGTGATGTTTTCAGAATTACAGAATAATATATACATGTATACCACTGTTATAGTGTCTAGTATTTATAAAAAAAATACACATTTCCCGTCAATCGATTTGATTTCATTCTTCGGTGGAAGAAATGTCTACGAAACTCTGTCTTCCAACCAAAAATTTATAAGAGTAGGATGTTAAAGACCATACTTCCACCGCTGCTGCTGCCGCCACCACCAGAACCACTCGAAGAACCACCGCTGCTAGAAGATGAACCACCAGATGAGCCACCACCACCAGAAGACGAGCCACTTGAGCCACCGGATGAGCCACCTCCGCCTGACGACGAGCCACTCGAACCGCTTGGTGAACTACCGCCACCTCCACTGCGTATAAAGCATATATACAATGTATTAACATTTATAAAATGAATGTCCATTTTAAAAAAAAACTGACAAATTTGAATACCGCTCCAAGTCTAAGACTCGACATATACTTTTGGAAACCTTTGGAAGACCTGATTGATTTATTCTGACATAGGGTCGAGTGTGAACTGAAAGACCCTCACATATTTTAGCGCTTAATATATATTAAGGCATAAATAAAATACCCAAATCAATTACCTTCCTGATCCGCCACCGCCAGACATAAACTGTGCAGGGTTGACTAGAAACGAAGGGGGCTGAAAGTTCTGTGACATCCCAGAGCTCGACCCAGAACTTGACCCCGACCCCGAACTGGACCCGCCACTGGAGGGAGAACCACCGCTGCTCGGGGCGGATCCGCCGCTAGATCCACCACTCGGTGCTGAGCCACTGCCTGACCCACTCGAGCTGCCGCTAGATAGTGATAACTGTCTCTCTGGAAGAAAGTCGTCGTGGCTTGTTTATCATATCAACACCAACAATAATGTATATCGGATACACACTGTACACATGGGGTTTGAAATGATGGAACAGATGAAGTTGCCACTAAAAGCCTTTGAAAATTAAAACAAAATGCTTTGATATTTTCGACTTTTTAAGTTGAAAGAAAACAGTGATCAGGACATGGTGCAATCAGAACCAAAGTCGCAACGAAAAACCATGGTTGGAAACAGCCAAAATGACAAAAAAAGAACAAATGGTAAGCCAAGCGAACAACCCGAAAGGTAGCCGCTCGGTTTCCTGAGATTTAATGAATGTTATGAATACTCGAAGAAAGGCACAAACCGTACAAAAATTGAAACAAATAGAACCACAACAAAAGTACCGCCATAGAATGTCAGTGATAAATAATGGCTGGTAGGCTTAAACCGGTATGCGGGATTCCAACCTCGCCGTCAGCTTCTGAAGTGGTAAGAATACTTACTTCTTCCTACGAACTGATTTGGATTGAATGACCCGCCATTCCCCATCATGGATGCGAAGTTATTGGGATCAAAGTGTCCATTTGTATTAAACCCAGATGTGCTCATTGAATTGTTACTTCGCTGAGTATTAAATGGGTTCACGACTGGCCCAGAAAATCCACCGGTTGGATTTGACCCAGATCCCGACATACTCCCGCTCATTGGATTAAAGCCGGACATTGGATTATTTCCTGTCTCGGATTGACTGCCGATGGGTGAACCGCCTCCGGTTGGATATCCCGATGCGCTCATTTGACCCGAATGACTTTGTGGACTGAACGGATTGTTGTTTGTTAGTTGCAATCCACTTGCTGCACCGGTTGCATTCGACTGCTGACCAGTGTTACCCATTTGAAAGCCAGCTGCGCTCTGTTGACTACTTGAGGCTTGGTTGGGTTGGACAAAGGGACCACCGTAAGAAAAAGGGAGTTGGTTCATGTATGTATTTTGGTTGGTTGGCGATTGAACCGATCCCGTTTGTCGGTCGAAACGTCTCCCTGCAATCGAAACGATTGCTGCTTGCCAGACGAAACTTCCATTGAATACAATTGTCAAGCAGGATCCGAAAGACTGGAGAAGCCGAGATCTAACCAACGGCACGTGTTTGAATGACGAGTATCGAGGGGATCCTACGAGTCATGTTATTTTAAATTGATTTAGGCCTTCGTGTAATATCTAGACAATGACAGTTCACATTTGCGATCATTTTTAACAAAACTTGGTTTATTAGCGCGCACGAATTTCCAACGTAAAGAAAAGTTTAAAAAAATGAGCGCAAATGTAAAAGTACCATCTAGACGTCAAGTTCTATTTATGTAATCCAAATGAGGCACCTCGTATTTATACCCAACTTGACATCGCCAACTACATGTAAGTACATGTAACTAAACTATACTCCTCCTCAAAAAAATCCAGTCACCCAACTGTGTTGCAACCACCCAACGAATAAACGAAAATTGTGTGCCATTACCAGTACAAAATCGAGTGTATAAACAGCAATTTCGCATGCAGTGTATGCCTATTGCGCATGCTCAGTTTAAAAAGTAAATGCTATATGGTAGTTATACTGTACAAAAGGGTGAGGAATCTGGAAGGTCACTCCATTCTAGCGACTAACCCATGCTAGCCCCCTTAAGGATACAACTACAGTGTAGAAGTTTGTGGTGTCTAATAGGAAAGCTCCACGCCGCATTTTTGTATTCAGGGGTCGTGGCTTCGATCCAGGGCCCCTACAGCCCTTCGGATAACATTTCCAGTATGCTCTATTTCCATATGACATAAGATGTTAATAGGACGTAAAACAAAATTAATCACAGCTTTGGTTCGGAATAAGATAGTAAAGTGTATAGCAAAACATACAGAATGCGAAAAAGATTTTAAATTCTTACGACTTTAGGTGACCCGATTTTTTGAGGAGGAGTATATGTTGAATGAAACATCTGCCTCGATAGTGCTTCCATGTGCTATTTTCAGATTATGCAGTACTACTTAGACCTTTATTTCAGCAGGACTTACCAAATCTGAGCGTCGTTCCATGTTGTACCACCAGCGCTAGCAACAGCGCCGTTATCCACATCTTTTCAGGTTATTTTGATCTTTTCGAAAACGTGCGGCCTCTTACCGAGATTTTATTTTTCCTCCCGTTCAAACTTTGGCCTGGCATTCGAAAATGGTACCTTTGTCTTGAAACCTTATACAAAAAGCGAAATGATTCTCCGTTTTGTATGGACACAGAAGAAGCAGTCATCCAACAATAAGGGGAGTATTTTCTTTTACTTAGAATCATATCTTTGCATTTGATGCCAATACTCGCGAACGCATCTAAAATGCCATCATGTATGTTCGCCACTGACAGAGCAGTAATATCAAAGCGTGACCTAAATGAAATTGAGCCGCATGCCAGAAGAACACTAATATGCGTCTTTAAGACACCTAAGTCAAATCGACTTCTCCTTGGCTCAGTGAGCCGCTTTAGACAGCAAAGACTCATGCTAGACGTAGTCGGTTTACGTTTAAACATACCAACAGGTAGATCTGAATGTTTGATAGTAATAGACCCAGATACATGGCCATTTTGTCGTGGCGTTGCTGTTCTCAGTCCCCTCGAGAAAGAATCTACCTTTTGCATCTGTTAAACAAGCCTTGATGCCGAGAAAATTTGTTATTTTCTGACAAGATGATATGCACTACTCTATTTTTATCATTTATGTACGGAGCAGACAAATTTGTGCCTAAAAGGCTATCAAGATTTCCTAAACCTTTGCTCGTGCCAAAGCTCATTTTAGACCATTTTAGAATTTTATCTCCAAAAACGATAAGAAACAGGAACTAAAATTTATTTGTCTTTAAAACCAAGTTATTATTTAGTCTATTGAGTTCGGTTGCCAACCTCTATTCATTAAGCGCACGCGTACCTTGGTGTACGATATTATTTTTGACGAAAGGATTCGCCCATCAGTATCAACTGGGAGAGTGTCGTTTTTAGGAGCGTCAGGAGTGATTTTTAATTTTTATCTCAGTTTTCGATGAAATTTCTCTACATGCAAACAGACTAGCCCCAGATGGGACGCCTTGTTCTGCGGCGTTACATCTGGGGCTATGCTGTTTGCCTGTGTCCCATAAAAAGGACGTCAGGCTTATATGAGTTGAACTAGATCGAGTTATCTGCTTTGCTTTAAACTGTCAGATTTTTCTATCCTCATATTGTTTCTAGATGATGTTGTCACACTAATAAATCTCCCAGTGGATTCTAGTTTGATGCTTGACACATAGTCGCTTGTATATTCATTTGTTCAGCGTGAAAGCCTGTTAATATGATAGTTACAACCGTATGTAAAGAATCCGTCATATTCTTCTAAATCAGTTGGACGGCCGTTTGTCCGTTTACAATGTGACAGCTGCGATTAGAAGCGTTTTTCGAAAGCAAACAAATTCAGCGCAATCGTTAGGGATGTTTCATGTGCGTTTTGGTTTGTATTTGTCACCAGAAACCAAAACGGGAAGAAGCCAAAACAACGAACAGGCAAGATACGAAAGGAACACATTGTACATATAGACTGACAAGCTATTTTTCAAATGATGGATATTCGGCTAGATTCCCCGAACCAATATATGAGCCGCGACGCGAGAAAACCGGTCTTCGGGGTTTCCGACCAGGTCCGACACAAACCGGCCGGTACAAGCTCAGAAAAGAGCTAAAAGCTTGAAATTTCGGATTTAAGTAGAAGAGGAATTGTACTATCCGAGTAGCGAAAACAAAGGCGCTGATCAGCTTCGCAGTTACTGCGAAGCTGATCTGCGCCTTTGTTTTCGCATAGGCAAAACTCCGGTTTTCTCACGATGCGGCTCATATAATATGAACGCATCAGGCCAATTGGAACGAAATGCAAATTACATTACATTGGCGGGTACACAAATCTGACCCTTAGATTCTAGAATGGCTATGGTTAATACACTGAAAGAATGCTGAAAATAAAATATTGTTTGTTTGTCCTTTACATACCAACCTACAATTTAGACCCCTACTCAAAACATTATAGTTTAAAATATTTTTTATTTATTTTTTTTATGACTGAAATGTATGACTTGGGTTTTATTGAATCATTCAAATGCTTGCTTACAAACGCCTTCCTGGAAAATTTGTATACTGTATGTGAAATATCTTTTCATTTAATTCATACTTGCCTATATTACATGTACAAATAGTATTTCAGGCAAAATAAAAGTCAATTCTTACTACACTAAAATGTTGAAAGTTAATTTTCCATTTTCTACAGAAAGCAAAATATAATATAATAATTTCCCTATCGACCTACCCAAGATTAAAATGTTGGGTAGGTAAAGGACAAACAAATATTTTTTAATTCAGGCCTTATATGAGGCCCCTTTCAATCTCATTTTTTCTTCTGAGCGATGTTCAGAAATTGAATGCTTTGTTGTCTAAAGACGTGTCTTTCAAATGACTTCAGTTGCAAAGTTTTCAGAAATAATTTTCTTTCACTAAACGTGGTTTTGGAGTAAAAGTGCAAAAATCAATGCTTCTGAATAAAAAAATGGTATTAGCACAACATTTATTAAAATGAGGAACGGATATCATCAAAGGGGCCCTTCCGGCTTGGAAAAACATCAAATATTCGATTTTTCTCTACTGGGAGAGTTTTATATATATATATATATAAAAAAAAAAAAAAAAAAAAAAAAAAAAAAAAAAAAAAAAAAACACGCTATTTTCGAGATTTTTTGAAAATTAACCAATGTGCCTCTTAAACTTAAATTCACATAAGGCTATTTGGGCATTAGAAGTATGCATCTAAAGGATTTTATAAGACGATTTACATGTCAAGACTGCTGCAAACTTCCGGTTTCAATGCCAAATTTTTAACAAAGAAATAACAAAATTTGTGGACAAGTTTTCAAATTTTCAAAGCTTGAGTCGTGTACTGGACAGAAATAAATGTTGAAAATTTCAATGCCACGTGCTGTTGATGATAATTTGCATTTTTTTTTATTTATACAATATTTAAAGAGGAGAAACACATTTAGCTGTAATAGCTAGTCTACCATGTGATCCTCTAAAACATATATACAAATGTACAAATGTAATATAAAATGACGCAAAACAATTTACATTGAAATTCATACAATTTAAAATTTCAATGAATTAAAATAGGGCGCATAAAACAATGTTTCAGGTAAAAATCATATTTTACATGAGATATAAGATATGCTAGATGAAAATTTAAAAGTATGTATTAAGCATGTATCTGAAAAATTCTATAAAAATATATAAAATGCACATTAAAGGTGTTCTTTAACATTTCGCTTAAAATCTACCAAAGTTGTAGACTTCTTGACAGACCCAGGCAAATCATTCCACAACCGTGGGGCAGAGGAGGAAAACGATCCATCATAAATAGCCTTCTTCGATCTGGGTACTGCTAGAGAGCCGTTTGTCGTAGATCTTAAGGTGCGATTATGAGTTTGTGAGACAGGCTTGAGGAGATCAGAAATATATGACGGCGTGAGATTATTTAGTGCTTTATATATATGATTACGGCTTTATTATAAAAATGACGTTTCTTAATTGTTTGCCAACCAAGTTCATTAAACATACACTCAGAAGGGGTGTTAAAATCTGCATTTAAAATGATTCGCGCAGCTCGCTTCTGTAACTTGGAAATTCTTTCTATATTAGCCGTTGATGCAGAGCCCCAAGTGATTGATCCGTAGTCAAGTAGCGGCAGTATATAGCATTCGGAGAAGAACATTGTTTGTACTGAAATTGCATGCATAAACCGGCTGTTCATGTTGCTGTCTTCTTGTATTTACAAAACAGAAACGAAGATTCTTGTGGCAGCAAAACATTTGACATGATTTTTTTTTTTATCTTACATCATGGCAGTCAATAACACTTTTAAACGAATTAAAATTTACAACATAACGTCTTAATGTTATATTTGATTAGATGTACGTAAAATATATTTAGTGTGACTTTCTGAAATGAGGGTACTTTTATTCATGCTTCGTCTGCGCGAGATGTATACACATTTGAAATGCAGCATCTCACAGAGTCACTGTTAGACATTGGCTTATTCATATGATCATGAATTTTAATTGATCGTATTTCACTTTCCAAACTAGAAGAAAAACTATATGGTGGCCTCTTATAACTTTCTTTCACCTTGGCTGTTTCTCGGTGCACATCGATCAGGAGTCCTTCTGCACTGAAATTTAATGCTGATGACATACATAAAATGTCAGAGACTCTCTGTATCTCATAGAGGGTAATTATTCTCATTATTTATCATTAAGCCTGTTAGTTGTGTTATTTTTTCTCAAATTTCGTAACTTAGAATTATATTTGATCTACATACGCAAATTTTAAGCTTGTTTGTCACGTTGTCTGGAAGCCTTTCCTTTATAGACGGTTTATTATGATATTAAGACCCTCTTGCTTTTTCCTTATTTAGTGTGGGGTTTTTTATGATCAAAAGGACATTGTATACCTAAAAGGGCTGATGATAGTTACGACAAATTACCGGTATGATTGAGAAAATCGGTAAGCTTTTAGCTTTGGCAGGCACACTGAAGCATTATTAGCATCCGAAGGTCATTTTTTCGAATGACCATGCGTATCATGGTAGGTGTTTTAGAATATGTGGAAAATGAAACATCATAATGCCTAGGTCACACTAGCGCTTACGGATGCCGCGGATAGTTGCGAATACTATACGTAGCGATCCGCAGAATTTTGTGGGCGGGGCTAACGGTTCTTAATGAATTTATTACCTTTAAATACGAATAAATACGGGTAGTTCAGGAAAGATACGGATACGTTCGAAGATAGTTACGGATAAATTCGAATACATACGGTTAAGATACTTGACTACATACCTTTCGATACCATCTGTTACTTTTAGATACAGACATACACCTTCAGATACGTAATGTTGCGTTTTCTTGCGTATATAACGGTGAAATTTGATGCAAGAAAACGCGGGTTTTAGTCAAACTACAGTCACACTAGCACATCCGGATGTTGCTGACGCTGCGGACTGACCTTTCGTATCTATCCGTCATATCCGTAACAATTCGTATCTTTTCCGTATATGTTCGTATCTTAACGTATTGTATATGCAAGTCCGATTCCATCCGCGCCCAAATTTTGAAAAAAGTCAAAAATTGGGCACGGATGAAACATCCGTAATAGTACGTAATGACATGTAAATGAAGGCGTTGATTCGAATCTTTCCGTATCTAAACCGTAACACAAACGTATCTACACCGTAAATTAACACATCAACCAACAATCATATGGGGTGCCGTTTTACTATTTATTCCCTATTTATGGATATCCATAATTCATTTTGGATATCCAAAATTCATTTCTGGATACTTAAAATCGATTTATGGATATCCTTAATTCGTCTGAATATTGGATATCCATAAATTGATTTTAGGATATCCTAAAATCGAACTATGGATATCCTAAAATACAATCCTATTTTTGGATATCCATAATTCGATTAAAGGATATTATAAAATCGGGCTAATATTGGATATCCATAATTCGATTTATGGATTACCATAAATGAGTTATGGATGTACTTCAATAGAACTGTATTTTAGGATATCCATAATTTAAGGATATCCTTAAATCACAAAAAATGATGTACGTGCCTATGGGTGCCATTTTACTATTTATTCCCTATTTTTGGATATCCATAATTCATTTAAGGATATCCATAATTTATTTATGGATATCCTTTATTCATTTATGGATATCCTTAGATAATTAAGGATATACATTAACATTTCTGGATATCCTAAAATGAATTATGGATATCCATAATAATTATGGATATCCTGAAATGAATTATGGATATCCTGAAATGAATTATGGATATCCTTATTTTTTTCGATATCCAAAATTTATTTTTTGACATCCATAATTCTTTTTTGGATATCCATAATTCATTTTGGATATCCTAAAACAATTTAAGGATATCCTAAATTCGTCTGAATATTGGATATCCATAAATAGATTTAGCATATCCTAAAACCGAACTATGGATATCCTAAAATACAATCCTATTTTTGGATATCCATAATTCGATTTAAGGATATCCTAAAATCGGGCTAATATTGGATATCCATAATTCGATTTATGGATATCCATAAATGAGTTATGGATTTCCTTCAATAGGACTGTATTTAAGGATATCCATAATTCATTTAAGGATATCCTTAAATCACAAAAAAATGATGTACGTGCCTATGGAGTGCCGTTTTACTATTTATTCCCTATTTTTGGATATCCATAATTTATTTAAGGATATTCATAATGTATTTATGGATATCCTTAATTCATTTATGGATATCCTACAATGATTAAGGATAAATCAAATTATGGATATCCAATATTAGCCCGATTTTAGGATATCCTTAAATCGAATTATGGATATCCAAAAATAGGATTGTATTTAAGGATATCTATAATTCGATTATATGATATCCTAAAATCAATTTATGGATATCAAATATTCAGCCGAATTAAGGATATCCATAAATCGATTTTAGGATATCCAAAAAAGAATTATGGGTATCCAAAAATATATTATGGATATCCAAAAATGAATTTTGGACATCCAAAAATGAATTATGGATATCCATAAATAGGAAATAAATAGTGAAACGGCACCCCATACGTGCCTATGGAATATAATGATTTCTCCCTAGTCAGAGAATGGAGGCATCCGGTGTGGTTGAATTTACGTTGGCTTCCGTTTCGTTCAGTTTAAGTTAGCGCATGCGTATTACACGGAAAAAATCATTATGGAAAAGAAATATTTTTAAAATGAATTATGGATATCCTAAAATCGAATTATGGATATCCTTAAATCAGATCATTATGGATATCCAAATAAAGAATCATGGATATCCAAAAATCGAATTATGGATATCCTAAATTCAAGCTTATTTTTGGATATCCTAAAACACATTTAAGGATATCCTTAAATGAGCTGATTTAAGGATATCCATAATTCGATTTTTGGATATCCAAAAATCGAATTATGGATATCCATAATTCATCGTGATTTTTGGACATCCAAAAATGTATTTCAGGATATCCATAATTCAATTATGGATATCCATAATTCATTTAAGGAGATCCATAATTCATTTAATTCATTTATGGATATCCATAATTCATTTATGGATATCCATAATTCATTTTAGGATATCCAAAAATATTGATGGATATCTTTAATTATTTTAGGATATCCATTGAAACGTCAGAAGTAATCCAAAATCTACAGTAAAGATATAGGCTGATATCAGTCACTAGAGACTTTTAATATCAGTGAGATTTGATATCAGTGAAATTTCATATCAATGAAAATACCAATTTTATCAAGTTTTGATGTGCTTTGTTTTTTTTTCTGCGACTATAGTTACTTTCACATACGGATTAATAATGTTTGTTACTGACTGGTACCTTCGAATAAAGTTTTTTACGTTGAATTACTTACATGTTCACATTTGTGGCGTGACACAGTGGTGCCACCGGTTTTGTGACACAGGCGAACCGTTACATTACGTGTTCGTATCTGAAAATACGTATTAAATTGTATCGAAAAGTATGTAAACGACGAAGACCGCAACCGAGAGAAACAACACGTATGGAACAGTATCGATCCGCAACAAATGCTTGATCGCGGAATGATACATTTAGATACGTTTTTATACTGTTTAGATACGGACAGGTTCGAATAAATGCCTTCAGTTACGTACCATTACCTATCATTACCGATTGTCCATCCGCGCATGAATTTTTGACAGTTATGAGAATTTGCCCGCGGATCTTCCGCGCACTGAGGATACGATACTTACAGTTACGGACATTACGGATAAGAAACGAATCGTTACGGATAGGACGGACTGATACGGAACACCTATCCGCAGCGTCCGCAGCGTACGTAAGCCCTAGTGTGACCTAGGCATAAGAACCGGTTTGTTTTTTAAACGATTTTGAGTCCTACTGGAACCGAATCAGACCGCCGGGACTTTTTGTAACCGAGGATCGAAGTAGGTACGCCAGAACAATTATCATGAAAATGCCTATTATATGCGTATTTTGAAGAGTTGGTCTCAAGCATGCCAGTTTTGTCCTTTTGATAATGACCTTTAGCGACTTATGATATCAAATTTTGAATTTCACATGAAGAAAACATGTCCGTGAAAAGTATACCCCCTTAAACCCCACTTTCATATAGAAAAACTGGGGTTTGCAGGGGTATATCTATTTTTCTTATTTTTACTCCAAAACATAGATTGTGGGCACTCGTTAGAACCGCCTCGCCGAGGCGGTTCTAACTTGTACCCACAATCTATGTTTTGAGCAAAAAATAAGAAAAATATCAAACTTTTTCAGCTGAAAATTTTCAATTTTCAAAGCTAAAATATCTCTGTTTATTAAATGGGCATGTTTTCGTAATGAGCTAGAAAAATAGCCCATCTTCCAAGAACTTTTTGAAAGAGAATCCCTTTTCAAAATGTATTTAGTCATAAGCTTTTATAAATTGTCGACCGAAGTTTTTGCTGAAGGTTTTGAGACAACCTAGAGTTCAATTTTGACCAAAAATTACTTCTTTTACAAAATATCTGTGAAATAATCACAAACACACTTTTCATCGCAAATAAATGACTGGAACACTCTCAAATGCCAATGTTACATGTATCGTTAAGGTCAGAGTGCAGTCTTACACCACCGGCTGTAAACTACGGCAATGCAGTGTCATGATAAAAAGCCCATTGAACACACAACTGCGATGGCCGGCAAAAATCATTAGGAAAACATGTCCGTGTAATGTATATCCTCTTAAACCCCACAGCACTTTTAAATAGAAAAAAGTCTGGGGTACGCAGGGATATACCTATTTTCGTATTTTTGATCCAAAATATAAATTGTGGGTACTCGGCGAGGCGGTTCTAACGTGTACCAACAATCTATGTTTTGAGCAAATATAAGAACAAGTAGCCCAAGGGCAGCGATCGCTCACCTGAGAGTCAACAAGTACAGTCACTGGACAAAGTGTTTTTTTTTTCTCCATATATGGGTATGACGGTCATCTTTGGTCAAGTTTCAGGCTATGGCTGCAATGGTTTCCATAGGATCATTGGTCCTGTAAATGCTTACCCGAGACCTAGTTGTCACTTTTTCCCATGTTTCCATGTTTGCCTATGTTTCCAAAATCGACCTTTACCTACATTAATCACATACCTTCATCTACTCTATCAGCTGTTTGCATCTATCACTTTTCAGTTCTAAGGCTGCAATAGTTTTCCAAAAAAAATAACATTTTAAAAGCCGATGGGCTCCTGGGGTCCATTTTTTTCAGAATCATTAAATTTCAGGCTTACTGCCCATTTCCTGCAAGACTTTCACTTAAAATGACATTTTAAAAGTTTTTCCCATTCAAATGCATTGACGACCTATGTTGACCTTGCCATAAAATAGGTCAAGGTCACCACAGGGTCATGTTTCATATATACATTGTAGTACTTGAGTCATCCATACTTCATGCAAAGTTTCGTTGAAATCGGTTCACCGGTTCTGGAGAAGAAGATATTTTTATGGTTTTTACCATATATGGGCATGGCGGCCATCTTGGTCATGTGACCTGGATTATTTATATATACATTGGTTCCCACTTCCTATAGATGCTTTATATAAAATTTGGCTTTGATTGGCCAAGTAGTTTCAGAGACAAAAATCTTTGAGAAGTGTGTATGGACGACAGACCGGCCAAGGTCAAGAGATGACCTTGACCTAAATTAATCATATACCTTCATCTAATCCATTAGTTGTTTGCATCTACCACTTTCCAGATCTCAGGCTGCATTAGTTTTCAAAAAATAGCTAATTTCCACTTTTCCCATTATAAGTCTATGGAAACTTAAAGTTAGCATAGCAATCAGAGTTCTTAACCGACTGGAATAAAAACACAAATCATGTAGAGGCTACTGTCAGGAACATGTATACAAAGTACAGGATTCATCCACTTGACAGTTTCTGAGGAGAATATTTTTGATTTTTTTTTTTTTTTTTTTTTTTTTTTTTTTTTTTTTCAAAATTTTGCCCTTTATGGGGCCCCAGCAACCAATCAAAATAAAGGATTAGGACAAAACTCGGAAGAAACGTCAAACACTACTAAATACACATTTCTGCAAAAACAAAATTCAAGTGTCTGCAATTTTAGCGGAAAAATAGCCGATTTCCACTTTTCCCATTATAAGTCTATGGAAACTTTAAGTTGCCATAGCAACCAGAGTTCTTATCCGCCTGGAATAAAAAACACAAATTATGTAGAGGCCACTGTCAGGAACATGTATACAAAGTATAGGCTTCATCCCCTTGATAGTTTTTGAGAAGAAGATTTTTGAATGTTTTACGAAATTTTGCCCTATATGGGGCCCCTGCAACCAATCAAAATGAAGGATTAAGACAAAAGTCACATGAAACGTAGAGGACTACTCAATAAACATTTCTGCAAAAAAAAACAATTCAAATATCTCAAACAAGACAGCAAAAATAGGCAATTTTCACTTTTCTCCATTATAAGTCTATGAGAAGCATAAGTTGCCATAGCAACCAGAGTTCTTATCCAATCGAGATAAAAAACACAAACTTTCGTTCCCCCTACCCATGGATGCTCCACATAAAATTTGGCTTTGATCGACCAAGCGGTTTCAGAGAAGAAGATCTTTGAAAATGTGAACGGACGCACGGACGCACGCACGCACGGACGGACGCCGGCTCGACTACCATACTATAAGCTCCCCATGAGCCTTCGGCTCAGGTGAGCTAAAAATATCAAAGATTTTCTACTGAAAATTTCATTATTTACAACTCAGGAGAAATCTGTATATTACATAGGCATGTTTTCGTGATGCACTGAACACACAATCGCGATGACCGGCAAAATTACAGCGAAGTCGTCCCTGTAGTGTCTTTAGAATGTCTAGCAATGACCATTGGCTGTTTACGTTGATGACAACGAAATATTCTCATAAACAGTCCCATACAGTCACGTCTAAAAGCCTGTCCAAAGACGTTATAAAGTATGAAATTGACACAGTTGTTAAGGTACCAAATCATCACTGTGACTGTAAACAGCCGGTCGTAGAACACCATGTCGACCGCCTTGTTGTCCGGTAGGGCTCCGGGGATCAGGGACGCAATCGAGAATGGTCCGACGGAGATACACTGCACGACACTGAGCATCACAACCCGCGCGGTAAGGGCACTTGAACCTCGGCCGTTAAACCTAGTAGAATCCCTCAGGGCTGGGTTACGTTTATGACGACAAACTGTCACCAAAATGATTATGTTACACACGGTCAGGATGCTCACAGGGGCCGAGAATAAGAGACCAAAGTCCATGAACCAGTTGTGAAACACCTTTTCATGTTTGAAATAGAATGAATCTGGATTAGCACCGCAAATCATTTTACGCTCTCTCCCTTCTACAGAACCACTGTGATTGAAGTTATTTTCAGAGAAACCTTTGCAAAATCTTTTACTATCAAGACTTGAGTTACAATAAACTATAGTTTCATCTAAGTCACTCGTGACAAACGATTGGACGAGTGTACCATTGGCAGAATCATTTCTATCATTTACATCGCCCCCTTTATCCGGTACCATCGCAGCGCCAAACGCAAATGGTAGATTAATCACCAAGGAAACGCCAAACAAAATGGCGACTGCCACTATCTCCCTCTTTCGCCTGGTTCTCCTCGTTGATTTCAGGGCTTGTGTCACGGCTATTGCCCGCTGTATGCTCAGAAAGACTATAATCCACGTAGAAACGAGAAAGAATAAATGCCACGTGGTATGGAGCAATGCGCATGTCACTATGTTCAAATCCCACAAATTTACTCCGAAGAGAAGTTGTATATCGTAGTTGAGTCCAGCGGTAGCGAGGTTGATTGTGTCTAAAACATTAAGGATGAAAATGTGTTTAAGTTAGTTGTCTTTTTACCAAAATAAATTGATTTTACAATTATAATAATTGAGCCGCGACGTGATAAAACCGATCTTCGGGGTTTCCGACCAGGTCCGACACAAACCGGCATGTACAGTCACAGAAGAAGAATAGAATCTTGAAATTTTGAGTGTTAGTAGAGGAGGAATTGTACTATCCGTGTAGCGAAAACAAATACGCTGATTAGCTGTGCAGTTACTGCACAGCTGATCTACGCCTTTGTTTTCGCATAAGCAAAAGTCCGGTTTTCTCATGATCCGGCTCATGATAATTATGATGCCAATAACATGAAAAGACTACGGCGCCAAAATTACAACAACCACTAAAATGTTGACGAGAATGATGATGATGATGATGATGATGATGATGATGATGATTTGTTTGTCAGTTCAGTTTTGCCGCTAAGAGCGACATATAACATGCAAACTAAACCAAGAATAAAATTTTGCAAAGTTTCACCGAATACACAGAAATGAAAAAAACAAAAATCAGTTATAATAAATTCTGTATTTCCAGAAACTGTTAATGGAAACACTGTCAAGTTCAAAACAAACGCTGATCACGAAACAATTGTAAAATAAAACAAAGTACAATACTCCACCTGAGAAAGATAAGGCAGTGAAAAATGTTGCCCCTGGGAGGTTCCTACAGCGTCTCCCAACCCTCCACGTGATCAAGGAAATAACGTTTCCAATCAGTCCAAGACATATCAGAATGGCCAAAATCGAACCACACACTGTGAAGAAATCCTCGTCTTCCATGTTCTGGCCAAATTGTCAAACGTTTTTTTTTTTTTTTTTTTTTTTTTTTTTTTTTTTTTGTATTATATGGTGAAAGAGCCGCAGCGAAAGTAGTTACGTGAAGGATAAACGTGTCATACAGTCCAAGACAACCAGAATGATAATAATTTAACAGCGCACTTTGAAGAAATCCTGGTCTTCCATTTCAATGCAATGTTCTTGGTCTTTTATTTGTTATTTCCAGAGGGCCACAAGGTTAAAAGCTAACTGCTTAAAAGCAAATAGTGTAAATCACTTTAGAATCTTTTTTTAAATCAATAAAAGATAACAAATTGCCAATTGATTCTTGTATCATATGGTGAGAGAATGAAATCCAGAAAAGTTACCCAAGATAACCACCGTTGTATTATGGAAAATCATGTTTCAACTCAATACGAATGCGACATTTCTTGTCTTAAATAGGCAAAAAAGCCGCAGCAAGAGACATTTAGCATTTCAGGAAGCCAAAGAATAATCTGGTATTCTTTATGTCATTGAGTAGTCTAGAAAGGTGACGTAAATGTAAATTGCAAAGGAAATTATGCCTCACTCCCATGGGTATCTATGTGTTAACCTTTATTTTTAATGGAAACATTGGTAGTATACTCATCACAGAATCCAAAGCTTTTGCTAGTTTCTTCGTGAGTCGGAAACTTCTATTTAACATTTTTCTTGATCACGCACTTTGCCCTTAGCGCGATATGCGATACTTTAAATGCTTTGGAAAATAGAATTCATTATTATTAATTGTGATATAAAGTGACATTTATACAGTCTGGAAGTTTAATAATAGTGGAGCTGCTTAATGAGAAAATACTTCAGTTGATGATACAAGCATGAATTTTTCACCATATGTTCTTTACATAACACACATTAAATTCTTATCCCTGGCCACTCGAAATTCCCCCAATTTCAAGATGGCCGCGAAAAAAACAAAATGGCCGACAGTTGTGAAAGGAGTACATGTAGTAAATTGCTCCTATCTTAGGTTCTTTTCATCATAGAACAACAATATTGATACCAAAATGAAGCTAAATGATTGTTCTTTGAAATAAAGTTCCAATATGCAAATTACCTCATTTGCATATTATGAAATAAATGAGAGCTTACTTTTTTGGCTAAAAATTGAGAAAAAAGACATCTTATTTTCTGAACGATGTAAAATGTTAAATGAAATAGATAACTATGGTTTTGATATTGCTAGACCATAAATTATCATAAATTGACAAAAGCTAATTAGCATGTTCATGAATATTCATTTTAAAACATTTTAAGACTTTGTAAGCCCTTATCTATCAGTTAAGTTTAAAAAGTTCATACAGTTAATTGCTTATAGCTTAGGTCCTGCTCATCATAGAACATCAGTATTGATACCAAAATGAAGCGTAATGATTATTCTTTCCAATGGAGTTCAAATATGCAAATTACTTCATTTGCATATTTATGATATTAAAAGGTCTTATCTTGTTGCCGAAAATTTGAAAAAAAAAAAATCACATCTCATTCTACGAATGATGTAAAATGTTAAAAGAGATTGATAACTGTGGCTTTGATATTTCTACACCAGAAATAATCATAAATTAACAACGGAAAATTAGCATATTCATGAATATTCATTTTCAATTACTTCAAGACTGTATCAGTTTAGTTAAGAAAGTTCATACTGTAAACTGTCTATAAATATCACTTTTATTGTAAAATAAGTGTCATTAATACAAGATATATGCCATTGTACTTTCTTTCTAAGCTCGCATGTGTTCACTGGCTAACTGAATATCAAAACGTATTAATAATATAAAAACGCATGTTTGATCCCTATAGTGCATACCTACGTGTATATTTAAACTAAAATTGACAATTTATGTTTGTAGTGAGCTTCCCACGATTAAATTATTTCCTATCAATTATTTGCTTGCATCTACTAAGTCTGACCAGTAATACCATCATCATATCCTTTTTATAGTCCTTTGTCCTCATCTGAGTGTTGAACTTGTTTGACAAGTCTCCTTCTGTTAAAAGTTGCAAACTTACAGCAATTCTCTTTGGCTCGTGAATAGCCGAAACTGCAGTAGGGTCTATCACCTTTCTCACAAATATACTCACTGCTCTTAAAGGATCTCAGTTTTATTTTTATTTGCTGTTACTGCAACTTGTGTTGTGCCGTGTGGCGGCCCTAAAAAGTCTCACCGTACATCATTCATAGTGCAGATTATATTTTCCTTTTGGTCCTTTGAGATCAGAGAGGGTATTTTGAGAAATCAGAAAATTACTATCGGTTAAGATTCATTTTCTAACCAACGTTTACTGTATTTTAGCCCATTTTGATTTGACAAGTCTTTATTATTGACTACCCTGTTAAAAGTTGCAAAATTACAGCAATTCTCTTTGGCTCCATTTTGCCAATTCTAAAGGGTCACTGAAGAGGCTTGAATAGCCGAAACCGCGGTATGGCCCATCCCCTTTCTCACAAATACACTCACTGCTTTTAAAGGATCTCAGTTTTATTTTTATTCTTAGACGACCTCTCCACTCTGAGCGATTCTACGGATCGGCAGTAACCATTCTTACCTCTTTTTCGTCGTCCAACAACACTTCATCCCATGATTTCCTTAGCTTGCCGGATCTATTCTGTGCAACAACATTTAGCTTGCGTACTTGAGTAATAAAGACTTTAACGCGCTCTACATGTCCATACCATCTCATCTTGCTGGAGCGAAGCACTACATCTGTATCCTGAAGTCCAAGCTTTGAGAGAAGGGAGTCTGAGCTTACTTCATCATTCGCCTTGAAATTACAGATCCAGCACATCATTGCACGGTCATTGCACTGCAGGCGACAAAGTGTAGCCAGTCATTGCCCATGTTTCTGCTGCATGAGGCAGTACATAAGTTGAATACACTCGACCTCAAGTCAAACGTGGCATATTGCAATTGGTGTGGAGAGGGAGTTGTTGGCGGAACTTGCCCTAAGCCGATTTGCAGCGCGTGACTGCAGCCAGTTCACAACCTCCACCAGCAAAACGCATTTCTCCCAGATAACAGAACTCTGGTACAGCCTCAACTTTTTCGTCATCAACTAGAATCTTCTTCACTAGCCTTCCATCTATGGGACGCGCCTTTCCTAGGCAGCCAGCACAGCTGAAATCAGGATGACGGCGCAAGGAGCATTTGATTCCACTGTATTTCTTGTGGATCCAGAACAAGCGTCCACCAAAGAAGACGGCATTTCATCCTACACCTGTCATACAGACGCCACAGGGATTCTTTCCAGATTTTTTCAGAAGGTTCAGATTGAAGCCTGAGATTCCCCATATTCACTCAAAGAACTTTCCTCTCAATCTCTGCTTTGCTTTCCAAGTCTTTAACTTAACAGGTAGTTCTTCCATGGACTCGACAGTTTCATATCATAAGTCATCTGCATACAACAGAACCCAAGGGTAGCCTGTGCGGAACTCCCTGGATAAAGCCTATAGCACAATGATGAAGAGTAGCGGGCTAAGGACAGAGCCCTGATGAACACCTACTTTGACATCAAACTCCTCACTGTATCCACTGCCCACTCTAACCCTGCCTCTCATGATCTTATACATGGACTGGACCAGACGCACTAGTGATTCGTCAATTCTTAGTTTCGCATTGCCCACCAGATTACATCCCTCAGGGCTCGATCAACTGCTTTCTTCAGATCAACGACGGCTATGTAGAACAGCTTGTTAGTGCCCAAGTGCTTCTCTTGTATTTGATAAACACATCAATCAGTTAGATAAAAAATCATTATTTATAATTGCCAGTACGGCTCATTTCAAGCATAACAGAATGGGCGACAACATACTTGCAAGTTCTTAGCTTATTGCTTTCTCCAAATACACTAACCCGGAGCATCAAAAACTTTTTAAGATTAGGCAAAGGAGGCGATCGTACCTCATATTGAGTCATATGCCATTTTTTATTTATCGCCAAGTTAGTCTCTACGATGAGACAAGGCAGAAAATAGTAACTGTTGTATACCGAAAAAGCAACTGGTAATTACAGACTTCCAAAATCGTCACGGAACAATTTCATCAGATGTGATGAAAACAAAACGGAAATATTTGGGTTTCTTGTAGATACATTTATTCTTGCGCAGAATTATGCACAGGTCATTGTGACAAAAAGGAATGATGTTGTTTTCAATGAAGAAATTAAATTCTTCAAGACTTAGCTCCCACTTTTAGAAGGAAAGCACAATTGCATAGATCTTATCTTAATGACATTTATTTTACAATGAAGTGATATTTAAAGCGATATACACCATGAACATTTTACATCGTTCAGTGAATAAGATGTTTTTTTGTTGTTTTTTTTTCTCCCAAGTTAGCGAAACAAAAACCTCATTTATCTTCATATATATGCAAATGAGGTAATTTGCATATTTGAACTCTTTTTGGAATAACAATCATTTAGCTTCAGTTTGGTATCAATATTGTTGTTCTATTATGAACAGGACCAAATATTAAGCCATTTACTGTATGAACTTTCTAAACCAAACTGATAGGTAAGGGCATACAAAGTCTTGATATATTCTAGAATGAATATTCATGAACATGCTAATTAGCTTTTGTCAATTTATGATAATTTATGTTCTAGCAATATCAAAGCCACAGTTATCCATTTCATTTAACATTTTACATCGTTCAGAAAATAAGATGTGTTTTTTTCTCAATTTTTAGCCAAAAATGTAAGATCTCATTAATATTCACAAATATGCAAATTAGGTAATTTGCATATTGGAACTTTATTTTAAAGAGCAATCATTTAGCTTCATTTTGGTATCAATATTGTTGTTCTATGATGAAAAGAACATAAGAATATGAGCAATTTACTACATGTACTCCTTTCACAACTGTCGCCGCCATTTTGTTTTGGCGGCCATCTTGAAAATGGCGGAATTTCAAGTGGCCAGGGATCAGAATTTAATGTGTGTCATGTAAAGAACATATGGTGAAAATTTCATGCTTGTATCATCAACTGAAGTATTTCCTCGAAATCTCTCACTAAGCCGCTCCACTATAAGGAATCCTTCGACAAAGAAGACTATCATATCGTTATTAAAACACATAGTTAAGGTTAGAAATGCTTCCTTGGATGCATAATATGTGCTTAAACCGAAGGACGGCACCTCGTGGCCTAATGAGGATATGAAGCCAGAGAATTGTAACTAACATGTTTTTTATATATAATTTTATGCGAGAAACACGTTATTTATGCGTCACATGCACATAGTGCATGCACTTTCTTCACATACGTGCATATGTAGCCACACGTACTTTCTTATACATTCGACAATTTAAAACCTATCATTACGGCAGGTCAGAATTTTATACATAGCATATTAAGAAAAATAGGTATACCCCAGCATATCCTAGTTTTGCTATATAAAAGTGGGGTTCAAGGGGGTATTCATTGTACGGACATGTTTTCATGATTACAAATGATGATAAAAAAAGTCTCTGTTTATTGCATGGGCAAGTTTTCGTAATGATTACTCTACTTTCTCATATCAAAATTACCAGCCTCTGTAGCCATCTTCTGTGTTTGTACAGCATGGTTTGTGTCAGACTTGTTCGAAAACCACATTGTTGGTTTTCTCATGGCGCGGCCTTTGAGCTCATCTTGCAGGTGTACAAAGCACACTATAATGCGTGGTTATTGAATGTTATTTGCCAGCTGACAGCAAGCATTTTCTAGACTTATCAATCTGCCTTTAATTTCCTCTTCTACTTGTGACATTAAGCTCAAATGTCTGAATTTATTTAGCACTCGATATGAACAACAGCGTGCGATACAATTAAGGAAAGGACAATATTATATTTTCTATTTATGCTCTAAGGTCCCTGTAAACTCGGTCAGCATACTATTTCCCTATATCTACAGTTGCGTTTAGTTCATATTAAAATGCCACTGCAATATTCAGAAATAAATTGACAACCCTTTTTGTTTTCGAACAATCGCCACTTGCAAGAAATGGACAACTGAAAAATGTGTTTATATATTCTGTTAAGTATGAGTGTAAATATCTACCGTGTATATAAAACTTCCAGATCTTGTGATGTTGTATGCCTAAATTGTTTACATAATATATGGATCCAAATGTTTTAACATAAAGTCGCTGATATTCGAGTTTCAAAGATTCCACAAGGAACCATGGTTTGTAATTTTATGTGCAACTTATGAAAGTATTTAACCATTTTCGTACTAAGACTGAAAATGTGTTGTGTTACGTGCCAGGCGTAACTAGAAGATTAAGGAAACCAACAAGTTGGTTAGCCAGCAACAAGCTTTGTTTAAAATTTAACAAATCTATTTAGAAGTGATTTAACCAGTAATTACATGTGAAAAAATCAAAAGTATATATACAATCAAACAAAAATGAATGTACAATACCTTTCAAGATGTTAATTCCCTTAAAGAATGTCTGAATGTCCCTCAGAATTTTTTAACACAAGTCTGTATCAGTTTCTGATCCCAAGAATTAAAGTTTGTTTCAAAATAGCACTATTTCCAATCCAGAATCGAATATCACAAAGTAATCCAAGAATAAGTTTAAATTCCAGTAAGATAGATTTTGACTTCTTAATAGTAACAGCACCCAAAGATTGTCCTTATGAAAATTTGTAGCCCTTATATAGCACTGAGGAACATTCAGGATTCTTCCAGCAAATTCTATGATATCATATACTAAAAATAACAAGTTGTTTACCAAAATTTAATGTTCTGGAATATTCTAGAGAGGCCATTATCCTTCCAGAAAATTCCACAATATTCTTTTGACATAAAAAAGATTTTTCTAGAAGATTCTACATCTCTCCAGGTTTTTCCGGACTTTTCCGTCAAAGAACAATTTGAAATTTCTAGAAAATTCTGAAGTAAACAACCTGTTTATGTCCAATATTTGGGACACTAAAAGTAAATAATTGCTAAGGACAACAAGCAAACGTCATATGTATAACATCATACTTTCCTGGGCATACTCCCTTGGGAAGTTTACCAGTACTGAATGCACATCTTTCAACAAGTAACTGTCATACATAACACTTCTCCTCTTCAAAGAAAAGAAAGTTTTATAAAATTAAGCTTTCTTTTGCAATACTGGATAATTGAATACAATATGTTTAGCAAAGTTTGTGCAAAACTAATCAAATACAACAGCACAAAGCTGGACATCAGCATTGTAGAGGCACTTAAGCTCTGCTTAGGGTGTCTGGAATGATATTATCTCTTCCTCGGATATGTCTGATGTCAAGATTGTGCTCTTGCAACATGAGACTCCACCTGAGTAAACGTTGGTTCTTGTTTTTCATTTTATGTATGGAAGTCAGTGGATTGTGGTCACTGAAGACAACAATTGGTGCATGTGAAGAAGCTAAGTAAACTTCAAAGTGCTGAAGCGCAAGGATTAGAGATAGGCATTCTTTCTCTATGGTAGAGTAATTTCTCTGATGTTTGTTAAACTTTTTGGAAAAATAACAAACAGGATGGTCAACACCATTGTCATCTTCTTGCAACAATACACTGCCTGCACCAACATCACTGGCATCTACAGCCAACTTGAACTCTTTGTCAAAACTTGGTGCTAAGAGAACCGGAGCACTTCTAAGTATGGCCTTGAGCTTATCAAATGACTTCTGGCAGTCATCCGTCCAAACATACTTGGCCTTCTTACCAAGCAAGTTTGTCAGAGGCTCAGCTTTAGCCCAAAAGTTGTTGCAGAATTTCCTGTAATATCCAGCCATACCCAGAAAGCGCATCAGTTGTCTTTTGCTAGAAGGTACAGGAAAATCTGAGATAGCCTCAACTTTAGCTTCTACAGGTTTTACCTGACCTTGACCTACAATGTGTCCAAGAAATGTCAAGTTTGCATGGCAAAATTCACTTTTTGCCAAGTTCACAGTTAGTTTAGCATCACTTAGCCGGTCAAAGAATGTTCTGATTGTCTGCAAGTGTTGTTGCCACTCCTCACTGAAGATAATAGCGTCGTCGATATAGGCTTTACAGCCATCCAGATTGAAAATCAAACTGTTGACCAGCCGCTGAAAAGTCGCAGGCGAGTTCTTCATTCCAAATGGCATGACTTTATAGTGCTACAGTCCATCTGGTGTAACAAATGCCGAGATCTCCTTTGCTCTGTCCGTGAGGGGTATCTGCCAAAATCCCTTTAGCAGATCGAACTTTGTAACATACTTGGCATGTCCAATATTATCAATGCAGTCATCGATTCGTGGGATGGGAAAAGTGTCTGTTTTAGTGACAGAATTGACTTTTCGATAGTCTGTGCACATTCTAAATGTCCCGTCTGGCTTTGGTACAAGAATACAAGGAGAACTCCATTCACTTTGGCTGGGTTCAATGAAATCATTGTCCAGCAAATATTGAACTTCTTCCCTGAGATATTGCTTTTTTACAGGGTTCATTCTGTAAGGATGTTGCTTTACAGGTTTTGAACCTTCAATAATGTCAACATCATGATAGATTTTGTCAGTTCTGGATGGAATGTCCGGAAATAAGTGCTCATATTCGAGAACTAACTGTTTCAGTTCAAGTTTTTTGTCTGAATCAAGGTGAGACAGTTTCTGATCAAGATTCTGTAGTATGTCAGAATTCTGGAGTTTCGATGACGAGGGATCAGATTTCTCCAAGTTGAAGTCCTCAGAGTCCATTTGATTTTGTTCATGCGGGACAGAATTAACTATATTTACTGATGAAATAACAGAACTATCCCTATCAATATACTTCTTAAGCATATTAATGTGACAAAGCTGTTTTTGCTTGCGCCTCCCAGGAGTGTTGACAATGTAATTTACGTCACTTAACTTTTTGTCAACAGTATAAGGGCCGAAGTATCTAGCTTGCAAAGGGTGGCCTGGAATTGGCAAAAGAGCAAGCACCTTGTCTCCAGGTTCAAAATTTCTGTCTTGAGCATTTTCATCATAACGAACCTTCATTTTGTTTTGAGCTGACTTGAGATTGGACCGAGCTGCTTCACAGGCTTTTGATAGTCTGGTTTTGAAATCAGACACATACTGAAGTAAGTTCAAAGAACTGTCATCATCTGAGAGAAATTTCTCTTTTAGAAGTTTTAACGGTCCACGTACAGTGTGCCCAAAAACAAGCTCAAATGGGCTGAACCCCAGAGACTCTTGTATAGATTCTCTTACAGCAAATAGAAGCAAGTGTATGCCTTCATCCCAATCTTTTTCAGTGTCAAAGCAGTAAGATCTGATCATGTTTTTCAAAGTTTGATGGAATCTTTCTAAGGCACCTTGGCTTTCAGGGTGGTAAGCCGATGACTTGTATTGCTTAATTCCAAGTACGTACATAACTTGCTGAAAAATTCCTGACATAAAATTTGAGCCCTGGTCTGACTGGATAGATTTTGGGAGGCCTACAAATGTGAAGAACTTCACAATTGCATTAACTATTGTTTTAGCCTTGATATTTCTGAGTGGGATAGCTTCAGGAAAGCGAGTTGAAGCACACATTATGGTCAGAAGATATTCACAACCTTTCTTTGTTTTGGGTAAGGGACCTACACAATCAATAATCACTCTGCTGAAAGGTTCATCAAAGGCAGGAATGGGCTGTAACTGAGCTTTAGGAATAGTCTGATTGGGTTTTCCTACCATCTGACAAGTGTGGCAGGATTTGCAGTGTTGAGATACATCAGATTTTATTCCTGGCCAGTAGAAATGATTAAGGATCTTGTGATAGGTCTTATTTACACCTAAATGGCCTGACATTGGAGTTTCATGGGCCAAGTTTAAGATTTCAGGGCGATAAACCCTAGGGATCACAATTTGGTGGTTAACAGTCCACTCATCTTCTGCTGAGACATCTGGAGGACGCCATTTTCGCATTAATATGCCATTTTTGACATAATAGCAAACAGAGACCTGGAATATTTCTTTTTCATCTAAAGCCCTTTTAGTTGGCCTCCCAAGCCCCCCAAATATTTTTCTGTTGGCATTTTTGAGTACATTTTGGCATCCATGCCTAATGTGTACCTTAATGTGTAACAATACACGCTAGGGTGGATGCCAAGTCTGAAAATGCCCCAGAGTCCCAAAAATAGGTCAAAGGTCAACTAAGTGCAAAATTTGAGATTTTTCAACATTATGGCAGTATCTTATGAAATATTTTCTTCTTTTTTGGGGGTAAAAAAGCCCCAAATTACATCTAATGCATTTGTATGATGTAATCAGTTACAATTGTTACAACAAAGTAATGCAGATTTAGGTCAAAGGTCACTTTAGTGCAAAAAATGCTTATTTTCATGTCCTTTTACAATTGCCTGTATAAACATAAGTGTCAGTGGTATTCTGATGGGGATAAAGTTCTTTTATGTACATTTTGTATCAATTGTGTATAGAATATGATCGTAGCAATCATTTGATATCAATTTCAGCTCTCTGCAGCTTTTGGTTGCTGAGATATTGTCAATTTTATTGGTACAGTCCCCTGTATTTGTCTGTGTTTTTTCTCTTATATCTTAAGTTTTCTTAATTTTTTGCAACGGTATAGTCAGCTTGGTCATTTATATTATTACATGTTTATACATTATTGTCATAACAATCATTTGATACCAATTTCAGATCTCTAGGACTTATGGTTGCTGAGATATTAATGTTTCCGTTGGTATACCCCCTCTATTTTTCTGTGATTTTTATCAAATATTTCAAGTTTTCATCAATATTCAAACAACAAGAAAGTCAAACTATTCATTTATTATCGCATGCTTATAGAACATTAACATAGCAATTATTTGATATCAATTTTACCTCTCTAAGACTTTTGGTTGCTAAGTTATAAAACATTTTGTTAGTATACCCCATCCACTTTTCTGAGGTTTTTCACTAATATTTAAAGATTTTATCAATATTCGAAAATCAAGAAATTCAGAATGTTTGTTTGTCTCACAACATGGTTATAGAATATTATCTTAGCAATCATTTGATACCAATGTCAGTTCTCTAGAGCTTTTGGTCACTGAGATATTAGCAGTTTTATTGGTTAACCCCCTTCATTTGCCAAGGATTTTCCTCCTATATCTTAAGTGTCTTTAAATATTTGAGAAACAAGATAGTAAGCTTGTTTATATACCTTATCACATGATTGTAGAATATTGTCATAGCAATCTTTTGATACAAATTTCAGCTCTCTATGACTTTTGGTTGCTGAGATATATACGTTTCCGTTGATATACCCCCTCTATTTTTCTGAGATTATTGTCTAATATTTAAGTTCTCATCACTATTCGAAAAACAAGAAAGTCAGATTATTTATGCGTCTTATCACACTAATATAGAACATTATTAAAGCAATCATTTGATACCTATTTCAGCTCTCTAGAGCTTTTGGTCACTGAGATATTAGCAATTTTATTGGTATACCCCCTTCGTTTGCCACTGATTTTTTCCTATATCTTAAGATGTTTTAAAATATTTGAGAAACATGACAGTCAGCTTGTTTATATGCATTATTACTTGGTTATAGAATATTGTCATAGCAATCATTTGATACCACTTTCTGCTCTCTATGGCTTTTGGTTGCTGAGATATATACATTTCCGTTGGTGTACCCCCTCTATCGTTCTGAGATTATTATCTAATATTTAAAGTTCTCATCATTAATCCAACAACAAGAAAGTCAGATTATTTATGCATCTTATTATACTATTATAGAACATTATTATAGCAATCATTTGATACCTATTTCAGCTCTCTAGAGCTTTTGGTCACTGAGATATTAGCAATTTTATTGGTAAACCCCCTTCGTTTGCCAGTGACTTTTCTCCTATATCTTAAGTTTTCTAAAAAAAAATTGAGAAACAAGGAAGTCAGCTTGTTTATATACCATATTATATGGTTATAGAATATTGTCATAGCAATCATTCGATACCAATTTCTGCTCTCTATGGCTTTTGGTTGCTGAGATATAAACGTTTCTGTAGGTATAACCCCTTCACTTGCTGTGATTTTTCTCTAATATTATATTCATTAAGATTCCATCAATATTCGAAGATTTTGTTATATATCTTATTTCGTGGTTTTAGAATGTTGTAATAGCAATTATTTGATACCAATTTCTGCTCTGTATGGCTTTTGGTTGCTGAGCTTATAAGCATTTCTGTAGGTATACCCCCTCCATTGTTCTGTGATTTGTCTCTAGTATTGAAAGTTCTCATCAAGATTTGTACCCCAAGAAAGTTACATTCTTTCTGTATCTTATCATATTATAATAAACCATTATCATATCAATCATTTGATATAAATTTCAGCCCTCTAGAGTTTTTGGTTGCTGAGATATAAGCAATTTTGTTGGTAGACCCCTTCATTTATCTGTTACTTTTCTCTAATATCTGAAGTTCTCTTTAATATTGAGCACTAAGATAGCCAGTTTGTTTATATATCTTATTACAGAGTTATATAACATTGTCATAGCAATTATTTGGTACCAATTTAAGCTCTCTATGGCTTTTGGTTGACGAGATATAAGCAATTGTGCTGGTATACTTCATTTTTCTGCGATTTTTTTCTAATATATAAAGTTCGCATTAATATTTGAAGACCAGGAAGTCTGTTTGATATTTATATCTTATTACGTGGCTATCATGCATTGTCAAACCAATCATTTGATACCTATTTCTGCTCTCTCAAGGTCTATCAGTAGCCAAGAAACATGTGGTAATATAGGTGTACCACGCTACTTCCTCTGCTTATTAGAGGTGGGGGTGAACACTCTATGATTTTACGTGACACACATGGGCAATAAAGAGATCCTCTGACCAAACTGGCACCCATGAGCATTTGTTCTAAGGGTGCAAGGTACATCCTGTAGATATTCCACCCTTAACCCTTCAAATGGCAATAGATTTTCCCTTTGTATATCTTGATTTTCGTCATTTTCATTAATATTCATGAAAATGCAAATGAGATAATTATTTTTTAGGCCCATGAGTCATCAACAAGTTTATCAAATAGTATTATTGGTACAATAACAACTTATAAGCCAAAATGATAGTTTAGGCATGACAGTTTTTATGGGATAATTGATTTTTAATTGTTTCTTTTTATTCATTTTAAAATTTTGCAAATATGCAAATTAGATATTTTCCATTACTTATCATTGGAAAAAAGGGCTATGTCTAAGCTTTAAGATGAGACCAAGTTCAATGGTCTAGGATTACAAATAATTGAGATATTTTCAATTTTCTATCTGTACCCCCATTATAAAAACGCAAAAAAAATGAATATTTAGGGTACTTTAATAGAACATAGCATAAAACGCAGACGCTTCCACAAGCAGAAAACAGGGTCTGATAGCTTTTTCAATGTACTCAAATTAGAAAATCATAGTGTAGAAAATTACCCCTGGGGGAAGGGGGTATGGGTAGCTAGTAGAATAATATTAGTTATCATTACAGGTTTTGATATTTTTGCACTCATATGACTTTTGACCTAATTATGTGACCCAGAGGCAATTACAGACTTGGAATATACCCATATGAGTTTAAACACTTATCAATGAATAAAATAAGAACATGTTGCCTTCAGTCAGTTCATGTTTGATTTAAGAAATACTTGATTATTGTAACGGGTGTTTGTTATTTTGCACTCATTTGACTTTTGACCTAATTCTGTCACCCAGGAGCATTTACAGTCTTGGCATCCACCTCTATGTCTTTGGAGACATGTCAAGGAATGACATGAGTACAAGTTACCTATAATCAGTCCATTATTTTCCAAAATAATAATGTCTATTTTCATTTTTACCGATTTTTGCTATTTTGCACTCGTTTGACCTTTGACCTTGTTCTGTGGCCCAGGGTCATTTACAGACTTGGCATCCACCCATACGAGTTTGGGCACATGCCAAAGAATATTATGAGCATAGGTAGAATAATGTACTCAAAAATGCCAACAAAACCAAAACTAAGCCACTTTTTTGGATTTGGACTGCCAAGTATTTCAAATAAAGGCGAGATCTCAGAATCACTGTGTTGTTCTTTACAAAGCTGTGACCTTGACAGCTGGTCATGACCTTGGTCATTTGAGTTGGGAGGTGAAAGGTCATTTTCTGACCCCGACCTTGGATTGCTAGGGTCAGTCTGAATATCAGACTGACTAGGGGAAAGAGATGTTGAAATCTCTTTATTAAAGGACTGACCTATCAAAGTGTCAGTTAAATTTATGTCCTGCATCCCATCATATAATTTGGCTTTCTTAGCCATTGCCCTAGTAACAGCACAAGAAGGGTAAAGGTCAGGAATTTCCTGCTCAATGGGATCAGGCGGTTGATCAACACATGGTGTGCTGGTCAAAAGTGGGTTTACAACAACCTTATCTCCTGCCAAATCATTGCCTAACAGCAAATGAATACCTTTAAAGGGTAAGGAAGGTCTAATACCTACAGCCACGGGACCTTTAACTAAGTCTGAGGACAAATAGATATTATGGAGCGGTACATTAACAAATCCACACTCTACGCCCTGGATAAGGACACTTGTCCCAGAAGAAGACTTCTCGGAAAATGGCAAGGTATCTGCCAAGATAAGGGATTGAGAAGCTCCGGTATCTCGTAAGATTTTGATAGGGGTAGACTGGGCAGAGTCACTGTTAAGTGACACAAAACCATCTGATAAGAATGGTTCATAAATCTCCATAATAGAATCCTCAGAGACTGACTCTTTACAAGTTCTGGTCAGTATAGGGTTTTCTTCCTGGATACAAGACTGTGGTTTAGCCTTTAAGGAGGTGAGGCCTGTCGGTTTAGCACTATCTAGATTTTCTCTTTCTTTCTTTCGTTTCAGTGCCAAACATTCAGAAATAATGTGGCCAGTTTTCTTACAATAATTACAAATTGGCTGGGATAAGGGATTTTGTCCTTTGTTTTCACTAGAAAATTTGGGTTTTGGACTGGAATTGTCAGTTGGATTACTGGGATTGGCTTTGGGACCGGACTGAGGGGAATATGGTTTTGACTGAGGGGTAATTTGCTTTGATTGAGGGTTATATGGTTTCCTAGGATATGGCTTGTTGACAAATGAAGCCTTATGAGTCAAAGCATAGTCATCAGCTAAACGTGCTGCTGTTTCCAAATTTTCAACTTCTCTTTCGTTCAAGAAAGCCTTAACATCAGAATTTATGCACCGTTTGAATTCCTCCACAAGCATGAGCTGCCTTAGCTTTGCATGATCAGAACCTACTTTCTTTGAAGAACACCATCTATCAAATAGTTGCTCTTTTGTTCTAGCAAACTCAACATGAGTCTGGTCATGTTCTTTTCTACAGTCTCTAAATTTCTGCCTGTATGCCTCAGGGACCAACTCATAAGCCTTAAGAATAAATTCCTTTACTGTATCATAATCTGAGCTTTGCTCAAGAGAAAGCTGAGTGTAAATTTCTCGAGCTTTACCAATAACAACACTTTGCAAAAGCAAGGTCCAGTGCTCTTTTGGCCATTTCAAGTTTTATGCTACCTTCTCAAAATGTAGAAAATATTTATCAACCTCTTTTTCTTGAAATGGAGGAACGAGTCGGATATGTTTTGTTACATCAAATATTTTGCTTGTGTCTGAAGATAAAGATTTTGATTTTGATTTTTCATTAAATTCAATTTCTTTGATTCTTAACTGAAATAGCCTTTCTCTTTCTTTTTCTTCATTTTCAAATCTCAATTTTTCTTTTTCAATTTCGAGCCGTTCTTCTCGTTCTAATTTTTCATATTTTAAAGCTCTTTGTTTCTCCTTCTCTCGCTCTTCCATTTCTAACCTTTGTTTATACATTCTTTCTTCCCGTTCTAAAGTTTCCAATCTTATTCTTTCTTCTCTTTCGGCCTTTTCTGCCCTTATTCTTTCATCCCGCTCTAAAGTTTCCAACCTTATTCTTTCTTCATACTCAAATTTTAGTTTTTCCATCTCAATTTGTCTTTTGATTTCTAGTTCCCTCAACTGCAAGTCAGTCTGAGTGACTAGAATCTGAGAAGTAGCCGAGGAATCAAAATTTTCCTCGTCAACAAAAAAACTGAATCAAAATGTTCTTAATTTCATGTTTTAACATGGAAGTCTTGATATTTGACAACCCATAATGATCAGCTATGTCTAAGAGATCACTCTTTTTGGCCTTATCTAACAGCTCCTGAGAAGGCGCAGCAATAAAGTCACTTAGTTTGAATGACATGGTTGCTTTTTGCTGGCTTTAGCTATTTAAACAGCAAACAGTGAAGATACTTTAGAATTTTAAATAAATTTGGTGCACAAGAAATTTCAATCCCGGACTCGAGCCCCCAATTCTGTTACGTGCCAGGCGTAACTAGAAGATTAAGGAAACCAACAAGTTGGTTAGCCAGCAACAAGCTTTGTTTAAAATTTAACAAATCTATTTAGAAGTGATTTAACCAGTAATTACATGTGAAACAATCAAAAGCATATATACAATCAAACAAAAATGAATGTACAAATCCTTTCAGGATGTTAATTCCCTTAAAGAATGTCTGAATGTCCCTCAGAATTTTTTAACACAAGTCTGTATCAGTTTCTGATCCCAAGAATTAAAGTTTGTTTCAAAATAGCACTATTTCCAATCCAGAATCGAATATCACAAAGTAATCCAAGAATAAGTTTAAATTCCAGTAAGATAGATTTTGACTTCTTAATAGTAACAGCACCCAAAGATTGTCCTTATGAAAATTTGTAGCCCTTATATAGCACTGAGGAACATTCAGGATTCTTCCAGCAAATTCTATGATATCATATATTAAAAATAACAAGTTGTTTACCAAAATTTAATGTTCTGGAATATTCTAGAGAGGCCATTATCCTTCCAGAAAATTCCACAATATTCTTTTGACATAAAAAAGATTTTTCTAGAAGATTCTACATCTTTCCAGGTTTTTCCGGACTTTTCCGTCAAAGAACAATTTGAAATTTCTAGAAAATTCTGAAGTAAACAACCTGTTTATGTCCAATATTTGGGACACTAAAAGTAAATAATTGCTAAGGACAACAAGCAAACGTCATATGTATAACATCATACTTTCCTGGGCATACTCCCTTGGGAAGTTTACCAGTACTGAATGCACATCTTTCAACAAGTAACTGTCATACATAACAGTTGTCTTTAATATTTACAAAGCTACACCCTGATTTTCATTCAATATGCATTAAAGAATTTCATGTAAATCGGTTGTTACAATATAAATTAAGCATGTCAGTGTTATTTTGCAAGAAAACTAATATTCCACCAGGAGCGGTGTACAAAGCTTGCTAGTGGGATCCTTCATGGGGTAAGCATGTCTTAAAGCACGGTGAAGTCACCTCTGGCTTTGTATTCTGCCAAAACGTCGGTTAATCATCATTCGTCGGCCAATCGTCATTCAGTTTCACGATTTGTTCCTCTGCACAGAATACCATAGTGGGCTAAAATATTTGTTAGGCAATGATTCATGATGTTCCAAAGGTAAAAGTAATGGAATTTAACATGCCAATAAATGATGCGAAAAGAATTAGTATTTATGCAAAGTGATGTTTTTTGTATTAATCCTAAATCCACAAAACACATTCTTGATATTAGAGGAACGACTGTCTTTGAATGTCCTGGTGATTCCTGTGACTTAAACCATATTCAAGAGGTTTGAAATATCATGAAGATGAGCTGTAAGAGCCTAACAATAAAAAAGTTCCAGCCCCATGTGATATTCTGTGCCGAGAACACAAATGAAAAAGTACAAGTAGGCAAAGATCAGGAAAAGGCGCAATCAGAAAAAGATTCCTACTCCAAAAACCGGGGTTGGAAAAAACCAAACTAACAATCAGGTACTTATACCATGAAAACATTTCGTAAGCCGAATGAGCAGCTATTTTCCCAATAGGTGGCCACTCAGTTACCTTAACTTAACTAAAAATATGAAAACATACATAAGGCGCCAACAGCACAAAAATATTTTAAACACCAAGACACAAAACAAAAAGAACCACCACAGAAGTATCGACTTGGAACAATCAGTAACACAAAGTTACTGGCGGGTTTAAATCGATTTTACATGGCCATAACCTCACCCAGTTAGGTTCTTCGGTCCTCGTGGTGAATCTCTAACGGTATTATGAAATTCCAACACGAGTATTGGCAGAATTCAAAGCCAGATGTGACTCCACAGTGCTTTCAGACATGAGCCCCCCCCCCCCCCCTCTCCCCACCCCGAAGGAACCCATTAGCAAGGTTTCTTTGTACATGTCAAATGTTCTGGTGGAATATTGCTTTGTCTGCTAGATAACACTGACGTGTTTCGTTTTAAATAGCAACGACCACTTTACCGTGAAATTCTAAAGTACACATTGAATGGAAATCTGGGTGTAACTTTGTAAATAGTGCTCATAAAGATACCAAATTTTCAGCATTAGTACAAAAATGGCTATTCTTTCATAAATCAGAACATTAAGCATGGTTCCTTTTGTGATCTTTGAAACTCGAATATCAGCAAATATTTTGTCAAAAAATGCGCGCCATATATTATGTAATCAATTTACGCATACAACATCATACGATCTGGTAGTTTTATATACTGATTAAATATTTACCCTCATACTTAACAAATTATATAAACAAATTCCTCCGGTTGTCCATCACTGGCCAGTGACGATGGTTCAAAAACAAGAAGATTTGTCAATTTATTTCTGATTATTGCAAGAGTATATTAATAACTGAACGCAGCTGTAAAACGCGCATATGCTTTTAGTGGGTATATCGGGTAGTTTGTCATTTGGTGTATTTTATCTTTATTTACAAAACGAAAAAAGATAGAGTCAAGGAACATTTAACCGCAAAAGAAACGCTGCACGATTAAGCTTGAAAACGACATATTCAAATTATTCATATCTATAGGATAAAATAACAATAGTGACACCGTTATTTTTATAGCTCATTGTTTATTTCTGGACGAGAGCATGACGTTTTATGGCTCATTTGTATGCTGACGTGCATCAAGCATCTTAAAGTTCTGCATTGCATATACCCGTACATGTAGGAGTATTTGCAAACAGCGTAAGTTATATTCGTTGATTAAAGAAATGACTCTTTCAAGGTTGTGTCGCTTCATTGTCATTCAGACTTACGCCTCTTTCCCACGGACAATTTTTCTTTGACAAAGTAGGTTTGTTGCAGAAAAATATGGTCGTGTAAATTCAATTCTGTGGCGAAGTTTCTTGGTCAAATATCTGTGACAAAGGTTAGCTAGCTAAGTAATAAAAGTAATATTTGCTGTGTGTGAACGCAACCTCATTGCCAAAAGTGTCTGTGACAAATAATCTGCGGCAAAGAAAAACTGTCCGTGGGAACGAGGCCTAAGACACAACCTCATAGTCTCTCTATAGAACAAATTTAAATCTAAAAGCGAAATTTCTGTATAAACAAACCCATTTAAACAACGTGGGTTTATAATTTTGTTGATAAATCTATCTGGTCTGAATTCTGACATTGGTATATATTCATATGTCTATGCTTTTATATACTTAAGGAATAAAGAAACGCAACAAATACTTTGGGTTACTAAAAACATGCTTTGTAATGCAAGTCTTTGGTATAACACTGAGCTTCTTATATGAACACAATATCTAAACGTCAAATTGCAACAGATTGAGCCAAAATGTCGGTTACGTATGCTTAATGGCGTACGCGTAACCACACTGACCTACAGTAGCACACCCTGTAACCATGATCAGTAAATGTCAAATTTGAAATAGAAACCAATATTTTGTTTCCAAAACCCTTAAAAGTGATTGCAGATGTAATCATTGATCAGTTGGAAACATTTGGGTATGTTATGGGACGTTTAACGTCACCAACGTCAATCGCAAAAATGAGTCAAAAGCCAGTAAAATTTCCTTCAGCATGCGTTATATTCAATAAAATGGTTATTTACGTAAACATTATGACATTTGTACTTCAGACGTCACTAAAACGTCCATTATAACGTCAAAATCAAACATCCTGCATTTTAAAGCTCATTATGTTTTTCAAATTTTCTGATTTAAAAAATGATCAATTGCCAAACGTTTGATTACAGTGCGTAAATCTAGCGTTTACTCAAAGCATATAATCCGTTTCGCTCCTTTACATAACGTGATATTCTGTTTAACAAACGTCAAAACAAACGCTCCGATGATCCATTTCTACGGTAGCTGGGACGTCACTTTTGATTAGAAAGCACGTCGTGTCGTATGTTGGTTCGATATATACCGTTTATGTACAAATAGGCAAAATCGGATTATTTAAATGACGTTAATAACTCATTTTTCGTTATTGTAAACTTCAGCATTCCGTTAACACGATTTAACGCAACATGGTACGGCACCTAAGTATACAATGATCCTAGTCTTTATTGCACATTATCAAGTCGACGTCACGTAACCCACATGCAACGAATTTGTCATCTTCCCCTTCGCTCCGACGTTTACGTCACAATTTGCGTTGTTCATAGTATTTGACGTTTCGTCGTTAATTTTGTCAATAAAATGACGTTTTCTCATTTCATCACGTGCAGAAAGCAGTCAGTGGGTCATTTCATAAAAGGATTTTATCAAAATGTCAAATACATACGTAAAAGTTGAAATTTAGTGTGTTGCGTATTTTAATTCCTTAAGTATATTTTCAATTCATTCCATACACCCAGAATGAATACCGTTTGTCATGACTTACTTGTCAGATAAATATTATCATTAAAATGAATCATAATAACAAGAAAACAACTTCTTATTGTTGTTATATTTTTGTTATAACAATTTCATCCAATCTTACGGTGGACTAGTGTTTGGCATAGATGATACAGTAGCGAACATTGTTGATGGTCTAGAATGTGACGTAGAATGCAACGCTGTAGGTGTTACCGTTGGTGCTGTCTTTGACCCGTCATTTGTAGTATACTTAGGCAATGGAGTGGTAGTAACCTGATTTGATGTCATTGAGGCTGCTGATGACCCCGTACCTGGCCCTTGTTGAAATATAGCAGAAGGGTCAAAGTTGATATGCTGTGATCCAGAAGTACCCGGAATAAACATGCTAGAATCCTTCATAAGCTGACGCATTATTTCGACGGGGTCAAACACAGGTTTGCTGCCGCTTGAATGATTGTTGCTGGAAGCCCCCATCTGACTTGGAACGAAAGAAGCTTGTCCAACCTTTGAAGGATCAAAGCTTACTCCATTTGCAGCGGAAGCATTTATTCCCAAGCTGTTGCCGATCATACCGGCAGGACTAAAATTTATTTGCGCATATGCACTGTTTGCCTTGTCTGGATCAAACGTTGCCGCCTGAAGAGTCGCTTTGTCCATACCAGGATTCTTGGATAGCATTTCCAGTGGATCAAAATTGATGTGCGCCTTATTGTACTTATTTGGATCATACACAGCTTGGTTAACGGATGACGGATCAAATGCGCTGATAAAAGATGACTGATAGGACGATCCGCTTCCAAGATTTTGTCCTCCTTTACTGATACCTAAGAAATAGTCCATTCCGTTTCCAGTTGAATTAGACGACTGACTTCCAAATGGGTTTTGAATCAATTTTTGGTTGACTTGATTGGCATCAAATATGGCCGCACCATAACCACCAATACCAGCCATGGCTGGAAATCCACCATAGCCCCCGAAACTGGTTCCAGACTGGCCTCCTAAGGACGAATTTGATCCACCAGAAGTTGCATGTGCTCCATAGCCTGGCATATTGACAGCGTTTGCGTCAAACCCGCCGTTTCCAAACGACATCCCATAGCCATACATTTGGTTTGGGTCACTGCCGTTTGACTTTCCGGTGTTTAATCCAAATAAGCCAAACCCTACAGCCATCGCATTTCCTCCATTATTGGTCATGCCGAAACCAATGTTAGTGTCATTTCCAAACATGTCCGCGAAGTTTGCATTAACTGAATTTGGGTCAAAACCGCCAGTGCCAAACCCCATGGACCCACCATTCGAACCACCGACTGAAGAATTGGTACTCGTTTTACTGATCCCTAATAAACTTTGGATATCGAAATTAAGTCCCGCTCCGAAATTTAAATCTTGTGAAGGAGGATTTACATAACCCATAGATTGGCCCTGTCCATTTCCTTGAAAGTTGTTGCCACCAGCTCCTGCAAAGAAATTAGACGTGATTTGTCCAGGAATGAAATTTGCCTGACCCTGATGTGCATTTAACTGATTGGGGTCAAATCCACCATAGGCCGGGCTAGGGGTTGTGTTGACAATGGACGGCATAGAGTTGTTTTGACCATTGACCATGGAAGTGTTATTCTTGACAAGTGTGGCATCCGTGATATTGTTCTCAACAGTATCATTGGATAGCGCCGAATCTTCCTCCATTACAAATGGTAGCTGTCGCTTATGCCCCGGTGCCAGCCACGACATAGCGTTTGGATTATACAGCGCCTGCGCAGCATTGATAGCATTTGGATCAAACAGCGGTACAGATTGTGCGGATTTCGACAGAGATAAAAATGACGGTCTAGAATATTGTTGAGACTGTGTTGAGTCTTCAGCACTACCTGCCGACAACCTTCCGGGTATAAAGCTAAACTGTGCTCGATGACTTGCTTTCTGCGTATTTGGAACTTTAGCAGCTGATTGACTTTGGACTGTGCTTCCCTTCTGCTCATTTTGTTTTTCGGTTTCTTTATTTGTTTCTGGAGCTCCATGGCTCGATTTTTCCTTCGGGGAATTCACACGTTGAGGGGTCTGGAAGGGACTATATTTGTTATTATACTGCGTTCCAGACTGAGAATTGCCTCCTGGCCGTGTGTTACCCCCTGGAAGAGCCGACCATTTGTTCATCAACATCGCATTCAAGGCGTCGGCGTCAAATGTATTGGCACTGCCATATTTAGCATTTGGATGCGTTGTCTCTTTGCCATTCTGTCCAAACTGCGCCAGGCCAGGAGGGAATCGTAATCCACCTGTTTGCATATACCTCTGATTCACGGCATCTGCGTCGTATGACGTTGAAAGTTGGGCATTATCTTTGCTTGATCCTGTTTGTGTTATGAATGACTTAAACGCGCTGTTTGGATTGTAAAGTCCTGCTTGGCTGTTGACCTTGTTTGGATCAAATGTTGAAAACCTGAACCAATCACTGCTACCTGGTCGCTTCACGTCACCTCCGAAATACTCAGATTGTTTTTCCTGTGTATCAATATTCGAAACCTGCCATTGATCTTTCGGGTTCATCGACTGAGATGACAATGTATTTCCATTGATCGACTCTAAGCTATGGTGACTTGGGTATCCACCATTATTCTTGTAAGTATCTTGGTATTTCGAAGCATAGGTGGGAAACGTAGAGGGATTGGGAAACGTAGAGGGATCCACCTTTAATGAGTTGTACACGGATTCGTTTCTCACATTACTCGGCCAAGCTTTGTCCTCGATATTCTTTTCCTTTGGAGACGGAAACAAGTTTTCTGCCGAAATTTGATTATTCTGGAATCCTCGACCTTGCGAGGCTGTGCTTTCTTTGTAATCTTGCTGATACGATGAAGGCGATGCAGTAGTTGTAGCACTATAGGCGGGTGATTTGCTGACTTTAACCAGCGCACGCCAACGATCATACCCGAATATTCTGTTCAGGAGAATAGCTAGTGGGACTATTGTCTTCGCGGTGGTAGGTCTTTGTGTTGTTAAAGTAGAAGTGGGCTCAGTGAACTGTTTATAAACATCTGGTAACGATCCACCGGCGTTGCCAACACTGTAATAGAAAAAGTAAGCAGACATTACTTCAGATAACTGAAACGCCTGGTTTTCTTTACGAGACACATCTATGTTTTGGATCTATGACAAGGGAATTTGCGAAAATTATGTACAGCTTTGTCAAAATGAATTTATTTATTTTCGTTCAGTTAGAAAAATTATTCTATAAGTTTTATTTTAGGCTATATAGTATTCACTGGAGGATTGTTGGCATATAGCAGCGAACCGAATTGCTATGATGTAGTATGACTAACCTTACCATAACACATATACCATGGCTGATAAAACATTAAGCACTTACTTTGCAAACATTGGCCCTGTCTCATGGACCGTTGGTCTTGACAGCAACTCACGCCAACTGTCATCTCCAAATATATGACTGAAGATGTTGGAAAGTGGAGGGAGGTTAGGTTTCACAGTAGTTGTTAGTGGTGTTTCTGTTGTTCTGGGGTCATTATGTAATAGTTGATTGAAAGTTGCTGGTAGTTTGTCATCTGTAATGCCAAAACTGTAAAGATAAGCGAGTGGAAATCGTGATTCAGACGTAGATCAAAAGACTGCTAAACAACAATCAAATAAACAAGCTATTGCGATATCACTACGTTTTCAAAGATTTGTGCAGAGATCAGATTCTTGGTATTAATTAATTCACTGAAGACGAAGTACATGTAGTTGCAAAGTTTCTAACTAATTCTGCAGTTGTGCAAGTTTTATTTCTTTTTAATTTACAAGTTAAAAGTTTCAATCAGAGATCTGTAGAGTCTTTTCAGTTATCGAAACATAAAGAAAATTAGTTTTTGTTTTTTATTGTCAAACAGTTCTTACCTGGAACTTGGATTACTAGATCTGAAGTTTGCCACTACAGGAAAGATGTCGTCAAACGCACCTTTGTGGTTTTCTGAATCCGGCACTGGCTCTAACCCAGGCAGATGAATACTGACGGAAACTACAACGTAAATATGCCTGATGTGTTGCTTGCTAATTGGTTTCTTGTACAATTTAAATCTTAAGTTCGTTCCATGACCAATACTATAACTTTTAAGTTTGTGTTGGCGGGGGAGGACAATCATTTGGTATAAATTAGAGAGCGGTCGGAAAATTGTAACACTTTTCTTCTAGAATCAGGACTTTTCACATTGATGTCAATTAGGTTAATTATTGCTTAATTAGGCTTGTTTTGGGTTGTATTAAAACTTACAGTAACTTTTGATCACCGAAAGTCTTGCGGATCTCCTTTACAGAAAATAATTCGAATTAACACGAAAAAAGAATTTCTTTCTTCTTTTGAAACGCTGGGTGCTTTGAAATTGTGTTCTTTTTAAATATGATGAAAATGAACTTACCGTGAAAGAAGAGGAATTCCAAACAAAGAAAACGCATTTTAAACTCCGATAGATTTAAACTTTCAAACCGTTTGATAATTTTTATTCCGTATTAAATTATGTTTAGAATATATTTTTCACATATATTAATCCAGTTTCATATATCAACACAATAATTAGATCCAAAACAAAAGTTAAAAGAGAAAAATGTTGCCAAAAGCAAATCGATCGCGCCTATCATAAAGGTCGGGCAGGTGGTCATGGTATCGAACTATCGTTGGCATTATCAAATAAATGTGCGTCACCTTAACATAATAAAGACGGACGAAAATGCACGCGACAAAATATCATCTTTCTCTAGGGTATGAAGAAAAAGGCCAGATTTTATAATCTTATCAAGGCCGTGGTACCGTCTCTTAACACATCCAATAAAATAGAGGACCACCAAAAAGCACTTTCAAAAACATTAATTATGTTATCAGGGTAAAAACAGTATTAAGGCACACGAAAGACGAAACGACCAACCGTAAATGCACGTGGTTTTAAAACAACAAAACGTGAGAGTATATATACATATATATGGTCATTTATTTGATAATAGAGGAATGACAAATCCTTATTAATAAACTTTAAATAAAAATGCATTCATAAACCAAATATAAATATCATGCTAATCCTGGCTAAGAGAGAAACAGAAAAAATGAGATCCTTTACGAGCAGTGAACATAGATGGGCTATACCGCGGTTTCAGCTACTTTTAAAAGCCTCTTCAGTGATTTATATATTTGGCAACATGGAGCCAAAAAGAAATACTGTAGTTTTGCAACTTTCAACAGGGTAGTCTAAACAAAGACTATTATAATCCAAATGGGGGTAAATATATTAAACGTTGGTTAGAAAATGTGTCTGAACCGATAATAATTTTCTGAATGTCAGGGCACCCTATGATCGACAATTTACAGTATGATAAGTTTGGAAAGTATAATGTAATGTATCATATTAGGAGTCGACATAGTCAATATCATTTCCATGACCACTCTTTGACTGTCCTCAAGCAGTCATGTTTTGTAAAATGTGAGATTTCAGCGTCATATTTCATATTTTGCATTTTTTAATGGATGCCTTTAAAATATTGGCGAAACTGGTGATATCTGACACTAATCATGATATAAGACAGATGTGGTTTCTAATCTTGACGTTATACTTAATAGTATGACCTTAACTCATTTAGAGCTAAAACTCATCTGGCGTCCCTTTTATGGGACATAGGCAAATAGTATAGCCCCAGATGTGACGCCGCAGAACGCGGCGTCCCATCTGGGGCTATTCTGTATGCATGGAGAAATTTAATCTAAAAATGAGATAAAAAATAAAGATTACTCCTACAACCCCTCAAAATGAAAGTGGACTCACCCTAATGATAATGCTGGGAAAATCCATTCGTCAAATATGGGTTAAATGTAGGTCAGAAACAATCACAATGAGACTCTTGGAGTCAGTACTTATGCTTAGATACATATTGCATTTTAGCAGTGCGCACAATATAAATGCAGGATCCTTTGGAAGCAGTGAAAACGTCCAAATGGAGGTGGTATGGGCCATATAGGTCTGCATTATAACACTGACAATGAATCTGTTGTTATATTGCTATAAGGACTTTCTACCAGAAAAGTGGCGGCGGCATTGAAGGTTGCTGTAATGCATCAACTCCCCGGTGAAAGTACATACATGTTATTGTAAAGCTGCTTCGTGTCCGACGTGTGTATTGTAAAGAAAAAGTAGCCTTGAAAACTGCCCAGGAAAGCACTAGTATATGTATATATATATTATTATATTAATATGTGATAAATATTACACATCGAATGTTCGTTCCTCTACTGTTCAACAAGAAGTTTTCGTACTAAAACTCTTTGTACAAGTCTGTGAACCTGTCCATAAGTTGGCGGTGAACGCATAATACCAAAGGATTGCTTTCTGTAGAAGAAAGCTCCGTCAAAAGGAACCGAAGGCCGCGAGACCTCGTCATCGGTCCTATTTTTCCCTTTTGTTGACCTGAAAGTCCCAGTCGACGGTGGCTCCCGAGGGTTCGGTGGCCACTGTCGGCGTAGTGGTAGGCATGTTGGCAGAGGGTGTGGTGGAGGAGGTGGTGCCAGTGAAATATACACTGGAGGAGGCGGCGGTCCTAACATTCTTGGCGCTGGCGGCGGACAAAATGGACCTGGAACTTTAAGAGGTCCTGGTGCAATAGACGTTATTGAAGCTGTTGTCGAAGATGTTGATTTCGACATTGTTGGCGGCGGCGGTGGCGGCGGCGGCGGTGGTGGTTTAGCACGTATTGGAGAAGCAGATGGAAATTTTGGTTTGGAAGCTGGAGCACATGGTGGTGGCGGATAAGGGATCGGCATTCGTGGAGGCGGCAAATACTCGTAATCACGTGCTGGCCAAGGTAGAGGCCATGTTGGACATATCTTCTTAATATCAGACATGCTATTCATAGAGGACAGGTATCTCGCCAGAGCAGAAATATACCTGACTCCTTCTAAACCTGCCATGAGGTGGAATGTCTCTGGCGTTTTCCCATCTTCTGAAAGATCTTTGTAAAAATCTATAAAATGCTGGTCGCATCCGTTATAAAATTTTCCAATGTCATTTTCTGTTGGACCGATTGCGCGAATACAATCAACAGCTTTCTTATCAACAAGATGTAATATCCTCTCGAGTGATAAATCCTCTTGTGCTGCTCCGACGATTGCCATCGGCAATTGGGATGGATCTGTCAATGTGATGAAGCGACCTCCCGTACTATAGGACAGAGCCATGAAGAAATCCTTGTACGGTTCTAGTCTAGGTTCTATCCCAATAGTGTTCAAAACCACTCCCATTTGCCCTAGTTGTCTTGTTAGTTGGAGTAGATCGATTCCAGGTTTCGAATCTGTGAACAAACATAAAGGAGGGGAGTCTGTGATTATGAAGCATATTTTCCTAGCGTCTTTTCTCCAGTCAAGTTTAAACGCTTCTTCGATGCCAGTTGTTAAAGCATCAGTGTTTTCGTCTTCACTGTCAATTTTCTTTTGAAGGTTGAAATCCGGAATACAAGTGCTGAACCCTTTCGACCTTGCGGGATAATTGGTTTTATCAGCATACTCAATACACGCAAACCGAGAGTCAATATTTATTTCTTTAAATCCACTTTCAATTCTCTTCTTCAGTTGATTTGCACCGGCACTGATGAAAGAATTAACAGACCAATGATTATCCAACAGAATCACTAAATCTAGTTTTTCCATATTATATTTTCTAAAGTCTGCATGTTAACATCATATATTAAAGTAAACGGTGTTTAATAGACATTTTTCACTTTTGAACGTAAATGTTGCTGGCGCGTGCGGTTACGATTTTGGTGTGATGGGGGACGACTCGTGAGGGCATGTTTGAGACGATGACGAGGGGCGATATGAATAATTACTTGGTAAAAACTACCTATATCCTAACGGAGACCAATTAAACAAGACAGGCAAAAAAGAAATAGTCCACGACGTCTTACTCTGTAGCTCAGTAGGTAGCATGTATGGAATAAAACCAAAAGGTCCTGGGTTCGAGTCCGGCTAGGACAAAAATTCTCTTTTTATTCTTAATTGCTTCCTTTTTTCGCTTCTGTGACGATATAGCTTAGAAAATGAAAAAGAAAAGAAAAGAAAAGAAATTGCAAAACTCACAAAATGCACTACTGCATTTAATACTAAAATCGTTGATTTGTGGATTAAATTGTGTAGTGAGAAGGCAGTCCGCACGTATAGGTTTTTCACTAAGTCTTCTTGTCTTTTCACCGATTTAAGCCGGTAGCTTGATCGTAATCGGCAGAAGAGCGGATTCACGACCGATCCTCACGTCAACATTTATTTTCTGAAGGCTGGTACAGATAATGCGGCTAGGATAAGTTGACCGCCTCTAATAACTTAGCGGCCTCCGTGGCCGAGCGGTTGAGAGCGCTGTTTCTTAATCACTCGTTCATCTCACCGCTGTGTCTTGTGTGTGTTCGAGCCCCACACTGGCCACATATGATACAAGCCAAGTTCAACTTGCGGGAGTGCCAGGTGGTTTTTCTTAGGGTGCTCACGTTTTCACCCCACCTACTGATTGGTGAGCTGAAATAATCTTGAAAGGGACGTAAAACTGAACTAAAATGCGCAAGACAATAAATCAAATAGTATAGTGTACATGTTCAGATACATGTATATCTGTGTTTATTAGATGTAAAACTACAGTTTCACGTGCTGTCTCGTGAGCGAACATAATTCATTCTGTTTATATTTCAAACAGGTTATCAGCTTGATGTCGAAGTTTCGCTCATTCGACAGTCATCTGCATGCCATACGAAGTGCGATGGAGGCAACATCCTACATGTAGCTACATTTCGCCTAGCCACACAACTAATTTTGTTTATTGTAGACCTTCAACAGTAATTCAGCCATATCCAGTGTGCTGGTTACGATGTAGTAAATTAATTTGGCAAGACATAAGTTTTCTTTTTGATCCATACTTATTCTGTGTGATATTGTATGCGTGTTGTTTACCTGGTTGAATTCAAATAAATATGATTAAAATAAAACTAAAACATTATTATTTTTATGAGTTGCTAAAGTGTTTCCATAAAGCACTCCATGTCGTAGTGGTTCAGTCATTCGCCTCGTAAAACGGGCCGCGCGTTCAATCCAACGCTTAACTCCGTATTTCGGTCGAGACCAGGGTCCAGTATGTAAATAGTTGTTATTTGCACGTGAGACCCCGAATATTCCTCGTTATATGGTTTACATTAAGCATGCATGCATGATGGAATGTAAATGCATTTTTTCTTATAGGCGCGTGTAACATCGGAGAAGTTTTGCTATCTGTTAAAATCTAATCAGGGCCCAGAATTACACTACGCCCACCTTAGTGAGGATGTGAAATTTAATTGTATCGATTCCAGGTCATTCTATTGTTACTTGATTACAGATAAGAGTCTGATTGTGCTCATTTCAGATCATAATTTCGTTTTTATACAATTTTTGCCCCGTTCAAGATTATTTTAGTTCATATGAGACGGATAAATCAGTTACAAGGTCGGGGGGGGGGGAACCCTGAGAAAACGACTTGGCACACCCACAAGCAGAATTTGGTTTGTGTCACCTGTGATTGTAAGACTGATCAATTGGGCAGCAACCTACGACGAAGTGTTCATTGTCTTGGTGATGGTTGTTGCCAAAGCGATATTGCTTTTTTCAATTACTCCATTTTATCACATGTTGTGTGATGTTGCATCAATCTTTGCTGTAAGGACTTTTGTTGTATCGCAGGCATTTACGATGGTTCTTATACTGATAGACAATTCCTGAATATACATATTCATGCAAAGTATATCACGCAGACATTTTACGTGCTCAATTTACCGGCTTTTTATATGTAAACAAACGAAACGACATCCGTGAACCTAATATTGTGCTGTGTTTGGCTGTTGAATTTTTGTCCCACGGCCCCTCGAAAAAAAAAAAAAAAAAAAAAAAAGATTTTATCAAGCAGGATCAGTTATCAAGTTTGATCCCGGGATCCTTAAGTCTGTCGGATGATACTATAAACTGATGTCTCGTTTCCATATGACCTTTGCTGTTGGATTAACGTTAAACATCAAATCAACAAACCAATTAAATTTATTATTTATGTAAATTCTGATTGAGTAAGAATCTTATGCGCATTTATGCTCGCCCGATTCCGGACGCAAAAAATGCCCATAAGGTTAAGAATGATCAAGGTGTTGTACATGTAACTCTCTTGTCAGCATGTGTAATACATGTGCACTAAAATGGTGCCGTGTATCTTAACGCTAGCATAACAAAACCTTAACAAGCAATATACAGCGTTTTTAAAGTTGTAAAAAATGAAAATTTTCAGTTCAACATTTTTATCTTTTTATTTTGCTCAAAACATAGATTGTTGGTACACGCTAAAACTGCCTCGCAGAGGCAGTTCTAACGAGTACTCACAATCTGTGTTTTTAGATGCATGGGCATCCTAAGTTGACCTTGCCGTAAAATAGGTCAATATCATCCCTGGGTCATGATTTAGGCGATGTATAAACGGACACGTTATCCTGATATGGATAACCGACCATGCTGGAGATGACTTGAAATATGTCAAAACGTTGTAAGGCGTAGAATAAAAAACTGCACATAAAATTAAAGATCAACTTATGTTTCAAATCGTAAATCATGCCATGTAATTCTATACATGTATAAAGTTTTCTGTGCGTTCACGAAAAACACGTGAAAATGTAGCTTAGTAGAACCAATGTACGTATATACATAAGCCAGTATGTAAAATGTCACATGGCGATAACAAATAGTTGATATTGGTTTTTCCCACCAACAGTTATAGTCATATGAAGCCGGGACCTCGGTTTATCGAACGAGCGACGCCTAGTTATACACACGAGTGTCTAAAATAATCGAATTCTGCATTGGAAGCTGTTAAAATGGAGGCATTTTATTCGCGCCAAGCATTTGTAAATCCGACTCGCATTGAACGAGTAACGCATCTTTAATGGCAAACAGGATAAGTGGTATATATATGATGCGATTTTAGAAAATATTTCGTGTCAAAGGTCACTTCTGGTTCCTTGTTCCATCAGAATTAAACAGTTTAACGGAAAGACAACAATTTTCATTTGTAGGCGTTTCGTTCTCGCGCTCAACCTGCGAAACGAGTCAAATGTTCCTGTCTTATATCAACTACGTATTTATTTTTGCCATGTGATTTTAAGAGGCGACTGACTGAGCCACTGCGAGACAAAGTCCTCTACGGAACGTGTTTGCGAGAGTGTGTGTTTGTGAGTTAGGGTGTGTATGCGCGCTTAAAATTCAGAATATTGTCCTGTTTTAGGGTTAAGCAAGGTTCGCAGCACGTTTGATCAGCTGGCTAACCTGCACTCCGATACACTTCGTGACCTCGCTCCTTTTCTGTGTATGGAGAGGTCTAACAGAATACCGATGGAAATATTCCGTCGAGCAACACGTAATGAAAACCAGAGGACCATGGTCCTGTAAACGCTCAACGGGGGTCCGGACCCCCCCCCCCCCGCCCCCCGGAATCTGAAAAGTTTGTCTAAAAAAAGGTAATTTTGAGATTTTTTTTTTTTTTTTTTGGGGGGGGGGCCCTGGTCTGCGACAATATTTTACCATTTTGGTTGGACCCCCTCTCGTCTGGATCCGCAAATCAAGGTCATTCAAGGGTCATCATTTTATCAGGAGTCATCGATGCTACATACCGATTTTCGTGAAAATCGGCCTGCCGGCTCTGGTGAAGAAGATTTTTGAGTGGTTTTAGCCATATATGGGCGTGGCGGCCAGCTTGTTCATGTAACCCAGATTGCATAAACAAACTTTCGTTCCCCCTACCCATAGATGCTCCACATAAAATTTCACTTTGATTGGCCAAGCGGTTTCAGAGGTGAAGATTTTTTTTTTATATTCAGTTTAACGTCTCTTTCAAGATAATTTCAGCTCATATGAAACGGGCCAATCAGTAGGTGGGGCGAAAACGGCAGAACCCCGAAAAAAACCACCTGGCACACCCGCAAACAGAACTTGGCTTGTCTCACATGTGGCCAGTGCGGGGCGCGATCCTACACCAGAGACAGCGGTGAGATGATCGAGTGATTAAGAAATAGCGCTCTCAACCGCTCGACCACGGGGGCCGCCATGAAGATGTTTTAAAAGTGTGTATGAACAACAGACTGGTCAAGGTCAAGAGATGACCTTGACCTAAATTAATAACATACTAACATCTACTCCATTAGTTGTCTGCATCTGCCTTTTTTCAGGTCTCAGGCTGCAATCGTTTTCGAAAAATCCATAGTTTTCACTTTTTCCCATGTAACAGCCTGTTTCCAAAATTAAGCTTGCCGTAAAACAGGTCAAGGTCATCCCAGGGCCATCATTTTATCAAACTATAATGGGCTGGAGTCACTGATGGCGGCCATCTTTGTCATGTGACTCGGATTTCATGATCAAACTTTCGTTCCCCCTACCCATGGATGCTCCGCATAAAATTTCAACTTGATTGGCCAAGCGGTTTCAGAGATGAAGATGTATGAAAAGTGTGTATGGAAAACAGACTGGCCAAGGTCAAGAGATGACCTTGACCTAATTTAATCACATACTTTTATCTACTCCATTAGTTGTCTGCATCTACCTCTTTTCAGGTCTCTGGCTGCAATTGTTTTAAAAAAAAAATCAATAGTTTTCATTTTTTCCCATGTAAAAGCCTATGTTTCCAAAATTGACCTTGCCGTAAAATAGGTCAAGGTCATCCCAGGGTCATCATTTTGCCAAGCTTAGATGGGCTGGAGTCACTGATGGTAAATACCAAGTTTCGTGAGAATCGGCCCGCCGGTTCTGGAGAAGAAGAGTTTTGAGTGGTTTTTACCATATATGGGCGTGGCGGCCATATTGGTCATGTGACATGGATTTCGCGATCAAACTTGAAATGCCGCTTTACAAGGAGGCTCCACATAAAATTTCAACTTGATTGGCCAAGTGGTTTCAGAGAAGAAGATTGTGGACGACGACGAAGACGGACGACGGATCATGGCCATCCTATCAGCTCTCCTTGTGAAAGAATAGATGTTTCTTAGTTTTATAATCATTTATTTACTTGAAAATAACATTGTGTTAGTTTGAAGATTAATTATATTTATTTGAAGTCAACCAGACAAACAGCACGCATACTACAAGAGAATAAATGAGGATCATACAGAAAGCCTGTGGCTTGCAAAAATCATCTAAAATTCGTAATTATCGCACTCGATATGGCTGAAATACTGTTGAAGGCATACAAAACCTCAAATTATTAGTATGGCTATATGCATAATATAGTTAGGATATCGCCCTAATGACATGCAGATGGGTGTTGTATGGGATCAAAACGAAACATCAACCAAATAAACCCCACCAAGCTTTCGAGTATCTGTTTGAAATACATGTATAAACATGCCAAATGAATTATGTTCGCTCACGAGACAGCACGTGAAACTGTAGTTTTTACACCTTATATATATACATATGTCTGTACAGGTACACTATACTATTTGAGTTAGTGCCTTACGTCCGCGGAAAACATTTAAAGTCATTCAGGGTGGCTAACTTATCCTAGCCACATTATTCCTGTACAAGCCTTCAGAATATGAACAATTTTATGTCCCCAAGAAAGAAATATTGACATGAGGATCGCTCGAAGATCAGCTCTTCTACCAAAACAAATAAGATCGAGCTGTCGATTTCAACAGGTTAAAAGTCAACAAGAGAGAAACATTAATGTGAGGTGCCGTCTCGCACTTTAATTCCTTTACGATTTAAGTATTTTATGCACAGGGGCATTTCCTGATTCTTGCATTCGCCAATAAATATAATCAGCTGATAATACATTCTTTTTATTTCCTTAGCTTTATTGTCACAGGGCAGACAAATAAAGAAAAGAAAAAAAAAAGCGGTCCGACAAGGACTCGAACCCATAACCTTTCGTTTTGAATCCTAGCTTGCTACCTACTGAGCTACAGAGATAAACGTCCTACACTTTAACATTTATTGCATGTCTTATTTAATTCGTCTCCGTTGGGCTGTTGGTAGTTTTGACTGTGTAATTCTTCATATTGCCCCTCGTCTTAGTCTCACATATGCCCTCACGAGTCGTCCCCCATCACACAGAAAGTCGAAACCGCACGCACCAGCAGCATTTACGTTCAAAAGTGAAAAATGTCTAATATACCGATTCAGTTTTGTCATGCATATACTTTCGTTGTCGGATATAAAATGTGTAAACACTTAACTGAAACTATCTTAACGGATAAGTTATGTTTATAACATTAAATTAACATTTCACGGAAACGGAAACAGGAGAAACTACAATAAAATCAATGTCAATTCAAAATATCCTGCTTTAGATGAGCAATTGTCAAATACACGATCAGATCGTTATGATAATGCGGTTTTCTCAAATGACCCTTGACTGAAGATCCGTAAACAAGTGTGTGTACATGTATAAACCCTAAACATTACCAACATAGTGACTCCAGTACAATAACCAATTCAGATTAACAACCAATAATGGAGAAACTCGACTTAGCGATTCTAATAGACAATTCTTCGTGGACGCTGAAGTCGTTTATTTCTGCTGGCGGTGACAATCTTCGGCAAAACCTAGAAACTGACCTAAGAAAACTGGATGTTGATTTTCGTCTTGCATGTGTACAGTATGGTGGACTAAACCAAGCAAGAGCTAATGATTCTCACGCAAGAACGGATGGATTTTGTTCTACGTTACCGGAAAATTTTCTAGAAAATTGTTTTACAAGTGATGACGCACTGACAATCGCGATTGAGAAAACGTGTAATCTGGATTGGAGAAAGGAAGCAAGGAAAATTTGTTTTCTCATAACTGATAATCCACCTTCAATGTTATCGACAGAATACATAGCCGATGTGGATATACTTGAAATAACAAGGAAACTTGGGGGAAAAGGGATTGTCTTAAATACCGTAGGGATAGAACCAAGACTAAAGCCCTACAAAGACTTCTTCATGGCACTTTCTTACATAACCGGAGGACGTTACATTGCTTTGACCGATCCTTCCAAGTTTACAGCTATTATTATCGGTGCAACTCAAGAAGATACATCTCTTGAGAAGATACTACACCTTGTTGATCAAAATGCAGTCGACTGTATTCGCAACATCGGACCTTCAGAGAATGATATTGGACAATTCTACAATGGATGCGATCAGCATTTCATTGATTTTTACAAAGAAATGGTAGTGGATGAAAAACCACCAACTACAACCCATTTTCGCGACAGTAATTACAAAAACGTATTCGTTACACCTCTGGCCCGATATCTGTCAACGTTACCTTCCCTAGATGAACTGAGGAAGAAATGTCTCTCCTGGCCGCTACCATGGCCGGTGCAGTACCACCTGCCCTATCAGGTACCTCACTATTGCTGCCCCGGTCCACCTCCTCCGCCCGGGCGTGTGTTTCAGTCACCACCAAAGCCAGCTGAGTCGTCAGTACCAAAGTCTGAAACGCCAACGAAGCATCCACCACCACCACCACCACCGCCACCTCCACCTTTGCCAGAGCAGTCACCGGTAGTGTCAAGCTGCAAATCGTCTGCTTCGGAGACCTCCTCTACATCTCCAGAACTACCGATCAGAAAAGCACCAGCGCAACCAACAAAGTCGATAACTGCTCGACAACCATCTACAGCACCACCTCCCCCTGGTGGTCCGTTTAAAGTTTCACCACCCCCTCCCCCACCTCATCCAGGAGTAAATGTGTCAACTGTAAACGAAGCACCGTATCTTCCACCAACACCTCCCCCACCGCCAAGGCCTGAGAGGCGTCTACCACTTCGCAGACAATGGCCACCGAACCCGCGAGAACAGCCTTATCCAGACGGCCCTTCGACCGATAGGTATGAGATGCATGATCCGGCAGATCGACCAGCGATGCCATTTGAAGGAGGATTTTGTTTCAAGTTACAGTATTTCAGTACATTACAGGCACCTCCGACGTACGGACAACTTCACAGACTTGTTCAAAGAGCTTTGGTTAGGGGTATATTCAAAGGAATGGAAACGTGATTTGAATCTATACGTCAAAGTTTTATAGAATATTGACGATATTTGAGCCGCGACGCGAAAAAACCGGTCTTCGGGAGTTCCGACCAGGTCCGACACAAACCGACCTGTACAGTCACAGAAGAATGCTAGATACTTGAAATTTTACATATAAGTAGAGGAGGAACTGTACTATCCGAGTAGCGAAAACAAAGGCGCTGATCAGCTGTGCAGTTACTGCACAGCTGATCTGCGCCTTTGTTTTCGCATATGCAAAATCCGGTTTTCTCACGATCCGGCTAATTAATTTTTATCTTGAGACTCAAGAAGACGACGAAAGTGGACATTTCGTAACAATAAACTAACAGTACGACAGAAACAGATGTCCACCGACACGGTCGTGGATATGATCTTTTTGTTGATTTCTTTGTTTCAGACCGTGTCTTGTCAGTCTCGTTGACTGATGGTTATTCTTCTAGCTAGTCAAACGTGCATGTTATTTTTTCCGTATTTTGATTCATAAAAGCGTATCCCCGTCTTTTAGTTTGCTTGATTGTCCACTGATTGTTTGCATCCCATTCTTGGATTTTTTTTTTCAGTCATGTCGTGAAAGAAACTTGCTTCTCGTGTATTTGACCAGTCAAAATGGGAGTTTACAGCACCTTTTAAATAAATAAAAAGGATTCTACACCAAAATGGTGCGGTGACTAAAGTACAAGAGGAAAATGTAAAAAAAAAAAGATCCTGCTTTGCATTCTGGATATACAGTTTGCTGAATTTGTTCAAATTGTAAGGTGCATATACTCACACCATTTATCAATTCTAAAGAACGATAGGCACTATCAATATTCAAACAGTTGTCGACGACAGATATGAAGATAAAACACTGTATATAAAAGATGATACCGTTCACCTAGCACCTGCTAGTCTGCAACGATTCAACAGAGACGTTCGAGACTAAGCATGCTTCTCCTCCTTGCCTTGGCGGTGCTACCAGCTTGCTGGGCACAGTGTAAGTTCTGTTTTGATTTATATGATCATTTAAATGAGTCATTTGTTCAGAGGGAAAGTAAAAGGTCGCACTTGTAGTGAAAAATATCAAACTGATATAAAGCATAGCCACTGCATGTGTGAACTGAGCTTTCCAAGGCGGTTCTTTGGTGATTGATTTTTATTCGTTTGCTTGTATTGAGGCTTAACGTCCAAGTCAACAATTTTTCAGTCATGTCGGGACGGGGCCAACGCTTCCTGGGTTTATAAACCAGTACTGTAGGGAGTTAATGTGTCTTGCTCAATGACAAAACATGGTGACACCCGTGGGGATCGAACCCAGGACCTCTAGATTCGGAGTCCGACACTTTACCACTACGCCACCGCGCTCCCTGATTATAATCTGTTATTGTCTATTTATCGGCTTTGCTTTTGTTGATGCTAGCCGGATAGCCATCTCACTGAGCTGATCATCTTGTTCTTACTCGCCTGTTATCTTTGGGTTGTGATTTTAAAATAATTTTCAAATAAGTTCCTGGACTTTCTTTCCTTACTTTTTTACGGGCTTTTTAGCTGTAAAGACTGGGGATGTCATGGGAACCAAATGTTCTTTGAAATATGTTGCCGGATTTATACGATCTGAATCTTCACGCTGATTAAAAAAAAACGGTTTTAAGAACATAAAGAATAAATGCGCCTACTGTACAGTAGTCTGGTTTTATATTTAGAACTGAGTTCTATGCACCGAGCTACGTGACTTTCGAAACGCGCCTCATACACACTCTGCATGCCAATTATCGATATTCGACCAACGCCGGAGTGAAATAGCTAACTCCGAGGCAATAGCCAACGCCTGAGGAACAGTGTGTGAAGGGTTGTCAGCAAAACTATGAAATATTTTATAGAGCAAGGGGATAATGTATTTGTAATGATAAGTTAATGTTGTAAGATGGTCTTGCTTCCAAATAAAATTTACATAATGTAACAATTCTTTGACTGGAAGATATAAAATACAAGAAAACATGCACGATTTTGTGGTTTTGACTGTCAAGATTGCTTTAGAAGTCAACAATTCTTTCAAGTCAAAACTTTTCATTCTCTATTCACACTATAATTTATAACTCATACTCGATGTACAAACTGTTTTACTTAAAACTCATTTCTGACGAAGTATTTAGACATTATTCGCCACCAAAGACTCCTTGTGGAAAAAAGAATGGGATCGCCAACGCCGGAGGAAGGTTACATATGGACATGACCAACGCCTGAGGATGATAACGTTTGCACAGAATGCTGATTCAAAACAAAAAACTATTTGTACTTGACTTTTACTCGATAGAGTGGTAGCAACAGTATTTGGCAGCTATACCTGTATAATGATACATACGTGCACGCATGTGCACGGTTATGGAAATACCGCGATGCATTTTCTGCTCGTTTTAAGCACATACGACTATCCATTACCATGTTTTAATAAAATTATTACTATTCGTATTCAAAAAACATGACATGAACAATTAAGTTATGCACAGTAACAAAAGGTTTTCTGAATCAATATGAATGACTCGACCGAGTGAAAATGTACAATGTAAATGCCTGCAAAAGAAAATAAAAATCTGCTCTTTTAGTGCATGTTGCATTGCATGTCTGTGGCGAATCAAGCAAGCCATGATTTTGTTTCAATTATTGCTCGTTTGTATCTTCGTGTACAGAAATATTTTCATTTATGACAAACTACGAATTTGAGACAATAAGTGTAACAAGATGTCCTCAATTCTATGTGTAACAGAAACGTGCGCGCGCGATCCCACGCCACAAGGTAAGCATCTTGTAGGAAATTATAGGCATTACAGAACATTATGGGGTGAAAGTAAATATGATTTCTTGATAAAAAGACCATCAAATCTTGAGAACAAAATCGGGCGTCGTAGTTGGTCTTGTCTCTTCTCTAACATTTCCTCCGGCTGCAGTCGTATCTTACTCCGGCGTAAACGTTACCCTCATTTCCTCACTAAAGAGGGTCTGTTAATTAAATGCTTGAAAGTGCTCAAAATATACCAAATACAAGCGTGCATCGGTTCCGTTAATGTAGAAAACAGATTGTTTCTTCCATATGCACAATTTTAATCACTATCTTCGTACAGAAACATACATGTAGCTGTTTAAATTAGCGTGTTGTATTAACGTACATCTTTCATAAATTTATCAATTATACGAATATCTTTGCGCCTTATTTTTTTTGAACTACAAACTCATTGTCATGGGAAGATACAGAATTAGCAAAACTGATTAAAGAGCGTGTTTTCCAATTTATTTTGACATTTTTAGACGAAGAACACGCTCTATTTTCCTCAGGCGTAGGCGTTATCCTCGGAGTTAGCTATCTCACTCCGGCGTTGGTCAAATATCGATATTGGCATGCACAGTGTGCATATACCTTGAATAAGTTGCAAAAGCAAATTATTGAAATTGAAAGAAAGGTCTGAAATGACATCAGTTCAGCCTTAAAACATGTTATGAAAATTATATCAGATACGAGATTTGAAGATTAAAGCACTTTGTGATACGTAGGATGAGTTTTATTGCGTCTGAAACTAATATTTCAGCGGAAGTTTTTTTCGTGGTTAATGAAGAATGGGTGGTATAAATAATACCAAAAGCCTATGAGGGCGTCCTGTTAATCTACTTTAGATAATACCAAAAAAACTCTGAGACTTCGATTCTTTTTCTAGTCGATCCAAATGCAGCTAACGCCAACTTCGGTACTGGTGGATTTGGCGGTACAAACCCTAATGCCACAGGAACTTCTGGGTTCGATCCCAACAAGTTAAACCAGGGATTTGGATCCGGCTCAGGATTTGGTAACACAGGGTGAATATGCTTAATGTTTCATTGAAAGATGACGATCACAATAGTTGGAAATATAATTTTAAAACAGATCAATATCTGCTAGAAACCGCCTGTGTGGTAATTGCAACAGAAGATTTGATCAACGTGCGTTATTTTATACCTGCTTTTACACTACATTGAGGAGTTATTGCTACCGTATAAGCTTTTCTTGCCAGACGGATCACATTTATATGAATTTAAAATTACTGTTTTTACCTAAACTGTACTAGGATGCCATTTTGATTTTGGTTTCATAAATATGCTAGACAACCCCGCGCACGGTCTAAAATGTAAATTAATACGAACTCGCAAAGGTATAGCACTTTTCGAACCGTCTTTATTTCTTTTGTTTTCAGTGGCTTTGGAACCGGCAGCGGTTTCGGGTCGGGCAGCGGGACTGGATCAACAGGGACCGGTGGCAGTTCGAGTGGTACGTTCGACCCAAACTCCTTCACCAGCGGTGGGTCGGGCTCAGGAACGGGCGGGTCCTTCAATCCAAACGGCGGAAGCGGAACTTTTGACCCCAACAAGTTTGCCAGTGGCGGCGGAACTTCCGGTACCTTTGATCCCAACGCATTGAACCAGTTTGGCAATGGAACTGGTTCTGGGTCCATGGGATTTGGTAGACGAAGATGAAGAATATAGTCATTTTCAGTAATAGATGTATTAAATAAAAAAATAAAACTGAGACCATCTTTGAGGCAAATAAAGTGAAACATGTATTGGCATTGCGTTGTAATTGTTCCTCATTTTTCATCTATAACTTGGATGGTTTGGTGTTCTACATCCCACTCAGCAGCTGATTGGTCAGTACTTTCAGGGAAGATCTTTGAAAATGGTGGATAGACTTACAAAGCATGGCTATATTATAAGCTCACCCTGTAAGACTTTGTGAGCTAAATCTGCACCACATTAGTGTTCAATGTGTATTTAAAACTTGTTTGATTTGTTGCTTAATGCTGGCAGCCCCACTAAATAGTATGGCCATATTGGGATGTCACCTCCTTTAACCTTCTCATTTAGTCTTTCTATAACTTGGCTTTGCCTGAAAGAGGTACTTAACCACAAGACCAGAGGTCCTGAAATGCTCAACTGACCTTGGCGTAAAATAAGCCAAAGTTATCTATGGGTGGTGATTCGTATAAACTTTGTAAAGCTTGTACATGCCAAGAGTTCCAAAAACATATGAACCTTTGTTCAGTAACTGAAAGAAATAAAGTTTGTGTATGACTTGTCCCCTTCCCCGTGTAATGACTTAGTAACATTTTTCCCCTATTCAAAAATTGACCTTGATGTAAGGTCAGTCAGTCATCCTAAATAATGACTTAAAGATTTCTGTAGACCTTGAGTCTGTCGTGTTGCATGCCAAATTTCAACTTCAAGATCAAAGGACTTTGAGTTCTGGAAATTTTAATGGTTTATACTGTATATGGAAATGGTGGCCATCTCGGTCTTGTGACCTTGACCATCTATATAGATTTTAATATACCTTTCACAAGAAAACTTCACAGGAAATTCGGCATTGACTGGTCAAGAAGTTCCAGAGAAGATGTTTTAATTTTATGGCCATAATGCATGCATTCAGTCCTATGGCCTGGGCAGACAACATGTCATTTTTTAGAAACATATTTCTTGTGTACATTTTCACTTTTCCTGCAAGTTTTCACCATTCAAAAACTTTGCAACATTTTATCCCATTAAAAACATACAACCGAAATTGACATCAATGTACAACAGTTCACCAAGATGAATATAGACTTTGTAGTGCTTGAATTCCTGATGTTACATGCTAAGTTTCAAGATCATAGAACTTTGTATTCAGAGGAAGATATTTTACAGGTTTTTACCATATATAGGCATGGCGACATTTTTTTCCATTTGACCTAGACCATTTACATTAAACTAAGATTGCCACATCCTACTGAGGCGCTACATGAAATTTGGCTTCGATCTTCAAGTAGTTTCAGAGCAGCAGAGTCTTTAAAAATAAGGGCTGGACGGACAATGGATGACAGACTATTGATATACTATTAGCTCACCTTGTGAGCCTTTGGCTCAGCTAAAATAGTCTACAATAGAACTGATGCTAACATACCACAGATACCACAGAACACCTATACCATGATCTAACCTTGTGAGCTCATTTGAGATAAAATACTGTGGAATGGGGAAAGTGAAGAAAAACAAACACAAGATTGTAAGCTTTGTCAGATTTTAACAGTGTGTATCATTTCCTGATACCAACATAACAATTATCAAAAGAACATATCTTTTATTTGTTTGAATCAATGCTTTACGTCCCAGTCAACAGCTATGGTCATGCTGGGATGCTGTCTCCATTTTATGGGACTTCTACCCAATATAAGGATGCCATAACACCCAATATGTGCTTAAAAATTTAACCAGCCATGTGTATGGATGGCTTGACTTAAAACCACTTTCCCTGGGTAGGCTCAGACCTTCAGAAAGGTTGAAAGGTTAGTAGTTTATAAGCTTTGCCTGGATACTCAAGCAGCCCATTTATTTCTATAGGCTCTCATGGGCAAAGCTAAATTTTATATGAAGCATCTATAGGAAGTTTAGAGCCAATATGTATATAAATAATCCAGGTCACATGACCAAGATGGCTACCATGCCAGTTTATGGTAAACAGCCTTCAAAAATCTTCTTCTCCAGAACAAGTTGACCGATTTCAATAAATTTGGCAGGGGGCCCTGAAGAATATTTATGTAGAGCTTTAGGCAACAGGGAAGAAATTCTACTTTTTAAATCAATTGTGGACTTTCATAAATGTGCCGCCTCATGGGAAAACCAACAATCTGCATATGCGAAAACAAAGACGCAGATCAGCTTCGCGGTTACCGCAGATCAGCTTCGCGGTAACCGCGAAGCTGATCAGCGCCTTTGTTTTCGCCACTCGGATAGTATTATTCCTCTTCTACTTAAATCCGAAATTTCAAGCTTCTAGCCTGCTTCTGTAGCTGTACAGGCCGGTTTATGTCGGACCTGTTCGGAAACCACATTGTTGGTTTTCCCACGAGGCGGCTCAAATGTTATGGTCCCTTGCTGCTGGTGGTGTGGTATGATAAAATGCAGTGAAGATTCTGAGTTATTTACTAGGGATATTTATAACTGCAGGGCTCCAAGCTGTCATTCATCTCAATATTGGGTAGAAGACCAATAAAATTTAAGGAGACCATTTTTATACGACCAAAGCTTAGACAACAAAACAATTCACATTTCAATGAGAACTATAAAATATGCTTTGGAATATAAAACAAATCATATAATTATCATGGAATGCTTTCCTTGGCTGTTCTGGTATATAATGCATCTTAAAATAAAGTTCACATCACAGAGTTTAGATATAACTTTAATAAAGTTTGCTATCTTAAAATAAACAAATAAATGAAGAGACAAGAACTGAGCCTAGCTCAGACAATTTGAGAAAGAAAATGTTAAGTATTTATAAAAGAGCATAACCATTCCTATAGCTTACACACTTTCAGTTACACTCAGTCTGCACAGCCTGTATATAAAACACTAAATGGCACAAGAAAAAAAATAATATTCAAGCAGCTTCTTTGGATGTTGATAACCTGAACAACTATGGACACGATGCTAACACTTCAGTGTCATAGACCATTCTCAAATTCTGTTTTCATATAGCAGAACAGTTTTTACATTACATTGCATACTGGAACTGCCTCAAAAGCAAATTTGACATGTTGATACCCGTTTACAGGCCAATTTACTCATTAGTTGCTTGCAACCACATGATACCTGACTCAAACCTATATGTGTTCACTCATCAAATACATTCAAAATAATGGCTCACATGTAAAATACTGATAAATTATCATCTAAAAATAGCTGTCTTATAATCTCTATGTAACTGATGTGATGTGCTGTCAGGAACAAGTTAGAAGTTTGGCACTGTCATCTTTCATCCCATACAACAATATGCATTTACACCTGAAATTCAAAGAACAGGCCCCGAGTCAAGCTCAGCTCAGCTGAGCATGAAATTTAATCTGCTCATAAATGCTGAAATAGTCAATATTAGTGGAATTCAGGTTCAAAACTCGAAATCTAGTAATTTATCCTGCTCATAAATGTTAAAATGCCAACAATTGTTGGCATTTTAATATTTATGAGCAGGATAAATTTTAGTCTCAGCTGAGTTGAGCATGAAAAATGTTTTATAACCTTGGGACCAGGTACATGTATTGTAAATAAAATGATGTTTCTTATCACAAGAACAATACTTTGAAGCTATTATAAATGTTATCAATACACCGACCTTGGTGGTCTAGTGGATAGCTTATTTGCCTCGTAATGAAGAGGTTGCAAGTTCAATCCTTGACCTGCACATGACTGTCATGTTGGTGACAAATGTTCATCTATTAAAGGTAAACATCCCACACCAGAAATTTTAATCATGCTACATTCTATTCAGTAAACAAAACATCAATCAATCACAAGCAAGTATGGTTTCTCTCTGTGTGAAAAAGGGTAACTGACTGTCACACAAGAAATTGGCCAATAGTAGCCATTTGAACCAATTGAAACCAGATTTTTAAGGACTTCAAAGGCAAGTTTACTGCACATTTCTATGAAAAACAATCTCATATGGCATTGCTACTCACTTTTCTTGGAATATGAGTCTGTGTATATGATCTGTGATTTTGCTGAGATACTTTCTGTATCGCTGTTGCCTAAAAAATCAAAATCAGTATCGCATGATAAAAACCTAACATTAGCAGATCAGCCTGTGTAGCTGCAAATTCTAAATTTTGCTATATACATGTACATTTCATAAGAACCTGGGTACATGTCATGAGAGCCTGGGTAAATCAAAATTAAAATCTTTTAGGTCTGATTTTGTAAAATACAGATACCAAATTAACTACAGAATCATTGTCATGTCACATAAAGCTGTCCAATGATTTTCTTTCTTTCCTTTCTATCTCTTTTTTTCTGCCATTGCAAGTGTCCCATGTCTGAATTGCAAAGATGATCAAATTTGCTAGCCGAGATCATTATTTGGAATGCATTAAACAGCAGACTGATATATGCAACTATGATTTAAACTTATCTGACATAAATCAGTTTGTACATCCATATAATTACTGCAAAAGTGATCAGCATCTTTGATTTTCCTACACATATAATGCATATTTTTCTACAATATCAAGAGTCTAGCCATTTTGTGTGGCTTTGTATTCCACTTTGTCAAACATGGTCAGAGAAAGACAATGTGGTGCATTTAGGTATAAAGTAGGTCGGCCCAACCATTTGTAAAGAATTCCTCTTTTACGGGCATGACGTTCCTGGTCATTCTGTACTCTCTCTATAGACACGAACTGCCGGGGTTAGGTATATAAAGCAATGCAAAACATACTTACTTTTCCATAACAGCACTTATACTGGTTTCAAATGCAGCTTCTGTTGTATCCACCTGCCAAAAATGATAATAACTTAGTTCAGTTTGAACTCAACAAACTCAACATAGTATAGCAGTATACATATTTGCTCAAACAGTACTGCCTAGGTTTTGTACACTAGCCTAATCACTCCAAATACAGGAGCTTACAATTTAACCCAAAGTAACCCATGCCATAGAGATTAAGTAATTTTCATGAATGAAAAGCAGTCGGGCTAGCTGATATGGGGTGAGTAAGCTGACCAAAGTAACCTTATTTGGATCTTAGACTTTCATATCTTATACTAAGGAGTGCTTACATCCCACTGAACTTCTAAAAAGAATTTTGCAAAAATATTTAAGATGAGATACCAATGAGTGCCACCAAGAGAATGACAACAATGCACGTGTTAATATGTTACTTACTGGTTTTAGGACTGGATCAAATAACATAGAAAATTACAGTGTCTCTATTTGAGGCTGACAAAAGCAAATTTGCCTTCAAGTATTTTTATTATTGAAGAATATTCCAAATGAACTTACATCTAAATGAGCTGCTATGACTCTTAGAGTGCCTACAGTGAGTTCCACAGCAATCACTTCCATACACTTGGTGGACAACCAGGGAAAACTAGAGTTCAACTTGGCTATCACCTGTAAATGAACACCAAATAAACTTGCTTATTTTTCAGTGGGCTTTATCTGAACAAATATTAATACACTACTATATGGAAATAACAAAGGCACATGTCAATTGTAAAAGTAGTCTAATGGACAATAGTGTTTCAAATCTGACAGGGTACTGGAGTTATTCTTTACACAAGAAAGAATAGAAAGTCCAGAAATTGTTAAAATCAAATTCTTAAGTCCCAACCTTAACACGGGAAAGAATACTTAACATTACAATTTTCATTTCATTTCTGTAAGCGGCTTTAAAGCCAACAGAAAATCACAACATGAGATGCCACACTCTGCCTATATGTCCCTTTAAAAGGACTTCAATATTGAATAACTCAGATATAAGACATACCTGAGCCTCAAACTTGCGCCTAGTATTCATGGCTATCTTTGTGTTGTCAGCCATGATAAATGTAAAGTTGACCGACACATTTCCTCCCCCTTGGACCTGAGTTGAGATGATCTCTGAATGTGATTGGGATGATAGGCTGGATTTTGTCGTAGTTGATTGGTTCACTTCTTGATCCCTGGATATTTAATTCATAATGATGACATAACATGGTCAGTACAACTCTTTCTGAGCTTTTTCAAGATGCTAAAATAAATGCTAAAATAAAAACAATTAATTTTTTTACAAAACATATTATTACTGTCATGAAAATCGGGGGCGGATCCAGGATTTCTGGAAAGGGGTTTAAAATCAATCAAGAGGGGGTTCGTTTTCAACATTTTTACTAATTTTTCATAAATTTCCCCATGAAAGTGAAATAATTTGGTCCCAGAGGGGGTTCAAGCGAACTACCCAAACCCCCTCAAAATCCGCCACTGAAAATAAGAATCGCAAACTTAGTAATCTCTAATTAAATATCTCTTATCAAGAAGCAGTTTAATTTGAGTAGGGCTCGCCTGTCAATGAGTCAAAAGCTTAGAAATGCTGTTGCACTTACAGTTTACTGGTTGATAACTTCTGCTGCAGAAATTCCACCAGCACCTGAGTATTGACTAGTTTTTCTGTCACTTTGTCCTTTTCTATAGATCTCACCTGAAGAAAGAAGTAACGAATCTCAAAACTTGGCTTTAAATGGATTCTATTAGAACATAAATCATAAATGTAAAAGCAGTTTTTAAACATTCAAATATAATCAAATAAATATTATTACTTTGAAAAGATGTTTTATCTGACTCTTCATAAAAGTTTGTCTGTGAGAGTTGATTCTTTACATCACAATAAACAATTTTTCAGTCATGCTATAATGGAACCAATGCTTCCAAAGCACATATCCAGTACTTTGGTGAACTTAGAGCTTGTTAACGAACATATCACTGCAGTCTTGGGCTTTGAAATCTATATTTCTTGAGGCCAACACACTATATGATGAAAAACAGCATAAGCAACACCAGGAGGTCAAATAAAATACCTTGACAGTCCCACCCTCAGTATCCTTCAATATGACTAGCTGTGATATCCCCTGGACCCTACAGAAATCCTGGATCTCCTCCTGACCCTCCAGGGTCTCCAGCAGGATCTCAGCTTTCAGGCCCGCGGTCCACAGGTCTCGAACCAGGCACATACGCTCCTTTAGCATAGGCTTGTGACCAATCGTACACACCAAGATGTCATAGGCACTTGGTGGACTAAACTGAAAGGAGAGAGGGGTTTTGTTCTTTTCTTGTAAAAAAAATCATGTCCATAAATTTCAGTCTTCAGACAGGCGGTCAACAGGTCTCAAACCAGGGGCATACTCTCTTCAAATATAGGCTTGTTATCAATCATACACACAAAAATGACAAACAAATTTGGTGAGATGAAATGAAAGAAGAAAGGATTTTGTGTTCTTTTCATGTATACTGTCAGGTTCTAATGAATTTAATCTTAGCCTTCAGGCCCACGGTCCACAACACTCGAACCCGCGGTGTATGCTGGTTTACACAAAAAATTTATAGCCACTTGGTCCACTGAACTGATAAATTGGTAATTTTTCAGACACATATCAAAGAAATGTAAGTTTGAAATATTCAGGAAATTAAACATAATTTTCAAAAAATTTCTTATGTCAGCATTTTTCTGGCTAATTTTACTGAATAAAGCTATGGTCCTGTAAACGCTCACCTGAGATCTGCTACATATACCAATAAACATGTTTGAATATTATGGTACTTAGCCCCAGTGCAGGGCAGATGAAACCCTTAGGCCATTTGTTTTCTGAATAATCAATATTATGTCCATTTGCCAATTTCCCTTCAAATGACATGTTAACAGTTTTTCCCATTCAAATGCATAGGGACCCATGCTGACCTTGCTTTAAAATAGATCAAGGTCATCACAGGGTAATGATTTATATAAACATTGTAGTATTTTAGCCATTGATGCTTCATGCCAAGTTTCTTTGAAATCGGTCCACCGGTTCCGGAGAAGAAGATTTTTGAAGGGTTTTTACCATATATGGGCATGGCAGCCATCTTGGTCATATGACCTGGAATATTTATATATGCATTGGTTACCCCATCCTATAGATGCTTCACATAAAATTTGGCTTTGATTGGCCGAGTGGTTTCAGAGAAGAAAATGTTTGAATATTATGGAAATATACATGTATACTGCTCCGGGGTGGGGGCATATGAGCTCCTGGGGACCAATTTTTTTTCAGAATCATTAATATTCAGTCCTACTGCCCATTTCCTGCAAGACTTTCACCTCAAATTACATTTTAAAAGTTTTCCCCATTCAAATGCATTGGCAACCTATGTTGAACTTGCCATAAAATAGATCAAGGTCATCACAGGGTCATGATTTATGTACACATTGTAGTAATTGAGTAATCGTTACTTCATGCCAAGTTTCATTGAAATCCGTCCACCTGTTCCGGAGAAGATTTTTGAAGGGTTTTTACCATATATGGAGGTGGCGGCCATCTTGGTCATGTGACCCGATTTATTTATATATACACTGATTCCCCCTTCCTATAGATGCTTCATATAAAATTTGGCTTTGATTGGCCATGCAGTTTCAGAGAACATGTTTGAATATTATGGTAATATACATGTACATTGCCCCAGGTTGGGGGCATTTAAGCCCATGGGGTCAAATTTTTTTCAGAATCATTAATATTTAGTCCTGTTGCTCATTTCCTGCAAGTTTTTCCCTTTAAATGACACTAAAACAGTTTTCCCCCATTCAAATGCATAAGCGACCTTTGTTGACCTTGCCGTAAAATAGGTCAAGGTCATCATAGGGTCATGCTTTATATATACATTGTAGTACTTGAGTCATCGATGCTTCATGCCAAGTTTCGTTGAAATCTGGCCAACCAGTTCTGGAGACGAAGATTTTTGAAGGGTTTTGAACCATATATGGGCATGGCGGCCATCTTGGTCATGTGACCTGGATTATTTATATACACATTGGTTCCCTCTTCCTATGGATGCTTCCTATAAATTTTGACTTTGATTGGCCAAGGGGTTTCAGAGGAGAAGATCTTTGAAAATGGTGGATGATGACGGACAGACGACGGACGGACAATGGGTGCCTGCCTATCCTATAAGCTCACCTGTGAGCCTTCGGCTCAGGTGAGCTAATTAGGGGAAAACTTGCCGGAATACCTTCTGCTGTAAGCATTTTCAAAGAAGCATTCTGAATCTAAGTGCAAATGAAAAACATATAAAACAGTTGGAAAACAATCATTTTTTTTTTTTCTTGACAAACATCTTGTGAGCAAAGTACATGACTGTATTTTTGTAGAAACCCAGAATTCTGTAGAAGCAGCCTGATTGCAGAGTGCACTGTTTGCCAAATCCTATCTATTGGAAAATTTGACTACTGTCTAAACACCATCTTCCAGAAACTGCATTTTTCAAAATCTTACTTTTCTGAAAACCCTCAAGAAAAATATGACCATGTCACCATTTTGCATTCCATAAGTCCTAAAAAGTGACACAAAAATTTTGAAAATCGGTTAACAAATGAAAATTTTATGCCAGAAAGTAATTTTGGAAAGGGCTTTTTCCACTGTAAAAATGTGAGCGAGGGAAGTAACTATTTTCCCGGAAAAAAATCTAAATTGATTATTTTTCATTTAAAATGCACCAAACAAAAACAAAATTGTATGGTATGCATAGCTGAGCACCAAACTCTTAAAATTATTCCACAGATTCTCTTGATTTTCAATTTTCAAGTGTATGGATTACCTCCCTTGCACATGCAATAGGCCTATTCAAAATAATTTTTGGGCATGATTATTTTACTAGTGAACGGATTTTCAAAATTTTTGCAGCACTTTTTACGACTTTTGGGTTGCAAAAAGATGACATAGTCATATTTTTCTGGTAGTGTCTCACAAAAGTAAGATTTTGAACAAGTAGCCCAAGGGCAACGATCGCTCACCTGAGAGTCAACAAGTATAGTCACTGGACAAAGTGTTTTTTTTTTTTCCATATATGGGTATGACGGTCATCTTGGTCAAGTTTCAGGCCTATGGCTGCAATGGTTTCCATAGGATCATTGGTCCTGTAAATGCTTACCCGAGACCTAGTTGTCACTTTTTCCCATGTTTCCATGTTTGCCTATGTTTCCAAAATTGACCTTTATCTACATTAATCACATACCTTCATCTACTCTATCAGTTGTTTGCATCTATCACTTTTCAGTTCTTAGGCAGCAATAGTTTTCAAAAAATAACATTTTAAAAGCAGATGGGCTCCTGGGGTCCATTTTTTTTTCAGAATCATTAAATTTCAGTCCTACTGCCCATTTCCTGCAAGACTTTCACTTAAAATGACATTTTAAAAGTTTTTCCCATTCAAATGCATTGACGACCTATGTTGACCTTGCCATAAAATAGGTCAAGGTCACCACAGGGTCATGTTTTATATATATATTGTAGTACTTGAGTCATCCATACTTCATGCAAAGGTGGTTGAAATCGGTTCACCGGTTCTGGAGAAGAAGATATTTTAATGGTTTTTACCATATATGGGCATGGCGGCCATCTTGGTCATGTGACCTGGATTATTTATATACACATTGGTTCCCACTTCCTATAGATGCTTCATATAAAATTTGGCTTTGATTGGCCAAGTGGTTTCAGAGAAAAAAAATCTTTGAAAAGTGTGTATGGACGACAGACAGGCCAAGGTCAAGAGATGACCTTGACATAAATTAATCATATACCTTCATCTAATCCATTAGTTGTTTGCATCTACCACTTTTCAGATCTCAGGCTGCAATAGTTTTCAAAAAATAGCTAATTTCCACTTTTCCCATTATAAGTCTATGGAAACTTAAAAGTTACCATAGCAACCAGAGTTCTTAGCCGACTGGAATAAAAAACACAAATTATGTAGAGGTTACTGTCAAGAAACATGTATACAAAGTACAGGATTCATCCACCTGACAGTTTCTGAGGAGAAGATTTTTGAATGTTTTTTTTTTTTTTTTTTTTTTTTTTCAAAATTTTGCCCTGTATGGGGCCCCAGCAACCAATCAAAATAAAGGATTAGGACAAAACTTGCAAGAAACATCGAAGACTACTCAATAAACATTTCTGCAAAAACAAAATTCAAGTGTCTGCAATTTTAGCGGAAAAATAGCAGATTTCCACTTTTCCAATTATAAGTCTATGGAAATTTTAAGTTGCCATAGCAACCAGAGTTCTTATCCCCCTGGAATAAAAAACATAAATTATGTAGAGGCCACTGTCAGGAACATGTATACAAAGTATAGGCTTCATCCCCTTGACTGTTTCTGAGAAGAAGATTTTTGAATGTTTTTCGAAATTTTGCCCTGTATGGGGCCCCTGCAACCAATCAAAATGAAGGATTAGGACAAAAGTCACATGAAACGTAGAGGACTACTCAATAAACATTTCTGCAAAAACAAAATTCAAATATCTCAAACAAGACAGCAAAAATAGGCAATTTTCACTTTTCTCCATTTTAAGTCTATGGGAAGCATAAGTTGCCATAGCAACCAGAGTTCTTATCCGATCGAAATAAAAAACACAAATATTCGTTCCCCCCACCTGTAGATGCTATATGTGAAATATGAAGAGATTCGGCCTGGCAGCTTCAGAGGAGAAGTCGTTTGAAAATGTTGACGACGACGGGCGACGCACGGACACCGGCTCGACTACTATACTATAACCTCACCTTGTGAGCCTTTGGCTCAGGTGAGCTAAAAATGCAGTTTCTGAAAGATGGTGTTCAGACAGTAGATGATGGAACAAGTTTAGCAAAGTTGAACTTACATCTTGTTGTTCAAGCATCGCTGAGACAATCTTCTCAAATGCTATACTAACACCCACCCCCAATGGCTTCACTGAGACAGTGGAGTTAGAGAAAATAGGGGAATGAAAATGACTGATCTGAAAATGAAGAAAGAACTATGTTAGAAATTGAAACATTAGCATCATGTTGAGAGAATGGAAATGACTCACCAGCAAATAAGAGATAGAAACAATTAATTGATGCATGGAAAGATAAACCTTCACATAATTTCAAGTCACTACGATATGATGCATAACCATATTCCATGGAAGCTTTTAGTTTTTGCCTTGTTTTTATCCTTTGTGTATTTCCTTAATGTGAAACAAATCTTCGGACCAAGTTTTGCTGTGTGTTTTACAGCTGTTACATTTGAGCCTGTACATGAGAAAACCAACAATTTGGTTTCCAAACTGGTCCTACACAAACCAAGCTGCACAAGCACAGAAGATGGCTAGATGCTGGATATTTTGGTTTTAGAAAGTAGAGAAGTTGTACTATCGATGTAGCAAAAACAAAGGCGCTGATCAGCTTCGCAGTTACTGCGAAGCTGATCTGGGCCTTTGTTTTCACCTATGCAGATTGTTGGTTTTCCCAAGCGGCTACTCATTTACTTTTCCTAGCCAATGTGTTTTGTAATTCTGGGCCCTGGCTTGTTTGATAAGGATGGAATAGATCAACTAGATAAATGAGCCGCCTCATGGGATAACCAACAATCTGAATAGGCGAAAACAAAGACGCAGATCAGCTTAGTGGTAACTGCGAAGCTGATCAGCGCCTTTGTTTTCACTACTCGGTTAGTACAAGTCCTCTTCTACATAAATCCAAAATTTCAAGCTTCTAGCTCTTTCCTGTGCTTGTACAGGTCGGTTTGAGTCGGACCTGTTAGGAAACCACATTGTTGGTTTTACCACGAGGCGGCTCAAATTTGGATAGATCACTCACCAGATCATCGTATCTGCCGCCAGCAGCAAACACATCTGGAACTGTTTTCTTTTTCCTGGTGATATCTATACACACTTGAAACAGCAGGCCTGAATATTGTTGTAGATTATAGATCCAACCTAGGCTCACTAATACCTAAGGAAAACGAAAATAAATCAGCTTAAACAAGATCATCTCTAGCTTCAGTGTCAAACATCTTTGATATATTATTTCCTTTTTTCTGGTAATGAACAAGAGGCTGAATGCTACTTAAGATTATAGATCAAATCTAGAATTACTAGCACCTAAAATAGATTTGTATAATAGAAAAGTTCCTCATGAGATTCAGTTAACGACAGACAAATACACCAGATATTTTCACCTATTTACAGCTTACAGCTTGTAACTGCAGATTTGTAGGTCATTTAACTATTTTCTGAAGCAAGATGTCTAAATATAGAACTTACTGGTAATTTCAAACCAAGGCTTGTAGCGTTAGAGATGACTGTTTCCAGCTCATGAAGACCTTGCTTAGCAGCACTACCAGCCTGAAACATACAAGAGAAGCATAACTTGCTTCATACCATAACTTGAAGGGCTCAGGTTCAAACAATTTCCCATCCTCGGAGACTTTTTAACAGCCCTATGCTACACATTCTTTTTGTTGTTGTTTAGTTGAAATGAGATTTAAAATCTTATCAGCAGCTATGGGCATAAACAGAGGAAAGATTGTAAAGGCCTTAGATCAAACATGTTGCTTGCTTTTCAAGGCAAGTTGCTTAACCACTATACAATGGGAGCCTCTAAACTACATGTATTTTTTTATCCTCAAAGCTGTGCAGAGCAATATTTGGCATCCAATAACAAACCTGTGAAGACAACATATTTTCCTTCAGACAACTTAAGGCAACCAGAGCGGAAACTCACAGGAGAACACCAAAACCCTTTGTAAAAGTCATGTCATACTTAAAATATTTTACCTTATTTTGCAACCTGCTGTAATCTAGTTACATGTTACATGATACATTTAATTTTTACAATTTTTACATACCGGTCCTTCCGTCCTAGTTATACTTCTCAGAATGCTGGCTACTTTCCCATATTGACCCTCAGTCTCTAGTAAATTCAATAAAGCAGATGACTGTTGCTCATTCAGGGAGAAGTTTGACAGAACTTTAAGTCTGGACTTGGTATCTCTCTGTAACAAGTAAACTTGGACATCATTAAATAATTAAACAATTTGATGATGCATAGTTTGAAAAATCCCGCATCCACCACCGGATTTAAACCCAGGACCGAAATCCAATGCTCTGACCACTGAGCCAAAGAGTTGACTCTCCAACGCAGTATGTCAGAAATTCAGAAATTGTACTATTGATTGAATAGCTGTGATATTTAGAGACTCTAAGCATCATGTGATCTGCCAACCCGCTCTTTCCAACAACAGCAAATAATCTTGAATGGAGATGCAATGGGACATAACACACCCCATTTCGAAAGGGTAATCATTTATGATTACAAGAAAGTCTTTCATGGACAGAAATCCAATGCTCCGACTACTTAGCCAAGATGCTAAGCATCATGTGATCTGCCAACCCTACCTTTCCAACCATGGCAGATAATCTCAAACTAGAATTGTCAGAGAATCTGACTATAGCCCCGCTTCTGATCTTTTTTCCAGGGTGAGAAAAAAATGACAGGTAACAATCCCAAGCTAGATCTTGTTAATGTTGATGCACGTAAAAAGATTGGTAAGAATCTGTCAATTTGTTCTGAAGATATTGAGCGGAAATAAAATTCTGACATCAACGAAGGGCCATCACCCCCTCAAAATTTAGCGAAAAATGACAGGCAACAATCCGAAGCTAGATCTTGTCAATGTTGATGTGCACAGGAAATTTGGTTAGATTCTGTCAATTCATTCTCTAGATATTGAGCGGAAACGAAATTCTGACGTCAATCAAGGACCGCAATTCCGTCAAAATTTTGCGAAAAATGACGGGCAACAATCCCAAGCTAGATCTTGTCAATGTTGATGTGCATGTAAAATTTGGTCAGATTCTATTGATTGATTTTCGAGATATTGAGTGGAAACAAAATTCTGATATCAATTAAGGGCCGTAACTCCGTCAAAATTACACGAAAAATGACGGGCAATAATCCCAAGCTAGATCTTGTAAATGTTGATGTGCATACAAAATTCTGTAAATTCGTTCTCAAGATATTGAGCAGAAACGAAATTCTGATGTCAATCGAGGGCCGTAACTCCTTCAAAATTTTGTGAAAAATGACGGGCAACAATCCCAATCTAGATCTCGTCAATGTTGATGTGCATACAAAATTTGGTCAGATACTGTCAATTTGTTCTCAAGCTATTGAGCGGAAACGAAATTCTGATGTCAATCAAGGGCCGTAACTCCCTCAAAATTTAGCGAAAAAGGACGGGCAACAATCCCATGCTAGATCTTGTCAATGTTGATGTGCATACAAAATTTGGTCAGATTCTGTCTATTCGTTCTAAAGATATTGAGTGGAAACAAAATTCTGAGACGTCAATCAAGGGCTGTAACTCCGTCAAATTTTTGCGAAAAATGACGGGCAACAATCCCAAGCTAGATCTTGTCGATGTTAATGTGCATACAAAATTTGGTCAGATTCTGTCCAGCCATTCTCAAGATATTGAGCGGAAACAAAATTCTGACGTAAATCAAGGGCCATAACGCCATCAAAATTTTGCAAAAAATGATGGGTAATGATCCCAAGCTAGGTCTTGTCAATGTTGATGTGTATGCAAAATTTGGTCCGATTCTGTCAAGCCAGAAGGATGGAATGACAGAATAATGGAATAACAGATGGACAGAACTACAGAAGGACAGGGTGAATCCAGTATAGCCCTACTTTTTCAAAGCGGGGCTATAATGAATAGGACATAACATATGGGAGTTAATGTCCAGGCCAGTGGGGTTCAAACCACTGACCTCCCTCTATCTAGAGTCTGACATTATAGTAAACAAAAGGGCCACCAGGCACACTTAACCTGAAACCAATATCAATCTAAATAGTACATGTATCAAAAAACACAAAAAGGTTACTGTTCAATCATGGTCGGAATAGTATGTTACATCAAAGGCTGTTATTGGAATGGAGTAAAATCTAATCTGGTTCTCGAAATTTTCAAGATAAAAAGTAATTAACTAGGCCAAAAACCATACCTTAACTTCACAGAGAGCGTTGAGCAGAGTTGTATGTTGGTCCTCTGGTACTCCGGCATGTAGTAATACTGCCTTCAACAATTTGCTATGATTTAGTCTGTAGTAGTAGTTCCTTTGCTGAAAATAAAAAGAGGTGTAAACACCTTTAATTTGAAACCGAGGCAGAAGAGCAAAGCAGTCCGATAGTTTATTCTCTTTAAAGCACATCAGGCATCACAAATGTGGCTTGTTCAAAGTTTCGACATTTTTTTCCTGAATACATTGCAGAAATCATTTAAAGTTACTCATGAAGAATAATTGGCCACATTGGAACTTATTGTATTGTAGAACATGGCACTTACTTAAGTGACCTCACTGCTGAAGTTACCTTGGTGACCATGGGTGGGCAAGATCAAAGGTCAAGGAGTAAAAAGATGAGACTACCTCGTATAAGATGATGATTTTATGTCTTTTAGATGGTGCATTGAAGCCAAACATCTTACTTCCTGCAAAAAAGTTTCAGAAATGGCTACATACAGAAGGATTAAAAAAAAACAAAACATGTATATAAGACTTACTTGTAGTGGAGGGAATTCATTGATAACATCTTGAACCACAACTAGCACTTCAGCATCTGGTATCAAACTGGAAATGGAATGCAGAAATTATATTGAACCTACATGAAATTCAAGAGACAATATGTGGACAAAACTTTATTTATATAACAATTTCCTTTGTAACAAAGAAACCCTTATTTGCATCATATTGTTTGGCTTAATTGTGTATCATGTTTGTGGTCAACATTTAAACCTACACCATAAGTAAACTCATGTCACCAAATCACAACAGCCTTACGTATAGTTAAGCTGGTTTCATGCACTTATCAATGTTTTACCCGGAGGGGACAGCCGCAGGATATCAATGGGGAATAAAAGTATTTGAAAATCTAGGGTCTTTTCCCCCAACCATGGGTAAAAACAAAGTTCATAACTCCCAATCGGACCAATAATTTGGTTATATGATTTAATTTAGAACTTCTTAAAAATACAACTAATTTCCCCAGACTGAGAGTAACTGTTCATTCTGATTCCTGAGGGTGGTGAATTTTAATGATTCTAGTACTCCCAGTATTCTAGCTGTTCCCTTCTTCTAGGGGCAAAATACTGATAGGTATATTTATACTAACAATATAGCTCTTACCTCCCAGGAGTGCTGGTTACAATGTCAAAAGCACATTCTGTGTGTTCTCTAGGGTGAAAACCTAAAACTTTCTTCTCATGATATACTTTCTCTATACAGTATCTTTTGATGTGATGAAGATTTCTTCTGGCTACATATCTGGCAAAGGGTACCTAAAATATACAAAATACACATGGATTAGAAATGACTCTAATACAAAGAAGAGTTAGGTCAAGATGTGAGCATTAGAAAGACATCTTTTGCTTATTTGTTTTGTGGTTAAACCTTCAAGTCAAAGTTTCAGTCATGTCGGGAAAGAGTCACCGCTTCCTAGCTATTGATGAGTACTAAGGGTTGTTGCTGTGTCTTTCTCAAAGACACAGCCTTTGAACTCCCTATATCACAATTCTGTATAATCAGACTGATGCTCTCTATTCACTAGGCAATTCCACTCTTTCAAGACATCTTTGGCCTGGGGCCAGCAATGTGGTATTGCAATGAAATGGTCTGACAGTTATAAAGGGGAAAAAAAAAAATCAACTATGGTAACAATTAACAAACTTACCCTGAGGTCACAAGGTAGCCCCACCAGTTTCCCACTATGGTCCATTAAACAAGCATATTGGTCCACATTTTCAAACATCTTTGGTCTAGGGGCCAGCAGGGGAGTATTGAGTTTTATTGCACCGTGTCGTTGAAATATTCTGACTAGATTTTCCTGAACTAATGTATTTGTGAGAGCAATGGTGACTGAAAATGATCCCTGGAAAAAAAAGATGTCTTTAATTAGAATTCTTTTACATGAAAGATTTTGCAATCACATAAAAAAAAAAAAAAAAAAAAAAAAAGAAAAAGAAAAAGAAAACTGCACATTAAGAAAACTTGCCCATGCAATATACAGAGATTTTTTTCAGCTGAAAAAAACAAAAAATTTCTTGTGTTTATTAGAAGCACTCTTTTTTCCTAATGTTTCGACCTAAGCGTTAGGAAAAAATAGTGCTTCTAATAAACACAAGACTTTATATTGTTCTTCCTTAGAAGAAACCTTAGAATTACAATAAAAATTCCAACAGAAAAAAAAAATGGTAATTTTCTTATTTTTCCTCAAAACAGAGATAGTGGGTACTCGTTAGAACCGCCTGAGCAAAAATAAGAAAAATAGGTATACCCCTGCAAACCCCAGTTTCTCTATATAAAAGTGGGGTTTAAGGGTATATATTGCATGGACATGTTTTCCTGATGATGAAGAGCATTTTTGTTTTTCTACAGTGAGAGATCATCGATACGAATCATTATTTTCCTTCATTCTTTGTCTTCAACATTTCAAAGGTTCACACAAAATGATCATACAGAGACTCTTTAATGTCAAATATGACTAATTCAAGTAACGCAAAAGATAGACATAAAAAATGATATCTTCCTTGCTAATGCAAAAATATATTTTTTCAAAATCCATTTTTGGCCATTAGTGTTATTTATTGTTAGATCAATTTTTCAAACTTTTGCTAGTCTTTTTAGGTCAATTTTAGATCCAACAGATAACAAGAAAACATTTAGCTTCCCATCCATAAGACAAACTTTTCTGCAGAATTTTAGTATCAGATATTTTGTTTAACACATAAAAATATGCTCTTTGTGGTATATTATAAAAACAGTTACTTCTAACCTTTTGGAGGTCACTATCATATATATGGTCATCGGCTATACTGACTGACTGTGAGAACATGGCATTGATCATTCGTCTGTATGATTTACTGTGAGGGTCTGAGATGGTGGAGCGTAGGATCTCGTTCAGTTCAGCTTCTTCCATCTGTGGAGGGGGTATGTAATCTGATTGTAACAGCTCCTTTGAGGTAGGACGTTTGTTTGGGTCATGATTCAACAGCCAGCATAGGATATGATGCTGTAAGAAATAATCAAGAAAGTTGATAAAAAAAATTGTTAATTTGCTTGAGTTGAGCTTAATGCTCCAGTCAACAACTTTTCAGTCATATCATTGACAAATTAATTACCATGAATACTTATGAAGTTATGAAGTAAGTTAATCAGGTAAAATACAAGAGTTTGAATTTTAGTTGCTTCTCAAGATTGTCCCCAACAGAAGGGATCTAGGCATTGACCTTTCACCTTTGACAAATTGAATGTGTAATTGATGCTTTCTTTTGGTATCACAATTAGCCAAAATTGGCTAAATCCCAGAGCACTGTCTCGTATGATCTTGGGAGAATGGCTTCTAAGTCTGTAAAAATAATTCTATCTTATCAGTTCACCTCGAAGTTTCCTTGACAGGGTAAGCCAATATATTTTCTGTCATGAGGTTGTTATTTACTATGAAGCAAGAAAGGAATGCTAGGCTTCTACAGGTGAAATAATCCAGAATTTAGAATTATCTAGCCTTTTCAGAGTAAATGTACGAGAGTAAGTGAAACCAGAGGACCAATGGTCCTGTAAACGCTCACCTGAGATCTGCTTCATATACCAATAAACATATTTGAATATTATGGTATTTAACCCCAGTGCAGGGGCAGATGAAGCCCTTGGGCCATTTTCTTTTTTCAGAATAATCAATATTCTGTCCATTTGCCAATTTCCTGCTGATTTTCCCCTTCAAATAACATTTTAAAAGCAGATGAGCCCCTGGGGTCCATTTTTTTTTCACAATCATTAAATTTCAGTCCTACTGCCCATTTCCTGCAAGACTTTCACTTAAAATGACATTTTAAAAGTTTTCCCCATTCAAATGCATTGACAACGTATGTTGACCTTGCCATAAAATAGGTCAAGGTCACCACAGGGTCATGTTTTATATAAACATTGTAGTACTTGAGTCATCCATACTTCATGCAAAGTTTCGTTGAAATCGGTTCACCAGTTCTGGAGAAGAAGATATTTTAAGGGTTTTTACCATATATGGGCATGGCGGCCAGCTTGGTCATGTGACCTGGATTATTTATATACACATTGGTTCCCACTTCCTATAGATGCTTCTTTCTGTTGCAAATGGATTTGTTTCTTCTAAAATTTATGATAAGCGCGATGACTTTGATTTGCCATAAAATAGGTCAAGGTCACCACAGGGTCATGTTTTATATATACATTGTAGTACTTGAGTCATCCATACTTCATGCAAAGTTTCGTTGAAATCGGTTCACCAGGTCTGGAGAAGAAGATATTTTAAGGGTTTTTACCATATATGGGCATGGCGGCCAGCTTGGTCATGTGACCTGGATTATTTATATACACATTGGTTCCCACTTCCTATAGATGCTTCTTTCAGTTGCAAATGGATTTGTTTCTTCTAAAATTTATGATAAGCGCGATGACTTTGATTTTGATATAGTAAATTTTCCGTTTTTGGATGGTGACGTTCCTCGTCGTGCTTCTTATGGTGTATACATTTCACAACTTATTAGGTTTGCTACAGTCTGCAATCATGTTACAGACTTCAACGCTCGAAATAAATCTTTAACGGCCAAACTTCTCCAACAGGGCTATCGGTATCATAAACTTCGAAAAACCTTTTCTAAATTTTATCGTAGACACTATGAATTGATTTCCAAATATAATGTTGGGTTAAAGACGCTTTTAAGTGAGGGTCTTTCGGAACCAGAATTTTATGGTGACTTGGTTTACAAATTTAAGAAACTTATAGGAAGTAATGATTTTTCTTTTCAGTTTAGAAAAATCATAACACGTTACAGACGTATAGGTTATAACTTGAATGTTATGCGACAGTCTGCATGCTTAGTTTTTAACCCAATCACGGTTGATGACTACGCTGCCTTCTTTAATTGCACGCCGGTGGGTCGGGCGTCAGACTCTATGATGGCCCCGACTTAAAACTATTCATTTTAGTTGGTTGGGGCCGGAGCTTCTTGTCTGTTGCTTGGCCCACCGGGGTCCAACTGATGTTTTCCTTTAGCTCCGGAGTTAGAAAGTTATTCGGCGCCCAGGGATCTCCATCGTCGGGCAGCTTACTGAATCTGTGAGTCCTGGTTTTTGATTCATCAGGATGTTTATCATGATTTATTTGTTTGTTCTTGATGATTCATTTACTAGTTAGAGATTCACCACGAGGACCGAAGAACTAACTAAATGTTATGAACCACTGCAGAAGCTGAGGGTGAGGTTACGGCCGTGTAAAATCGATTTAAACCCGCCAGTAACTTTGTGTTACTGATCGTTCCAAGTCGATACTTCTGTGGTGGTTCTTTTTGTTTTATGTCTTGGTGTTTAAAATATTTTTGTGCTGTTGGCGCCTTATGTATGTTTGCATATTTTTAGTTAAGTTAAGGTAACTGAGTGGCCACCTATTGGGAAAATAGCTGCTCATTCGACTTACGAAATGTTTTCATGGTATACAGTACCTTTCTAAATAAAAGTAACGGGGGTGTAACCTGATACATTATCCACTCCCAAACCTTTACGATTTTGGAGCAGTTGACACGGCCTGCTCACATGTAAACTTCTGGTCTACTGTAAAATGAAAATTGCTCTTTTGAAAAATAACCATGTAACGACCTTTATAATTGGATGAAAATTGAAATTTTATTAGCTCTAATTGAAATGAGAGTAATCTGCCAAACTCTATTATGTAAGGTTATCAGATCAAGTTCCATGGAATTACATGTACATTAAATCTTTAATTATTACTTCCCCCGACATTACTTGTACATATTAATTGAAAAGTTATCCAATGATTGCCAGGCATGTTTTAGATTACGGGAAGATCAAGAGCTAGTTTTTTTATTAGGATTTGATATTTATTTACTTTTAGACCTTAATTTGTTTGACTGCAGTCACCAAATATACCATAAATTTTAGATTGACAAAGTGGGAAAAGGTGCAGCAGCCTAAATATATGACATTACTTTGTCATTGAATTTTCAGCCTGACTCCAAAAGGAATGCCTGACAAGATTTATGTTTGATTTTAATAATGCATGCACTGCAGGCTGTGCATTTTTATTACTTTGTCATTTCCGCTCACCTGAGCTGAGAGCTTTTAAGGTGAGATTGTAGTATGGGATTGAGCTGGCATCCGTGGATCTGTTGGTGCGCCTGTCTGTCCACACATTCAAACAGTTCTCCTCCGAAACAACTGGGCCGATTTTAGTCAAATCATGAGGGGCCTCTATGACTAGGGGGAACAAAGGTGTGTTCCTAAGTTCAAGGTCACTTGACCAAGATGGCTGCCATGCTCATTTATGGTAAAACTCTTAAAAAATCTTCTCCATAACTGCAAGGTCAGTGACCTTGTAACTTGGCATGAAGCAGCTGGGACTCAAGCCCATCATAATTTTTGTTAACATGATGACCTTGAGGTGACCTTGACCTATTTTATGCCTAGGTCAGTTTTGCAATATTTATGCTAAAATATGCAAAAATGCTAAATAGCAGATATTTTAAATAAAACTTCCCACGAAGTCATCAACGACATATTTTTTTTTTTTCCAAATGCCATTATTTGTTTGATTGCTATGGCAACAAAAAGGAAAAATATGAGTTAAAAATCTCAGAAACTACTTGGCCGATTGAAGTCAGATTTCAGATGCAGCCTCTATGGGATGAGGGAATTTAAGTTTGCTTCCAATTTCAAAGTCACATGACCAAGATAGCAGCCATGTTCATATATGGTAAAACCCTTCAAAAATCTTCTTCTCCCGAGCTGCAAGGCGGATGAACTTGAAACTAGGATGTAGCATCGGGGACGCGGGCCCATCATAGTTTGTTAAAATGATGACCTTGGCCTGTCATAGTTATGTTAAAATGATGACCTTGGCCTTTTTTTATGCCAAGGTCAATTTTGCATTTTTTAGGCTAAAATATGCAAAAATGCTAAATTACAGATATTTTCACAAGTGCAATTGTTACCCTTGGGGCTACTTGCTTTTTTTAATGCCTCTGTTTGAGGGACACCCACGCTTACTTTTTGTTGACCCTGTTAACTCAGGCCTGGCTTGAGTATGATAATTTTCAGTGATGTTTATGCACCCTGAACATCTGTCATGGGTAGAGAAATTGTTGGTTCATACTAGAAATTGTGTACCAAGTACTGGATTCTGCTAGACATGCACTAATCATCATGAAAGGGTGTTTAATTTGGGCGTTGAAAATCAAAACAAACAGACATGCTCTTGTCTGTAAGTCTGAAAAGTCTGTGATACATGCTCACCAAAGCTTTTTTTTCAGTTTTAAGGTCTTCCTTTCCTGTAACCATCATAACCTGTCCATGTATCAGTACAGGTATAGTATATGAAAGCAACTGCAAATGAGCGTCTTTGTAAAGGACCCCATTATGAGAAATTGCCTGTTTGCAATAAGAGGTGGGTAGATGTGTGTTGATTTTAAATATATATTAAATACACAAATTGCAGCTAAGAGGAATGATCTGAATGAAAGTAATTAATATGTCAGCCTTAATAATCATGAGGCTGTAGACTCCCTTTGATTTGACCAATTTGGTGAAAAAAACAGCAGTATTTTTCAACATGTTATAAAACAGTTGATCTGTTTCTTAGCTTGACTGTTTTAAAGATTATGCAGAGCTATTCAACTCACCCTGGTGTCTGTTGCCGGTGGCATCACACTTTAATCAAATTTTGTGTGTAAGTTACCACCTCCAAATTTAACACAGATATCATTATGAAATGCGCATAAAAATTTTGGATTAAAATGCTCATATCACTTGGTTCCATAACACTGTCCCATTTTGGACTTTGAAAATCTTGGGCAAAGTTTTGCATGTAAATGCCTCTCTCCAAAGCTAACACATACAGATACCAGTTTGACACTTCACACAAATACTGAAGACGAAAATGCGAGTTAGTATCATTACGATGCATAAGTCTATATTGTACTGTTATAGAATTATGCCCCATATTGGACATAGAAAATCCTGGTTAAAATTTTGTATTTTGGCCCAGTTTAATCGTTTGGTTTTGTTGACATGCCTTATAAGTTGACAGTAGCCTGGAATCTGGTATGTCCAACCAAGCATTTTTTTGGCACGGATGATGGTTGCTATGCTAACATTCAATCCAAGTGTCTCTAAATGCTCCTTTATTTCTTTATTTGTTGCCTCATCATTAGACTTCATGAAAGACTCTATTATTTGTAATGTCCTTGGATTCATTACTTTTGTTGGTCGACCAGATCCTGGTCTACGCATAATGGAATGGGAATCTTTGTAGCGAAGAATAGTATCCCTGACAGTTTTTCTTCCCAAAACAATTCCTTCTTTTTGTAGACATTTTGATATATATGTGTACACATATTTAGTTGCTTGGCTTCTTTCATATAAGAGGGTCTGGATGGGGGGTCCTGGTATTCACTAATCACTAAAAATTTGGCCAATTATTCACTGTCATTAAAATTTTGGCTTATTCATTAAAATTAGCTCGATTATTCATTAAAATCTGATAATTACTAGAACCGTCTTCTTCACCGGCTAATTTCTATTCCCCACCTAAGGCATCCCTTATCTAAATAAAGCCACAAAGACTAATTCTATGATACTTAATTGTAGACTGCTGAGTGCAACCTTGATTTTAGCATCTTGAGAGAAGCATGTATTATCTGCTAAACCACAAAGCCTCATAGAAACTTTCCAAAATAGTTAACTGATTTTTTAGCAAATCCTCTTTTAAATCTGTTGGGAACATAATCCCCTCCAAACTGTATACTGAATATGCCCTGAGTTTCACCCTGAATCTTTCTCTTCAATTATGCATATCAAAGGTTGATTTAAGAAAAATTGTAACTTCAGGGGTAAAAAATATAATAAAAAGCTGTTGTTTTTATTTAGTTAACTAGTAAGCATAGGAGTACTATGTGATAGAAGTATGATTTTGTGCTTGTGCCTGATTGTACAAAACATTTTATAAATGTCTTAAATACCGAGCGAGCGAAGCGAGCGAGGAAAAAATTATGTAGCGCCATATAAACTGCCAGTTAGATTTTCATTAACGTTCTTAGTACTGGCTTGTTTCTGATTGCAAAAGTCACCATAATTATGCTCTGTCATATAAAAAAGCAAAGTGATGTCCGTCCACAGAAAAGATTATCATTATAGGATTGGAACATACATAATAAGGACAAAGTGGGGTAACAGAATAAAAAGAAAATACGTATACACAAGCAAACAAAACAGTGAAATAGTATCTGGCTCATGAAATGACACATTTTTAAATGATTCATGAAGTGAGTCCCTACATGCTATGTCTTTCCAAACATTCAAAGATTTCAGAAATATGACTATAACATTTGAGCTAAATCGGGTCTGGGGGCGAAAAACATGAAATTCTGGAATGTCAGGGAGGCCATCTAAGACAATTTCATAGCCAAATTTAGCATATTCATTATTCTTTAAAATGTTATTATTCACTATTCATTATATTATTCTGCTATTCATTAAAATTTTTCATTTATTCATTATTTTTTAGGACCTACTTATTCACTAATCATTAAATTTTTGGCTCTTTATTCACTCTCATTAAAATTTTTAGGCCATTATTCTTTAATCATTAAACCCCATCCAGACCCTCATATAAGTCTATCACTCTTCCTTTCAAATACAATGAAACCATCCTAAATATTATCTTTAGTGTGCATTAATTCTGAGCATTAAGCACTCATTCTTTTCAACAGAAAATGAAATAGAAACAAACACAAAATGTGAATCACAATGCAACAACAGGTACATAATAATAAAAACCAAAACAACCAAATTTTCTAATTTGAATTAACAAACTGCTATTAGCCATTAAATTGGCAATGAAATTGGTCTTGTCAAATCAATTACTGTCAGAAAACACAGGAGCTGTCATGGGAAAATCTGCTTTGAAAATATGTGAAAACAAAAGCACAGGTCAGTTTTCATGAAGCTGATCAGCACCTTTGTATTTGCTCAGAAGAACAGATAAGGTTCATAATTGTTGATATTTGATGATAATTAAGAGATGATTTTGCTGATTTCCTCATAAAAACCTATGTTGTGGGTGCTCATTAGAATCGCCTGGCCGAGGTGATTCTAATGAGCACCCACAAGATAGATTTTTATGAAGAACTGACAAAATCTTTCAGTTCTCATCAAATATCATCAAACATGCACCTTATCTGTTCTTCTGTTTGCTTAAAAGATGGTGCAATCCCTTTAACCCAAATTCGAATTTTCAAGCCTCTAGCCATTTTCTGTGGCTGAACAGCAGGGTTTGCATCAGACCTGGCCTGAAACCTGGAAGATAGGCTTTCTTCCACCACAAACCGCCTGCAGATTCTACTATCAGTATTTATGTTTGTAACAAGTTTGAACTACTAAGGTCAAATATCTTTTCACATCAAAATGCTAAGAAATTATCAAATGTGTGATAGGATTTCAGTTGAGTGGTATAACCAAGTATGAAAGTCAATTATCAGAGGCTCTAGAAATTAGATTTCAGACTATGTGTCCATGGTATGTTTTGCCCTGTATGTAAAATTTTAATTGGAAGCATGCACATAAAATGATTAGCAACTGGAATGTTCAGTATGTATGATATCAGAAATTCAAGTTACCACTCTATACAGCAGAGGGATCTGATTTTGTGCATGTAAGAAAAGGAAGACCACTTCTTTGGGTAGCAATAGTTTCCTCCCAAATATAACGGGTAAATCATGAAGCACCCAGACATATGGGCCAACAGTGATTTACAGTGGACCTTGTTTTTAGCTCGACTGCACGAAGTGCATAGAGCTATTGCAGTCACCCCGGTCGTCTACGTTCCCGTTCCCGTGCGCATGCGCGTCACACTTGCGTTAAAGTTTTCTAGAAGTCCATATCTTGACAACCACTCATCAGAAAGCATTCATACTTGGACCATAGATACCCTGTAGGGTTAGCTTTCATTCCATTGCATCGGGCCCCTGGGTCCAGGCCAGGGGGTGGGGCTGGAGGTTAAAATCTAGAACACCTTCAAAAATGGCAATTCTTGTGTTAAAGTTTTCTAGAAGTCCATATCTTGACAACCACTCATCAGAAAGCATTGATACTTGGGCCATTGACACCCTGTAGGGTCGGCTTTCATTCCATGGCATCAGATCCCTGGGTCCATGCCAGGGGGTGGGGCTAGAGGTTAAAATCTAGAACACCATTAATAATAATGGCTTTTCAGTGATATAATATTCTAGAAGTCTATATCTTGAAAACTTTTTATCAGAGGGCTTTCATACTCGGACCATAGGTACCCTGTAGGGTTGAGTTTCATTTAATGGCATCGGGTCTCTCGGTTCATGCCTGGGGGGTGGGGCTAGAGGTTAAAAACTAGAACACTGTAAACCAGAGGACCAATGGTCCTGTAAACGCTCACCTGAGATCTGCTTCATATACCAATAAACATATTTGAATATTATGGTATTTAACAGATGAAGCCCTTGGGCCATTTTCTTTTTTCAGAATAATCAATATTCTGTCCATTTGTCAATTTCCTGCTGATTTTCCCCTTCAAATAACATTTTAAAAGCAGATGAGCCCCTGGGGTCCATTTTTTTTTTCAGAATCATTAAATTTCAGTCCTACTGCCCTTTCACTTAAAATGACATTGTAAAAGGTTTCCCCATTCAAATGCATTGACGACCTTGCTATAAAATAAGTCATGGTCACCACAGGGTCATGTTTTATACATACATTGTAGTACTTGAGTCATCCATACTTCATGCAAAGTTTCGTTGAAATCGGTTCACCGGTTCTGGATAAGAAGATATTTTACGGGTTTTTACCGTATATGGGCATGGCGGACATCTTGGTCATGTGACCTAGATTATTTATATATACATTGGCTCTCACTTCCTATAGATGCTTCATATAAAATTTTGCTTTGATTGGCCAAGTGGTTTCAGAGAAAAAAATCTTTGAAAAGTGTGTATGGACGGCAGACCGGCCAAGGTCAAGAGATGACCTTGATCTAAATTAATCATATACCTTCATCTAATCCATTAGTTGTTTGCATCTACCACTTTTCAGATCTCAGGCTGCAATATTTTTCAAAAAATAGCTAATTTCCACTTTTCCCATTATAAGTCTATGGAAACTTAAAGTTACCATAGCAACCAGAGTTCTTATCCGACTGGAATAAAAAACACAAATTATGTAGAGGCTACTGTCAGGAACATGCATAAAAAGTACAGGATTCATCCACTTGACAGTTTCTGAGGAGAAGATTTTTGAATGTTTTTTTCAAAATTTTGCCCTTTATGGGGCCCCAGCAACCAATCAAAATGAAGGATTAGGACAAAACTCGCAAGAAACGTCAAACACTACTTAATAAACATTTCTGCAAAAACAAAATTCAAATGTCTGCAATTTTAGCGGAAAAATAGCCGATTTCCACTTTTCCCATTATAAGTCTATGGAAACTTTAAGTTGCCATAGCAACCAGAGTTCTTATCCGCCTGGAATAAAAAACACAAATTATGTAGAGGCCACTGTCAGGAACATGTATACAAAGTATAGGCTTCATCCCCTTGACAGTTTCTGAGAAGAAGATTTTTGAATGTTTTTCGAAATTTTGCCCTATATGGGGCCCCTGCAACCAATCAAAATGAAGGATTAGGACAAAAGTCACACGAAACGTAGAGGACTACTCATTAAACATTTCTGCAAAAACAAAATTCAAATATCTCCAACAAGACAGCAAAAACTGGCAATTTTCACTTTTTTCCATTATAAGTCTATGGGAAGCATAAGTTGCCATAGCAACCAGAGTCCTTATCCGATCAAAACAAAAAACACAATTATTCTTTCCCCCTACCTGTAGATGGTGTATGTGTAATATGAGAACAATCGGCCCAGCGGTTTCAGAGAAGAAGATCTTTGAAATTGTGGACGACGACGAACGGACGACGGACGACGGACGGACGCCGGAGCATGGGTATACTATAAGCTCACCTATGAGCCTTCAGCTCAGGTGAGCTAAAAATAGATGTACTGCTGTGTAACTTTTACAAGGACTCCATATCTTGACAACAACTTATCATAAAGCATTCATACTTCATACACTTTAGGTTCCATGACATCGGACCTCTGGGTCGGAGTCAGGGGGGCGGGGCTAGAGGTCAAAATCTAGAACTCCCCAATTTTTTTTTTCTTTTTATTTCTTAATAGAAACAACTTAGGAAGATGGTTGGTCATTCATCTTTTGACTTTATGACACCGACTTGTGTGTCATGACGGTAAGGGTCGGTTGACCTACTTTCCATGGTTCAGTGATTTTGCCTTATATCTTGACATACAATTAGTATATTTTCTTACTTCTTTCAGATTATGAGTGAGTACAACCAGGCCTTTGACCCCGATATACATATAGGTCACTGTGACCTAATTTCACGGTTCAGTGATTTTGCCTTATATCTTGACACTCAATTAGTATATTTTCATACTTTTTTCAGATTATGAGTGAGTATGACCAGACCTTTGACCCCAATATACTTATAGGTCACTGTGACCTAATTTCACGGTTCAGTGATTTTGCCTTATGTCTCAGTTCTCAAATGGTTTATGAACAAACTTCTTTCAAAGTATGTTTGCGTATGACAAGACCTTTGACCCTGAAGTAGTCCTAGGTCTCTGTGACCTAATTTCACGGTTCAGTGATTTTGCCTTATATCTTGACACTCAATTAGAATATTTTCATACTTTTTTCAGATTATGAGTTGGTATGACCAGACCTTTGACCCCAATATACTTATAGGTCACTGTGACCTAATTTCACGGTTCAGTGACTTTGCCTTATATCTCGGCACTTAAGTAGTTTATGAACAAACTTCTTTCACACTATGTTTGCGTATGACAAGACCTTTGACCTGAAAGTAGTCCTAGGTCAATATGACCTAATTTCACGGTTCAGTGATTTTCCTTTATATCTCGGCACTCAATTGGTATATGAACATACTTCTTTCACGATATGTATGAGTATGACAAGACCTTTGACCGTAAAGTATTCCTGGGTCACTGTGACCTAATTTCATGGTTCAGTGATTTTGCCTTATATCTCGACACACAGTTGAAATTTTTTCATACTTCTTTCTGATTATGAATGAGTATGACCAGACCTTGAACCCAAACATACTTATAGGTCACTATGACCTAATTTTATGGTTCAGTGATTTTGCTTTATATCTCAACACTGAATGGGTATATGATCAAATTTCTTTCACATTATGAGTAAGTATCACTAGACCTTTGAGGCTTTGACCCTGAAATACTTATAGGTCAGTGTGACCTTATTTCACGGTTCAGTGATTTTGCCTTGTGTCTTGACACTCAGTTGGTATATGAACACACTTCTTTCACAATATGAGTGAGACCTTTAAATCTTAGGTAGTTATAGTTAACTTTCATGGTTCAGTGATTTTGCCTTATTGCATCAAGGCAAAAAGATGTATGAGCATAATGCTTTGGGTTACTGGTCGGGTTTGGCCTTATGTTTGACAAAGGTCAGAAGCAGTCGAGCACGCTGTCCTGCGACAGCTCTTATTCAATCTCTTGACTAGTTGGTTGCACCAGTGCTTTGCTTTTGACTTTTGACATGGTTTGCTGCCTGGGCTCTACCGTTATTGATTTACGAGGTCAACAGTATCTGGAAACCTACAGGAGTCACATTTCAAGTGGTATGATGAGCCTCAACTACAATAGTATGATATGCCATAATTAGCTATCAGCTGTCAAATAACAATTGATCAACACTATAACTGAAATGATGGTGATGCAACAATGATGATGATTATGAGGAAGAAGGGAAGAGGAGCATCATTGAAATTACACATTATATACACTACAGCATCTATGGTTTTAATTATTTATGTATTAGTATTTGAGCCGTGATGCGAGAAGACCTGTTTTCAGGATTTCCGAACCAGTCCGACACAAACTGGGCTGTTCCGACAATGAAAATGGCCAGAGGCTTGGAGTGTCGTATTTAGGATAAAGAGTCATTATATTATCTGTGTAGTGAAAACAAAGGCGCTGATCATCTTCGCGGTTACCGCAAAGCTGATCTGCGCCTCTGTTTTCGCACATGCAAAAAGCTGTTTTTCTCGCGTCGCGGCTCATATACAAAATTCATTCTTCAACCTACATGCAAATATCATGGTGGTCAACCCACATTTGGGAAATTTTCTGTCAATTTAGGGTAAAAAAATACTCATTTCTAAGCATATGCTTTGGGGAAGAAAATCAGATGCTTATTACTGCCTCTCATAGAAACAAGGACAAAGTGCCCATTCACATGAGGGCTCGACTCAGTCCTAAAAATTTCAACATGAAACTATGTTTTCTATTGGAACCTATATGGCTCTTACTGTAACATACTACATGTATTATATAATGATGTACATGTAAACAGTTGTCATGTTAATTGATGTTGACTGATCCAATCTAAAATTACATGTTTTATTTGACAGCCTTTTTTATAATTGAAGTTGAATGATTCAATTTAAAAGTACAGGTTTTTTGATTTTGATTTAATCAAACCAATTATAGGTCACCGTACTAGACTGTATCCAACCAATTTTCTGATATCAAAAAAAACGTAACTGTATAATGGCCTGGTTTACACGGAGCTCTAACATCCAATTAAGAATACAACAAAAATGACAGCTAATTCCATTATACACAAGGAGATTACGTTACTTTTATTCTGAAACCTACTGTAAGTGCCTGATTGTTAGTTTGGTTTTTTCCCACCTTGGTTTTTGGAGTGGGAGTCTTTTTCTGATTGCGCCTTTTCCTGATCTTTGCCTACTTGTACTTTTTCATATAAAATTTGGCTTTGATTGGCCAAGTGGTTTCAGAGAAAAAAATCTTTGAAAAGTGTGTATGGACGACAGACCGGCCAAGGTCAAGAGATGACCTTGACCTAAATTAATTATATACCTTCATCTAATCGATTAGTTGTTTGCATCTACCACTTTTCAGATCTTAGGCTGCAATAGTTTTCAAAAAATAGCTTATTTCCACTTTTCCCATTATAAGTCTATGGAAACTTAAAAGTTACCATAGCAACCAGAGTTCTTATCCGACTGGAATAAAAAACACAAATTATGTAGAGGCTACTGTCAGGAACATGTATACAAAGTACAGGATTCATCCACTTGACAGTTTCTGAGAAGATTTTTGAATGTTTTTTCAAAATTTTGCCCTTTATGGGGTCCCAGCAACCAATCAAAATAAAGGATTAGGACAAAACTCGCAAGAAACATCAAACACTACTCAATAAACATTTCTGCAAAAACAAAATTCAAATGTCTGCAATTTTAGCGGAAAAATAGCCGATTTCCACTTTTCCCATTATAAGTCTATGGAAACTTTAAGTTGCCATAGCAACCGGAGTTCTTATCCGCCTGGAATAAAAAACACAAATTATGTAAAGGCCACTGTCAGGAACATGTATACAAAGTATAGGCTTCATCCCCTTGACAGTTTCTGAGAAGAAATTTTTTGAATGTTTTTCGAAATTTTGCCCTATATGGGGCCCCTGCAACCAATCAAAATGAAGGATTAGGACAAAAGTCAACTGAAATGTAGAGGACTACTCAATAAACATTTCTGCAGAAACAAAATTCAAATATCTCCAACAAGACAGCAAAAACTGGCAATTTTCACTTTTTTCCATTATAAGTCTATGGGAAGCATAAGTTGCCATAGCAAGAGTCCTTATCCGATCAAAACAAAAAACACAATTATTCTTTCCCCCTACCTGTAGATGGTGAATGTGTAATGTGAGAACAATCGGCCCAGTGGTTTCAGAGAAGAAGATCTTTGAAATTGTGGACGACGGACGACGGACCGACGGACGACGGACGGACGCCGGAGCATGGGTATACTATAAGCTCACCTATGAGCCTTCGGCTCAGGTGAGCTAAAACCTTCGGCTCAGGTGAGCTAAAAATTGAGTAATTTCTAAATCCTTTACCAAGCGACTTTTTTTCTCTATTGTAAAATTGAGTAATACCTGGTTTTCCAGATTTTCCATGTCAAAATCCTCTGGAAAGTTGATTTCCTTCATTCTGAGTTGGCTCAGAATTTTCACCCTCTCCATCCCAGTGGGCAGGGGCTTGTAACACATCTCAAAGAATATGATCCCTAAACTGTAGATGTCCACTTTCTGAAATAAACATGAGTTGATTATGGTTAAAATGCAGCATTTTAGTTATACACTTGGCATTCTGTCATAATAGGAATTTTACTTTCTTGCTCATTATAAGATAAGCTTGAATAAAGACCTGCCTCATCTGGCATCCTACATATATCTAAGAACAGATTTACCTAAAGTTCCATCATACCAAAGCCATGTAGAAATACTGACTGCATCCCAGAAATGTTTTAAATCCCTATATACCTTTATGCAGCAAACTGTACTAGACTTTCTTTGCTATAATAAACACCTGACTATATGTGACTTTATTTCCACCAGTGGCCATCTCAGGGCTGACATACAGAGCAGTTCCAACCATGCCGGTCAAATTCCCATCCCCGAGGCTGCCTGAGCGAGAAGAATTACTACTATGGATATCACAGGCACTTGTTAACAATAAGGTTTGGTCCTTCAATGTGTTCTGAAATAATCCATAGAAAATGCAATTCAAGATTTCAGAATGATATACGACTAAGACCCTGAGCTCTTGAGCATCAGGACAATCTATATAAACCTACCTATCAATTCAATCAGGACAAGCACCTTTTTCAGCCATTTACTAAATCTTTAACTTGTGTGTGTGTGTGTTTTTTTAATTTAAGTTTTACCCAATCAAAATATGTTGCATTTGAGTGTTATTCAACAAGCATTATCATCAGTTTTATCAGCGTTTCCATTCTCAGAGGCTTTTCATATCATCTAGAATGGGAGTACATGTGTATGGTAGTTATATCGAGGATACCTTTGAAAGTATGTCGGAGGTGGCTAAACCAAAATCTCCAATCTTCACATGGTCATTAGAGTCCAAGAAAATGTTGACTGGCTTCAAATCTCTGTGTATCATACCCTATAGGAGGAAGAAATTCTTTCAATGGGATGGTTCTCAAAATTATTTACGAATTTGTCAATAAAGTGATATTTCATAAGAGAAATCTATTTTTCAAGAAGCAACAATACAAAAGGTGAATGATGTAACTTTTATGGTTCATTTTACAACAAAAACCAACAAATTTTATGCTATTATTTTAAGTGGGGAAAGTTGGGAAAAGAATTATTTCCTTTTACAATGCATGTTTTTATTGTATTTTTGTTTTTTTTCTATTTAAGTTTCCTTTCTGTTTTTATTGGGTAAATCAAGGAAATATATAAAGAAAATGAAAATCTGTTCCACATTTATCCATTTCAAGATAAAACGAAACATTTGATAATGAATCATTAACCAACCTGTTCATGTATATGTAGTAGACCCTCTACAATCTCCCGGAAGAGCCTCCACACCCTGTCAGTATCCTCGAATAATCCAGCATCTATACAGTTACGTAGGGTACTCTTTTCACAATACTCCATCTATGACAATACAAAATACTTATAATACCTTTTTCTTTACCGCGGCCACTATTCGCTCTAGCATCATCTGTTCATAAAGTTCATAATAGTTATTAACACAAACATACTTTTAAAATGTTAAAACTATGTTTTGTGGTTTAACATCCAAGTCAACAATTTCTCAGTCATGTTGGGATACAGACCCCACTTCACGGTTATTAATGAGTACTATGGGGATTAAATATATGTGCTTAAGGACACAAGCCTGCCTCAGTGGAAATCAAACCCCTAAACTCTGATACACAAACTACTAGGCCACAACCCTCCTTTTAAAGCATTATTATTGTATTTCCTCCTTTTATATATAGTGGGAAAACAAAAGATACTCCTGTTATTTGGTGATATCTCACAAACTCAAGTACCTGAATATAGAGATACTGCAATTTTGGCACAACTTGGCTTTGTTCTGTATTCTCTTCTTTCTTATTGGCAACATCAGCCTACGGAATTCCAAAAACACATACAAGTTGTCAACATATTTTTTTTACTCTAACATAACACTCTTAATTTACTTTGCAACTGAATCACAAAAATAATTAAATGCCATCCATTTTTATCCAACAGCATTTTAGGTAGTTAGACTAGCAGAAAGCTAGAAGCTGTAGGCTCTAAACTTTTATAATTTTTGATATGACGCAGAATACCATTTCAACTCTAGCACTGTTAAATTGTTTCTGACCTTTAACTGTTTGAGGTTAAACCTCTTATGAGCGTGTGGTTAGGTTGTCATAACAACAAACAATGAATTATTCAAAATGTTTATCCCACAACTACTGTCTAAAAACTTGCCTCTGATAATGGTTTTTCGTGGAAAATTTTTGTGTGGTGGACGATAGGAAATTTATTTTTGTGTCAAAAGCTTGATCTTAGTTTGTCCTAATAGGACCTGCAAAAATTTTGAAAATCGGTTAACAGATAAAGTTTTAATGGCCAAAATGAATTTTGAATAGGGATTTTGCATTGGCAAGGGAGATAATCCATGATCATGAAAATGGGTATTTTTCTAAACATTTTACTCGATCATGAAGATGTTGCCTCTGGAAAGTCATTTGTGTCATTCCATAAAGATTTTGAGCAATCATAATGAAATACCAAGAATTTCAAATTTTTGCGGGAAAATATTTACCTCCCTTTCATGAGATTTTTGTACAGAAATTCCCTATACAAAAATGCTTTTGACCAGAACTTTTTTATTTGTTAACCGATTTTCAAAATTTTTGCTGCAAATTTTGCAACAAACTAATCGCTCTATTGTGCCAAGAAAATATTTCATCTAGATGTAAGCAGTTGCAAAATATCTGTGAAAAACCATTATCAGATGGTAGAAAACAGACTTTAGAATTGGTCTTACTCACCACATAAAAGATATGGTCCATTTTTATATATTTTTGAAATAGAGTACCATATGAGACACTACACCATACCTGTGAGGTAGATGAGAGATCATTGTCATCAAAGTTATGTTCAAACACCACACTATCTGAGGAATCATCGTCTGACAGCTGCCTGGAAACATAGAGGTTCTGGTTTCTAACAGTCAAAAAGACAGATAAGCCTGATATAAAAATATGATCGTTTGGGCTATTTCATGTAAGTAGTTGGTTTGTCTTATGCTTTAGATCAACAGTCAGCACCTGTTATCATGCTCTGATGGCCATCTCAGCCACCTAATTCCAGGAAGATAACCAGTAGAAAGTGCACATTTCTTTTACCATTAACTGGCAATGTTCATCTTGATTCAGAAGAACAGGAAATATGGCTGCAGGAATATAACAAAATCTTTTTGAAGGAAATATACCAAATAAGGGGATTGATCTTTAGTCTGCTTTAGTACAAATGAGGCATACTACCGACCAGGCTACTGCATCCAATTTTGGGCAAGGCACTAAAATATATTTACTATATTTTACAAGATTAAAAGTTTATATGTCTATACCTGCCAAGAATGTCTGCGAGGGCATATGGCAGTATATATAGATACATAGAAATAATACCCTGTTACTATAGACACTATCTTTTAAGCATTATTTTCAAGTGTTTGTGAATTAACATTAAAAGCTTACATAAAAGAGAGCCCACCAAAGACATCCTCCACTGCCTCAGCCTCAGAGTCTGAGCTGTCAGAGTCTGCACCTGTTCTATGGGACCTCGACCTGGACGCCTAGAATAAGATACAATGGAGTTTCACACGAGTGAGAAAACTAACAATCTGGATTTTCGACGTCTGACTCAAATCAGAGTATACAGTCACAGAAAGACTCAAATCAGAGTATACAGTCACAGAAAATAGCTAGAGGCTTTATATTTCAGATTTAGAAACAAGAGGCATCATACTATTTCTGCTGCAAAAACAAATCTGGTGATCAGCTGTGCAGTTACTGCATCCGTATTTTTGCATATAAAGATTGTTGAATTTCTATTCCAGGGCTCACATTATGCATCATCAAGGAAAAAAGAGCATAAAAAAATATTGTATAACATGATGAATGCTGCATCTGGGCTATTATGCTGTGAATGGGTTCACAGAAGCAGTTCACATCCATTTGATAATGCTTATATGTTTTTTTATTATCACCAACTCAGACAGCTCAGTAGGTTAGAGTGCACTGCTTTGGTGCTGGCTTTAAAATGGTATCAGTGGCTACCAAAGAAATGCAGTCTCACCAAAGGAGATCAAAAGCCTCCGTGGCTGAAAAGCCAAGATAGATTCAAACACTCCTCAGTTGGATGACCAGGCTCATACAAAAACATAAAATTCACCTCATAAGAGATACTGAAGTCAACAGAGGCCTCTGCGACTTGTGGAGCAAACTTTTCAATGTCATCTGTCAGATCTAGGCTGTTTTTCTTGAAATCTTGGGGTAAACTGACTTTCTTCTCTGATTCTGACAGTTTAGGGGTCCCACTAAATGATGAAGAGGTCTCACTAAGTGCTGCATCATCTGTGATTTCTATCCAGGAATTGTAGTACCTGCAAAAGTCAAAATATAGCATATCATTACAAGCTAAACATTTGGAAATAGTTAGTGCCTGAAATAGGGTCATCTTACACATACAGTTAATTCAAACTGAGCCACGATGCGTGATGCATCACAGAAAAAGGCTAGAAGCTTGAAATTTTGAATTTAAGAAGAAGAGGGATAGTACTATCCGTGTAGTGAAAACAAAGGCGCTGATCGGCTGTGCAGTTACTGCACAACTGTAATTGCACAGCTGATCTGTGCCTTAGATATCGCATAGGCAAATATCCGGTTTTCTCATGGCACTGCTAAACTCATCCTTACATTGGCTAGATTATTTAATGTCCTGGAACATCATCCCAACCATTAAACAGTATTTGCATCGCATTGATATCACAAAATGGATGCTTTAGGCCAAACTATGAATCTTAATCAACTGTTTTGTTGTCTTCCAACTTTGATGAAAAACACACCACATCTAGATGCATTTCGAATGACATGCACCTTTTTTGTTTACAAAATCATAAAGCATGTTTAATATTTACCTGACCACATTTTCATGGTTCAATCGTGACAACAGCTTTACTTCTCTAGTGATTTTCTTGTTGAAATGTTGGCTCTTTGGGTTCAATGGTATTCTCTTTATGGCATAAACCTGACCATCTAACTTGTTCTTCACCTGTAAAAATTATAACATCTTGTCTGTAGAAATGTTGCATTTTTTTAGGTTGAGACTGGTTCTGATTGACTGCATCAAGTTAACAAAACCAAAATCATTAGATATAACCTTTAACAACAACTGAGCCTTTGTGTTCCCATCTAAGAAATCGAAGATAATCTCACACACTGAAAAACATGCATGGACCCCAAACCTGGTTTATATGGTGCCTGGTTGGAATAAATGGCAGAAGACTTAATCATCCTTTATAAATGTGGTGTTCACACTAGCACGGGCACAGTTACGATCATCAATTCTGATTCACAATTCTGATTCACAATTCGTATCAGGTTGAGAATTTTTAAGTTTAGATACGAGATGATGTGACTTCATACGTAATGATGCAATTTGTTCCGATTTAATGTGATCAAGTAACGAATGATAATTCGATCTATTATGATATAGATGGCAAATTAAATATAATAGAGTATGTGTGGCTATGTTCATCACGATCAGGGTTTATATGATACATTGCTCTGTCAAAAAGTTTACGATTAACCCGATTGCCACGATTGACATCAAGATGTGACCTTTATAATAATCCTGATATCCACAGGATGAAGACCATGATTCCAATCGTGGTTGAAATGTGATAAGTGTGAATGCCATATAAGACTAACAGCTGTTATAAGGGGCAATAACCCCTGTCCATAATCTTCTAAGGAAATTAATTCCTGCTCTCCATCATATAAGGGCATTAACTATTACCTTAATTACATCTCCAAACCCTCCTTTCCCAAGAGACTTGAGAACATCAAACTCCTTTGTTAGTCTAGATTGACCACTAGCCTCCCATGCTGTTATCAAGGGGGATAATTCTTGTTCATCTTCTGAATTCTCATCTTCTATTGTGAAAGATATGAAATAAAATCAATAATTATGGTGAAATAATTTCCAGTCATTTTTATATGGTCTATGATGTATATTCCATGATAATGTCTAAAATTTGTATAAATGAATGCCTCTTTAAATTAACGGCAACTCTTTAAATTAACGGCAAAAATGATAATCAACCTTGTGTGAACACAATTCAACTTGGTCAATCTTCAATTTCATCACAGTTTGTAAAGCATGTTTTTAATTTTGAAATGACAATTAATGTAAATTTCAGCAAACTATCAAATAAGAGAAGAAACAGCTTTTCAGTTCAAATTCTCAGTTTAATTAGATTTGAAAATTTAAGGAGGCATGTATACATGACCAACCATTCTTATTTTCATCCTGTTGCCCTGTATCTAATGGCTGTAGAAGGCCAGGTACTGGTTCCTTCAGGAACATATGATCTAGAAGCTGGGTAGAAGACCATCGAACTCTGTCATCCTTCATAAGACATCTTAAATTTACGAAAAAAAAAGAACATCTATTCTAGTTTAATGTTGCATCCAACAATTTTTCAGACATGATGGAATAGGGCCACCTCTTACCAATATTTTAAAACAATTACTATTGATAGTTTTGTTCAAGGACACAACCAAGTACCCCAAGTTCAAACCTCTATAAATGGATGCTAATATGAGCCTTGTCATGTGGAAATCAACAATGTGGTTTCTGAACAGGTTTGACACAAACCAACCTGTACAAGCACAGGAAATGGCTAGAGACTGGAAATTATGTATTTAGAAAGTAGAGGAATTTTACTATATATGTAGTGAAAACAAAGGCTCTGATCAGCTTCGCAGTTACTACAAAGCTGATCTGCGCCTTTGTTTTCCCATATGTAGAATGTTGGTTTTCTCATGACACACAAATCTTATATGTATAAGGAGCATCAAGTAATATGCATTTTCTTTCTTTTTTTCAAATAAATCCTTAAAAGATTTGTTTGTTTGTTTGTTTGTTTTCTGATACATCCATAGTCAACAACTCAGGTCATTTTGTAATCTTCAGTTATCCTAAACACAATATTTTTGGCAACCAGTACTTAGTACATATTTTTACTATTTGAGCCGCGACGCGAGAAAACCGGTCTTCGGGGTTTCCGACCAGGTCTGACACAAACCGACCTGTACAGTCATAAAAGCAGGCTAGAAGCTTGAAATTTCGGATTTAAGAAGAAGAGAAATTGTACTATCCGTGTAGCGAAAACAAAGGCGCTGATCAGCTTCGCAGTTACTGCGAAGCTGATCTGCGCCTTTGTTTTCGCATAGGCAAAACTCCGGTTTTCTCACGATGCGGCTCATTTATTGACTTTCATCTTACTATCCTCTTAAATTAGTATAAAAGTAAGAATGGTCTCAGAAATATCTTCATGCCAAAATCTACGAGCCAAGCATGGAGACAACTTTAAATATGGAATCTAACACACTACTGACCCGTTATCACGGTATCACCTCAAGTTACAAATAAAACATCTTACTTCACAAAAAGAGTTGTAAATGTTTTGCCTTACTTGTTGAGAAAGTCTTGAAACACGGAAGGCAATGATGTAGGTATAGTTGGTAAAGTCTCTTGTACCTGACTTCCTTGGGATAATGATAGTAATAACAAACCCTGGAAAAGATATTATGCATGTATTTCATTATCGCAATCTAACCATCTAACTTGTTCTTTTGTTATCAAAGTTGAAAAATAGTCATTGAAAATGTGTTGAAAATGAAGATATCGAGTGCAGTCGAACAAAAATGCATAATCGTAAATCAGCTCTAATAGTTGCTAATCTCTCAGTAATTTGAATGACCTTCATTATTTCCTAAGATCTAGTTGTTCATCTGTGTTGCTGGGTTCTTTGATGGCTGACTAGAACATTTCTTGCTCCAGTCTTTGTTTGCAAGTACAGCAAGTCAATGTCGACATCTTGGTGGCGGCTGATTTAGCTCAAAAACACTGAACAATGCATAAAATTTCCTTGTCAAGTCATACTTTAAGAACCAATACAGATATGAAGTAAAGATCCATTTAGAAGTGCTGCTTCCTACAGTAACTAGAAAATGTGTTTATGAAACACTATGCGCCCAACTGGTAAGTCACTTTCAAGATGTAAAAATGTCCAAAAAATGACTAAGTTCAAATTGTAAAAAAAGTGACAAAAATTAATACAAGGATTACATCCAAACCACATGCATATCTTCAGACCATGCCCATAAGACATGTAAAGTTTTAAATGAATTGGCATGAAACTGTAGGAGTAGTTGCGCACACAAGGTAACCACTGCCCATTCATTTTCATTGTGAAAATGCCCGAAAAAAGGCTAAGTTCAAATTGCAAAAAAAAAAGTGACAAAAATTAATCTGAGGATTATATCCAAACCACATGCATATCTTCAAAGCATGGTCACAACATCTGTAAAGTTACAAGAGAATCGGAATAAAACTGTAGGAGGAGTTGCGCACACAAGGTACCCACTATCTATTCACTTTATCAAGAATTAAAAAGGGAAATAACTCTCACAGAATGGACCCCTAGCCCCTTGAATTTACCTGAAAGAAAAAATATGGGTCCTCTTAATATCCTAACTCTAAAGGTTCCTGACTGAGTGCTAAGTGTTAGTCACCCATCACAGACTGACTGCACACCACTGCACACCATGCACTGGACTGGACGGACAACCCCAAACCAATATGCCCCCTCAACTTCTTCGAAGTTGGGGGCATAAAAACTTTGTATTTGGTGCTAAGTTAACTTATATACTTCCCATTATGCTACTGTAGTATTTTTCATTTGAAAACACTGTAACTTATCATTACCAGTTGATAGATATCTCCTTTCTTTCCACTCCTCCCTATAATGGGTGGGGTATTGTCAGTAAATCTTACACCTGGTTTGCTGTTCTCCACGGTCTGATATAGATCACAAAGCCTGGAAAAATAAGCATATTGGCTTCAACCACATACACTTAGACAAGGAACTTACTAGTTAAATATTTTCTCCCATTTGTTTTCCCATATAATCTTGTCTTTTGAAATAAGTGGCAATTGTGTAATAATCAGTTGGTAATTGATTTTAAAATTTGGCTTCAACTGGCCAAAGGACATTGGCAATTAATGTCTTCAAGCATATCAAAAGGTCCAAAGTTCCCTAAACCCTTTTTTCTTAATTTGCTACGCTCAGCAATTCAGAAAAAAAGGGGTTTTAGGGCACTTGGACCTTTCATTTTGCTTGTAGACGTTAAATGTCAATGTCCTGTGAACTGGCAAAGCAGCTCAAGAGAAGAAAAGTTTCAAAATTGTGGATGGAAGATAAATGGAAGACAAAGAGGACTGACAATCAAATACCTAAGAGGAGAAACTTTATTTTCCTAGTATTAGAAACGCATGAGACTTCATCAAATTCTTACCTTTTATCAATACTGTAATCTGCAAGCCTTACTCGACCAAAAGTGTCGACAAATACACTGGATGCCTGAAATCACAACTGACTGGTTTTAGAAGCACTCATATTTTTGAAAGAGCTTATAAAATCTGGAAGTTCTTTAAAATAAGCACATTACAAGAAGAAGCGAAGATATCCTGCAATAAGATTTTAATCTAGTTATGTTGACAGTTTTTCAAAGCAGATTTGCTTTTTATTTAAAATACATATCTCGAATCATTCCACAACATTCTTTGTGAGAAGCATTTCAAATATGATGACCTCTTTAAAAATAATTAAAGAATTTCACAGTTTCACACTTACCCTTAAGTTTTTGTGCACCACAGCTTTATTGTGGAGATATTCTAGAGCTTCCAGTATCTCTATAGTATAAGATCTGAGTATGTCTAGTGACAGGGTTTTCCTGGTGAGGTAAATACTGAGATTCTATGTTCAGTCGTAATGACTTACCCTTAAGTTTTTATGCACCACAGCTTTATTGTGGAGATATTCTAGAGCTTCCAGTATCTCTATAGTATAAGATCTGAGTATGTCTAGTGACAGGGTTTTCCTGGTGAGGTAAATACTAAGATTCTAAGTTCAGTCGTAATGACTTACCCTTAAGTTTTTATGCACCACAGCTTTATTGTGGAGATATTCTAGAGCTTCCAGTATCTCTATAGTATAAGATCTGAGTATGTCTAGTGACAGGGTTTTCCTGGTGAGGTAAATACTGAGATTCTATGTTCAGTCGTAATGACTTACCCTTAAGTTTTTATGCACCACAGCTTTATTGTGGAGATATTCTAGAGCTTCCAGTATCTCTATAGTATAAGATCTGAGTATGTCTAGTGACAGGGTTTTCCTGGTGAGGTAAATACTGAGATTCTAAGTTTAGTCGTAATGACTTACCCTTAAGTTTTTATGCACCACAGCTTTATTGTGAAGATATTCTAAAGCCTCCAGTATCTCTATAGTATAAGATCTGAGTATGTCTAGTGACAGGGTTTTCCTGGTGAGGTAAATATTGAGATTCTAAGTTCAGTCGTAATGACTTACCCTTAAGTTTTTATGCACCACAGCTTTATTGTGTAGATATTCTAAAGCTTCCAGTATCTCTATAGTATAAGATCTGAGTATGTCTAGTGACAGGGTTTTCCTGGTGAGGTAAATATTGAGATTCTGACCTCCAGTAAACTCCATTAATAACTGGAAAAAGAAGACAATTAAGATATCATATGGAACAAAATGAGTGAAAGCTATAAATTTTATCATCTGCAAATTCAGATCACAAAAAAATACTCAATAGATGCTCTTACTATAAATCAGTCTCGTAAATGACACATCTTTATCCACTATTATTCTGAACCTGATTTTCATTGTCATCACAGTCAAGATATTCATTATTTTAATCATTATCCTTGTCGTCATCATCATCATCATCATCATCATCATCATCATCATCATCACCATCATAATCATCATCATCATCATCATCATCATCATCATCATCATAATCATCGTCATCATCATCGACATCATCATCATCACCACCATAATCATCATCATCACTGTAATTGTCGCCATAATCATCGTCACTCTCATCATCATTGCATTATCATCATCATCATCATTAACAAATTTTAAAAGAGAAACATAAACAAAACCTACATAGACTGTTATTTTTCCAGGTTCTTCAAGATATTTCATGGCAAGGTAGTGGATAAGATTACGATGATGAAGCCTCATCAACGTAAATAACTCTTGTTCTATACTTGACACCTGAAAAAAATTTAACAACTTTTATTTTATTTCTATTCCAGTTCAACTTCATTATGACACGCCTTACTATATTGAGGTTTTCAATATAACATAGCCAAGCCATGGCTCCTAAAATAATCATTTTGTTATATATTTATTATAAAGAACCTCATTATAACATGGTTTCAGTTACTGCACAGCTGATCTGCATCTTTGTTTTTGCATGGCAAAAATCTGTTTTTTCTCATGACGTGGCTCATTTAACTTGATGTGATTTGATGCTTTATCTCCCAGTCAACAGCATTGTGTGCTACATATATTGTTATCCTATCCTAAAATGTTTAAACAGTTAGGCAAATCTCTGTGGCTCAGAATGTTCACAGAATGTTATTTTATATCCATTCATCCATTTTGCAAAACACCTTTTTCACAACTAGGATACCTGTTTTTGATATGTTTCTGCCTCTTTGTCACCCTCTAACCTAGTTTCTGTTTGTTTCTTTCTGGCTATATATCTCCACTTCAATACCCACTCCGCTATGGCAACTAAATCACCAGTCTTTGTATCTAGATCTAGTTAATTAATACCACTTTGCTACTGTACCTGTTTTTGATATGTTTCTGCCTCTTTGTCACCCTCTAGCCTAGTTTCTGTTTGTTTCTTCCTAGCTACATGCCTCCACTTCAAAACCCACTCCGCTATGGCAACTAAATCACCAGTCTTGGTGTCTAGACCTGCGTAAACTGTGCTGCCATTGCTACCATGTCCTGAAAGAAAAATCACAAAAGTTACACAATCAGACTAGAGCACTGCAAACACAGATTATGTATCATCAACAAAATAACTTTAATGAGGCCCACAGGGGGTGGGGTCCTTGCTCCCTGCTCCCTGAAAGAAAAATGACCTTTCTCCCCAGCTCCCTAAAATGTTTTTCCTCAGTCCCCTGCTCCCTGCTCCCTAAAACCCCAAAAAGTTATGCTTTCTCCCCAAATCTCTGAAAATAAATGACCCTTCTCCCCAAATCCCTGAAAATAAATAGCCCTTCTCCCTGTATCCCCAAAACCCCTGGGATTAATATTTGCAGCACAAATGCAAATATTTGCAGCACAAATGCAATTCATTATGCAAAGTGGTAAAACAGGACATTTAGCACAATACTGATGGCCCAGACAAAACAATAATTTTGTAGTCAAGTCAACTGTAAAGCATTTGAGTATCTTCTTTAATTTTATCAAATGCCCTATGATTCAGCTTTTTACACAATACTGTGCAAGCAATTATTCATTGGTAGAAATTATACTTCAGAAAACTCAAAAACTCACCTAAACAAGTCCCTCTATGTACTATCCTCTCTGTCTTTGTATTGAAGGCCAGCACCACAATACCACCAGTGTGGTCCTTACAGGTCAGCTGATCATTATCTTCACTGCGAGGGGTACTTGTACGCCTATGAATGAAAGGAAAGTGCATATCATTATACATGTACTGTTTTTTTTAAGAATTTCAAGGGGAAATTTCTATTCTTGCCTTAAAAAGTATACAGAGCATTCTCGGGAATGAAGGAAGAATAAGTCAATAAATTTCCAAGACCTCACATTTTATCGACTTCACTCCATCAAAACCTTCAAAAACTGAAAATTCTGCAATTTTGTGTGACTTTTATTTTACAAACTTTCTATTTCTGAACTATTTATCAGTTCTGAAATTTTTGAGATGGTAAATATCTTAAACATTTCTTAAAAAGTTTGTAAATTTTTGCAAGCAGAAAATGTAAATTCCATAGGCTTCAATTTCAAGTTGGGGTTTATATATCAACTTCCCATGCAATCTTTCTAACTATAATTGAGCCACCTCATGGGAAAACCAACAATGTGGTTTCCGAACAGGTCCGGCACAAATCAGGCTGCACAGTCACAGAAAAGAGCTACAAGCTTGAAATTTCGGATTTAAGTAGCAGAAGAATTGTACTATCTGAGTAGCGAAAACAAAGGCGCTGATCAGCTTCGCGGTTACCGCGAAGCTGATCTGCGTCTTTGTTTTCGCCTATGCAGATTGTTGGTTTTCCCATGAGGCGGCTTCAGCCTGTCAAAAGATGGCAAATAAGTTAACTTAGTAGTACATAAAGAAGCAATCATGTCAACCATCATGCGAAATTAAACTGCATGGGAAAATATCACTTTGCAAGAATATAACTAAAACTGTTTAATTAATGAAAAGCCTGTTTATGTTTTAAAGCACATTTAGAAATACATGCAATTCCCTTTAAAAATTCCCAACTTCCAACACATCCCTCAGTTGTACTAGGCTGATAAGTACATCAGTTCATGGGGTAAAAGAATCTTTAGTTTAATCACCATTTACTTGTAACTGAATGTCACTCAGGGCTACAAAATAGCAGAGATACATGTCTTGAATATTTGTTTATTGCTCGGCAAAGCACCGCAGGGGTATTCTTTTGATCAAGCTTCTGCAAAATGCCTCCGCAGTTAAATACAAGATCAAGTCACATGCTGTTCCACCAGGTACCACAGGAACACTGCTAAAGTCAACACCTTGCTATTTAGCCCGACTATGCTCTCATTATCCAAGTCCCACATAGGGTGGGGGTGGGGGGGTTCCACTGGTGCATTGCATGTGTCTATAAATAGAGGAGTGGACTGGTGCAGTTGGTAGCGCATCAGACTTTGGGCCGAGGGGTCCCCGGTTTCAATCCTCGTCAGGGGTGCCGTCTGTTGTGGCATTGAGCAAGTCACATTTTCACAGCTCAATATGTATATATGTACATTATTATATGTTCTTAGTTAGTCACAATAAAAAGCTCTACAGAGCTCATAAATAAATGTTGATTGTTAATATATGTATTGCGACTTTAAATAAAGATTATTATTATTATAATTATTATTATTATAATTTCCCCTTTCACCAGTTTTGATAATTCTTTTTAAGAGACCCATTTATAGCTTTTCTGCATAATATCATGCTTAAATACACAACAAACAAACAAATCCTCAAAAATTCAAACCAAAACAAAAACTAAGTCAAATTTTAACACTCATTCTTAATCAAATTCTCTGATTACAAATTTCTGAGAAATGCTTGGAGCATATACAACTTTGCATCATTCCAACTTACATGAACAGATCAAGGATGGGCTGATCTGGCAACATCTCAATGCTGAGGCAAAAAAGTCATTTTGTCAACAAAACATATCATTGTTTAACTCTATTGGTCATAAATAAGGTACAAGTAGGCAATGATCAGGAAATGACACAATCAGAAAGAAATTCCCACTCCATAAACCAAGGGGTGGGAAAAACTAAAATGACACTTAGGTACTTATACCAAGAACACAAATTGTAAGCTGAGTGAGCAGCTTTTCCCCAATAGGCGGCCACTCAGTTACCAGAACTGAACTCAAAATATGAAAACCTACATAAGGCTCAAACAGCACAAAAATTTGACTCAAAAACACAAAACAATTAGAACCACAACAGAAGTATGGGTATCTGGTCTTTAGAAAGATAATTTGTAGCAATTCTCTAGCAAACATACAAATTGTGTGAAGTTATGATTTGTTTGCTTTAGTTGATGCTTTACTTTAATGTCAACAGCTAAGCTCATGTTGGAATAGTCAGTTATCCTATCCACAATGCTCCAAGGCAGAATTCTAGTACTTTGTCATTAAAACAACTATTAATATTGTTCTCAAATCTATAAAGAATTGCCATAGAGTACAAACATGTATATTCAACGTATTTTATGGAGGACTAAGAGCTTTTAGAAATAAATTGATGACAAATAAATGCATGTAACAAAACATCTACACTTTTACTAAAGCTGAACTTGAGAATAAAAACATTAAGCTGAGCTGATACCAGCCTGAGCAAACTAATTCTTCACATATGAGCCGCCTCGTGAGAAAACCAACAATGTGGTTTCCAAACAGGTCCAACACACACCAAGCTGTACAAGCACAGAAGATGACTAGAGGCTGGGCCCCCCGCCCATTGGGGCCTAAGAGAAATAGATGGCTGCTTGTGACTTTAGGCAAAGCTTCTAATCTACGGACCGACCATCTGATTACTGGTTAACCGCTCATGTCTGAGCTTGCCCAGGAAAAGTGGTTTAGTCACACCACCCACACATGTAAGCCTTATTGGCTTAGTTGGGTGGTTATATTTATGAAGCACATTTTGTGTGTCATGACATCCTAATGTTGGGTAAAAGTCCCATAAAATGGAGGCAACGTCCCGACATGACCACTGCTGTTGACTGGGACGTAAAGCATCAATTCAAACAAACAAAGACTAGAGGCTGGAAATCTTAGATCTAGAAAGGAGAGGAATTGTACTATCCGTGTAGCGAAAACAAAGGTGTTGATCAACTTCGCAGTTACTACGAAGCTGATCTGCGCCTTTGTTTTCGCATATGCAAAAATGTTGGTTTTCTCATGAGGTGGCTCATATGCAAAAACAAAGACACAAACCAACACATCGGGAAAACATGTCCGTGTAATATATACCCCCTTAAACCCCACTTTTATATAGTAAAACTGGGGTATGCAGGGGTATACCTATTTTTCTTATTTTTGCTCCAAAACATAGATTGTGGGTACTCGTTAGAACCGGCTCGCTGAGGCGATTCTAACGTGTACCCACAATCTATGTTTTGAGCAAAAATAAGAAAAATATCAATATTTTTCAGCTGAAAATTCTCAATTTTTCAAGATAAAAAAATCTCTGTTTATTGCATGGGCAAGTTTTCGTAATGTGATCAGCACCTTTGTTTTAACTTCACAGAGAGTGTGATCCCTTTCCTTTTTAAATCTAAAGCATCAGTAGCCTTCCTCTCTGACTCTACTGGCCAGTTTGTGTCTGACCTGGTCGAAACATCCACCAAAGAAAGGTTTTCTTGCAGTGCAGCTGAATATCGATAACAGCTGGAGCCAACCAATTTTTAGTTATTTTCTGAAGGTTTTCCTAGATGAACCAGGTTATGCAAAAGTTTGTTTTTTTCATCCTCAAAAACAAAATGCATAGAACTGTGCAAGCTATTGATCTGTGCCTTTGTTTTTGCTGCTTGGATAGTATAATCCCAGTACTTTCTAAATACAAAATTTCAAGTGACTTGCCTGGTTTCTGCCAGGCCTAGTCACTAAGCTGAAGACAGATTTCTTTCTTATGACATGACTCAAATTGTTATTGCAGATTCATACTAATGAGTTGCATACTCATGGTATTAAATGAGATTATTTTCCATTTACCTATTCACAAGAGTTAAATTTATCCAAGTTTAAGTCGATAGGTATCACCTTTCTGATTAAATTCATCAAGACAAAGAATATGAGGGAAAAACTTATTTATACATCAAATCAACTGACTCCCTCAGACTTAGAGAATAAGTCATGAGATAAGAAACACAATAATCTACTTTTTATATGAGGCAAAAAAAAAATAATAATAATGTTTCCGTAAACATGCCAGAAAAAAAATGGGTCGATAGGTAGGGATTTTTTTTTTTTTTGGAGGGAAGCCTTACCATTTAAAATACCTGAACATAGATATACAGTTTAATCAGATATACAGTTTAATCAGAATTAAACTGTTTTCTCCTCCAGTGCACATGCACAGCTTCTTAGTTAAAACTTAAATTCAACATTTTTTATTTGGATGAAGCTTCCACATGGTCCACATGATACTTCAGCAAACACTTAAGGTACAGGTGATAATACATTACTGTTTCAAAGCACTCAATCTTTGCATTGTGAATCTGCAATTGTGCCTGTAAGCGTACATAGTGATTCTGCAAATGGCAATATTTTACTGCTCACAAATATAGTATATGTTATAAATAAAAAATAAAAATATTGTCATTTCAACTCATTTGTCCTTTGCTATCATTTTCAGATTAGACATGCCAGTGAACAGTCCTTGCTGAATGTGCAAACTGCAAAATTTTGAGAATTTGTTGGAAAAAAAATATTAGAGTCGGGGAGTTTTTGACAGGGTTGGTCGGGTACCGGAAACATTTTTTTTTTTTTCCTAAATAAAGACAAAAAGGGTATATCTGAATAGGAATTCTAACAAAGCTCATCTGAGTTCTAGTTTCTGCTACATATGTAGAGAATTCACTCCACGTCTTAACTATAAATCACAATCCACCAAAAATATACTAAAACTACACGACTTGGTTTATGTCTGACATGTATGTTGTACATTATTATTCACATAGCCTTCTAGAAGTCTTGAAACAGGGTTCCCACAGACATAAAATAAAACTCCATGACTTTTCCATGAAAATTCCATCATTGGAATTAAATTTTCAGGACTATTTTTCTGTTCATTCATTTATTTTTGTCATACAACACTGTATGAAAGGCAAGAACAGATAATTACATTGCAAAAGTAGCTTACTTGAAGGTATTATCTTGTTTTCTGATGAAGAAAAAATAGTTTTATTGCCCTGTTGAAATTCAAAACTTCATTTATCAATACTTATCGAGCGAGCGAGGAAAAAAAAATGAATGCTAAAGACATCCAAACTGGCAATTCTGACAAAATTCCATGATTTTTCTATGATATTTCAACATTTTTCAAATTCCATGACTTTTCCATGAATGGATATTTTTAGCCATTTTCCATGTTTTCCAGAGCCTGTGGGAACCCTGTAATAAAATTTCAGCAACTATAATAGATCTTTGCTGCAATCACTTTAATATCAAACATACAGCCTTTGAAGCTGACTAAGCTTCCAATAAATGCAAACCAATTAAAAATTACCTTCTTCTAGTAGACTTTGTGTCTGTTTCACTAGTCTGTCTGCGTACAATGACCGGGGATGGGGATACTGAGGCCCTAGTCCTGGTTGTCTTGGGTGTGTCCTGGGGAGGTGAGTTGTCTTTCTTGATAGGGGAGTAGGCTGATAGGATAGTTTCCCCTGTGGGTGTGGCAGGGACATTTATGGGGGAAGCCCTGTTGGCCTACAATTTGAAAATAATGTTACCATATTCATACATAATATAAAACGCACAATTTAATACTTCATACAAGCTAACTTGAAAACCCAGGAAAAATTTATGAACCAAAATAAACATTTTTTTTTTCCTTTTGGAACTGACCTGTGTGTAAGATTAAACTAAAAGTATTGGTAAGCTTCCACTATTTTCATAGATCTGAATATAGATCTAGTTGGAAACCTAAATATCAGTTATTTTATCTGAGCCTGTGCGTGAGAAAACCAACAATCTGCCTATGCGAAAACAAAGACGCAGATCAGCTTCGCGGTAACCGCGAAGCTGATCAGCGCCTTTGTTTTCGCTACACGGATAGTACAGTCCCTCTTCTTCTTAAATCCAAAATTTCAAGCCTCTAGCCATCTTCTGTGCTTGTACAGTACGGTTTGTGTCGGACCTGGTCAGAAATCCAAATTGTTGGTTTTCTCACGCACAGGCTCAATTCTCATTCAATTTCAAACTGTTAGTTTGAAGACAGCATCATAATGAGGATGATCTGTACCTGTCTATTCTCTTCTTTCCTCTTCCGGGTCTCTTCTTTTAAAGCTTCATGCCTCTTCTGTATCTCATCTTCTATATACTGCATCTACATAATGAGAAACCCAGGTTTTTTTTTTAAATATGTGCAAACAAAGACAATTTGATTTTCCTTCAAAAATAGTACAATCCTTCTTCTTCCTAAATCTGAAATTCAAATTTCAAGCTTCTATCCTTCTCAGGATTGGTTTGATGTCAGACCTGGTTAGAAACCTCAAACAGGTTTGCTCATGACAATGCTCATACAGAAAAAAAAACTTCTATGCTTTGTGTTCCACAGGCATGGTTTCAACCTGTCATTATTGTCTGTCAATGGTATTTTTTTTTTTTTTTTTTTTTTTTTTTTTTTTTTATGAAAATGATATCAAATACATTTTTTCCTCTTGTTTGCATGCTAAAATAAGTGGAAAATTTTGGATACAATCTGCCCTAAGTCATATCCAGTTGCATGTCTTGGTGCATAAAGTAAGGACCATTTTGTAGCTGTTAGAACATGTAACTTCTTTTCTATCCCACACCTACAGATTGGCTGTATGGGTATCAGGTGTGAAATGGTTACAGTTTTGTACAACCACTCCCCACACCCACTACAACCCTTTGTCTGTATTTAGCTATAAAGCCATGTAGCCACACAGTGCTATGTACCCCTAACACAGTAGTATGTACCCCTAACACAGTAGTATGTACCCCTTACACAGTGGTATGTACCCCTAACACAGTAGTATGTACCCCTAACACAGTAGTATGTACCCCTTACACAGTAGTATGTACGCCTAATAAGACCACCAGCAAAATTTTCTGGATTCTTTGATGCTCAGTTTACCTCTTTTGCTTCCTTCTTCTTCAAGAATTCCAGTCTCTTCCTATGTTCTTCTCGCTGTTTTTCCTCCTGCTTTTTCTTATTACTCATCATTTCTTCATAGAACGACTGGGGTGGAGGTTTGTTGTTGGCGTACAGGAAGGCTTGAACAATCTGAGATAACTCCAATAGCATTTCCTGACAATCAGAGAGTAGTTTTGTGCATTATATTGTAGAAAAAGTAGAAATCTGAAGTACCAAATATACTAACCAGTGATCCAGCAAGAATTTGAAAAGGGCAGGGCAGCTGATACAGAAAAGGGTATTTTTGGCGTGCGGCAAAGTAGACTTTACAGAAGAAGCTGTCAGATGATTTTTACTGGAAACTGATCAAATGTTCTTCTTGCTTGGCTTTCTTTATGTCCATTAACAAAGATCCTGTAATTTGTTTAAGTAGCAATTGGGATTGTATGACAACCATATTTCAACTGCATTTAATGGCTAATGATAAGTTACTACAAAGGTCATCAGTGGAAACAAACAATGATGGTAGCAAGCTCTTTATACTGTATCATAAGTTTTATGGTAGTAGACTTTGTAATTCTAGAATATCTCTTTGCAGCTCTTGAATAAGTAAATTACTAATCAAATCAAAACTGACTGTCAAGCCCATTATTACTGCAGTATTTACCTGACCACAAAGTCTTTTTGCCTCCTTCTCAAGTTCATTCTTCAGCTTCGCCAGTTGCTGGTTGGACAAACCCTTGTGGTTCTCTAGACGAAGCTCTGGTACCCTGTAAATACATGTGGTTCACTAGTTACAAATAAGTACCTAGTAGAAAAAACAAGAACTCCGCGGAGGTCGATATCGCACCTGCATCGGGCAAAGTCAATAGACCGTGAGATATTGTTCAAGGGCACCAGGTCAAGGTGCGTGCTTGAAGGGTATGTCAAGGACAATTACTATGCAAGGTTTCAGACTCGCAGCTATCTCTGATGTTGAGAAAACCAAACTTTGACGTAAAAATTTTCAAAGTCAGTGGACCGTGAAATATAGGTCAAGGACAATTACTATGCAAGGTTTCAGACTTGCAGCTATCTCTGATGTGGATAAAACCAAACTTTGACATAAAAATTTTCAAAGTCAGTGGACCGTGAAATATAGTTCAAGGGCACCAGGTCAAGGTGCGTGCTTGAAGGGCATGTCTAGGACAATAACTATGCAAGGTTTCAGACTCGCAGCTATCTCTGATGTCGAGAAAACCAAACTTCGACGTAAAAATTTTCAAAGTCAGTGGACCGTGAAATATAGGTCAAGGGCACTGGGTTAAGGTGCGTGCTTGAAGGGTATGTCAATGACAATTACTATGCAAGGTTTCAGACTTGCAGCTATCTCTGATGTCAAGAAAACCAAACTTCGACGTAAAAATTTTCAAAGTCAATGGACCATGAAATATAGGTCAAGGGCACCGGGTTAAGGTGCATGCTTGAAGGGTAGGTCAAGGACAATTACTATGCAAGGTTTCAAACTCCCAGCTATCTCTGATGTCGAGAAAACCAAACTTCAACGTAAATGTTGACGGACGAACGAACGAATGGACGAACGAACGAACGGACGGACAGAAATTTGGACTCCTATATCGCACCATGCTATAAGCAGGTGCGATAATAAGTAAAATAAAGATGAGCTGTTTTTACTTTTTTTTCTATGAGGTCTTTAACCAACTTGTAGTATGGACTCCAGTTGACAGTTTCATACTGTAACTTCCAATATCAGGAAGTTACAGTATGGCTTTCATTCCACCTCTTTCTGGATTATTAATTTAAAGGGCCTGTCACACACTCACGAGTTCAAGCTCCGACATGCTACGGGTTGGTACGAGTTATGTCGCCGCTTGTCGCGCGAGTTGCCACGAGTTTTGTTGAAAAAGTTTAAAAGCTGTCACACACTAATGAGTTGAAGCTACGAGTTAGCGCAAATCATATATAACTCGTCGCTTGTCGAGTTGTAATGCCCTACGAGTTCTACACAACATCCCTACGATATAAGTCGTGGGAACTCGCGGATACTCAAAGGAATGTTGTAGTAAACTTGTGAGATGTCGTAGGAACTCGTGAGAAGTCTCCTTCAAAATCGTAGCAACTCGTAGGTATCTCGTAGGCAACTTGCCATGTTTGACAAGACGCCGAGAATGCACAAAATCCCACAACATTACTATGCATTCTGTACGACAAGCTACAAGATCAGTACGAGTTATGCTCCGCCCATGCCCCGCCCACTTTAAGACGGCGAGTTGCTACGACTTGCTACGAGAATTTTAAACCGTTTAAAATTCTCGTAGCTCATCCACGACAAAAAAAGTGGGCGGAGCTTAACTCGTAGGTCCAACTTGTGAGTGTCTGACAGGGGCTTTAAGGTCCACCACCTTTGATATTCATTTGTATTTGAATTAAAGTTACAAAAACTTCAAAGGAAAAACACACAGTCATACTACAATTTACTGTTGTTTTGCATGCTATTGTCTGATTTTATACCTAAATAAATTTGAACCTGTACATACCTAAATTGTATAATCTAAGTCATGTCATCATAAATGAGAAAACTTACCTGGATTACATTTATTAGCATCCAAAATACTAATCATTATAAGTCATAAGCATCCATCACAGACCCTCTAAGCACTAAACCAATCCACAAGCATTTAGTCATTGCTCCGCACTGTGGAGAAGCAACTTGCAATGTATCATTTTCTACAGAGTTTTTTTCATCTCTTTTTTGCTAGTACAATGTATGTGACAAGGTTTTGTTTAAACAACAAATTGTCACCTACTCTTCTGGGTATCTAGCTGGACATGAAATGACGAGATCAACCTTGACATGTGCCTCAACTCCCTGGTTACCACAGCTTTCTTGGGGTCTCAGGCTCAGCTTCACTTCTGGAGGTCGGGCAACCTAGGAAACAGAAAAAAAAATGACAATTTAAGACTGTTTTATTCAGGTTATCAGGTTATTCTGGGAGTGACTTGCTTTATACCTACTGCTTTGCAGCGGCATGATATCTACACAAATAAAAGATTTCAGGCTATGGAGGTCAGTGATTTTTTAAAATTTCTGATGCACTGATGAGATCATTTGAAACAAGACAGTACCAGTTTGACTTTTGAAAATCCATGCAAAAATGATCAAGTTGCTCAATTCAAAAAAAAAAAGGGGGGGGGGGGAATGTAGTTGTAAATGTTTTTCTGTAATTTTCCGTACCCAGTAGATTTATTGTGTGGCATGTACATTTGTATTTTGATTGGAGATTAGAATTAAATGCCTAGCTGAATAATTTACATACCAGGTTAGTAAAAGACTGACGATTTACCTTTAAATATTTATCAAGTTACATGTACATAAAGAAAAACAATCTGTAACAGTTGTAAAATAACAAATGATTGAAAGGGTTACAGTACTTGTATGCCATTGAAGCAATGTGAAACTCACTTGCCATCATGCTTGACTCCATTTAGAAGGTCGTTCTACCGCCCAAAATGAACATAAAATGATCTCAATATCAGGTTTAATTCACAGCGATCTATCTATCTATATATTCTATTTGTGTGTTCATGATCAGTTTGCTAAAAAAAAAAGATATATGTATATACTAAAATCTTATTTTATAAATTAACAGAAATGAAAACTTTACATGTACAGTTCTGTCTGTAGTCAAAAATGTCCAGTTTCATCAAAGGCAGACATAATTGTGACAAAATCAGACAATTTTGACAAAACTGTTACTACATGTACTTTGTATTTTGTTTTCAATTTTTTTAAAGTTTTGTTGGATAAGCATACCAAAATTTTGCGCTTTTCTAAAAGACTGAGACCAAAGTGATTATCCTTATTATTAACTAAAATATTACTGAAGCACTGAATTGCTCATGTTTTTACCCGATTCCAGGATTTGATGTTTTTAAATTGACATCACTGGAATGATATAACCCAAAATTGACGGTGCATGTGTAGTTATACCACAGTGTAACTTAAGGTTTAGACCATTCATTTCAATAAACTTTGGTTTTGATGGCATTTGAATAAAAACGAATGCTTTGAAAATTTACCTCTTATAAAACATGATGTCAGGAGGCATGATCTGAAAATGTTGAACTGCAGAGTTGACCTCCCAGTAATGTTTGGAAACCTAAACCATTTCAGTACATTAAGTTGTTGGGGATTACTCCCCATACTCAAGCGTCACGGACATGATAAACTTGGATGGCGTTCCCTTGAACAGCGACGTACTGACTCACGACTGGTCCTCTTCTACAAAATCATTTATGGTTATGTAGCTGTACCTCTCCCTTCATATGTCATACCACTCTCCCGTGCTTCCCGTACATCTCATCCACTAGCTTACAGACAGATACCTGCCACGACTAACTATCTATATCTTCATATACTGAGTCGATCAATTTCTGATCATCATCTCAGGTGTACTACAAATACTCATTTTATCCTCTTACAGTCATCTAGTGGAATACGCTCCCAGCATCCGTCACAACTAAATTTGTCCAGAACACCAAGGCAACAGTGAGAACATAATTTCATTACCTTCCAAGCATCTTTTGTCCTCAGATCTTCATAATCACCCATAAAAACAGCCTGCAGGACCTGTAATTCGTCTTCTTGGCGCTCTTTAAGAAGGTCAGACATATTGACAATAGTTTCCCTCTGTCAATTACCAATAAATAATTACTATATTACAAAAAGATCTTAAATTTTTGTCAATAAAATTTCACCGGAAGATGAGTTCGTCCATTTTTCTGCGCGTCATGGATCTATTGACATGATTGTCGTGTATCTGTAACACGGCAAATGTAGTTTCAGCCTTCAAAGGTGCACCTCCTCTTGAAGTAGTAAGTTTGTTTGTACTGAAGTTTAACGTCCCAGTCAACAATTTTTCAGCTATCTCGGGACAACCACCCCCTGTGTATTAACCAAGCCAGGGACTGATTTTACTCCTGGCGCACCCCTCCCCCCTGGTGATTATTGTCAATTTGGCGTATCACCAGTAATTTCAACTTCAACTTCAATGATATTTCTTGTCAAAATCCGCTGGGCAGACATCTCGACAAGGGTGTTAGATTTTCGCTTGCACGACGCCAGTCGCATTGAAAGTTTAAAACGTGTATTTATAGTGTTACGTAAAAACAAACATGTATATACACTGTACAGTTCCTGAGTACCTTACATCCTGTGTACGGGCTGGACAGCGAGTTTGAAGCCATCCAAGCTCTGTAGGTTGATAGTAGTGTCTGGTAATCGGTTCCAGGGGATCACGATCCGTGGGAAGAACGAATGTTGATATACATTCACTCTGCAGTGGTATGCGATGAATCTGATACAGTCAGCATAACACAAATGTAAAAGGCTGCGGCTTAAACAATGGCGGAAGAACACTTACGTACAAGAAGTAGTTCGCGCATAAAGCAAGCACAATCTCAGGCCAAGAGTGATAATCATAGCAAACGACAGAATGGAGCCACAAATAAGCCAAAAACAGAAGACCAGTGTCCAGTATGTTTGAGAAATATTAAATCTAAGGCGGCACATTGTGAATTAGGGGGTCACTGGGTGCATTATCATTGTGACAAGCTAACTGATGATGAGATAAGTAGGTTGGAAAATGATAAAGACTTAATATACACATGTAAAAACTGTCTGTCTCAAAACACATGTCCTAAAACAGTCATAATTTCTCAAGTCAACTCCCAGTCCCATAGTAAGTCAATACTACAGATACCAAGTATAAGTAACCCCGTGAGCTCAGCCACTCCTGCTGTAGCCATTCTCATCGAGGAAACTGGACAAATATGTGGGGCGTGCGATAAAAATATGGACGCCGACGGAGCAACCTGTGACACCTGCAAATCCTCATGTCATGTCAACTGCATGTTGGTGTCAGACCCTGAAAAATGTGTATCATGTGGAGCTAACGAGATGCAGGAGCAATTAAGTACAAAATCAACGCAGCAGGTAGAAGGGGGTAGCCCAAAGCAACCGTCAATGCTTCCCTGTCAACCCAGCATGGAACCACACACATCACAACCTATGCCAGTTAGACATGGTTCTAGTGACCAGTCAGCTACAGCCCCCAAGTCAGTTCCGGCGAAATCGAACAAAAAGGAGATAGATTCCAATGGCAACAAACAACGTGAGTTGAGGCAATGGGATACGAAATTGCGCAAATGGGAGGAGGAGCTGAAGCTAAGGGAAGCTAAAACGAATGATATTACGAAAGAGTTCAGTCGGTTAGAGGAGTATGTCCGGAAAACGGAAGCTAGAAATGTTGAATTGGAAAAAACTGTGCGTACACTACAACGGAAAATTAATCTTCTGGAGCATGACACGGGTCGGGAAGATACACAAAGTGGTGATGCTAATACATCTAACGCCACCGGAAGTGGCCATAGTCATGAATACCGCCAGCTAAATTCTACTAAGGTATCATACAACCATGACCATGCAGGCTCTAGCAGTTTACAGTCCGACCAGCTCATAATTGGTGTTCGCGAACAAGTGACCCAATTCATTATGTCTAGGGTGAAAAGCGAATTTGAGAAAATGGAGAGAAACTTCTCATGCTACCCGGCCACCCAAGAGGCCCAACCTGGTCATACGGTAGACATTCAGCAGGTAACAAACTATAAAAACAGACCACAAGATATACACCATCTACAAAGATGTACATTGTCCCAGCCACAGAGTATGAATGGATTTCATGGTCAACCTGGTGCTGCTAGTCCTGATGATCCATTTTTACATTCTTATAGAGGCCCTCCAAAGAACCAAACCAACAAGACCCATATAGACCTGACACCACCTGAACTCAAGTACACTGGTTATGAACATACTCTATCTGCCAGAAACGTACAGCCGGCCCCGATCTCAGCGCCACAGGTTAACCATATACCCAGTAGGAATGGCGGAATCATGACACAGATACCTATAGTAACCAACCGGGATAGTATGTCACAGATGCCGATAATAAACAACCAAGCTGGTATGACACAGCCAAATCTACCCCATAAGCCAATGGTTGTGACTCAACAACACTTCTTGAGACAACATAAAGCTGCTGAATCCTTGAATATGCCCATGATCCATGCAATGTACAACGGACAACCCCTGATAGCGGGTAACACTGTACAGCCTCCACAGTCCACTACGCCTTTTTTACCCCAGGTGCAGCCTCCGAGGGTGATGAGATAGCACCAATAGAAGTACTGAAGCTAGTGTCTTTCAACTGTAAAAATGTAAATACATGTAATTATGTTTTGAACGAACTTTTCGTGAAGCAGAATGTGGACATAGTACTACTACAAGAACATTGGCTGTTCGATTGTCAACTACATCGACTGGGAGAAGTTTCCGAGTTATGCAGTGGATGTGGCAAGGCAGTCGATACCGGAGATCCTATATTACCAGTCCAAATGCCACGGGGATACGGTGGGACAGGCATATTGTGGAAGAAAACTATCGACCATCTTGTCACGGCTCTGCCTGATGGAGGTAATAGAATTCAGTGTGTTGAACTAAAGGGAACACAACCTCTCCTACTGATTTCAGTATATATGCCATGCAAGGGGATTGCGAATAACTCTGTGGATTTTATGGAAGTCGTGGACCAACTCGCAGATATCATTAGTCGCTATAGTGAAACACATAAGCTGATCATCGGTGGTGACATGAACGAGGATCTAACATCTGAAGATTCTGGTCCCAGGAAACAATATTTCCAAGAGTTTATCAGCGATAACAAGCTACGGATGCAAGCTACAAAACCTACATTTGTTAACGCAAAGGGGGTTGAAGTCTCAACATTAGATTACTTCCTATACGACTGTACCCTAAAAGACAAAATATTAAAAGTCGAGCGGTTAGACTCTGTGAGTAGCAATGTATCAGACCATTACCCAATTCAGCTTTCAATGCAGTTCAATTTTGAGCATGTAACCAAATCAACGGATAAGGCTATCCCGAAAACAACTCGTGTGAACTGGAAAAAGGTTGATGAGGATTTATATGCAGCCCTGGTTCGAGAACGACTGCCGAGCATCCCGATATCTGGAGATACAGTATATGATGTCGACAAGACTGTAACTATGGTGAACAGAGTACTAACGGAATGCGCCGAGGAGTCTGCTCCCAGGAAACAACGACGACCAAGAAAAGCCAAGCTAAGGACATGGACACCTGAAATCCGAACCGCCATAACTAACAAGAAGACAGCCTTCCATAAATGGAAATCGGCAGGCAGACCAATGGATGAAGGTAACCAGCTCCTCGAACATAAGACAAAAACTACCAAAGCGTCTGTAGAAAAGAAAATGCTGACCAGTATATGAATGAAAAGCAGGAGATTCTTGATGCTAAAGGCCATGATTCAGCCCTATTCTACAAATTGGTCAATAAACACAGAAGTAAACCAGGAGTCCATATAAATGAATTGCATGTTGGTGACGCAACCTTTAAATCTGAGCAAGAAATTCTGGACGGATGGAAAAAGCACTTTGGAGAACTCGCGACACAGTCATCAAACCCATGCTTTGACGAGAAATACAGGGCCCAAATCGAGCAGGAATTAATAGAGATCATCGATATATGTGACTCTACCAGTGGGCAGCATGATGAGGTAACAGAGAAGGAAATGGAAGATGCTCTGAGTTCCCTGAATAAAGGCAAAGCTCCAGATATCTATGGGTTGACGACCGAACACCTCACCTCTGCCTCTGAAGTACTACTTCCGGTACTGACATCATTGATGAATAGAATATTTAGTCTAGGAGACTTACCAGATTCTCTGAAACTGGGAATGCTTACACCTGTTTTCAAGAAAAAGGGGTCTAATTTGGATGCAAAGAACTACAGAGGAATCACTATACTGCCGATACTATCCAAGGTACTCGAAAGTATACTCCGGACAAGAATAGAGCCTAATGTTGAAAGGACACAAAACAGTATGCAGCGAGGATTTACTAAACACTCCTCCCCAATGAACTGTTCCTTAATTCTTGAAGAATACATTAGAGAAAATAAAGACCTGAAGAAAGACACATACATAGCATTTTTAGATGCTAAAGCAGCATTTGATGTGGTACACCATCCAAGTATGATGAGGAAACTGTTCCATATTGGTGTCGAGGGAGTAACATGGAATCTTATCTACAGTCTACATAGAAGGGCCCAGACAGTAGTCCGGTGGTGTGACCAGACTTCAGAGCCATTTGAAATACTCCAAGGAGTACGCCAAGGTGGCGTACTCAGCACAGACCTCTACAAAGTTTATTCCAACCCACTTCTGGACAGGGTGACAGAGCTCTTGACTGGTGGTATGGTAGGCGGTGTTTGCTGTGCTGCCCCAGCATGTGCTGACGATGTTACTTTCACCAGTGACAAGCCGGATGAGCTACAAGTCTTGGTCAGCGAGAGCGAAGATTACAGTGGGATGGAACGATTCCTATTGCAACCCGTCAAGAGTGTTGTTATGCCAGTACCAGGGATAGCGAGAAAGACTACCAACTTGGACCAGTTTTCTTGGACAATAAATGGTGAAAAAATGCCTGTTGTGAAGGAAGTAACTCATATGGGTATAAAGCGATCAGCAGTTTCAAACGATGTAACGGTAGACGAGAACATCAAGAAAGCTAGAAAGACTATGTATAGCCTAATGGGCCCAGGACTCCATGGGTACAACGGCCTTGACCCTGAAACGTCAGTACAGCTCTACCAGGTATATGTGGTACCAACTCTCGTCTACGGTCTTGAACTTATTCTGCCAGAGCAACGACTTGTTGACTCATTGGAACGGACAAACAAGAAGTTTCTGAAGCATATCTTGAGTCTACCTAACACAACAGCAGATTCTGCAGTCTATATCCTAACAGGAACCATACCCGTAGAAGGAGTAATACACAAGAGAGCACTTTCATTGTTTGGCAATGTTTGTCGACAGGAGAAAAACTCCACAGAGCAACGGTTAGCCACAAGGCAATTAACAGTGAAAAGTTCTACTAGCAATAGTTGGTTTATCGCCATAAAGAAGCTGCTCGTGAAATATGGACTTCCTGAGCCTGTGGAGCTGTTGGGGAATCCACAAACAAAATGTGCCTGGAAACACAGGGTGAATAAGCATGTAAATCAATTCTGGACAAGTGTTGTCAAAAGCAGAGCAGCTCTGTATCCCAGTCTGGAGTATCTGGTAGTAGGCAACTATGCATGTGGGAGAATACATCACCTACTGAAGTCCTGCAAAAATGCTAGAGAGGTGCATCGGGTACATACCAAACTGAAGATAGCGACTGGGACCTACATTCTGCAAACAAAGAGGGCGTCATTCAACCAGAATGAGGTGGACCCAACATGTATGATGTGCAGAAATGGTGACGAAACCATGCAGCATTTCCTGCTACAGTGTCCTGTGTTATCCGAGATACGAGATCCCGTTATGAACTCTATAGTAGAAGCTTGTAGTGGCTTATGTAACCCTGCTACTGACACTGATACCCTGCTTGAGCTTATCATAGACTGTAGTGCTAAAGTAGACATTCATAATCATGGTCAAAAACTGTCAAACATTGAATCTCTATCCAGAAGACTATGTTTCGCTCTTAACTGTGAACGATTCAAGAGACTTGCCTTAATACCTCGGCGTAACAGAACTGTTTTAAAAAACAAGAAGTAGCTCCTTGGTACATCCCAGCAGGGTTAATAAACATTCAGTTTTGAGAATTGCAGTTAAACTCCAGACATTTGGAAGTCAATGAAGTGTCCAGTGTAAATAATCTTAAACTGTAAATAGCCGCGTTATAAGATGTGAATAGGGTGGTGGAGAAAGCATCATTTTAGATTCATCAATTCGTATTCTACTCGGCAACGAGGTGTCTCAACATTGGGAGAATTTATGTCAACAACAACATACCGTGGCGATCTGGGTGGTAGATAGTTCACAGGCACAGCTACAAGGCTGTTAACAACCTTGTACATGAGAATTAAGTCTGAAGCTTTACGACGGTCCTCCAATGTTGGCCAATTCAGTTGCTGCAACATGGTAGTAACACTTGTTGGGGTTTGACGATTATAAGGTTTATTTAACACAAAACGAGCTGCATTCCGCTGTACTTGTTCAATTTTCTTGATGGGATCTTTGTGTTGAGGATTCCATATCGGTGAACTATATTCGAGTTTGGGTCTAACCAGCGTTTGATATGCTCTTTCTTTGACAGTTCTAGGACAATGTTTGAGATTACGTTTCACAAATCCAAGGACTCTTGAGGCTTTAGAAGTAATGGTATTTATATGATCGTTATATTTCAGGTTATCAGTTAATTCGACTCCCAAGTAAGGGTTATGTTTCACAGTTTCTAGAGTTTGGTTGTTCATCTTATACTCGTATTTTGTCTTAGTTCTACTAGTTCCAAAGTTCATGACCACACATTTATCGACGTTAAATTTCATTTGCCAAGTGTTACTCCAATCGACAAGTTTGTTTAAATCGTCCTGTAGTATAACATGGTCTTGGGGAGAGTCAATTTGGCGGTACACAACACAATCATCCGCGAAAAGGCGAATGTTAGAGTTTATGTTTTCAGCGATGTCATTAATGTATATCAGGAACAACGTTGGTCCCAATACCGTTCCCTGGGGGACTCCTGACGTAACCTCTGCTGGATCCGAAGTTTCGCCATCGATAACCACCTGTTGATTCCGACCGCGTAAGAAGTCTGTAACCCAGTTGAGTGTAGAGCCCTGGATACCGTAGTATTCCATCTTTCTTGAAAGCCTCGTATGCGAAACCTTATCAAAGGCTTTCGCAAAGTCGAGGATACCCATATCCACTTGATAGCTTTGATTTAAACTCCTCGCGATGTCATCAGTAGTGAGAAGAAGTTGACTTTCACAAGATCGGCGGGCTCTGAACCCGTGTTGGTTTTCATGTAAGATATTTTGACTGTCTAAATGGTCCATGATTTGGGCAACTACGATATGCTCAAGCATTTTGGATACCACTGCCGTGAGGCTGACGGGGCGATAATTAGAAGGTTTTGTCCGGTCGCCTTTTTTAAATATCGGTACTATATTGGCCTTTTTCCAATCTGATGGAATTTTACTTTCATTGAGGGATTGTTGAAATAAGCTTTGAAGCACTGGGGCTATTTCGTTTGCTGTTTCCTGTAATACTAATATTGGCATTTTGTCCGGTCCGCAAGCTTTCTTTGGGTTAAGTCTTTTCACACATTTGATAACACCGTTCAAGGTTATATGTATATGAGACATAGGTTGGTAGGGTGACGGGCCTTTGTCTGGGATATTATCCAAGTCCTCCCTTGTGAATACTGAACAGAATGTCTGGTTAAACATTTCAGCCTTATCCTTGGCACTCTCTGCAATTCGACCATTATCCTTCAAAGTACCTATGCTGACACTGTCTTGTTTCCTTGATTTTATATATTTCCAAAACGACTGTGAGGTTTTGTCACTTTCGGGCTCCAACAAATTGTTAATATATTTATAGTATTCAGTATGCATTAAATTTCGAACTTCTTTACGAAAGTCATGAAATGCTTTAGTACTTTTACTGTCATTACACTTTTTGGTTTTCTTGTACAAGCGTTTCTTTTTCTTTATCTGGCGTTTCAATTTCTTAGTCATCCACGGGACATCAGCTTTCCCTTTTATAGTTTTCTTTGGTATATGTTTATCCATTGATTCAAACAAGGCTTTTTTAAATTTAATCCAATTACCCTCAACTGAGTTTAATGAGTATTCACACAAGTACTGGTCTCTAAAGTGGGCCATATCTTCTCTAATTTGGTCCCAATTAGCTTTTCTATAATTGTAAACTGTCCGAGTTGGTTTTTTGTTAATGACCGGTTTTATAAAGGTTGTGACGGTAAGAATATCATGATCGGGTGGCTCGTGATTAACAAGTCCAAAATTCTACCCTCGCGAGTTGGTGTATCATTAACTTGCTCCAAATTATAGTCACATATTATTTCTAGCAGTTTATCACAGTGGGCTTTGTCTCTCGCCCCCGATTGGGTGCAACCCTCATTCCATTCAATGTCTCCGAGGTTAAAATCTCCCCCAAGGAATATCTTCATCTTACTGTATTCCTTATGATTTTGTATTTTATTAATGGACAATTCGAGTTCTTTAAGATTTTCGATTTTTGCTCTGGGTTCTCTGTAATAACTCCCTACCAGAATTTGTTCATGATTTGAAACATTAATCTTAACCCATTTTACTTCACAATTTGAGTCTAAATCTAAACATTCTTCCGCTGGAAGACCAGGTTTGACCATTACAATCACGCCTCCCCCACTTTTATTGATTGTTTCGCCCCTATCTTTCCGGAATATTTGATATAGATGTTCGGAAGGTATATTTGCCGGAAGAATTTCAGCATCATAATCACTACTATCCAAGTGTGTCTCAGTTCCAATGATCACATCCGGTGCCCGGCTTGATATGATATTATACAACTCTGTTTTCTTATTTCTAATACTCTGAAAGTTTATGATTAGTATGTCAAGATTATTTGAATACTGAGTTTGTGTTGACTGTTCTGATACTGATGCACTTGGGGTATTGCTAGTGTCCACTGTGGAGAAACCAAGAAATGATGAAGTGGGTTCTGAGCTTACACTTCCTGAGTGTGTGGAGTTTACATCCGAGATGGATGACACATTTGTAACATTATCGTGCTGTCTTTTACATTGCTGTTTGGGGGTTGAAAATAATTGTGGGGTAGAGATTCCGAACGACTGATCCAGTTCACACGACGCGGAGGTGGTGTTGTCACCGCTAAGGGGTTGGTAAATATTTTCTGATTTCAGTTCATCTAGGTCAATACAGTGGTATGATGATATATTTGGTATACCGCAATGAGTACATATCCAGGTAACTTCAGTTTTATTTAGGGCTTTGAAGGACTCAGGTCCAATATTTGCACATTTCGCGTGAAACCACACATCGCAACAATCACATTGTATGGCCTTTGCATTCCACCCAACATTCTTTTCACATATTCCACAAGGGTATTTTACAGGTCCTGGGTTTATTTCGACATCTCCTGACTGCATGATCAACAAGTAAAACATCACACATGTCCCAACACTGTTTTTCATATTCATTCTACAACGCTGGTTTGGTCTGGAATTCAGGACAGAAAATGTGAGTTTGAAGTTTGACAGGCATGACAATTGGGAGGACTCCTCGTTTATAACGCTCTGGTATTCATTAAATGTCTGTAATAAGGCTAGGATGACGATGACTAGGCTGCACAGCGTAAGATTTAAATGCGTAGATTTCCTTCTGGGAGCTGCCATTGTTGTTGTTTTTCCGGTGTCTAATGGGGTTCACAGACGCCTGCGCACGGGCGATTGCGCAGTCGTTCAATGGGACTATTTGGTGGGTGGGGTATTCAGAATTTCTACGGACGTCAAAAACACTCCAAAACAGTATTTAGGGAACAGTTTCGAATATCTCCTAATGAGTCAATCCGTTCTGATCGTTTCTGGAAGGTTCTGCAATAAGAATTATCCTCTTCTCTTCACAGAATGATTTTAAAACATCGAAAATTTCGTTTGTTGATTTCGGAAACGTCTGGCGTCGCGCATGCGCAATCTGATTTAGATCAGAACCAATACTGTGTGGAATGATGTGTCTTTCTCAAGAAAACACAGCAGCACGGGGTCCCATGTTGGGTTTGAACCCAGAACTTTCGATTCTGGGTTTGATGTTTTACCACCAGGCCACCGCACTCCCCCCCCCCCCCCCGGAGTATTATAAGGGCACTATTTTTTATAACCAAATGTAAGATGACCCATGGATTTTACCGACTCTTCGTTTGCCTTTGTGCTTTTGCTGTTTGATCAAAGTCTTTATAACTTGAACCGTTGACAGTGCTGTGTGTTACACAAGCGCGCATTGTGGAACTGTATTTCTTGTAGAGAAGAAAATTTAATGGCTTAGTATGTGTTTAGCACAGAACTGCTATCAATGATCAGGATGTCCCAATCGACTCCTGGAGCACTGGTCTTGTGGCGATTTTTTCCGCACGGGTTTCCTACCAGTTTAAGACAAGTGATTATATAACTAGCCGTTTCCAGACAGTGCTTCTGCTGTGGCTCTATTTGTTTTATGTTTTGGTGTCAACTTTTGTGCTGTTTCCACCTTTTATTTATATTTTCATAAGTTTAGATATGTTCAGGCAACTGCGTGGCCACTATTTGGGAAGTAGTTTCTTTCTTGGGTGACCAAGAAACGTTCTATTTGAACTGGTGCTTATTTGTAATTTCAGTTGTTTTCAGGCTGGAGTTTTAGGGCAGAACGTTGGTTCTGTTTCCCTTTGTTCCCGGTCATTTTGCATTCTTTAACTTTTCAAAGAAGAGTCATTGCATTCTTTAACTTTTCAAAGAAGAGGCACTGCATTCTTTAACTTTTCAAACAATGATTCCAAAAAAAGGAGGAGATGATTTTTTTACTAAGGCACAAACATGTAGTATGCTACAAATTGCATGCATTTAACTGGGTTTAATGCATGCAACTTGTTTGAACCTCACACTGTGTAGGGTTCATTCTGTGTGTAGAAATAATGATTAGAGTGAATACAGTTGTCCATCCTAATACCTTATATAATTTATCAAATTTGTTGAATGACATTGAGAAGCTTTATGCAGAATGTATCTAAACGGAAGCATAAAATTCTGAAATTTGCCAAGTTCCACAAACCATACAATCGGAACGAATGTAAAGTTACGCCAAGCCTTAAGACAAAACAATGGAAGTAACTGTTCATCTGAATAGATTTCGTGCTGGACTGAGTTATTTGGTTTTGTTATCATTAAGTAAAAGTCTTTATTTAATGAGGGTAGCTCGTTTGGCATAGACAATCTCGCCCTTTACATAAGCCCCATAGGTTGTCTTGGTTGTCTGCTATTACAGAGCCAATTTGGAATAGGTCGGCCCCAAATGAAGAAGCCGCCGGTACAGGATGGCTCACATGGATTCGTTGGCCTGAAATGTAGGACACAAACAATTGGCAACCTTAAATAAAAGCAGTAAAATTATAGAAAAGGTCGGAAACCCTTTGAAAATACAATATATATACGGCAAGCTTATTTTAAAATTGGCATTTTTATTTTATTTTTTATTTATTTATTTATTTATTTATTTATTGCCGTTGTTGTTGTTGTTTTTATTTTGCCCAGAATGCCAAAATGCCTGTGTTGGAAGCGTCAAAATCATATTTTTATTGACGTGAGAAAAATGGATGCAGTTTTAATTTCATATAGAGAGAATTCAGTATAGCATCCAAGAGGGCTAGCATTTAAACAAGGGCTTGCTATATGTACTTATGCCCACACTGCCTCTGATTACAATGTTCTCTAGAAGACGAATAATATGTTCGAATCTGTGTAGCTGTCTTGGATAATGTCTTGTTTATTTATTGGAAAAGGTCCCTCAGGACCTTTTCCACAGTGTTTACTTTGAATATGAAGAAAATTGTACCCATCATGATCGACTGCTCTCTCTCTCAATTACGCGTTTTGTCACATAAAGCGCTCAATAAAAACTAGTGAACCCGTCTATGTTGACTAGACAATTCACCGCAAACAATTTAATTTATCCATTGTTGACACTCCCTGTCAAAAAGCGGTAAATATCTAGCAAGCAGTCTCGATCACGGCGACTTCTTATCATAGCGCATCTAAGTTAAGATCGTAGATACCCTGATGAGGGGTACAGAAACTATAGGAACTCTATATGGCTGACTTTAAGTCCATCACATCGGACCCATGGGTCTCTTTCCGGTAGTGTGGCTGCAAGTTAAATTCAGAACTCTGTCACAAATTGACTGCACTGCAAAATGGTTTTCTACACTGTGACATATCGACATATTTGATTGTAATTGTGTTCTCTTTAGAATTAGCTTTGATTCTGTAACATCAGAAATTTTAGTCAATGCCTTGAGTGACAGATACACACACTGGTCAAGCGTTCATAAAAAGAAAAGATATTTATATGAAACTGAAACGTATGGGAATCGAAATTAATGACAAACCAGAGAATCAACAACACTGAAATCTAGAGAAAAAGGAAGCTCTTATATCAAACTGCTGCTGACCTTTTCATTGGTTTCTTTTTAAAGAAGCCAACTTGTTATCAACATAGTTTAGCCAGCGTCTCCTATGTGTTTGGAAACACGACCGAGGATCAAACGCGCGTCATGTATCTACCCGACACTTATTCAATTGGTTCGAAAACTCATTCGAGCTTTAAAATCATCGTGGCCTTACCGACATCTTGCCGAAGGGTATCTTGGGCAAGTCATTATGCTGCATGGATTCACAAAACACCGGATTCTTGGGCTTCCCGGGGGACACCAAGCTGAAAATTTGACATTGAATTTTAATATCTTCAGGAAAACATGTCATGAATATAACCCATTGAACCCCAATTATTTTATAAAGTAAAATTGGGCTTTACTGGGTTATACCTAGTTTTCTGAATTTTGATCCCAAAACGTAGATTGTATACTAATGCTCGCTGGGGCGGTTCTTGCGTTTACACACAATCTATGCTTTGAGCAAAAATGTGGGAAAAACAAATGCAATGAAATTTTACAATTCATGAATTGTTTCTGCCACAAAAAAAATCTCTGTATAAATTGCATGGGTGTGTTTCCGTAATGCATTTTGAAGTGTACATTTTATATGGTACAGCCCGCATGTATCAGTATCTCAGGCTCAAATGCGCAGCGATGATCAAAAAACGGAAACTAGGATTGCAAATGGATTCACGCCATTTTGACTGTCAGTGAGAGCAAACAGGAGAGGTGTGACAGAAAATTGAACAATTTAAAAAAATCAAAAAAAAAAAAAAAAAAAAAAAAAAAAAAAAAAAAAAATGGATGGAGTCTGTTATTTTCAAAAGACATTGTAATTTTCCAAGCGTTTTAGCCTAGATGGTCCTACTTTTTCAAACCTTACTATAAGTTTATTGGAAATACACAATGCAGCATGCTTTATGAAGGTTTGATGGCTACCTTGTTGGGAAAGAGCTACTAGTAGTCATTCTGCTCTTCGTGTGTGCTGTCGGAAAAATGTTTTGTTGTGTTTTATGTATTTTCCTTCCCACCTGGTGCCTATGTTGGGACTTTAAGTTCAATTGCATCGATTCCTGGTCTCTCTATTCATACTTTACTTTATCAAAAGTCAACACGCCCAGAAATATGATCTCAACAGATGCTTACGTGGTATTCCCGTGTATGGCGGTCCTATGCCACCTCCCGAGACCGTTGTACATCTATGGGCACATCCGTTTGAACAGCATTGCTGACCTACAGAATCGAATAGAGCATATTGTAAACTGTATATGAAACAAAAAGACAACACTTTTTCGCCAGTTCTATGATGAAGGCGCAAAAGTGGACCGTTATACAGAGATAGTGCGGTCCCTGTTATTCCTAACAGTAAGCTTTCGAGCCTCTCAACTGTTCTCTATAGTAATGATCAAACGTACATGTATGTGTTCATGCGGTACCATTATGGAAGCCGCCGTGGTGCAGTGGTTAAGCCACTCGCCTTGTAAACCACGGGGTCATGGGTTCGATATCGGGTTTCTTCTGCCATTCAGATGAGACTTCCGAGGCCACATGAAAATTGTCCAGGACAAATTGATAGTGACATACTGTGACGAGGCTGAAGATTTGTTGTGTCTTATCTGTTAAAAGTCCAAGGGTCCTGGTCTTCAGACCTGCTTTGTGGAAAAACTGTACACGAGAGAGTGTACGTACATATACTAGTAGCATTAAGTCCAATATGCATTCAAATGTCCATTTGTTTGTGGCTTAGCGTCCGACTTAAGTAGGGTTATGTCTGGATTTATGGGACTTCTACCCACCATTAAGATGTCACTGGCACCAAAAACGTGCTTGAAATTATATTCATCCAAGTGAATAACTGATACTTACATGTATGGATAGTTCAACTTGAACTACTTTTCCTGGTCAGGCACAGGCCTGCGCGGTTTTAGAACCAGTAATCAGATGGCTAGTCAGTAGATTATTAGCTTTGCCTGAAGGCGCAAAGAGCCTATCTATTTCTAACGGCCGTAATGGGCGGGGTCCATCTCTGTTTTGTAAATAACTGGTACAGCACGGTACATGTATAACCCAGTAGATCTAGATATACATGAAAGTGTTGGCGTTCTGGGGTCCATGATTACCTGGTGGGCACCTAGATCCATAGGGGCCGGGGGAACAGTTACTCGAACAAATACCCATACCGACTGGACGTGGGCATCGAAATCCACCTGGAATGAAAAATGAGCCACCTCGTGGGAAAACCAACAATGGATTCCGAACAGGTCCGACACAAATCAGCCTGTACATGCACAGAAGATGGCTAGAGACTTGAAATTTTGGATTTAGAAAGTAGAGGAACTGTACTATCCGTGTAGCGAAAACGAAGGCGCTGATCATGATCTGCGCCTTTGTTTTCGCCTATGCAGATTGTTGGTTTTCCCATGGGGCGGCTCAAATGATATTATTACTAGGTAGGTGCTATTACATTTGCGCACATTTTTCCGGCAAAAAATCGTTTGCGTTTTACAATGTTCCATTTGGCTTGTCTATACAGACCCGCGAGCGCAAACATACCATTTACCGAAGAAAATTAGTGTGCGCAAATGTAACATTTACCTGGGGAAATTGTGTGCGCAAATGAAAACGTTTACCTGCGAAATTTGTGTGCGCAAATGAACCACATTCTTTCAAAAATGTGCGCAAATGTGCTGCCACCACTAGGGCACTATAGGTACTATACGTATTGACAAGTGGCATATATTCCACTTGGGTTTGACCAATAAGAGTTCGGAAACATTGAAAAAATCTGTAAGCCCGCCTGTCTGCATGGACGAGAGGCATTTGAGTCGGCAAACTGCTTCAGGCGCTACGAAGACTGTTTGCGATTCAAAACGAATCATATATTATAACATATAGATTCTGTTTGCATATAAAGAAGGTCACAGATCACATGCGCAGCAATATTTTCCTCAATTTAGAGTACAGTCACCCTATTTTCAATTCCTAATTAAACCTCTGGTCAGTTTTTGTGTAACTCGATGTGTCTGTCGGGCAGTGTCGGCCCCGACGCAATCCCAGAAGGATATTAAATTACATATACTACATGTAAAATTAATTAATCCAATTTTCTCTGTATGGGCATAAAGTTTCATTTCTGACAAGGACATCCGGAATAATCAAATGTGACTTATTGGGTCATATATAAATAAATCTAGGTACAAATGATTACATTTCGACGTCATTTAACATTTTAAGGATGCTCGCTGCTAACAATTGACATTTTTGAACTTCCAGTTTTTATTTTGTTCAACATCTCGTTTTAACAGTCGCAGATACATGTATTTTCCTATGAGTCGCCACACAAGAAAACTAACAATTTGCTCCATAGTATGCGAAAACAAAGGCGCTTATCAGCTGTGCAGTAACTGCACAGTTGATCAGCGCTTCTGTTTTCGCTACAAGGATAGTAAAATTCCTCTTCTTCTTAAATCCGATCAAGGTTCTAGCCTGCCTCTGTGACCGCCTGTACAGGCGGACCTTGTCGGAAACCCAAATTGTTGATTTTCTCATGCGAAGGCTCGTATTTGAACACATATTGATGATATGCATTGAACAAGCCATGACAATCTTCAATCAACGGAACTTCATTTTTTCACCTCATTTTCTCAACTTCACAAAAAAAATTTAGCTGTAATTAAAATTTAGGGGGTAGAGTTGATTAAACTTAAATATTGCATATCTTCAAATCAAAAGCACCTATTCAATGTCAATCTTGGAGCTGCTTAGTGAGAAAATACTTCAGTTGATACAAGCATGGCATTTTCACAATTTGTTCTTGTAATACATGACGCACATTAGATTCTGATCCCTGGCCACTAGATATTCCGCCATTTTCAAGATGGCCACCAAAAAACGAAATGGCCACCAAAACAAAATAGCCGACAGTTGTGAAAGGAGTCTATGTAGTAAATTGCTCATATCTTAGGTCCTGTTCATCATAGAACAACAATATTGATACCAGAATGAAGCTTAATAATTGTTCTTTCTAATAAAATTCAACTGTGCAAATTAGCTCAATTGCATATTCGTGAATATCAATAAGATCTCATCCGTTGGTGTGCTAGTTTTAATATTTTGGAGTGTTTAATTAAATGGGGTGTAAAAAATAAAACAGCTGAAAAAGGCTTAAAGTGGCGATTTTCAAGTTGTCGGTTCTCTCTTATATGCACACTACCCTATATTTTTATGTCTTTATTCGAACAATATGGACACGATTTACATTATGTGAAAGTATAAGAAAAAGTATGAATCTACAAATATGGATTTTACAAATTTACGAATTCTAGTTTTTAATGACTTTTAAGTTAGGAGGAAGGGTTGTTACATGGTTCCTAAAAATTGAAATCCGGTTCAAGCTGCAAATTTTTGCGTGGCTGAGGTTTAAAATATTCTGCTTTAGCAAAATAAAACAAGTTTCGAGGACATTCTTGATGAATTTGTATTCAGGACAAACACATATGAAAGAAATAAAATGAAATAAATGAATTTTCCTAATTTTTAAACATGTCGTTCAGAGGTCTAATGCAGAGACCTGTGTAGCTTGAAAAAAAAATGCACACTACCCTATAGTTTTTTTTTTTTTTTTTTTTTTTTTTTTCCAAATGTTATGCTTTATATTTTGGAAGCAAAAAATAAGCAGTTAGAAAAAAGTTTGAATACTTTTCAATGGGCAGCGAACATCCTTAAGCATGTATATGTAGAAATAATAAGAAACAATAATAAACCGCGTTTTGAGAAAACCGTTTTTTGCCTCATGATGCAAAAACAAAGGCGCAAATCAGCTGTGCTGATCAGCGCTTTTGTTTTCGTTACACAGATAGTGACAATTCCTCTTATTCTTCAGTCTGATGCGTCCTTCTTGGCGTTAAACATCCTGACACGGCTTATCCATGTACATGTACTTATATGAAAAAAATGTACCTGGGATTCCAAATCGCGGTTGCGATTCTGTTAGTGCCAACAGCAGGAGGAACAAAAATAACCTCGCCTTATCCATTCTGCTCTCTGATATGCCGTTAATTCCCTACTCAAGTTTAGGATATGAGCCGCCTCGTGGGAAAACCAACAATGTGGTTTCCGAACAGGTCCGACACAAACCGACCTGTACAAGCACAGAAAAGAGCTAGAAGCTTGAAATTTCGGATTGAAGTAGAAGAGGAATTGTACTATCCGAGTAGCGAAAACAAAGGCGCTGATCAGCTTCGCGGTTACCGCGAAGCTGATCTGCGCCTTTGTTTTCGCATATGCAGATTGTTGGTTTTCCCATGAGGCGGCTCATATGTGTCATGTCAAATTAAACAGAGGAGAAATGAATGATTGAATTGTCCTTTTCAGCTTCCGAGTTACGTTATGCATACGTCAAAAATTTCGATCAAGTCGCAAAAGCTACAGAACTAATTGTTTAAACATTTTTAGCCTTCTTTTTTTTTTTTTTTTTTTTTTTTTTTTGAAAATCCACAGTATTCTAATTTTATTACATGAAGGAGGTAATTCACGATCAGATCTTGAAGAAAAAATACAAGCGACTACCCTTCTACAGTGGTCTTTCCGTTTAACTAGTAGGCGTTACGAAACGCGCTGGAGGAAAACAGTCTTGTCGTGACACAACCTGTAACAGATTTTTTTTTTTTTTTTTTTTTTTTATTTTTCTTTTCTTTTTTTGTAGTGAACCTGACCTGTCACACAAGCTCGTAATATAAACCTGTCTTCTGTCGGAATTTTCAGCGAAGCAGAGTCTTTTGCAGATCGTTTTAAAACGGAGGTCAATATCAGTTTGTAAGATGTTGGAAGTGCTTCTGGTGTATTAAACAGGTCGTATTGCTCTGTTGGTCTGTCCCTTTGCTCAGAGCGTATGTAACAAGTAGGCGTTCCACAAGGCTTGGCTAATGAAACTACAATAATTGATGCAAATGTAAACTTAATATGATTAAGTCTTGTTTATGATCATAAAAATGAGTCGTGACGCGAGAAAACCTTTCTTCGGGAGTTCCGACTTGATACGACATAAACCGACCTATACAGTGACAGAAGCAGGCTAGAAGCTTGAAATTTTGGATTTATTGTACTATCCGAGTAGCGAAAACAAAGGCGCTGATCAGCTGTGCAGTTACTGCACAGCTGATCTGCGCAATTGTTTTCGCATATGCAAAAATCCGGTTTTCCCACGTCGCGGCTCAAAAGAAGAAGTACATCGCAATAGAGTCCGTTAAGGTCAAGTTTGTTCGACGGCTTTCCGATTGTGAGTGCGTATGTGGACGTAGCGGTTGAAAGGACTTGACTAAATCCAACCGCAGTTTGCACGGTGATGAGTCGGGCGTCAGACACCAGGTTGACCCCGACTTAAAGCTATCAGTTTTAGTTGTTTGGGGCCGGAGCTTCTTGTCTGTTGCTTGGCCCACCAGGGTTCAGCTGTTGTTTTTCTTTTGCTCCAGATTTTCACTGATGTTGTTTGGCACTCAGGGATTTCCAGTCGTTGGCAGCTTATTGTATCTGTGAGTCCTCGTTTTTGATTCATCATGGTGTTTATTATTATAAGATTTATTTGTTTGTCCTTGATTATTGACTAGTTAGAGATTCACCACACTGACCGAACAACTAACTAAATGTTGTGAACCACTGCAGAAGTTGAGGGCGAGGTTATGGCTACTAGTATGTAAAACCGGTCGAAGCTCGGTAGTAATTTTATATTACTGATCGTTCCAAAGCGATACTTCTGTTGTGGTTCTAATTCTTGTATTGTTTTGGTGTTGAATGCTGTTTGCATCTAATGCACTTCTTCATATATTTTCGGTTGAGTGGCCGCCTATTGGGAAACAGCTGCTCAATCGGCTTACGATATTATCTCTTAAAGTATAAGTACCTGATCGTCAATTTAGTTGTTTCCCTCCTCGGTTTTTAGAGTGGGGAATTTCTTTCTGATTGCGCCATTTCCTGATCATTGCCTATTTTTACCTTTCTATAAAGGTTCAGTGCTTGCATTAGTAGAGACTCCCAAAATTGGTCTGTAACCTCCAAAATCAGATACCATGATGTCAGTGACCTCCAAGAGAGATCACAACCAAAACTGGAAGATTTTACACAGATTTTGGTCGTTTTATATTAAAATTGAATTTTCACCTAGAATAGAGAGAAAACATTTAAAATGGATAGGCTTTTTGAATTTCAATGAAAACAAGCCTCCGAGACTCAATCTGATTTCCATGTTATGCTGCTAGGAACCCCCATGACTTCGTGGTTTTTTTGTTTTTTTTTTATTTTGTTTTTTGTGTTTTTTTTTTGTTTTTGTTTTTTTTTTTTTTTTTTTTTTTTTTCAAAAATGTACAATAAAAAGGACACCATGCTCAGAAATCAGTGGCATTGAAAGGAGGGAAATACGAACAAAACTGATGTTGATGTCAGGAAAATATACAATGTTTATTTGGCAAGTATTTGAATGAACATAATGATACAAAATGCGATAAACTCAGTCACATCGAAAGCTTCGTAAAGAGCCGGTCCCACTGAATAACTATTCTTTATAAGGCTGCGTATGCAAAGTCTGTAAAATGTTTTCCAGTGTGTTTTTGCTTTCTTAATTTGCACATCGGTGTCTAGGAAATGACCCTAAAATTAATGTTTGAATGATAATCTTATAGCGATCTCAGGCGATTCTAAGCGCAATGGGACCGGACTTTATATACATAACACCGGCAAACATACATCAAGATTCAAGAACAAGATATCGTATAAATTAAATTACCGTCATCTAAGACAGTCCTTGCATCCATAAAATTACCATAAACGGGGGTCATTAAAAAATCGTACTTTTGTGATTATTCATCTTACAGAGGTAACATATTTTTTTTCTTCATTTTGAAAGCTAAATATCTAATCTGCAGTGAACTATTAAATTATCATAAATCTTGCATTACTTTTTTAATGACCCCCGTATTTATAGATTATTTTTGGGTTAGAATCAAGTACCAAAAACTTAAAAACAGTCAAGAATCTGGACTTTTGATTTGCGGAAATACATTTATATATCTGGCGTATCCGGTGCCGTAGCGGCGGCTGGGTCTGCTGAAAGGGCAACTGGTGATGCTGCAAATGGCTGGGGACCGAATGGGCGTGGTCGGAAGTTACAATACCAGGTAGGAATCTGGACGCCTCGGATGAAAAATGCTCCGGTACAGTAGGGCTCACACGGGTTGGTGGGTCTGAAATTAACAGCAAATGATGTCATCAGGAAAACATGTCCGTGTAATGTATACCCCCTTGAACCCCACTTTTATATATCAAAACTGGGGTATGCAGGGGTATACCTATTTTTCTTATGTTTGCTCCAAAACAAAGATTGTGGGTACTCGTTAGAAACGCCTCGGCGAGGCGGTTCTAACGCGTACCCACAATCTATGTTTTGAGCAAAAATAAGAAAAATATTTCTAAAAATCCAATGAAATTTTCATTTTTTACAGGTGAAAAAAAATCTCTGTATATTGCATGGGCAAGTTTTCATAATGTTTTATTACATCAGTGAAAAATACCAAGGATTAAGAATAAAATGGTGCCAGTTAACTTTTTACATGTAAAATTAAATTCACACAAAATTATATCACAAAATGAATGTAAACAAAAATACAACTGAGCGTCCGCATAAGAAAACTAACAATATGCATAGGCGAATTCAAAACAAAGGCGCGGATCAGCTTCGCAGTAACTATAAAGCTGATCAGCGCCTTTAATTTCGATATACGGAAAGAACTTTCTAAATTCCAAATTTCAAGCTTCTAGTCATCTTCCGTCACTGCATAGACCGGTTTATGTCGGACATGTCCGAAAACCACATTGCTGGTTTTCTCACGCGATGGCTTAATTTAATCTGAATAAAGTAACTGTGTGAAGTACCTGCATACAGCCCGTGGGAATCTTGGGCACCTTAATACATTGCAGGGATTAACCAGACATCGCAGGCGAGGGCTCCTTGGTGGACACCAAGCTGAAAAAATAAAGGTAGTAAATTCATTATAACTTAACATACATGAAGGTGGACAAAAGTATTCGTCACTTTTTAAAACCCCGTAGACTTCAATGTATTTTCATGTTTACAAGAAACATTATCTTGTCTCTTCTGGTCAACACATTTTCATGATTTGATTTTGGTGTTATTTGAAAGTTAAATAAATAAAGCAATAAACAAAGGTCATTTGACGAAGTTCCGACATTGCATTTTTGAAAAACAACAGTTTAAAGTTTCAGGAAATTTTGAAAAAGTCATTTTCCCATTGACGTCAATGGTGACGTCGCCCAAAAATTGTCAAAAAATGTTTCACAACTTTTTAAAAAATTGTAGCTTGAAAACGCATGCATGAAATTAAATGAAAATACCTTGTTTATTGCTTTATTCATCTACCTTTCAAATGACACCAAAAACATTAAAATACGTTAACTAGGAGAAGCAGGATAATTTTTCTCGCAAACATGAAAATACATTGAAGTCAATGGAGTTTTACAAACGCGACGAATACTTTTGTCCACCTTACCAAAAGCAGTCTGTTAAATTTGCTGCATACTTATCCGTTTTCTTTGGTAATGTTAACGTTCCTGATCGTTCCAAGACGATACTTTTGTTGTGGTTCTATTTGTTTTATGTTTTGAATTTTGTTCTGTTTGAACCTTATGTACGTTTTCATAGTTTTAGTGAAGTTCTGGTAACTGTGTGGCCGCCTATTGGGAAATAGCTGTTCACTCGGCTTACAATATGTTTTCACAGTATAAGTACCGAATTGTCGATTTAGTTTTTTTTCCCACCTTGGCTTTTGGAGTGGGAATTTCTTTCTGATTAAGCCTTTTCCTGATCATTGCCTATTTGTACCTTTCTATCAGTCAAATGCATTTATTTCAAGTTTTGATTTATCTTTTTATAGGCAAGGCATATCGAGAGACAAAGGGAGCCCGCCCATTCAGGCCTAAAGAAATAGATGGCGGCTGCTTGTACCTCCAGGCAAAGCTTATACACTACTGACTGACCATCTGATACAACTGGTTAACCGCTCTGGTCTGAGCTGCCCAGGAAAGTGGTTCAAGTAAAACCATAAACACCTGTAAGCCTTTTGTGGCTTAGTTGGATGGTTATATTTCAAGCACTAAGTCTTGTTGGATGTCATGACATCCTCATTTTGGGTAAAAGTCCAATAAAATGGAGGCAAAGTCTCGACATGACCTTAGCTGTTGACAGGGATGTAAGGCATCGATTCAAACAAACAAAAATCAAAAGGCAAACGCAAAACTGACGGTTTCGCAGATGGCTTTTAAGTACTTACGTGGAATGCCTTGTGTGCAGACGAAAGCCCCACATCTGTTTCGGCAGCACTGGGAATCTTAAAACAAAATGGGAAAATTTTATAAGAAATAATTGAGCTGAATTGTATAGCATGTTTAAGTCGCGCTGCTATAACGTTCTTTTGGTTTTCTGGCCAGATCAATTAATACAGGCTGTAATTAAATTGCAACCGTAATGTGCTGACTGAGTGTGGTGGGTCCATTAAAATGCCCAGCATAATATAAAACGCATATATACCATTCAGGTACAATATTACGACAAAGGCAAAAGGTGTAATTAGCTGTCATAATGTGCAATTACTCCTAAAAGATGATTGTTTATCGACAGCTGTCAGTCATTCTTATCACGAGGACCACACCGTGCTCTTTCCCTCTGTTATATTTTATCACAAGAATAACATGATTGTCCGTGACTATATGAAACCATCAACCCAGCATTTGATATTTTTTTGCTTCTAAAATGCATGCATTGACGTTTAATGTCGACAAACAAAACAAATGATCCACGCTCAGGGATTCAGAAACGGGGTTTCAGGGTGTTTGTGGATATTTTGCTTCTACATTACATATGACATCAATAGCATGTGGTTGCGAGTACTCTTTAGATCATCAGTCCAATAAGGCGTTTAAAGCAACGATAAGAAAACAGTATGCCCCGATACAGCCCAATTTTACTATGAAGAGTGGGGTTTAAGTGGTACATATTTCACAGACGTTATCCTATCTGATGAGTAACAAGTTGTGGCAGTTAAATCTATACAAACATTTCAAAATCAAATCGCTCATTTAATTTTAGCACCCTTTGGTTGGAAGTTTAAACTCAAAGCCATCTTAAGCTTAAGATCAACTTACGACAACTTAAGCCGGATTATCGGTGAACAACAGAAAAGAACTTTAGGTTACGGTGAAAACTTAACAGCATCGTAACTTTACGGTCAACTTAAGCCCACTTTAGCGTCGTCTTATCTTACGAAGTGGTATTTCATTTCCAAAAGTTACGAGCTTATTTTGTAGTATTACTGGAATAGCAACATTGGGCGTAAATTTTAAGACCATCGTAAGTATGTCGTACGTAGGGGAACGTACGAAGTCTTCGAGTTACTAACCCCTGTACAGCAATTTTGCTTCTTTCAATATACCAAATATGAGCCGCCTCATGGGAAAACCAACAATCTGCATAGGCGAAAACAAAGGCGCAGATCAGCTTCGCAGTAACTGCGAAGCTGATCAGCGCCTTTGTTTTCGCTACTCGGATAGTACAATTCCTCTTCTACTTAACTCAAAAATTTCAAGCTTCTAGCTGTTTTCTGCAACTGTACAGGTCGTTTTCGGAAACCACATTGTTGGTTTTCCCACGAGGCGGGTCAAATTTTAAAGAACATTAAAGCATCAATTACTTCTGCCGGGGCAGCCTGGCAATCCTCCTAAACGTCTGGGTCGGGGGTTAGGTGAACACTGACTGTAGCATACATTTGGGCGGACAAGGCGTGGGGCAGGGCATCTAAACTGGTTTCCCGGGCGACCAAGTGGATCTAGTGGACCTGAAAGCAGAATAAGACATAATTTATTGTACCGTATTCGTTCTATTTAGCAAAGAGGGCGGTTAACATTGACTAAAAGTTTTCTAACAGGTAACACAATATCTCTCTTAAGCGCACATGCATAAAGCTTCGTTCAACCAGTTTTTACATTTTCGCTACCGCGTAAATATGGGGGTAAATCAGTTGGTACTACCTGTGGTGTTGTCTGAGTCATTTGTATACTAGTACCATATTATACCAATTACATGCAAAAAGCTGCTGTCGTCCGACTATCTCGACCGACAGCGAAGTTACCATGGTTACGGCTGTCGATGTTAAACTCGAAACGACAGTAGGCTGTTGCATGTGTTGGTATACAAATGACGCAGACGACAGTACATGTATTATCATGTGTTTTACACCAGTTTGCGAACAAACTACATTCACCATTTTTGCATTAACTGCTAGTACCCAGCTTGCTCGCAATCAATATTGGAAATACAGGTAACCAATATCCCCATTGGAAAAAACACACACACAAAAAACAAAAAACAAAAAAAAAAACAATAATCCAAGGGTGGTTTTGGTTACCTTTAATTCCAATATTATTTCAGCAAGCTGGGAATCAGTAGATAATGCAAAAAAAATGGTGATCACATGGCTTTGGAAGCTGACTGTTAAAAAGAGTTTGGCATCTAATAAACATCCACCAGGTTAAATGCAAAAAAGCTACACTTTCCAAAATCTCTTTAACCTATCTGTTTACAGACGATAAACATGTTTTAGATATTTTTAATTTTTTTCTGGTCAAGTTTATACATTTTTATTGGTTATATACATTTAATGAAAATATTAAACGATAAAGAAAAGTATATAAAATTAAAAATCAAAATTGAAATAAAATAACTCTACCTCCAATGCCGGGTACTTGCGAGTAGCAGACCGCGGCGAGCGAAGCCAACAAAATCACACAAAATATATTATCCATGTCCGTAGCTTGGTGTTAACCAACTCACGGTGTGTCGTACACGACCCTTATTTATATACAATCAGAACGAGTGTCCGCACTCGGCAGGGTGACATCTGAGCCGTTCTTTACCGTGGATTCTGATAGGTTAATTAATTGCTTAATCACTGGTCACACTTGCCTGACAGATACAATGAACGACAATACCGCTTTCTTGGATAATAAATAATACACTAATTTCATTAATGTTGCCATTATGTCATAACATTGTCATTGAGCGAAGAAGTAAGACATCTGCATAAATGCAACCAAATTAATATGTAACGTATGACCTCTTCAAATGGTGATGATGTTGGGAAAACATGTTCAAGGAATGTATAACACCGTACATCTCGCTTTTATACAGTGAAACTGGGGTTTACATGTTTTATATAGTAACCATTGGGTTTACATGTGCCAGACATTTTTTTTTCTTATTTTTTTTCCTCTTCAAAACTCATTAGAAGTGCCACCACAATCTATGTCTTGAAGCAAAGAATAAGAAACTATTGTATACATGTACATACATACACACACACAAGTTTTACTTTAGATTGGGGTCCAGTTTAGAGGGTATGCATTTTACGGATACGTTTGCCTGAAAAGCATGCTACATTTTAGAAGCATAAGTACCCTAGTGCAATAGCACAAGATCTCACACGGTAGTTCTAATATTAATCTCTAATTCTAATTCAGTTTTACGTTCCTTTCAAGATTATTTCAGCTCGTATGAGACGGGCCAATCAGTAGGTGCAGCGAAAACGAGAGAACCCCCGAGAAAAAAAAAACACCTGGCACAAGCGCAAGCAGAACTTGGCCATAGCGGGGCTCGAACTCACACCTGACACAGCGGTGAGATGATTGAGTGCTCTAAACCACTCGGCCACGGGGGCCGCCTCTCTAGTATTAATGACCAGTAACTCGAAGGCATCGTAAGTTCCCCTTCTTACGACATACTTACGATGATTTTAAGATTGCCACCTTAGAATTTACGCCATTGTCATTCCAGCTACTCTAAACTATCCGAACTTTTTTTTAAATGAAAGTGGTCACTTCGTAAGATAATACGATGCTAAGGTGGCTTGAGTTTACCGTAAAGTTGCGATGCTCTTAAGTTGTCACCATACAGTTGTCCTTTTCAGTTATTCACCATACTTCAGTTGGTCGTAATATGATCTTAAGCTTAAGATGGCTTTGAGTTACTAACCCCAGGTTTCTATCGACTCGAGGCGTTAAATTTTTCATTTATTGTCTCTATACTATTATATTTTATACAAAATTACAATTTTATCAGCAATTAGATCTGCATACTTTGATTAATTTCCATTTTTGGCGTAGTCAATAGACTGGCTCTTAAAGCAATGCCTGAAAGTCTTCGAATACAGACTCATGATCATATATCAGATTTCTACTTACAGACATTTGTCATGAAAATAGACATGATAGCCTAGGACCGAAAGACTTTATGAATGGATTTACATGGATTTATCTCACGGATAAAAGTTACAGAAGGGACCGGTAATCGACAACACTCCAATGCAATAAATGAATCCAACATTATCACGGCTACCAAACAGTTAAATGCGTAACCGCGGTTAAGAAAAGAAATCCGATTCACGTCCTTCCGGTTTTGCGTGTGAGGTGCAGTAAAAGGTAAACAAACTTTCGCAGCTCGCGTTTCCAAGTAATTTATTTTCACCTGGAGAAAGTTATTAAAATTTTCTCAATGCAATTTTGTTAGTTATAAATTGATCTTATCGTATCTCAAAGGATTTCCAGATTTGTTGCCTTATAATCGTGATTTTTATTCCCTCCTCCAAAATGCATGTTGACATTGCATTGTACATGAAGAAAATGTGGGTCAGTCATAGGGATATTTTTAGATCCCCGCTAATTGCGTCATTATAAATGGACGGCAAGGCAGAGAACAGATGATTTTAACATTGTGTAAGTTCTGTGAACACTTTCCTTGCCATTGACCGCTGCATTCTATGTATATGTGGCTAAAAGCTGTGTCAAAATTTCGGTCACGCATTTAATCATTAGAATGATAGCAAAATAATCGACATTAAAAGCACATGTTTTTTGGTTTCTCTCTCGAGTTCTACGTTTAACAGTTTAATTATCACAACTTGTCTCGTCATCTTTGTATGGTTTTTACCTCTACAAATCAAGTTTTATTGAAGGGTTTTTGACTTACAGTGGTGTGCAAGAAAAAAACAAACAAACGAGAATTTGCATTTACAAAAGCCTTAAATATGCCTTGGTTTTCCTTTTGCTCATGGTTTTAGTGAGTGATAATGTTAAAAATAATTAACCCAGTTAATGCATATAGACAACCCCTCTCAAGGAAAATGAAAAAAAATCCAAAATTGGTTTATTTGTGATGTTTGCAGTGAGAATACTTGGTATATATCAAAATACAAACATGCAATACAAAACACTGTAATTCACATGTATGGTATTCCTGTTTATGATAAAACTTAGACTTTAAAACATTGTGAATACTGTAATTTGCTTTTCTTTTTTCGTTTGCTTTCATCTAAAACGCTGTACAGAGAATGTTAAATATCATAAAACAGGCAGAGGTTTTCAAACATATCTTGAAATAAATCCTTCTTATTTTAATGATTAAATGCTTAACCATTTTTTTCTTCCCTTCGAAAAATAAATGTTGAACCCTAGAAAAAGTGAATACTGTGGCAGACATCAGTTGTAATTTATTTGATATATAACTACAAATTTGTCACGGAACAATCACAAAAACATGATATTTAACAGCAAATCGCCCAAGTTTTAGTTGTATTTTGCCGTTCTTGACCGTGTTGAAACACATATTTCGAAGGAGGGAACAAATAACCCCCCAAAACATCAAGTAATGTTGCAAACTGTTTTGGTGCTGTCTAACAATGGTATATAAGTGACAAAATAGCATTCTTAGATTTTTGATACCGTTCTGTACTACAAAATAATTATCGATCGAAACGAGTAGTATATGTTTTGTTTACATTTTGTTGCACCTCACACGCAAAACCGGAAGGACGTGAATCGGATGTCTATTCTTAACCGGCGGTTACGCATTTAACTGTTTGGTAGCCGTGATTATTTGTATATTGTAAAACTGGTGTCTACGTGCTAGATAATGTTCATTCATATGACCAGTTTCTTTTTAATCATAGAAAAAAGAAATTAAGAAAAAAAACACAAAAAAACCTTGACCTTGAATACATAACCCCATTAATTCAATTAGTTGTCTTTATCTACCAACTTTCATGGACAAGCTACAAAACTTTCTAAAAAAATCCAATGTTTCCACCTTTTCCTATTGAAAAGCCCGTGGCCAAATTTGATCTGCCGGTAAATAGGTCATGGTCAACTCAAGCTCCTTGTTGATTTACCAGTGTTTGTAGGCTTAGCATGTTCATTTTTTACAATGCGATGTGTGGGATGGGGGTGGAAAAATAAAAATACCACCAGAAAGAAAGTGTATTTACACGTATATTTAAGCTGTATAGTAATAATAATAATGATAATGATCAGAGGAAATCAGTCCAAAAAGCAAGCCAAAAATGTAAATGTGATGCATAACGCGTATAGTAATAAAAGTGCTGTTAATTATAATTAATGATATTTAGTCAAATTGGCATTTTACCATTGACAGGTTATGGCGACACAGTCAGTTATTGTAATCACGCCGTTAGCTGCAAAGGATGCCAGATCGGGGTAACGATCGAGAAAGCGCTTCGATCCACTGTATTAGGTTTTCTCCGACTACATTTTCCAAAACAGCACACTACTCAACCACTGGGGTCCATGATTTCAAATTATGTCTGTTTCAGCAAGAATTTCTAACGATGTGCCATTTTGTATTAAAGTTCCATTTTCATAGTTGCAGATGTATTGATGCGTAACTGAAGACAAGTTGACGACCCCAACCACTTTTGTCCCACTTATTGTTTGAAACTTTAGCTTGTAACTGAAGCAAGAAAATAAGAAAAAAAATGTATACCTACATACACAAAAGTTTTACTATAAGATTGGGGTTCCGTTTAGGGGGTATGCATTTTACGGACATGTTTGCATCAGTACAATCCTTTTCATAGCTAATGAATTCACACAAGATCTGACACGGTCACGGTAGCTAGATAATATCAACGATAGGGTTTCTAACGACTCTGGGCGTTCAATTTTTTTCATTTATTTTCTCTATACTATCATTATCAAAACATGTCCATGCAATCTACAGAGATTTTTTTAAGACGAAACTGTTATTTTTGATAGTTTTCTTATTTTTGCTCAAAACATAGATTGTGGGTACACGTTAGAACCGCCTTGGCCACAACCTATGTTTTGGTGCAGAAATAAGAAAAAAATACAAACCCCAGTTTTTCTATAATAAAATGGGGTTCAAGTTGGTATTATTTATTTTCCTGATGTATTTTTATAAACAATTACAATTTTATCAGCAAATATATCCACATACTAAGATTAATTTCCATTTTGACGAACGCCTGAAAGTCTCAGAATACAGACTCAAGATCATATATCAGATTTTCCACTTATAGACATTTGAGCCGCCTCGTGGGAAAACCAACATTCTGCATAGGCGAAAACAAAGACGCAGATCAGCTTCGCGGTAACCGCGAAGCTGATCAGCGCCTTTGTTTTCGCTACTCGGATAGTACAATTCTTCTCCTACTTAAATCCGAAATTTCAAGCTTATAGCCTGCTTCTATAGCTGTGCAGGCCGATTTGTGTCAGACCTGTTCGGAAACCACATTGTTGGTTTTTCCACGGGGTGGCTCATTTGTCATGAAAATAGACATGATAGCCTAGGACCGAAAGACTTTATGTTACGTCTACACCGGGCCACGTTCTCACTACGTCCTTACTACGTCCTAAAAAAATTAAGGACGTAGTGAGGACGTGGTACGGTCTTGTAGGACGTGGTAGGAACGTAGTAAGGACGTAGCGAGGTCTTGATGGACGCGGAGGTCTTGGTCAAATTTTGAACATGCTCAAAAGAAACGTGGCGAGGACGGGGTGGAATTAGAACGCAGTAAGGACGTAGTAAGGACGTGGTAAGGACGTAGTAGGAACTTGTAGGACGTAGAAAGAACGTGGCGCAAACGTAGTGCGGTCTTCGTGGACGCGATGCAAATTTGTCGCAGACCATCAAGACCTCGCTACGCTTCTACTACGTCCTCGCTACGTCCTCGCTACGTCCATCAAGTTCTCGACAAGACCATACCACGCTTCTTGTACGTCCTTACTGCGTCCTAGAAGACTGCACTGCGTTCTTATCAAGTCCTAGCGGTTCCTAACACGTCCTAAGTAGGTTCTTATCACGTTCACGCCAGGTTCGAACTACGTCCTCCACGTTTTATTAATTTTGTTTTAATTGTCCCGTACCCTCAAGCAATTCCTTTCGCTTTTATTTAAATCATATCGAAATCGAAACATGAACAGAGAAGTACTCTTGCAAGTTGCTCCCTTTCAAGGACATCATGCCTTACTTGGTGCACAGGCTGCACTTGTGCTATTTCACAGAAGGAGGAATAGAAGGGCAAGATCTTGTTGGGTGCGCCCTAAAGAAGGCTTCAGTATGGGCATTACGACCGACTACTAGCGGAGGAGGATAGTGGCATTCTTCAATTACATGCGAATGTCACCGCAAATGTTGTCCGCCCGTCATTTTCTTATTGCAATTTCAAGCTGTTTCGCAACTTATCGGACTCTTAATACACAACTGATTAATATATTTACAGTTAGAACGTGCTGGAAACGTAGTTCGCGCGTGGTATGAACTGCTTGGTCTTTGTGAGGACGTAGCAAGGTCGTAGTGGAAACGGGATGATCTTGGTGAGCGCGTATTGAGGACGTAGTGAAAACGTGAAGGACGTAGTAAGGACGTGGTGCGGACGTAATACGGACGTGGCGGGGACGTAGTAAGGACGTAGTGGGAACTTAGAAATCCGAAATTGTTTCATTTTGACCCCGTCCTCGCCACGTTCTTGGTTTTTTAGAACGTGGTAAGGACGTAGTGAGAACGTGGTCCAGTGTAGACGTAACATTATGAAAGGATTTACATTACGAAAATTTGCCCATGCAACATACAGAGATTTTTTTCAGAAGAAAAAAAAATGATAATTTCATTTGGGGGCGGGGGGGGGGGATTTTTTTTAACATTTTCCCTCAAAACATTGTGGGTACATATTACCCAGAATATATGTTTTGGATAAGAAATAAGAAAAACAGGTATACCCATGTAAACCCCAGTTTTGCTATATAAAAGTTAGGTATGATGTGGTACACTGGCATGGACATGTTTTTCTGATGCGTGAATTTATCCCACGGATAAACGTTTTTAGAAGGCAGTGGTAATCGTTATAGTGACAACACTCTCACGTAATAAATAAATCCAATTTTTAAAATCATTCTAAATGTAAAACTGATGCCTGTATGGAAAGTAAGTATATCTCTACCGTTTTGCTTCTGGGAAATTGCTATAAACTTGGCCATTTTTAGCTGCAGAAAACTTATTGCGAACATCACCGAGCTTTTTTTAGCCCACTTAAAAATACATATGCATGTAGATGATTTTCATTCATAAGACCAGTTCCTTTTTAATGGTAGAAAAAGAAATTAGTAAGAAAAGCCATTGACCTTGAATACATAACTCCATTAAATCAGTTAGTAACTTTCATGGACAAGCTACAAAACTTTCTGAAAAATCCAATGTTTCCACTTTTTCACCATTGAAAAGCTCAAGGCCAAATTTGATCTGGCCGTAAATAGGTAAAGGTCAACTCAAGCTCCTTGTTGATTTGCCAGTGTTATTAGGCTTAACATGTTCATTTTCATCTATAAGCTTTACAATGCGATGCGTGGGATGGGGATGGAAAAATAAAAATACCACCAGGAAGAAAGAAATGGGTATTTACACGTATATTTAAGCTGTATAATAATGATAATAATAATATTCAGAGGAAAAACAGTCTGAAAAGAAGCCAAAAATGGAAAGGTGATGCGTAACACATATGGTAATAAAACTGCTGTTAATTATAATTAATGATTGACATTTTACCATTGACAGGTTACGGCGACACGGTCAGTTATTGTAATCAGATCGGTACAAATCGTACATGGTAACGACCGAGAAAGCGCTTTGATCCACTGTATCAGGTTTTCTCCGACTACCTTTTCCAAAACAGCACCCTACTCAACCACTAGGGTCCATGATTGCAAATTATGTTTGTTTCAGCAAGAATTTCTGACCATGTGCCCTTTTGTATTAAAGTTCCATTTTCATAGTTGCACGTAAACATGTATTGATGTATATTTGAAGACAAGTTTGACGACCCTCAGCCCAACCACTTTTGTCCCACTTATTGCTTGAAACCTTAGCTTTGGTGGCCCCCGTGGACGAATGGTTTAGATCGCTGATTTTTATTACCGAACATGAGTCTACACGACAAATAAAATATTTTATGAACAAAACATGATCTAAAGCTTGTGCCCTATAACAGTAACCGCTCAATAAGTCCAAATTCCGGTCCTATTTTTGTTTGTCGAATAGTAAAGAATCTTCGATCGTAGATTTTTTGGTGGTAGCCGTGGTCCGTTCCACACGATTGTCAAATAAGAAGGCTGGATCTTTGCATCTGTATTGGAAAGACAGGATAGTTGAACCGTGGGTCACGTGATCGGTAATGGCGCAAATCTTGTTGGCTGGACAGGAACAGCTGAAAGTAAAAGACAATGCTTATCACATATTAACATAATAGTTTACGATTTATTTCTGTTATAATTATATATCTCATATTTCTGTAAACTCGGAATTCCTACGGTGTCTGAGCTTATGTAATGACACTTACGTCAACTTTTTTTTGTAATTTTACCGAAGAACCAGTGGTTCGTTTGTCATTTGTGCAATTGGTACATACCAGTGGTGTAGCTGATAACCACAAGTTACAGTGACAATAGCGAGTGCAAAATGCAGACATAATAAACTTTTAAAGAATTTAAAGAAAATAGTAACTGTATCACAATTGTTGTCGCAAACTTGCAAACAAAGAGACTGCGTTTTGCCAAATGTCAATTTTACAGCCGTAAAAATGACAGCTTATTGCATGCTCTGGTAGTCGCTGCTCACTGACATCTGGCTGCTTGTGCCTCCAGGTAAAGCTTCTACGCTACTGACTGACAGTCTGATTACTGGTTAACAGCTCAAGTCCGAGCCCGCACAGAAAAAGTGGTTCAAGTTAAACCATCTATACATAAAAGCCTTATTGGCTTAGTTGGGTGGTTATATTTGAAGCACTTTTGGATGTCATGACATCCTTACTTTGGGCGAAAGTCCCATAAAATGGAGACAACGTCCCAACATGACCATAGCTGTTGACTGGGACGTTTAGCATAAATTCAAACAAAAACAAAGCCATTCTGAAAACAGGCCCAAGCAATACACTGAGAGTATCCTGCATACCAGTTTTGCTATATAAGGTGGGGTTCAAAGGGTTATTGTATACATTACACGGACATGTTTTCGTGATGTACTCACTGATTATCTAACAAAACACATTTGTCTGAGTTAACTGTTGGTATTCTTTCCCACAAGCATATCAAGTATTTACACGCCATATTTCTGCTGCATGTCACCATACTGTGTTGTAATGTTACAGCCTGAAAGATAAGAAAAAAACGGCTTTAGCAGTTTGGTAGTAAAAACAGAGAAATATTTTACCATGTGTACTTCATGTGGCTAAAGAGTGACCATGCCTTCTAAATATGAGTTATCTATATTCAAAAGGTCATCGAGCTTGATTGTAATAACAAATCAGCTACAAGAGGGGTGCAATTTGTACCCATCGGAATTCCGAAAATTGATCTATATAACTTGGTTCAAAATCAGATGTAATCAGATACCATTTATGATTATTGATGACTTGTTTTATGTGATGCCTTGTTACATATGTCCTTTGAAACCTTTTTGGATTGTGCTAGTGCTTCATCATAGGTGTAACTAGTACTCCGTGAAGCATAAGCCGTCTCGTTGAAGGACACTACTAGGCATACTTGAAACAATTTGCGTAGTTAACCTCTTAATCCATGTACTTTTTTCTTGTTTTCTGAACAGTTTTCAAGGGATAGCCTTTAGGGAAATAGTTTCTCCCTCGGTCTATCATTTAATTGTTCCTGTCGTTTTATTTCCCGCTTGGATTTAATGGGATTGTGTGTTTACTATTGAGCGAGTTCATTGCTTATTTTCACGTTCAGTGTCAGAAATGACTAGCAACTAAGCCACATAATATAACTTCAAGCTTTTAGCCAAATCATGTTGTATCGAGTTATTGATAGATCGGTATGGGAAATTCTTTGAAATAGTTTTAAGTTTAGCAAATCAGAGGACATTCATTTTGGCATTTTCTGAAGAGCTTAATAGAGAACACAACTTCTAATGATAACATAACAAAAATCACATGGTCGCTTGAAAATCATTAAATGCGCTCTGCAATCACGAAATCTCCGAAGGAGAGCATTGTACACCATCATCAACATCATTATTGACCGGTCCTGTTAGCGTAATGGTTAGAGCGTCCGCTTCGGGGGCGGGAAGTCATGGGTTCGATAGCGGTACCAGTGGCTACCTTGCTCGGCGCTCAGCATTATAAGGCAAGCACTGGCTTCGCCTGTCCCAAAATATAGCATCAATAACATTACATGTCTAATGAAAAAAATAATAAAAAGTCTGAAAAATGATAAAAAGTCCGGTAATAATCAATGTCTGCATTCACTGGAGGACGACATGGAAGACTGGCGTTCATGCTTAATACGTTATCCTCCTAAAATATGAAAATCATCATCATCATCATCATCATCATCAACAACAACAACAACAACAACAACAAGAACAACAACAACAACAAGAACAACGACATAAGTAAATAAATAAATAAATAAATAAATAAATAAATAAATAAATAAATAAATAAATAAATGGTTTCAGAGGATGCGTGTAGTTTGTATTAGTATATTAGTAGAATGCCTGCCTTCTGCATGGTTGAACGGTTACTTGAGGGTATTTTTCAGATTTCTTCGTTACTGTTCCATGAAATCAATCATTGTCAGGGTGAAAAAAATAAAAATGAAACAAAATAATAATGATCGGGTGTTCCACAGTTATAAGTACGAGCTATTGTTATTGAAGCGCATACAGTTTATAAACGTCACGTGTACACTACTCGTATAAGACTTACATGTATATCTCGCAAAGGAGTTTACTTTAATAATAAGTTTCGCTGCTTATTGTATAAAAATGGGATTCGTTAGCTTCTTGTGTGTACTTTAATTAGTCCAGGACACAAGGCTCAAATCGTCGACATACCCCACACGACAATGTGACGACATTGAGTTTATTGTTACGTGACATTATATTTCAGGCATATTGGTCCACCGTCAACTTTTTGATTTGAGTCGGCAAACATTGAGTCATCAACCCTTGTTAGAAGTTGACCGACTTTCTAATTTTAATACGAATTAATACTCTCTTTTGCACAGAAAGTAAAAGTAGGCAATGATCAGGAAATGACGCAATCAGAAAGAAATTCACCCTAAAAATGAGGTGGGGGAAAAAACTAAATTGACAATCATGTATACAATCATGTATAATGATTATACTTATACATATCGTAAGCCGATTGAGCAATTATTTCCCAATCGACGGCCACTCAGGATCTTCCAGTTACCCGATCTTAACTAAATATATGAAGAGCCAACAGTCCAAAAATTAAACACCAAAACATTAAACAGTTAGAACCACAACAGATATATCGCCTTGGAACGATCGGTAACATAAAATTACAGGGGGGGGGGGGGGGGGGCTTAAATGCAAATAACCTCACCCTCCACTTCTGCAGTGGTTCACAATATTTAATTAGTTGTTCTGATTTCGTGGTGAATCTCTAACTAGTCAAGTCAGTCATCAAGGACAAACAAATGAATCATTATAAACACCATGATGAATCAAACACGAGGACTCACAGATACCATAAGCTGCCCAGCGACTGATCCCTGAGTGCCAAACAACATCTCTGAAAATCTGCAGCAAAAGAAAAATACTAGTTGAAATCCGGTGGGCCAAGCAACAGTCAAGAAACTCCGGCCCCAACCAACTAAAATGAATAGCTTTAAGTGGGGCCATCATAGAGTCTGACGCCCGACCCACCGACGCGCAATTGAAGCATGAAGCATAGTTATCAACCGTAATTTGGTTGAAAACTATGCATGCAGACTGTCACATCACAAATATATGACTAGCACGAAAAGAAAAATCATTCGTTCCTGTAAGTTTCTTAAATTTGTAAACCAGGTCACCATAAAATTCAGGTTCCGAAAGGCCCTCACGTAAAAGTGCCTTTAAGCTGTAGCATTGAGATGTAAATCTAAACATCATGAAAACATGTCCGTGCGATATATACCCCCTTGAACCCCACTTGAACCGAGGCGGTTCTAACGAGTACCCACAATCTATGTTTTGGAGCAAAAATAAGAAAAATGGGTATACCCCTACATACCCCAGTTTTGCTATATAAAAGTGGGGGTATAAGGGGGTATATACATTGCACGGACATGTTTTCCTGATGGTAGGTGGATAAATATGATTGGCCATGCCTTCAAAATAAGGGTTATCAATGTTCAAAACGTCATCGAGGTACCTGGGAGTCGAATTAATTAAAAGACTCGATAACATCAGCTTGATTGTTATGGTAAAGAGAGTCTTATCTCTTTCGTAACATAACAGTATAAATCAAATCAGCTACAAGAGGGGCACAATTTGTACCCATCGGAAATCAAACAATTTGTCTGTATATCTTGGTGCCAAATCTAATATAAATAGTATCCAGGAGACAGGATAAGGCGTCGCATATATTCTAACATGACAAAAGTGTATTTGGTGAGGAAGTGCAAAAATATTGCTGTCATTACAGGCTAAATAAAGTGAACCATAGTTTTAATGCCCTTTTTTAAGGTCCACTCTATCAAATCGAGAAGTTATGTTCATGCAAACTGTTTATGCTGATTTTCATTGTTATTAATTTATTTGGATTTACAAAGTATGGAACGTACAAGTGCAGCGTGCTGTTGCTTTAGCCTGCATCATTCATAACTAATATTCATATGATGATCATTCATAATGAAGGACATGGACCACTGTTCATATGATGAAAAAGACTACAGCTTTATTATTATTATTATTATTATTATTATTATTATTATTATTATTATTATTATTATTTCCCTCTGGCACAACAGAAATCAAATGGATAATGACCACAATGAATAACAAATTATCCCTGATTATTCAAAATTTGTAATCGATTTATGATTACCCCATGTTTAATTAAAAGACGTTTGGTGTAAGCGAACTTAGTAGAGATGTTTGTTTTACATGGTACTGCATGATAGTGATGCCAAATCATTTTTATTCAATCTTTATTTCACCCAAACCATCATACAAAATGGCAATATGAGGTAATTACATAGAGGCTCTAAAGTAAGTCAAAATTGCGCCGTAAAATTCATTGTGTAAAGTAAAATAAGAATAAAACGAAAATTTTAAATGAAAATCAGTATACAAAAATAAAATAAAAACCGAAAATGTTGCCTTATGGATCGCTGCTAACATTTGACATTTCGTAACTTCCGGTTTTTATTTTGTTGAATATCTCGTAAACGGTTGCAGATATTTTCGTACTATTTTATATTTGGATACATAAATTGATGACATACATTGAATGAGTCATGAAAATTGACAATCTAAGGAACTTAATTTTTTTACACCCATTTTCTTCAACTTTTCAGAAAATTTTAGTTGTCACTAAAATTTAGGGGGTAGAGTAGATTACACAACTTCAAAGAAATTGCACTGGTTCGATGTTTATTTTAGCAGCAGTAAATCTGCACAGGTTCTTCTGTTAAGTCCAATTCGCATGCGCCAAAAATACACACGTGTAAATATACTCCGGTGTGCAAATTTTACTCGGGGTAAGTAAATGGTGCATGCGAACGCAAATACACACCGGAGTATATTTACATATGGGTAAATTTACTCCTGGGTCTGACCAGATGCAAATTTTATTTTTACAAATACACACGTGTAAATTTACTATTATGGCCCATGCGAACGCAAAGTAAAATTTACCCATGGGTATTTTTATTTCAAGTCAATATTCTGATTTTAGATAACGAATTTTCTCATTTTTTGTTCCTAACTGATTATATGACAGTTGCTGAAACTGTGGACATTGTTGCTAAATAAGAGTTTATTGCCATTCATAACATTTTAGATCATATGGAGTGCAAACAGCCACACTATTTCTTCATCATTCTTGGTTAGGATTCTTGGGGCATTTTAACAGTAATTCCTTGTGAAAGGATGAAAAAAGGGAACTGTATAACTGCTAAGGTTATGCCTGACCATTACATGATTCCCCTCTGCTGCCAAAGTCTACATGAACACCTTGAAGCAGCCTTTTCTTGTTTTGCAAATACAGAAAACTTAAATGAACAGGGTTTAATCCAGATATGATAAATTTACCTACAAAAATACTCCTGGCGATAAAACCCATGCGAACGCAATTTAAATTTACTGTCAGGTTGATTTGCACACCGGAGTATAAATACACACCGGAGTATATTTACACGCGTGTGCGAATTGGACTTTAGTCTTATTGCATTTGGTGTGCTAGTTTTACAATTCTGGGTTGTTTCATGAAATGGGATACAAGAAACCAAACGTCCGTAAGAAGGCTTAAAATGGCGATTTTCAAGTCGTTGGTTCTCTCTTATATGCACACTACCCTATATATTTCAGTCATTCCTTTATTCGAACAATACTAACAAGTTCTTTGTTGTGCGAAAATACTAGAAAAAGTTAGAATCCACAAATACGGGTTTGGCTCAATTCATTTTTTTTTTTTTTTTTTTTTTTTTTTTTTTTTTTTTTTCGAATTTTTAAGTATGGGGGTAGAGTTGTAAAATGAGTCGTAAAATTTTGTCATCCGCTATAAGTTGCAAACTTTGGTATCTTTTTGGTCCAAAATAGTCTGCGTACGTAAATATTATGACTTTTGAAAACATTCTTGGTGTATTTTTGTTCAGGACAGGTATAGTTCAAAGAACTGAAAATTAAATTAAATTTGAGCCTGTGCGTGAGAAAACCAACAATTTGGGTTTCTGACCAGGTCCGACACAAACCGGGCTGTACTAGCACAGAAGATTGCTAGAGGCTTGAAATTTTGGATTTAAGGATGTTCGCTGCCAATGAAAAAGTATTCAAACTTTTTTTCTAACTACATTTTTTTGATTCCAAATTACAACACAAGACATTTGAAAACAAAATAAGTATAGGGTAGTGTGCATTTTTTTCGAGCTACAGGCCTGTGAATGAGTCCTCTGAACACTTTGTTTTAAATTCAGAAAAATTGATTTAAATTTCAATTCTTTGAAACATACCTGTCTTGAACAAAAATACACCTAGAATGCTTTCAAAATTCATAATATCTACGTAATGCAGACTATTTTGGACCAAAAGCAATGAAAAATTTGCAACTTGAAGTGGATGACAAAATTTTACGAGTCGTTTTCCAACCCTACCCCCATACTTGAAAAGTCGGAAAAAAATCAATATTTTGAAATGTGCCAAACCCCTATTTGTAGATTCAAACTTTTTCTTGTATTTTCACACAAGATAGAACTTTGTAATATTGTTCGAATAACGGAAAGAAATATATAGGGTAGTGTGTATATAAGAGAGAACCAACAACTTGAAAATCGCCATTTTAAGCCTTTTTTTCGTCTGTTTTGTTTCTTAAAGCCCATTTCATAAAACCACCCAAAATTTTAAAACTAGCACACCAAAGACAGAAAGACCGACTTAGAAGACCATATACACATATACTGCTGCTAAAACAAACATCGAACTTGTGCAATTAATTTATAGATGTGTAATATTCAAGTTTAATCTACCCCACCCCCTAAATTTTACTGACAACTAAAATTTTCTGAAAAGTTGCAGAAAATGGGGTGAAAAAATGAAGTTCCTTAGATTGACAATTTCTATGGCTTATTCAATGCATATCATCAATATGTATCCAAATATAAAATATTAGAAAAATATCTGCAACCGTTTTCGAGATATTCAACAAAAGAAAAACCGGAAGTTCCGAAATGTCAAATGTTAGCAGCGAACATCCTTAAGAAGAAGAGGGACTGTACTATCTGTGTAGCGAAAATAAAGGCGCTGATCAGCTTCGCGGTTACCGCGAAGCTGATCTGCGTCTTTGTTTTCGCATAGGCAGATTGTTGGTTTTCTCACGCACAGGCTCATTTACTAAATTTAAAACATGCTGATCAGAGGTCTCATTCAGAGGCCTGTAGCTTGAAGAAAAAAAAGGCAACTACCCTATATTAATTTTGTTAAATGTCTTGTGTCGTATTATGGATCAAACAAGAGGCGTTAGAAAAAAGTTTGATTACTTTTTCATTGGTAGCGAACATCCTTAAATACTATGATTTTAAAAAATATTTTAATTTTCTGAACATCCAGGCAAATAAAGGTGATGTAAATTCAATTTCTCATCTAAACAACCTTAAATGCTATAAAAATATTTTAATTTTCTGAACATCCAGGCAAATAATGGTGTTGTAAATTCAATTTCTCATCTAAACAACCTTAAATGCTATGATTTTAAAAATATTTTAATTTTCTGAACATCCAGGCAAATAATGGTGATGTAAATTCAATTTCTCATCTAAACAACCTTAAATGCTATGATTTTAAAAATATTTTAATTTTCTGAATATTCAGGCAAATAAAGGTGATGTAAATTCAAATTTCTCATTTTAATTAATTCACTTACATTTTGTTGTTCAGAAGTATAGCAATATCTTTTCTCAATAATTCCAAGTATGACGGCTAGCAAAATTTCATATATTATCGATGGCTTCATGGTGATGTACAATTACTAATATTGTCAGTTTTCTGCGATTTTCTGCTTAATATAGCAGGATGCTTATCGAGCCGCGTCACGCGAAAGCTTTCTTCTGGGTTTCGCTTTCTTCTGGGAGCAGAGATAATCTAGATTGTTTTATTATGTACAGTGCGTTGACTTAGATTAGCCTACACATCATCACCGCTTCTAAAACTTCATACAAACATGGTTTGTGGATGCCATAGCTGACAAATGTTCGGTCTTCATATGCTACGAGGCGACAAAACATGAGCCGCCTCATGGGACAACCAACAATCTGCATAGGCGAAAACAAAGACGCAGATCAGCTTCGCGGTAACCGCGAAGCTGATCAGCGCCTTCGTTTTCGCTACTCGGATAGTACAATTCCTCCTCTACTTAAATTCGAAATTTCAAGCTTCTAGCTCTTTTCTGTGCTTGTACAGGCCGGTTTGTGTCGGACCTGTTCGGAAACCACATTGTTGGTTTTCCCCCGAGGTGGCTCACATTCGTGGTGTCCGACATTGTACTTGTAAGCTGACACAACCCGCACTGTTCAGGTGTCAAAGACTATTTCCGTCGAGATCAGTAAGAATATTCAGACAGACTACTTAAAACATACATATTTAGAGACATATTTTTACTGTTTGGTCTCTTTTGTCTTTAGACTTCTCGAAATTGCAGCACAATTGTCTGACTTTCGTTGCCGTTTTATTTTAGGGTCATTGATGAGGGTTCATCACCAGACTCATACTTTCTCCATTTGAATGTTTTCGCTGCTTCCAAAGGATCTTTTGGGATTTTATTTATATCGATGCATGGATCTATAGGGTTAGATGTGAACCATACTTCTCGTGGCAATATACTGCTGGACATTCTATTTTCACGTAATCAACAGGTTTCAAATAAAAATTAAAACTGAGATCCTTTAAAAGCAGTGAACATAATAATGAGAAAGGGAATGTGCCATACCATGGTTTCGACTACTTCATTCTCTTCCGTGACCCTTTAAAGACAACACATATAGTTTGCACTTTCAACAGGGTGGTCGATACAAAAACTAATCCTAGTTTCGAGGAAGCAAGTTGTTTATGTTAGTTTGAATGATTATCATCACTCGACTCTGCTAAATATACTTAACACAGTCGCCAAACCGTAGATTTCTCAGAATAAAACTGAACCTACGAGGCGCTGGTGCAAAGGCTAATCGTGTTTTAATATTTCTTGGTGTCCCACTAAACAGCTATAGTTATGTCTGGATTCGTCTCTGAGCGGTTAACCAGTAATCAGATGGTCGGTCAGTAGATTAGAAGTTTTGCCCAGAGGCACAAGCAGCCCATCTATTTCTCCTAGGCCCCAATGGGCGGGGGCCCTATAGCGAGATTGAGGTAATAATTGAATCTTTAGCGGGTGATTCTTTTTGAAATAGCAGAAGGTGTGCTAACATTTAAATTAAGCCGCTATGACTTATTTCTACATTTTCTTTGTCGACAGTTGAAATGTACAGGTCGTGACAATCAACATCATGGTGACGTCAAAGATTTACCGTAAGAAATCTGAATGAAATAAATACATTTGACCAATAGGAAGAGAGCTGTCAATTCAGATTTCTAACGGCAAATCTCTGACGTCAGTATCATGTTGATTGCCAAGACCTGTAAAAACGTGTGCGATCGTCGTGAGAGATGCTAATTACAAGAAGTTTACAGACTGACTGCCACGTAGCATTGCCTTTCTTTTTATATAAGAAAAATACGATTCACTAGCAATGCATTATAACTACAGCCCGTGGTTGAGCGCATATATCGGAGACAATTAATTTGCTTTTGAAAATGGCAACGTTATTGCTATTTGTTCAAGCTGTTCATAAACTCATTAATTCCAAACCTACGTATTCCATCTTTAACGCTTTCGCCTAACAGTGTTGATTCCTGAAATAGCTGTCATTGAATAGAATGAATCCATCTGTGTCATTTATTGCATAAATAAAAACGCCTCAAACACAATTCTCACGTATTGAAGAGGGAACAACACACATTGCTGATTCGCAGCAGAATTATCGGAAGCTATATATATTACACAGTGTATATCCAAGCGTATGCAGAACAGACGGTTACGGAACGGACAGACGTTTACAGGAGCACGCGCTTTTTCGCGCCAAAAATGTTTTTCCGTTCTTTTAAAGTGACTAATGCAAATATTGAGACCAAACTAGAGCAGATGTGTTGCATACATACCCGTCTAGTTGTCTGTGCTCAAGAGCACAATGATTTTTCAGGGGGTTTGCCATAACTGCCCAAGACGTGTGAAAAATGGCATATTTTGTATTTTTGTTGGCTGTGTGTCGAGATTGCTTGCAAAATAAGCCATTGTCAACCTTTTGGATTTAGTCCGTATGTAGTTAAATATGTCCTGAACCACCAGACATTAAATATTTTATATGTTTTCCAGTAAAAATAGCCAAGATTTGTTTTTTTCTGAAGCGTATGGTAATTTCATGGTTACGGGGCGGTACAGTCGTTTGTTACGGAGCGGAACAGACGAAATGACGCATTTCCACACGAAACGGAACAGACGTAGGCGAGCTTTAGAATACGGATAGAAACAGACGCTGTATAGTAGAAATGTAAGACACAAACATGTTTTAGCTCACTCGAGCTTTCTGATTCACTATAGACAGCGGAATTTTTACAGACCCTGCGTGTCTGTAAAGCCGTTTATTTTAAAGTATAAAGTGAACGTTTATTTTTGGAACATGACTACATTCTATTTAGTAATTACAGTGTCGGTGTCGAATTAGCAGTTTCATTGAGTGTTGTGTAAACAGAAAAGTATTTCACTTCTATCATCTAACAATAAAATAAGAAATCAAACAATTTTAACCCAGGTGCAGTGTCATGAATAACTATGCCATCTCAATCGGCCAGTATACAGCTGGGAGTGGATCGCAGCTAGCTAGTGGCTGACAGTCGGTATTGTGTCCTTGTCACAGCTAGACGACACTAGCACTTCAATGAGTAATCAGGCAGCGGAAGCCATTTCCCGACAGGTTTTTGTCATGACATCTAAAATTCTAAATCCTTACTTTAATAAATGTTTATGGCGTACGTCATAACAACATGGATTCATTCGATGCATCATCATGTTCATATTCCGATGCTTCATCGTGTTAATATGCACAAGCATGGCTAAATAGTAATAAACTGCGAGTAAATCAAATAAGTAAGATGCATGACAGAATCATATATGCTTACAAATCACGCCAAAGATTTTATCTCCCGCCGCAAGCTCCCTTTTGCGGCGTCTTGGCTGATTCTCACGCATCATTCATATATGGAAAGACTTTGGAATATATGACCGATGCTTTGGAGAGTACTCCCGCCGGTGTGTACGGAGGTGGGTGTTCGCTTGATGACTTTGCTTAAGGACTGAGTATGCAAACAGGGAACCTTTTCCTTTGACCGAAATTCTAGGGTCTCTATATTTCTAACGTATTCAGCACGAATGCCAGCCTTCCATATAGACCTCCGGTTAAAACAGACATGAGTCTTATTATCGGACCTTTTCAGACTTTTTTCAGTCTTTTATTTTAGAATTTATTGTTAGATATGCACTATAGTGATACTATAATTAAAGGAGAAGAAAAGCCGTGATTGCCTCGTGATGCTGAGCACCAAGAAAGCCATTGGTACCATTTTAACGCATTTGATATGGCGCGGCCTGGGCGAACCCACGACATCTCGCCCCCGAAGCGGGCGCTTTTACCACAGAGCTATCGGGACCTCCCCCCCCCCCCCTTCTCTCTCTCTCTCTCTGATCTGCTGTTTGCCCCCAAACAACTTTTTGTTTTCACAACATAGTCGATGCTATTCTGATACATGTACGATGCTGATCCAGGTCACCAGGTGTATTCCATCTGGTCACGTTCGAGTGCTACAATACAAAAGGTTGCCGCAAAGTGTTATATTTGACATCACAGTGTTGTTCATGTAGTATTCATGGCCGTCTGTGACCGCTCCGTATGCTGATTCGTCTGTTTTTTTCGTAGGCTACGTCTGTTCCGCCCCGTAACATAAACGAATCCGTAGACTGTTCCGCTCCGTAATGTTTTTGTTGCTAAGCAACAAAATTCTGCTTAAACTACAAGGCTTCCATGCCGGAAATTATGGTGTTTTGGAAGATAGTAGATGGACATGCAAGGCCGATATAACAATACATTCGAAGCGTACAGTTTTGGATGAGAAACTGTACAAAACATTTTTGGCGCGAAAAAGCGCGTGCTCCTGTAAACGTTTGTCCGTTCCGTAACCGTCTGTTCTGCATACGCTCGGATATACACTGTGTATTAGATACGAATAAAAACTAAAACTGAGACCCTTTAAGTGAACATATTAATGCAAAAGTGTATGTGTGCGTGTGGGTGTGTGTGTGTGTGTGGGGGGGGGGGGGGGATACCGCGATCAGATTCGACCACTTAAGCCTCGTCAGTGATCCTTTAAATTTGGCAGCATGAAGCCAGAGAAAATTTATGTAGCTCTGCAACATTCAACAGGATAGTCGAACTCTGTTGCGGTTGGTGGGACTGGTTCCCATCTAAGAACTGTGCGTATGGCAAATTATGCATGCATATTTCCTAACGTCATACGTCGCATTTTAAGGAGACATACACTCTGATGTTGAACGCAGCCTCACTCACTTACGGAAACTTCTCCATGATTACTTGGGAAATTCAATTACATATTAAATATCCATTTATGAACTAAATAGATCAAAATTTTACTGTATTTAAGGAATGTCGAAATAAAACACAAAATTTGATATATAGAGCAAAGAAGGACTATTTTAAAGCTAAAATTGAAAGTGATGACTCAAAGTCGCTCTGGCAATCACTAAGAGATCTGGGTATGCCATCAAAGAAAAATAAAGCCTCATCAAGCACAATTGGTCTTAAAATTGATAATGAACTGTGCTTCGATAAAGCAACTTGTGCAGAAAAATTTAATGAATTTTACACTACCGTAGCATCAAAGTTGGTTGCGAAACTTCCTAAAGGTCTAAATAAATTCGGAAAAGGTTTTGTAGAAAAGTTCTACTATCAAAAAGGTGTGAAGCCTAATGCCTATTCTTTCTCAATTGTCACTGAAGGCAAAGTTTTAAAACTCCTAAACGCTTTGAGCATCAATAAAGCAACGGGACTTGATGGTATACCCTCGCGCTTCGTGAGAGACAGTGCCTCTATTATAGTATCTCCTCTGACACACATAATCAATCTATCAATTATTCAAGGTGTTGTTCCTGATGACCTTAAAATAGCAAGAGTTGTTCCTCTATTTAAGAAAAATGACAAAACAGAGGTTGGAAACTATCGTCCTGTTTCTATTTTGAGTATCATATCTAAGGTTGTTGAAAAAGTTGTGTATGAGCAAATTGAGACTTATCTCGATGAGAAGAAGCTTTTATACGATTTCCAGTCTGGTTTTAGAGGTCGTTTCTCTACTGATACATGTTTAATCCATTTGACTGATTTCATTAAATTTGAAATGGATAAAGGGAATCTTGTTGGCATGGTTTTACTGGACCTTCAAAAGGCGTTTGACACCGTTGATCACGGTATTTTATTGATGAAAATGGAAGCACTAGGTTTTAATCAAGACATTATTAGATGGTTTAGATCTTATTTGTCAGATCGTAAGCAACTTGTTGACGTGTCTGGAATTTTATCTTCTAGCTCTACCATTTCATGTGGTGTGCCCCAGGGGTCAATCCTTGGACCTCTTTTATTTTTAATATATGTCAATGACATGTCAGGTGCTATAAATAACAAGCTTCTTTTATATGCTGATGATTCTGCCATCTTGGTTGCGGATAAGAAAATATCAACAATTGAATCTTTGCTACAGAATGAACTGGAGGTGATAAGTGAATGGCTTGTTGACAATAAACTCTCGTTGCACCTAGGAAAAACAGAATCCATTTTGTTTGGTTCTAAATCTAGACTAAGGTCGCAATCAAACTTAAGAATCTCATGTAAAGGGACGCAGATTGAGTCTAAGGAAGAGGTGAAATATTTAGGCGCAGTTTTAGAACAGTGTTTGAGTGGTGAAACCATGGTTAAATCGATTGTTCAGAAGGCAAATGCCCGATTGAAGTTTTTATACAGAAAACAGAATTTTCTTAACTTGCATTCCAAAAAACTTTTAGTTATGTCACTTATTCAATGTCACTTTGACTATGCTTGTTCGTTTTGGTATCCAGGTTTATCAAAATTCTTAAGAGAAAGACTCCAAGTTACTCAAAATAAAATGGTTAGATTTGTTTTGAAACTGGATCCAAAGTCTCATGTAGGGTCTGAGGAATTTAAATCTTTAGGATGGTTGCCAGTCTCCAAAAGGGTAGATCAGGTGATTTTAAATCACATTTTTAGGATCAGATCAGGAACATCACCTGAATATATGGGTGAGCGTTTTACTCTTGCCTCGTCTATCCATAACTACAGTACAAGATTTCGAGAAAATGGATGTTACCTTCTTCCCAAAGTGAAGAGTTTTGGCAAAAAATCATTTGCCTTTACAGGCTGTACTCTTTGGAATGCTCTTCCATCAAATATTAAAAGTGTAAATAGCTTAACGACTTTTAAAACAGCAGTTAAATCTCATCTTTTAGATTCTGTTTTAATATGAATTTAATGTTATTTAACTTATTAGGTAATCGCAGGTGGTATTTTAGGATATATTTGTTCTTAATAGTATGTAGTATATTTTATAAGTATATTGCAACATGTAACTTGGGTGTTTTGTATGCTTATTTGATAATGTTTGACTATCTGAATATTTATCAACAGTGCCTCACTATGACTTGCAAATCAGCACTTAAGGACCACAATGGAAATAAGAGAGATCACTCTTTCTTTTTTGTGTCATCCTTGGTATTGATTGGCAAGCCATATAACTTTACAATGGAAAATTGATTATTTTCATGCACCCATGTGTGAAGATAGCATTTTACTACATTGTTCTGTTTTATATTGTACATGTATGTGTATGTTTTTGCTAATCTGTGATACCGAAATAAATCAATCAATCAATATAAATTTTACAAATTAGTCCGAGATCCAAGGTCCAAATTTTTGGTTAACCCTACACGATCTTGGCCTTAAGGTTTGATGGCTTTTTTTGAAAGATATATGATAGTAGTCTATGAAACAGGTCCGTGTATAAAAATTTAGGCCGGCGAAAGTCTTCAAAATGGCCGCCATCCAAGATGGCCGCCGAAATTAGGATTTATACAGGCTTGAGTAAAAAGCGTTTTCATTTTAGATTTTGTTACATTTAAGTGCTTTCAGTGTAGATTTTCTATAAACTCAACATTATGCTTTAGCATATTAAGTTGAATTAACCTAGTTTTGATGTTCTCATGCGTTACATACGTTACTATATTAATGTTACTTGCGAGAAATGAAAATATTGACTATTAGTGTTTATCTTAGTGCCATTCTTCAAAGTTTTTGAAGTGTTTATGCAAAGTGTTCCTTAAAAGACTTGAGTAGCGTCTTGATAAAGCTTCTTTGGGTCGTTTATCTGCATTTGGTGGTCAGCCTCAGGTCTTTTATCACATAAATCAAGGTTCACTCTTGATCACTTAATATTGTAAACTCACATATTTTGGGTAAACTCACATATTTTGGGTCTGATCATACATACAATCAACAGCTGTTGATGATTTGTTAATAAATTATATGGATTAGAACCGCTAACTCCATTTTATAATTTTGATACCCTCAAGACGTTCCTAACTGTTACATATGTTACCTTTTTATAATATTTCCTACAAAATTAATATATTGACTATTCTTGTTTATTTTAATGTTATTCTCTAAAGTTTTTGATTTTTTTGTATTTAATGCATTAAAAGACATGAAAAAAATTTCTTTATTAAGTTAGTTTGTGTGCTTTATTTGCTCCATCCATCAGCGATGGGTCTTTAAACACATAAATCCAGGTTTAAACTTGACCCCTAAAATATTATACACTCACATATTTGGGGTCAAACACATTGATAAAACAGCTGATGGGGTTTTATAGATTGAACATATGTAATAGAATTTTAACTCAAATGTTTTAGAGTCAAGATGCACCCAGCTGTTACATACGTTACTTTTCTAAGGAGCCTTTAACACGATTAACATTATTTCCATGTTCTGAAGATGTTGACAACTGTTACATTCATCACTTTTCTTAAATGATATATCCTACAGAATCAATATATTGACAACTGTTGTAAATGGCGTTTATATGCTCTTAGGTTTTTGAATTGGTATTATATTGATTGCATTAAAAGACATGGGAGACATTTTGATAAAGACATTTTGGATGCGATATTTGCTTTGAACGTCAGCAATGGGTCTTTAAACATATAAATCCGTGGTAAACTAGATCACTTACATATTGTAAACTCAAACAGTTCGGGTCGGAACACATATTTATAAGAATCTTAAACTTAATATACAAGTACATAATTTCAATGTTCTCTACGTGTACTCAACTGTTACATACGTTACTTTTCTATAATATTCTATACAAAAGCTCCATAGGGTCACTGAGGAGGCTTAAGTAGCCAAGCATCCCCTTTCTCAATAATATGTTAACTGCTCTTAAAGAATCTCAATTTTATTTTTAGTTGAAGAGGACTGTGTATAGAACTTTAGACTGGGAAAGTCCTAAAAATGGGAACAATTCATTTATACATATATGACTTACTGGATCAGATTTTACGGGAAAAGGGGTTTGTCTCCCATGAGTGTCTTTTTGTTACCTATCTGATTCAATCATCTAAATTTTGATATGCTTAACCCACCATGTCACTTTCTTTTTTGAGTGGTATTGTCTGAAATGTATATCCAAACAGCAGATGATGATAAATAAAAAGATAAAATGTCTAAATATGACATCATCCATAGTATGTACATTGAGAGCCATATTCTAAACATTGTTTTAATTATCTGACCCAATTTAGGCATGTGTCTTAAATTTAGACCTCCTTGGTGTAATTCTTTGAACTTGCAGTGTATTTATCTGGCTATCGTATACAATTTATAAAGGGTCACTAATGAGGGTTCATTACCTGAAATTGCGCAGTATGGCCCATTACTTCACCCCTTTGAGGGTGTTCACTGTTTCCAATAGTTTATTCATTGCCAGAAATTGTATAATGTACCCACACTTCTCCTTTTAATTGTTTATGCCACTTCCAAAGAATATAAAGTAAAGGGGTCAAGGTACCGAAATCGTAATCCTAGCTCGTAAAAATGCATAATAACATTGACAAATACGAGATATGTAGCCATACAGGTATGGATCCCCCAATAACAGGAGGTGTGATCAGGTGTTTGCGAAGGGTGAGCATCACCTGCCCATTATAATGCACACGCCATGTCCTTATGACTGATTACAAAGCCGAGAAAATGAATATCTGGTAAGAAACGAATGTCCAGTAATTGAAAGCCTTATTAATTGTTGCCAATTGGCATAAGGTCAGTCACAAGTTTAGACACAGCCACGCTGTAGGGATCAACAAGGTCATGGTGTCTTCCATAGAACTTTTTAAGAGTTGACACAAGCTTGGTCCTGCGATATCCCCGTGACAACAATTTGGTGGTGAGTAACTTCCCCCTATCAACAAAGCCTTCGTAGTTACAACAGGCTCTAGCATAGCGAACTAGCTGAGAGACATTTAACGTTTAACTTAAAAGTTAATAATCTGATAATGTTATAAATCTTTTGCAAAATTAATACATGTGTACAAGTTCAATCATAAAAATAATAAATCATAAAATTACTATAAACAGTTTAAAAATGAACAAAAATGGTCAAACTCTTGATTTTATGGGGATATACCAATAAGAATAACATATGTAACAGTTAAGAACATCTACACTGTGTTAATAAAGAAAAATATTCTAACACGTAACATTATACATATACATGTAACTCGTATATATAAAACAACAATATGTACATGTAATGTAAATAGTTAAGACCAAAGATTATATGTGTTTAATACAACTAGTAGCCTCAAGTAAAGGGGAATGTTTGTTTTTAAACAAAAGTTAATGAAAACAAAACCAGTTTGATCACCCAAATGTTTTATTTGTGTTGTAGGTTAACATGCCAGTCAAATAATGTTTGAGTATTGTGTTACCAGATACCTTTAGCTTAACTAGCTTAACACATATAAGCCTGGCGTCCCTTTTATGGAACATAGGCAAACAGAATAGCCCAAGATGTGACGTTGCAGAACGCGGCATCCCATCTGGGACTATTCTGTTTGCTTAAAGAATTTTCATCGAAAGTTGAATAGAATTTAAAAATTACACCTGATGCCCCTAAGAACTGAATACTCACCAGAATGATAAAGACGGGAAAATGCATTCGTCAAATATGGGTTATGGAAATGTAACTCCGTGCCAGCATGGTTCAAAACAAGGAGCACTCGTTTAGGAGTGTGTTGCTATAATACTACACCAACATGGTCTTCAAAACTACACAAATTTACTTTGATTAAAATTGTCACAATCTTTTATAAAGAAAATACAAGATAGGCTTTCATTTACAGAAATTGGGACCATTAAACAAACAAGATTAGGCAAATAATGATTTTATACGGGATTATGGGATATCCTATGACAAGTAACATATGTAACAGTTGTCAACATCTTGAGAACATAGAGAACATTCAAATATCATTGGAGGTAAATGTGCTACGATATTTGTATTATAATTCATAAAAAAATCAGCAACTGTTGAAATTTTGTGTATTAAGAACCCAAATGTATCAGTATTCAGTGATCGAGTTGAACCTTTATTTATGCCTTCAAAAACATGCTGCTGACCAACAAAAGCAGAAAAAAACACCAAAAATGGCTATAGCAAGACACCCCTCGTGTTTTGTAAAAATATTAATGCAAAAATACACAAAAACTTTAAAGATTAACACTAAAATATACAGTAACAATGGATATTATGATTTTGTAGCATGTAACATTAATGGTGTAACGTATGTAACATGTGAGAACATCAAAATCGTCCTAAATCAAATTAATTTAAAAATGCAAATTACTATTTTATGTTTTATTGATAAAACATAAGTAGCTGTTCAATTAATGTATTCAAACCCAAAATATGTGAATTTATGATATTTTAGTGATCAAGTGTGAACCCGGATTTATGCGTTCAAAGACCCATTGTTGACTTAAGTGTTTAGATTATGTATCTAAAATTGCTTTATATAGATGTTCCTTATGTCTTTCACTGCACTAAATACAAAAACAAACTTAAACCTTTAAATGATACCACTCAAAGAAACAATAACAGCCAATCTATCATTTAATGGCAGATAGCGTTAAAAAGTAATGTATGTAACACATGAGAACATACAAACTGTGTTAAATAAACTTAATATGCTTCAACATATGTTGATTTAATGAAAACCAACACTGAATGCAGTTAAATGTAACAAAATCTAAAATGAAAAAGTTTATTACACAAACCTGTACAATTCCTAATTTTGGCGGCCATCTTGGATGGCGGCCATTTGAAGACTTTCGCCGGCCTAAATTTTTATACACGGACCTGTTTCATAGACTACTATCATATATCTTTCAAAAAAAGCCATCAAACCTTAAGGCCAAGATCGTGTAGGGTAAACCAAAATTTTGACATCTCCTGGATTTTGGATCTCGGGCTAAATATTTATCCTGCCTATCTGAAATAATGCTTTTATTATATTGATTTTTGTTAGCGGAATTTAGAATTTTTGACTTATTACATAATTACATCAATCATTGATTTTTTTTTGTCTTGACCCCGTCAAACCTCAATTTTACTATATATAAGTATATGTTTGAAGGGGTTAAGTTCCACATGGAGATGTTTCCATGATTGGGAATGACGTTTACAGTCGTAAAATGCATCTTCATACAAGAGAGGCGGAAAAACAAGTTGATTTGATTTTAGTTTCGTTTTTGCAAGTTGTTCTTCCTGAAATAACAGATTCACGCTTTATTATAATATGCACAACCTGCTATTATAACAGATTCACAATCTATGATAAGAGATTTATGGACCGATTCGACGTGTGTTACATATTGCAGCTGCAAGGTCTCGTAAAATCACGACTTCTGATTGTCACGTTTAGTTGCGCTTTTGACTTGAAATGTTGTGTTCTTCGTGTGCTGCTGCGTTTTAAGATGTATTATCCTGCTGATCCCTGCTTAGAATAGCGCCCACTTCTAATTTTACGCTCTCTTTTGCTTGCATTTTCAGATTATAGAGCAGAACAAGCTACTAATCAAGAAGATTTACAATTAATAAAGAGGATTTTGAAGTCAACCATGGGGATGTTTCCGGTCAAGCTTCTCTGCTTTCCAATTCTGTATAAAACCTTTTAATTTAGTGTCATCTTATTTATGAAGATGTGTTTTCGTGCGAAATGAGATTGTGGAAAGACGTCATTGCACATCAGGCTTTTATGTTCATGTTTGTTTTTGTTCGACTTAAAGGGCATTAAATGTGAAAGTACATGTACATGCTAGATATCTTGAATGCAGTCAATACAGTTGCCGCGTTCTATAGAAAATTATAGCATTCACCTTGGACGGTTTACAATATTAACTGCTTGGTGAAATGGTGTGCCTGATACGGGAGCGTGCCCCGATGAGAGAAAAATGTGTTTACCTACTATTTGAATGCAAAATTGGATTAAAACCAGAGAACGAATGGTTGTGATAGAGCTCGCCTGAGATTTGGTCTGAGAATATTGTGGTCTATTGGACCAAGATCTTTCTACATTCCTACATGAACTAAACCAACCAATTTTCCATATTAGACTGAGTCTATCTATCAGAGGGATTTATCATCTTCTACGTATATATTTTTAAACGTTACTTTATCAACTATATAGTTGGCCATGCCATTTTCAGATAAACCCAGGGTTACAATTTGAACAAATTAAGGTGGGTATAAATCCCGATGCCACATACAATTTCGTGAAAAACGGTCAAGTCAGACCACAAGTTGAAGTTCTAAAGTAGAAGATTTCTGGAGGGGCTTTAGGCGGCTAGCTTGGCCATGTGACTCATACAATAAATAAATAAATAAATAAATAAATAAATAAATAAATAAATAAATAGAACATTTTTTCGGCGCTTTTGGTCATTAGACACATGCGCGGATCCAGAAAATTTTCTCAGGGGGTGTCCAAATTCCCAGAAGGGGTCTGACGGAAAATTTCAACATGGCAAAAATTAATAATCTGGCAATTCCAGGGGGAATGGGGGGTCCGGACCCCCTGTCCCCGCTCTGGATCCGCCCATGAGACATCACCTATGATCGACCCAGATCGAATCATGGAGGTGTCATTATAGCTTCATGATCGAATATACCTTTGGCTATGGTCTTGGATGGTTATATTTTAAGCACTCGTTGGATATCTTGACATCCTCATTTAGGGTAAAAGTCCCATAAAGTGGAGGCAACGTCCCTGTTGACTGGAAATATCATTAGACCTTGAATAATAATACTTCAGTGGCGAAGCGACCCGGTACCGAAGTGAGCGTAAGCCGGATATGGAAAGACGGCGTACATAAAATTTGAATCAATCAGCCGTAAAAATGTCAACAAAAATGTCGAAACTGCGCTGGATTTTCAACAGATTTACATTCATTCCTGCGTCCAGAGAAAGCTCAACTGCAAACTTGCTTCAGTGCATCAACCAAATAAGACATCCAAGCAGCAGTTTGTCTACTACAGCCAATAGACAAGTCTCCACCACCCCAGTTCCGGAGTTTGAAAATGAGTCGCTTGAAACTCACCAAGACTTGTATGAACTTAGTTTGAGCAAACCAGATACCTTTTGGGGGACGCTTGCACGCTCCAGACTAGACTGGTTTAGTGACTTTGGTATGGTTAGAGATTGTGATCTAGGCAAAGGACACATCAGATGGTTTTTAGATGGAAAAATTAATGTTTCTGGTAAGGAAATTACTTCCTGTTTTGCATGTATTTGCATGAATTTATCTGAATCTGAATAGGTTACTGGTGACACGCCAAATGACATTATTTCACCAGGGGGTTCGGATGAGGGGGGGAAATTAGTCCCTTGAACGCACGAGTGAAGCGAACTTGGACACACAGTCATCAGACATTTCAGCAGAGGAGACAAGTGAATCAGGGAGGTCATTCCAGTCCCTGATAGCAGACCTGTTTATAACAACGTTTTTTGCGTAGTTTCTACGTATTTGGGCTTTAAAATACGCTCTACGGATCGCTAGGTCAAAACTACGCATCTCGCGAAATTCCGATTTTTCGGTCATTTTTTGTCTGTTATGGTCCATTACCCGGACATTCGTCTATTCTATTCTCAGCTAAGGGAAGTAACTCGATCTTCGATCTCGATCATTTAATCGCAAAATTGTTGGAGTAGAGGCTCAATAAACAGATTAGCAAGCGTCTGGTGGAAAATATTGCACTTTTCTCGCGAATTCTCGCACTGATTTTAGCCTCCATTTTTAGATGATAGATTTTTAAAAAAAACTTTATATTTTTGTGGAAATGTCGAAAAGAAAGAATGAAAATGAACTTGAAGAACATGAAAAACCCTCAACTAAAAGGCAGAGATTCAAAAGTGGTCCGGCTAATCAGAAATTCCTGCCCCTTTATCACGAACTTTGGCCATGTTTGGAGCGATCAGACAAGGGTGCTTCCTCTAAATGATGAACTTTTGAAGCACTGTGAAGTTGTGGATGCGAGTTTACAGTCATCTGCCCAATCTCGCAGTATTGAATACTTTCTGAACAGGTTCCCATGTCTTCTTTCTCAAGGTAGAAAAGATACAGTCATGGAGCAGTTTGCTCTGTATCAGACTGAAAATGTCTCAGCATGTATACAAGAAAGGGTTGATCAAACCTGGGTGAAAATTGGGGAGATAAAAGATGAAACTGGCTCTTTTATTTTCAAAGAATTGTCCCAGCTAATGCTTAGTATTCTCACCATACCTCATAGCAGCGCCCACTGCGAATGTGTGTTTTCCAGAGTGAGAAAGAACAGAACAGAACAACAGAGAAGTAGCCTCTCTGATAAGACACTTGAGGCCTTGCTTGTTATGAAATCCAGGCCAGGAGAAGCTGGAACAAGACATTATTCTGAAAAAACACTTAAAGGGCTCAAAAGTGCCTATTACCAGAGTCTAGTCAACAAAACTTGAAAAGTGGATCTATAATATAAATGACCATGCTTCTCCTGGCCATGATTTCATAACAAGCAAGTCGAGGTCTAAACATGGTGATGCGATCATGCAGGTCATTGAACATATAATTTATTGTACTTTTTTATAGTTTTTATCATTTTTTTTTTATTTTTATGATGAATTTTTAATCAATTTTAATGCCTAATCTGATTTTATGCTGATATTATGTATATTAAATTGTGTACAAAGTTTTTTGTTTGTTTTAGCCTTTCGTTTTAGGCAATCGAAGATGTTTGACGCATCCTATGATGGACTACACTTAAGTACCCAAAACTACACATATCCTCATTAGTGACTACACATGCCATGTTTTGAATGTAAACAGGTCTGTGATAGTCTGTGGAAAGAAACTACTTTTGTACGCTTCTTTGCTAGCTGAAGGTATCTGAAAAGCCAAAGAGTGTTGATTTCTACAACGCCTATTCTTTGGGATAAGGTCATCTGTGGGTATTCTGGCTTTACCCTTTAGACCTTTGTATAGCAATATAAGTCTACTATCCTTCCTCCTTTTCTTAAGAGACTCCCATTTCAGTTGACCTAAAATGCCAGTCATGCTCCCAGTTTCAAAAACATAATTTCCCGTCACAAACCTTGCCACACGATTTTGGACCTTTTCTAGTTCTTCCTGGAGGCCATGAGTGTGAGGGTCCCAAACTGAGCTTCCATATTCCAAGACCGGCCGCACCAGTCCTTTATAAGCTGCTTCTTTCACATCTGGGGGACAAGAATACAAATTTCTCCTCAAGAATCCGAGAGTTCTATCTATCTATCTCTATATACTGCCACACGCCCTCGCGGACATTCTAGGCAGGGAATTTTAGGTAGCAGTGTAGTGTTTTCAGGAAAGCCAGGACAATATACTAAAATAACCGAAGGTAGCACTGATCCCAATATCTGTAATTTCTCTAGGCTTCAGTTAATACATTTCTCAGGTCAGCAAGTTAGTCACATGTTTCTTACTGCTGTACAACTGCTAACTTGATCCTCGATCCACGGACTATACATCACTGATGACGTGTAGTCCATAAAGACAAGAACATCACTGATGATGTGTAGTCCATAAAGACTACATGAAAACTCATGCTAATTTAAAATCTCGCGAATAATTTGGAAATAGAAAATTTGCGAATTAAAAGGCGCATGAAAATTTTTAATAATGCTGCTTATTAGCACATCCATCATCATGTGGAAGGTGGTTTTGGCTGTCAGCATGACAAGCAGATCGAATGTCACATTAATCATGGTTAGGGTAGGGGTTGTTGGAAAAGGTCAATCTCATTAGTTTAGGTCCTCATATTTATGCTATCTTTGGGGTCCATGGAAACAGACCATGTTATAAGTGAACCATGTTATAATTTGGATATTTACTATATATGAAGTGCGGTTTTACTAATTATTCCCTATTTTTGGATATCAATAATTTATTTAAGGATATCCATAATTTATTTATTGATATCCTTAATTCATTTATGGATATCCCAAAATAATTAAGGATATCCATTAATATTTTTGGATATCTTAAAATGAATTATGGATATCCATAAATGAATTATGGATATCCATAGATGAATTATGGATATCCTTAAATTAATTATGGATATCCTTAATTGAATTATGGATATCCAAAATACATTTTTGATATCCAAAAATCACGATGAATTATGGATATCCTTAAATCAGCTTATTAAAGGATATCCTTAAATGTATTTTAGGATATCCAAAAATAATCTTGAATTTAGGATATCCATAATTCGATTTTTGGATATCCATAATTCTATTTTATGATATCCTGAAATGATCTGATTTAAGGATATCCATAAATCAATTTTAGAATAGCCATAATTCATTTTTAAAAATATTTCCTTAGGCTCTACATAAACTTTTGTGATTTAAGGATATCTTTAAATGAATTATGGATATCCTAAAATACAGTCCCATCATGGAAACACCTCCGTATGAAAGCTACCCCAGATTTGCACCTTACATATAGTAAAAATGGGGGAAATCAGGGGTCGTTATGGAATTATCTATTTTTAATATTAATCCATAAAATCATATATTGTGGGTATCTGTTATCATCGAATCGATGAGGTGATCATAGAGGATAGCCAAAACACATGATTTTATGGACAACAAGTGTGATTAATGCAAAAATACAATCAAAATCAGCTGAATCATAGAATACTTTGTGCAAACGGAGATTTTTCCGTAATGTATTTTAGGATATCCATAAATGGAATTATGGATATCCAATATTAGCCCGATTTTAGGATATCCTTAAATCGAATTATGGATATCCAAAAATAGGATTGTATTTTAGGATATCCATAATTTGATTTTAGGATATCTAAAAATGAATTATGGATATCCAAAAATGAATTATGGATATCCAAAAATGAATTTTGGATATCCAAAAATGAATTATGGATATCCATAAATAGGGAATAAATAGTAAAACAGCACCCCATAACTGTAAACATATAACAAATGATTGATTTGGGAGCCATGAAATTGCTGCATTGTTTTGAAAACCACATTATAGTGAGACATGTTATAATGAGGTTAAACTGTATATTAGGCCTTTGGTGTTCATAAAAAATTGTGATAATCCAACAGAAAAAAGAGCTTCATTAGTTTTTGTTAAAACTTCATTTAGATTTCTTCAAATGTATACAAATAGGATATTATGCAATATGCCATCAGTTTTGTGTTGAGTCACTCCACTTGTAAACCAGGGATGGTGGGTTCATTTTAGCGCTTCTCCAGTCTTCTGTTTGAGACTTTAAATCAACATCAGGAAAACAAATCCGTGTCATATATACCCCATTATACCCCACTTTTATATAGCAAAACTGGGGTATGCAGGGGTTTACCTATTTTTCTTATTTTTGCTCAAAACATAGATTGTGGGTACTCGTTAGAACCGCCTCGGCGAGGCGGTTCTAACGTGTACCCACAATCTATGTTTTGAGCAAAAATAAGAAAAATATCAAAGATTTTCTACTGATTTTATTTTTTTTTTTTTCAATTTTTACAACTTAAAATATTTCTGTATATTGCATGGGCGTGTTTTCGTAATGAAGGCCCTATCTCCATATAACCATAGCTGTTGTGTTAGATGTAAAGCACAAAATAACCAACCTATTCATGCCTTATGTTTTCAGTAAATTGTGTAGACAGACACGTTCATACAAAAGGTGACCAGCTAGCTCTGATATGGGAGAAAGATGAGCCAGGCACGCAAGAATATGTCACATACAGGTGAGCCTATCTTATCAGACTATTATGTTAGCCACGGCAGGAAAAAACTTGTCTTTGTGGTTTCCGACCAGGTCTGACACAAACTGGCCTGTATTGTCACAGAAGAAGGCTAGCTAGTAATTGAAATTTCCTTAACTTCATGCAAAATTCCCAATTTTGGCTATTTACAATTTACACCTGGAATTTTCATTCCCAAATAGCAGAATAGATTCCCAATTTTAGGAAAGATGCCCCATTCCTGACATGCCTGGATAAATTCCAGATTTATAGATTTAAGAGGTACATTGTATTGTAGTATCATTGAAGCGAAAACAAAGACGTTGATAAACTGCAGTGCAGTTACTGCACAGCTGATCTGCATCTTTATATTTTGCAAATGCTAAAACTGGGTTTTCTCATGATGCAACCCACTGTACATTTTGTAACTTGCCCATGCAATATACAGAGATTTTTAAAGTTGTAAAAAAATGAAAATTTTCAGCATAAAATTTTTGATATTTTTCTTATTTTTGCTCAAAACATAGATTGTGGGTACATGTTAGAACCGCCTCGACGAGGCGGTTCTAACGAGTACCCTAAATCTATGTTTTGGAGCAAAAATAAGAAAAATAGGTATACCCCTGCATACCCCAGTTTTGCTATATAAAAGTGGGGTTCAGGAGGGTATACATTACATGGACATGTTTTCCTGATGATGACCAGAGACAACAAACATGATTCAGAACAAGCAATGTAGATGAAATCAAAAAGACAGTAAGGAGAAAATTTCTATTTGGGGACAACTTGCCACAGATCAGAATGGTCTGTAGCTCTAGTAGTGGTTCCCAGACAGGTTTCTTAAATCCTAATATTGTTTCATCTGCCTAACAGATAAGATAAAGAAAATTTATTTGAAGATGGCATGACAGTACATAACAACAAACATAAGCTCTATGATGGCCCCGACTTAAAGCCATTCATTTTAGTTGGTTGGGGCCGGAGCTTGTCTGTTGCTTGGCCCACCGGGGTCCAACTGGTGTTTTTCTTTTGCTCTGGAGTTAGTAAGTTATTTGGCGCCTAGGGATCTCCATCGTCGGGCAGCTTACTCAATTTGTGAGTCCTGGATTTTGATTCATCAGGATGTTTATCGTGATTTATTTGTTTGTTCTTGATGATTCATTGACTAGTTAGAGATTCACCACGAGGACCGAAGAACTATCTAAATGTTATGAACCACTGCAGAAGCTGAGGGTGAGATTATGGCCATGTAAAACCGGTTTAAGCCCGCCAGTAACTTTGTGTTGCTGATCGTTCCAAGGCGATACTTCTGTGGTGATTCTTTTTGTTTTATGTCTTGGTGTTTAAATTTTTTTTTGTGCTGTTGTCGCCTTATGTATGTTTACCTACTTTTAGTTAAGTTTAGGTAACTGAGTGGCCACCTATTGGGAAAATAACTGCTCATTCGGCTTACGATATGTTTTCATTGTATAAATACCTGATTGTTAGTTTGGTTTTTTCCCACCTCGGTTTTTGGAGTGGGAATCTTTTTCTGATTGCGCCTTTTCCTGATCTTTGCCTACTTGTACCTTTCTAATGAGCTTTTGTCTGTCTAAAAGCATGCAAACTAACTACAGAATTAACTTAAAGTCTAAAGTCTAAGTTAGAAAACATAATTACATACAATGACCTGAAATATAGATAAAAATAATATTTTATGTAAAAAAATGAGAAACATTTAACAAGACAATAGACATATCAGCGTATAAAATTATCAAATGAATATTACATGTACTTCATATTTGGGTCACAATGTGAGAAATTGTACCTTCGGAAAATATTTTGAGTATCAGAGACAGAAGGACAATGTCACTTTGAATGTATAATGTTTCTAGAGTCTGTTAGTCTTTATTTGACTGGAATATTCAAGTTATTTTAAAAGTTATGACCAATTTACTATATGAACCCTACATACGTTGTTGTCCTGAAAAATGACGTCAAAGTTGCGTAATGCATTTCTGCATGTTAGTCGAGCCTATAATACTCGATGCAATTGCTCAAAACTGTTTAAGCACTGGTCAGAACCTATTGGTAAGATAGAAGCATATCATCCTCACAGGCAATCTGTCGAAATTATTTTGTCTATTTTTATAACAATACGGTTGCTATGGTTACCATTTAACGATTTATATAGGAAAATCAAGTATATTATAGGCTAAAACAAGGGCGGATAACACCAGTTATTAAGAATAAATATGTTTTAAAACTCATCCTAAAACAAATATGGCATGATTTCTTCGTTTTTTAGCTCGACTGCACGAAGTGCATAGAGCTATTGCAGTCACCCCGGTCGTCCACGTTCCCGTGTGCGTGCGCGTCACACTTGCGTTAAAGTTTTCTAGAAGTCCATATCTTGACAACCACTCATCAGAAAGCATTCATACTTGGACCATAGATACCCTGTAGGGTTAGCTTTCATTCCATGGCATCGGGCCCCTGGGTCCAGGCCAGGGGGTGGGGCTGGAGGTTAAAATCTAGAACACCTTCAAAAATGGCAATTCTTGTGTTAAAGTTTTCTAGAAGTCCATATCTTGACAACCACTCATCAGAAAGCATTGATACTTGGGCCATTGACACCCTGTAGGGTCGGCTTTCATTCCATGGCATCAGATCCCTGGGTCCATGCCAGGGGGTGGGGCTAGAGGTTAAAATCTAGAACACCATTAATAATAATGGCTTTTCTGTGATATAGTATTCTAGAAGTCTATATCTTGAAAACTTTTTATCAGAGGGCTTTCATACTCGGACCATAGGTACCCTGTAGGGTTGAGTTTCATTTCATGGCATCGGGTCTCTCGGTCCATGCCTGGGGGGTGGGGCAGGAGGTTAAAAACTGGAACACTGTAAAAAATAGATGTACTGCTGTGTAACTTTTACAAGGAGTCCATATCTTGACAACAACTTATCATAAAGCATTCATACTTCATACACTTTAGGTTCCATGACATCGGACCTCTGGGTCGGAGTCAGGGGGGCGGGGCTAGAGGTCAAAATCTAGAACTCCCCGATTTTTTTTCTTTTTACTTCTTAATAGAAACAACTTAGGAAGATGGTTGGTCATTCATCTTTTGCCTTTGTGACACTGACTTTTGTGTCATGACGGTAAGGGTCGGTTGACCTACTTTCCATGGTTCAGTGATTTTGCCTTATATCTTGACACTCAATTAGTATATTTTCTTACTTCTTTCAGATTATGAGTGAGTACGACCAGGCCTTTGACCCCAATATACTTATAGGTCACTGTGACCTAATTTCACGGTTCAGTGATTTTGCCTTATATCTTGACACTCAATTAGTATATTTTCATACTTTTTTCAGATTATGAGTGAGTATGACCAGACCTTTGACCCCAATATACTTATAGGTCACTGTGACCTAATTTCACGGTTCAGTGATTTTGCCTTATATCTCGGTACTCAAATGGTTTATGAACAAACTTCTTTCAAAGTATGCTTGCGTATGACAAGACCTTTGACCCTGAAGTAGTCCTTGGTCACTGTGACCTGATTTCACGGTTCAGTGATTTTGCCTTACATCTTGACACTCAATTAGAATATTTTCATACTTTTTTCAGATTATGAGTGAGTTTGACCAGACCTTTGACCCCAATATACTTATAGGTCACTATGACCTAATTTCACGGTTCAGTGACTTTGCCTTATATCTCGGCACTCAAGTAGTTTATGAACAAACTTCTTTGACACTGTGTGTGTATGACAATACCTTTGACCCTAAAGTAGTCCTAGGTCAATATGACCTTATTTCACGGTTCAGTGATTTTCCTTTATATCTCTGCACTCAATTGGTATATGAACATACTTCTTTCACGACATGTATGAGTATGACAAGACCTTTGACCGTAAAGTATTCCTGGGTCACTGTGACCTAATTTCATGGTTCAGTGATTTTGCCTTATATCTCGACACTCAGTTGGTATTTTTTCATACTTCTTTCTGATTATGAATGAGTATGACCAGACCTTTAACACAAACATACTTATGGGTCACTATGACCTAATTTCATGGTTCAGTGATTTTGCTTTATATCTCAACACTGAATGGGTATATGATCATATTTCTTTCACATTATGAGTAAGTATCTCTAGACCTTTGAGGCTTTGACCCTGAAATACTTATAGGTCAGTGTGACCTTATTTCACGGTTCAGTGATTTTGCCTTGTGTCTTGGCACTCAGTTGGTATATGAACACACTTCTTTCACAATATGAGTGAGACCTTTAAATCTTAGGTAGTTATAGTTAACTTTCATGGTTCAGTGATTTTGCCTTATCTCATCAAGGCAAAAAGATGTATGAGCATAATGCTTTGGGTTACCGGTCGGGTTTGGCCTTGTGTTTGACAAAGGTCAGAAGCAGTCGAGCACGCTGTCCTGCGACAGCTCTTATTTCACTTTCTACTGGTAATGTCAGAATGTCCGAAGGTACATTTTGTAGCGTTGAGGACTTGAGGTTCATATATGTATACTAAAATTTTGGAAAAAGAAAATTTCAGCAAATAATTTATTAAGAATGCACTTAATAAGACAATGACTAACAACACCCCTAATGCATACTGCTGCCCTTCTCTGCTGTACGGGCAGTCCACGTGAGCAAAGGAAAGACAGCAGCAACATTATTACAGGTACTTTTGAATATAATCAAAATGGTAAGACATATAAAATTAAAACATAATGTAACTAAAAATTCAAATAAAATTTAAACAGGAAAAACATTGAAACTGACAAATTCAGAACATTAAAACAATAATTTAGAGCTCAAAAACAAAATGAGAAAAAAATTAAACAGGACAGTACATACTTTAAAACACAGCAGACATTACCAATGGAAGCAGCTACCTACACATATTACATTTGCATTCCTCGCAATTCCAACTTGAAGTTGAGGTCAGAGATTTAAAAATTTAAAATTGCTCACTTTTCTAAACTCATCTGGGAATAAAACTTAGTTTAACCAAGTTAGATTAGATGGGCGGTGACATGTTGTTTAAAATCTTTAAAGTTTCTTACACCATTATACAGAGTCTTCTAAAATGAAGGGTGGAAATTTTAGCCTTGTGTTGTTTGGCTTTCCAGGGATCTCCAATGGCTGGGTTTTCGTGAGACCTTGTTTTTGATTCATCTTTTTTTTTTTTTTTTTTATTTATTCAGTTTTACGTCCCTTTCAAGATTATTTCAGCTCATATGAGACGGGCCAATCAGTAGGTGGGCGAAAACGGGAGAACCCCGAGAAAAACCACCTGGCACACCCGCAAGCAGAACTTGGCTTGTCTCACATGTGGCCAGTGTGGGGCTCGAACCCACACCAGACACAGTGGTGAGATGATCGAGTGATTAAGAAACTGCGCTCTTAACCGCTCAGCCACGGGGTTGACTCATCATGGGGTTTATCATAATTTATTTGTTTTCATTGACTAGTTAGAGATACTAACTAAATGTTGCAAACCACTGCAGAAAGCCAGAAGCTGAAGGTGAGGTTAGAGCCCTGTAAAACTGGTTTAAGATCCCCAGTAATTTTATATTACTGATCGCTCCAAGGTAATACTTCTGTTGTGGTTCTTATTTTTGTTTTTTATTTTGGTGTTGAATTACTCGGCTTACAGTATGTTCTCTTCATGTTGGTTTGTGTACATGCTTGTTATTTTGTTTTCTCTCACCTCTGCTCATCAGGATAACATGTCCGTGAAATAAATACCCCCTTATACCCCACTTTTATATAGCAGAACTGGGGTTTGCAGGGGTATAGCTATTTTTCTTATTTTTGCTCCAAAACATAGATTGTGGGTACACGTTAGAACCGCCTCGGTTTGTTCCAGATATATTTTAGATGTGCATGAATAATTTTCATGCTGAAAAATTAATTTTTGACAAATTTACAGCTTTTATTTAACTTAGCCATTTTTTTTACCATTTCTCATAATAACAATAATGATCATAGTGCATACAATGAAATCAACATCATTCTTTCAGTATATTCTTTTGATATCTTATAGATGCGACTGGCATACTGAGGATGTACATGAAGAATTATAATGCTGAAAAGATATCTTTGTCAAATTTTCTGCATGTTTGACTTAGGAAGTTATTGGCCAGCTTCAGATAATTTTGCGGGGGGTATCCTGAAAGCTTTGCTTGCAGCCAATTTCTAGTTTTTTCTCACCTCTGCTTATGGAGTCAGACTTTTGTTCTAATTGCCTCATTTTGCATTACGAAAACAAGCCCGTGTAATATACAGAGATTTTTTTAAGTTGTAAATATTAAAAAAAATCAGTAGAAAATTTTTGTTATTTTTCTTATTTTTGCTCAAAACATAGATTGTGGGTACACGTTAGAACTGCCTCTATGTTTTGAGCAAAAATAAGAAAAATATCAAATTTTTTCAGGTGAAAAATTTTAATTTTTAAAGTTAAAAAAATTTCAATATATTGCATGAGCAAGTTTTCGTAATGTATGGAGTCAGACTTTCGTTCTAATTTCCTCATTTTGCTGATAATTGCTTTCTTTAAACTTTTGATAAAATAATGTGGGTGTGTTAATTTAATATCAGTTGGATTGTGATTTGTACAGTTTGCTGTTTTTGTTGTTGCTTAATGTCTCAAACAGATGTGGTCAATTTTTTCATACTTCTATTCCCTGAGCATGAACATTACGAAAACATGCCCATGTAATATACAGAATTTTCCTACATTGTAAAAATTGAAAATTTTCAGTAGAAGATATTTGATACTTTTAATATTTTTGCTCAAAACGTTGATCATGGGTACACAGAACCGCCTCGCCGAGACTGTTCTTAAACGAGTACCTACAATCTATGTTTTGGACCAAAAATAAGAAAAAATGTAAACCCGTGCATACCCAGTTTTACTACATAAAAGTGGGGTTTAAGGGGGTATTCATTGCACGGACATGTTATCCTGATGGTTGGCTATTTTGATAGCCCCTTATCAAAGGATAAATATAGATGTAATAATAGAACAGTTCATGGAAAGCTCATTTCAGTTTTTATTTCTGATTTTATTTTCTATATTCACTGTACAGAAATATAAAGCTTATTATTATTGCCTGTAAATTGATTCTTTATAGCTTGTCATTAAGTGGAGCTTTTAGAAGTTACATGAATTCAAACATTTTTGTGAAGATCAAGTTTTAAAATGTGAAGACACCTTTATTTTGTTTCTTTCTCTTCTGATGCCAAATATGATTGTAGGCTATTTCAAACTTAAAGATTTTCCAAAGCATTGGTTATATTTTTCCTCATTTAGCAATTGTGTTTAACAAATGTTTAAAGAAATCTTTCCTACAAAAAATTAGGTCTGTTCAATTGTCCAGGACTTGATGTTAGCTTGTAAGAGTATTAAAGGAATTTTTGACTCCAAAATTTTTAAATCAATGAGTCTATATAAAACATATATGGTAAAACAGCTACAGTCATGAATTTGCTTGTGGCAGTTTTTCAGTAATGGCCTAAATGTTTTTGAAGGACTGTAAATGGAGCATTGGTCGTTGCATACCAAAATACATAATAATCTTTTCATTTTTTGATAACTGTCTACCTGCCTGAATTGAAATACATGTACATAGCACTATTAGCTGATATCTCAGTGGCACTTCCCTGTCCTGTCTGCCCCCCCCCCCCCCCCCCCCCCAAATTTCAGAAGTCCTTTGGACTGCATATGCATAAAAACAGGCATACAAAAAGTCATGTGATATCTCCCTTTTTTAGCTCACCTGAGCCAAAGGCTCACAAGGTGAGCTTATAGGATGGCCATGATCCGGCGTCCGTCCGTCGTCCGTCCGTCCGTCCGTCCATCGTCCACAATTTCAAAGATCTTCTTCTCTGAAACCACTTGGCCGATCTAGTTGAAATTTTATGTGGAGCCTCCTTGGGTAGTGGCATTATAATTTTGTTCGCGAGATCCGGGTCACATGACCAAGATGGCCGCCACGCCCATATATGGTAAAAACCCTTAAAAAATCTTCTTCTCCAGAACCGGTGGGCCGATTTCTACGAAACTTAATATGTAGCATCGGGGACCTCAGCCCATCATAGTTTGATAAAATGATGACCCTTGGATGACTTTGACCTATTTTACGGCAAGGTCAAATTTGGAAACATAGGCTTTTACATGGGAAAAAATGAAAACTATGGATTTTTTGATAACAATTGCAGCCTGAGGCCTGAAAAGTGGTAGATGCAAACAACTAATGGAGTAGATGAAGATATGTGATTAATTTAGGTCAAGGTCATCTCTTGACCTTGGCCAGTCTGTTGCCATACATGCTTTTCAAAGATCTTCTCTGAAACTGCTTGGCCAATCAAAGTGAAATTTTATGTGGAGCATCCATGGGTAGGGGAGAAGAAAGTTTGATTGAAAGTTTGATCGCGAAATCCAGGTCACATGACCAAGACGGCCGCCACACCCATATATGGTAAAAACCACTCAAAAAGCTTCTTCTCCAGAACCGGCTGGCCGATTTTCATGAAACTTGGTATGTAGCATTTGGGACTCCAGCCCATCATAGTTTGATCAAATGATGACCATAGGATGACCTTGACCTATTTTACGGCAATGTCAATTTTGGAAACATAGGCTTTGACACGAGAAAAAGTGAAAACTATGGATTTTTTGAAAACTATTGCAGCCTGAGGCCTGAAAAGTGGTAGATGCAGACAACTAATGGAGTAGATGAAGGTATGTGATTAATTTAGGTCAAGGTCATCTCTTGACCTTGGCCTGTCTGTCGTCCATACACACTTTTCAAAGATCTTCTTCTCTGAAACTGCTTGGCCAATCAAAGTGAAATTTTATGTGGAGCATCCATGAGTAGGGGAGACGAAAGTTTGATCGCGAAATCCAGGTCACATGACCAAGATGGCCGCCACGCCCATATATGGTAAAAACCACTCAAAAATCTTCTTCTCCAGAACCGGCAGGCCAATTGTCATGAAACTTTGTATGTAGCATTTGGGACTCCAGCCCATCATAGTTTGATCAAATGATGACTCAGGATGACCTTGATCTATTTTACGTCAATTTCAATTTTGGAAACATAGGCTTTTACATGGGAAAAGTGAAAACTGGATTTTTTGAAAACTGTTGCAGCCTGAGACCTGAAAAGTGGTAGATGCAGACAACTAATGGAGTAGATGAAGGTATGTGATTAATTTAGGTCAAGGTCATCTCTTGACCTTGGCCAGTCTGTAGTCCATACACACTTTTCAAAGATCTTCTTCTCTGAAACTGCTTGGCCAATCAAAGTGAAATTTTATGTGGAGCGTCCATAGGTAGGGGGGATGAAAGTTTGATTGCAAAATTTGGGTCACATGACCAAGATGGCCGCCATGCCCAACTATGTGGTAAAAACCACTCAAAAATCTTCCCTTCAGAACCGGCTGGCCGATTTACGCGAAACTTGGTATGTAGCATTTGGGACTCCAGCTCATCATATTTTGTTGAAATAATGATCCTAGGATGACCTTGACCTATTTTATGGCAAGGTCAATTTTGGAAACATAGGCTTTTACATGGGAAAAGGCGAAAACAATGGATATTTTGGAAACTGTTGCAGCCTGAGACCTGAAAGTTGCTAGATGCATACAACTAATGGAGTCAATGAAGGTAAGTAATTAATGAAGACCAAGGTCATTTCTTGACCTTGACCCAAGGTCATTTAAAAATATCAAAATTAAAATTATGGTTTTCTCAGAAATCACTGGGTTAGGAATCTATTGCAGCCTGAGACCTGAAACTTTGCAGATGCAGACAACTTATGAAGTCAATAAAGGTTTGTGAGTATTCAAGGTCAAGGTCATTTCATGATGACTTAATACTCTAAGATCAGGCTTCAGGTGAGCGTTCTCAGGACCAATGGTCCTCTGGTTTGAAGGATCTCCCTATTTTTTGAGAAAATATCTCTTGGAATTTCAGAATTTCCTTACATGTCTTATACATCTCCCTATTTAGCATTTCAGATCTTTCCAACCTTAGACCAAGAACTTCTTTCTTGGTTTAATCATTCCCCCTATTTGGAGAGGAAAATCTCCCTATTCGGCTTCACAGATTTGTCACATGTATGAACAGGGTGTCTGGCAAAACAAATAAGGAGTGTCAGACTACATAAGGAGTCTTACACTGAATAAGGAGTGTCAGACTAAATAAGGAGTGTCAGACTACATAAGGAGTCTTACACTGAATAAGGAGTGTCAGACTAAATAAGGATTGTCAGACTAAATTAGGAGTGTCAGACTTAATAAGGAGTGTTAGACTTAATGAGGAGTCTCATACTAAAAAAGATGTGTCAGACTAAATAATGAGTCTCAGACTAAATATGGAGTCTCAGACTAAATATGGAGTCTCAGACTAAATATGGAGTCTCTAACTAAAGAAGGAGTCTCGGACTAAATAAGGAGTCTCAGACTAAATATGAAGTATCTGACTAAATATGGAGTCGCTGACTAAATATGGAGTCTCAGACTAAATATGGAGTCTCAGACTAAATATGGAGTCTCTGATTAAAGAAGGAGTCTCAGACTAAATAAGGAGTCTCAGACTAAATAAAGACTCAGACTTAATAAGGGGTCTCTGACTAAATAAGGAGCCTCAGACTAAATAAGGAGTCTCAGACTAAATAAGGGTCTCAGACTAAATAAGGAGTCTCAGACTAAATATGAAGTATCTGACTAAATATGGAGTCACTGACTAAATATGGAGTCTCAGACTAAATATGGAGTCTCTGATTAAAGAAGGAGTCTCAGACTAAATAAGGAGTCTCAGACTAAATATGGAGTCTCAGACTAAGTATGGAGTCTCTGACTAAATATGGAGTCTCAGACTAAATAAGGAGTCTCAGACTAAATAAGGGTCTCAGACTAAATATGAAGTATCTGACTAAATATGGAGTCACTGACTAAATATGGAGTCTCAGACTAAATATGGAGTCTCAGACTAAATATGGAGTCTCTGATTAAAGAAGGAGTCTCAGACTAAATAAGGAGTCTCAGACTAAATAAAGACTCAGACTTAATAAGGGGTCTCTGACTAAATATGGAGTCTCAGACTAAATATGGAGTCTCTGACTAAATATGGAGTCTCAGACTAAATATGGAGTCTCTGACTAAATATGGAGTCTCAGACTAAATAAGGAGTCTCAGACTAAATATGGAGTCTCAGACTAAATATGGAGTCTCAGACTAAATATGGAGTCTCAGACTAAATAAGGAGTCTCAGACTAAATAAAGACTCAGACTTAATAAGGGGTCTCTGACTAAATAAGGAGCCTCAGACTAAATAAGGAGTCTCAGACTAAATAAGGGTCTCAGACTAAATAAGGAGTCTTAGACTAAATATGGAGTCTCTGACTAAATATGGAGTCTCAGACTAAATAAGGAGTCTCAGACTAAATAAGGAGTCTCAGACTAAATAAGGAGTGTCAGACTAAATAAGGAGTCTCAGACTAAATAAAGACTCAGACTTAATAAGGGGTCTCTGACTAAATAAGGAGTCTCTGACTAAATAAGGAGTCTCAGACTAAATAAGGAGTCTCAGACTAAATAAAGACTCAGACTTAATAAGGGGTCTCTGACTAAATAAGGAGCCTCAGACTAAATAAGGAGTCTCAGACTAAATAAGGAGTCTCAGACTAAATAAAGACTCAGACTTAATAAGGGGTCTCTGACTAAATAAGGAGTCTCTGACTAAATAAGGAGTCTCAGACTAAATAAGGAGTCTCAGACTAAATAAGGAGTCTCAGACTAAATAAAGACTCAGACTTAATAAGGGGTCTCTGACTTAATAAGGAGTCTCAGACTAAATAAGGGTCTCAGACTAAATAAGGCGTCTCAGACTAAATATGGAGTCCTTATCTATAACTATACATGTTTAAATCTAAAGAAAATTCACTGATTTGTCTTATTTACTTACCTGAACTTGTACTGCGTGTAACAGTTCTTGACATTTAATTTTTTATTTGATACCTTATGATATATAAATGGAACAAAAAAGATAGGTTCTGTAATAAATTGTCACATAAAATGGTAAAAAAACAACCAAAAGTTTTAAATTACTACATTTATATTACAAGATATATAGGTCATGTATGTGATATCTCCCTATTTCGGAGGGATCTCCCTATTTGTGAGCAAATCTCCCTATTTGAAATTTAAAAATTTCCCTATATATCGTAAACATCTCCCTATTTCAAATTTCAGATTCCCTATTTGAAATCAGGAATTTCCTTCTTTGTTTAATTATTCTCCCTATTTCAAAAAGTTAATCTCCCTATTTGGCTTCTCATGTGTATCACATGTATGATATAGGTTAACAATTATGTGAACATGTCAAAGCAATTCATGTACACAGTCATTTTCTCATCTGTAAAAATGACAGTTTTCACATTTTCACATAACACATAAATGAGCCGCGTCATAAGAAAACCGGATAATTGCCTTTGCCAAAACAAAGGCGCAGATCAGTTTTGCAGTAACTGCAAAGCTGATCAGGATCTGTGTTTTCGCTACACAGATAGTACAATCCCTCTTCTTCTTTAATCCGAAATTTCAAGCTTCTATCCTGCTTCTGTGACTGTACAGACTGGTTTGTGTCAGACCTGGCCGGAACCCAAATTGTTGTTGGTTTCTCACGCACAGGCTCATTTTTACACAACACATAAATAATTCTTACATGACCTCAGCTGTTAATGTGACAGAAAAAACAAACAAACAAACACAAAAATAAAAAAAACAAACAAAAAAAACCCAAAACAATTGCATGCAATTTTATCATGTTTATATTACAGAGAATTACTGCAGCTGGTTTGCAAGATGGCCAACCTTCTGGAGAGCTACGGGGTCAAGCGAGGTGATCGTGTGGCCATATACCTGCCCAAGTCCCCGACCGCTGTGGCAGCCATGTTGGCATGTGCCAGGATTGGTGCTGTGCACAGTGTGGTCTTTGCTGGCTTCAGTCCAGAGGCCCTGGCGGGGAGAATAATGGATGGTACGGGAAAGTAAACCATTATGAAAACTTACCCATGCAAAATGCAGAGATTTTTTCTGCTTTGATGAATGAAAATTTCACCAGAAAAAATTTGATATTTTTAATACTTTGGCTCAAAACATTGATTGTGGTTATCTCATACTGAAATTAATTAACACCTGCAAGGGTATTTTTGTCTTGACAGCTGATACTTAGCCTGTAACATCCCTTTATGGAAGTAAGCATGAGGTGTACATTTCTATTAGCTAAAAAGGGAAGTGATTGGCATTTTGAGACAGCTGGAAATTACTAGTACTGGGTTACAAAAATCTCTGGCAAGCACACATATGGATTTACTTGTCTGATAGATGAGATTATTTTCTTTTGATCACTGGTTTGACTGAAAACGAACATAAATTACAGGTCTTATGTTCCCCATTATTTCCCCATTATATTGGTTAATAACTATGAAGTAGTTGCTAGGTAACTTGAATGTTATGCGACAGTCTGCATGCTTAGTTTTTAACCCAATCATGGTTGATAACTATGCTGCCTTCTTTAATTGCACGCCGGTGGGTCGGGCGTCAGACTTTATGATGGCCCCGACATAAAGCTATTTATTTTAGTTGGTTGGGGCCGGAGCTTCTTGTCTGTTGCTTGGCCCACCGGGGTCCAACTGGTGTTTTTCTTTTGCTCCGGAGTTAGTAGGTTATTCGGCGCCCAGGGATCTCCATCGTCGGGCAGCTTACTCAGTCTGTGAGACTGTGAGTCCTGGTTTTTGATTCATCAGGATGTTTATCATGATTTATTTGTTTGTTCTTGATGATTCATTGACTAGTTAGAGATTCACCATGAGGACCGAATAACTAACTAAATGTAATGAACCACTGCAGAAGCTGAGGGTGAGGTTATGGCCATGTAAAACCGGTTTAAGCCCGCCAGTAACTTTGTGTTACTGATCGTTCCAAGTAGATACTTCTGTGGTGGTTCTTTTTGTTTTATGTCTTGGTGTATAAAATCTTTTTTTGCGCTGTTGGCGCCTTATGTATGTTTTCATATTTTTAGTTAAGTTAAGGTAACTGAGTGGCCACCTATTGGGAAAATAGCTGCTCATTCGGCTTACGATATTTTTCATGGTATAAATACCTGATTGTTAGTTTGGTTTTTTCCCACCTCGGTTTTTGGAGTGGGAATCTTTTTCTGATTGCGCCTTTTCCTGATCTTTGCCTACTTGTACCCTTCATGACTGAAAAATTGTTGTCTATCATCATGTTTGATGTTAATCAACATAAGCCTCACATTTGTTTTTGTGGGACTTTGGCAAACAGCATAGCCCCAGATGTGACTCTGCAGAACTTTGCCTCCCATACGGGCCTATTCTGTTTGCTTTGGGGAAGCAAAGCAATAGAATGGAATTAAAATGATAACCCTAAAACTGAAATTAATCAGTCCCAAATCGGTTGTGCCATTTATAACCAAACCAATTTTTCCAGCACAAGCAGCTACTGTGATAACAGCCGACCAAGGTATTAGAGGTGGGAAAGCCATTGAGCTGAAAAAGATGGTAGACGAGGCGGTGGCTCAGTGTCCGTGTGTCAAACGTGTGTTTGTCTATCAAAGGACAGGGGCTGATGTGCCAATGGGACCAAAAGACATTGTCTTAGATAAGGTAACTTAAATTTTATCCCCATTGTGACTAAACATTTCTTCAATTAGATGACAATACAACCTTTAATATGTCTACTGAATAGATGACATTTACATAATGAAAATTACAAATTTGGTCAAATATAAAATGAGCAGCGACACGAGAAAACCGATCTTCGGGGTTTCCGACCAGGTCTGACACAAACCGACCTGTTCAGTCACAGAGGATTGCTAGAGGCTGGAAATTTCGGGTATAAGTAGAGGAGGAGAAGTACTTTCGGTGTAGTGAAAATAAAGGAACTGATCAGCTTCGCAGTTGCTGCGAAGATCAGCTTCGCAGTTGCTGCGAAGCTGATCTGCACCTTTGTTTTCGCATAGGCAAAATTCCAGTTTTCTCGTGACGAGGCTCAAATAGTTGTGAACTTTCAATCAACCTTTCTTACAAACACTTCTTCATACATCTCCCTGATTCTGAGGATGAAAGCGGTTAATGACAGTTTCCGGAAAATTGTACTTTTATCAAAATAAGTATAAATAAGCTGCTTAAATGAGCATGGCCAATTAACTGATATACTGATATACACCATATGAGCCGCGACGCTAGAAAAATCGGTCTTCGGGATTTCCAACCAGGTCTGACACAAACCGGGCTGCACCTTCAAAGTAAAAGGCTAGGAGCGTGAAAATTTGGAAATAGGTGGAGGTGGAGGAGGAATTTTACTATCCGTGTAGCCACAACAAAAGCGCTGATCAGCTGTGCAAGTACTGCACAGCTGATCTACGCCTTTGTTTTCACATAGGCAAAAATCTGGTTTTGTCATGACGCGGCTTATATAACATGTGATTGACCATTAGCTTTTTCTCAGTGGAAAAATCTGTTAATGCGTATAATATTATCAGTTTCGTTGCCTGTGATATCAACAAAATCATGGCGAAGTTATCACTTCTTTTCATTCATTACAATGAAATGAAAAAGCTTATAAGTTCACTGATTGTATGAAGAATCAAAAGAACACTCCCTGCATACTAATTATCATGACAACCCATTCATTGGGAATAAATGATTTCCGTCATTAGATATCAAGCAAATATATGTTTATCTGCATATAATCGTCAACATATATATATATACCATATTCGTTCTAATTAGCGCACATGCTCCAATTAGCGCACACCCTGGATATTTCCGAAAATTATGTGCATAAGCGCACCCTGCTCGACGAGCATATTGATATTTTTCAGCGATTTTACACATTTATATTGAATAAAACTTAAGTTTAGCTGATCAAACACTTTATTGGAACGATTGGAATACTTAAATAACTACATCGTTGTTAATTTTGACATTGTAATAAACAACAGTTAAAGTGTTGTTTGCGTTCCTAGTGTGCGCTTATTAGAATGATAATTTGTTACCTTAACTTTAAGTTATTTTGAAAAGTTAAGCACACTGTGTGCTAATTAGAACGAATACGGTATTTGGTGAGTGCAGTGGCCAAGTGGAAGAGTGTATCACTTAATTCAGACAGGGTGTCCACAGTCGGGGAAAAAGTCCGAAAAAAAAATTCAAGGTCAGGGAATTTTAGCATCAGTCAGGGAGTTTGTATTTTTAGCCAAAAGTCAGGGAAATGTCAGGGACTTTGAAAAGATAGGTTTATAAATTACTAAAGATATAAAAAAAATGGCTAAGGCATTTTCTTTATGTTTGGATGTATTAAAGAATTATGTTTTTCATTTATGATAAAGCATTATTCATTGTATTTGTATTTCAAAATATCATTTTGTAAAGAAATCAAAGGGAGTGGCATCCCTGGCCTCCCCATATGCGAGAAAATTACAGAAAATATCCAAACTTGGGTCAGGGAAATTTGATTTGGGTCTGGGAATTATCAGGAAATTGTCAGGGAATTTTGTAAATTAGATGCGAGGTCTCAAACCCTACATTCACCAGGTCATGATATTGACTCATTTACTCCCCATAGTACTAGTAATACCCAAGAAGTGTTGGCTGTTTCCTGACATGATTTAACAGCTGTTGACTGGGATGTAAAACCGCATTACAAACAAACAAAACCTTTAAGAATGCCTATTGCAGCAGTTGTTGCTTCTTTATTTCAACATCCCAACATGACCATAGCTTTTGATTGAGATTATTTTAAAGTAATAAAGAAACAAACTAAAGAACAAAAACTAAAAAATTGTCAGGCGTCTCATGCTCCTACAAAATTTAGCATCCCACAATTTTATTTGCTAAAGAACCATTGACCCTTTCCTGTAAAATATGCCCTGTTTTCGAAAGCCCAAAACTACCTTTTAAAGCAATTTCTACTACAACTTTGCAATTAGAAAGGTAGTATGATGTCTTAAGAACAGATAAATGCTATAAAGTATGAAGCATTCCGCCACATACTGTAAAAATGGCTAGCAAAGGGGAGGTAGGGGTCAAAAATTTGTAAAATATAAATTGGAATGAAAATCATTTTTTGTTGCATGTCTGTATTTGCTTCCTCCATTGTTGTGATTTTTAATCATGTAGGTCAGTGATAAGGGTCTTAGACACCCTAAAATTCATCTCAAATGTTTGATGATTAATAAGTAACATTGTTTTCATAAATTATTTTGGGAGTTACCTGTATATCATTGCTAACAATGACAAGTATTGAGCAAAGTCATGAGAAAATATGTCATTAGTTTCCAAACATGTAGAACATAACACCCAAGTCATGTAGCCAAAGAATATGACAAAATACTTCACAAATCGAGGTTTAAAAACACAGAGGAAGCAAAATGTCCATGCCATTGGTGACTACCACACAGCTGATCTGTACTTTAAGCTTGGTACATGTATCTGCAAAACACATTTTCTCATGGATGCCTCCATAACTGTATGATTTTCATAAACAAACAATGACACAGAAAAAGTTATTTGCAAGTCTGGAACGAATGACTGCAGGCATGCCACCATTCAAATTAGATACATTTGAAATCTAAATGCTTTCTGTTGTTAACATGTTCCTACAGTGATCAAATATTTTTCAATGTTAAAACTATGGCATATACACCTGGTATACATGCACCTGTTTAGCTATCATGATGAGAACATCTCTTATATCTGTAAACAAGAATTCTTATCTTGCAGTTATGCACCTATTATGTAAATGAACTAATTAACACCTAGAGTCTTCAGCTACATTTACCTGTATTTTGTCCATTTTCTTTACCTCAACAAAGTATTAAAAATGTTATTTTTTGGTCAAATTTAACGTTTGAAAAACAAAATTCAATTAACTTTTCCCCCTCTTCAAAGCTATAGCCTTAAATTTTTTGTACAATTTAAAAACTTAAAATTTATATATTTTCCATTCTTTTTATTGTGGTATCAGATTACCTTTTAATGGCCAAGCAGATAGCAGACTCTGACCACTCCAACATTTTATTGCAATAATTACTACAAAATGAATCAAAGCCACCTGTTATCAGCAGGAAGCCTCAAAACCGCACTTCCTTATCTAACCCGAGTTAAGACCTAGTTTCTCGGGTAACCGCACTTAATTTTATAAGAGGATGTTCTCAGCATGAACACGCCCTGCTATCTCTTTCATAATACACATCAATAAAATGTATAGAGAAAGAATTACTTCAGTGAAATATTGTTACATGTAGTCTAAATGAGTCAAAACATACTGTCAAGAGTAAACCAAGATGATGCCACTCAACTGTTTGACTAGATGCACAGACCTTAATTCCCTGTAAATCACGGATTATAAAGCAAATGCCTGAAGTAGTCAAAGTCTTCATGTCATGATGCTGACACCAAATAACATGCACTTAGAGATCATCCATTACACAGTCTTAATACTGACAGCTTTCCAATGTATAGTCTAAGTGCATTGAGGGACAAATGCCCCGTTATTTGTCCTTTAATCAATACTGATCTCTCCACATGTTGAATTCAGTGTTTTGAAAGATTAGGGGGCGTGTACGTTTACTTATATTGTAGTATCTGACTGGTGCAAAAGTTTGTTCCATGAAATATTATTTCTCTATTTTTGTTTGAATCAAAATTGAAAAATGGTTAAAAATCAATTATTTTCCCGTATCGGATGACAAAACTAGTACATGTATGTCTCGCTTAATTGCACTTGATAGGAAACAACCTAATTTCTACCATATTCTCACTGTATTAAGTACTTATAACTATTTTATATACATGTACATAGTTTTCGGGTTACATTTTTGACTGGGCAACATTGTTCCCCCCCGATTACCAACAAGCCATTCAAATATAATATGTATTTTATGATGACCTATCATCATGCAAAAGGATTTGTTGGTAATCTGGGGGGAACGATGTTCAAAAAATAGTTTTCTGATTTCCTATATGTTAATACAAAAAGTAGATGTTTTAGCCCAAAAATAAAGCTATACATGTATCGGAATGGGAACCAAAGTCCAATATGCTAAAATATGGACTGACAGTGAACTAATGTGTGCTGGTTGAAGCATTTTACCAACTTTTACATTTTTCGAAATACAGGGCAGCTATACATTGTGACTCCCATTACCACTGTCAAAGATCCTTAGATTCTGTTAAGAGTACAGTTCAACCTCTTTATAACATGCCTCAAGATTTACATTTTTATTGCAGTCATTCTAGATGAAAGTATCTTTCTTGGTGTTCTTCATTTCTCAATGAAAAACATTAAATCATGTGATCTAAAGGCCAGGCCTATGGGCGGGGCAACGTCAAAACCAGCCAGTGACGTTGTTGGTTTGACGTTGCTCATGTATCGGCTGTTCCAACATTACATTAAGTCGGATTTAATATCAAATAACATGAACATGAGCGATGATATGTGCATATAAAATCCTGATACTTGATTGATAATTTAAAATGTTAATATAAGTATTGAAATACAGATTTTAGCTTTCACTGGATGATGAGAAACATTAGGCTGTTTTAATGTTTCCAAGAAGCCTTCAGGCTTCACAGACATTAAAACAGCTTCATGTTTTTCATCATCCAGTGAAAGCTAAAAGTTGATTTTCAATCCATAATTAAAACAGCTTTCAATGACCGTGACATGGCTCTCAAATGGTTCTTTTCCAATATTGTTCCAGTAGGGAATGACTTCATTACTGTTTCACTACCACAGTCTGTTTCTGTGGAAAGAGGTATAATGATGTTGATAGTGTTAAAATGAGGTGATACTTTAATATGTTCTAGGTATTAGCGCAGCAGCCCGACACCCACACACCTGCAGTATTAGACAGTGAGGACTACTTGTTTATGTTGTACACATCCGGGTCCACAGGCAAGCCTAAGGGGATACAGTCTGTTATTATGAAGTTACACAGACCGTTGTAATGAGGTTATACTGTAATATTTTCCAGGTATTAGCAGAGCAGCCCGACACCCACACACCTGCAGTATTAGACAGTGAGGACTACTTGTTTATGTTGTACACATCTGGCTCGACGGGCAAACCCAAGGGGATTGTCCACACTCAGGCTGGATATCTCCTGTATGCCAATATGACCATGAAGGTAAACTTTTTGCAAAAATGTGTGTATGCCATTATGATTGAAATTAAGCTAAAAGTAAGCTTGTAACATTTGTGACATAGTGCTTAAGCCACTCGATTTTAAACCATGGATGGTAAGTTAGCCAGAGCTTTGTCTTTACTCTTTTGGATGAGACTTAAAACTTAGGTCACATCTCTATATAACCTGAATACAAGCACAACTACCAGTGGCCTAGTGGTAGAGCATCAGACTTCGTATTCAGAAGTCCTTGGAATATGAAGTCCTTGGTTGGATCCCCACTAAGAACACAGAGTTGGACACATTATCTCTGCTACTAGTCGTACTTGTTCAATTTCATACCCAGGAAGCAGTTGCTCCATTTGAAATGACTGTAAAATTGTTAAATTCAATAATTTCGGTCATAGGGCAGCTATGACAGCTACATGTATATCAAGCTGAGGTCAAACCAAGATGCACCATATGAACAAGGAAATATCATCTGCATGACATAGACTAATTTTCGTATGAAATAACTTGATAAATAATTATCAGTTTTAGGATCTGATAAAATATATTGTAGCTGTTGATTTATTAATTTGTCCACATTTTTAGGTTACAAAATAACTTAGTCATCATTATAAAAGAGCCGTGATGCGAGAAAACCGGTCTTCAGGGTTTCCAATCAGCTGTGACATAAACCGCCTGCACAGTCACAGAAGAAAGATAGAAGCTTGAAATTTTGAATTTAAGAAGAAGAGGGATTGTATTATCTGTGTAGCAAAAACAAAGGCGCTGATCGGCTGTGCAGTTACTGCAGAGCTGATCTGTGCCTTTGTTTTCGCTGAGGTGGAAATCCGGTTTTCTCATGATGTTGCTCAAATTGGGTTATCTCTTGAAATAACATCACCTTTTTAGGTAAATTGACATCAGTTCTACATTTATGATATGTTTCTTAGCAACAGTTATGCCTGCAACCATGTTTAGCAGTTGACCTTCAATTATTCTTCAAGTACACTCTATGAAACCATATGAGCCGCATCGTGAGAAAACCGGATTTTTGCCTAGGCGAAAACAAAGGCGCAGATCAGCTTCGCGGTAACCGCGAAGCTGATCAGCGCCTTTGTTTTCGCTACACGGATAGTACAATTTCTCTTCTTCTTAAATCCGAAATTTCAAGCTTCTAGCCTGCTTCTGTAACTGTACAGGCCGATTTATGTCGGACCTGGTCGGAAACCCCGAAGACCGGTTTTCTCGCGTCGAGGCTCAAATCCGTGACCGACATTTCATTATTGTTGGACAAAGTTGCCACTATAGAAGACTTCTGTACTGGATTGTCACTTTTCCTACCATGCTGGATGCTAGGTTGTGTCATTGAGCAAGACCCATATACTCCCATAATAACCCATGAAGTGGTGGCTCCCCCCTGACATGACTGAAATATTGTTCTGGGATATTAAACGTCAATACAAACAAGCAAACTTTTTTAGCTCACTTGAGCCAACGGCTCACAATGTGAGCTTATAGGATGGTAGTCGAGTTGGCATCAGTGCATCAGTCCGTGCATCCGTCCATGCGTTCACACTTTCAAACATGAATATCTGCTCTACTAAAATCCACAATTTCATGTCTCTAGCCTTTTTATCTCACCTGAGCCGAAGGCTCACAGGTGAGCTTATAGTATACCCATGCTCCGTCCATTGTCCGTCGTCCGTCCGTCGTTCACAATTTCAAAGATCTTCTCTTCTGAAACCGCTTGGCCAATCAAAGCCAAACTTCATGTGGAGCATCCTTAGGAAGGGGGAACGAAAGTTTATATAAATGGTCCAGGTCACATGAACAAGATGGCCGCCATGGCTATAAATAGCAAAAACCTTTAAAAATCTTCTCCAGAACCATAAGGCCTATGATTTTGAAACTTAGCATGAAGCATCACAGAAAGAAGCTCTACAAAGTTTATATAAATCATGACCCTGCGATGACGACCTATTTTACAGCAAGGTCAACTTAGGTCGCCAATGCATTTGAATGGGGAAAAATGTTAAATTATTAAATGGGTAAAACTTACTGGGAATAGGCAAATAGACAGAATGTTTATGGAAAAATTTTGGCCCCTGGGGGTTGTCTGCCCCTGCGCTGTGGCTATATACATGTATATTTCCATAATATTGAAACATCTTCTCCTCTGAAACCGCTTGGTTTCAGAGAAGCCAAACTTCATGTGGAGCATCCATAGGAAGAGGGAAAAAAGTTAATCTAAATGGTCCAGGTCACATGACCAAGATGGCCGCCATGGCTATAAATAGCAAAAACCTTTAAAAATTTTCTTCTCCAGAACCAGAAGGCCTATGATTTTGAAACTTGACATGAACCATCAGGCAATGGAGCTCTACAAAGTTTATATAAATCATGACCCTGGGATGACCTTGACCTTTTTTTACAGCAAGGTCAACTTAGGCTGCCCATGCATTTGAATGGGAAAAAATAGGAAAATGTCATTTAATGGCAAAAAATTTGCTAGGAATGAGCAAATGGACAGAAGATTTTTGTTTATGAAAATATTTTGGGCCCAGAGGGTTGTCTGCCCCTGCCCCGGGGCTATATACATGTGTATGACCATAATATTCAAACATCATCTTCTCTGAAACCGCTTGGCCAATCAAAGCCAAACTTTATATGGAGCATTCTTAGGAAGAGTGAATGAAAGTTTGTATAATTGGTCAAGGTCACATGACCAAGATGGCCGCCATGGCTATAAATAGCAAAAACCTTTAAAAAGTCTTCTTCTCCAGAACCAGAAGGCCTATGGGTTTGAATCTTTGCATGAAGCATCAGGCAATGGAGCTCTACAAAGTTTTTATAAATCATGACCCTGGGATGACCTTGACCTTTTTTATGGCAAGGTCAACTTAGGTTGCCCATGCATTTGAATGGGGAAAATTGTTACAATGTCATTTGAAGGGCAAAACTTGCAGTAAATTGGCAAATGGACTGAATCTTTATGATTTAAAAAAAGTAATTGACTCCAGAGGTTGCTCTGACCCTGCCCTGGGGTTATATACATGTATATTACCATTCTAGTCAAACAAGTTTATTGGTATATATCTCAGGTCTTAGGTGAGCGTTTACAGGACCACTGGTCCTCTGGTTGTGTGAGTGGACAGCTGGTTTGTGTTGGACTGATTGGAACCACTGAAGATCGGTTTCCTCAGGAAGATAATCAAATATTTCTAAACCACAAGTGTCCAAAGTTTATCAGTTACATGTATTTTCCTTGCTTTTCAGCATGTGTTTGACTACCGTGATGGAGAGATATTTGGCTGTGTTGCCGATATTGGCTGGATCACCGGCCACACCTATGTTGTATACGGTCCCCTCAGTAATGGTGCCACCACCCTGCTGTTCGAGAGCACGCCCATGTACCCCGACCCCGGGAGATATTGGGAAATGGTGGAGAGACTGAAACTTGATCATATCTACCTGGCACCGACGGCGTTACGAATGTTGCTGAAGTCGGGGGATAAATGGGTGAAGAAATATGACAGATCGTCACTGAGAGTGCTAGGCTGTGGTAAGAAGCAGTGATTTTGTTCCTTGTATTTAATAAATAGGTCAGCTATAGCAGTAAGTAGTTGAGTAATAATTCACTGTTTGGAGGTCAGTTGTAAAGATGATCAAATCACGAACGCGTAGCCAAGCGATTTATATTCTTACAACTGACCGACAAACACTGAATTATTACTCAACAAATCACTCACTTGAGCTGATCTATTTCAATTTTAACACAAATTGAATTCTAATAAAAGTTGCTGAAACCATCGATATCATTCAGCTTTCCGCCATTGCATTATAGATATCCCGCCAAATATTTGACTGTAATGCAGGTATTTACACACATTTGAGCCGCCTCAAGGGAAAACCAACAATCTGCATAGGGGAAAACAAAGACGCAGATCAGCTACGCGGTAACCGCGAAGCTGATCAGCGCCTTTGTTTTCGCTACTCAGATGGTACAATTCCTCTCCTACTTAAATCCGAAATTTCAAGCTTCTAGCCTGCTTCTGTGATTGTACAGCCTGATTTGTGTCAGACCCATTTTGAAACCACATTGTTGGTTTTCCCACGAGGAGGCTCATTTGTTATGCGCTAAAATGGTGTTACCCATTTTAGCACATAACAAATGGGCCTCCTCGTGGGAAAACCAACAATGTTTGATGGGAAAGTTGACGTCACAAATGATATCAAAATTGTGCAAAGTAAAGTCACGCTTATTTGCCCAGTTAATTGATACACAATATAACATTTTTTAGCCATTGACTATAAAGGTGAGGTCTGTTAGTATTTAAAATTTTGTGTATTTCATTTAAAAAAACAAGTCAGCTACATGCAGTTTTTTTAAAAATTGTGAAATATTGTTGCTGTAAGAAAGTGACTGATTTTGCTGCTCTGATTGTATTATGGAATTTTGATTTCTTGGTTATTAAAATTATGATAAACAGGGGCATGTCACTGCTGCATTTAGACCTCAGATATCTATGCAGATCTACATCTTTGTTTCATAATAATCTTGTATTAAGAGTTATGAAGAATTTTGGCTGCAACTGTTTTCATATTGTACATTCATGTACATGTATCTCATAAAGATCAGAAGTTCAGAGAAATCACAGTTTTAGCAATCTTTGAAAATAGGTTAATTGTCCTTCTTTTTATTTGACTTTTAAAATATAAGACAAAAGTTAAACTGTAAATGGATAGGTCAGTGATAAAAAATGTTAAATTGTGAATAAATAGGTCAGGGATATATGAGTAATTTTCTGTGACATTATAAAACAGAATATTTGAGCCATGTCATGAGATAAGGGGATTATTGCCTATGCGAAAAGAAAGGCGCAGATCCGCTGTGCAGTTACCTGATCAGCGCCTTTGTTTTTGCTACACAGATAGTACAATTCCTCTTCTTCTTAAATCAGAAGTTTCAAGCTTCTAGCCTTTTTCTGAGACTTCTGAGGCCGGTTTGTGTGGGACCTGGTCAACGACCAGCTTTATCGGGTTGGGGCTCAGTTATTAAACTGCTAATAGACACCAGATACAGTCACAGTTTTTCCTGGCATTTGTTGAAAATAAGGAAAGTTCTTCACTGTAGGCCTATTGAATCAATGAGCAAGATGAAAAAAAAAACAACAAAAAAAAACTGTTAATTGTTTTGGAGGCAGACATGGATTGACTCATCGTGATCAAGCAGGTTATATAACAGTAAAATCATATGACCTTTTGGTTATATAACAGAAAAATCATATGACCTTTTGGTTATATAACAAAAATCATATGACCTTTTGGTTATATAACAGAAAAATCATATGACCTTTAAAACCAACTTGTGAGTCAAAAAACATGAATCAACAGGTCAGATGGGTTGAAGTCACCACTCAAACTGATGAGCTGTAAGTGAGGTGCCTCTGTACAGAGTTGCTGACCACCATTACCTGACAAGTAAATTGCCACATTGAAGGACTTAGGTCATGTGGAAATGATTAATTTGAGCCGCCTCGTGGGAAAACCAACAATGTGGTTTCCGAACAGGTCTGACACAAACCGACCTGTACAAGCACAGAAAAGAGCTAGAAGCTTGAAATTTCGGATTTAAGTAGAAGAGGAATTGTACTATCCGAGAAGCGAAAACAAAGGCGCTGATCAGCTTCGCGGTTACCGCGAAGCTGATCTGCGTCTTTGTTTTCGCCTATGCAGATTGTTTGTTTTCCCATGAGGCGGCTCATTTATTGGCCACACTTTCCTTAGCAAGTCTGACAGAGAAAGTTTACCTGTGCAGAGTGCCTCATTTTTCACATGTAACTGACAAGTTGCTAGCCTAAAAGTGTCTTTTCCATGATAAATGTATACTTTAATGAAGTCATAGAAATGAACCAACCTTTTGAAAAAAAAAAAAAAAAAAAAAAAAAAAAAAAAATTGCTTCCGCTGTGATTATAAGAATCTTACATGAGTGTCAGGTATGGATAGACAAATCTGTCCCAACGGTCACATTTTGGCATCACGAGGCTCGCCGAGTGATGCCAAACTGTGACCCGAGGGACAGATTTGTCTATCCATACCTTACACGCATGATGGATTCTTTTTCTTGCACGCCTTAATGCGACGAAGCTTGATTTTCATACTATTTATCCAGAAAAATGCTACAATTGCGGCGTCCGCCATTTTGAATTTAAACGTTTTGACGTCATTGTGACGTGTGTGCTTAGCGACGAAAATACGTGAAGTCCTTTACAACCATTGTAAGAAAAGAACACTTGAACGCACCGTGCGACCGGGGTGAGATAACAAGGGTGAGATAAGAATTTCTCATATGGGGTAAAACGGGGGATTTCTCTATCTGGTGTGCAAGAAATTATTATCCTGATCAGCACAATGAAACAATTGTACCGACTTGCGTTGCTTTGTTAAATGAGGCTGGTACATGTATGTGAAACCAACAATTTTTGTTTCCGATCAAGTCCGACTAAAGCTGGTCTGTACAGTCACAGAACCAGGTTAGAAGCAGTAAGCTTGAGATTTTGGATTTAAGAAGAAGATGGATGGTACTATCTGTGTAGCAAAAACAAAGACACTGATCAGCTGTGCAGTTACTGCACATCTGATCTGCACCTTTTTTTTGCCTATGCCTGTTGTTGGCTCTCTTTTGCTGTGACTGATATGCTGAACAAAAGTGAAACTGCTACAAATTATTTTGTAATATTCTAACAAGAATGCTTACCCCAGATTTCATTTTATTGCAAACATTTTATCACATTTTCATTCTTTTGGCTATAACTTGCACTTTGATTTGTTTCTAGTGAAGCAAAATATGCCATGATACATGCATTTTAAGAAGTAGGCGGTTAGAAAAAAGACCATGACAATTCAGTATCACGCGTAACAGAAGTCGACAAAATGAGCGCATGAAATCGTCTGTGATTGGTTCCATGCACTGCCCATGTTGAGCTATAGAAATCACTTGGTCATTTTGCTGATCCCTTGTTTGTTAAAATGCATGTAGCATTGCTCTGTTTGCATTGACAGAAGCAAATCAAAATGTAAGCTACATCCAAGGAATGAAATTTTGTATGTATAATAAAACGTGTTGCAATAAATAGAAATGAAAGACAGAAATTCAAGTTAGAATACGAATGTAGCATTTTCACTTTGTTCAGTATATGAGCCGCCTCGTGGGAAAACCAACAATGTGGTTTCCGAACAGGTCCGACACAAACCGACCTGTACAGTCACAGAAGACAGCTAGAAGCATGAAATTTCGTATTTAGGAAGTAGAGGGATTGTACTATCCGTGTAGCGAAAACAAAAGCGCTGATCAGCTTCGCGGTTACCGCGAAGCTGATCTGCGTCTTTGTTTTCGCCGATCCAGATTGTTGGTTTTCCCATGAGGTGGCTCATATAATACCTCATGCCTAACCATCTTGTGTACATAGATACTGCAGCATATTGATACAGAAATAAGTATAGTGTCATCACATCACTTGGAAAGAACATTAATCTTGTATTGTTACTCATCCATCCTTTCGTAGCCTGCATGGCTGTCACAGTACCATAATTAGTTTACATTATCAAAAAGATTTAGTGTATACTTTCATGTCAAGATAATTAATTATCAAGGCGGCCCCCGTGGCCGAGTGGTTAAGGCCGCTGACTTCAGTGCTCTTGATCATTCGATCATCTCACCGATGTGGGTTCGCGCCTCGCTCGGGGCATGAGTCACATGTGGGACAAGCCAAGTTCTGCTTGCGGGTGTGTCAGGTGGTTTTTCCCCGGGTACTCCGGTTTTCACCCCACCTACCGATTGATCCGTCTCGATATGAGTGAAAAAGCTTAAAAGGGACGTAAAACTGAATCAAAAAAAAAAAAAAAAAAAAAAAAAAAAATTCAGCTTTGTTTGGCTTGCTCTGGGGTTAGTCAGTGACTGACACATACAGTAGTTATCATTATCATGTACTGGGCAAAACAAGGCCAAAACAAGGCCAGTTGTACAATAAAAATAAAACTGAGATCCTTTAAGAGCAGTGAGCATATTAATGAGAAAAGGTATGGGCCATACCTCGGTTTCGGCTACTTAAGTCTCTTCAGTGACTCTATATATATAATACTGTTTCTCACCTTGCTTTGTATGCCCGTTGTATCTCACTCTGAATTTACATTTCCCACAGTAGGTTTAAGTTAATTATGATAAACAATCTTCAGCAATAATATATAATACTGTTTCTCACCTTGCTTTGTATGCCCGTTGTATCTCACTCTGAATTTACATTTCCCACAGTAGGTTTAAGTTAATTATGATAAACAATCTTCAGCAATAAGGTGGGTTGTGAACAGGTGTAGTGCCATATTGTACAATTTAGGGCATGTATCCCCATTCGTGACCCTTTAGGCCAAAAAAAAAAAAAAGGAATGTTTCCGGTAACCCGACCAACCCTGTCAAAAACTCCCCGACTCTAATATTTTTTTCCTGTTTTCCGAAAATAAAAACTCGAAAATCGAAAAAAGATCGTGTTTTTCAAGTACCGGATCGGCAAAAGAATAAAAAAATGTTGAATTGAAGTTTCAACTAAGAAGCTGTGCATGTGCACTGGAGGAGGAAACAGTTTAATTCTGATTAAACTGTATATCTATGTTCAGATATTTTACATGGTAAGGCTTCCCTCAAAAAAAAAAAAAAAAAAAAAAAATCCCGACCTATCAACCTATCGACCCATTTTTTTTTTCTGGCATGTTACCGGAAACATTCTTATTTTTTTTTTTTTGCCTTAAAGACTGGCAATAAAAGTCTGACACTTGTGCTGCAGTTTCAAGATACTTGTTGTCTATATCAAAAACTTCAAGTCTCTGAACATCCCCTTTGAATACAAAAGCTCATCGAAAATCTGGGAGACAGGTCTTCTAATAATTCTAATATTATCTGAGCCTGTTCATGAGAAAACCATTGGAATCAAAGGCCCCTTGCGCTGACCCTGACTTGTGATGTGCCAGCTGCCTGAAAAGGTGAGTTCTATATGAGCCGCATCGTGAGAAAACCGGATTTTTTGCCTATGCGAAAACAAAGGCGCAGATCAGCTGTGCAGTAACTGCACAGTTGATCAGCGCCTTTGTTTTCGCTACTCGGATAGTGCGATTCCTCCTCTACTTAAATCCAAAATTTCAAGATTCTAGCTTGCTTCTGTGACTATACAGGTTGGTTTGTGTCAGACCTTGTCGGAAACCCCGAAGACCGGTTTTCTCGTGTCGCGGCTCATATGGAAGACTTGTGAAGGAGGTTCACATTGATGATAAAAACTGAGGCTGTTCCAGAATTCTATTATTTGGGAGACATGCTTTCTGCTGGCAGTGGTTGTGAACTGGCTGCAGTGACACATTGTGAATCGGCTTGGGGCAATTTATCCGAACTACTCCCTCTCCTCACCAACCGCAATCTGTCAATTTTGACCAGAGGTCAAGTGTGTTCAACTTGTATGAGAAGTGTTATGCTACATTTATCAGAAACATGGTCAATGAATAATTCAAAGGTGAATAATAAAGTAAGCTCAGACTCCCTTCTCTCAAAACTTGGACTCAAGGGTTAAGATGTTGTGCTAGGCACCAACGAGATGAGATAGTATAGGCATGTAGAGCGCAGCAAAGGCTGGATTGCTCAAGTATGCAAGCTAAATGTAGTTGGGCAGGCCAAGTTTAGTAGGGATTAAGTGTTGTTATATTGCTGATCCTCAGAATCGTTGGAGAGGTTGTCTGAGAAGGAGACTTGTCAAACAAGTCCAACCCTCAGTAGGGGACCAGGTACTAAAAACAGATATGATGATTTATGGGATTTCTTCACATCATGGGGATGCCATGGCATGCAAAATGTGCTTGAAAATATAACCACCCAAGTAAATGAATACTGTTTGAATGGTTTGAAAAAATCCCTTTTCCTGAACAGGCTAGGACCTTAGCAGTTATTTAGGAATCAGTTGATCGGTCAGTCAGTTGTAAGCTTTCCCTGGAGGCCCAAGCATGCCATCTATTTCTAATGAGCCCAATGGGCTGGGACCCCCTGAAATAATGTTTTGTAATAGTATTTTATCAATGTTTCAGTTGGCGAGCCCCTAAATAATGAGGCATGGCAGTGGTACAATCATGTGGTGGGTGATAATAGATGCGATATCTGTGATACATGGTGGCAAACAGGTAAGAAATTTAAATAGAGGATCTTACACAAGTGGTCATTTTATATAAAATGTATTTAACCAGCCTTCAGCAAGTTTTATAAATTTCTTATAAAATGACTACGAGTGTAAGATTCATTTTATCGTATGATTTTTAAAATAGGATTTTTTTTTGCCTTTTAGTCACATGATAAAAAATTGCTATGGAATTAGAAAACATTTTAATGAAAATTTTGAAAGTCTGACCCATGAATTGCTGCTTTCAAAATGAGGTATTATAAATGTATTGAGTCACTTCCAATGTAATTATCATAGTTAACCCTTCTTTACATTGTTTTTATTTCCGCTAGCTCAATCCTATGTAATACACAAAGAAAAAAATCTTCAAAGATGTTTTGGAACAACTGATTTGCAGTGTCAGCATTTTAGCTTACACCCATATGCTTCAAAACTTTGTCTAAGGTTTTGTGACAAGCCATACTGTTGAACTTTTACCTGACTGTTAAGTCATGCTAAGAAAGAAGACATTCAATAAAGCTCAGAATAAAGGCTTTAATCAACTGATCAGTAAGATCTGCTTCTTATTCTTGGGCATAAGCAAATGGCAGGTTTTCTCATGAAGATCAAGGCTTATATTTGAGCCCTGATGCGGGAAAACCAGTCTCTGGGGTTTCCGACCAGGTCTGACACAAACCGACCTGTACAGTCACAGAAGCAGGCTAGAAGCTTGAAATTTTGGATCTAAGAAAAAAGAATTTGTACTATTCATTTAGCGAAAACAAAGGGGCTGATCAGCTTCACAGTCACTGCGAAGCTGATCTGCACATTTGTTTTCAAATAGGCGAAAATCTGGTTTTATCACGATGCATTTCATTTTATTAGGTATTAAATTTCCAATCAAGTTGATTTCATGACTTTTGTGACAATTATTACTTCAAAAATATCTAGGAAATATCTAGGAAAAATCATTTACAAGCCATGTGACTCGAAATACAGAAATAAATGCACTACAGAAAACTGACACAGTTCAATTTAAAAAAGTATACTCCTCCTCAAAAAAATATCTGGCCACTCAAAAGTGTAAGAATCGCAAAGGTTGTTCACATTCTGCACATTTTGTATAAATTTGCTTAACATGCTAATGCCCTATACTACTCTATTTCCAACCCAAGACTGAAAGTAATATTGCTTTGTAAGGCTTATACGTCCTACTAACAGATTGTGTCATACGGAGATAGGACATGCTAAATTTTGTCCAAAATGATGCTGAAGCCTAATGGGTCAAACTCATGATTCTTTATACGAAGTTAGACGCTTTACCAATACACCATGACAGCATCTACACTGTATTTGTATCCAGATGCAGCAAACATGAGCGAGTCACAAGTGACCTTCCTCTACCCCACTCATTTGTACTCTAGCTTGCATATAACTCTGAGCATGCGCAATATACAAAGGCAGCATGCAAAACAACTGTTTCTACTATTGATTTTGTCAAGTACTTTCAAATTGACAAAAATGGAAAACAAATTTCATTTATTTGTTGGGTGGTTTAAACATAAAAGGGTGTCCAGATTTTTTTTGAGGAGTATCATATGAGCCGCCTCATGGGAAAACCAACAATCTGCATAGGCGAAAACAAAGACGCAGATCAACTTCGCGGTAACCGCGAAGCTGATCAGCGCCTTTGTTTTCGCTACTCGGATAGTACGATTCCTCTTCTACTTTAATCCGAAATTTCAAGCTTCTAGCTCTATTCTGTGCTTGTACAGGCCGATTTGTGTCGGACCTGTTCGGAAACCACATTATTGGTTTTCCCATGAGGTGGCTCAATTATATGTGACCATGCTAGACACCCGAAAATTGTTTTCTTATATCAACACACAGGGGCTATATTGTGACCAAATGTTTTCATGATGATAGTTGATGGTTTTCAAGTCCACATGAAAGCCTGTTTACAATGTCAGAAAGATTCGAATGAGCACCACCCATAGAATAGAAAAGGATTTATTTGTGTAATGGTCTTAATGTTTATAAGAACTGCTAAATCAGGCACTGACAGTATCATAAAATTTTCCAAAAGTACATTTATTTATTGCATAATACCAACGTCACATGGTATTAACAGCACTCATATTTACGGGCATGTATTAAAAAGACAAAAGTCCTGTATTAAGTCAGGCATTTCGCATGTATGCGTGCATTTATAGATGGCTTATAGTTATGCTTATTACCAGTGGCCATGCAAAGCACATGCTAAGTAGTATGCCTAACTGAACTTGGCTTTGAAAGAGCATAAGCATGATGTGTGCTTGGGTTTAGAATATATGACTGGGCTTTAAAATAAAGTGTGTCTTTTGAGCCAATAATTTCTTAGGTATTTTTCGATGCTGATGTTAAATTCTTGCAATAATGTCAATCAAACATGATTGAAAACCATGGGATTCAGTATTTCAGGGCATACTTCAAAACCTAGTGAATGTTAATGACTGGTAATCCCTTTGTTATTTGCTTGACTTATGTGTCACATGATTTAAAAAGACATGCTTTAAGGACATAAATCTGTTTATTATATGTAATAAGGAAATTTATGTATTGTTTTCACATGTTAGATCCAAGGGCTGTCACGAAAAGAGATGTCATTGCATGTAATGCACACATTAATTACCAAACTGTGTTATTTTCATGCCATTATGATGTTAATGTTACTTAAACCCAAAGCAGGATTATTTAAATGTTGTCAAGTAATGTAAAGTTCAGCCTCATTTTTTATGTACATTAAAAGTGGATGTTTCTTAGAACGAGCTTTAGCGCCTCCCTTTTGGTCCAGCATATGTTCTTGCTAGAAAACCATGTTTGTTTGTTTTGTTTTTTATGTAAGAAGCTCAACTGTCATGAAATTGAGAATTGGGTAGAGCTGTAGATTTGCAGCTGAACTTTTTTCAACCTCGGCTCAGCTGAGCATGAAATTTCAACTGCTCATAAAAGGTGAAATAGTGAAAATCTGAAACTAGTAATTTATGCTGCTCATAAATGTTAAAATGCCAAAGTCCCACCCTTTATACCCAGATTGGAAAAAACAGATTAACAATCAGGGTCTGATTCAAAAAGAACATATCACAAGCTGAGTGAGCAGCTATTTCCCTAAAGATGGCCATGCAGTTACCTGAACTTAACCAAAAAACATGAAATGCGCACATAAGAAGGTGTAAACAGCACAAAAAATTAACTTTAAAACATAAAACAAATAAAATATAAACAGAATAACAAATAGGCTGATCAGCTAGACTATTCTTGACACAGCGTTTTATCTACTTTTAGAAACAGGAGGAATCTGTATATCCCCGAGACCGTCTGCTCCAGGGGCAGAAATCACCCCAGCTATGCCAATGAGGCCATTCTTTGGGATAGAACCTATCCTCATGGACCCTAAAACTGTAAGTTATTGTGAACTTGTTGATGTCTTCTTTGCCAGATTCTGCAACCTATTTTCAAAAGGTGAGCATATAGGATAGGCTAGTACCCGGCGTTTGTCTGAGTCTCCGTAGGTCGTCTGTTGTCGTTGTCTTCCACTATTTTCAAAGATCTTCTCTTAAACAGCTTGGCCAGTCAAAGCCAAATTTTATAAGGAAGGGGGAACAAATAATGTGTTCATAATACTTGAGGTCACATGACCAAGATGGCTGCCATGCCCATATACTGTAGGCTATTTTTCATTATGTTATTAGTCCAGTCAAACGAGTATCAGTGCCTGGGATTGCCAGTTGATATCTTGCTGTCTCTTTGATTTCATATAAGCCGTGTCGCAGTCCAACAAGGTCCAACACTAATCAGCCTGTACAGCCACAGAAAATACGGAGAAGCTTGAAATTTAGGATTTGAGAAGAAGAGTGTTTGTTCTTTTCATGAAGTGAAAACAAAGACGCTGATCAGCTGTGCAGTTACTGCACAGCTGATCTGCGCCTTTGTTTTCGCATATCCAGTTTCCTTGTGACGCAGCTCATGTGTGGGAAAATCAGGTTCATTCATGACTTTTTCATTTTTCCTTATATTAGGGTGAAGAACTGAAGGGAGGGAACACTAAGGGTGCCCTATGTATCAAGAGACCGTGGCCTGGAATGGCTAGGACAATCTACGGTGACCACCAGAGGTTCATGGACACATACTATAAAACATATCCAGGTAATAGTGGGTTGAGTGTAAATACATGTATGTGAATGATCAGTGAAAGTCTTGGTTTAAAATTATTTATGTAGTACAGGTCAACCTCATTATAAGGCTATCTTTGGGCTCTAGGGGAACAGGCCGTGTTATAAAGGAAACCATGTCATAGTGAAGTTATTTAAAATACACATTAAGCAAAATAATCATTTTGGGATCCATGGCATGGCTATGTTATATTGAACTGCACTATAGTGAGGTGTGTTATAATGAGGTTGAATTGTAATGAGCAGCAATATAAGAAAGCTAACCCTTTGAGTTTCTGACCACAAAAGATGGCTGTTGGATTAAGGAGGCTGTTTTGCTTAAAACCCAGAGATTCTGATTAAGGCTTGAAAAATTGCTGTGATTCAAACAGTCTTCCTCACCTGATTTAGGGGAGCATGGTGGTGTATTGGTAGCTTACAAGACTTTGGCGTGAAAGGTCCTGGGTTTGATACCTACCTCTGCTGTGTAGTTTCCTCGAGCATCATACTTTAAGCTTCCCAGTAATAGTACTGGGCCCAGTTGTTCAAAACTAACGACGTCGTTAGTTAACGTTTCGTTAAAATTTCAAACGTTAATATTACAAATACACTGTTATTTTTTGTTGAAAAAATGTGAGAATCCTATGCACTGCAAAGGATTCTCACATTTTTTCAACAAAAAATAACAGTGTATTTGTTACTTTTGCTGATATTTGCTTAACAAATTTATGTCTTAACGATATTGTTAAGCTAACGATGCTTTGAACAACTAGGTCCTGGTTAATACCCAGGAAGTGGCCATGGTGGCTCTGTCCCAACATTACTGAAAGCTTGTTGACTGGGACATTAAGCCATTACCAAACTGAAGTCGCCTGATTTAAGTGTGAAAACATATTTTCAGCCTTTTTGTCAATTAATTTGCCCCCCCCCAAAAAAAAATAAATAATAGATAGTTTAATGTACTGAATCAGTCTTTCTTTCTTTCTTTCTTTCTTTCTTTCTTTCTTTCTTTCTTTCTTTCTTTCTTTCTTTCTTTCTTTCTTTCTTTCTATATATACTGCAGCACCCTCTCTCAAGGATTATGAGCATCGGTAGTTCTGTGTAGTGGTTTTTAGATGTCATAACAGTTTATATGCATCTACTTAGTTTTGGGGTAAAGGTTTTTTGCTTTTCTAGAATATATTTTCATTTGAGCCACCACATGAGGAAACCAACAACATACATAAGCGAAAACAAAGACATCTTTTTTCGCTATACAGATAGAACAATCCTTCTTCTCGTTAAATCCAAAAATTTAAGATTCTTGCCTGCTTCTGTGACTCTACAGGCCGGATTGTGCTGTACCTGGCCAGATACCCAGATTGTTTGTTTTCTCATGTGGGGGCTCATTTCATTTCTAGGTTATTATTTCACTGGTGATGGTGCTTATAGATCAGAGGAAGGACACTACCAGATCACTGGCCGAATGGATGATGTTCTGAATGTCAGTGGGCATAGGCTGGGTACTGCTGAAATTGAAGATGCCATAGTAAGGCATAGTCTTTTATGTTAAGAAATTATTTGGTTATTTAAAGGTCCATGCAGAATAGTCATACTGATCTCAAAGGACAATATGAAAACGTTTATAATCTGCAGTATACAAGCTTTCAAGCTTTGTCAAGATTCTGGAATTTTATAGGAAATCGCTAGTGTAAAAGTTTGTTAATCATGTGTTGGTCTACTTTTAAGGTGATTTAATCCATTTACTTTATAAAACTTTAAACATTGTTGTTATATATAGCATCATGTAATGACATTAGGCGCCATAGCTAATATATTAAATTATGGCAGTATCCACAGAAAAAATAGCATTATCATAAGATTTTAGACGCTACAATTTTACCCATTACATCAGGATAACAAGTCTGTGTATTGAGTACCCCCTCATACTCCACTTTTATATAGTAAATTTGGTGTTTGCAGGGGTAAACCTGTTTCTCTTATTTTTGCTCAAAAACACAGATTGTGGGTATTCGTTGAGGGGGTTCTGACGTGTACCCACAATCAATGTCTTGACCAAACATATGGAAAATATAGAAATTTTTCAGCTGAAAATTTTCAAATTTTACAGCATAAAAAATTGCTGTATATTGCAAGGGCATGTTTTCCTAATGAGTGGGTAATTGTACCCTAGATTTACAAAATTGTCTAATCCTGGGTGGCCCTGCCCACTCCTCTTCCCAGGGATAACATTGATAGGTGCGTGGACGTGTTGCACATGTGCCACAAGATTGTCACGTTATAATTATTTTGTTCTAGGTTAATCTCAGAGTAGGTTCTATCATTTTTTTCAGACTAGGCGTAGGGTTTTTTCTCTCTAGAATTTAAATGATAAGGAAATGATTATTAAAGGTCAATTAAAATAATAGAAGAATTTTCTGGCATCATTAGTTTCTATGACATTCATTAGTTGGTTATGGTCTTCTATGGTCTTCTATTATTTCGGCTTTGTTTGGCATTAGAAACTTCTGGTCATTAACTTTGCATGAAAAACTGCATCTTATTGTACATATATCATTCTGTGTCACAGGATATTATCAGGCATAATTAATGAAGAAAAAAGCCATGTATTAATTAGGCAATTCACTTGCGCAATCGCTACAGAAAGCATGTGCTAATAATGAGTGACTTATGCAATAAGTTATGCCTTTTATGCAATAATAGCGATCAAAAATATTTTAACATTCTTTAACATTCGCTAGGTCTCTTGGGACTAGTAGCAAATGGAAATTCATATTTGATTCGTAAACATTTTTATCTACATGTGCACAAGTAAAGCATTAACTGAGCTTGTTTATTTGAACTTTTATCTTATTTAAGCCTGGCATCCTTTTAATGGGACATAGGCAAACAGTATAGCCCCAAAACGCAGCATCCAATCTATTCTGTCCCCTTAGAGGATTTTCATAAAAAAATGGAATAAAAATTCAATATCACTCCTGATGCCCCTAATAATGGAAGTGGACTCACCTAAGTGAAAACAATGGGAAAGTCTATTTGTCACATTTTAAGCTTAAATGGGGCACTTTTGCTGCTGGCCGGCCTAGGATTACATGTTGAGCTTGTAGCGGGCGTGGCTTAACTACTGGCCCATAAATATCGGAATACCTGTAATATTTAATCTGCTGATAATAGCTGTCAAAATTCTACAGGTAACTTGTATCCCTGAAGCAATGTCCAATCAGAACTGATTATTCATGCATTCTCAATAAAGCGGTGCAATTTGCTTTTTAACGTGTCGTCATATTACGAGGGTGGTTCAGAAAGTTCTGTCACAGGTGTTATAACTTTGTTAATATACATGATAGGTTGCTGTATTATACCTTGATTGAAAGGGCTACATTTCTCCTTTGTAATGATGCCAAAACAATGCACGAACGAAATAAATACTTCAAAATACATGCCTTGAAAGACACCTGGGGTAAAACCACTGGCACGTTTTCTTGAATTTGTGAATATTATTGTGTGCGTTTCATGCGTTATATCTTTATAACTTCCGATCAAATTTTTTCCAACTTTACAGTTATAAGTAATAATATATTTAGAAAAGCAATGTGACAAAAATTGCCATTATCGATGCTATGCTGACTTTATAATAAAGCGATGTATATGACGTCATTAAAATACGTACCCCTATAGTGTTTCTGGCACCGCTGCACCATTATATGTGTTTGCTTTTTTATAAGTTTACTATAGAGCACGCTAGGATGAAACAATTAAATGGTAAAATGCATTTTAAGCTCCATGAACTATGTGTAGATGTCAATAAATGTCATTTGAACTTAAACCGTATTTTAAAGTATGTACAACAAGCCAATTTCAATATTTCATTTTACTATAACTCAATTAAATTCAGCTGAATGATTTTGATTTTTGCAGGATATATTCATCTATGTTTCAAAAATATATTACATGGATTATATTTTTTCGAAGTCGATTTTCTTTAAATAATATTCACAAATTTAAGAAAACGTGCCAGTGGTTTACCCCTGGTGTCTTTCAAGGCGTCTATTTCAAAGTATTTATTTCTTTTCGTGCATTGTTTTGGCATCATTATAAAGGAGAAATGTAGCCCTTTCAATCAAGGTATAATACAGCAACCTATTATGTCTATTAACAAAGTTATAACACCTATGACAGAACTTTCTGAACCCCCCTCGTATAAATAGTTTTATATAATGCTCAACATCTTAATTTATTTATGCAATACAAGCAGGGTCAGTGTCGATAAAAATTCGATGTGCTTACTTATTATCTACTATCTTATTTGTGTTTTACAACTCACTTACTGTGCGATATGGTAAGGTTCGTTACTGTCGCCACTGCTATATGCGCCTTTAAAATGCATTTTTCGTGCTGCTGTGGTCCTTTAACACACAGACTTTGTATTTTTAATATCAACATGTATGTAGGCCTCAACAAGCACATAAAATACTTTGCAGTTTATCACTTTCTATTAGCACGATTTCTAGTTTTGCATCTGTGACAGTAGTTTCTGTAATTTCTATTATCTGACTTATGCAGTGCATCTACCCCGTTCCGGACCAGCCAATACCAGAAATCTTTACTTACATATTAAGATCGTATCGGTATCTTGACATTAAAAACATGTAAATTGGAATGGGGCTTATATGTAGTGTTGATGCAAAGGTGTGAATTCAGTTCCCCTCTTGTGCGTAGATGTAAGAAAGTAAGGTTCGTTACCGCAATATTTACGAAACTATTAGTAATGCTGAAGACAGAAGCCGTCAAATTATTCCATGTTATCCCTCTCGCATTGGTTTGGTACTAGAAAGTATATGTGCATGGTATAAGGTCCAGAAAATAAGCATAAAAAGAAAAAATGTAAGGTTCGTTTTGTAAGGTTCGTTACCTTATATTGTCAATTAGCTCTTTAATTGATATCACACACTTTCGCGCCAATTGTTTCTTCATATTTCGGAGGGAAATGACACCAGAGATACTACACGCTATCGCAGCCATCATTTTGCGGATGATTTGGTATGATTTTGGCGAAACCTCGGGATTTACTGAAAACAGACAACGTAACATTCAAAATAAAGTTTTGTAACGCCCTGATCTGATGATTTCATTTTGTGTTATCTTCAAATAAAATGCATTTCAAACGAAGTTTGATTTACTATAAATGACAGAGGAGGTAGTCATAGGATGGCATAAAAAGTTAAAGTAAGGTTCGTTACCAGATGTAACGAACCTTACCAAGCATTTTTAAATCGTGTAACTATATTCACTATGAAAAAAATTTGTATTCATTGTTATGGTTTGTTAAATTAATGCACATTCGTTTGGTAGGACCCTACAAGGACTTGTTCTTGTTCGATTTTATGGTTCTAAAAGAACGATTATTTGTACCTGCAAGCTAAGCATTTCTATGCATGCTTTGTCATGGAGTATGTGGGAGTCAAGTTATTCTGAGAACATGCAAATCTGTGTTTTTAGAACTAGTATGCTCTTTCTCTCCCTCTCTCTACACTCAACATATGTCTATGTAGAAGACTATATGGTATAAACCATGGAAGATCTTTCAGTAAGGTTCGTTATGGAAAGGTAACAAACTTTACAACAAAAAACCTTTTGATTTCTACGCACAAACCGTGAAATAAATATGCACTTGCGATTGGAAATTTTATGTACAGTGTGGCTAAGGGCAATAAGCTACCGTACAATTAAAGATATAGGGAACTGGCATTCTAGAACGATGTTGTATCCATAACAAACCTTACAACGAACCTTACATCTTGGGGAAAATTCAAGTCATTTTTGTAAGAATATTAATGTGTTTATGTTGAAAATACTTTGGATATAAGAAATTAATGCATTTTCCTTGAGGAAAATGTTATTTTCATTGGTACTGAGCAATGTTGAAATTTTTATGTTTGAAAATGCCAATTGCACCGCTTTATTGAGAAAGCATGATTGCTAATGTTGTATATTGAAGAGCTCAGAGAGATGTTGACAGGTTGGTGTCAAAGCAAAAACTTAGATAAGACCCCTAATTCAGCCTTTTATAGTCCAGGTGCCCCTTTAACTTCGTGGTTGGTAAATAAGGGTCTGTGTAGAGAATAGAAAATAACAGGTTTAGTTGTCTGGCCAATCCGCATAAGTTTGTAAAGACTTTTTATGCAAATGTAATCTGTTATGTTATAGCCTTCTATAGACCAAACAATATATCATTAAATTTCTGAATAAATAGACTACTCATTGAGCCTATCCTGTAAGTCTTTTTATTTGCTTGTTTAATGCATTGCTCAGATGGAGATATCTAATTTGAACATATGTGTGACTCAAATAAATTGTCTGGTTTGAAGATATTTATATACAACTTTTTGCACTGAGTCTGTTTGAGCTGTGTCACAGGTTTGAAACAAACTTTGGTCAAAGAAGATGGGCTAGAAGCGTGAGGTATTGGATTTAAGAAGAAGAGAGATTTGTACTACCCTTGAAGCGAAAAACAAGGGTGCTGATCAGCTGTGTAGTAAAGGTGCACAGCTGATCTGCGTCCTTGTTTCACATATGTGCTAAGCAGGCTTTCTCATGATGTGGCTCATTTATTACATTGATGTATTACCATCAGGGAAACATGTCCGTGTAATGTATACGCCTTTAAACTCCACTTTTATATTGCAAAAATGGGGTTTGCAGAGGTATATCCATTTTTGCTCCAAAACATAGATTGTGGGTACTCGTTAGAACCACTATCTATGTTTTGAGCAAAAATAAGAAAAATATATAAAATTTTCTACAAAAAATTAAAAAATTTTACAACTTAAGAAAATTCTGTATATTACATGGGCATGTTTTCGTAATGCAGTGTCATTTTAAATGACCACCTGATTCTCTTCTAATAAGGTGCATAAAAATCTCAATAACGATAAAAAGCTGGCATTTCCCAAATTAGTACACTTCAGTACTCCTGGCCTTTCTATTCTCACTTTAATTGTATTTTGATATTGCACAGCTCGAAATCCCCAGGGAACAACAAAAGTGTCTAACATCAAGGAAAACTAAGCCATACCCTATTTTCCTGATCATTTGGCTTACTTAAACTGAGTTACATCCTTTCTCTAAAAACCAACACATATTTTGTTGCACAGTTTTCTAATAAGGATAACATCATTACGAAAACAACTGCAAAAACTGGAGAAAAAACAACAACAATAAAAAAAACCAACAGTTAATTATTTTTTAAACTTAAATTGTATTTGCTTAAACATGAAATGTTAGAACATCCTTGCCCAGGTGTATTAAATCACTGGCTCTTAAGTCCTTTATTGTATTATACTCATGGTACATGTCAAACATATGTCAATATATATATTCTATAAATTGACCTTAGTTTTGGGTTACTAATATAACTTCAAGCACCTGTGATTTAATGAGTAACCACAAGCTATGCTTGCCTTGTACTCATATTTGTAATTTCAAGCTTTTTAAAACTATTTTCTGTGGCTATCAAGCATGATCTTATGCCAGACCTGGTCTGTTTTCTCAAACCAAGTCTCAGTTTTTGTCATCATTCTCAATAATTTTCTAGGATGATCACCAAGATGTAGCTGAGTCAGCTGTTGTAGGGTACCCACATGAAATCAAAGGAGAAGGTATGTATTAGCATATACTTGTGCCAGTGCATGAGAAAACCAACCGTCTTGGTTTCCACCAGGTCCCACGTTAACCAGCCTGTACAGCCACAGACACTGGCTAGAAGCTTGAAATTTAGGATTTAAGAAGAAGAGGTATTGCACTATTATATATCCATGAAGCGAAAACAAAGGGGCTGATCAGCTGTGCAGTAACTGTGTCATTGTTTTCGCCTATGCAGGTTGTTGGTTTTCTTATGCGGCCCCTGACTTGTGAGAAAATTTGTTCAACAAGAATCAAGCTGTTATGTCTTTAATCGCATTGCACATCTAAGATCAGTCATGCCAGGCCTGCTGTATATTATTAACTCTACATACCATGAGAAGTTTGATTAGATAGCCATATACATTTACAATTCTATTCAGATTTGGATATTGCTTGGTTGCCATGCTTATGTAATTCTTAACTTCTGTTCATCAGGTATCTATGCTTATGTGGTGCTGAAGGACGATATTCGACAGACAGAAGAGCAGCTAGCAATAGCTCTAAAAGCTATCGTAAAGAGACGTGTATCATCATTTGCTCAACCTGATGTGATAGTGGTAAGTGTAGGAGACCCCTATTCAGATACTCTAAGAATATTGTTAGTGTATCTGAATAGGGACTCCTACAAGGTCGTGCACAAAATGGTTTGTGATCAGTAAGGAAAAGGAGTAAGAACTAAAGCTTACTATCTCAGCAGCAAACAAAAAAAGTTTCTGATCAGACATGTACAATTTGCAAACATGGTACATTTCCTTGATCTTAATGATTTGAGCCATCGCGTCAGAAAACCAACAATTTGGGTTTACGACCAGGTCCGACACAGACCGCCTGTACAGTCAAAGAAAAAGGCTAGAAGCTTGAAATTTCGGATTTAAGAAGAAGAGAGATTGCACTGACTGTGTAGCGAAAACAAAGGCACTGATCAGCTGTGCAGTTACTGCATAGCTGATCTGCGCCTTTGTTTTCGCCAAAGCATTTTGTTGGTTTTCTTATGCAGCAGCTCATTTTTAAAAGTATTTAATTGTCAGACAATATTCTAGAAATCATTATCATTTAAAGGTTTTCAATAATAGGCTTTGAAATAAGAGAAAGCATCTTCAGGTTTCTTCAAGTGAAATGGGCTTCCATAGATTAAAATTAACATATAGAGTTAAGTAGATAGTAGCCTGTTTGAATATTTGCCACCTTAAATCTGCCAGAAATGGTATAGCTTTCTTTGCTTTCAAAAAGAACTTTCCAGATACTCGGAGTATACCCGTATGAAAATGCTTTGTGGCATATTATAGGTCGAGTATAATTTGTACCAATTTCTACAATTATCATTTTAGTTTACCCCAGGCCTACCTAAGACGAGATCTGGCAAAATAATGAGAAGAATTCTACGCAAGATAGCCGCCGACAAGCCAGAGGAACTAGGGGACACATCAACCCTGTTTGACCCTTCAATAGTAGACCTACTGGTACAGAAACATCAGGAGGCTACAAAATAGATCTCGCAAGTGGTTGTTTTTCCTGTAGAGGTTATTTTGGACTTAATCTTGATAGACCATGTGGTGCTTGAGCTTCTGGGGTAGATATTTAATGGAACCTTTCTGCAAATCACTGAAACATGTCCAAGCAAAAGTTAACCAATGTTTGTGCCTAATGCATTTAAACCTCTGGTTGGTTTAAAAATTATGAAATATTGTTATAAAGCCTGTTTCTTCTCAAAGTCATTAGCTCGGGGTATCCGACCCGTATCATAAAACTCCTGTCTTGGAGGCTTAACAGATGTGACACAAACAGGACTGTGTAGTCACAGAAGGAGGCAAGAGGCTTGGATTTTCTGATTTAAGAAAAAGAAGGCTTGCATTAGTCAGGAAGCAAAAACGAAGTGCTGATCAGCTGTGTACATGTACTGAGTATTAAACTGCACAGCTGATCTGTGTCTTTGTTTCCAGGAGTTCTCATGTTGGCTTATCTAATAGATATCAACTATGACAATTGATTGTTACATATTGTAAAAACTCAATTAAAAGCTGTTATTGGACATAAATGCATGGACAGTCACTAGACTCGCACACTCAGCTGATGCGTACAATCTCCATGGAGCGAAACGTCTCTTCACCATTCCGAATGTACTTTCAGCCTCGCGTCCATCCGTAAATCGAGATGGCGAGAATAAGCCGTATTTTCACATCGATTGTTTCACCTAGAATTCCATCATAAATACAAAGAAATGCTCACCGACACGTTGTCATTGGATGAAACACATTTAATTTTCTACCAATCAAATTTTCTCCACAAAACTCTGTATCTTCTTTTTTAACTGATTCATTTTTCAGCTGTTTGTCAATCGTTTTCACTCGTGTGGGGCCGTTTCCGGAACGAGCCGAACACATATTCCGACGTTACGGAAACTGACGTCGAACATTAATTTATTCCAGTTGAAAGGTCAAGATTTGGCCTTGTCCAATGATATGCACATATTTCTACAAATGAAGTCAATCAGGTCAGCCATTTTGATTACGGCGTGCGGCGTTTGACGTCATCGTGACGTTGCACACGAGCTGCATTATACTAATTGATCAATTAAATACTAATTGAACAATTAATTTCCATATAAGGAAATGGTCGGAAGTCATTCTCGGCATAAACCTACGAACATATACGGACGATTTAGAGCATTGAAAGAATCACAGCCATAAGTTTTTAAACGAGAATAAAACCGCTAAAAACGGACAAAAATACGTTGGATTTTTTTAAAAAGCACAATAAGCATGTTAGTAACGCATCGTTTAAGTGTATTCTTCTTTATTTATCTTGAAAAGGTTGCAATTATTGACACTACGTTTCACCATTAAACAACCAACTGGGATTGCAACGAAGAGATATGGAACATATGTGTAATATAGCAGAGTGAGATCTCGCAACTAAGACAGTCACTTACTGGTATAGGCTGTATTATTTTATAATGTTATTAATCAAGTTATTTCGTATTGGACCAGTTACAGGTCCGAGGTTAGCTGTATTGGACCGAGGCCTCCGGCCTCGGTCCAATACAGCTGACCGAGGACCTGTAACTGGTCCAATACGAAATAACTTGATTTCGTATTGGACCAGTTACAGGTCCGAGGTTAGCTGTATTGGACCGAGGCCTCCGGCCTCGGTCCAATACAGCTGACCGAGGACCTGTAACTGGTCCAATACGAAATAACTTGATTAATGAGATTTTTATTAATTAACTGTCAAAAGTCCATATCGGTCCATATCATCCTCTGTCACATCAAACATATCTTTGCCATTCTTAGCTCCCATGTCTGACATTCTTTTCAAAGATGATGACATTATTTTTGTTTGTTTGTTTACTATTTTACTGATCGGCTGAATCGCCGCCATTGTTTTTTCTCTCAACTCATTCAACGCGGCACGTGACCTTGCACGTGAATTTTGACCAATCAGATGTAGGAATTTCCATATAGATAGCAGGTCAATCCGTATAGATACGAGGTCAACCGTATAAGTGCGAGGTCAGCTGTATTAGGTCGAGGTGAAATCCAGTATAGACTATACGAAAAAAGAAACGTCACCAGAATCACACAGACCAAATTCTACGTATAAGTACTATATACTAATAAGTTAATTAATAATGAATTGTATAAAATGCATGTCCTAAGATCTATACATTGTATTTTCTAATAGGCAAGTCCCTATAGCTCTCGCTAGAGAAGTAAACTTGGACACACAGTTATCTGACATTTTCAGCAGAGGATATTAAAGAATCCTAGCCCCTAGTAGTCTGTGGAAAGAAAGCGATGTTAAAACGGCATTTGTACTTGCTGAGGATATCTGAAATTCCAAAGAATGTATATTTCTACAAGATTGTTGATTTCTACAATGCCTATTATTTGGGATGAGGTCATCAGTATGAATTTTATCTCTCCCTTTTACACTTTTGTTAAGCAATATAAGTCTATTATTTTTGTGATATGGGCCACCTTATAAGAAAACAAACAATCTGCCTATGCAAAAGCAAAGGTGCATATCAGCTTCGCAGTAACTGCGAAGCTGACCAGCACCATTGTTTTCGCTACAGGGATAGTACAATTTCTCTCCTTTCTTAATCCAAAATTTCCAGCCTTTAGCCATCTTCTGTGACTGTGCAGCCTGATTTGTGTTGGACCTATTCTGAAACCACATTGTCGGTTTTCTCACGATGCGGCTCATATGGCAAGATGTAGCTGGTTCTGGGACAAATGTCTGATTTTGGGCCATATCATGAGAAAGCCTTTCTTTTGGATTTCTAACCAAGATTCTACACAGCTGATCTGTGTTGTTTTTTTCATATTAAGCAAAACTCTGGTTTTCTCGTGATGTGGCTCAATTATTTTAAAGGCAAACTGAGCAGCGAAAGCATTGCATGGCGTTTATCAGATTGTACAGGCATGCTTAGCATCTAGATGCTAAGGGTTAGGGTTAGGGTTAGGGCTAGAATTGCAAGTTTTGCACTAAGTGACTCTTACAGTGTCTTAGAAATTTTGATCTTGTTGATTTGAGGGTGTGGGTTAAGGCTAAATGAGCCGTCTCATGGGAAAACCAACAATGTGATTTCCGACAAGGTCCAACACAAACCAGGCTGTCCAGTCACAGAAAAGAGCTAGAAGCTTGAAATTTTGGATTTAAGTAGAAGACAAACTGTACTATCCGAGTAGCGAAAACAAAGGCGCTGATCAGTTTCGCAGTTATTGCGAAGTTGATCTGCGCCTTTGTTTTCACCTATGCAGATTGTCGGTTTTCCCATGTGGTGGCTCAAATGCTAGATGGGAGTTTTGTAAATGTTGCCATTTTGTCTTGTTGTTATATGAAAATTTTATAACCATGTTATGCGATATATATATATATATATATATATATATATATATATATATATATATATATATATATATATATATATATATATATATATATATATATATATATGTATTTTTCTTTGTGATATGTTTCTCTGCTAGTTTACGCCATAAAATCAAAAGAATGTAGTGTATGTTTATTGTTTATGTATATTGATGAGCCTCAACCAGAGAAAAACTGACATATACCGGATTAATTTGTCTGACGCAATGACATTGTGATGAAACTTGCAATCCCTCTGCACACACCTTTTTTTTCTGTATTTATCTTAAATATTGTGGAATTGTTTTAAGACAGTTTTATTTTGCTGAGGCTCGTATTTAAGAGTCGGGATAATATTGAACTCAGGGATGACTAGTCACACCGTAATATTTTTAGACAGCATAAATCTTAAAAAGGCAAGAATTTTTCTTTTGATTTACTTTAACTTTATTTCTATTATGGATAAAAACCACTGAAATACAGTTTATCTGTACAGAGATAATGATTTATTTTATACGTTACAGTGAAAACCAATGTATATCAAAACTTGATAAAATTGGTATTTTTATTGATATGAAATTTCACTGATATCAAATCTCACTGATATCAAAAGTCACTAGTGACTGATATCAGCCTTTATCATATATTTACTGTAAAATACGTTCTTTTTACATATGCGATACAGGCGCAAGTCCTATGCACGTATCGGGACACCATATCTCGAAAGCTGTATCAGTTCAAAATTTGTCAAAATCCATATCTCCCTAGGGAGATATGGACTCATATCACACCCCCATATCACACCCCAAATCTCGAAAGCTGTATCAGTTCAAAATTTGTCAAAATCCATATCTCCCTAGGGAGATATGGACTCATATCACACCCCCATATCACACCCCAAACCTCATATCACATCTCACGTGACACCCACATTCGGAGCGCTCCGTTCTATTCAATAGTACGTTGTAAATTGTTCTCAATTTATAAATCAAATTTTTGTATTTGAATTTTCTGTATTAATGGTTAAATGTTATTGAATAAAATTTGTGACCAGAATTTTTTTTTTCATTCTTTCTTTTTTCCACTTGAAATTATGTTGGGAAACATTTTGTGCATTGAACTGTATCAAACACTTTTTTTTCAATAAAAATATATGATAAAGAGATCATGATATGGCAATTTTCATATCATACCCCGTATCAACCCTCGACTTCCGTATCAGCCCTCGACTCCCATATCAGCCCTCGGGCCTTCGGCCCTCAGGCTGATATGGGAGTCTCGGGCTGATACGGAAGTCTCAGGTTGATACGGGGTATGATATGAAAATTGCCATATGATAATCTCTTAATATCTTCACTGTAGATTTTGGATTACTTCTGAAGTTTCCATTTACTTGACGTCATTAAATGTGTCTCACTTCAGAAATTCAAACGCCGAACGTCCGTTATTTATGAACGAAAACATAAAGTGTGGGTATTCATTTTCTTAGTTAGAATGTAAGGAACAATGTGGTTCCAAAATTTTTTGTGTTTTCAAAAATTTTTGGTTTTTGCATTTTCACCGCCTGCCCTGTGAATTGGAAAATGCCCGTGTATTGTATAAAATAAAAAGAAAATTTGCTTTTTTGAGGTGAATACCAAATATATTTCATCGAGTGAGTTGAAAACATCAAAATTTTGACTCGTGCTGCGCACTCGTGAAAATTCTGATGTTTTCAACTCACTTGATGAAATATATTTGGTATTCACCTCAAAAAAGCAAATATCCTCTATATACATTTTGCCAACCAACTGTTCAATATAATGACCATCAAGTCTGGAGCTGGTTTACAAATGAGCCTCGTCATGAGAAAACCAACAATAAGGTTTCCAAACAGGTCCTACACAAACTGAGATGTACAAGCACAAAAGATGGCTAGAGGCTGGAAATTTTGGATTTAGAAAGTAGAGGAATTGTACTATCCATGTAGTGAAAACAAAGGTGCTGATCAGCTCCGCAGTTAGTGATCTGCGCCTTTGGTTTCGCATATGCAGATTGTTGGTTTTCTCATGAGGTGGCTCACATGATAAAATAGATATTAAGAATACTGATAAAAGTTATTACTGAGTAGTAATTTTAACTTTTTTCTTGGTACCTTGCATTGTGCATAACAAAATATCAGATTTGTTAACTTATTAATCTCGCATTTTGTGATGTCCGATGTTGTTATTGTCAAACTTGGGGAGGGCTGTGGTCCAGTGTTAATACTGTGTTTACTTTATGTTCCCGGCGGCCCCGGCAGCCCCGATTGCTCGAAACATGGCGTGCCGTGGAATTTTGGTCAAATATTTCTTGTTAGATTTTCTTATGTTGCATTACGATATCCGTAACAAGCCGTGGTAGTGATAAGCTGGTGTGTCACGAAGGCGCTAAGGTATGTTATGGTTGTCCACGATCTATCACAATTATTAGCACGTTCTATTACGGCCTGTTACGTTCTGTTGCAGTCAGTTGCATTTTGACCAAGGTGTAACACGTTTTTTCGTTCTGTCAAAGTCAGCTACGGACGAAACGTAGACACCATGCAATTTAAAGTGTTTAATGTGCCTTTTATATATCAATAAACCATTTGAAATAATAACAACCGCGCTCATCTACAACCGACTGCAGAGTTGATTAAGAAAGTTCGGGATTTTATTTCTCCTTCAATGGCATAGTGCAGCGCATGGTCTCTATTGTTCACTATAGTGACTGCTCCAACATGAAGGAACTTGTCCCAATGATATGTCATTTTATATCTTTAAACTCCACGCGCCGTGATAACCTTAACATAATGTGACATACGCAGTAGAACGGGATCAACACCGTCAAAGACCGTAACGCACCGTAACTTAACGCTACAAAACATGAGTGTTCCGTAGGAAACAGGACGAGACGTGAGACGACCGTGGACAAACGCAGCTGAACGTGGAAGATCGGTAGTTTGCCGGGCTGTTCCCGTTGCACTACGGACCGCCTCCAAGTTTCGTTACAAACTGTGTCACAGTGCGTTACATTCAGCCCGTTTTATCACGGCCCATTACGTTTCTCATTTCCGCCGTGACTTCCGTGACAGATTTTTAAACTCTCAAAAAATTTGCCATGGTGTCCACTGTTATCCTGGCGTGCTACATTTGCCTATCCCGTTCCCCTGCGTTGCCTCACGTTTATCCTGTTTTGATCACGGTTGTCTGAAATGTGGCTGCCATGACCGCCGGGAACATAGTGTAAACGCAGGAAAAGATATTTGACTCCTGAGCCAGATGTCATAGGTTCAGCACCCATGTGCACCAAGTTATGTCCTAGAACAAGCATTGTAACTCCCTATGGTACTCATTTAGTTATTCCAAGGAAATAGTTGGTGTGTTCCAACATGACTTAAAATTGGTTGATGGGGTTGTAAAGCCACAAATCAGAAATTGTTCACTGAAAAAAACTAATTGATTTCTTCTCTGCTTTTTGGCGAAAGCTATGGGATCATGAATTCATGTC